>CM060444.1:142649054-144111554 GCA_030545235.1 Helianthus tuberosus | reverse complement strand
CCCTTTGATGGGCGTCGCAATGGCTCTATTTGCGGTATTTCTATCTATTATTTTAGAGATTTATAATTCTTCTGTTTTATTGGATGGAATTTCAATGAATTAGATCTATAAGAACCCCCAAGTCCTAGCTTTTCAATAAAAAATGAATCCTTTAGAGCTCGGATTTCTAGCTCATTCTATTTTGGTAGTTCGACCGTGGAATTTCTTTGTTTCTGTATTTCTGGAATATGAGTGTGTGACTTGTTATAATTGATCATATTAATAGTATAGAGAATGGGTCTGTCATCTTGATAGAGATGGTTCTCCTTCGTCGGATATTTTTTCTAGTATCTGGAACATGGAATATATGAAATAGATTAAGAAATATTTGAACTATGATTCATACTTAATATTCAAACCTCGCGACCAGACTTCAAAAAAATTTCCAAGAATTAGAATTTAGAAATAGAATTTGAAATTGTTTCTTCTTTCAAATGCCTGTTTATGCTTATTTTGACTCAAATACAAATCTTTCTTCGGATTTTTGGTGATTATCTATTCGTGGAATAAGTGATGATCCGATGGTTCTTACTCAGGGAATCTTTGGGCTTAACTTAGTATTTTTATTGAATCATCGTGGTTCTAGTATGAATCTGGGGTTTGAATCGATTCATAGGGTCTTAACAAGAGAATTCCTATCAATAATAAATAAAACAAATATAATAAACATTATAGACAAAAACAAATAAAAGAAAAAGAAAGACTATAGGGAAGAGAGAATTCAAGAGGCCCGTAAGGATCAAGATAAAGATGACTGAGCCAACTTGATATTTTGGTATTATCGCCACAAAGAATAACTTTCGGATTTTTTTTATTCGTATCTTCATAACAGATTGAATCGGAAAGTAAGAAGTTTCAAACTTTCTATTAAATATCCGTTCCAACCAGTATTTGGGTGTTTTTGCTTGAGCTGTACGAGATGAAAGTCTCATATACAGTTCTCGGAGGGGGGATCGCACCTATCTCAATAAAGTATATGATTGGTTTGAGGAGCGTCTCGAGAATTGGTTTGAGTCGTAGCTTAGATCTGTGCCAAGGTTTCAAATGAAAAGGATATAGGATTTTTATCTGAAAACCTTCGATTAACCAATTTTTAGGAAATTCCGTTTTGGAGAATTGAAGACCGTTATAGTTGCACTTTAGATAAATTTCTCTATTCCAATCTTGAAAATCCTCCTACCATTCCGGAGATTGTCGTAATAAAATACGACCAATATTCTTAGCTATTATCAATAAGGGTAATTTAATATATCTTCTAAAAATTGATTGAGCTAGTAACAGAACACTTCTTGATTTTTGTGCATATGGAATGTTCTCCCAGAATTCTATTACGTCCTCCTGGTTATTTTTTTTTATTTGGAATTGTTGATCTAAAATTTCGAATTCTAACTTTTTACCTAACCAATCTCTAATATTAAAAAAAAGTTTCATTAGGTCGGATATAGGAAAAGGAAAATCTTCTATTTTTTCCAAAAAAAGGGGGGAATGGGGATTTCCTTGAGACGGTCCCCAAATAACCATTTTACGCCTTTGAACACGCATAGAATCTTTGATTACGGCTCGACGAAAATCCGGTTCTTCCAAATAACTTATAAAACCCGAATCTCTATTAAATTTTCTATAAAGATTATAATTCTTGAAATGAGACTTCTTAAAACTTCGTTCGGAACGCGTTAAAAAAGCTATATGTTTAAATTTTCTTGTTCGAAGCTGGTGATCCAGTCCTTGCATTATGCCTTGTTCTTTTCGTCGTTTTTTAAAATATTGTTCCAACTCGTTGATTAATTTGTATGACCATCGAGGGGGTTTTTTTTTACCTATTTCGTTTATTCCAATATATTTTTTTTTCACGTTTAGGGTTAGTTAGAATTTCGTTCAATGAAAACTTTAACCCATTATTTGAATCAATTTTTCGTTTTTTTTTTTCTGATCTTTCGATTTTCTGTTCATTTTCTAGAGAATTAGGATAGGGAAGAAGGATATCATGAATTTTATTTAGTTCAGCTGTTTCTGTGCAATTTTCTATCGAAGTTTCATTTATGATTGAAGAAGAAAACAATTTCTTCATTCTTCCGCGACACATCCCATTCAAAAAGGGATCATACATTTTAACTAAGCAATTGTTTTTGTTTTTAGTCTCAGCATTAGACAATCTAGTCTTTGCTTCAAGTATATTTAGAGAAAGAAATACTGTCTCTAAGGCTTCAATTCTATTTATAAATTCATTATTTAAGTTGTTCTTTTTCTCTTTATTGGTAAAAACCCACTCGGTGTATAGTTCATCAGGGGAGATTTTTTCTAATGTAGACAACGATATCCTTCTTGCTAGCATTTCTCCAAAAGTTGACAAAATCGGAGGATATGTAAAAGATATTCTTTGTTTTCCATCACTTTGCCTCCTGCTGATCACTTTCTATCTTCACCATATCTCATAGAGTTGGGAGCTTGACACATTGATGATATGTTGAGGGGGACTGCCTTCATATCGTGTATCCATGGCCTGCCAAAGATAACATTACAGCAAGATAAGCAATCAATAACATAGAATTTTTTTAACATAATTCACTCCCTGTATATAGATAGGAAGTTTGATGTCCCCCAATGTAATCTTTGTCTCTCCACTGAATCCCACAAGGACAGATGATCTTGGGACAATATCAGATTCAAGGATGTTCATTCTTTTGAAGACATCCAACTGGATTATGTTCACTGAGCTTCTCCCATCAATGAGAATCCTGCGAACAAAGTGGTTAGATATAAATAGTGTAATAACTAAACCGTCGTGATAAGGATCCTGAATGTCCACACGGTTATCCTCATCAAAGGATATCACTTTTTCCTGGATAAGAATGGAAGTTCGAACATGTATGTCCCCATTCTCCATCTTTGTTTCCTTTGCATGTCTTTTAGCTGCTGAGAACCTCCGGAGATGAAATGGATGATTTGAGCATCAGCTGGTGGAGGAGGAGCTTTTCCAGGAACTTTCTCAGAATCCTTGATCCTTGACTTTTTCCTTCCAAGCAATTCCTTCAACTATCCTTTGCTCAAAAGATAACCTATCTCCGTCCTTAACGCTATGCACTCATCTGTGAGATGACCAGAATCCTCATGGTAAGCACACTATTTCGATTTGTCTTTGGTAGTAGGCGGTTTGTCGTCCTACCTTGGCCACCTAGCCTTGTCGCCTAAATTCTGCATAACAAGGATTAGTTCATTATTATCAGCAGAAAAACAATATTTAGAAATAGGCGGATAATCCTCATCATCTTCCTCTTGTTCCACAGCATGCACATTCTGGTTGTTATGCTTGGAGTTTGCTTGGATCAGTTATTCTTGAAATAGGATCCTTATTTGTCTTGCTTTGAGGATCCTGACAATCTCTCGTGGATCCTTTTGTCATCCTCTAAACGGATGAACCTAAGGGCCCTGTTCCTTTCCTCATTTAAGTTCCTGCAAGGGGTCATGACAAGATCATCATAGAACACTGAATCCCAAAGTAAACCCATTTTAAAGGCTTCTACAGCCGTAGCTATATCCAGGTTAGGGATATCTAAGGATTCTTTACTAAACTTAGTGATGTAATCTCTAAGTGATTCATTTTGACCTTGTGTTACCCTATATAGATCACTAGTTAACCGTTCAAATTTTCTACTACATGAAAATTGACTATTAAACAGATTAACTAGATTAGCAAATGGAGTAATAGAGTAAGGGGGAAGACTAAGCAGCCATTTAAGAGCAGATCCTGTGAGTGTGGATCCAAAACCCTTGCATAGACATGCTTCCTTTAACCTCTCAGGAATTGGATTGATCTCCATTCTTTCCCTTGTGACTTCCATCTGAAATTTCAGGAATGGGCTTAACCACTCCTGGAACGCTGGATATCGTATCTTTGAGTTTCTGCAATTCCTTAACCATAGCTTGGTTGATTCCTGTATCCTGCACGAAGCCATGGTTAGCATTATAAGAAGTATTCAAAGTGTTACCTCCTAATGGATTCAAGGTTGGAATTCCAGATGTGAATCCATATTGACCGGATTCTGGTATAACTGAGGGACCAGAAGAAGCAATAGTCTGCATCGGTATGAAGTCTCCTAGATGAACATCTGAACTTTCGGGTTGCACACTCCTTAAGTATCCTTGATCCTGGAAGATGTTGGATCCTTGATGTGCTGTGAATGAAGGTCTTGGAGGATAATCCATGGATCCGGAAACCTGAGATGAGGATCCTTGAACCTGGAAGGAGGATCCTTGAACCTGAGAGGATCCTTGAACCTGAGAGGATCCTTGAACCTGAGAGGATCCTTGAATTGGCTGCGTCCCCATGCATTCTCCTAAACTGGTGAAGAATCCCTGATGCTGAAATGAGGATCCTGAACACTGGAAAGAGGATCCTTGAGCCTGAGACATTGCCGATGATCCAGAACGCATTCCTGTTGATCCACCCTGGTATTGGACATATGGAGCTGCAAAGTGCTGGGAAGTTATGACCGGAGTGTCGAAATTCAGCGACCTCGGCAGCAAAGGGGGATGATCCTCTGCTGATTTTATCAATTTCGCGAAGGATCCTGCCATTAGTTTCGTCCTGTTGTTGCATGTATCCTCTCATCTGCAAAATCAAAGCATAAAGATCACTGTTAGTAAGTGTAGAGGAAGAAACAACAGTTGGTTTTGTGAAAACGGGGGTTGTCTTCTTCGGAGCATTCTTCTGGAATGCAGGGGGAAGATGATGCAATGGTGGAATGCCATGTGATGAGGAAACCGTCGACATGGAACTTGAAGTAGTTTTTCCCTGAGAAGCCATGTGGTTGAAGGTAATGAACCGAAATGAATGAAATGAACAAAATTTCTCAGAATTGAAGCACCAATTGCCCCACGGTGGGCGCCAAACTGTTTTTGTCAAAAATCACACAAGGATAATGCAACCAAATCTGATTTTGTGAGGTATGATGCTTGGTTAATTGTATGAACGACAAGTATATGAAATCAACGATGAACACCGAGATTTATACGAGGAAAAAGCCCTTGATCTTTAGAAGATCTCCGGCATAAAAAACCTCGGGTTATGAAAACTACCGATCACCAAATATATTGGAAAAACAATAATGATCCTTGTACAACTTCGGAAGAAAACAAGCTCAATACATCGAATTGCTAGTGTAAGTGTGTGTTTTTGCTAAGTGTTTGCAGAGAATTCGAGTGTTGTGTGTTTTTTCTGTGGTGTGTTCGACCTATGCCTCAAATGAGCTCGTTTTCCCCTTAAAAGATAAGAAAAAAATCAACTAACTAACTTTCCGAAAAAGGTGGAAGTCACCCATGATCACCACTAACGGTTATTTCTTCATTAAGCACGTACCTATGAAGCATATTCCACGAGATTCCAGCAAAGAAGTAGTCCACTACGTCCATTATCTGTATTTAAACATTAAAAACGTGACAATTGTTAGAAATCATAAGTTCTGTTAAGGATCCTGTGATCCTCAGACTCTGGATCCTCAGACTCCCTGCATCATCAATTAAGGATCCGTGATCCATGCCTAGTCTCAGGATAGATAATCCTTAGCATAAAATTCATGCCCTAACAGTACATATATATGAAATTCACCTAAAAATAAGATTAACCTTTTGTTTTGGAGAAAAGTGAAATTAAAGGCCACAATAATCTAAATAAAAGTTCTAAAATCTACAAGTTATAAATACAAAAACGAAAATCTAAAATCTAATATCGTAGAGTTTGATGAGACGGTTCTAATGCCGCTTGTCTGAGTTCAATCGAAGTCCGTTTGATGCCCTTCCTAAAGCTTCTTATTTTTAAAAGACTATGTATTTAATCCTAATCCGGTATATAATATTTGAAGAAATTATGACAATGAGGATCGGGATCATTATTCATTTCAGAACTATAAATATTTACAGAACTTTCGGAACTCTTTACAACCACTCATTTTATTTTATTTTTTTACTCTATTATATTAATGAAGGGTATAAAAGTAAATTTATATATCTTTAAATTATCACATGTTTTTTACATATACCGATTCCTCTCAATTTTAATAGCTGCTCTTTGACTGAATTCTTTATTTTTCTCACTTTTAGATTTACATAAATCGTAAAGCATATATTTTATTTATGCTTTAGGTATTTCAGTTTGAGTTCTAAAATTTATGTATAAAATCATGCATATTTGCATGTCTTAATATTAAAAACATTTATTATTATTATTATTATTATTATTATTATTATTAACCGTTGTTAAATTTATGTCCATAGGTGTAAATGTGTATTACATGAAGGGTAGGTTCATTTGATAATAAAATTAAATTAATAAGAGAAAGAACAAATGGTACAATTGTAAAATATTTAATATTTTTTCTCTCATCTTATTTATTATTATCTTTGACTAATTAATTAGTCATAAAGACTATCACCCTTCACACTAAATTTTTGCATATACACATCAAAATTTATCCTATACGTTTTGAAATTTATCCTACAAATATTGGCCATGGAGAAATAATGGTGAAGAAAACGAAATGTAGAGAAAAAGGTTTGAAGGAAAGAGAGAACAATACCTGACGTTCTGATGCAATAAGAAAAAAAAGATTATGAGAAAATATTGCCTCGGAAGTTGCACCAAGTCACATCATCTCTATCCCATTGGAAATTTCGAAAAACTAAAAATATATCCGTTGGTATCAGGATAACCAACAGCTATATTTTTTGGGACAATTTTTATGGGTGGAATTTTGAACCTATATCCCGATAACATATCCTGACTTTATGTTTCTAATCTGCGACCAGGATACCGAACTAGTGGTTAAAAGGTGAACGTTGATAGCGGATGAAGAGATCTACAACGGTCACAAGGGGATATTCTCCGTATCCCGGGATTGTATGATATTCAGTTAGAATTTTAAAACTATATAAGCGGATGCCGGATCATTAGAAAAACACATGTAATCTGATACACACACTGATTATTTGCTACATTCACAATCATTCACTCACATCTCCCAATCATTGTAACACTTAGAGCTGATCCGTGCATTATCCTGAAGCTGTATCCTGATATTTCAATCAATAAGAAGAACAAAGACAGCTGACAGTTGTCAACTCCCGAGGTTTTGTGCCGGCGATCTAAATAGATCAAGGGCTTTCCTCGTACATCTCGTGCCAGTCTTTACTTTTATTGTTCATTACTTGATAATTGATATAGTTTGATATCTTGAAACTATATCCTGAAATTGTTTTCTTTATTAAATAACTTAATACATTTTTGCAAATCTCTATAGCATACTACCTCACAAACTAAATTTGATTACTTAATTGCTTCGGTAATTTTTGACC
Source organism: Helianthus tuberosus (assembly GCA_030545235.1). Classification (NCBI taxonomy): domain Eukaryota; kingdom Viridiplantae; phylum Streptophyta; class Magnoliopsida; order Asterales; family Asteraceae; genus Helianthus; species Helianthus tuberosus. The sequence goes on along the minus strand of CM060444.1, from coordinate 144,104,168 downwards.
AAAACAATTTGGCGTCCACCGTGGGGAAAGTGGTGCTATTTTTATTTAAAACTTTGTTAAAATCGTTAATCGGTTTTTTGTTTTCAAAACTTTTTACAAAACTTTTTTCAATTGCCTCTCAATCAAACTTGAGCTCTTCTTCGATGCATGCTTCAACCTCTACGGCGATTGGTTCATTGCCTCCTCCACCTCCACAAGTTCAAGCTTCCCAAAGGAGAAATGAAAGGCAAACACCTCGAAATGCTTCTGTTGCTCAGAATGTTTCCAGATACGGAGTTTCAGGGAGAACTCATGTCTTTGCTTCTAATGATGAGATTTTATCTTTGTTTGGCAGCATACATGATCAAATGAAAAAGCAGCAGGAAACCAACCAGGGCATAATGAAGTAGATACAACTCTTGAAGTCAAACTCCAGGAAACCTGTTGGGGATGTAGCTACTCCTTTACAGCCGAAGATAATCAAGGCAACATGATACCGAGTCATTCCCGGAGCAATATATTGGAAATATCACCAACGACCAGGATATCAACCGTAAGGGATCCAGGATATGGTCTGGGTGTAACACCCCGAAATTTAAAAGGGCTTTATATTAGCATTTTATATAAAGTATAAGAAATAAACGAAGATGAGTTAACTAGGAATGAATAACCTAGTTAGTTAATTGTCCCGTTTTAAAACATGAATGAATAGAATATGCCAAAGATATAAAGCTAATAAAAGTATAGGGGCCTATGTTGTTAAAAGTTGAAACTCAAATTGATAAAACAAATAAAAAACAAACCAAACACCCCAAAAGAGGGGTCTGGTCGATCAGAAGCAGGAGGAGGTCGACCCCCATGCTTCAAACCCTAAAAATTCACTAAAAGTTTCAAATTGATGGTCCAAATCTGATAAAAAACGAAAATCAAGCATAGATTATTGATCCTCATCACAAGAGGATTATAAGGTATGTAAAATTTGATGAAAACTCTCAACTTGAAATTCTCATGAAATTGGGAAAATCTGAAATTTATGGTTGCATGTTCGTTTTATAATGAATTAGGAACAATATGGTGTCTAGGGACAAACCCTAGACAAATACAAGTTGAAATTATGTGATATTTTAGTAAACTCCATGAGCACCATTGTAGGTGATTAGTGGGTTATGTAGAACTTGATAAACACTAGGAAATTGGGTGTTGTTCTAGTGTAATTTAACAATTTTGAAGTGACTTCAGAATCTTAGAAGCTAACAATTGTGTAAAATGGGTTGATTGATGTGAAATTCGGGCTAGATGATAAGCTAGGGATTTGCTAAATAATCGTGTAAAATTCTGCCCTCAAAGTGTTTGTTGAAATGCCTCAAAGAAGGCTCAAAACTGGAATTTTGTAGTTAAAACACCTAATTGTGATGTTTTGGCTATTATGCAAAATGTGCTTAAAAAGAGTTCTAAAAGTGATATAATTGAACTCTATAGGAAAGGATACCGGAACGTCGAGCGGACAAGCCAGTGGTTATTTGCGGTTGAAGGGCGAGCACTAAAGGTATGTAACTTGATTTGTTACATTTAGGTAAATTTGATATTTAGCATATATGTAGTTGGATTGAGTATTAAAAGTTGAGTTGGATTAAAGCGATGATATTCGCTATGTCGAATAATAGGCCAAGAATCTGGTTAGACCTCGTTGGTAGTCATCAAAATGGAGAATTCCTTAGATGAGCCAAACGGGTCGAATAACCAAGTAAGGCATGGTAATACATTGTAGTATGGTTACTCGGTCTCTTGTTATTATTGATAAATGACATAATAGAATACAAGAATTATACATGTTGATTTGTAGGATTGAAATCCAAGAACTTGATTCAAGTAAACAAACAAATCAAACCAAACATAACATTCCAGCGTCTACCGTAAATTATGGTATATACCGTAATTTACGGTAGACACCAAAAGGTTACGGTGGGTTTCCCCTGTGTTACGGTGGAACCATAATTTTCCAGAAGCTACCGTAACTTACGGTATCTACCGTAAGTTACGGTAGAGCTTTAGAATTTATGACAAGTTTTGTATTTCTTTGTTGAATCGAATTCGTTTTAGACGTAGTTTCGAATATGTATTATTTCTAAGTATTCTAATACTAATGTTTAATGTAAACATTTCAGTTTTTAGGTATCCAAGGATTACGGATGACGGTCAAGCTAGCTTTTGAAGAACCGAACACAAACTTTTGAAGCTTCCGCGTAAATTAACTCTGTTTAAACAATGCTATGATGTAAACCGTTTGTTAAATAACTTATGGATGTTTTAATTAGTCGGTAGATAACTAATGTTTGTTACCTTAGAACTTGGTTCTTGAAACTAAGGTTTTAATTTAAATATCTTTACTATAAAATCTTATGAATTATTACTAAATTCAAGTAGAAATTTTTAGGGTGTTACAAGTTGGTAATCAGAGCTTAAGGTTGTCAACAAGTGTTCGGTTCAAGCTTGATCGATCATCTGGTAAGAATTAACTTATTATTTTAACAGATTATATTTATGTAAGAAATGAGAAATGATTTGATGTGCATGGGAAGAGCGTGTAAATACACTCAAACCCGGAAAGTGCACCAAATGTGAACGGTTAAAGCAAGTTGGGAACTTGGCTAAACCGAAACAAATGAAGTAATGTTATAAATGAAATGTTTAACGTTTAAATGTAAACATTTCAGTTTCAAGATGTCGGAAAGAAACGATGATGATCCGGTGCAGACAAGCACCGAACAAATGAAAGAGATAATTGCCGAAGAGGTAGGTAAGGCAATTGAAGGAAGTCTATCCGGGTTTATAGACAAAATTCAAAGCACGGTGTTGTCACTTGTCGAAGAGCGAGTCAAAAGGTTGGAGGATAGTGTCAACCTTATGAAGGAGAAATCGGGAAAACGTAAAGGGTGTTCATACAAAGAATTTATGGCGTGTAAACCGCCAATCTACAACGGGGAGGTTGACCCAATAATTTGCCAAAGATGGTTGGGCGACATTGAAGGGGTGTTTGAAAGAACCCATTGTGATGAAAGTGACTTTGTGGCTTATGGAACGGGCCAGTTGAGAGGTCAAGCCAAAGACTGGTGGGACAACAAAAAGAATGAAATAGGAGCTGAAGCGGCGAGAACCATGACATGGGAGGAGTTTAAGACACCGTTTCTTAAACATCATAGTCCCAAGGCGGTCATCAATAAAATCAAGGAAGAGTTCATGCAACTTAGGCACAAGGGTGAGACTATAGACAAGATTACGGCAATGTTTATGGATAAGATGAAGTTTAGTAGTGAATTGGTGACAAACAAAGAACAGAAGATATACTACTACTATAACATGTTGAGCGCTGAATATAGGGAGTTTATGACTCCTTCAAAATACGAGACCCTCACCGAAATCATAAACGTTGCTCGGGAACGAGAAATCGAGTTGAAGAAACAAGTTGAAAGGGGTGAGCGAAGGGCGCAAGATGTGAATCCAAGCCCTACAAAGAAAGCTCGAACTGGAGAGTCGGGAAAGAAAGTGGATGCTAAAGGTGGGTCGCCAAGTTGTAAAGTGTGCGGGAAAGGACACAAGGGAGAATGTCGGTTCAAAGACAAACCATGCCCTATATGTAGTAAGACGGGGCACACGGCGTCGCTATGCCCGGGTAAAGTTTCAGTTTGTTACAAATGTTATCAACCCGGCCACAAAAAGTCCGAATGCCCAGACTTAGTTGGAAAGAGAGATGTTAGAGAATCTCCAGCAGAAGCTCCAAAGGTGAAGGCTAGATCCTTCCAACTTACCGCGGCTGAAGCAAAAACAGAACCCGATGTGGTCTCAGGTATATTCACAATTAACTCAATTCCCGCACGTGTATTGTTTGATACGGGTGCGAATAAATCCTTCATTTCGCATGGATTTATTCGACATCCTTCATTTGTATTGACAAAGTTATCTGTGCCCTTAGAAGTAGAAATAGGGGACAACAAAAGTTTTATAGTTTGTGACGTTTGTTGAGACTGCAAATTAAGTATAGACGATGAAGAATACTTGATAGATCTAATCCCGATATCAATGGGAGAATTTCAAGTAGTCGTTGGGATGGATTGGCTGTCTCAGCATCACGCGAAGGTCGTGTGTTTTTGTAAGGAGATAAAGCTAATATCTCCGAGCGGGAAACACGTCACTATCTATGGCGAAAAAGGAGGCAACCCAATAGTATGCTCAATGTTGAAAGCTCACAAGCTTATGAAGTGAGGATGCAAGGCATTCATGATATACGCAAATGAGCCTGAGAAAGAATCACTAAAGATTGAAGATGTACCGGTAGTACGAGACTATGAAGATGTGTTTCCGGAGGATTTACCAGGGATACCGCCTGAACGGGAAGTAGAGTTCGGGATCGAATTGATTCCGGGCGCAAAACCCATGGCTAAAGCACCTTACCGACTCGCACCGTCGGAATTACAAGAGTTGATGTCCCAGATTCAAGACCTGCTTGACAAATGATTCATAAGGCCGAGTGTGCCTCCTTGGGGCGCACTGGTATTGTTCATGAAAAAGAAAGACGGAAGCATGCGTATGTGTATCGATTACCGGGAGTTAAACAAACTCACGGTAAAGAACCGATACCCGCTTCCGAGGATAGATGATTTATTCGACCAATTACAAGGTGCAAACTGGTTTTCAAAAATTGACCTTAGATCGGGGTATCACCAACTAAAGGTCAAGGAGGAAGATGTGCCGAAGACGGCTTTCCGCATGAGATACGGACATTACGAATTCCTCGTGATGTCATTTGGGCTAACAAATGCACCCGCGGCTTTCATGGACCTTATGAACCGGGTTTGCAAGCCAATGTTGGATAAGTCGGTCATTGTGTTTATCGATGATATTTTGGTGTATTCGAAAAGCGAAGCTGAATACGCACGCCACTTACAAGAAGTGTTAGAGACACTTAGACGAGAAAGGTTGTATGCGAAATTCTCTAAGTGTGCCTTTTGGTTACAGGAGGTGCAATTTCTTGGTCACATCATAAGTGCCGATGGAGTATTAGTAGACCCGTCAAAGATCGAGGCCGTGTCAAAATGGAATCCCCCGAAAAACCCTTCGGAACTTAGAAGCTTTTTGGGGCTTGCGGGGTATTATAGGAGATTCATTCAAGATTTCTCCAAGATTGCGTCGCCATTAACAAAGCTAACTCAGAAAGAGGAAAAGTTCATTTGGGGTGCCGAACAAGAAAGGGCGTTTCAGACGGTAAAAGAAAAGTTAACTCAAGCTCCGGTATTGACGTTACCGGACGGGGTCGAAGACTTGGTGGTTTATTCGGATGCTTCACTATCGGGGCTTGGATGCGTTTTGATGCAACAGGGCAAAGTTATAGCTTATGCCTCGAGGCAATTGAAGATACACGAGAAGAAATATCCCACGCATGATCTCGAGTTGGCTGCGGTGGTATTTGCATTAAAAATATGGAAGCATTATTTATATGGAGTGAAGTGCACCATATTCACCGATCACAAAAGCTTAAAATACTTCTTCGATCAGAAGGAGTTAAATATGCGACAAAGGCGATGGTTAGAAACGGTGAAGGATTTCGATTGTGAAATACATTATCACCCCGGAAGGGCAAACGTGGTGGCAGATGCCCTAAGCAGAAAGGCAGGATATGTCCCGATACGAGTACAATCACTACAACTCATTGTGACCTCAGGCTTACTCGAACGAATCCGAGAAGCACAAGATGAAGCAGTCAAGACGGAAAATTGGAGAAAAGAAAGGATTGTTGGCCAAATTAAAGATCTTGAAGTAGGAAACCACGGCTTGAAAACACGCTTCAATAGAATTTGGGTTCCTAACACATGCGGAGTTAAAAAGCTTCTACTCGATGAAGCTCATAAGTCCCGTTATTCCATCCATCCGGGAGCGACCAAAATGTATAATGATTTAAAGCAAAACTATTGGTGGCCTGGAATGAAAAGAGATGTGGTGAAGTACGTGGAAAAATGCTTGACATGTTTACAAGTCAAGGCGGAGCACCAAAAACCATTCGGTAAACTTCAACCGTTGGAAATTCCGGTTTGGAAATGGGAACATATTACGATGGACCTATTAACCAAACTACCAAAGACAAACCGCGGTTTCGATGCCATATGGGTAGTGGTGGATAGATTGACGAAAAGTGCTCACTTCATTCCGATTCGTGAGACTTATACGTCAGAAAAGATGTCAGAAGTTTACACTAATGAGATAATAGCACGTCATGGAGTACCGGTATCCATCGTGTCTGATAGGGACACCCGGTTCACTTCAAATTTCTGGCGAGATTTCCAAGAGCAAATGGGAACCAAATTGTTCATTAGCACTGCGTACCATCCTCAAACAGATGGACAGAGTGAAAGAACAATACAAACATTGGAGGACATGCTGCAGGCGTGTATAGTCGACTTCGGGGGAAGTTGGGATGTTTTTCCTACCATTGGTCGAGTTTTCGTATAACAACAGCTACCATGCTAGTATTAAGATGACACCGTACGAAATGCTCTATGGTAGGAAATGCCGAACCCCGGTATGTTGGGGTGAAGTGGGCCCACGTGAACTTGCCCACCAAGATATAGTACGAGCCACTAATGAAAAGATTGATGTGGTACGGGCACATTTGAAAGCGGCTCAAGATAGACAAAAGGCGTATGCTGACAAAAGGAATAGGCCAATCGAATTCCAGGTTGGTGACAAAGTCATGCTCAAAGTATCTCCATGGAAGGGGGTTATCAGGTTTAGAAAAAAAGGAAAATTAAGCCCGAGGTTTATAGGGCCGTTCGCGATTATAGAACGAGTAGGAAAGGTAGCTTACCGCCTTGAACTACCGGATGAACTAAGCAGAATTCATAGCACATTTCATGTGTCACATCTTCGGAAGTGTCTAGCGGATGAGACAACTTATATTCACTACGATGATATCGAAGTGGATGATCGCTTGAATTATATCGAAAGGTCCATAGAAGTTTTAGATCGAAAGACTAAACACTTGCGAAATTAACAAATTGATAAAGTCAAGATCAAGTGGGAGCATAGGAAAGGCTCGGACACTACGTGGGAGTCCGAGGAGGAGATGCGACGTCTCTACCCATCACTATTCGGTACGTACTCCGGTTTCAGGGACGAAACCCTTTTAAGGGGGGTGGACTTGTAACACCCCGAAATTTAAAAGGGCTTTATATTAGCATTTTATATAAAGTATAAGAAATAAATGAAGATGAGTTAACTAGGAATGAATAACCTAGTTAGTTAATTGTCCCGTTTTAAAACATGAATGAATAGAATATGCCAAAGATATAAAGCTAATAAAAGTATAGGGGCCTATGTTGTTAAAAGTTGAAACTTAAATTGATAAAAAAAATAAAAAACAAACCAAACACCCCAAAAGAGGGGTCTGGTCGATCAGAAGCAGGAGGAGGTCGACCCCCATGCTTCAAACCCTAAAAATTCACTAAAAGTTTCAAATTGAAGGTCCAAATCTGATCAAAAACGAAAATCAAGCATAGATTATTGATCCTCATCACAAGAGGATTACAAGGTATGTAAAATTTGATGAAAACTCTCAACTTGAAATTCTCATGAAATTGGGAAAATCTGAAATTTATGGTTGCATGTACGTTTTATGATGAATTAGGAACAATATGGTGTCTAGGGACAAACCCTAGACAAATACAAGTTGAAATTATGTGATATTTTAGTAAACTCCATGAGCACCATTGTAGGTGATTAGTGGGTTATGTAGAACTTGATAAACACTAGGAAATTGGGTGTTGTTCTAGTGTAATTTAACAATTTTGAAGTGACTTCAGAATCTTAGAAGCTAACAATTGTGTAAAATGGGTTGATTGATGTGAAATTCGTGCTAGATGATAAGCTAGGGATTTGCTAAATAATCGTGTAAAATTCTGCCCTCAAAGTGTTTGTTGAAATGCCTCAAAGAAGGCTCAAAACTGGAATTTTGTAGTTAAAACACCTAATTGTGATGTTTTGGCTATTATGCAAAATGTGCTTAAAAAGAGTTCTAAAAGTGATATAATTGAACTCTATAGGAAAGGATACCAGAACGTCGAGCGGACAAGCCGGTGGTGATTTGCGGTTGAAGGGCGTGCACTAAAGGTATGTAACTTGATTTGTTACATTTGGGTAAATTTGATATTTAGCATATATGTAGTTGGATTGAGTATTAAAAGTTGAGTTGGATTAAAGCGATGATATTCGCTATGTCGAATAATAGGCCAAGAATCTGGTTAGACCTCGTTGGTAGTCAACAAAATGGAGAATTCCTTAGATGAGCCAAACGGGTCGAATAACCAAGTAAGGCATGGTAATACATTGTAGTATGGTTACTCGGTCTCTTGTTATTATTGACAAATGACCTAATAGAATACAAGAATTATACATGTTGATTTGTAGGATTGAAATCCGAGAACTTGATTCAAGTAAACAAACAAATCAAACCAAACATAACATTCCAGCGTCTACCGTAAATTACGGTATATACCGTAATTTACGGTAGACACCAAAAGGTTACGGTGGGTTTCCCCTGTGTTACGGTGGAACCAGAATTTTCCAGAAGCTACCGTAACTTACGGTATCTACCGTAAGTTACGGTATAGCTTTAGAATTTATGACAAGTTTTGTATTTCTTTGTTGAATCGAATCCGTTTTAGACGTAGTTTCGAATATGTATTATTTCTAAGTATTCTAATACTAATGTTTAATGTAAACATTTCAGTTTTTAGGTATCCAAGGATTACGGATGACGGTCAAGCTAGCTTTTGAAGAACCGAACACAAACTTTTGAAGCTTCCGCGTAAATTAACTCTGTTTAAACAATGTTATGATGTAAACCGTTTGTTAAACAACTTATGGATGTTTTAATTAGTCGGTAGATAACTAATCTTTGTTACCTTAGAACTTGGTTCTTGAAACTAAGGTTTTAATTTAAATATCTTTACTATAAAATCTTATGAATTATTACTAAATTCAAGTAGAAATTTTAAGGGTGTTACACTGGGATATGGCCAGAATCGCCAGGCTGGTAATGCATCTATTAACACTAGTATCCCTGCTACTAATAATCTTGAACCGTTGCAGGATGCAGGTGTAACATTAGCATTAACCAGAGAACTTCAAAAATTGAAGGATATGCTATCGAGTGTGCCTAGGTTAGTGCAGCCTATACCAGAAGGGTTTTGGTCAAAAATCAGGCTAGGATAATGCAACCAAATCTTTTGTTGTGAGGTATGATGCTTGAATCAATGAACAAATGTATGAACAACTTGCAAATGAAATGAACAAGTGACACAAAGATTTATACGAGGAAAAAACCCTTGATCAAGAGTTGATCTCCGGCATAAAAAACCTCGGGTGATGGAAACTACCGATCACCAACTATAATTAAACAAATGATTGTTACAACTCGGGATGATAACAAGCTTGTTACAAGGATCACTAGTGTGCAAAAGTGTATGAAATCGCCAATGTATTGTAGAGAGCTCGCGAGTGTGTGTGTATTAGCTAACTTGTTCTAAACTCAAGCTTGTTATCCCCTTTAAAATTAGAAATAAACCAAATAACTAACAACCCGCAAATGGTGCTAGCTACCCACGACTTCTATAACGGTCATCAAGCCATGCACGTGTAGAATATCGAGAGCATATTCCCCAAGAATATCGGCAAGACCAAGTCCAATGCGTATACTCCTGCAAAACAAGCTTAAACCTAGTGAAGGCAACCGTTAGTATAATGATAACAATGAGGATCCTGGATCCTGATCCTGCAACGTCTTCTGAGGATCCTTAATTCAAACAGAATTGGGGATCCGTGATCCTGGCAGTACTTGAGGATCCGTGATCCTTAGGTTTAGAAAATCTATCCCTAACAATTGCCCCCAAAATATGAGGAATAAAATATAACTTATGAGTCATATTTTTCAACATTATCTGCAACGAACTATCCAACGGAAATATAGCCGTTAGGATCGAACTAGCCGTTACATATCATACGTCACCAAAGTGACAATCCTGCAGAATCATCATTATATATAGGTTAGAGATAAGGATCGATTTGCATTTAAATTCGAGCGATACTTCCATTTAAATCCTCATTCAAAGATCGATCAGGTATCTCTCTCCTCCTTCTCTCTTCATCTTCTTACTCTGTTCTTCTTTTCTGTTTCGTCAAAATCTTAAGATTACAATGAAGCTACGATCCTCCCCCGCCAAGGATCACCAGAAAGATAGCCCACTGAAAAGCCAAGGGATTATCAAAAATCCTTCGAAGGAAATCTGCTGCTTCACTGACCCGGAGATTGACCGGATTCGCCACTATTTTCCGGCGGATACCGTCTTCAAATCCTTCGACCCTTCTGCGAAGAGTGATTCCGTCTTGGACACTTGGGTTGTTTTTCCGGCCACCCCATTCCTGATAGGATTCTCCTATCCTTTCCCTGCCTTCACCCAATCTTTCTTTGCACTCACCGGTATGTGCTACATCCAGGCCATGCCGATGATGTGGAGGGTTTTATATACCCTAGAGAACATCATTGAGCAGGAAGGTATAGAGTTGGGGATATCGGAACTGGATGAATTGTATAACCTTGTGAGCCATGGTTCACATCGTTTCTTATTAAAACACAAACCTGGTGATCCTCACCCAATCCTCAAGACCACAAAAAACGATATCAACTGGAAAAAGCGTTTCTTCTTTGTTAAGAGAGATTCTATCCCAGACGGGAAAGATCTCCCCAAAAAGTGGACCACCCATGGTAGGATATAGGATCCTTATAGAAGGATCATAGGATAACCCTGTTTCTGTTGAGGATAACTGATCCTTTTCTGTTTTGCAGCTATCTCGGTCTCTCATCTCATTCAGTCACTTGCAACAAAATAAAGGATCACTGCTTTTTGGAGCCTTGATCCTGCAGTTAGATCATTCCAGGCAAACACAAAGGATTCACAAGAAGTATCCTCCGGTTCAGTCACAATGTTAAGTAAGTGTTTATTTTTACGTATGATTAAATAGATTTAGATAAAGGATACTTATCTGTTGTTTGTCGTTTATAGGCGCTGGAAAGTCTTCAAAGTCAGCCACTTGCTTCAACGTCACTGATCTTGATGCTGTCTCTGCCCGATCCGGAAAGAAGAAATCTGCTGCTAGCCCAAGTATCACAATCCCCAAGCCCGTCAGCACCAAGGGCAAGGGCGGAAAAAAGAGGAAGACCGCTGACGATCTTGAAGGCCTGCCCCTTATCCGTCATCAGTTTGAAGAATACTTCGCTGAGGTAAGGATCCCTGATCCTTAATTCTATCCTGCCCATTTGAGGATAATGGATCCTGAATTGTATGTTTCTTTTTTTGCAGAAATTTGCTGAGATCCAGATGCTCTTGGATGCATATGTTGAAGAGGCTGAGCAGAAGGAGCTGGACTTCCAGAAGATTTTCCTGGCTAAGGATCAAACCATCTCTACCCTCGACAAGGATCTCAACTTGGCGAAAAAGCAACTGGTCATGGCCCACATCACTGCTGATCAGGAGAAGAATGAGGTGATGGAGGATGCTAAGCTTTCTGCCGCCATTGCTATGTACAAGATCAAACTGCAGATGGCCAAGGAAGCTGAGGATCCTGGCTTTGACAGGACCAGTTGGGACCAAGAGGGCTGGAAGGCTAAGCTAGCTGAGCTGGATGATGAAGAGGAGGCTGGAGAGGTCCTGATGATTGAGGCAAGCGACAGCGGGGAGAAGGATCATGCTGGTGATGCAGGAGCTGGAGGTGATGGTGATGGTGATGCAGCGAAGGTGTAGGCTGCAACAATAGGCGATGATGGATTTATCTAGACGCGGCCGGAGCCCATTTTTTATGGTTTGGTAGTTGTTTTTTGTTTGATGGTGTTTTTCTGAACAATGCTGGTCTGTACTTAAACAATAGTTTTTAGGATTGAGGATCATGGATCCTTGGACAATAGGTAGGATAAAGGGTGGTGGATGGATCCTCTGTTTGGGGGATGAAACCACTTGTTATCCTGCCGCCTTTATTTCCTCTACTTAGACCTTGTTAATATAGACACCCTTTGCCACCCAAGTGGACGGGCCACGTTTTGCTGGTAGAAACTTGGGTTGGCAATTTTGACAACCTTTTAAGGGTTTAACTTTTGGTAAATAAAAGCTTAATCTTTTGACTATCTCATGTGTTGTTACATTTGTGAATATTTTACCTTTCAATTGCTATGATACACTTTGTTTGAATTCATAAGTTAAGAATAAAAGGTTGGTAGATTATGTCAAAAAATTTAGGATATGATCAAGGATCAAATATCCTATAATCGAAAAATTCAAAAAGTGATCTGACTTAAGGATCATGCAAGCTGTTGTCAAAGAATAAGGGTCACTTAGACAAATAAAGTATAAAATTAAAGTGATTAATGAGCATACCTGAGAATCCAAGTTAGGATCCTAAACCTTTAATACTTACAATCAGGATAACCAAAAGACAAACCTTAATAAAAGGTTAGGATCAAGGATCCTTAACTGTTTAACTTCAAAAACCTGAAATGGAACATAACTTGGGACTAAGCCAATATAAGAGAAGAGTTAGCAACTGGGGACAAGCCCAACAATTCTAGGGATAAACCCAATATACTGGGGACAAGCCCAAAAAACTGGGGACAAGCCCAAAAAACTAGGGACAAGCCCAAAGGATCTTGTGTAAACTGGAGTATGGCCCTCACTGGCGACTATCCAAACTTAGTGACATGAAAATGCCAAAACCTTAGCTAACGTGAAAATGCTAGAAACCTTAGGAACGGATGTATGGTACGTCTACCATTATACGTAGGATCCTGAATACAGCCAGTACAATGAAACTATCAGCCCCTAAAGCGGGTACTGGTCCCATTGCCTTGAACTGCACCAGGATCATCGTGCGCTACTGGAGAATCTGGGGACATGCCCAAAAACTAGGACTAGCCCAAATAACTAGGGTCAAGCCCAAATAACTGGAGACTTCTGTGAATACTCAATCCTTTATTAAGGATATATCAATATTCTGCAAAACTCAGCACTAAATGAAAGAAGGATAAAGGATCCAGGATCCTTCTCCTTGTATATAAGATAATTAAAGAATTAAATAGATTGAAATTAGATCATTCAGAATGAGGATCGTCTATCCTCTAAGGATCCTTCGAGGATATCGGTCATGAACATTGTTAAGGATCCTGGATCCTTATTACATGAAGTATTTCTTCAAGTGGACAACATTCTAAGCTCTTGGTAGCAGATCACCTTCCATTGTTAGCAATCGATATGCCCCCTTTTCCTGCCTCAGCTTCAATAAGGTAGGGGCCTTCCCACTTTGGTGCCAACTTTCCATCAGCAGGATTCGTGGTATTCTGAAATGCTTTCCTCAATACCATATCACCAACTTGGAACTTCCTGATCCTGACATTCTTATTGTAGGCTCCAGCCATCCTTTGTTGATAACTAGCCATTCTTATCCTTGCCAAATCCCTGAGTTCTTCTATGGTATCCAAGTCTTGAACCAAGTTTTCAGCATTTCCTTCAGGATCACGGATGCTTGTTCTTGCAGTAAGAACAACCATCTCTGTAGGGATCACTGATTCTGCTCCAAATACTAAAGAAAATGGAGTTTGGCCAGTGGCATTCTTGGGGTTGTCCCATCAGCCCATAGTACATAAGGTAGTTCTTCTGCCCACTTTCCTTTCTTGGATCCAAGCTTCTTTTTCAAGTTATTGATGATGATCTTGTTGGATGATTCTGCTTGACCATTAGCTTGTGGATGGACTGGTGTTGATGTTATCATCTTAATCCCCCAGCTGTCACAAAAGTTAGTAGTTCTACTCCCAATAAATTGGGATCCATTATCACAAACAATTTTAGAAGGGATACCAAATCTGGTAATAATATTTCTTTTGATAAAGGATATCACTTCTTTTTCTCTGACTTGAGCAAAGGCTTCAGCCTCTATCCACTTGGAGAAGTAATCGGTCATAGCAAACATGGACACCTTTCCTCCTGGTGCTTTGGGAAGTTTACCAACTATATCCATTCCCCATCTCATGAATGGCCAAGAAGAGGATATAGGATGCAAGAGCTCTGCTGGTTGATGAAGGATATTACTATATCTCTGACAAGGATCACACTTCTTGGCATAATCCACAGCATCCTTCTTCATTGTAGGCCAATAGTATCCTGTCCTAAGGATCCTTGAGAACAATGCCCTGCCCCCAGTGTGGTTTCCACAATCTCCTTCATGAAAATCCTTTAGGACTTCTTGAATTTCAGGATCATCTATGCACCTTAGATATGGACCTGCAAGAGATCGTTTATGTTTTGGTCAAAAAATCTGATGAGGATAATGCAACCAAACTCTTTGTTAATGGGAATGATGCTTTAAATGTAGAACAATGATGAGGATCACTTCAATGTAAATTGCACAAACGACACAAGGATTTATACGGGGAAAAAGCCCTTGATCAAGAGTTGATCTCCGGCACAAAAAACCCCGGGTGATGGAAACTACCGATCACCAAGCTCAAATAAATCAATAAATGTTTACAACTTCGGATAGTAACGAGCTAGGTACAAGGATCACTATGGTGAAATGTGTAAAAATGAGTGAAAACTAATAAGTGTTCATCGAGAGCTTCAAGAGTGCGATTGTATGAGAGTGTGTGTAGCTGAAAATGGCTAAGTGTTCTAATTCTAGCTCGTCACCCCTTTAAAAATAGAAGTTAACTACAATAACAAACTATCCGACTTTTGTGCCAAGCTCCCACGTTCTCCACAACGTCCATTTCCAGTCAAACGTGTGCGAAATACCCGTGGAATATTCCATAGTAACGTTGCCAAGACCAAGTCAAGCTTGTTATTCCTGCGAAATAATATGAAACATAAACAAACAATCGTTAGCATGAGGATCCTTAAAGTGATCCATGATCCTGTTCCTGAAGCTCTTCTGAGGATCACTATCTGTCACAGAAGTAAGGATCATTAATTAGGATAACGAGTAAGGATCACTAATTGTTAGAAAATCCTCCCCTAACAATTGCCCCCAAAATATAAGGAGTGATATGTTAAATGAGCGAATTATATTTTCTTGATCTTATCCGCAACTAACTATCGTAAATATAGCCGTTGTTGTAGAACTATCCGTTGCAATCGTGACGTCACAGAAGTGACAACCCTGCATAATCATGATTATAAATAGGAGATAAAGATAGGATCGATATGCATTTAAATTCAAAGAAACTCCCTTTAAATTCTTGGTCGAAGATCTATCAGGTATCTCTTCTCTTATCTCCCCTTCTCTTACTTTGTTTTTCTTTCTTTCTATCATCACTTCAAGAATGATGCTCCGGTCCTCCCTCGCCAAGGATCACCAGAAGGATAGTCCCTTGAAGAGTCAAAGGATCATCAAAGACTCGATACATGAGAGGTGTTGTTTTAACGATGCTCAAATAGACAAGATTCGTCACTGCTTTCCGGCGAGTGCCTTTTTCAAACCCTTCGATCTTACTATTCTGAGCGACTATGTTTCAGAAACATGGGTTGCCTTTCCAGTTACTCCATTCGCCATAGGATACACCTATCCTTTCCCAGAATTTACACAATCCTTCTTTTCCCTTACCGACATCTCTTACATCCAAGCCATGCCGATGATTTGGAGGGTTTTGTATACCCTAGGGAGGATCATCGAGCAGGAAGGCATTGATTTAGGAATGTCAGAGCTGACACAGATGTATGATCTTACTAACTTTGGTTCTCATCGTTATTTGTTCAAACGAAAACCCGGCGGAGAACACCCCCTTCTTAAAGTCACCAAGAATGACACAAATTGGAAACGTCGCTTCTTCTTTGTCAGGAGGGATACCATTCCAAACGGAAAGGATCTACCAAGGACATGGTCCACCCATGGTAGGCCAGAGGATCCTGAGAAGGATCACCAGGTAGTCTTGTTTTTGTATAAGGATCACTAACCCTTTTTTGTCTTGTGTTATGCAGCTATTTCTGTTTCGCACATCATCACAACACTCGTAACCAAGGATAGGCTTGCTGCTTTTTGGAAGCTTGATCCTGAAATAAGGACATTCAAGATAGACACCCAAGACTCACAAGAAGTATCCTCAGGTTCCATCACCATGTCAAGTAAGTATCCTGCTTGATTTATAGTTTGAATATTAAAATAAATAATTAAATTGAAATAGGATTAGGACACTTATCTTGCTTTGAATGTGTAGGTGCCGGAAAATCTGCCAAGCCTGTATCCCAGTTCAACACGGCTGACCTTGATGTTATTCGATCCAGGAAGAAGAGGGCCACTACCAGTCCTAGCATCTCCATTCCCAAGGCACCCACTAAAGGAAAGGGTGGCAAGAAGAGGAAAACTTCTGACACTGAGGACCTTCAAGGCCTACCACTGATCCGCCACCAGTTCCTTGAATACTTCAATGAGGTAAGTTTCACCAATTCTGCCTAGGTATCCTACTCGTATGAGGATCACCTGATCTTGAACTGCTTTGTCCTTTTCTTTGCAGAAATTTGCTGAGATTGAAGATTACGTGGGGAGTGTTGAGGAGCTGGATAAGAAGATTGCTGACCTCCAACAGGTTGCAGTGCTCAAGGATCTTAAGATCGCTGACCTTGAAAAAGCCCTTAAAGATGCCAAGACTCAAACAGCTAAAATCCTGATCGACATTGACTATGAGAAGCATGATCTCATAGAAAATGCTAAGGTCTCTGCTGCCATCACAATGTATCAGACAAAATTAAAGATGACCCAGGAAGCTCAAGATCCTAACTTCGATAGAAGCAGCTGGGATGTTGAGGGCTGGAAAGCAAGGTTGGCTGATCTTGAGGATGATGAGGAGGCTGAGGAGGTTTTGGCGATCGAGGCTGGAGGTAGTGGGAAGGATCTGGTGAAGGATACCGCAGCTGGAGGGGAAGAGGATGCAGCAAAGGTGTAGGCTGCACAATTGGGCGATGATGGACATTCCTAGACGCAGCCGGAGCCCAATTTTTAAATTTGGTAGTAGTTTTTTGTGGTTGTGATGTTGAACAATTTGATGGTTTGTACTGAACAATAGTTTTTAGGATTAAGGATCATGTATGATCCTTTGGACAATAGGTAGGATTGCAAATGGTGTAGGGATCCTCTGTTTGGGGGATGAAGCCATTGTGATCCTGCCGCCTTTATATTCCTGCACTACTTTTGAACCTATTATCATGGACACCCTTTACCTACCCCAGCGGACGGGCCACGTTTTGCTGGTAGATGCTCGGGGTAGGTAATTTTGACAACCTTTTAAGGGTTAATCCTTTGTTAATAAATAAAACCTTAATCTTTTGTCGCTTATCTTGTATTGTTATCCTTTTTGATTCTTTAGTTCTCAATTGTTTTGATGTACATTTATTGAATAAGCAATTTTGAACAAGTCAGATTAAAAATATTTTAGGATATGATCCATAATCAAATATCCTAAAGAATCCCAAAAAGTAATATATTCTAAAGGTCACAAGTTTAGTTGTCAAACTTTAAGGGTTATTCAAATAAACAATGAATAGAATTGAGAATAGTTGAGGATCATACCTGAGGATCCAAGTTAGGACCCTAACCATAATCAGGATAACTATAAGATAAACCTTAGAGAGAAGTAAGGATCAAGGATCCCTAGTTGCTTATCTTCAAGGACCTGAAATAGAGCATAACTTGGGACTAAGCCAATATAAGATAAGAGTTAGCAACTGGGGACAAGCCCAAGGATAACTGGGGACAAGCCCAAGGATAACTGGGGACAAGCCCAAGGATAACTGGGGACAAGCCCAAGGATAACTGGGGACAAGCCCAAGGATCGTATGTAAACTGGAGTATGGCCCTAACTGGCGACTATCCAAACTTAGTGACATGAAAATGCCAAAACCTTAGCTAACGTGAAAACGTTAGAAACCTTAGGAACGGATGTATGGTACGTCTACCATTATACGTAGGATCCTAGGTATAGCCAGTACAATGGAATTATCAGCCCCTAAAGCGAGTACTGGTCCCACTGCCTTGAACTATACCAGGATCATCATGCGCTACAGGCGGAACTGGGGTCAAGCCCTAATAACTGGGGTTAAACCCAAGGAACGGATTGCTTCTGCAGATAACCAATGTTATGCTAAGGATACCTGAACTTTCAAAACTTAAAATCACGTGAGAGATGGATAAAGGACACATGATCCTTATCCTTATATGAGAAAATAAAGAAATGAAATAGTTTAAGATTAGGATATTACCAAAGTAAGGATCACCGATACTTTAAGGATCCTTCAAGGATACCCCTAACGTGAGGATCATCTGTGCCATGAGGATCCTGCTCACATGAAATATTTCTTCAAGTGGACAGCATTCCAAGCTCTTGGTAGCAAATCACCTTCCATGGTTAGAAATCTATATGCCCCCTTTCCTGCTTCAGCTTCAATCAAATAAGGGCCTTCCCATTTTGGAGCCAATTTTCCATCAGCAGGATTGGTGGTATTCTGAAATGCTTTCCTTAATACCATATCTCCAACTTGAAACTTCCTGATCCTGACATTTTTGTTGTAAGCACCAGCCATTCTTTGTTGATAACTGGCCATACTTATCCTAGCGAGATCCCTGATTTCTTCAATAGTATCCAGGTCTTGAGCCAAGTTCTCATCATTTTCCTCAGGATCACGAGTACTTGTTCTAGCAGTTGGAACCACCATTTCTGTTGGGATCACTGATTCTGCCCCAAATACCAAAGAGAATGGCGTTTGACCAGTAGCATTCTTAGGGGTTGTCCTATCAGCCCAAAGCACATAAGGTAGTTCTTCTGCCCATTTCCCTTTCTTGGATCCAAGCTTCTTTTTCAAATTGTTGATGATGATCTTTTTGGATGATTCTGCTTGACCATTAGCTTGTGGGTGGACTGGTGTTGATGTTATCATCTTAATCCCCCAGCTATCACAAAAGTTAGTGGTTCCGCCCCCAATGAATTGGGAACCATTATCACATATAATTTCAGAAGGAATACCAAATCTAGTTATGATATTTCTTTTAATGATGGATATAACTTCCTTTTCTCTGACTTGGGCAAAGGCTTCAGCCTCTATCCACTTGGAGAAGTAATCAGT
Organism: Helianthus tuberosus; assembly: GCA_030545235.1. Classification (NCBI taxonomy): domain Eukaryota; kingdom Viridiplantae; phylum Streptophyta; class Magnoliopsida; order Asterales; family Asteraceae; genus Helianthus; species Helianthus tuberosus. The sequence goes on along the minus strand of CM060444.1, from coordinate 144,084,993 downwards.
CATAGCTAGCATGAACACTTTTCCACCAGGTGCCTTAGGGAGCTTACCAACTATATCCATACCCCATCTCATAAATGGCCAAGAGGAGGATATAGGATGCAAAAATTCAGTTGGTTGATGAAGGATATTGCCGTGTCTCTGACAAGGATCACATCTCTTAGCATACTCCACAGCATCTCTCTTCATGGTTGGCCAGTAGTATCCTGTCCTCAGGATCCTTGAGAATAATGCCCTGCCCCCAGTGTGGTTTCCACAATCTCCTTCATGGAAGTCTTTTAAAACTTCTTGGATTTCAGGATCCTCAATGCATCTCAAGTATGGTCCTGCAAGAGATCGTCTATACAACATATTATTTAAAATTGTGAATTGAGATACCTTAGATTTGAAAGCCCTATGGTTTTCTCCTGTAGGAATCTCTCCATGTTGTAAGTATCTCATAATTGGTGAGATCCATGATCCTGATCCTGAATGGGATTGAGTATCCTCACTAGGGATAATTGCAGAATTCTTTCCTATCTCCATAGCCACATGATCCTCGATAGCCGGGGTCAGGATATGGATAATAGGGATCGTGATATCCTCCGGGATCTTCAAGGATGATCCTAGGTTAGCCAATGCATCAGCTTCTGTATTCTCTTCCCTTGGTACCTGTGTCAAACTAAAGGAAACAAAAGAGAGTGCCAAATTTTTGACTATCTCTAAATATTTGGTTAGCTTTTCACCTTTAACAGCATAGGATCCATTAAAGTGGTTTGTAATTAACAATGAATCTACATGTACCTCAAGATACCTGATCCCCATATGCTTTGCAATTTGCAAACCAGCATTTAAGGCTTCATATTCAGCCTCATTGTTAGTGGTTTGGAACTCACAAGCTATAGAGTGGGGTATTATGTCCCCCTGTGGCGATTTTAGTAGTATTCCCAGCCCTGTGCCTTTGACATTTGAGGATCCATCAGTATAGAGTATCCAAGGATCCTTGGTCTCTTCTAGCTGCTGGACTTCTAACTCAGCTTCTTTTTGTAAATCACTACTGAAATCAGCCACAAAGTCAGCTAATGCTTGGGATTTGATGGCTGTCCTAGGCTCATATCTTATATCATAGGCACTAAGCTTCACTGCCCACTTAGCCATCCTTCCTGACATCTCTGGTTTCCTGAGGACATTCTTAATTGGAAAATTAGTTTTAACAACAATAACATGAGTTTCAAAATAATGTCTCAACTTAGTAGATGCCATAATTAATGCAAGAATAAGCTTTTCAAGGTGTGAATACCTGGATTCGGCATCAAGTAAACTTTTACTTACATAATAGACAGGATGTTGTGTACCTTCATGATCCTTAACAAGGACTGCACTTACTGCTTTTGAGGATACTGCAAGATACAAGGATAGCACATCGCCTTTTTCTGGTTTCATCAAGGCCGGGGCTGAGGATAGGTAATCTTTGAGGGCTCTTAAAGCATTTTCATGCTTCTCAGTCCACTCAAATTTCTTGTTCTTCCTTAGGATATCATAGAATTCTTTGCACTTTTCTGAGGATTTGGATATGAATCTGTTCAAAGCCGCTATCCTGCCTGTTAACCTTTGGACATCCTTAGCATTGGCCGAGATTTGATGTTCACTATTGCTTTGATTTGTTCCGGGCTAGCTTCAATGCCTCTCTTTGTCACCATATATCCTAAGAATTTACCTGCTTTAACACCAAAGTGACATTTTGAAGGATTAAGTTTCATGTTATATTTGTCAAGGATATCGAATGCTTCCTCCAAGTCCCTTAGGTGATCCTCAGCTTTTATGGATTTTACCACCATATCATCTATGTAAACCTCCATAGTTTGTCCAATCTGATCTTTGAACATCATATTCACCAGCCTTTGATAAATTGCACCTGTATTTCTTAGTCCGAACGGCATAGCAATATAGCAGTATATACCAGTTGGAGTCATGAAGGCTGTATCCTCTTGATCGGATGGTTCCATTTGGATTTGTTGAAATCCAGATGAAGCATCCATAAAAGTTAACAGTTCATGACCCGCAGTTGCATCCACCATGGAGTCAATGTGGGGTAATGGGAAAGGATCCTTGGGACATGCCTTATTTAAATCGGTAAAATCGACACATACCCTCCACTTTCCGTTTTTCTTTTGAACAACAACCACATTGGCCAACCATCTTGGATACTTGACCTCTCTAATCATACCTGCCCGGAGCAATTTCTCTACCTCTTCCTGGATAATGGAATTTCTTTCTGGTGCAAACTTTCTTCTCCTTTGATGGATTGGTTTGAAGGACCTATCAATGCCAAGTTTATGAATGATTACATCTTTAGATATACCAGTCATGTCTTCGTGTTTCCATGCAAAGGTAGTCTTTCTCCTTTTGAGGAAGGATATAAGGTCTTCCTTCATATCGCCAAGGATCCCTGATCCGATATAGATTTTGGATTCAGGATCATCAGGATCCATGAGGACTTCTACCACATCCTGCTCTCTTGCCTCCAAGACATCCCTTGGAGGATACTTTGATTGCTATTGCTCCCTTGACTTCGAGGCTGGTTTCATCGATGAAGTATAGCAATTCTTAGCCTCCTGCTGATCACTATCAATCTTCACTATTCCCCAAGGACTAGGGAGCTTCACACATTGATGGTAGGTAGATGGGACTGCCTTCATATCGTGTATCCAGGGCCTGCCAAGGATAACATTACAACAAGATAAACAGTCAATAACACAAAATTTTTGATATGAGTGTAGGCCTTTGATGTATATTGGGAGTTTAATGTCCCCCAGGGTATTCTTAGTTTCGCCACTAAATCCCACGAGCACGGAGGATCTTGGTATGATATCTGATCCAGGGATACCCATCTTCTTTAGAACATCAAGCTGGATAATGTTCACTGAACTTCCTCCGTCTATAAGGATCCTGCGGACAAAATGGTTAGAAATGAAAAGAGTAATAACTAAACCATCGTGATGAGGATCCTGGATATCAACACGATCATCCTCATCAAAGGTTATGACTTTTCCTTCGGAGACACTTGATGTTCGAACGGGTCTTTCTCCATTATCCATTTTAGTTTCCTTTGCATGCCTTTTAGCTGCTGAGAAGGATGTGCCACAAATGTCTGATCCTCCAGAAATAAAGTTTATTACTTGTGCATCTGCTGGAGGGGCTGGAGCCTTCTCAGGGATCCTTTCAGGATCCTGAGTCCTTGACTTTTTTCTTCCCAACAATTCTTTTAGATGCCCCTTGCTCAACAAGTATCCAATTTCCTTTCTCAGTGCAATGCATTCTTCTATGAGATGCCCAAAATCTTCATGGTATGCACACCACTTTGATTTATCCTTAGTTGCAGCTGGCCTATCATTTTTTCTGGGCCATCTAGCTTTATCACCTAGATTCTGCATCGCAAGGATTAGTTCATTGTTATCAACAGAAAAACAATATTCAGAAATTGGAGGATAATCCTCATCATCCTCTTCTTGATCAACAGCATGCACGTTCTGGTTATCAGATCTGTTGTAGGATCTGAACTTGTTGTTCCTGAATGAGGATCCTTGCTTATCTTGCTTTGAGGATCCTGCTAACCTCTCCTGGATCCTCTTGTCATCCTCTAGCCGAATGAACCTAAGTGCCCGGGTTCTTACCTCATCTAAGTTCCTGCATGGTGTCATAACAAGATCATCATAGAACGACGAATCCCTAAGCAATCCCATTTTAAAGGCCTCAACAGCCGTGGCTATATCCAAGTTGGGAATGTCTAAGGATTCTTTACTGAATTTGGTAATGTAATCCCTTAATGATTCATTATGACCCTGGGTTATCCTATATAGATCACTAGTTAATCGTTCAAATTTCCTACTGCATGAGAATTGGCTATTAAAAAAATTAACTAGATTAGCAAATGATGTAATAGAGTAAGGAGGAAGACTTAGCAGCCATTTGAGAGCTGATCCAGTAAGAGTGGATCCGAATCCTTTGCACAGGCATGCTTCCTTTAACCTTTCTGGGATTGGATTGATCTCCATCCTCTCCCTGTATTATGCTATGTGTTCTTCAGGATCCGTCGAACCATCATACAGCTTCATAGTTGGAACATGGAACCTCTTGGGTATCTCAGCATCACAGATCGGTGGTGCAAAACGAGATATCCTGTGGCTCCCATCTGCAATCTCTGGGATAGGTTTGACCACTCCTGGAACACTTGATATCATATCCTTCAACTTTTGCAATTCTCTGGCCATGGCATGATTGATACCTGGATCCTGCATAAGGCCATGGTTAGTAGCATAGGAATTATTAAAAGTGTTACCTCCCATTGGATTCAAATTAGGAAGAATGGATGTTAATCCGTATTGTTGGGGCTCTGGAATGATCGAAGGACCAGTAGAAGCATTGGTCTGCATTGGAATAAAATCTCCCTGATGGACATCTGAACTTCCTGTTTGCAAACTCCTCAAGGATCCTGGCATCTGGAAGGATCCCTGAAACTGGGATGATCCTGGAACAAGGGAGGATCCTTGAACCTGGGATGATCCTGGAACAAAAGAGGATCCTTGAACCTGGGATGATCCTGGAACAAGGGAAAATCCTTGAATCTGCTGCGCTCCTGAGCAACCTCCTGAATTCATGAAGGATCCTATATACTGAGGATAGGATCCTGCTGGCTGGAAATAGGAACCCGATGCCTGAGTCACTGTTGTTGTTCCGTAGTGCACTCCTTTTGGTTCACCCACATATTGAACATCTGGAACCACTGATGGCTGAGAAGTAATCACCGGAGTATCAAAATTCAAAGATTTGGGCACCAGTGGGGAATGATCCTCTGCCGTTTTCTTGTGTTTCTTGAGATCTCCGATTTCTTTGAGAATTCTTTCATTGGTCTTATCCTGTTGCTGTATATGATCCTTCATCTGCAAAATCAAAGTAAACATGTCACTAGTAGTGGGAGTGTAAGAAGCAGAAGAAGTTGGAGGTTTGGAGAAAATTGGAGTTGGTTTCTTCTCGGCGTTTTTCTGAGGTCCAGAAGGTGGTGGAGGCAAAGGTGGAATGCCCTGAGATGAATTGACCGCAGACATTGCAGTAGAGGTATTCTTCAATGATGAAGCCATGTATTTGTATGCAATGAACCGGAACGACCACCAACAGAAAAACTTCTTAGGACTGAAGCACCAATTGCCCCACGGTGGGCGCCAAACTGTTTTGGTCAAAAATCCGATGAGGATAATGCAACCAAACTCTTTGTTACGGGGAATGATGCTTTAAATGTAGAACAATGATGAGGATCACTTCAATGTAAATTGCACAAACGACACAAGGATTTATACGGGGAAAAAGCCCTTGATCAAGAGTTGATCTCCGGCACAAAAAACCCCGGGTGATGGAAACTACCGATCACCAAGCTCAAATAAATCAATAAATGTTTACAACTTCGGATAGTAACGAGCTAGGTACAAGGATCACTATGGTGAAATGTGTAAAAGTGAGAAAAAACTAATAAGTGTTCGTCGAGAGCTTCAAGAATGCGATTGTATGAGAGTGTGTGCAGCTGAAAATGGCTAAGTGTTCTAATTCTAGCTCGTCACCCCTTTAAAAATAGAAGTTAACTACAATAACAAACTATCTGACTTTTGTGCCAAGCTCCCACGTTCTCCACAACGTCCATTTCCAGTCAAACGTGTGCGAAATACCCGTGGAATATTCCATAGTAACTTTGCCAAGACCAAGTCAAGCTTGTTACTCCTGTGAAATAATACGAAACATAAACAAACAATCGTTAGCATGAGGATCCTTAAAGTGATCCATGATCCTGTTCCTGAAGCTCTTCTGAGGATCACTATCTGTCACAGAAGTAAGGATCATTAATTAGGATAATGAGTAAGGATCACTAATTGTTAGAAAACCCTCCCCTAACAGTTTATATAACATGTTATTCAATATTGTAAATTGAGATACCTTGATTTTGAAAGCCCTGGGGTTTTCTCCTGTAGGAATCTCTCCATGTTGTATGTATCTCATAATTGGAAGGATCCATGATCCTGAATGAGACTGTGCACCATCACTAGGAACCATTGCAGAATCCTCTTCTATCTCCATAGTTGTGTGATCCTCAATAGCAGGAGCCAAAATATGGATGATATGGATCTTGATATCCTCTGGAATTTTCAATGATGATCCAAGATTGGCCAATGCATCCGCTTCTACATTCTCTTCCCTAGGTACCTATGTCAAACTAAAAGAAACAAAAGAGAGTGCCAATTCCTTGACTATCTCTAGGTATTTGATTAGTTTTTCACCTTTAACAACATAGGATCCATTAAAGTGATTAGTAATTAACAATGAATCTACATGTACCTCAAGATACCTGATCCTCATATACTTGGCAATTTGCAAACCAACTATCAAGGCTTCATATTCAGCCTCATTATTAGTAGTTTGAAACTCACAAGCTATGGAGTGGGGTATTATGTCCCCCTGTGGCGATTTTAGTAGTATTCCAAGTCCTGTCCCTTTGACATTAGAGGCTCCATCAGTGAAGAGTATCCAAGGATCCTTAGTCTCTTCAAGCTGCTGAACTTCCAACTCAGCTTCTCTTTGTAAGTCACTACTAAAATCTGCCACAAAGTCAGCTAAGGCTTGGGATTTAATGGCAGTCCTTGGTTCATATCTTATATCATAAGCACTAAGCTTCACTACCCATTTAGCCATCCTCCCTGACATTTCATGTTTCCTGAGAACATTCTTAATTGGAAAGTTAGTCTTAAGAATAATGGCATGAGTTTCAAAATAATGTCTTAGTTTAGTAGATGCCATAATCAAAGCAAGGATAAGTTTTTCTAAATGTGAATACCTGGATTCAGCATCAAGCAAACTCTTACTTACATAATAAACAAGATGTTGTGTACCTTCGTGATCCTTAACAAGGACTACACTTACTGCTTTAGAGGATACTGCTAGATATAAGGATAATATATCCCCTTTTTCTGGTTTCATCAAGGCAGGAGCTGAGGATAGGTAATCCTTAAGGGCTTTGAGAGCATTTTCATGCTTTTCAGTCCACTCAAATTTCTTGTTCTTTCTCAAAATGTCATAGAATTCCTTGCACTTTTCTGATGACTTTGATATGAACCTATTCAAGGCTGCGATCCTCCCTGTCAACCTTTGCACATCCTTGGCAGGAGATTTGATATTCACAATTGCCTTAATTTTCTCCGGACTTGCTTCAATGCCTCTTTTTGTTACCATGTAACCTAGGAACTTGCCTGCTTTAACACCAAAGTGACACTTTGAAGGATTCAACTTCATATTGAATTTATCAAGGATATTGAATGCTTCTTCCAGGTCTCTAAGGTGATCCTCAGCTTTCTTGGACTTAACCACCATGTCATCTATGTAGACTTCCATAGTGTGTCCTATTTGTTCCTTAAACATCATATTGACTAGCCTTTGATAAGTAGCACCTACATTCCTTAGTCCAAATGGCATAGCAATATAACAATAGATACCAGTTGGGGTCATAAAGGCTGTATCCTCTTGATCGGATGGTTCCATCTGAATTTGTTGAAATCCAGATGAAGCATCCATAAAAGTCAACAACTCATGACCCGCGGTAGCATCCACCATGGAGTCAATGTGGGGTAATGGGAAAGGATCCTTGGGACATGCCTTGTTTAAATCAGTGAAATCGACACATACTCTCCACTTCCCATTTTTCTTTTGAACAACAACCACATTGGCTAACCATCTTGGATACTTAACCTCTCTAATCATACCTGCTCGGAGCAACTTGTCTACCTCCTCCTGGATAATGGCATTCCTCTCAGGTGCAAACTTTCTCCTTTTTTGGTGTATGGGTTTGAATGACCTGTCAATACAAAGTTTATGAGTAATTATATCGTTAGAGATACCTGTCATATCTTCATGCTTCCAGGCAAAGGTAGTTTTTCTCCTCTTAAGGAAGGATACTAGATCCTGTTCAATGTTGCTGAGGATCCCTGATCCTATGAAGACTTTGGATTCAGGATCATGAGGATCCATAAGGATATCTTTCACATCCTGTTCTCTTGCCTCCAAGACGTCTCTTGGAGGATACTTTAGTTGCTATTGCTCCCTTGGTCTTGAGGTTGCCTTCATTGATGAGGTATAGCAATTCTTTGCTTCTTGTTGGTCACTCTCAATCTTTATCACCCCCCATGGACTAAGAAGCTTCACACATTGATGATATGTATATGCAACTGCCTTCATGTCATGTATCCATGGCCTGCCAAGGATAACATTGCAACAGGATAAGCAATCTATAACACAAAATTTTTGATAAGAATGAAGTCCTTCAATGTAGATGGGAAGTTTAATGTCCCCCAATGTATTCTTGGTTTCTCCGCTGAATCCCACAAGAACTGAGGATCTTGGGACAATATCCGATTCAGGGATGCTCATTTTCTTGAGGACATCAAGCTGAATGATGTTTACTGAGCTTCCTCCATCTATCAAGATCCTGCGAACAAAATGGTTAGATATAAATAAAGTGATAACAAGACCATCATGATAAGGATCCTGGACATCAACACGATCATCCTCATCAAAAGTTATGACTTTCTCCTGTGTGACAGTAGAGGTTCGGATGGGTCTATCCCCATTATCCATTTTGGTTTCCTTGGCATGTCTCTTGGCTGCTGAAAAGGAAGTACCACAAATGTCTGATCCACCGGATATGAAGTTTATAACTTGTGTATCTGTCGGAGGAGCAGGAGCTCTTTCTGGAACCTTTTCAGGATCCTGGATCCTTGACTTTTTTCTTCCCAAAAGCTCCTTCAAGTGACCCTTGCTTAACCGGTAACCAATCTCTTTTCTCAGTGCAATACATTCTTCAGTGAGATGCCCGAAATCCTCATGATATGCACACCATTTGGATTTGTCTTTTGTTGCAGCTGGCTTATCACTTTTTCTGGGCCATCTTGCTTTGTCACCTAGGTTCTGCATTGCAAGGATTAGTTCATTGTTATCAACAGAAAAACAATATTCAAAAATGGGAGGATAATCCTCATCATCCTCTTCCTGTTCTACTGCATGCACGTTCTGGTTGTCAGACTTGTTGTTCCTGAAGTAGGATCCTCGTTTCTCCTGCTTCGAGGATCCTGCCAGTCTTTCCTGGATCCTTGTTAGTGCATTATGTCTATCGCCTCCGTCATCTCAAGTCGTAGCAGAAACTGTTAAAGTTTAGTGCTTTATGATGTAATATCTAGTCAAATAGCAAGGTGGCACTTTGGTAATTAATGAGAAGTCTCATTAATTCCAAGGGCTATAAATAGGAGGCTTATGCCTTATGTTAGGAACTTTTGCTCATTTGTAGACTTGAAGAGCTCTAGTTCTAGAGAGAGAAACTAGAGAGAGAAAGTCTAGAGAGATAGGCAAAAGGTGATTCACGTGATTGTACGTTATCAGATCTTATATCGAATCACAGTTAGATTTACTGTTCGTGTGTTTCGGTCTTGCTCGTGCACGGATTCCGCACGTCGCACGAGTCAGTTCGCAATCGTTCGGAGTCAAACCGGTCCTAACAAGTGGTATCAGAGCGGGAGTTCGATTGCTCAGATCATTCGCACGATTTCGTTCAAGATTTGATCAGATTCAGAGCCTAAATCATCCAGATTTGTCAAAATTCTTATATTTTTCTTGTTCTTCACGTTTTTATCTGATTTTTGTCAATTTGAACAGGTTTTTATGGACGAAAATTGCTGAATTTTGGATATGTTGAGCGAAAGTACCTGATCTACAAGCCTACAAAGTTTCATATCCTAATTCAAAGCCGTTTGGGAGAATTCGAGAATTTTGTGGTTCGAAAAAAGTTGTAAACTGTTGCTGTTGTTCTTGATGTTCATACGCACGCATGACCTATCCGTGCGGATAAGTCATACGCACGGATAACACACCCGCGTTGACTGATTGTTGACCCTGCCACCCGCACGGACAACTTATACGTGCGGATAGCAATACGTGTCTCAACATCACCCAACCGTCATTTAGTCAACAAATTCTCTAAATATTTCAGTTGCTGTCTTTAATCATATCACGTGATCTCGGCGACAAGCTTTAATTGATATCAGATTATCACGAGAAGAAAATTATCAGTTTGCATGTGCTTAACATTGAACGGCCCAATGAGAATAAATTGCATTCAGTGAACATTTGTAATTTTCAATAAGTTTGCACGTTATCATTCTGCATTTTAGGTGAACATGTGAAATTGTGTAAGTCAAGAGCATGTGATCACGTGATTATTACTTGAAGAGGTCCAATTGAAACAAAGTGGTGTGTCACCCGTACGTACAAGTCACCCGTACGTACAAGTCATACGCACGGATAGCATCATTTCCCATACGCACGTACGAGCCATACGCACGGATAGCCATACGCGCGGATAGCCCACCTGTACGTATCATCACCCGTGCGTACAAACATTATCCGTATCCCCATCCGCACGCACAGCCATCAGTGTTGACTTGTTGACCTCTCGGAACGGATACACTACTCACGCGGATATCATTACACGTCAGAACAATCAGTGTCAAAGCACATGACATTTAATTGAATTGTCGGTTGTACATGTGATAAAAGGGAATCGACACTAGTGAATTGAGGTCCAATGAAGTGATAGATAGTTGTCGGCCATTTGTGTGTTTCAAGAACATTACATGTGATAAAGATTGTCAGCCACTTTAATTGCAATCAGATTCTCACGTGAAGGTTATCCAAGGTTACAAGTGGTCTTGTCATTCATTAATTGTGGTCAAAAGGTCAACAAGAAATCCAGACGAGTCACCTTCATACACACGGATTCCCACCCGTGCGTACAACATCTCACGGATTTCCACCCGTGCGTATAACCATCCGAGCGGATCACCGTCCGAACGGATCTTCATCCGGATATTATCTCACCCAAACGAATTCAGTCTCATCCGGACGGACAACTTTATCACGCAATTATTTTCACTGTTGACTTGTGTTGACTCACTCGATCAGATACCTGTCCGATTCATTTGTTTAACATTGATTAAACTGATTGTGTTTGTTTGTTTGTGATTCAGGTAATTCAAGATGGATAAACCGTTTGATGAACAGGAAAACGAGAATCTTAAAAATTTAAACATTTGGACTTCTGGATCTTGGATTGATAAGAAGAATAAGAAGGATGTTTGGATTAAAAGATTCGAAAATTTCTTGTGCATGAAAAATGAATCTTTGGAACAATTGGATAGACGGTTTGATGAGTTGATTGATAAGTTAGATAGATATGAGATAAGGGTTTCAAATGCTGAAAAAATTTCAAAATTTGCTGATGCATTACCTTTAGAGTGGGAAAAATTTTTGAGTGAACTAAAAAGGGATGCTAGTTTCTCAAAGCTTCATTTTAGAGAATTCATCAATAAGCTTAGTTCACATAAGTTTGATAAAGAAAAAAAAAAAAGAAGAACTGATGAATGAATTGAAGAGGGATTTAGAAAAGATAAATTTGGAAGTGATCATCGAAATGAGAAAAAGATTTTCTGTATGTCTTGGTGCAAAAAATGTCATGAAATATGATATTAAAAGAGGTTGTTTTATTGATGAATATGCAAACCCTCTTGATTTTGTTAAAATTTTCTGTGCAGGAACATACAAGATGGAAACAAAGAAAGAAGCTGATAATGGAGAGATGAATGGAAAATGTTCGAAATGCGAAAAATCAGTAGCAGACAATGTGAAACTCTTGAAGGATTTGGAGAGTTTGACATTGGAAAACAAAACTTTGAAGATCGAGAAGAAAACTGATGATGAACAGATTCTGGAGTTGCGCGTGAACTGCGAAAAATTAAAATCTGAAAATGACAAACTTTTGAAGAATGTTGAGAGTTTGTCATTAGAAAACAAAAATTTTTAAAAATTAGAAAATGATTTGAAAAATCAAATAAAAATTTTAGAAAATGAAAAATCAATTTTTGGTAAAAATAATTTGGAAAAACAAGTTTCAATAAATTCTCATCTTGAGAATATCATTCGACTTGAAAAAGAAGCTGAATGTAACAGAAATAAAATTGCTGAGTTAGAAAACAAATTGAAAAGTTTTGTGACTTCTGCATCATATGTGTGTCCAAAACCGATCAATTCTGTTCCAATAAGTGACAATGTCACAAATTTTGACAAAGTCAAAATTGAAGATTGTGATGACAAAGCTGATGATGAAAAAGAAAAGGAAAAGAAAAGAAAAATATTTTTAGATTTACAAGAAAAATTTAAAAATACTGTTTTGCAATCTACTGAAACAGGTGAATGTTCTAAACAAAAATCTGTTAAGAAGATTGTAGAACAGAAACAAAAAGTTAAAAATTTGAAAAATTTTCAAAATAAAAGCTCATCGGTTCAGTCATCCAATCATTATCAAAAATCACAAAAAATTAAAAATGAAAACTCACAAAATGTTGGTAATAAGTGGTGCAGGTTTGACCACAGTGCTTCAAAGACAAATCCAGTTTTCAAGAAGAATGATGATTACCACAAAGCCAGACAATGTTATGATCTAAACATATGGTGTGAAAGTGGTGAATGGTACGATAACAGAATGTGCTACACTTGTGGTGTTAGAGGACACATTGCTGTTAGCTGCCAGAATTGGAATTTTGAGACAAGAAGATGCTTTGAATGTAATATCAGAGGACATATTGCCAGAGATTGCCCAAGGAGATCGATGGGAAGATCGAGGGTTGAATCTCAGAGAACGGTAAAGAAACCAAGCACTGTCAAGCCCAAAGAACAGAAAGTGGAAGATAAGAAAGTAAAGCTTTCACAGGGGCAAAGAGACAGACTGAGGAAGAAGAGGAAGAAGGCAAGAGAATACTTGGAGAAGATTTTTTCTTCAGGTTCACCAGTTGGTTCGAATAAGAGTTCTGATGAATCGATTCACTCGACTGCAAAGCCAAGCAAATCGAATTCTTCAGATACAAATCTGAGGACAGAAAAGAAGAAAAAGAAGAAAGTTATTGGCGATGAATCTGGCTCATCCAAGTCAGAAAAGCCAAGTTCGGGCAATGAATCTGATTCCACAAAATCAGAGGAGCCACAAGTTGAGGTTAAAAAGGAAGAAACAGTTCCTTCAATGAATGATGAGAACTTTCCACCATTACGAGCCGCAAACCTAAAATCAAAAGGTGTTGATGCTGGAAAAATGTTTAATAGCAATGTCAAACATATTTTTAGCAAGATGGCTGATGGAAAGGTAAAAGGGGCAAAAGAATTTTATGAAGAAAAGAGAAATGTTCAAAACACACCCAAGACTGGTCAGGCTTGGGTACATAAATCTGTTGGTTGAATTTCTGACTTGCCGGAGCTTCCAGGTTGGTAAGTGTGAAGCAGGTATCGGCATCATTCTTGAGAAATTCACAGGATGGTAACTGTGATATTTCGTCTTACAAGTGGTTAATCAAGGACATTAAGTTGTACTTGATTTTCTACAAGTGATAGTGGTGTTTGACCTAATAATGTTAAATTTTCAAAATGGTTAAAAGAGAACAAGGTGATGACATGACCCCGAACCCACAAGTGATGGGTAAACAAACTAATTTTTCCGGAAAAACCATTCTGATTAAAACAAACTTAAGTGTTTTGAAATCATTATGGGAAAATAGTTTATTGTAAGGGGGAGTTTTGATTGAATACGCCGAAACCCTCACGGCTGAACAAACATGATTACTTTCACAAGATTGAAAAACGGTTTTCAAACTGTCGAAAATCAATGGGTTGTAAATCATGGGGGTACGTTATGATTTCTGCTTCTCATGCGTATATTTTCTGCAAATCAGAGCACTTTAAGCAGAAAATGGATGGCAAGACAAAGCTATCAGTGTTGGTTGTCAAATTTTTCTTTAAATGGTTTTGCATTTTAGGGGGAGTAATATTGTCAAAAAATCCAAAAACATTTGAAAAATTTGAAAAAGCCAAAAACATGATAAAATTCAAAATTGAGTTTTTGTGTAAAAAGAGGAAATGATAGTACATCAGTGGACTGTCAAAGTATGCTAAAGAAATGGAAAGTTTAAATGTGTTAAACGATCTCACCGTAGATGTGTCGGTAGATTTTTATACATTTAGTAAACTTTTTCGGGATATAAACCTAAATTCAAACTTGCTTATTTCGTGGGGAACACTACTTGGATATATAGGTAACCCCTGAAATCTCGTTTGAAAGGTCTCGTATTCTGATATACTAGGTCTTTATACTCAATGATGTCTGGGGTATTATTCCGGGACTTCTGCTGAACGATGGTTCTGACCTAGTCCTCGAATAATACTTTCTGCAATGCTTGAAAAAGCACCGCCCTCAGCATATATGATAAGACAATAAAATTGCTTAGCAATGCTGTTGTAAAAAGATCCTCTAAAGGGGACACACCCAAAAGTTGAGTCATGATCTCTCTGCTGAACGGTAGTTCTGACCTGAGCTCTCATGATTCTTCATAATTTATTAACCCCTTACAGATATCATTTGTGTCATAATTACCTGTAAGACTGAATATTGGGATCTGGATACGGGAGTATATTCAAGAGGTGGGACACATGAATGAGTTTAAGTTCTTAATATACCTAATTCGTATCCTGAATCAGTTGAAATTTGTATGAAAATTTAAGTGGATCAGTATATCGACAATCTAAGTGAATTGTTTAATTCTTAATGTGTAACTAAGCTCAACGGTACTTGTGACTTGTCAAAAACTGATATGATCCTCTAACGCGAACTCAAACAAAAATATTGTCTGTAAATATGTTTGTACATATTTCTTTACTGCTTTATATTTCAGAAAAATACAAAAAGATTTTTTATTCTGCTTTATTTTCGACAACCGATGTCTGAGAGCTGAGTTTTAAAATCTAAGTATGCTGATTGTGTTTCTGAAATATAAAACAAGTTCATTAATTTGAAACTTGAAATTTTTAAAATAAAAAATCAAAAACAGTTTGTAATATCTCCAAGGTCATTAAGTTGGACTTGGATGATTAACTGTGAGGGATTTGGATGCTTATACTGTTAAAATCTGTAAAAGAGCTAGTTTCCGATCCGGTTCGCTGAAACTACCAAATCTTTGAAGATTGTTGATAGGGGGAGAGTATCAAGTAATCCTGGATATATTTCATATTATTATATCTTAGTCCCAGGATCTTGATTTAGAAAGTTTAATAGAGCCAGGTTACGATACCTGGACAACCGAAAATGTTTTCATTGTAATACATTTTAGCAAAAATTGAGAGAGCCAGGTTTTCAATCCTGGAAGTTCAAAATATTGTTACTTATGAATGTTTGAGGATTGCAGATTCCAGACTACGATCCCGATAGCCGAGTCTAAGGGGGAGTCTGAAGACGAGCTCAACGCAAAGGGAAGCGTGCATTCAAGGACCCAGGAACTATTCTGGAGGAGCTTGTAACCGAAAAGCCAGGTGTCGATCCCAAAAGCACGGAAGCTTAACGAAAGGGGGAGCCTGAAGAGTTTACCGAAAGGAAGGAGCTGGAGCTGAAGACAGATCCACCGGGATTCTGTTCGAGCTAGAGAGAAAGAAAAAGAAAAGAAGCTACGAGTCTGAATGTTTGAGATTGACTGCGGCAATATCCAAGGGGGAGTCTGTTAGTGCATTATGTCTATCGCCTCCGTCATCTCAAGTCGTAGCAGAAACTGTTAAAGTTTAGTGCTTTATGATGTAATATCTAGTCAAATAGCAAGGTGGCACTTTGGTAATTAATGAGAAGTCTCATTAATTCCAAGGGCTATAAATAGGAGGCTTATGCCTTATGTTAGGAACTTTTGCTCATTTGTAGACTTGAAGAGCTCTAGTTCTAGAGAGAGAAACTAGAGAGAGAAAGTCTAGAGAGATAGGCAAAAGGTGATTCACGTGATTGTACGTTATCAGATCTTATATCGAATCACAGTTAGATTTACTGTTCGTGTGTTTCGGTCTTGCTCGTGCACGGATTCCGCACGTCGCACGAGTCGGTTCGCAATCGTTCGGAGTCAAACCGGTCCTAACAATCCTTTTATCATCCTCTAGTCGGATGAATCTAAGGGCCCTAGTTCTTACTTCATCGAGATTCCTGCAAGGGGTCATGACAAGATCATCATAGAACAGTGAATCCCTAAGCAAGCCCATTTTGAAGGCTTCTACAGCCGTGGCAATATCCAAATTAGGAATATCTAAGGATTCTTTACTAAACTTAGTGATATAATCTCTAAGTGATTCATTTTGACCTTGTATTACCCTATATAGATCACTAGTTAATCGTTCAAATTTTCTACTACATGAGAATTGACTATTAAACAGATTAACTAAATTAGCAAATGAAGTAATAGAGTAAGGGGGAAGACTTAGCAGCCATTTAAGAGCTGATCCTGTGAGTGTGGATCCGAAACCCTTGCATAGACATGCTTCTTTTAACCTCTCCGGGATGGGATTGATCTCCATCCTTTCTCTATATTGAGCTACATGTTCTTCTGGATCCGTCGAGCCATCATATAGCTTCATGGTTGGTATTTGAAACCTCTTTGGGATTTCTGCATCACAAATGGGTGGTGAAAAGCGAGATATCCTGTGGCTTCCATCTGCAATTTCAGGAATGGGCTTAACCACTCCTGGAACGCTGGATATCATATCCTTCAGTTTTTGTAATTCCCTAGCCATAGCTTGATTGATACCTGTTGTTATGGGTGAAATTCTGAGCCCATATCCTGACTTTGTATCTTGATTTTCTATTAGTTATATATGATCAGGATACCGGACCAGGATATTGGTAACATCCTGAGGCAGTATCCTGACTATTACTAACAATTTGCTTGTAAACGTTGGCTACAAGGGACTAACGTTCATGAAGACCAAGTCATCCTGAAGACCCGCTCAAATTGGTTAGGATAAGGACGTTGATGGCGGAAAAATAGCTCTTGTAACGGTCAGCATTGAAGATTGGCATGTTTTATGGAAAGTTACGAAGATTGGTCAAAGATATTAATGTTGTAATGGTTATGGAAGCTTAAATCCCGGAGTTATAGTTAGTAAGCGTGTGGAAAACGAGTTGAAACAGCCTTGCAATGTTCA
Source organism: Helianthus tuberosus (assembly GCA_030545235.1). Classification (NCBI taxonomy): domain Eukaryota; kingdom Viridiplantae; phylum Streptophyta; class Magnoliopsida; order Asterales; family Asteraceae; genus Helianthus; species Helianthus tuberosus. Next base: position 144,067,884 of record CM060444.1, on the reverse strand, counting down.
GAAAGGAAATAATCTCAGTATCCCGGATTTTTAGCATAATATCCCGGATTTTTAGCATAATATCCCGGATTTTTAGCATAGTTAGTTATTTCCTTTTACTATATAAAGGAGTGATCGGATCATAGGTAAAAACAACTTTCACACACACAATTTATCGAACACTCTTGCTCTCTACTAGCTACAAACACTCACAAACACTCACAAACACATACAGTTGTATTCGAATCACATTGTAACACTTAGTTGATCCGCATCATATCCTGCACTGTATCCTGTTATTCAAGCAATAAGAAGAACAAGGCAGCCGACGCTTGTCAGCTCCCGAGGTTTTATGCCAGAGATCTAGATTGATCAAGGGCTTTCCTCGTACATCACGTGTCAACCTTTACATTTTTTCTCATTGTTTGATTATAGATACAGCTCGATATCCTGAGCCGTATTCTGTTAACTGTTTTTGCAAACTAACAAACCAACATATTTTTCACAAAGTATTACTAGCACACTACCTCACAAAACTAATTTGATCACTTAATTGCTTAGGTAATTTTTGACCAAAACAATTTGGCGCCCACCGTGGGGCAAGTGGTGCTATTTCTACTAAAAACTTTTGCAAAATCATTACTTGGTTTTCTATTTTCAAAACTTTTTGCTACACTATTTTCAATGGCTTCGAGATCAAACATGAGCTCTTCCACCATGTCTGCTACAACCTCTGCAACAATTGGTTCGGTGCTTCCACCACCTCCTCCGAGAACCCAAGCTTCTTCATTGCCTCAAGATGTTATCCCCGCTCGCAACATTCAGGGATCTGCTCCTGTTTTGGCCTCTAATGAAGAAATTTTAACTTTGTTTGGTAGTGTACAGGAACAGATGAGGCAACAGCAGGATACCAACCAAATGCTGATGAGAGAGATACAACTCTTGAAATCTAGGTCAAGCTGGCCCACTGAGGATACTGTCACTCCCTTGCAACCAAGAGCTTTAAACTTCAATTCTGCAGTATATATTGAGGATAACAGGGGGAATATTGTGCCTAGCCATTCCCAGAGTCATATTCCTGAGATACCCTCTTCGGTCAGGGTGTCAACTGTGAGAAATCCAGGATATGCTCCAGGATGTGCTCCAGGATATGGCAAGAATCACCAAGCTGGTAACTTGTCTGTTAACACCAGTATCCTTGTTACTAATAATCTTGGATCATTGCAAGATGCAGGCGTGACATCAGCGATAACCAGAGAGCTTCAAAAGTTGAAGGATATGATATCAAGTGTGCCTGGAATAGTGCAGCCTGTACCGGAAGTATCCTGGGATAGTCACAACATATCCCGCTTTGCTCACCCCATTTGTGATGCAGAAATCCCAAAGAGATTCCAGACTCCTAACATGAAGCTGTATGATGGGACGACGGATCTTGAGGAGCATATTGCCCAGTATAGGGAGATGATGGAGATTAACCCTATCCCGCCAGAACTTAAGGAAGCATGCTTGTGCAAGGGCTTCGGCTCTACTCTAACAGGATCAGCCTTGAAATGGCTTCTAAATGTTCCACCTTATTCAATTACATCATTTGCTCATTTAGTTAATTTGTTTAATAGTCAGTTTTCTTGTAGTAGAAGCTTTGAAAAACTAACAAGTGACCTCTACAGGATAACACATGGGCCTCAAGAATCCCTAAGGGATTATGTGAACAAATTCAACAGGGAATGCTTGGATATCCCACACCTTGATGTTGCTACAGCAGTCCAAGCATTCAAGATGGGACTACAAAAGGATTCCCAGTTTTATCAGGATCTTGTGATGAATCCTTGCAGGAACTTGGACAAAGCTCGAAACAGGGCCTTGAGATATATCAGGCTGGAAGATGATAAGAAAATGCAAGAGAGGATGAATGCATCCTCAACATATGAACCAACTAACAGGAAGTCAGAATCCTCATACAAACCATATCGTTCTAAGCCATATGACAGGAATGATAGCAAAAAAGTGAACGCTGTTGAAAATGAGGATCTTGAGGAGTATCTTGAATTGTCAGAATATTGTTTTTCTGTTAATATACCTGAACTAATGTATGCTATGCAGGGTTTGGGAGATAAAGCCAGGTGGCCTTGGAAGAATCAACAAAATGCTGATTGGAAGGATAAGTCCAAATGGTGTGCCTTCCATGAGAATTTCAGACATGTTACTGAGGATTGCATTGCCCTGAGGAAAGAAATAAGCTACCTACTAAGCAAAGGATATCTGAAGGATATTCTGGGTAGAAAGAAGAATAAGGGTCAGGATATTGAGAAGGATCCTGAACGAGCAACATCACCTCCTTCCGACGCCAAGATAATTAACTTTATCTCAGGAGGGTCCGATATCTGCGGAACTTCTTATTCTACAGCCAAAAGATATGCAAAGGAGGCTAAGGCCGAAAGGGGGAATAAGCCAACCAGGATATCGACCCTCACGACTGATAAAATGATCACGTTCGATAGTGATGACAGGGATACTGTCCAGGATCCTCATCATGATGCTCTGGTAATAACTTTATATGTTGCTAATCACTTTGTACGCAGGATACTGGTGGATAACGGCAGCTCAGTCAACATCATCCAATTGGAAACCTTGAAGAGAATGAACATCCCCAAGATGGAGATTACCTCAAAGTCCACTGTGCTTGTAGGGTTTAGTGGAGAAGCAAAGAATACTGTTGGGGAGATAAAACTGCCCATATATGTCGAAGGAGTAAACTCGATACAACGGTTTTGTGTCATGGATTCATTATCCTGCTATAATATTATATTGGGCAGGCCATGGATTCACGATATGAAAGCTGTACCTTCCACCTATCATCAGTGTGTCAAGATCCCTACTCCTTGGGGGGTAGTCAAAGTTGAAAGTGACCAACAAGAGGCGAAGGAGTGCTACTCCTCTTCAATGAAGGCCTCAAGAAAATCTAAAGTAGTATAGCAATTAAAGATGCGAGCCCAGGATATTGTGGAGGCTTCGGAGCAGGATGTTAAGAAAATTATCCTGGACCAGAATAATCCAGATATCTCGGTGCTTGTAAGAGCCAATATCCCTCAGGATATTGAAAATCAGTTAACTAACTTTCTGGAATGCAGGATGTCAACATTCGCATGGAAGCATGAGGATATGACAGGTATTTCTAAGGATATTATAACTCACAAGCTTGAAATTGACAGGTCTTTCAAGCCTGTCCAGCAAAAGAGAAGGAAGTTTGCTCCAGAACGAAACATAATTGTTTTGGTCAAAAATTACCGAAGCAATTAAGTGATCAAATTAGTTAAGTGAGGTAGTGTGCTAGAAACGAGTGTCGAAAATATGTTATTCAAATTACTTGCAAAAACAGTTTCAGGATACGGCTTAGGATATAAAGCTGTATCTATGATCAAACAATGAGCGAAAAAGTAAAGGTTGACACGTGATGTACGAGGAAAGCCCTTGATCAATCTAGTTCACCGGCACAAAACCTCGGGAGCTGACAATCTCAGCTGCCTTGTTCTTCTATTACTTCAAATATCAGGATACAGTGCAGGATGTGATGCGGATCAACTAGGTGTTACAATGTAATTCGAATACAAGTGTTTGTGTATAGTGTTTGCAGTGAGCTAGAGAGCAAAAGTGTTCAAAAGTGTGTGTGAAAGTTGTGTGCCTTAATCTGATCCGCCCCCATCTATTTATAGTAAAAGAAATGTAACAAACTATCCTAATAATCCGGGATCCGGCGAATATTCCCCACTCGAACGTTGTAGACCTGGTCTTTCGGGTTCAACGTCTCTCACATAACAGATACGCCCGAGTCTTGAGGAGAAGAAGTCCATCTGACCGTTAGTAACCCACAGCACCTAACCTGCACGTGGTTAATTCAATTAACCCCAGGATATCGCCTAGGATGTTAGCAATATCCTAATCCAGTATCCTGATCACAAGCAAACAACCAAAAGCAGGATATTAGTCAAGATATGTACGCTCAGAAAATGACCCATAACAATTGTCCCCAAATATATCTGTTGGTGTACCAATCCAACGGATATATTTTAAAAATTCTATCTCGTAAATCAAGGCAATTAAATCGAGACGACGGTCAAGATCACATCATAACTTCCAACGCGCTTTTAACTCGATGGAGATCTACAATGCTCCTATATCTTCTCTCTTCTTGTTTGAAAAGCAAATATCTCCAACGGAGTCTCCAGGTAATTCCCTACTTTTCATTCATCCTTTATCGATCTTTCTTTCTTTATTTGCAATGGCTGCCAGAACTTATTCCCAAACCGGTGAATCATCCGAGACCTTCATCCAGCAGAATCTTCTCAAAAATCCCGAGAAGGAAGTCTGTGCTTTTGATAACGCAGACATTGCGGCTTTGAGAGCTTCCGGTGCTTTCCCCGATAACACGGTCTTTAGACCATTCGATCGATCAATTCAATCGAATGTTTCTTCTACTGATTGGATCTGCTTCCCAGCATACCCTTTCTCGCTAGGTCTTCGATATCCTTTTCCCGAATTTATGATGCAATTTTTCCGGACCACCGGTATCTCCTTTGCTCAGACCATGCCCATGGTCTGGAGGGTATTAATCGTACTCAACCAAATTAAAAACCTTCACTGTCCCGACCTTTGTATCGAAGATCTGCCAATCGCTTACCGCCTTCGATCTCATGGTTCTAGCCAGATTTTGCTTTTTTCGACCTCCAACAAACCCCTTATTCTTAAAGCCACCAAAAACGAAGACGGATGGCAACGCAAGTTCTTCTTCGTCAAACGAGACTCCATTGCTGAGGGTGCTAGCCTTCCAGTGGAATGGTTAACCACCGGTAGGGTTATGAATGTTCCCATGTACCTTTAGATTTTTATTTTTTTGCTAATATTCTTCTTTTTGATTCCTTTGCAGTAAATTTCAAGGAAGTAGCTCCCCCTACCGCGGAATCAGAGAAAAGAATCAAAACTATTTACCAATTACTTGTAAGTGACAGGAGTTTCACCACACATATCCCGAGTTCCAGTCAGTACTCGTCATCTGAAATGTTTGGTAAGGATTACTTTTAAAATAATTAGTTAACACAATATAATAGAATGAATAGTGATAAAGATGTAAAACTTTTCCCTTTACGCAGCACCAGCCAAGATCCCCGAAGTCTTTGACCTCGACGAGTTGGACAATTATTCTGATCAGGTTCAAATTAAGAAGGAACCTAGTCCCAAGGCCACAGCCTCATCCAAACCCAGCAGTTCCAAAGCCATCGTCCTCCCCAAACCTTTGCCGGCTACCAGGCCCCGGAGTTCAAGTTCCCACAAAAGGAAAGAGCCCGATTCCCCCGTCATCTCTGACACATTTCCCTATGAGAATTACGGGTTCATCGAAGCAAGCGGGTTTATGACTTCCTTTCTCAACCAGGTCAGTATTCTCAAACCATATCCTGCAGCTTATACCTCTTACAAGGATTTATCAAAATCAATACATGTCCTCTTATTTTTGCAGGGTCTTGAACGTCTGGTTCATCTATATCAAGAATCCTGCGGGCTCAACAAGACGCTTGAATCCAAGTTAAAGAAAGCCGAAGTTACGATCTCCGATCAAGGCATGATTGCAGCTGCTAAATCTCGGCATTACGAGGAGAAGTTCAAGACTATGATTCAAGAACACCAGACTGCTCTCAACAAAGCTACTCTCCAGGCCCAAGCCAATCTCAACGCTGCCCATGCTCAACATGAACGGGATATGGTCAGTTACCGGGGAAGCCTTAAGAGTTCCGTCGTCACTTCTCTCCTCCAGGCCAGGCTGAAGATGACCCATGAAGCCAAAACACTAGGCTTTGAATGCCCTTATTGGGACGTCGGTGCCTGGGAAACGAAGCTAAAGAGCCTCGGCGGTACTTCTGCCAAACCAGCTGCCGAAGAATCTTCCAAAGCAGTTGAAAAACCAACCGATGCTGAGAGAGATGCTGAGGCGGATCCCGAGACGAATGTTGCTGAAATTATCACGAACGAAGAAGGCGCTGCCTCCTAGAACTTATTCTCTTTAAATTGTTTGAACAATTTTATGTCTTATGAACAATTTTTATTTCTGCATCAAAACAATTTGATAGCCGAAGGTGGATGGGTCCTGGGTTTTAGGATGAAACCTTCGGTTATCAACTGGTATCGCTTATTTCAAATAACTTTATCTTTCAATCGACTTGCTATTGTTTTCTGTATTTATCTTTGCAAAATTTTGTACAACTATCTTTTGAAAATATCCTGATCAACATACTCAGTGATATATTATGAAAGCTTTCATTAAATAAAACTTCTAAAAATTCAATCAACTTTAGAGAAAACTTTTAAAGAATAAAAGAAAGTCCAATTTCTAAAACCTGTTTTGACAATACTTGTTTGATCAAGGGTTTAATTTCAAACTAGTATTACTTCCAAATATCTTAATCAAATATCCTGAAAAGTATACATTTTGAGAATATGTCCTGAGAATTTATCCTAATCAGGATTCCTAAGCTTCTGTCAAACATAGTTTCAAAAACTCATATAATGTTTACAAAGGAAAGATCATACCATGAATAGAGTGTAACCCTATTCTCAAACTTCAATCCTTTTGCAACTTTTCCAATGAAGATGTCCCCTGTCTGAGACACTTAGTGTACTAGGTCCGAGCTTTATCCTTTGAGCTTTACACAATTGCCTCAGTAGGAATGTCCCCTGTGCACAATGTCTTCGAATACTTAGAAATCTTCTGGACATCAGTTCCAATTGTATAGACAATTTTTCGTGTTACAGGGGTAAAACCCAAAAATGTACTGGAGATAAATCCCTCGTATCCTGGGGGAAATCCCAAATTTTCGTGCGCTACAGGCGGGAGTGTATAAACTCCAAGACTTAGAAAGGTGAAAACCTTTAAACCTTAGAGAGTATGAAAATACCCTTTCGTGAGAGAGGGTGATCAATCCTCATATACCTTTAGGATTCAGGATATAACCAATATTAACGAAATTGTCAGCCACTTTTACATGAACTGGTCCCGCCACCTTGAACTATTCCCGAATAACTTGCGCTCCAGGCGGGGTGTTTAAACCCAATTCGGAAGAAAGGTGAATACCTTTAAACCTGTGAAGGGATCAGGATCCCTTATACGTGAGAGAGGGGGCCAATCCTCTAATCTTCTGAAGTATCCTGAGTGTGTATCCTGGTGCTATATCCCGAAGCATATACTGCAAAACATCTTCAAACTAAGGTGGGTGTTAGCTTGGCTAACACCCCTCCGATGCTTAAGTCAGTATTGGGTTTCAATAAATCAAATCAAACATATTTAAAAGAGATAGAATTCATACCATCCTGAGTTAGAAATTAAATTCTAAACTCACTTGAAATAAAGCTTAAGGTGTATAGCATTCCAAGATCTCGGTAGCATATCCCCCTCCATATTCTTGAGTCGGTATGCACCTTTTCCTGATTCTGATTCAACCTCATATGGTCCTGCAAGAGATTTCTTATACAAAACATCATTTATAATAGTGAATCGTGATACCTTCATTCTAAAGGCTTTAGGATTCTCATTCTTTTGGATGTGTCCTTCCTTGAGATATCTTATGATTGGAGCCGTCCAGGACTTAGGATCCTCCTCAGGATACTCCTCATCGGGATTCTGAATATTTATTACTTCTTTATCCTGAGGATTCGTTGCAGGATATAGGATATGTAATATTGGTATTCGGGTCCCTTCCGGTATCCTGACCGATGATCCCAGATTTGCTAAGGCATCAGCTTCAGCGTTATCCTGTCTTGGTACCTGTTCAAGTGTAAAAATATCGAAATATCCTGCTAATTTTTTGAGAATTTCGAGATACTCGATTAACTTCTCTCCTTTAACTGCATATGTTCCATTAAAATGATTAGTGATTAACAAAGAGTCAACATATACTAGCAAATTCTTGATATTCATATTTTTAGCCAACTCTAATCCTGCAATTAAAGCCTCATATTCTGCCTCATTATTAGTAGCAGGAAATTCACACCTAATAGCCTGGGGTAGTATGTCCCCCTGTGGCGATTTTAGTAGTATACCTAAACCTACACCTCTTACGTTAGATGCACCATCAGTATACAATGTCCAACATTCTAAGTTTTCTCCTAGCTGCTGTACTTCTAAATCCACTTCGTTTTGAATGTCACTACTGAAATCAGCCACAAAGTCAGCTAAAGCCTGAGACTTTATGGCATTTCTAGGCTCATATACTAAATCATAAGCACTCAATTTTACTGACCACTTAGCCAACCTGCCTGACATCTCGGGTTTCCTAAGCACGTTTTTAACAGGATAATTGGTTTTAACATGAATCCTATGCGTCTCAAAATAATGTCTAAGTTTTGTTGATGCCATAACTAGGGCTAATATCAATTTCTCTAGATGAGAATATCTAGTTTCAGCATCTAGTAAACTTTTACTAACATAATAGACAGGATATTGCTGACCTTCATGGTCCTTTATAAGAACGGCACTTACAGCATTCCCTGATACAGCGAGGTATAGGTGTTTTGGTAAAAAAATCTAATGAGGATAATGCAACCAAACTCTTAGTTACGGGGTATGATGCTTGAAATGTAGAACAATGATAAGGATCACTTCAATGTAAATTGCACGAACGACACAAGGATTTATACGGGGAAAAAGCCCTTGATCAAGAGTTGATCTCCGGCACAAAAAACCCCGGGGATGGAAACTACCGATCACCAAGCTCAAATAAATCAATAAATGTTTACAACTTCGGATAGTAACGAGCTAGGTACAAGGATTACTATAGTGAAATGTGTAAAAGTGAGTGAAAAATAATAAGTGTTCGTCGAGAGCTTCAAGAGTGCGATTGTATGAGAGTGTGTGTAGCTGAAAATGGCGAAGTGTTCTAATTCTAGCTCGTCACCCCTTTTAAATTAGAAGTTAACTACAATAACTAACTATCCGACTTTTGTGCCAAGCTCCCACGTTCTCCACAACGTCCATTTCCAGTCAAACGTGTGCGAAATACCCGTGGAATATTCCATAGTAACGTTGCCAAGACCAAGTCAAGCTTGTTACTCCTGCGAAGTAATACAAAACACAAACAAACAATCGTTAGTATGAGGATCCTTAAGGTGATCCATGATCCTGATCCTGAAGCTCTTCTGAGGATCACTATCTGTCACAGAAGTAAGGATCATTAATTAGGATAACAAATAAGGATCACTAATTGTTAGAAAATCCTCCCCTAACAATTGCCCCCAAAATATAAGGAGTGATATGTTAAATGAGAGAATTATATTTTCTTGATCTTATCCGCAACTAACTATCGTAAATATAGCCGTTATTGTAGAACTATCCGTTGCAACCATGACGTCACAGAAGTGACAACCCTGCACAATCATGATTATAAATAGGAGATAGAGATAGGATCGATTGCATTTAAAAATTTCAGAGATACTCCCTTTATAACTGTATTCCGAAGATAAACAGGTATTCTCTCTTCATCTTCTTCCTTCTCTTGCTCTGTTTTCTGTTTCTTTCCAGCATTTTATCAAAGATGTTGCTCCGGAACTCCCCAGCTAAGGATCACCCGAAAAACAGCCCTCCGAAAAGCCAGGGGATCATCGAAGATTCCATAAAAGAATGCTGCTGTTTCAATGATGCACAGATTGATAGGATCCGCCACTGCTTCCCGGCGAACACCGAGTTTAGACCTTTTGATCCCAATGCCCTGAGTGATCATATTTCCGACAAGTGGGTTGCTTTCCCTGTCACTCCGTTCACCATAGGCTATACATATCCTTTTCCAGCCTTCACCCAATCTTTCTTTTCCCTAACCGGCATCTCTTATATCTAAGCCATGCCGATGATTTGGAGGGTTTTGTACACCCTTGAAAGGATCATCGAGCAGGAAGGGATAGACCTAGGAATGTCAGAGCTGGGAGAGCTGTATGATCTTACTACCTTCGGTTCTCATCGTTATTTGTTTAAACGTAAGCCTGGTGAGGAACACCCGATCTTCAAGGCTACCAAGAATGATGCTAACTGGAAGCGGCGTTTCTTTTTCGTCAGGAGAGATTCTATTGAGGACGGAAATGATCTACCCAAGAAATGGGCTACCCATGGTAGGGTGGAGGATCCTGAGAAGGATCACCAGAGAACTTTCTTTTGATGTAAGGATCACTTATATATTTTTGCTTTCTTGTTACGTAGCTATCACCGTCTCACACCTCAGATTGTCTCCTGCTGCCAAAGAGAGACTCATCGCTTTCAAGAAACTTGATCCTGAAGCAAGAACTTTCAAGACAACAACCCAGGATTCTCAGGAGGTATCCTCAGGCTCTGTCACGATGTCAAGTAAGTATCTTTGTTTAAAATTTAAATAAATAGTGAAATATAAGTTAAGTGAAGATACTTATCTTGTTTTGGTTGTGTAGGTGCTGGAAAATCCACCAAGCCTACTTCTCAATTCGACACGGCTGACCTTGATACTGTTAGACCCAGGAAGAAGAGGTCCACTACCAGTCCTAGCATCTCCATTCCCAAGGCACCCACTAAAGGAAGGGGTGGCAAAAAGAGAAAGACCTCCGAGGTTGAGGATCTGCAGGGTCTGCCTCTAATCCGTCACCAATTCCTCGAGTACTTCAATGATGTAAGGATCACTGTATCTGCCTGTATATCTTGCTGGCATATCCTGCTGACATATCCTGCTGACATATCCTGCTGATTTGAGGATCACTTGGTCCTGACCTTATTTTTTATTCCCTTTGCAGAAATTCGCTGAGATTGAGGACTATGTGGGGAACGTCGAGGAGCAGGACAAGAAGATTGCTGACCTCCAACAGGTTGCAGTGCTTAAGGACCTCAAAATTGCTGATCTTCAGAAGGAACTCCAAGATGCCAAGACTAAGACGGCTAAACTTCTGATTGACCTTGACTATGAAAAGCATGACCTCATAGAAGGTGCAAAGGTCTCTGCTGCCATCACAATGTATCAGACAAAACTGAAGATGGCCCAGGAAGCTCAAGATCCTAACTTTGACAGAAGCAGCTGGGATGTTGAGGGCTGGAAAGCAAGGTTGGCTAATCTTGAAGATGATGAGGAGGCTGAGGAAGTTTTGGCGATTGAGGCTGGAGGCAAGGGTGAAGGTGGTGAAGCAAGTGGAGCCGGAGGTGGTGATGCAGGGAAGGTTTAGGATGCATGATTGGGCGATGATGGAAACTTCTAGACATAGCCGGAGCCCAATTTTTTTAGTTTGATGGTTGTTTTGTTGAACAATTTAATGGTTTGTACTGAACAATAGTTTTTAGGATTAAGGATCATGTATGATCCTTTGGACAATAGACAGGATTGCAAATGGTGGAGGGATCCTCTGTTTGGGGGATGAAGCCATTGTGATCCTGCCGCCTTTATATTCCTGCACTACTTTTGAACCTATTATCATGGACACCCTTTACCTACCCCAGCGGACGGGCCACGTTTTGCTGGTAGATGCTCGGGGTAGGTGATTTTGACAACCTTTTAAGGGTTAGTCTTTTGTTAATAAATAAAACCTTAATCTTTTGTCGCTTATCTTGTGTTGTTATCCCTTTTATTTCTTTAATTCTCCCTTGTTTTGATGCATACTTACTGAATAAACAATTTTGAATAAGTCAAATTGAAAATATTTAGGACATGATCCATGATCAAATATCCTATAGTTAAAGAATCCCAAAAAGCAATATATTTTAAGGATCACAAGTCTAGTTGTCAAATTTTAAGGGTTAAATAAATAATGAATAGAATTAAAAATAGTTAAGGATCATACCTGAGGATCCAAGTTAGGATCCTAACCATAATCAGGATAACTATAAGATAAATTTTAGAGAGAAGTGAGGATCAAGGATCCCTAGTTGCTTATCTTCAAGGACCTGAAATAGAGCATAACTTGGGACTAAGCCAATATAAGATAAGAGTTAGCAACTGGGGACAAGCCCAAGGATAACTGGGGACAACCCCAAGGATCGTATGTAAACTGGAGTATGGCCCTAACTGGCGACTATCCAAACTTAGTGACATGAAAATGTCAAAACCTTAGCTAACGTGAAAACGTTAGAAACCTTAGGAACGGATGTATGGTACGTCTACCATTATACGTAGGATCCTAGGTATAGCCAGTACAATGGAATTATCAGCCCCTAAAGTGAGTACTGGTCCCACTGCCTTGAACTATACCAGGATCATCATGCGCTACAGGCGAAACTGGGGTCAAGCCCAAATAACTGGGGTTAAACCCAAAGGACGGATTGCTTCTGCAGATAACCAATACTTTGCTAAGGATTCCTGAACTTTCAAAACTTAAAATCACGTGAGAGATGGATGAAGGATACATGATCCTTATCCTTATATGAGAAAATAAAATAAAAATGAAATAGTTCAAGATTAGGATATTACCAAAGCAAGGATCACCGATACTTTAAGGATCCTTCAAGGATACCCCTAACGTAAGGATCATCTGTGCCATGAGGATCCGGCTCACATGAAATATTTCTTCAAGTGGACAGCATTCCAAGCTCTTGGTAGCAAATCACCTTCCATGGTTAGCAATCTATATGCCCCCTTTCCTGCTTCAGCTTCAATCAAATAAGGGCCTTCCCATTTTGGAGCCAATTTTCCATCAGCAGGATTGGTGGTATTTTGAAATGCTTTCCTTAACACCATATCTCCAACTTGAAACTTCCTGATCCTGACATTTTTGTTGTAAGCACCAGCCATTCTTTGTTGATAACTGGCCATCCTTATCCTAGCTATATCCCTGATTTCTTCAATAGTATCCAGGTCTTGAGCCCAGTTCTCATCATTTTCCTCAGGATCACGGGTACTTGTTCTAGCAGTTGGAACCACCATTTCTGTTGGGATCACTGATTCTGCCCCAAATACCAAAGAGAATGGCGTTTGACCAGTAGCATTCTTAGGGGTTGTCCTATCAGCCCAAAGCACATAAGGTAGTTCTTCTGCCCATTTCCCTTTCTTGGATCCAAGCTTCTTCTTCAAATTGTTGATGATGATCTTTTTGGATAATTCTGCTTGACCATTAGCTTGTGGGTGGACTGGTGTTGATGTTATCATCTTAATCCCCCAACTGTCACAAAAGTTAGTGGTTCTGCCCCCAATAAATTGGGAACCATTATCACATATAATTTCAGAAGGAATTCCAAATCTAGTTATGATATTTCTTTTAATGAAGGATATAACTTCCTTTTCTCTGACTTGGGCAAAAGCTTCAGCCTCTATCCACTTGGAAAAGTAATCAGTCATAGCTAGCATGAACACTTTTCCACCAGGTGCCTTAGGGAGCTTACCAACTATATCCATACCCCATCTCATAAATGGCCAAGAGGAGGATATAGGATGCAATAATTCAGCTGGTTGATGAAGGATATTGCTGTGTCTCTGACAAGGATAACATCTCTTAGCATACTCCACAACATCTCTCTTCATAGTTGGCCAGTAGTATCCTGTCCTCAGGATCCTTGAGAATAATGCTCTGCCCCCAGTGTGGTTTCCACAATCTCCTTCATTGAAGTCTTTTAAAACTTCTTGGATTTCAGGATCCTCAATGCATCTCAAGTATGGTCCTGCAAGAGATCGTCTATACAACATATTATTTAAAATTGTGAATTGAGATACCTTAATTTTGAAAGCCCTAGGGTTTTCTCCTGTAGGAATCTCTCCATGTTGTAAGTATCTCATGATTTGTGAGATCCATGATCCTGAATGGGATTGAGTATCCTCACTAGGGATAATTGCAGAATCTTGCCCTATCTCCATGGCCGCATGATCCTCGATAGCCGGGGTCAGGATATGGATAATAGGGATCTTGATATCCTCAGGGATCTTCAAAGATGATCCTAAATTAGCCAATGCATCAGCTTCTGTATTTTCTTCCCTTGGTACCTGTGTCAAACTAAAGGAAACAAAAGAGTGTGCCAATTTTTTGACTATCTCTAAATATTTGGTTAGCTTTTCACCTTTAACAGCATAGGATCCATTAAAGTGGTTTGTAATTAACAATGAGTCTACATGTACCTCAAGATACCTGATCCCCATATGCTTAGCAATTTGCAAACCAGCAATTAAGGCTTCATATTCAGCCTCATTGTTAGTGGTTTGGAACTCACAAGCTATAGAGTGGGGTATTATGTCCCCCTGTGGAGATTTTAGTAGTATTCCAAGCCCTGTGCCTTTGACATTTGAGGATCCATCAGTATAGAGTATCCAAGGATCCTTGGTCTCTTCTAGCTGCTGGACTTCTAACTCAGCTTCTCTTTGTAAATCACTACTGAAATCAGCCACAAAGTCAGCTAATGCTTGGGATTTGATGGCTGTCCTAGGCTCATATCTTATGTCATAGGCACTAAGCTTCATTGCCCACTTGGCCATCCTTCCTGACATCTCTGGTTTCCTGAGGACATTCTTAATTGGAAAATTAGTTTTAACAACAATAACATGAGTTTCAAAATAATGTCTCAACTTAGTAAATGCCATAATTAATGCAAGAATAAGCTTTTCAAGGTGTGAATACCTGGATTCGGCATCAAGTAAACTTTTACTTACATAATAGACAGGATGTTGTGTACCTTCATGATCCTTAACAAGGACCGCACTTACTGCTTTTGACGATACTGCAAGATACAAGGATAGCACATCGCCTTTTTCTGGTTTCATCAAGGCCGGGGCTGAGGATAGGTAATCTTTGAGAGCTCTTAAGGCATTTTCATGCTTCTCGGTCCACTCAAATTTCTTGTTCTTCCTTAGGATATCATAGAATTCTTTGCACTTCTCCGAGGATTTGGATATGAATCTGTTCAAAGCTGCTATCCTGCCCGTTAGCCTTTGAACATCCTTAGCATTGGCCGGAGATTTGATGTTCACTATTGCTTTGATTTGTTCCGGGCTAGCTTCAATGACTCTCTTTGTCACCATATATCCTAAGAATTTACCTGCTTTAACACCAAAGTGACATTTTGAAGGATTAAGCTTCATATTATATTTATCAAGGATATCGAATGCTTCCTCCAAGTCTCTTAGGTGATCCTCAGCCTTTATTGATTTTACCACCATATCGTCTATGTAAACCTCCATAGTTTGTCCAATCTGATCCTTGAACATCATATTCACCAGCCTTTGATAAGTTGCACCTGCATTTCTTAGTCCGAACGGCATAGCAATATTGCAGTATATACCAGTTGGAGTCATGAAGGCTGTATCCTCTTGATCGGATGGTTCCATTTGGATTTGTTGAAATCCAGATGAAGCATCCATAAAAGTTAACAGTTCATGACCCGCAGTTGCATCCACCATGGAGTCAATGTGGGGTAATGGGAAAGGATCCTTGGGACATGCCTTATTTAAATCGGTAAAATCGACACATACCCTCCACTTTCCGTTTTTCTTTTGAACAACAACCACATTGGCCAACCATCTTGGATACTTGACCTCTCTAATCATACCTGCCCGGAGCAATTTCTCTACCTCTTCTTGGATAATGGCATTTCTTTCCGGTGCAAACTTTCTTCTCCTTTGATGGATTGGTTTGAAGGACCTATCAATGCCAAGTTTGTGAGTGATTACATCTTTAGATATACCAGTCATGTCTTCGTGTTTCCATGCAAAGGTAGTCTTTCTCCTTTTGAGGAAGGATATAAGGTCTTCCTTCATATCGCCAAGGATCCCTGATCCGATATAGATTTTGGATTCAGGATCATGAGGATCCATGAGGACTTCTACCACATCCTGCTCTCTTGCCTCCAAGACATCCCTTGGAGGATACTTTGATTGCTATTGCTCCCTTGACTTTGAGGCTGGTTTCATCGACGAAGTATAGCAATTCTTAGCCTCCTGCTGATCACTATCAATCTTGACTATTCCCCAAGGACTAGGGAGCTTCACACATTGATGGTAAGTAGATGGGACTGCCTTCATATCGTGTATCCAGGGCCTGCCAAGGATAACATTACAACAAGATAAACAGTCAATAACATAAAATTTTTGATAAGAGTGTAGGCCTTCGATGTATATTGGGAGTTTAATATCCCCCAGGGTATTCTTAGTTTCGCCACTAAATCCCACGAGTACGGAGGATCTTGGTATGATATCCGATTCAGGGATACCCATCTTCTTCAGAACATCAAGCTGGATAATGTTTACTGAGCTTCCTCCGTCTATAAGGATCCTGCGGACAAAATGGTTAGAAATGAAAAGAGTAATAACTAAACCATCGTGATGAGGATCCTGGATATCAACACGATCATCCTCATCAAAGGTTATGACTTTTCCCTCGGAGACACTTGATGTTCGAACGGGTCTTTCTCCATTATCCATTTTAGTTTCCTTTGCATGCCTTTTAGCTGCTGAGAAGGATGTGCCACAAATGTCTGATCCTCCAGAAATAAAGTTTATTACTTGTGCATCTGCTGGAGGGGCTGGAGCCTTCTCAGGGATCCTTTCAGGATCCTGAGTCCTTGACTTTTTTCTACCCAACAACTCTTTTAGATGCCCCTTGCTCAATAAGTATCCAATTTCCTTTCTTAGTGCAATGCATTCTTCTGTAAGATGCCCAAAATCTTCATGGTATGCACACCACTTTGATTTATCTTTGGTTGCAGCTGGTCTGTCGTTTTTTCTTGGCCATCTGGCTTTATCACCTAGATTCTGCATCGCAAGGATTAGTTCATTGTTATCAACAGAAAAACAATATTCAGAAATTGGAGGATAATCCTCATCATCCTCTTCCTGATCAACAGCATGCACATTCTGGTTATCAGATCTGTTATAGGATCTGAACTTGTTGTTCCTGAATGAGGATCCTTGCTTATCTTGCTTTGAGGATCCTGCTAACCTCTCCTGGATCCTCTTGTCATCCTCTAGCCGAATGAACCTAAGTGCCCGGGTTCTTACCTCATCTAAGTTCCTGCATGGTGTCATAACAAGATCATCATAGAATAATGAATCCCTAAGCAATCCCATTTTAAAGGCCTCGACAGCCGTGGCTATATCCAAGTTGGGAATGTCTAAGGATTCTTTACTGTATTTGGTAATGTAATCCCTTAATGATTCATTATGACCCTGGGTTATCCTATATAGATCACTAGTTAATCGTTCAAATTTTCTACTACAAGAAAACTGATTATTAAATAGGTTAACTAGATTAGCAAATGAGGTAATAGAGTAAGGGGGAAGACTTAGCAGCCATTTGAGAGCTGATCCAGTAAGAGTGGATCCGAATCCCTTGCACAGGCATGCTTCCTTTAACCTTTCTGGAATTGGATTGATCTCCATCCTCTCCCTGTATTGTGCTATGTGTTCTTCAGGATCCGTCGAACCATCATACAGCTTCATAGTTGGGACATGGAACCTCTTGGGTATCTTGGCATCACAGATTGGTGGTGCAAAACGAGATATCTTGTGGCTCCCATCTGCAATCTCTGGGATAGGTTTGACCACTCCTGGAACACTCGATATCATATCCTTCAACTTTTGCAATTCTGGCCATGGCATGATTGATACCTGGATCCTGCATAAGGCCATGGTTAGTAGTATAAGAATTATTAAAAGTGTTAACTCCCATTGGGTTCAAATTAGGAAGAATGGATGTTAATCCATATTGTTGGGGCTCTGGAATGATCGAAGGACCAGTAGAAGCATTGGTCTGCATTGGAATAAAATCTCCCTGATGGACATCTGAACTTCCTGTTTGCAAACTCCTAAAGGATCCTGGCATCTGGAAGGATCCCTGAAACTGGGACGATCTTGGAACAAGGGAGGATCCTTGAACCTGGGATGATCCTGGAACAAAGGATGATCCTTGAACCTGGGATGATCCTGGAACAAAGGAGGATCCTTGAACCTGGGTGATCCTGGAACAAAGGAGGATCCTTGAACTTGGGATGATCCTGGAACAAAGGAGGATCCTTGAACTTGGGATGATCCTGGAACAATGGAGGATCCCTGAACCTGGGATGATCCTGGAACGAAGGAGGATCCTTGAACCTGGAACGATCCTGGAACTAAGGAAGATCCTTGAATCTGCTGCGCTCCTGAGTATCCTCCTGAAGTCATGAAGGATCCCATATGCTGAGGATAGGATCCTGCTGGCTGGAAATATGAACCTGATGCCTGGGTCACTGTTGTTGTTCCGTAGTGCACTCCTTTCGGTCCGCCCACATATTGAACATCTGGAACCACTGATGGCTGAGAAGTAATCACCGGAGTATCAAAACTCAAAGATTTTGGCACCAGTGGGGAATGATCCTCTGCCGTTTTCTTTTGTTTCTTGAGATCTCCGATTTCTTTGAGAATCCTTTCATTGGTCTTGTCCTGTTGCTGTATATGATCCTTCATCTGCCAAATCAAAGTAAACATGTCACTAGTAGTGGGAGTGTAAGAAGCAGAAGAAGTTGGAGGTTTGGAGAAAATGGGAGTTGGTTTCTTCTCGGCATTTTTCTGAGGTCCAGAAGGTGGTGGAGGCAAAGGTGGAATGCCCTGAGATGAATTGACCGCAGACATTGCAGTAGAGGTATTCTTCAATGATGAAGCCATGTATTTGTATGCAATGAACCAGAATGATCACCAACAGAAAAACTTCTTAGGAATGAAGCACCAATTGCCCCACGGTGGGCGCCAAACTGTTTTGGTCAAAAAATCTAATGAGGATAATGCAACCAAACTCTTAGTTACGGGGTATGATGCTTGAAATGTAGAACAATGATAAGGATCACTTCAATGTAAATTGCACGAACGACACAAGGATTTATACGGGGAAAAAGCCCTTGATCAAGAGTTGATCTCCGGCACAAAAAACCCCGGGTGATGGAAACTACCGATCACCAAGCTCAAATAAATCAATAAATGTTTACAACTTCGGATAGTAACGAGCTAGGTACAAGGATTACTATAGTGAAATGTGTAAAAGTGAGTGAAAACTAATAAGTGTTCGTCGAGAGCTTCAAGAGTGCGATTGTATGAGAGTGTGTGTAGCTGAAAATGGCGAAGTGTTCTAATTCTAGCTCGTCACCCCTTTTAAATTAGAAGTTAACTACAATAACTAACTATCCGACTTTTGTGCCAAGCTCCCACGTTCTCCACAACGTCCATTTCCAGTCAAACGTGTGCGAAATACCCGTGGAATATTCCATAGTAACGTTGCCAAGACCAAGTCAAGCTTGTTACTCCTGCGAAGTAATACAAAACACAAACAAACAATCGTTAGTATGAGGATCCTTAAGGTGATCCATGATCCTGATCCTGAAGCTCTTCTGAGGATCACTATCTGTCACTGAAGTAAGGATCATTAATTAGGATAACAAATAAGGATCACTAATTGTTAGAAAATCCTCCCCTAACAATAGGGACAGTGGTTCACCATTTTCAGGCTTCATCAATAGAGGTGCAGTTGAGAGATATCTCTTCAAATCCTGCAAGGCTGCTTCATGCTTTGCTTCCCATTCGAACTTCTTATTCTTCTTGAGGATATCATAAAATTCCTTGCATTTTTCCGAGGATCTCGAAATAAATCTGTTCAATGCTGCTACTCGGCCTGTCAACCGTTGAACATCCTTCATATTTGAAGGTGATTTGATATCCAAGATGGCTTTGATCTGTTCCGGGCTTGCCTCTATTCCTCTTTTGGTCACCATATATCCTAGAAACTTTCCTGCCCCCACTCCGAAATGGCACTTAGCAGGATTCAGCTTCATGTTATACTGATCCAGGATATCAAATGCTCCCTTAATATCCTGGAGGTGATCCTCAGCCTTTTTAGATTTCACCCCATATCATCGATGTATACCTCCATTGTGTCCCCTAGCTTATCTTTGAACATCATGTTCACCAATCTCTGGTATGTTTCACCTGCATTTTTTAAACCGTAAGGCATAGCAGTATAGCAATAAATACCTATTGGTGTCATGAAGGCAGTATTCTCCTGGTCCGAAGGCTCCATTTGAATCTGCTGAAATCCTGAGGATGTGTCCATGAATGTTAACATCTCATGCCCAGCAGTAGCATCAACCATTGCATCGATATGAGGAAGAGGAAATGGGTCTTTAGGACAAGCCTTATTTAAGTCTGTGTAATCTACACAGACTCTCCATGTCCCATTTTTCTTCTGTACTACGACCACATTTGCCAGCCATCTTGGAAACTTGACTTCTCTGATCATTTTGGACTTCAACAACCTTTCAACTTCCTCTTGTATGATTTCATTTCTTTCAAGAGCAAACTTCCTCCTTTTTTGCTGAACAGGCTTGAACGACCTGTCAATTCCAAGCTTGTGAGTAATAATGTCTTTGGATATACCTGTCATATCCTCATGCTTCCATGCAAATGTTGACATCCTGCACTTCAAAAAGTTAGTTAATTGTTCTTCAATATCCTGAGGGATATTGGTTCCTACGAGTACCGAGATATCAGGATTATCCTGATCCAGGATAACTTTCTTCATATCCTGCTCTGAAGCCTCCATGATATCCCGGGCCCGCATCTTTAATTGCTATGCTGGATTAGGCTTGGTTGAGGATTTCATTAAGGATGAGTAACATTCCTTTGCCTCCTGCTGATCACTATCAACTTTGACGACCCCCCAAGGGGTAGGGATCTTGACGCACTGGTGATAAGTCGATGGCACAGCCTTCATGTCATGGATCCATGGCCTGCCTAGTATGATGTTATAGCAGGATAAGGAGTCCATCACACAGAAGCGTTGTATCGAGTTGACCCCTTCAACATATACTGGTAACTTTATCTCTCCTACGGTATTCCTAGCTTCTCCACTGAAACCAACGAGCACAGTGGACTTTGAAGTAATGTCCATCGGAGATACATTCATCCTCTTCAATGTTTCCAGCTGGATTATGATGACAGAGCTACCATTTTCCACCAATATCCTGCGTACAAAATGGTCAGCAACATATAATGTTATTACGAGAGCATCATGGTGAGGATCCTGGACAGTATCCCTGTCATCACTATCAAAAGTGATCACTTTATCGGTTGTATGGGTAGTCATTCTGGCTGGTTTGTCTCCCCTTTCAGTCTTAGCTTCCTTCGCATGTCTCTTGGCCGCAGAATACGAAGTCCCACAAATGTCGGATCCTCCTGAAATAAAGTTAATTATTTTGGCATCTGCTGGGGGTGATGCTGCTCGTTCAGGATCCTTCTCAGGATCCTGACCTTTATTCTTATTTCTTCCCAGCAAATCCTTCAGGTACCCCTTGCTTAACAGGTAACTTATTTCTTTCCTTAGAGCAATGCAATCCTCGGTCACATGTCCGAAATCTTCATGGAAGGCACACCATTTGGATTTATCCTTCCAATCAGCTTTCTGCTGGTTCTTTCGAGGCCACCTAGCTTTGTCTCCTAAACCCTGCATAGCATACATTAACTCAGGTATATTAACAGAAAAGCAATATTCAGATAATTCAGGATATTCTTCAGGATCCTCATCTTCAACAACATTCACTTTCTTGTTATCATTTCTGCCATATGGCTTGGAGCGATATGGTTTGTACTAGGATTCTGATTTCCTGTTGACTGATTCGTAGGTTGAGGTAGAATTCATCCTCTCTTGCATCTTTTTGTCATCTTCTGTAAGACCCTAATTCGTACATGACAAAAGTCGCAGCGGAAAAATCGTACCATGAAAATTTCTTTCGTTACAAACACCTTGACGCACTTAAATTCATTCTTAGTTTTATACTTTCACAATGAATACATTTATTATACTTATTGTCATTAAGAAACCTTAACTAGCTTCACTCAAATACGTACTCAACACTTCCGTACAATCTATCTTGTGACTCGATCCTCGATCTCCAATCCTTGGATATCCTCATGACTGGTACTACCTGCGCTCACCACATAAAATTCACACATTAGTAAGCATTATAAACATACAAGGTTTGTTCACGTTTACTCCTCGTTTCATTAACTCTTTACATTCCAGCCTTTCCATCCTGTCATACCATCCGTGGTGAGACTTCTTTGCCATTCCTGCATTTCACTTATAACTCCAGGTACACGAATAAACAACCTAAACACTTGATCATACCAAAAGACTTACATACATACCTAAACTTCATACACACTATCTCCGTACATACATACATACACACATACATGTCAACCCGCATGCAAACTTACATATAAATACATATCAGTCCTTATTATAAGTATCTACATATATACATACCTACATCATCACGTACGATCATGTCATCCCACATATATACATTCACACAAACCTACACACGTGCATACATTCGTACATACTCACTCGCGTACATATACATACTACCTACATACACCCCTACATACATACACTTAGGTTTATAAAACATACATACGTACCTGCCTACATACTTACTTACATATATATTTATAATCACCTGTTTCAACATACCCAACTCATACTTACCTATTCATATACGTCTTCATATATCCTTATGTACTTGCTTACACACTATAATCTTACATACCTTCGCGCATACACGCTTACATACACTTCTACATACGTGTATAGAGATATACAACATCCATACATACCTATCCACACGTGCGTTTACCCTATTGGTCACAAAACATGAGTTAAACTAGTCATACGCGACTTAAAACGCGTTTAAACGAGTTCCCAAGGCAAAATGAGGCACGGAAACAATTTCCGGAGAAGCATGACCCGTCGCGCGACGCGACGGGCCGTCGTGCTACGCGACCCCCCCTAATTTCACAGAAACATCGCAGCTGATTGCTGCATATTTTCAGCACAATCCGTTTTTACGGAAACGGGCATAACTCTCTCGTTTTTGCTCCGTTTTACCCGATTCTTTTTCCTACATGTCCGTAATTTAATTCTCCATCTAATGGAACTAAAATCCAACATCCGACTTAACGAAATTTCAGACTTTTAACTCTTCGGCTTATTACCCTTTTTACCATTTCGACCCGTTCATGCGTATATCAACATAACTTGGTTATTTTACCATAGCATCTTATAAATCTAACAATATCGGGGACGTCTATCATAACCTACTAAATTCTTGGATGTCTTGCATCCTCTTAACACATTATCGTTCATATGCTTAATTTGACCCGTTAAGGGTACTTGCGCATTAATTGGTCTATAATTAACCAAACCATCATCCCCACTTCCATACTTGTCCAAAACATTACTCTAATCGAATAACTTGCTTCTAAACTACTTTTAAGATCGTTTACCCCAAAATACCCATTAAGGGCATTTTGGTCAACTTTAATCCCATCATTCACGACGAAGGACTTTAACACATTTTTGACTTCAAACATCATGTATAATTAATTAAAACGCCTTATTACTTAATCGTACTAAGAAGTGATTACGGAAATCACTTACCTTATGCGTCCGTGCTCGTATCCGATTCCTCGCCTTTTCTTGACCCATTATCCTTTCAGGCGTGAGTCCGTCTTGACATGCTTCCTATACTCTCTTTTCATCAAGATCACGCTCCTATTAGCATATGCATTCGTACATGTTAACAATCATATCAATCGCATATTTCACCCTTAACTTTCATTAGTCATTTCTAGCATACATAACTCATATGATTATATTCATATCCGTTTAACTCTTGTAATTCATCATATAATCACAAATAACGCATATTGACATAACATGTACCATACGACTTCCTATAATCCTGCCTTTACGACAACGTATCAATTCATGTTTCTTACACTTAGTTGACTTTCGAAAGTCAACTATTAACCATATTTAACTATCGACTTATCAACATATACCCGTAACATCGTAATCGACCATACGGACGACACTATATTCATTTTATCATACACTTGATGTAAGTACTACCTTTAAGCATAACTTACAACTAATTCAAGCATGAATCCCCCAAACTCATACATAACTCATCAAATCCTTCTACTAATCATCATATATCATTCCAAATGAACATTAAACATAACATCATCATATTCCTATACTTTCATCTAACAATAATTCATCATACCCACATAATACATCAATCATTCAATAAGACTTGAACATAGGAGGTGATTCTAGTCATCCTCTTCACCCTAATTAACGGGTTTCACCTCTAATCATCAAATTAACGCAAACCATACATAACCCATGTTCTATACGAGGATTCTAACCCTTGTACATGATTAATTTCATATTAACTCACGGATTAGAACATAACCCACTTCACCCATGATCACCAATCTTAGATTTAAAACATACCTTATGATCCTCTCGTGTTGGTGATCATTAATCCATGCTCGGTTATGGATTTGGGCCTTGATTCATTCTTCAAATTGAAGCTTTTGAAGAACTAGGGTTTTGGGGCTCTTGAGAGCCCCTGCTCGATCTTTCCAGAACACACACGTATGTGTGTGTTTGTGTGTGTCAAGTTATTTCATAACTTACTTTCATTTGTTCCACTTTAGCCCCTCGGGTTTACCTTTAAAACATAACTGACACTACCTTCATCATTTAATACTTTTGACCATACCCATAACTAGGTTAAATAGCCTAGTTATTTATTTCATGACGTGTCACATAAGAACATACGACAATTATTAACATTCAGATTTTGGGGCGTTACATCTTCCAAGCGGATATATCTCAAAGCCCTGTTACGAGCTTCATCGAGATTCCTGCAGGGATTCATTACAAGATCCTGATAAAACTGAGAATCCTTTTGTAACCCCATCTTGAAAGCCTGCACAGCTGTTGCAACATCAAGATGAGGGATATCCAAGGATTCCCGACTAAACTTGTTCACATAATCCCTCAAGGATTCCTGAGGTCCTTGAGTTATCCTGTAAAGATCACTGGTTAGTTTCTCAAAGCTCCGACTGCAAGAAAACTGACTGTTAAATAAATTAACCAAATGAGCAAACAAAGTAATTGAGTGAGGAACGTTTAACAGCCATTTTAAGGCTGATCCTGTCAATGTAGAACCGAAACCCTTGCACAAGCATGCTTCCTTGAGCTCTGGAGGAATGGGGTTAATCTCCATTCTTTCTCTATATTGGGCAACATGCTCTTCAGGATCCGTAGTCCCATCATACAATTTCATGTTGGGGGTCTGAATTCTTTTTGGGATTTCAGCATCACAGATAGGATATGCAAAGCGGGATATCCTGTGGCTGTCCTGGGATACTTCTGGAATTGGCTGGACCACTCCAGGCACACTGGATATCTTGTCCTTCAATTTCTGATTTTCCCTAGTAAATGATGACGTCATACCTGCATCCTACAAAGATCCATTATTGTTAGTAGCATGAATATTATTATTTGACACGTTACCAGTCTGAGGATTCTGGCCATATCCTGAAACATATCCTGAGCTCCTCACAGTTGACATCCTGATCGAGGAGGGTATTTCAGGAGTATGATTCTGGGAATGACTGGGCACAATATTCCCCCTATTATCCTCAGTATACACAGCCGAACTGAAGTTCAAAGTTCTGGGTTGTAAAGGAGTAACAATATCCTCAGTGGATCTGCTCGAGCTAGCTTTTAAGAGTTGTATTTCTATTAACAGCATTTGGTTAGTTTCCTGTTGCTGCCTCATTTGTTCCTGCACACTTCCAAATAAAGTTAGAATTTCATCATTAGAGGCTAAAACGGGAGCAGATCCCTGAACACTCCGAGTAGGGATAATATCCTGAGGTTGTGAAGAAGCTGGCATCCTTGGAGGAGGTGGCGGAAGTACTGAACCGGTAGTAGCAGAAGTCGTAGCAGACACAGTGGAGGAGCTCATGTTTGATCTTGAGCCCATTGTAAACAATGTGCCAAAAAGTTTTGAAAACAGAAAACCGATTAACGATTTCACAAAGATTTTTAGTAAAGGTAGCACCACTTGCCCCACGGTGGGCGCCAAATTGTTTTGGTCAAAAATTATCGAAGCAATTAAGTGATCAAATTAGTTAAGTGAGGTAGTGTGCTAGAAACGAGTGTCGAAAATATGTTATTCAAATTACTTGCAAAAACAGTTTCAGGATACGGCTCAAGATATAAAGCTGTATCTATGATCAAACAATGAGCGAAAAAGTAAAGGTTGACACGTGATGTACGAGGAAAGCCCTTGATCAATCTAGATTGCCGGCACAAAACCTCGGGAGCTGACAATCGCAGCTGCCTTGTTCTTCTATTACTTCAAATATCAGGATACAGTGTAGGATGTGATGCGGATCAACTAGGTGTTACAATGTAATTCGAATACAAGTGTTTATGTATAGTGTTTGCAGTGAGCTAGAGAGCAAAAGTGTTCGAAAGTGTGTGTGAAAGTTGCGTGCCTTAATCTGATCCGCCCCATCTATTTATAGTAAAAGAAATGTAACAAACTATCCTAATAAACCGGGATCCAGCGAATATTCCCCACTCGAACGTTGTAGACCTGGTCTTTCGGGTTCAACGTCTCTCACATAACAGATACGCCCGAGTCTTGAGGAGAAGAAGTCCATCCGACCGTTAGTAACCCACAGCACCTAACCTGCACGTGGTTAATTCAATTAACCCCAGGATATCGCCCAGGATGTTAGCAATATCCTAATCCAGTATCCTGATCACAAGCAAACAACCAAAAGCAGGATATTAGTCAATATATGTACGCTCAGAAAATGACCCATAACAATAATTATTCTAGAAGAGGTTGAAAGACTATTGAAGTCCAAGATGATCAGGGAAGTCAAATTTTCCAAGTGGCTAGCAAATGTGGTCGTGGTTCAAAAGAAGAATGGGAAATGGAGAGTTTGTGTAGATTACACTGACTTGAACAAAGCATGTCCTAAAGACCCATTCCCTCTTCCTCATATAGACTCGATGGTGGATGGCGCTGCCGGTCATGAAGTGTTAACCTTCATGGATGCATCCTCAGGATTCCAGCAGATCCAAATGGAACCTTCAGACCAGGAGGATACTGCTTTCATGACACCAACATGTATTTACTGTTATACTGCTATGCCTTTTGTTTAAAAAATGTAGGTGCAACATACCAGAGATTGGTGAACATGATGTTTAAAGACAAACCGGGGGACACCATGGAGGTGTACATTGACGATATGGTAGTCAAATCCAAGAAGGCGGAGGATCATCTCCAGGATATTAAAGGAGCATTTGATATCCTGGACCAGTATAATATGAAACTAAATCCTGCCAAGTGCCATTTTGGAGTGGGGGCAGTAAAGTTTTTAGGATACATGGTGACTAAAAGGGGGATAGAAGCAAGCCCGGAGCAGATTAAAGCTATCTTGGATATCAAGTCACCTTCAAATATGAAAGATGTTCAAATATTAATAGGGCGAGTAGCATCATTAAACATATTTATATCAAGATCCTCGGAAAAATGCAAGGAATTCTACGATATCCTGAAGAAGAATAAGAGGTTTGAGTGGGGAGAAAAGCATGAAGCAGCCCTACAGGAATTAAAGCAATATCTTTCAACTGCACCTCTATTAATGAAGCCTGAGGATGGTGAACCATTATCCCTATATCTCGCAGTATCAGGGAATGCAGTAAGTGCTGTCCTTGTAAAGGATCATGAAGGTCAGCAGTATCCTGTCTATTACGTTAGTAAAAGTTTATTAGATGCTGAAACTAGATATTCTCATCTAGAAAAAAATGATATTAGACCTAGTTATGGCATCAACTAAGCTTAGACATTATTTTGAGACACATAGGATTCATGTTAAAACTAATTATCCTGTTAAGAATGTGCTTAGGAAACCTGAGATGTCGGGTAGAATGGCTAAGTGGTCAGTAAAATTAAGTGCCTATGATCTAATATATGAACCTAGAAATGCTATAAAGTCTCAGGCTCTAGCAGACTTTGTGGCTGATTTCAGTAGTGATATTCAAAATGAAGTAGACTTAGAAGTGCAATAACTCGGAGAAAATATAGAATCTTAGACACTATATACTGATGGTGCATCTAATGTAAGAGGTGTAGGTTTGGGTATACTACTAAAATCGCCACAGGGGGACATATTACCCCAGGCCATTAGATGTGAGTTTCCTGCCACTAATAATGAAGCAGAATATGAAGCTCTGATAGCAGGATTAGAATTAGCTAAAAATATGAATATTAGATATTTACAAGTATATGTTGATTCCCTGTTGATTACTAACCATATCAATGGATCTTATGCAGTAAAAGGCGGAAAGTTAGCTGAATATCTTGAAATTGTTAAAAAATTAGCAGGATATTTCGAAATTTCTATACTTGAACAGGTACCAAGAGAAAAGAATGTTGAAGCTGACGCTCAAGCAAACTTAGGATCTACTGTCAGGATACCGGAGGGAACTCATATACCAATAGTGCACATCTTGTATCCTGCAACAGAACATTTCAAATCTCAGGATAAAGAAGTAGCATGTATCCAGGATCCTGGTGATGGATATCCTGATAAGGATCCTGAATCCTGGATGACTCCAATTGTGAAGTATCTTCAAGATGGAGATATCCCAAAGGATGCAAATCCTAAGGCTTTTAGGATGAAGGTATCTCGTTTTACTATTATAAATAATATTTTGTATAAGAAATCCCTTGCAGGTCCGTACCTAAGGTGCTTGGACGATCCTGAAACCAAGGAGGTACTTCAGGATATACACGAAGGAGACTGTGGCAACCATACTGGGGGCAGATCTCTGTTCTCGAAGGTGTTGAGAACAGGATATTACTGGCCGACCATGAGAAAGGATGTCGCGGAGTATGCTCAGAAATGCGATGCATGTCAAGACACGACAACATCCCGCATCAGCTTGCAGAACCATTATATCCTATCGTATCCCCTTGGCCGTTTATGAAATGGGGAATGGACATAGTAGGAAAACTTCCAAAGGCTCCAGGAGGAAAGGTTTTTATGCTGGCAATGACAGATTATTTCTCCAAGTGGGTCGAAGCCGAGGCCTTTGTTCAAGTCAGGGATTAAGAAGTGGTATCCTTCATAAAGAGGAATATCCTGACCAGATTTGGGGTACCAGCTGAGATAGTTTGTGACAATGGCTCTCAATTCATCAGCAAAAGAACTACTGACTTTTGCAAGAGTTGGGGAATTAAGATGATTACGTCAACACCAGTGCATCCTCAAGCAAATGGACAAGCAGAATCCTCGAACAAGATAATCGTCAACAATTTAAAGAAGAGGTTAGGTGCCAAAAAAGGAAAATGGGCAGAGGAACTACCATTTGTCCTATGGGCTGATAGAACAACTGTGAAGAATGCTACTGGGCAAACCCCATTTTCTTTGGTATTTGGGGCAGAAGTAGTGATCCCGACGGAAAGGGTGATACCGACAGCTAGATCAAGCCTACGGGATCCTGAATCAAATCCTGAAATCTTATGTCAAGAACTGGATACTATTGACGAGACAAGAGATGCAGCAAAGCTAAGGATGGCGGCATATCAACAGAGGATATCCAGAGCATATAACAAGAATATAAGGACTAGAAGGTTCCAAGTCGGAGATTGGGTGTTAAGGAAAGCTTTTCAGAATACTACGAATCCTGCTGATGGAAAGTTGGCTCCAAAGTGGGAAGGACCATATGAGATTGAATCGGAATCCGGAAAAGGAGCATACCAGCTTAAGAATATGGAGGGGGATATACTACCAAGATCCTGGAATGCTATACATCTCAAAGCCTATTTCAAGTGAGTTTAGAATTTAATTTCTAACTCAAGATGGTATGAATTCTGTCTCTTTTAAATATAATTTATTTTATTTGAACCCAATACTAACTTAAGCCTTGGAGGGGTGTTAGCCAAGCTAACACCCACCTTAGTTTAAGGTTTTTTTGCAGAATATGCTTCGGGATATAGCTCCAGGATACACACTCAGGATACTTCGAAAGATTAGAGGATTGGCCCCCTCTCTCACGTTTAAGGGATCTTGATCCCTTCACAGGTTTAAAGGTATTCACCTTTCTCACGAATTGGGTTTAAACACTCCGCATGGAGTGCAAGTTATCCAGGGATAGTTCAAGGTGGCGGGACCAGTTCATGTAAAAGTGGCTGACAATTTCGTTACTGTTGGCTATACCCTGGATCCTTAAGGTATATAAGGATTGATCACCTTCTCTCGCGAAAGGGTATTTTCATACTCTTTAAGGTTTAAAGGTTTTCACCTTTCTAAGTCTTGGAGTTTATACACTCCCGCCTGTAGCGCACAAAAAATTGGGATTTTCCCCAGGATACTAAGGGTTTATCCCCAGTACATTAAGGGTTTATCCCCAGTAAAACTAAAGTTTTTAACAAGATTGCAAAGATATGACAAGCTGTGATTACACACGTTCTTTTGTGGATAAGAAGCTACAAAGTTTAATCACTAAGTGAAGAAATACTCAAGTATGTCATGCACTGATGCAATATCCTGCACAGACAGGGGACATCCATGCCGGGGATATTGCAAAGGATTCAAAGGTTAAGGTTGGAAATTATTGCCTAAGTGTTTCTGGTATGATTTATCATTCTTCAAGTCTCGAAAACCTTATCTAAATGATCTATGTTTTCTAAAAAGTCATATTCAACCAAGTTTTATCTAACATTTAGAAGACATTTCATCAGTATCCTGACCAGAATATTTGATCAGGATATTCAAAACATACCTTTCAAAATAAAAACATAATAAATAAGACTAAAAGGTCAGTTTATTATTATTAGTCCAAAAGATTGTATTCTTGGTTTCGTCTCAAAAAGAGACCCATCCACCAAGAACACAATTAAGTTTTTAAAATACATTTACATAAATAGTTGAAGGCTTCGTCCTGAAAACACAGGATCCCTCCACCTTTGTTTTGGTCAAAAATCAAGCAATGATAATACAACCAAACTTTCTGTTGTGAGGTATGATGCTTGAATTGATGAACAACAATAAGGATCACTCTGAAATGTAATGAACAAGTGACATGAAGATTTATACGAGGAAAAAGCCCTTGATCAATGAATGATCTCCGGCATAAAAAACCTCGGGTGATGGAAACTACCTATCACCAACTTAAATTAAACAAGAAATGTAATACAACTTCGGATGATAGCGAGCTAAGTACAAGGATCACTATAGTGTATTGTGTTGAAAAGTGTGTAATCGCCAAGTGAGTTAACGAGAGCTGGTGAGAGCGGTTGTAAGTGTGTGTGTGTAGCCAAAAATAGCCAAGTGTTTTCTAATTAGCTCGCTACCCCTTTAAAAATGGAAAATATCTACTCTAACTAACATTCCGCAAATGATGCAAGTCCTCCTCGACTCCATAACGTCCACTTCTGGCCAAGCACGTGCGGAATAAACATAGAATATGCTCCAGGAATATCGCCAAGACCAAGTCCAAGTTGATACTCCTGCAAAACAATTTCAAATTCAAAGTAGACAACCGTTAGTACAAGGATCCTTATGATGATCCATGATCCTGATCCTGAAATACTTCTGAGGATCACCAATTCAAACAGAAGTAAGGATCACTAAGCCCAACAGCGATTGAGGATCACTGATCATTTAGAAATCCACCCCTAACAATTGCCCCCAAAATATAAGGAGTAATTTTGTAAATAAACGAGTTGTATTTTGTTCTTATCCATAACAAATTAACGGATAACTAGCCGTTGGAGTCGGACTAGCCGTTACGAGTATGACGTCACTGAGGTGACTATCCTGCAAAATCATCATTATAAATAGGAGTTACGGATAGAGATCATTTCACATTTAAATTCAAGAGAAACTCCCTTTAAATTCTCATCCGACGATCAAGCAGGTATCTCTCTTCCTCTTCTTCCTTTACGTTTTCTTTCTATGCTCCTTCTTTCTTCACATTCTTCATAATCAAGATGATGCTGAGATCCTCACCGGCTAAGGATCATAAGAAGGACAGTCCTCTCAAGAGCCAGGGGATCATTAAAGATTCGGCGAAAGAAAGATGCTGCTTCACTGACCCACAAATAGACAGGATCCGACATTGCTTTCCGGCGAACACCACTTTCAAATCGTTTGATCCCACCGTCCTAAGTGATTACGTTTCTGAAACTTGGGTAGCTTTCCCAGTCACTCCTTTCACAATAGGATACTCGTATCCTTTCCCTGAATTCACCCAGTCTTTTTTCTCCCTTACCGGCATCTCCTACATTCAAGCTATGCCAATGATCTGGAGGGTCTTATATACCCTTGAGAGGATCATTGAGCAAGAAGGAATTAACCTTGGAATGTCGGAATTGGCCGAGATGTATGATCTCACCACATTTGGATCCCATCGATATCTATTCAAGCGTAAACCCGGTGAAGAACATCCCATCTTCAAAGCCACCAAGAATGATACAAACTGGAAACGGCGATTCTTTTTTGTCAGAAGGGATTCTATCCCAGATGGAAAGGATCTGCCAAGGAAATGGAGCACCCATGGTAGGATAGAGGATCCTTAGAAGGATCACCGAGTAAGCTCATTTCTGATGATGTTTACTAATATGCTTCTGTTTCTTTTGTACAGCTATCACAATTTCACACATTATACCTTCACCTACCACCAAGGAGAGACTTGCTGCTTTCAGAAAACTTGACCCTGCAACAAGATCATTTAAAACAAACACCCAGGATTCTCAAGAGGTATCCTCAGGTTCTGTCACTATGTCAAGTAAGTATCCTGTTCTTTTTATATTTAAATGTTTAAATAAGTAGTTAAATAGAAATAGGATAAGGATACTTATCTGTTTTGGGTGTGTAGGCGCTGGAAAGTCATCAAGATCTGCATCCAAATTCAGTGTCACTGAGCTTGACACCGTCCGATCCAAGAAAAAGTCTGCTGCTAGCCCCTCCGTCGTAATCCCCAAGGCTACCACTTCGAAGGGAAGAGGTGGAAAGAAAAGAAAAACCTTTGAAGCTGATAACCTTCAAGGCTTGCCTCTGATCCGCCATCAATTCCTCGAGTACTTTAATGATAAAAGGATCACTGACTTAGTTTAGTTATCCTATCCACTTGAGGATCACCTGACTCTAATCTTTACATTGTCTTCTTTGTAAAAATTTGCTGAGATTGAGGACTATGTTGGGAATGTTGAGGAGCTTGAGGAGAAATACTCTGATCTCCAAAAGGTGGCGGTGCTCAAGGATCACAAGATTGCTTCCCTTGAAAAGGATCTCAATGATGCCAAAGCTTAGACAGCTGCAATCCTGATCAATGTTTATTATGAGAAGCACGAGATCACAGAGGATGCCAAGGTCTCCGCTGCCATTGCCATGTACAAGACCAAGCTACAGATGGCCCAAGAAGCTCAGGATCCTGCCTTTGATAGGAGCAACTGGGACGTGGAAGGCTGGAAGGCCAGGCTGGCTGAGTTGGAGGACGAGGATGAGGCTGATGAGGTTCTGGAAATCGAAGCTAGTGGCAGTGGCAAGGACCAGGTGAAGGATATGGAAGCTGGAGGAGATGGTGATGCAGCGAAGGCATAGGCTGCATGAATGGGCGATGAAGGACATTTCTAGACGTAGCCGGAGCCCATTTTTTAGTTTGGTTATGGTTTTTATTTTGATGATGTTTTGATGAACAATGGTTGGTCTGTACTTAAACAATAGTAATTAGGGTTGAGGATCGTGGATGATCCTTTGAACAATAGGTAGGATAATGGGTGGTGGATGGATCCTCTGTTTGGGGGATGAAGCCACTCGTTATCCTTCCATCTTTAATTTCCTGCACTTGTTAGACCTATGAACAATGGACACCCTTTGCCAACCCATATGGACGGGCCACATTTTGCTGGTAGAAACGTGGGTTGGCAATTTTGACAACCTTAAAAGGGTTTAATCTTTTGTGAATAAAATAAAGTTAACTTTTTGGCTTATCCTGTGTTGATATCCTTATTGGTATTTTATTTTTCAACTTGTTGTGATGTTCATGTTGTTTAAACTTATCAAGTAAAGAAAAAATTTAAGAAATATCCCCTAAAAGTTAAGGATATGATCAAGGATCACATATCACATAATTGATAAGTTATGAAAAGTAACATAGTTTAAGGATCATAAGTTTAGTTGTCAAAGGGTAAGGGTCAATTAGATAAATAATGAATGAAATCAAAATAGTTAAGGATCACACCTGAGAATCCAAGTTAGGATCCTAACCTCTAACACTTATGATCAGGATAACCAAAATACAAACCTTAGTTGAAAGTAAGGATCAAGGATCCTTGGTCATTTATCTTCACAAACCTGAAATAAGATACAACTTGGGACTAAGCCAATATAAGACGAAAGTTAGTAACTGGGGACAAGCCCAACAATTCTGGGGACAAGCCCAAAGGATAACTGGGGACAAGCCCAAAGGATAACTGGGGACAAGCCCAAATGATAACTGGGGACAAGCCTAAAGGATAACTAGGGACAAGCCCAAAGGATAACTGGGGACAAGCCCAAAGGATCGTGTGTAAACTGGAGTATGGCCCTCACTGGCGACTATCCAAACTTAGTGACATGAAAATGCCAAAACCTTAGCTAACGTGAAAACGTTAGAAACCTTAGGAACGGATGTATGGTACGTCTACCATTATACGTAGGATCCTGATTATAGCCAGTACAATGAAATTGTCAGCCCCTAAAGCGAGTACTGGTCCCATTGCCATGAACTATACCAGGATCATCGTGCGCTACTGGCGAAACTGGGGACAGGCCCAAACTGGGGTCAAGCCCAAATAACTGGGGTCAAGCCCAAATAACTGGATACTTCTGTGGATACTCAATCCTTAGTTAAGGACACCTGAACCTTCAAAACTCAGAATCAAGTGAAAGGAGGATAAAGGATGCAGGATCCTTATCCCTATATAAAAGAATAAAAGAATGAAATAGTTTGAGATTAGAAGATTACCAAGATGAGGATCGTCTATTCTGTAAGGATCCTTCAAGGATACTGGTCAGGTAAGGATCATGGATCCTTGTCACATAAAGTATTTCTTCAAATGGATAGCATTCCAAGCTCTTGGCAGCAAATCACCTTCCATTGTTAGCAATCGATATGCCCCATTTCCTGCTTCAGCTTCAATCAAATAGGGGCCTTCCCACTTTGGTGCTAGCTTTCCATCAGCAGGATTGGTGGTATTCTGAAATGCTTTCCTTAATACCATATCACCAACTTGGAATTTCCTGATCCTGACATTTTTGTTGTAGACTCCAACCATCCTTTGTTGATAACTGGCCATCCTTATCCTTGCCAAGTCCCTGATTTCCTCTATAGTATCCAAGTCTTGAACCAAGTTTTCAGCATTTTCTTCAGGATCACGAATGCTTGTTCTTGCAGTTGGAACCACCATCTCTGTAGGGATCACTTATTCTGCCCCAAATACCAAAGAAAATGGAGTTTGGCCTGTAGCATTCTTGGGAGTTGTCCTATCAGCCCAAAGCACATAAAGTAGTTCTTCTGCCCATTTTCCTTTCTTGGATCCAAGCTTCTTCTTCAAATTGTTGATGATGATCTTGTTGGATGATTCTGCCTGACCATTAGCTTGTGGGTGGACTGGTGTTGATGTTATCATCTTAATCCCCCAACTGTCACAAAATTTAGTGGTTCTATTCCCAATAAATTGGGATCCATTATCACAAATAATCTCAGAAGGGATACCAAATCTAGTAATAATGTTTCTTTTAATAAAGGATATAACTTCCTTTTCTCTGACTTGAGCAAAGGCTTCAGCCTCTATCCATTTAGAGAAGTAATCAGTCATAGCAAGTGTTAGGGGAAGATTTTCTAACAATTAGTGATCCTTATTCATTATCCTGATATGTGATCCTTACTTCTGTGACAGGTGGTGATCCTCGGAAGAGCTTCAGGATCAGGATCATGGATCACTTTAAGGATCCTCGTACTGATGATTGTTTGTTTATATTTTGTATTACCTCGCAGGTATTACGAGCTTGACCAAGTCTTGGCGACATTCCTGGAGAATATTCCCAAATTATTCTGCACGTGCTTGGCCAAAAATAGACGTTGTGGAGAACGTGGAGGCATGGCACGAAAGTAGGAGAGTTTGTTAGCTAGTTACATTTCTATTTTAAAGGGGAACGAGCTAGTTAGAAAAACACTTAGCCATTTCTGCAACTACACACACTCGTATACTCGCACACTTGAAGCTCTCGACGAACATACATTCATTTTCGCTCACATTTACACATTTCACGATAGTAATCCTTGTACCTAGCTCGTTACTATCCGAAGTTGTAAACATTTAATCATTTATTTGAGCTTGGTGATCGGTAGTTTCCATCACCCGGGGTTTTTGTGCCGGAGATCAACTCTTGATCAAGGGCTTTTTCCCCGTATAAATCCTTGTGTTGTTTGTGCAATTTACATCGAAGTGATCCTCATCGCTATTACACATTTTAAGCATCATTCCCCGATACAAAGAGTTTGGTTGCATATTATAAACAGAATTTTTAACCAAAACAGTTTGGCGCCCACCGTGGGGCAATTGGTGCTTCGTCCTTAGAAAAATTCGCATTTCTGTGTTCATTTCGGTTCACTACAACCAAGCAAATGGCTTCCTCAGCGAAGAATGCTTCAAACTTGATGCCCGCATTCACTTCTTCACAATGCGTTCCTCCTTTGCCTCCACCACCTTCTGGATCCCAGAAGAATACCGAGAATGCTGCGAAGAAACCAACTCCCATTTTCTCAAAACCTCCAACTTCTTCTGCTTCTTACACTCCCACTACTAGTGACATGTTTACTTTGATTTTGCAGATGAAGGGTCAAATACGGCAACAGGATAAGACCAATGAGAGGATTCTCAAAGAAATCGGAGATCTCAAGAAACAAAAGACAACGGCAGAGGATCATTCCCCACTGGTGCCAAACTCCTTGAATTTTGATACTCCGGTGATTACTTCTCAGCCATCAGCGGTTCCAGACATTCAATATGCGGGTGGACCAAAAGGAGTGCACTACGGAACAACAACAATGAGTCAGGCATCAGGTTCATGTTTCCAGCCAGCGGGATCCTATCCTCAGCATATGGGGTCCCTCACGAATTCAGGAGGATATTCGGGAATGCAGCAGATTCAAGGATCCTCCTTTGTTCCAGGATCATCCCAGGTTCAAGGATCCTCCTTTGTTCCAGGATCATTCCAGGTTCAAGGATCCTCCTTTGTTCCAGGATCATCCCAGGTTCAAGGATCCTCCTTTGTTCCAGGATCATCCCAGGTTCAAGGATCCTCCCTCGTTCCAGGATCATCCCAAGTTCAAGGATCCTCCTTCGTTCCAGGATCGTCCCAATATCAAGGATCCTTCTAGATGCCAGGATCCTTGAGGAGTTTGCAAATAGGAAGTTCAGATGTCCATCAGGGAGATTTTATTCCAATGCAGACCAATGCTTCTACTGGTCCTTCGATCATTCCAGAGCCTCAACAATATGGATTAGCATCCATTCTTCCTAACTTGAATCCAATGGGAGGTAACACTTTTAATAATTCTCATACTACTAACCATGGTCTTATGCAGGTTCCAGGTATCAATCATGCCATGGCTAGAGAATTGCAAAAGCTAAAGGATATGATATCAAGTGTTCCGGGAGTAGTCAAACCTATCCCAGAGATTGCAGATGGGAGCCACAAGATATCTCGCTTTGCACCACCAATCTGTGATGCTGAGATACCCAAGAGGTTCCATGTGCCCACAATGAAACTGTATGATGGTTCGACGGATCCTGAAGAACACATAGCACAATACAGGGAGAGGATGGAGATCAATCCAATCCCGGAAAGGTTAAAGGAAGCATGCCTGTGCAAAGGATTCGGGTCCACTCTTACTGGATCAGCTCTCAAATGGCTGCTAAGTCTTCCTCCCTATTCTATTACCTCATTTGCTAACCTAGTTAACTTGTTTAATAATCAGTTTTCTTGTAGTAGAAAATTTGAACGATTAACTAGTGATTTATATAGGATAACCCAGGGTCATAATGAATCATTAAGGGATTACATTACCAAATTCAGTAAAGAATCCTTAGACATTCCCAACTTAGATATAGCCACGGCTGTTGAGGCCTTTAAAATGGGACTGCTTAGGGATTCGTCTTTCTATGATGACCTTGTTATGACACCGTGCAGGAACTTAGATGAGGTAAGAACCCGAGCACTTAGGTTCATCCGGCTAGAGGATGACAAGAGGATCCAGGAGAGGTTAGCAGGATCCTCAAAGCAGGATAAGCAAGGATCCTCATTCAGGAGCAACAAGTTCAGATCTTACAATAGATCTGATAATCAGAACGTGCACTCTGTTGATCAAGAAGAGGATGATGAGGATTATCCTCCAATTTCTGAATATTGTTTTAGTGTTGATAACAATGAACTAATCCTTGCTATGCAGAACCTAGGTGATAAAGCTAGATGGCCGAGAAAGAATGATAGGCCAGCTGCAACTAAGGATAAATCAAAGTGGTGTGCATATCATGAAGATTTTGGGCACCCCACAGAAGAATGCATTGCATTAAGAAAGGAAATTGGATACTTGTTGAGCAAGGGGCATCTAAAAGAATTGTTGGGAAGAAAAAAGTCAAGAACTCAGGATCCTGAAAGGATCCCTGAGAAGGCTCCAGCCCCTCCAGCAGATGCACAAGTGATAAACTTTATTTCTGGAGGATCCGACATTTGTGGCACATCCTTCTCAGCAGCTAAAAGGCATGCGAAGGAAGCTAAAATGGATAATGGAGAAAGACCAGTTCGAACATCAAGTGTCTCCGAAGGAAAAGTCATAACCTTTGATGAAGAGGATCGTGTTGATATACAGGATCCTCATCACGATGGTTTAGTTATTACTCTTTTCATATCTAACCATTTTGTCCGCAGGATCCTTATAGACGGAGGAAGTTCGGTGAACATTATCCAGTTGGATGTTCTAAAGAAGATGGGTATCCCTGAATCAGAGATCACACCAAGATCCTCCGTGCTCGTGGGATTTAGTGGCGAAACTAAGAACACCCTGGGGGACATTAAACTCCCAATATATATTGAAGGCTTACACTCTTATCAAAAATTTTGTGTTATTGACTGTTTATCTTGTTGTAATGTTATCCTTGGCAGGCCTTGGATACACGATATGAAAGCAGTCCCATCTACTTACCATCAATGTGTGAAGCTCCCTAGTCCTTGGGGAATAGTGAAGATTAATAGTGATCAGCAGGAGGCTAAGAATTGCTACACTTCATCGATGAAACCAGCCTCGAAGTCAAGGGAGCAATAGCAATCAAGGTATCCTCCAAGGAATGTCTTGGAGGCCAGTGAGCAGGATGTGGTAGAAATCCTCATGGATCCTGATGATCCTGAATCCAAAATCTATATCGGGTCAGGGATCCTAGGCGAAATGAAAGAAGACCTCGTATCCTTCCTCAAAAGGAGAAAGACTACCTTTGCATGGAAACACGAAGATATGACTGGTATATCCAAAGATGTAATCACTCACAAACTCGGCATTGACAGATCCTTCAAACCAATCCATCAAAGGAGAAGAAAGTTTGCACTGGAAAGGAATGCCATTATCCAAGAAGAGGTAGAGAAATTGCTCCGGGCAGGTATGATTAGAGAGGTCAAGTATCCAAGATGGTTGGCCAATGTGGTTGTTGTTCAAAAGAAAAACGGAAAGTGGAGGGTATGTGTCGATTTTACCGATTTAAATAAGGCATGTCCCAAGGATCCTTTCCCTTTACCCCACATTGACTCCATGGTGGATGCAACTGCGGGCCATGAACTGTTAACTTTTATGGATGCTTCATCTGGATTCCAACAAATCCAAATGGAACCATCCGACCAAGAGGATACAGCCTTCATGACTCCAACTGGTATATACTGCTATATTGCTATGCCGTTCGGATTAAGAAATGCAGGTGCAACATATCAAAGGCTGGTGAATATGATGTTCAAGGATCAGATTGGACAGACTATGGAGGTTTACATAGATGATATGGTGGTAAAATCTTTAAAAGCTGAGGATCACCTAAGAGACTTGGAGGAAGCATTCGATATCCTTGACAAATATAACATGAAACTTAATCCTTCAAAATGTCATTTTGGTGTTAAAGCAGGTAAATTCTTAGGATATATGGTGATAAAGAGAGGCATCGAAGCTAGCCCAGAACAAATCAAAGCAATAGTGAACATCAAATCTCCGGCCAATGCTAAGGATGTTCAAAGGCTAACAGGAAGGATAGCAGCCTTGAACAGATTTATATCCAAGTCCTCCGAGAAGTGCAAAGAGTTCTATGATATCCTAAGGAAGAACAAGAAATTTGAGTGGACCGAGAAGCATGAAAATGCTTTAAGAGCCCTCAAAGATTACCTATCCTCAGCCCCGGCTTTGATGAAACCAGAAAAAGGTGATGTGTTATCCTTGTATCTTGCAGTATCCTCAAAAGCAGTAAGTGCGGTCCTTGTTAAGGATCATCAAGGTACACAACATCCTGTCTATTATGTAAGTAAGAGTTTACTTGATGCCGAATCCAGGTATTCACACCTTGAAAAGCTTATTCTTGCATTAATTATGGCATCTATTAAGTTAAGACATTATTTTGAAACTCATGTTATCATTGTTAAAACTAATTTTCCAATTAAGAATGTCCTCAGGAAACCAGAGATGTCAGGAAGGATGGCTAAGTGGGCAGTGAAGTTGAGTGCATACGATATAAGATACGAGCCTAGGACAGCCATCAAATCCCAAGCATTAGCTGACTTTGTGGCTGATTTCAGTAGTGATTTACAAGAAGAAGCTGAGCTAGAAGTCCAGCAGCTAGAAGAGACCAAGGATCCTTGGATACTCTATACTGATGGATCCTCAAATGTCAAAGGCACAGGGCTTGGAATACTACTAAAATCGCCACAGGGGGACATAATACCCCATTCTATAGCTTGTGAGTTCCAAACCACTAATAATGAGGCTGAATATGAAGCCTTAATTGCTGGTTTGCAAATTGCAAAGCATATGGGGATCAGGTATCTTGAGGTACACGTAGATTCTTTGTTAATTACAAACCACTTTAATGGATCATATGCTGTTAAAGGTGAAAAACTAACCAAGTATTTGGAGATAGTAAAAAATTTGGCACTCTCTTTTGTTTCCTTTAGTTTGTCACAGGTACCAAGGGAAGAAAATACAGAAGCGGATGCATTGGCTAACTTAGGATCATCCTTGAAGATCCCGGAGGATATCAAGATTCCCATTATCCATATCCTGACCCCGGCTATCGAGGATCACGAGGCTATGGAGATAGGAAATGATTCTGCAATTATCCCTTGTGAGGATACTCAATCCCATTCAGGATCAGGATCATGGATCTCACCAATTATGAAATACTTACAACATGGAGAGATTCCTACAGGAGAAAACCCTAGGGCTTTCAAATCTAAGGTATCTCAATTCACAATTATGAATAATATGTTGTATAGACGATCTCTTGCAGGACCATACTTGAGATGCATTGAGGATCCTGAAGTTCAAGAAGTTTTAAAAGACTTCCATGAAGGAGATTGTGGAAACCACACTGGGGGCAGGGCATTATTCTCAAGGATCCTGAGGACAGGATACTACTGGCCAACCATGAAGAAAGATGCTGTGGAGTATGCTAAAAGATGTGATCCTTGTAAGAGGCACAGTAATATCCTTCATCAACCGGCTGAATTATTGCATCCTATATCCTCCTCTTGGCCATTTATGAGATGGGGTATGGATATAGTTGGTAAGCTACCTAAGGCACCTGGTGGAAAAGTATTCATGCTTGCTATGACGGATTACTTCTCCAAGTGGATAGAGGCTGAAGCTTTTGCTCAAGTCAGAGAAAAGGAAGTTATATCCTTCATTAAAAGAAATATTATAACTAGATTTGGAATTCCTTCCGAGATTATATGTGATAATGGTTCCCAATTTATTGGGGGCAGAACCACTAACTTTTGTGACAGCTGGGGGATTAAGATAATAACATCAACACCAGTCCACCCACAAGCTAATGGTCAGGCAGAGTCATCCAACAAGATCATCATCAACAATTTGAAGAAGAAGCTTGGATCCAAGAAAGGGAAGTGGGCAGAAGAACTACCCTATGTGCTTTGGGCTGACAGGACAACCCCTAAGAATGCTACTGGTCAAACACCATTCTCTTTGGTGTTTGGAGCAGAATCGGTGATCCCAACAGAAATGGTGGTTCTAACTGCTAGAACAAGTACTCGTGATCCTAAGGAAAATAATGAAAACTTGGCTCAAGACCTGGATACTATTGAAGAAATCAGGGATATGGCTAGGATAAGGATGGCCAGTTATCAGCAAAGGATGGCTAGTGCTTACAACAAAAATGTCAGGATCAGGAGGTTTCAAGTTGGAGACATGGTATTAAGGAAAGCATTTCAGAATACCACCAATCCTGCTGATGGAAAGTTAGCTCCAAAATGGGAAGGCCCTTATTTGATTGAAGCTGAAGCAGGAAAGGGGGCATATAGATTGCTAACCATGGAAGGTGATTTGCTACCAAGAGCTTGGAATGCTATCCACTTGAAGAAATATTTCATGTGAGCAGGATCCTCATGGCACAGATGATCCTCACGATAGGGATATCCTTAAAGGATCCTCAAAATATTGGTGATCCTTACTTAGGTAATATCCTAAACTTGAACTATTTCATTTCTTTATTTTCTCATATAAGGATAAGGATCATGTATCCTTTATCCATCTCTCACGTGAATTTAAGTTTTGAAAGTTCAGGTATCCTTAGCATAACATTGGTTATCCACTGAAGCAATCCGTTCCTTGGGTTTAACCCCAGTTATTTGTGCTTGACCCCAGTTCCGCCTGTAGCGCACGATGATCCTGGTATAGTTCAAGGCTTTGGGACCAGTACTCGTTTTAGGGGCTGATAATTCCATTGTTCTGGCTATGCTTAGGATCCTACGTATAATGGTAGACGTACCATACATCCGTTCATAAGGTTCTAACGTTTTCACGTTAGCTAAGGTTTCTAGCGTTTTCACGTTAGCTAAGGTTTTGGCATTTTCATGTCACTAAGCTTGGATAGTCGCCAGTTAGGGCCATACTCCAGTTTACATACGATCCTTGGGCTTGTCCCCAGTTATCCTTGGGCTTGTCCCCAGTTATCCTTGGGCTTGTCCCCAGTTACTAACTCTTATCTTATATTGGCTTAGTCCCAAGTTATGCTCTATTTCAGGTTCTTGAAGATAGGCAACTAAGGATCCTTGATCCTTACTTTATTCTAGGGTTTATCTTTTAGTTATCCTTATTATGGTTAGGATCCTAACTTGGATCCTCAGGTATGATCCTTAACTATTTTTAATTCTATACATTATTTATTTGAATAACCCTTATATTTGACAACTAAACTTATGATTCTTAAACCATATCACTTTTTAGAACTTATCGGTTATAGGATATGTGATCCTTGATCGTGTCCTAAACTTTTTGTATATTTTTTCTGATTTTTTAAGGCTTGATAAGTATAAACAAAATGAATATTACAACAGTTGGAAAGTAAGACTTTATAAAGGATAACAACACAAGATAAGCGACAAAAGGTTAAATTTTTATTTATTAACAAAAAGACTAACCTTTTAAGGTTGTCAAAATTGCCAACCCACATTTCTACCAGCAAAATGTGGCCCGTCCACATGGGTTGGCAAAGGGTGTCCATTGTTTACGGGTCTTTGTAGTGCAGAAAATAAAAGACGGAAGGATAACGAGTGGCTTCATCCCCCAAACAGAGGATCCATCCACCACCCATTATCCTGCCTATTGTCCACAGGATCATACATGATCCTTAATCCTAAAACCTACTGTTCAAGTACAACCCATCATTGTTCAGCAAAAAACACCATAAACAAAACAAACTATCCAACTTAAAAAATGGGCTCCGGCCACGTCTAGAAATATCCATCATCGCCCATTTCAGCAGCTCACACCTTAGCTGCATCACCACCAGCATCATCACCGCCAGCTTGATCCTTCCCACTGCCACTTGCCTCAATTGCCAAGACCTCAGTAGCCTCCTCCTCATCATCCTCAAGATCAGCCAACCTTGCCTTCCAGCCCTCAACATCCCAACCGCTTTTGTCAAAATTAGGATCTTGAGCTTCCTGGGCCATCTTCAATTTTGTCTGATACATAGTGATGGCGGCAGAGACCTTAGCATTTTCTATGAGGTCATGCTTTTCATAGTCAAGATCGATTAGAAGTTTGGCCATCTTAGTCTTCTCATCTTGGAGTTCCTTCCGAAGATCAGCAAGTGCAAGGTCCTTGAGTACGGCAACCTGTTGGAGGTCGGCAATTTTCTTGTCCTGCTCCTCAACATTCCCCACGTAATCCTCAATCTCAGCAAATTTCTGCAAAGAAAAGGATAAAGCAGTTCAAGATCAAGTGATCCTCATACGAGTAGGATACCTAGGCAGAATTAAGGATCCTTACATCATTAAAGTATTCAAGGAACTGGTGGCGGATCAGTGGTAGGCCTTGAAGATCCTCAGCATCAGAAGTTTTTCTCTTCTTGACAC
Source organism: Helianthus tuberosus (assembly GCA_030545235.1). NCBI lineage: Eukaryota > Viridiplantae > Streptophyta > Magnoliopsida > Asterales > Asteraceae > Helianthus > Helianthus tuberosus. The sequence continues at coordinate 144,023,365 of CM060444.1, read as the reverse complement.
CCTTTCCCTTAGTGGGTGCCTTTGGAATGGAGATGCTAGGACTGGTAGTGGACCTCTTCTTCCTGGATCGTACGACATCAAGGTCAGCCGTGTTGAATTGGGATACAGGCTTGGCAGATTTTCCAGCACCTACACAATCAAAATAAGATAAGTATCTTTTCTTAATTCATATTTCACTATTTATTTAAATTCTAGACAAGGATACTTACTTGACATTGTGGCAGAGCCTGAGGATACCTCCTGTGAATCTTGGGTTGTTGTCTTGAAAGTTCTTGTCTCAGGGTCGAGTTTCTTGAAGGCAAGGAGCCTTTCCTTAGCAGCAGGGGACAGTTTGAGGTGTGAGACGGTGATAGCTGCATAAAAAGAAAGCAAAAATATGAGTTATTTTTACATCAAAAGGAAGTTCCTGGTGATCCTACTCAGGATCCTCCATCCTACCATGGGTAGCCCATTTTTTAGGAAGATCCTTTCCATCTTGGATGGAATCTCTCTTGATAAAAAAGAAGCGACGTTTCCAATCTTTATCGTTCTTGGTGACGTTGATAAGAGGATGATCTGCACCGGGTTTTCGCTTGAACAAATAACGGTGAGAGCCAAAGGTGGTAAGATCATACAGTTCTCCCAGCTCTGCCATTCCTAGATCTATTCCCTCCTGATCGATGATCCTTTCAAGGGTGTATAAAACCCTCCAAATCATCGGCATGGCTTGAACATAAGAGATGCCGGTTAGTGAAAAGAAAGATTGGGTGAAGGTTGGAAAAGGATAAGAATAGCCAATGGTGAACGGAGTGACGGGGAAAGCAACCCACGTGTCGGAAATATGATCACTCAGGGCATTGGGGTCATAAGGCCTGAACTCGGTGTTCGCCGGGAAACAGTGGCGGATCCTATCTATCTGAGCATCATTGAAGCAGCAGCGTTCTTTAATGGAGTCTTCAATGATCCCCTGGCTTTTCGGAGGACTGTTCTTTGGGTGATCCTTGGCCGGTGAACTTCGGAGCAACATTTTCGAAGTGACGGAGATAAAGAAAGAAAAACAGAGTAAGAGAGGAAGAAAGATGAGAAAGAAATACCTGGTTGATCGTCGACTGAGAATTTAAAGGGAGTTTCTTTCGAATTTGAATGCATAATGATCCTATCTATATCTCTATTTATAATTATGATTCTGCAGGATTGTCACTTCCGTGACGTCATGATCTTAACGGCTAGTTCTATTTTAACGGCTATATATCCGTTAGTTAGTTACCGATAAGATCAAGAAAATATAACTCGCATATTTACAATTTCACTCCTTATATTTTGGGGGCAATTGTTAGGGGAGGATTTTCTAACAATTAGTGATCCTTATTCATTATCCTGATATGTGATCCTTACTTCTGTGACAGGTGGTGATCCTCGGAAGAGCTTCAGGATCAGGATCATGGATCACTTTAAGGATCCTCGTACTGATGATTGTTTGTTTATATTTTGTATTACCTCGCAGGTATTACGAGCTTGACCAAGTCTTGGCGACATTCCTGGAGAATATTCCCAAATTATTCTGCACGTGCTTGGCCAAAAATAGACGTTGTGGAGAACGTGGAGGCATGGCACGAAAGTAGGAGAGTTTGTTAGCTAGTTACATTTCTATTTTAAAGGGGAACGAGCTAGTTAGAAAAACACTTAGCCATTTCTGCAACTACACACACTCGTATACTCGCACACTTGAAGCTCTCGACGAACATACATTCATTTTCGCTCACATTTACACATTTCACGATAGTAATCCTTGTACCTAGCTCGTTACTATCCGAAGTTGTAAACATTTAATCATTTATTTGAGCTTGGTGATCGGTAGTTTCCATCACCCGGGGTTTTTTGTGCCGGAGATCAACTCTTGATCAAGGGCTTTTTCCCCATATAAATCCTTGTGTTGTTTGTGCAATTTACATCGAAGTGATCCTCATCGCTATTACACATTTTAAGCATCATTCCCCGATACAAAGAGTTTGGTTGCATATTATAAACAAAATTTTTAACCAAAAAAGCAAGCATGAATACTTTTCCACCAGGTGCCTTAGGAAGCTTTCCAACTATATCCATTCCCCATCTCATGAATGGCCAGGAAGAGGATATAGGATGCAAGAGCTCTGCTGGTTGGTGAAGGATATTACTATGTCTCTGACAAGGATCACACTTCTTGGCATATTCCACAACATCCTTCTTCATAGTAGGCCAATAGTATCCTGTCCTCAGGATCCTTAAGAATAATGCCCTGCCCCCAGTGTGGTTTCCACAATCTCCTTCATGGAAATCCTATAGGACTTCTTGGATTTCAGGATCCTCAATGCATCTTAGATATGGTCGTGCAAGAGATCGTTTATACAGCATATTATTCAATATTGTAAATTGAGATACCTTGATTTTGAAAGCCCTAGGGTTTTCTCCTGTAGGAATCTCTCTGTGTTGTATGTATCTCATGATTGGAAGGATCCATGATCCTGAATGAGATTGAGTATCACCACTAGGGATGATTGCAGAATCCTCTCCTATCTCTATGGCCACATGATCCTCGATAGCAGGGGTCAAGATGTGGATAATAGGGATCTTGATATCCTCCGGGATCTTCAAAGATGATCCTAGATTGGCTAATGCATCAGCCTCTGCATTCTCTTCCCTTGGTACCTGTGTCAAACTCAAGATACCTGATCCTCATATGCTTTGCAATTTGCAAACCAGCTATCAAGGCTTCATACTCAGCCTCATTGTTGGTAGTTTGAAATTCACAAGCTATGGAGTGGGGTATTGTGTCCCCCTGTGGCGATTTTAGTAGTATTCCAAGCCCTGTTCCTTTCACATTAGAGGCTCCATCAGTGAAGAGTATCCAAGGATCCTTAGTTTCTTCAAGCTGTTGGACTTCTAACTCAGCTTCCTTTTGCAAGTCACTACTAAAATCTGTCACAAAGTCAGCTAAGGCTTGGGATTTGATGGCAGTCCTTGGTTCATATCTTATATCATATGCACTCAGCTTTACTGCCCACTTAGCCATCCTTCCTGACATTTCAGGTTTCCTGAGAACATTCTTAATAGGAAAATTAGTTTTAACAATAATGACATGAGTCTCAAAATAATGTCTTAATTTGGTAGATGCCATTATTAATGCAAGGATAAGTTTTTCTAAATGTGAATACTTGGATTCAGCATCAAGTAAGCTCTTACTTACATAATAAACAGGATGTTGTGTACCTTGGTGATCCTTAACAAGGACTGCACTTACTGCTTTTGAGGATACCGCCAAATATAAGGATAACACATCTCCTTTTTCTGGTTTCATCAAGGCTGGGGCTGAGGATAGGTAATCTTTAAGAGCTCTGAGGGCACCTTCATGCTTCTCAGTCCATTCAAATTTCTTGTTTTTCCTCAGGATATCATAGAATTCCTTACACTTTTCTGAGGATTTGGATATGAATCTGTTCAAGGCTGCGATCCTGCCCGTCAATCTTTGCACATCCTTAGCATTGGCAGGAGATTTGATATTCACAATAGCCTTAATTTGTTCTGGACTTGCTTCAGTGCCCCTCTTTGTTACCATATATCCTAAGAATTTACCTGCCTTCACACCAAAATGACACTTAGAAGGATTAAGTTTCATATTATATTTATCAAGGATATTGAATGCTTCCTCCAAGTCTTTAAGGTGATCCTCAGCTTTCTTGGACTTAACCACCATGTCATCAATATAGACTTCCATAGTGTGTCCAATTTGTTCCTTGAACATCATATTGACTAGCCTTTGATAAGTAGCACCTGCATTCCTTAATCCAAATGGCATAGCAATATAACAGTATATACCAGTTGGGGTCATAAAGGTTGTATCCTCTTGATCAGATGGTTCCATCTGAATTTGTTGAAATCCAGATGAAGCATCCATAAAAGTCAACAACTCATGACCCGCGGTGGCATCCACCATGGAGTCAATGTGGGGTAATGGGAAAGGAACCTTGGGACATGCCTTGTTTAAGTCTGTAAAATCGACATATACCCTCCACTTTCCATTTTTCTTTTGAACAACAACCACATTGGCTAACCATCTTGGATACCTAACCTCTCTTATCATACCTGCCCGAAGTAGTTTATCTACATCTTCCTGGTTAATAGCATTCCTTTCAGGTGCAAACTTCCTCCTCTTTTGATGAATCGGCTTGAATGACCTGTCAATGCCAAGTTTATGAGTGATTATATTTTTAGATATACCTGTCATATCCTCGTGTTTCCAGGCAAAGGTGGATTTCCTCCTCTTAAGGAAGGATACTAGCTCCTGTTCGATGTCGCTAAGGATCCCTGATCCTATGAGGATCTTAGACTCAGGATCATCAGGATCCATGAGGATTTCTTTCAAATCCTGTTCTCTCGCCTCCAAGACATCTCTTGAAGGATACTTTAATTGCTATTGCTCCCTTGGTCTTGAGGCTGGCTTCATTGATGAGGTATAGCAATTTTTAGCCTCCTGTTGATCACTCTCAATTTTCACCACTACCCAAGGACTTGGAAGTTTTACACATTGATGATAGGTGGATGGGACTGCCTTCATGTCATGTATCCATGGCCTGCCAAGGATAACATTACAACATGATAAACAATCTATAACACAAAACTTTTGATAAGAATGTAATCCTTCAATATAGATTGGGAGTTTGATGTCCCCCAATGTATTCTTAGTTTCTCCACTGAATCCCACAAGTACTGAGGATCTTGGGATAATATCAGACTCTGGGATATTCATCTTCTTGAGAACATCAAGCTGAATGATGTTCACAGAGCTTCCTCCATCTATAAGGATCCTGCGAACAAAGTGGTTAGAAATAAATAATGTAATGACAAGACCATCATGATGAGGATCCTGGACGTCAACACGATCATCCTCATCAAAGGTTATGACTTTATCCTGGGTGACAACGGAGGTCCGGACGGGCCTGTCTCCATTATCCATCTTGGTTTCCTTAGCATGTCTTTTTGTTGCTGAAAAGGAGGTACCACAGATATCTGATCCACCGGTTATGAAATTTATAACTTGTGCATCTGCTGGAGGAGCAGGAGCCCTTTCTGGGATCCTTTCAGGATCCTGGATCCTTGACTTCTTCCATCCCAAGAGTTCCTTCAAATGCCCCTTGCTCAACAAGTAACCAATTTCCTTTCTCAGTGCAATACATTCTTCAGTGAGATGTCCAAAATCCTCATGATATGCACACCACTTGGACTTATCCTTTGTAGCAGCTGGTTTATCATTCTTCCTTGGCCACCTAGCTTTCTCACCTAAATTCTGCATTGCAAGGATTAGTTCATTGTTATCAACAGAAAAGCAGTATTCAGAAATAGGAGGATAATCTTCATCATCCTCTTCTTGTTCCACTGAGTACACGTTCTGATTGTCAGACTTATTGTAGAACTTGGATTTGTTGTTCCTGAAGTACGATCCTTGTTTCTCCTGTTTTGAGGATCCTGCTAATCTATCCTGGATCCTTTTGTCATCCTCTAGGCGGATGAACCTAAGGGCCCTGGTTCTTACTTCATCAAGATTCCTGCAAGGTGTCATGACAAGATCATCATAGAATAATGAATCCCTAAGTAATCCCATTTTAAAGGCTTCTACAGCCGTAGCAATATCCAGGTTAGGAATATCCAAGGATTCTTTACTAAACTTAGTGATATAATCTCTAAGTGATTCATTTTGACCTTGTGTTACCCTATATAGATCACTAGTTAATCGTTCAAATTTCCTACTACAAGAGAATTGGCTATTAAACAAATTAACTAGATTAGCAAATGAAGTAATAGAGTAAGGGGGAAGACTTAGCAGCTGTTTTGGTCAAAAAATCTAATGAGGATATTGCAACCAAACTCTATATTACGGGGTATGATGCCAATAATGTAGAACAATGACAAGGATCACTTCAACGTAAATTGCACAAACGACACAAGGATTTATACGGGGAAAAAGCCCTTGATCAAGAGTTGATCTCCGGCACAAAAAACCCCGGGTGATGGAAACTACCGATCACCAAGCTCAAATAAATGAAAAAATGTTTACAACTTCGGATAGTAACGAGCTAGGTACAAGGATCACTATCGTGAAATGTATAAAAGTGAGTGAAAACGAATGTATGTTCGTCGAGAGCTTCAAGTGTGCGAGTATATGAGTGTGTGTAGCTGTAAAATGACTAAGTGTTTTTCTACTAGCTCGTTACCCCTTTTAAAATAGAAATTTAACTACCAAACTAACTATCCGACTTTTATGACAAGCTCCCACGTTCTCCACAACGTCCATTTTTTGGCCAAGCACGTGCGGGATAGTTTGGGAATATTCTCCAGGAATGTCGCCAAGACTTGGTCAAACTTGTTATTCCTGCGAGGTAGTACAAAACATAAATAAACAATCGTCAGTACGAGGATCCTTAAAGTGATCCATGACCCTGATCCTGAAACTCTTCTGAGGATCACCACCTGTCACAGAAGTAAGGATCACTAATTAGGATAACGAATAAGGATCACTAATTGTTAGAAAATCCTCCCCTAACAATTGCCCCCAAAATATAAGGAGTAATTTGTAAAATAAGCGAGTTATATTTTCTTGATCTTATCCGCAACTAACTAACGGATATATAGCCGTTGATATCGAACTAGCCGTTGCATCCATGACGTCACAGAAGTGACAACCCTGCACGATCATGATTATATATAGGAGATAGAGATAGGATCAAATGCATTTAAATCCGAAAGAAACTCCCTTTATATTCTCCGTCGAAGATCAATCAGGTATCTCTTTCTCCTCTTTCTCCCTCTCTTACTCTGTTTTTCTTTCTTTCCATCAAAGATGTTACTCCGAAATTCCCCAGCCAAGGATCACCCAAAGAACAGTCCTCCGAAAAGCCAGGGGATCATTGAAGACTCCATTAAAGAACGCTGCTGTTTCAATGATGCTCAGATAGATAGGATCCGCCACTGCTTCCCGGCGAACACCGAGTTTAGGCCTTTTGACCCCAATGCCCTGAGTGATCATATCTCCGACACGTGGGTTGCTTTCCCCGTCACTCCGTTCACCATAGGCTATACATATCCTTTTCCAGCCTTCACCCAATCTTTCTTTTCTCTAACCGGCATCTCTTATATTCAAGCCATGCCGATGATTTGGAGGGTTTTGTACACCCTTGAAAGGATCATCGATTAGGAGGGAATAGATCTAGGAATGGCAGAGCTGGGAGAGCTGTATGATCTTACCACCTTTGGTTCTCATCGCTATTTGTTTAAACATAAACCCGGTGAGGAACACCCGATCTTCAAAGCCACCAAGAACGATGCTAATTGGAAGCGGCGTTTCTTCTTTATCAAGAGAGATTCCATTGAGGATGGAAAGGATCTACCCAAGAAATGGGCTACCCATGGTAGGGTGGAGGATCCTGAGAAGGATCACCAGGAACTTTCCTTTGATGTAAGGATAACTTATATTTTTGCTTTCTTGTTATGCAGCTATCACCGTTTCACACCTCAAACTGTCCCCTGCTGCTAAGGAGAGGCTCCTCGCTTTCAAGAAACTTGATCCTGAGACAAGAACTTTCAAGACAACAACCCAAGATTCACAGGAGGTATCCTCAGGCTCTGTCACAATGTCAAGTAAGTATCCTTGTTTAAAATTTAAATAAATAGTGAAATATGAATTAAGAAAAGGTACTTATCTTGTTTTGATTGTGTAGGTGCTGGAAAATCCACCAAGTCTGCTTCCAAGTTCAATGTCGCTGATCTCACTACTGTCAGATCCTCCAATTTGATGGTTTGTACTTAAACAATAGGTTTTAGGATTAAGGATCATGTATGATCCTTTGGACAATAGGCAAGATTGCATATGATGGAGGGATCCTCTGTTTTGGGGATGAAGCCATTGTGATCCTGCCGCCTTTATATTCCTGCACTACCTTTGAACTTATTATCATGGACACCATTTACCTACCCCAGCGGACGGGCCACGTTTTGCTGGTAGATGCTCGGGTAGGTAATTTTGACAACCTTTTAAGGGTTAGTCTTTTGTTAATAAATAAAAACTTAACCTTTTGTCGCTTATCTTGTGTGGTTACCCTTTATAATATCTTACTTTCCAACTGTTGTAATGTTCATTCTGTTTATACTTATCAAACCTTAAAAAATTAGAAAAGATATCCAGAAAGTTTAGGATATGATCAAGGATCACATATCCCATAACCGATAAGTTCTAAAAAGTGGTATGGTTTAAGAATCACAAGTTCAGTTGTCAAGTATAAGGGTTATTCAAATAAATAATGAATAAAATTATTAATAGTTAAGGATTATACCTGAGGATCCAAGTTAGGATCCTAACCATAATAAGGATAACTATAAGATAAACCTTGGAATAAAGTAAGGATCAAGGATCCCTAGTTGCCTATCTTCGAGAACCTGAAATAGAGCATAACTTGGGACTAAGCCAACATAAGGAAAAAGTTAGCAACTGGGGACAAGCCCAAGGATAACTGGGGACAAGCCCAAGGATAACTGGGGACAAGCCCAAGGATCGTATGTAAACTGGAGTATGGCCCTAACTGGCGACTATCCAAACTTAGTGACATGAAAATGCCAAAACCTTAGCTAACGTGAAAACGTTAGAAACCTTAGCTAACGTGAAAACGTTAGAAACCTTAGGAACGGATGTATGGTACGTCTACCATTATACGTAGGATCCTAAGCATAGCCAGTACAATGGAATTATCAGCCCCTAAAACGAGTACTGGTCCCACTGCCTTGAACTATACCAGGATCATCATGCGCTACAGGCGGAACTGGGGTCAAGCCCAAATAACTGGGGTTAAACCCAAGGAACGGATTGCTTCAGCGGATAACCAATGTTATGCTAAGGATACCTGAACTTTCAAAACTTAAACTCACGTGAGAGATGGATAAAGGATACATGATCCTTATCCTTATATGAGAAAATAAAGAAATGAAATAGTTCAAGTTTAGGATATTACCTAAGTAAGGATCACCAATACTTTGAGGATCCTTGAAGGATATTCCTATCGGGAGGATCATCTGTGCCATGAGGATCCTGCTCACATGAAATATTTCTTCAAGTGGACAGCATTCCAAGCTCTTGGTAGCAAATCACCTTCCATGGTTAGCAATATATATGCCCCCTTTCCTGCTTCAGCTTCAATCAGATAAGGGCCTTCCCATTTTGGAGCCAATTTCCCATCAGCAGGATTGGTGGTGTTTTGGAATGCTTTCCTTAATACCATATCTCCAACTTGAAACCTCCTGATCCTGACATTTTTGTTGTAAGCACCAGCCATTCTTTGTTGATAACTGGCCATCCTTATCCTAGCCATATCCCTGATTTCTTCAATAGTATCCAGGTCTTGAGCCAAGTTCTCATCATTTTCCTCAGGATCACGGGCACTTGTTCTAGCAGTTGGAACCACCATTTCTGTTAGAATCACTGATTCTGCCCCAAATACCAAAGAGAATGGCGTTTGACCAGTAGCATTCTTAGGGGTTGTCCTATCAGCCCAAAGCACATAGGGTAGTTCTTCTGCCCATTTCCCTTTCTTGGATCCAAGCTTCTTCTTCAAATTGTTGATGATGATCTTGTTGGATGATTCTGCTTGACCATTAGCTTGTGGGTGGACTGGTGTTGATGTTATCATCTTAATCCCCCAGCTGTCACAAAAGTTAGTGGTTCTGCCCCCAATAAATTGGGAACCATTATCACATATAATCACAGAAGGAATTCCAAATCTAGTTATGATATTTCTTTTAATGAAGGATATAACTTCCTTTTCTCTGACTTGGGCAAAAGCTTCAGCCTCTATCCACTTGGAGAAGTAATCAGTCATAGCTAACATGAATACTTTTCCACCAGGTGCCTTAGGGAGCTTACCAACTATATCCATACCCCATCTCATAAATGGCCAAGAGGAGGATATAGGGTGCAATAATTTAGCAGGTTGATGAAGGATATTGTTGTGTCTCTGACAAGGATCACATCTTCTAGCATACTCCACAGCATCTCTCTTCATGGTTGGCCAGTAGTATCCTGTCCTCAGGATCCTTGAGAATAATGCCCTGCCCCCAGTGTGGTTTCCACAATCTCCTTCATGGAAGTCTTTTAAAACTTCTTGGATTTCAGGATCCTCAATGCATCTCAAGTATGGTCCTGCAAGAGATCGTCTATACAACATATTATTTAAAATTGTGAACTGAGATACCTTAGATTTGAAAGCCCTAGGGTTTTCTCCTGTAGGAATCTCTCCATGTTGTAAGTATCTCATGATTGGTGAGATCCATGACCCTGATCCTGAATGGGATCGAGTATCCACACTAGGGATCATTGCAGAATCATTTCCTATCTCCATAGCCACATGATCCTCAATAGCCGGGGTCAGGATATGGATGATAGGGATCTTGATATCCTCCGGGATCTTCAAGGATGATCCTAAGTTAGCCAATGCATCAACCTCTGTATTTTCTTCCCTTGGTACCTGCGTCAAACTAAAGGAAACAAAAGAGAGTGCCAAACTTTTGACTATCTCTAAATATTTGGTTAGCTTTTCACCTTTAACAGCGTAGGATCCATTAAAGTGGTTTGTAATTAACAATGAATCTACATGTACCTCAAGATACCTGATCCCCATATGCTTTGCAATTTGCAAACCAGCAATTAAGGCTTCATATTCAGCCTCATTGTTAGTGGTTTGGAACTCACAAGCTATAGAGTGGGGTATTATGTCCCCCTGTGGCGATTTTAGTAGTATTCCAAGCCCTGTGCCTTTGACATTTGAGGATCCATCAGTGTAGAGTATCCAAGGATCCTTGGTCTCTTCTAGCTGCTGGACTTCTAACTCAGCTTCTTCTTGTAAATCACTACTGAAATCAGCCACAAAGTCAGCTAATGCTTGGGATTTGATGACTGTCCTAGGCTCGTATCTTATATCATATGCACTTAGCTTCACTGCCCACTTAGCCATCCTTCCTGACATCTCTGGTTTCCTGAGGACATTCTTAATTGGAAAATTAGTTTTAACAATGATAACATGAGTTTCAAAATAATGTCTTAACTTAGTAGATGCCATAATTAATGCAAGAATAAGCTTTTCAAGGTGTGAATACCTGGATTCGGCATCAAGTAAACTTTTACTTACATAATAGACAGGATGTTGTGTACCTTCATGATCCTTAACAAGGACCGCACTTACTGCTTTTGAGGATACTGCAAGATACAAGGATAGCACATCACCTTTTTCTGGTTTCATCAAAGCCGGGGCTGAGGATAGGTAATCTTTGAGGGCTCTTAAAGCATTTTCATGCTTCTCAGTCCACTCAAATTTCTTGTTCTTCCTTAGGATATCATAGAATTCTTTGCATTTCTCTGAGGATTTGGATATAAATCTGTTCAAAGCTGCTATCCTGCCTGTTAGCCTTTGAACATCCTTAGCATTTGCCGGAGATTTGATGTTCACTATTGCTTTAATTTGTTCCGGGCTAGCTTCAATGCCTCTCTTTATCACCATATATCCTAAGAATTTACCTGCCTTAACACCAAAGTGACATTTTGAAGGATTAAGTTTCATGTTATATTTGTCAAGGATATCGAATGCTTCCTCCAAGTCTCTTAGGTGATCCTCAGCTTTTAAGGATTTTACCACCATATCATCTATGTAAACCTCCATAGTTTGTCCAATCTGATCCTTGAACATCATATTCACCAGCCTTTGATATGTTGCACCTGCATTTCTTAATCCGAACGGCATAGCAATATAGCAGTATATACCAGTTGGAGTCATGAAGGCTGTATCCTCTTGGTCGGATGGTTCCATTTGGATTTGTTGAAATCCAGATGAAGCATCCATAAAAGTTAACAGTTCATGACCCGCAGTTGCATCCACCATGGAGTCAATGTGGGGTAATGGGAAAGGATCCTTGGGACATGCCTTATTTAAATCGGTAAAATCGACACATACCCTCCACTTTCCGTTTTTCTTTTGAACAACAACCACATTGGCCAACCATCTTGGATACTTGACCTCTCTAATCATACCTGCCCGGAGCAATTTCTCTACCTCTTCCTGGATAATGGCATTCCTTTCCGGTGCAAACTTTCTTCTCCTTTGATGGATTGGTTTGAAGGATCTGTCAATGCCGAGTTTGTGAGTGATTACATCTTTGGATATACCAGTCATGTCTTCGTGTTTCCATGCAAAGGTAGTCTTTCTCCTTTTGAGAAAGGATACGAGGTCTTCTTTCATTTCGCCAAGGATCCCTGATCCGATATAGATTTTGGACTCAGGATCATCAGGATCCATGAGGATTTCTACCACATCCTGCTCTCTTGCCTCCAAGACATCCCTTGGAGGATACCTTGATTGCTATTGCTCCCTTGACTTCGAGGCTGGTTTCATCGATGAAGTGTAGCAATTCTTAGCCTCCTGCTGATCACTATCAATCTTCACTATTCCCCAAGGACTAGGGAGCTTCACACATTGATGGTAAGTAGATGGGACCGCTTTCATATCGTGTATCCTAGGCCTGCCAAGGATAACATTACAACAAGATAAACAGTCAATAACACAAAAATTTTTATAAGAGTGTAAGCCTTCAATGTATATTGGGAGTTTAATGTCCCCCAGGGTATTCTTAGTTTCGCCACTAAATCCCACAAGCACGGAGGATCTTGGTATGATATCTGATTCAGGAATTCCCATCTTCTTTAGAACATCAAGCTGGATAATGTTCACTGAACTTCCTCCGTCTATAAGGATCCTGCGGACAAAATGGTTAGAAATGAAAAGAGTAATAACTAAACCATCGTAATGAGGATCCTGGATATCAACACGATCATCCTCATCAAAGGTTATGACTTTTCCTTCGGAGACACTTGATGTTCGAACAGGTCTTTCTCCATTATCCATTTTAGTTTCCTTTGCATGCCTTTTAGCTGCTGAGAAAGATGTGCCACAAATGTCTGATCCTCCAGAAATAAAGTTTATCACTTGTGCATCTGCTGGAGGGGCTGGAGCCTTCTCAGGGATCCTTTCAGGATCCTGAGTCCTTGACTTTTTTCTTCCCAACAATTCTTTTAGGTGCCCCTTGCTTAACAAGTATCCAATTTCCTTTCTTAGTGCGATGCATTCCTCTGTGAGATGCCCGAAATCTTCATGGTATGCACACCACTTTGATTTATCCTTAGTTGCAGCTGGCCTATCATTTTTTCTCGGCCATCTAGCTTTATCACCTAGGTTCTGCATAGCAAGGATTAGTTCATTGTTATCAACACAAAAACAATATTCAGAAATTGGAGGATAATCCTCATCATCCTCTTCTTGATCAACAGAATGCACGTTCTGGTTATCAGATCTATTGTAGGATCTGAACTTGTTGTTCCTGAATGAGGATCCTTGCTTATCCTGCTTTGAGGATCCTGCTAACCTCTCCTGGATCCTCTTGTCATCCTCTAGCCGGATGAACCTAAGTGCTCGTGTTCTTACCTCATCTAAGTTCCTGCATGGTGTCATAACAAGGTCATCATAGAACGACGAATCCCTAAGCAATCCCATTTTAAAGGCCTCAACAGCCGTAGCTATATCTAAGTTGGGAATGTCTAAGGATTCTTTACTGAATTTGGTAATGTAATCCCTTAATGATTCATTATGACCCTGGGTTATCCTATATAAATCACTAGTTAATCATTCAAATTTTCTACTACAAGAAAACTGATTATTAAACAAGTTAACTAGATTAGCAAATGAGGTAATAGAATAGGGAGGAAGACTTAGCAGCCATTTGAGAGCTGATCCAGTAAGAGTGGATCCGAATCCCTTGCACAGGCATGCTTCCTTTAACCTTTCTGGAATTGGATTGATCTCCATCCTCTCCCTGTATTGTGCTATGTGTTCCTCAGGATCTGTCGAACCATCATACAGCTTCATTGTTGGCACATGGAACCTCTTGGGTATCTCAGCATCACAGATTGGTGGTGCAAAACGAGATATCTTGTGGCTCCCATCTGCAATCTCTGGGATAGGTTTGACCACTCCTGGAACACTTGATATCATATCCTTTAACTTTTGCAATTCTCTGGCCATGGCATGATTGATACCTGGATCCTGCATAAGACCATGGTTAGTAGTATAAGAATTATTAAAAGTGTTACCTCCAATTGGATTCAGGTTAGGAAGATTGGATGTTAATCCATATTGTTGAGGCTCTGGAATGATCGAGGGACCAGTAGAAGCATTGGTCTGCATTGGAATAAAATCTCCCTGATGGACATCTGAACTTCCTGTTTGCAAACTCCTCAAGGATCCTGGCATTTGGAAGGATCCCTGAAACTGGGACGATCCTGGAACGAAGGAGGATCCTTGAACTTGGGATGATCCTGGAACAAAGGAGGATCCTTGAACCTGGGATGATCCTGGAACAAAGGAGGATCCTTGAACCTGGGATGATCCTGGAACAAAGGAGGATCCTTGAACTTGGGATGATCCTGGAACAAGGGATGATCCTTGAACTTGGGATGATCCTGGAATAAGGGATGATCCTTGAACCTGGGATGATCCTGGAACAAAGGAGGATCCTTGAACCTGGGATGATCCTGGAACGAAGGAGGATCCTTGAATCTGCTGCATTCCTGAATATCCTCCTGAATTCGTGAGGGATCCCATATGCTGAGGATAGGATCCCGCTGGCTGGAAATATGAACCTGATGTCTGGGTCATTGTTGTTGTTCCATAGTGCACTCCTTTAGGTCCACCCACATATTGAACGTCTGGAACCACTGATGGCTGAGAAGTAACCATCGGAGTATCAAAATTCAAGGATTTCGGCACCAGTGGGGAATGATCCTCTGCCGTTGTCTTTTGTTTCTTGAGATCTCCGATTTCTTTGAGAATCCTCTCATTGGTCTTATCCTGTTGCCTTATCTGATCCTTCATCTGCAAAATCAAAGTAAACATGTCACTAGTAGTGGGAGTGTAAGAAGCAGAAGAAGTTGGAGGTTTTGAGAAAATGGGAGTTGGTTTCTTCGCAGCATTCTCAGATTTCTTCTGGGATCCAGAAGGTGGTGGAGGCAAAGGAGGGACGCCTTGTGAAGAAGTGAATGAGGGCATCAAATTTGAAGCATTCTTCGCTGAGGAAGCCATTTGCTTGGTTGTAGTGAACCGA
Organism: Helianthus tuberosus; assembly: GCA_030545235.1. Lineage (NCBI taxonomy): Eukaryota > Viridiplantae > Streptophyta > Magnoliopsida > Asterales > Asteraceae > Helianthus > Helianthus tuberosus. The sequence goes on along the minus strand of CM060444.1, from coordinate 144,008,167 downwards.
AATGAGCACAGAAATGCGTATTTTTCTAAGGACGAAGCACCAATTGCCCCACGGTGGGCGCCAAACTGTTTTGGTCAAAAAATCTAATGAGGATATTGCAACCAAACTCTATATTACGGGGTATGATGCCAATAATGTAGAACAATGACAAGGATCACTTCAATGTAAATTGCACAAACGACACAAGGATTTATACGGGGAAAAAGCCCTTGATCAAGAGTTGATCTCCGGCACAAAAAACCCCGGGTGATGGAAACTACCGATCACCAAGCTCAAATAAATGAAAAAATGTTTACAACTTCGGATAGTAACGAGCTAGGTACAAGGATCACTATCGTGAAATGTATAAAAGTGAGTGAAAACGAATGTATGTTCGTCGAGAGCTTCAAGTGTGCGAGTATATGAGTGTGTGTAGCTGTAAAATGACTAAGTGTTTTTCTACTAGCTCGTTACCCCTTTTAAAATAGAAATTTAACTACCAAACTAACTATCCGACTTTTATGCCAAGCTCCCACGTTCTCCACAACGTCCATTTTTGGCCAAGCACGTGCGGGATAGTTTGGGAATATTCTCCAGGAATGTCGCCAAGACTTGGTCAAACTTGTTATTCCTGCGAGGTAGTACAAAACATAAATAAACAATCGTCAGTACGAGGATCCTTAAAGTGATCCATGATCCCGATCCTGAAACTCTTCTGAGGATCACCACCTGTCACAGAAGTAAGGATCACTAATTAGGATAACGAATAAGGATCACTAATTGTTAGAAAATCCTCCCCTAATAGCAGCCATTTAAGAGAAGATCCTGTGAGTGTGGATCCAAATCCCTTGGATAGACATGCTTCTTTTAACCTTTCAGGAATTGGATTGATCTCCATCCTCTCCCTGTATTGAGCCACATGCTCCTCTGGATCCGTCGAACCATCATACAGCTTCATGGATGGTATCTGGAATCTTTTAGGTATCTCAGCATCACATAAGGGTGGTGCAAAACGAGATATCCTATGGCTACCATCTGCAATTTCAGGAATGGGTTTAACCACTCCCGGTACACTGGATATCATATCCTTAAGCTTTTGTAGCTCTCTAGCCATAGCCTGATTAATACCTGTATCCTGCATTAATCCATGGTTAGTGTTATATGAATTATTAAAAATGTTACCTCCCACAGGATTCGTGTTCGGAATTGCGGACGTGAATCCATATTGACGAGACTCTGGCATGATTGAAGGACCAGAGGGAGCAATAGTCTGCATTGGTATGAAGTCTCCTTGATGAACGTCCGAGCTCTGAGGCTGCATACTTCTCAAGAATCCTTGATCCTGAAGGACGTTGGATCCTTGAAGTTTAGATGATCCTTGAACCTGAAAGGATCCTGGAACCAGAGAGGATCCTGGGACTAGAGAGGATCCTGGGAACAGAGAGGATCCTGGGGCAAGGGAGGATCCTTGGACCGGGAAGGATCCTTGAACATGGGAGGATCCTTGGACCTGGGAGGATCCCTGGACCTGGGAGGATCCCTGGACCTGGGAGGATCCGTGGACCTGGGAGGATCCGTGGACCTGGGAGGATCCTTGGACCTGGGAAGATCCCTGAGGCTGGAAGTAAGAGCCAAATGTCTGACTCATAGTTGCTGTTCCGTAACGCCTTCCTGGTAATTCGCCCAAGTATTGCACGTCCGGAGCTGCTGAGTGCTGAGAAGTTATGACTGGAGTGTCGAAGTTCAGCGATCTTGGCATCAGAGGGGAGTGATCCTCCACTGATTTCTTCTGTTTCTTGATCTCATCGATCTCCCGGAGGATCCTTTCGTTGGTTTTGTCCTGCTCTTGTGCATGATTTCTCATCTGCAAAATCAGAGCATAAAGATCATTAGTAGTAGGATTAGTTGAAACAGAAGAAGTAGGTGGTTTTTGGAAAATGGGACTTTGTTTCTTCGCAGCATTCTCAGCATTCTTCTGGGATCCAGAAGGTGGTGGAGGCAAAGGAGGAACGCCTTGTGAAGAACTGAATGAGGGCATCAAATTTGAAGTATTCTTCGCTGAGGAAGCCATCTGCTTGGTTGTAGCGAACCGAAATGACCACGAAAATACAAATTTTTTTAGGAATGAAGCACCAATTGCCCCACGGTGGGCGCCAAACTGTTTTGGTCAAAAATCAAGCAATGATAATACAACCAAACTTTCTGTTGTGAGGTATGATGCTTGAATTGATGAACAACAATAACGATCACTCTGAAATATAATGAACAAGTGACACGAAGATTTATACGAGGAAAAAGCCCTTGATCAATGAATGATCTCCGGCATAAAAAACCTCGGGTGATGGAAACTACCGATCACCAACTTAAATTAAACAAGAAATGTAATACAACTTTGGATGATAGCGAGCTAAGTACAAGGATCACTATAGTGTATTGTGTTGAAAAGTGTGTAATCGCCAAGTGAGTTAACGAGAGCTGGTGAGAGCGGTTGTAAGTGTGTGTGTGTAGCCAAAAATAGCCAAGTGTTTTCTAATTAGCTCGCTACCCCTTTAAAAATGGAAAATATCTACTCTAACTAACATTCCGCAAATGATGCAAGTACTCCACGACTCCATAACGTCCACTTCTGGCCAAGCATGTGCGGAATAAACATAGAATATGCTCCAGGAATATCGCCAAGACCAAGTCCAAGTTGATACTCCTGCAAAACAATTTCGAATTCAAAGTAGACAACCGTTAGTACAAGGATCCTTATGATGATCCATGATCCTGATCCTGAAATACTTCTGAGGATCACCAATTCAAACAGAAGTAAGGATCACTAAGACCAACAGCGATTGAGGATCACTGATCATTTAGAAATCCACCCCTAACAACCTTCAACTGTCAAACTATTCTACTTGCAGGAAATTAAAATTGTTCTAAGTGCAGGACGACCGGATGATTTAGACCTTACAAAATACAGGTATCATTAAAGACAGACTAACCAGGATACAGGTTCAGTATATGTGTACAGGATACAGGATCTGGATACTTACCTTATTAGGGAAGGAGGTCATGGGCTCGATAGATTCCGTGAAGCCAAGGTCATCATAAGAGAAACCTTTGGCAGTAGCAACAGATGGCTCCTTTTTCACCAGGACAGGCTTGGGATAGCTGTTAAGCTTCTCAAGATCGAAGAAAACATATATCCTTACCAGACATGTTGGAATGACTAAAAAAATATATCCGTTGGAATCAGGATATCCAACAGTTATATTTTTGGGGAAAATTGTTATGGGTGAAATTCTGAGCCCATATCCTGACTTTGTATCTTGATTTTCTATTAGTTGTATATGATCAGGATACCGGACCAGGATATTGGTAACATCCTGAGGCAGTATCCTGACTATTACTAACAATTTGCTTGTAAACGTTGGCTACAAGGGACTAACGTTCATGAAGACCAAGTCATCCTGAAGACCCGCTCAAATTGGTTAGGATAAGGACGTTGATGGCGGAAAAATAGCTCTTGTAATGGTCAGCATTGAAGATTGGCATGTTTTATGGAAAGTTACGAAGATTGGTCAAAGATATTAATGTTGTAACGGTTATGGAAGCTTAAATCCCAGAGTTATAGTTAGTAAGCGCGTGGAAAACGAGTTGAAACAGCCTTGCAACGTTCAGAAAGGAAATAATCTCAGTATCCCGGATTTTTAGCATAATATCCCAGATTTTTAGCATAGTTAGTTATTTCCTTTTACTATATAAAGGAGTGATCGGATCATAGGTAAAAACACATTTCACACACACAATTTCTCGAACACTCTTGCTCTCTACTAGCTACAAACACTCACAAATACTTACACTTGTATTCGAATCACATTGTAACACTTAGTTGATCCGCATCATATCCTGCACTGTATCCTGTTATTCAAGCAATAAGAAGAACAAGGTAGCCGACGATTGTCAGCTCCCGAGGTTTTATGCCGGAGATCTAGATTGATCAAGGGCTTTCCTCGTACATCACGTGTCAACCTTTACATTTTTGCTCATTGTTTGATTATAGATACAGCTCGATATCCTGAGCCGTATTCTGTTAACTGTTTTTGCAAACTAACAAACCAACATATTTTTCACAAAGTATTACTAGCACACTACCTCACAAAACTAATTTGATCACTTAATTGCTTAGGTAATTTTTTGACCAAAACACCTGTATCCTGCATAAAGCCATGGTTAGTGTTATAAGAATTATTCAAAGTGTTACCTCCCGGAGGATTCAAGTTTGGAATTCCAGATGTGAATCCATATTGACGAGATTCTGGTATGACTGAAGGGCCAGAGGAAGCAATGGTCTGCATTGGAATGAAGTCTCCTTGATGAACATCTGAACTTCCAAGTTGCACACTCCTTAAGAATCCTTGATCCTGAAAGATATTGGATCCTTGATGTGCTGTGACTGGGGGTCTTGGAGGATAATCCATGGATCCGTAAACTTAAGATGAGGATCCTTGAACCTGAAAGGAGGATCCTTGAACCCGAGAGGATCCTTGAACCTGAGAGGATCCTTGAAATGTGTGCATCCCCATATATCCTCCTGAGCCAACAAAGGATCCCTGATGCTGGAAAGAGGATCCCGAAGGCTGAAAACAGGATCCTGAAGGCTGGAAGTGAGACCCTAAAGCCTGACTCATAGTTGTTGATCCATAACGCCTTCCCAATGGTCCACTCTGGTACTGGATGTCCGGAGCTGCAGATTGCAGGGCGGTTATAGCTGGAGTGTCGAAATCCAGTGATCTAGGTATCAGAGGAGAGTGATCCTCCACTGATTTCTTCTGTATGTTGATGTCACCAATCTCCCGGAGGATCCTTTCGTTGGTTTTATCCTGCTCTTATATGTGATCCCTCATCTGCAAAATCAAAGTAAAAAGATCACTGTTAGTAGGGATAGAAGAAACAGCAGATGTTGGTGGTTTTGGGAAAATGGGGCTTTGTCTCTTTGCAGCATTTTCAACATTCTTCTGGGATCCAAAAGGTGGTGGAGGCAAAGGTGGAATGCCCTGTGAAGAAGTGACTGCCGACATAGAGCTTGAAGTGTTCTTTGCTGAAGAAGCCATGTGGTTGAAGATAATGAACCGAAATGAACACAATGAACGAATTTTTTCAGAAATGAAGCACCAATTGCCCCACGGTGGGCGCCAAACTGTTTTGGTCAAAAATCAGGCTAGGATAATGCAACCAAATCTTTTGTTGTGAGGTATGAGGCTTGAATCAATGAACAAATGTATGAACAACTTGCAAATGAAATGAACAAGTGACACAAGGATTTATACGAGGAAAAAGCCCTTGATCAAGAGTTGATCTCCGGCATAAAAAACCTCGGGTGATGGAAACTACCGATCACCAACTATAATTAAACAAATTATTGTTACAACTCGGGAAGATAACAAGCTTGTTACAAGGATCACTAATGTGCAAAAGTGTATGAAATCGCCAATGTATTGTAGAGAGCTCGGGAGTGTGTGTGTATTAGCTAACTTGTTCTAAACTCAAGCTTGTTATCCCCTTTAAAATTAGAAATAAACCAAATAACTAACAACCCGCAAATGGTGCTAGCTACCCAAGACTTCCATAACGGTCATCAAGCCATGCACGTGCAGAATATCGAGAGCATATTCCCCAAGAATATCGGCAAGACCAAGTCCAATGCGTATACTCCTGCAAAACAAGCTTAAACATAGTGAAGGCAACCGTTAGTATAAGGATAACAATGAGGATCCTGGATCCTGATCCTGCAACATCTTCTGAGGATCCTTAATTCAAACAGAATTGGGGATCCGTGATCCTGGCAGTACTTGAGGATCCGTGATCCTTAGGTTTAAACAAGAAGTATCCCAAGATAGCCACAAGATATCCCGATTTGCTTACCCCATTTGTAATGCAGAAATCCCAAAGAGATTCCAGACTCCCAACATGAAGCTATATGACGGGACGACGGGTCCTGATGAGCATGTTGCCCAGTATAGGGAAATGATGGAAATAAATCCAATCCCACCAGAACTAAAAGAGGCATGCTTATGCAAAGGTTTTGGTTCCACTTTGACAGGATCAACCTTAAAAAGGCTTTTAAATGTTTCACCTCATTCTATTACATCTTTTGCTCATTTAGTTAACTTATTTAACAACCGATTTTCTTGTAGCAGGAGCTTTGAAAACTAACAAGTGATCTTTACAGGATAACGCATGGATCACAAGAATCCTTGAGGGATTATGTTAACAAATTTAGTAGAGAAACTGACGAGTGATCTTTGAGAAACTAACGAGTGATCTTTATTCGTTTAATCTCCCGTTTCTTCCTACGTGATCGTATTCGATTCTCTATCATTTAGACTTGAAATCCAACATCCGGATTATCAAAATTCTTATCCTATACACTCTCGGCTTTATAATTACTTACAAAATAATTGACCCGTTCATGTTTTAGTAAACAAACTTATTCAATAACTTTAAATTTCATATGAACATCATAATTAGAGATGTTTCCTATTATCCGGGGTTCTATTTGTGGGATTTATGCATCTGTTATCTAATATGTATATTATTTGTTTGACCCGTTCAACTACTATTAGTTGAACTTATTTATCACAATTTCCATATGTAGAAATTGTGCATCTTTTAGTCATACTCACAACCCGAGTCTATGACTTCTCTTCCGCGTTCTCGATTCTCAGTTTACGCTTATATTTGACATCCTACCCATCATCCGGGTATTATATCGAAGTCGTTATTTATGCAACCTTTTCAGTATGCATTAAGACCTCATTTTAACCCGTTTGGTTTACTTAGCGAAATCCATCGCTTTTATGTAACCAAACCTTTAATACTCTTATCATTTTAACCCTGTTTGGTTTAATTAGCGAAATCCATCCCTTTTATGTAACCAAACCTTTAATACTCTTATCATTTTGACCCGTTTGGTTTACTTAACGAAATTCATCGCTTTTATGCAACCAAACCTTTGAGACTCTTATCATTTTGACCCATTAGAATGTTTTAGTGAAATCCATCACTTTCAAACATTCAACTTAGTATCTGTTAGGGCATGGATTTTATATTAAGGATCATCTATCCTGAGACTGGGCTTGGATCACGGATCCTTAACGCACAATGCAGGAAGTCTGAGGATCCAAAATCCTTACTATTATTTATGTTTTTAACATTTGTTCCTTGTGTTTTCAGTTTACGATTGCAGGCATTTGTGGACTGAGTCATTGAGAGAATCTCAGAGAAAAATGCTCCTATTTATGCACGTGCACGAGGGGCTGGTGACCGTTATGGTGATCGTGGATAGCTTGCTTGAATTTCGGATAGTTAGTTATAAGGATATTTTTTATCTTTTAAGGGGTAACAAGCTTATTTTTAGAAACACAACTGCTCTCATTCGAAAACTCTGAAATAATTCGGCGAACACACACACATTCACAATAGAATTCATTGTATTGAGCTTGTTATCATCCAAAGTTGTAACCTTTTTTATCAATATAGTTGATAGTGATAGTTTTCACTGTAACACCTCGAAAATTCGTGTACAATAAAATAACGACACGTGTCATGTAAGACAAAAGTGTTATAAATCCAGATCTAGTTAAAGATGTATGGTAGGATTTAAAAGCGTAGACATGTTTATTAAATACCTCTGAGCGACCTAGTTATGAATCCCGAGACCCTAATCTATATTATAAACGTCTGATACACATTCAATCCAGTAATTACTAGTAATAATTGATTCAAATTGCAAGAATGGGATCCTAGGAGGATGTGCACGACAAATCTTCATTCATGGCCCCTTTCAAAAGAATCCAAGACATTTTTGAAGCATGACAAGTTGACATAACTGTTAAAGCATGTTCAAGAGGTCCCATGCTGATAATAAAGGTCCTGATTTGAAGTTGTAAAGTTGCCTGATCAAAGCTTGAAAGGTTACCAATTTTTGCTTTCCGGTAAAGGCTTACGGACCGCAAAGGATACCCCTTACGGTCCGTAAGCTAACAGACCCGGGTGATGTTTTTTTTTTTGAAAAGCGGATACGGACCGCAAGGACTTAGCCTTACGGTCCGTAAGACAGTCCCAGCATCAGAAAAATTGGCAGGTGCCTGTTATAACAAGTTTAACCGACTTACATTGCCATTTTTCACTACCATGTGCAACACAAACTAGTTCTTAGGCACTAGGGACACTTGTAATCGATCAGGGATCAATACTAGAGTTGTTTGGCATGATCTTGATCAATCAAGATCACTATATAAAGACCCACATTGTTTCCATTTTGATCATTAATTCCAAACTTCACTCCTGAAGATTTCTAGAGCTCAAGGCCACTCCCTAAGCATCATTAGTCGTGCATTAGACCTTGGTAAGCTTCCTTAACCTTCCTTAATCGTGTTTTACTTAGTTAATTAGCTTAAAGTCAATTATCGTAATTAAGGTTTGACTTAACGATTAACCACTAATGGTCTGATGTTTAGCCAAATTGAAAGTAGTTATAAGTTGGTATTTATGTGGGTATTAAACCCTTAAAAGGGCACCCTCTTATTCCCGCTCTAACTAGGCCAAATGTCGGGTCAAACTTAATCCGAAAAAGTCAACAGAAACTTAATTTTCAATTTAACGCATAATTAGCAATGTAGGACACGTGTAACCTGTTTTACCACTCATATAACTTGGTAATCAATACAAGAACATGTCTAGGCATGTCCGACCCGACAATTTTCAGTTTAGGACCGGCTCGGAACCGAAAGTCGCATACTTTGACCACTGCTTTGACTTTCAGTTCTGACCCATATTAGCATGATTTAGAAATGCCTAAGAGTTTCATTAGGACCGGGTTATATGATAGTATAACCCTCTGTGATTGGTTCGTTGATTGTCCGATTCGTTTACACGTTTCCGTTAATTGCTTAATGTTGACCATAATGCCCTTTTGACCATAAAACGAGAATTTTGGAGATGTGAGAGGACAATAATCTTTGTTACTGATTTATAAACATGTCCCTAAATTTTCACATCAGTTGGAGGTCTAGATTAGGAGTTATGCTTAATAGCGTAATTAGAACGCTTTTTATGAATTAAACGGCGTAATTAGCATAAAGCCTATCTAAACCCAATTTTTGACACCAAACCTTTTAGCCACTGATGTAATATAATATTTTGGGATTTTTGAAGATATTTAATTATTTTTAAACTGATCATAACATAGGGTTATCGCGTTGATTCGGTTATCGCCAATTATACCCTTTTCGCTTATAAAATGAGTTTTACATAACAATTTGATACCAAACCTTTGGCCACTGATTTTATGTGATAAATGAAGTATTTTGAACTTTATAAACTGATCAGAAAACTCAGATTTCCGTTATAACCCGGAAATCGCTTAAAACGGCTTTTTACGCATATTAAACACATAGTATGAGTTCAAAACCATTTTTGTCATATAAGACTTATCACCAAATGATATAACCTATTGAATTAAGTTGTTTTGCTGATTATTTCAAACCTGGATCTCAGAATTTTAGTTAATCCCTTTTATAATCTTTTAAATGACCAAAATACCCCTACGGGGCTTAAATTGAGATCAAACTCGTTTTGGGCATAATGGAAGGTATCCTACTGATATCACAACATATTTAATGCATATTAACTTAGGAAACCTGTTTGGGACTCATTCGGTTACCCGTTATGCGTTATTCGCGTTCGGTTCGGTTTATGTAACTAGTTTGCATAAATTAGCTGAAACGGGTCGAACCTTATTATTTCTACGTCAAAATCCAGAAGGTGTTTAGTTTACCCATATTATACAAGTCTTCAAACTTGTCGGGACTAAATCACATTCTAATCCGGTCTTCGCTAAATCTTGCGTTTTGAACCGTATACCTTTCTTTAAAACCAACCGGTCTAAGTTTAGGCTTAATTAAGACCCGTTAGGAATCTAATAGGTTATTAAAACCTTCGTTCCAGATTAGGAGCCCAGTAAAAGCTACGTGCACTTGCTGATTCTGATTGTACTTTGCTCCGGTAAATACTTTTAACTTATTTTCCCTATACGGGCTTGGGGTACGGTATTATAATAATACCGCTTGTTCGGGTATGAAGTCGTACGATCAAATATTGATTAAAAAAATGCATAACCCGTTTTATCCTATCTTGTTTGATGCAATACCTTCGGGGGGGTTAATGACCGTGTCCTGGATATCCTCGGCTCATTCGTTAGAAATGGCCACGACTTAAGCACGGGGTGTAGGCATACACCTGACAGTTGCGTATGTAAAAAGGTAGTCCACAAGAAGGGTATCTCCTTGTGGGTATTATACCAAGTGGTGTGTCTATTAATCTTGTTAAACCGGCTCTTCTAACCAGGTCCTAAATGGATGACAAACATGTAAAACTGTATACAAGTTTATTTTTAAATAAATATCCCAAGTTATAAAAGATATTTTCGTGCCATGGGCATTCAGACTAATTTTCTTAAACTCTTTTCAAAATGAGTCAGTTAATTGTATTTACCAGTGTAAACTGACGTAATTTCCCAAAAGGTTAAGTGAAGGTACTATACGAAATAGGCTGGCTACTCCAGACATCAATAATCAAGTCTTGCAAGCTCTAGATGTTAAAGTCTGTTGAACAATGACCTTATTTATCTTTTGATCCACCTGTGGATCCTTTACAGACCATTGTGATACTTTGATATTACTATTCATTCGGTTTGTAATGTGATTATTATCTTATTGCTTCCGCTGTGCATTTATAATTTGTGTTGTTTGACTATGATGATATCAACTACGTCACGATACTCCCCACCGGGCCCACCGGTAATATGTGGAAATATCGGGGTGTGACTGGTTGGTATCAGAGCCAACGTTGAGTGAATTGAATACTATCCTTTTGTGTTTAATCTCAGTGACACAATTGCACATACTCGAGTCTAGACAAGAACTTAGGACGATTCCTAATTCGTTTTATTTTGTCCTTCATTGTTTTGTTGTTTCTTTCATTTGTTTTGACAGGAGAAATGCCACCGAGGTTCCGAAGAGGAGGACGAGGAAAGGGGCCAATCACCGCCCCCAACGATCACGAAGCCGGGCCTTCACACCGGCGGACTCCTTCTACTACTATGAGCGCCGATCTTCAAGGAAACTGGAGGACCCATTTAGAGCCCGCTAGACGATCTATCTCGTATAGCTCAACACCTCCTTATCGTCACTCCTTTGGTCCGCAATCAGAAAACGAGCCCGAAGAATCACGCCATTCCTTCTTGCCGTTGTAGCGATCCCTTTCGCACCATTCCTTTGGCGACCCCACTCCTGTCTTTCAGGGCCGGTTCAACCCGGCAAACTATATTGAAGAACCAGTGGGTTTTAACCCACTAGGACCTGAAGACCATTTCTCGGGAGACCATGCAATGGACATGGATGAGGACACGGATCCCGTCGAGCCTGCAACCGGGACCCCCAACCATCCCATCGAGATCTCTGATGGATCATCCTTCCACGGATCACCCTACAGTGGTCTAGACAGTTACCAAGCGAGGTTCAACCAGTATGAGTGGTATTTTACACCCTCTCATAACCCACAACAGCAGCAGCAGCAACAGGATCCCTCTGAGGATTCGTGTTTCGTGGCAGTCACGCCACCGCCTCCACCGCCACCAGTTCATCAAGCACCTCCAGAACCACCAAGGCGTAGGAGAACAGGCGCATGAATATCCGCGCAAGGAGGGGGTTTTCACTTTAGCACCCCCCATCACCCAAGTGGCAGTCACTATCCGCCACTGCATGAAGACCCACAAATGGGTGGGCCTTCAAACCCAGTTCTAGAGGTGAATTCTGCACCAGTTGCACCACCACCGCCACCATTGGGTTTTGATAACCCGATTCCTACATACGCCGGTTCAACGGCGTATAATCCGTTTGAGCAGCCGGCTCACACTCATTATAACTATGCTGAAGCCGACCCGTACCTTGTAGCGGCAAACTACAACGCCTTTCATCCTGAAGGACCATATGGAGCCCATTGGGGAGTGGGATATCTAGCTCGACCTCCGGTTCAGCACCAGCCGCAGCCACCACGGTTTTCCCCACCGGAACAGGAGGAAATCCTCCACAGGCTAAACAGAGTGGAACGAGAATTTCAAGAAGAACGTAGGAACAACAGAGGATTTCTCAAGGGCCTAGCAAGCCTGTTAAAAGGAAAGAAGAAGAGGGATCATTGAATTCCTATATGTATTGTTGTATTTACTTATTTCAATCAAGTCCCTGCATGGACATTTATCTATGTACTTAGTCCCTGCGAGGACTTGCCTTTTAGTCCCTGCGTGGACATCTATCTTAGTAATCAGTCCCTGCGAGGACTTGTATTATCAGTTTAGCCCTTGCGTGGGCAAGTTATTTCTGTTAAAAGTCCCGTTTAGTGCAATATGTACTACTTTTAATGTTTAATGGAATGTTAAATTAAAAACTTCATTTTGTTATTTTATGCATAAATATATTATATATAAAATGAATAAATTTAAAAATCATTCCTCTTAACATAATCTGCCTATTTAAATATTAGAAAAAGAATCTAAAGAGTATAACCTAGCCTAAATGTCATTATAAGACTTGGCTAAGATAGTAAGACCTGTTTAAAAAGATTTAAATCCTTGTTAACATCTGAAAACATGTTAACGCTCCAGGCAGACGTGATTCGTTAAAATCACACACGTCATTCTAGTAATAGGAATTCTTCAAAGGATTTCCTATCCTAACTTGATGATCTATAAATCATGGGTTTAAATCATCAATTAAGATGATCACCTATTAAACATCCATTTGTGATGTAGTGCCTACGGGCCATGCTCGTTGTCATATAAGACAAAAGACAGTAGTAGCCTACGACTCTCTGTCAGAAAAAGGTAAAGAACTATGTTCAAACCTTAATGCCTTGATTCTCTGAAATCATGGCTTACGATTTAGAATGTCTTTGTGACTAGGCCTTTTGTGCCATTAATAATACTGTTATTGTTTTAATTAGGACGTTATAATGAAAATCCTAAATAAATATGACTAACAAATTAACCAAATATGGTCTATATTTACCATGGTTAATAAATTGTCATAAAAGACAATTCCATAATAAACTCCCAAATAAATTATTGTCAATATCTTATGTAACAGTTCAAACTACATGGCTGACTCGGATGAGATCAACAGTCACCCAAGGGAGGATCATGATAATACCCGAATTAACATAGCGGGTGCAGAACTGCAAGCATTAATAGACAATGCTGTTACAAAAGCCATAGAGCGGCAGTATAATGAATATAGCGGGACTCGAAGTAGGACCCTATCCGCACCACATTCCAAGCCCAAGACTCATTCAGAGGCTCACAGCAAGCCGCCCTCTAAGGAAGATGAGCCAAAGAAAGATGATGATCGACACTCCTCAAACCAAAACAGTGTTCCATCCAAGAGGATAGTATTTGATGATAAACCACGTAACAAGTCCTGTACTTATAAGTACTTTGTTTCCTGAAAACCCCGGGATTTCACTGGGGAGAAGGGGCAATTGACTGTATGACTTGGTTAGATGAAATAGAAACCATAGTCGATATCAGCGGTTGTGCTGAAAGGGATGTAGTGAAGTATGTACCCCAATCATTCAAGGGAGAGGCATTAGCATGGTGGAGGTCTCTCATTCAAGCGGCCGGAAAGATCCCACTCTACAATCTGTCATGGGATCAGTTTGTTGCTCTTATTAAGGAGAATTACTGCCCTCAGCATGAGGTTGAAAGAATTGAGTCAGATTTCTTATCGTTGGTTATGAAAAACCTAGATTGCCAAACTTATCTTACAAGCTTCAACACGATGTCAAGATTAGTTCCTTACCTTGTAACACTGGAACCCAAGAGAATTGCTCACTTCATTGGGGGTTTAGCCCCAGAAATCAAAGCCAGTGTTAAGGCTTCAAGACCTGCTACTTTTAGATCAGCAGCTGATCTATCTTTGTCTCTTACCTTAGATGCGGTCAGGTTGAGATCACTAAAGAATTCTGAAGAAGGTAATAGAAAGCGTGAGGATGACAACTCACGTCGTTCAGACAAGAAACACAAGGGGAACCATGAGAGCAAGAAGAGTTCAGGGTTCAACAAAAGTAATCAACAGTCGGGTGAGAAACCCAGATATAAAGTTTGTAAGAAACATCACTTTGGGAAGTGTAGATTGGAATCAAACTCGCAGACACAATCAAGGACTTTTGCATGTGGGATATGCAAGTCCAAGGAACACAAGACCTTAGATTGCAAAAAGTTGAAGGATGCGACCTGCTACAACTGCAACGAGAAAGGGCACGTTAAGTCGAACTGCCCAAAATATGCCAAGAAACCAGAAGAAGGTAAAAAGACCAACGCTAGGGTCTTCAGAATGGATGCTAAGGAGGCAGTGCAGGACGATAACGTGATAACAGGTACCTTTCTTATAAATGATGTTTATGCGAGGGTATTATTTGATTCAGGGGCAGATAAGTCATTTGTAGATAATAAGTTTTGTAAGTTGCTGAATTTACCTGTTAAAACCCTAAGTGTGAAATATGAGGTGGAATTAGCTGATGGTACCATAGAAACCGCCTCAACCGTGTTAGATGGATGTTTCATATCCATTAGGAATCACTCGTTTCCGTTATCCTTACTTCCTTTGAAGTTAGCTGGTTTCGATATAGTAATAGGCATGGATTGGTTGTCTCACAACCAAGCCCAGATAGTTTGTGCTAAGAAGCAAGTAGTTGTCCGAACTCCTTGTGGCGAGCCTTTGACAATCCAAGGAGATACTAAGTACGGAATGCCTGAGCGAGTGTCCATGCTCAAGGCATCAGGGTGTTTGACGAAAGGTTGTGTTATCTACATGGCGCAAGTAACTATTGATGAACCAAAGCCTAAGATTGAAGACATACCTATTATCTCTGAATATCCAGAAGTATTCCCTGAAGAACTACCTGGTTTACCCCCAGATAGGCAAGTGGAGTTCAGGATTGACATTATTCCTGGAGCAGCACCTATTGCAAGAGCGCCTTACAGATTGGCACCAACGGAGATGAAAGAGTTGAGAACTCAGCTGGATGATTTGTTAAGCAAAGGAATTTTTAGACCTAGCTCATCTCCTTAGGGAGCACCAATCTTGTTTGTAAAGAAAAAGGATGGGTCGATGCGTCTGTGCATCGATTATCGAGAACTTAACAAAGTTACTATCAAGAATTGGTATCCATTGCCCAGGATCGACGACTTGTTCGATCAGCTTCAAGGAGCAAGTTACTTTTCCAAGATCGACTTAAGGTCAGGATATCATCAACTGAAGGTCAAGGATGAAGATGTACATAAGACTGCATTTAGGACTCGTTATGGTCACTATGAGTTCTTAGTGATGCCTTTTGGACTCACTAATGCACCAACCGCATTCATGGATCTCATGAACCGCGTCTGCAAGCCCTACATGGATAAATTTGTCATCGTCTTCATCGATGATATTCTTATTTACTCGAAGAGTCAAGCTGACCATGAAAAGCACCTCCATTGCATTCTGAAACTGCTTCATCGAGAAAAGCTCTACGCCAAATTCTCTAAGTGTGAATTTGGCTTCGTGAAGTCCAATTTCTTGGACATGTGGTTAGTGAACGCGGAATCCAGGTAGATCCCGCTAAGGTTGAAGCTGTCATGAATTGGCAAGAGCCAAAGACGCCCACAGAGATTCGCAGCTTCTTGGGGTTGGCAAGATATTACAGGCGATTTATTGAAATTTTTTCGAGGATTGCTGCACCCCTAACTTCTTTGACTAGGAAGAATATTAAGTTCGACTGGGGACCGAAGCAACAAGAATCCTTTGATATCCTTAAGCAGAAGCTAAGCAATGCACCAGTGTTGACATTGCCCGAAGGGATTGAAGAATTCGTGGTATACTGTGATGCATCACACACCGGTATGGGGTGTGTGCTTATGCAGAAAGGCAAGGTTATTGCCTATGCTTCTCGACAGTTAAAGGTGCACGAAAAGAACTACACCACCCATGACTTGGAGTTGGGTGCCGTTGTATTTGCACTAAAACTTTGGAGCTAAGTGTGTGATCTATTCAGATCACAAGAGCCTTCAACATATGTTCAATCAGAAGGACTTGAACATGAGACAGCGATGTTGGATGGGAACTTTGAATGATTATGATTGTGAGATAAGATACCATCCTGGCAAGGCGAATGTAGTTGCCGATGCCTTAAGCCGAAAGGAAAGAGTAAAGCCTATAAGAA
Organism: Helianthus tuberosus; assembly: GCA_030545235.1. Taxonomy (NCBI): domain Eukaryota; kingdom Viridiplantae; phylum Streptophyta; class Magnoliopsida; order Asterales; family Asteraceae; genus Helianthus; species Helianthus tuberosus. Next base: position 143,991,886 of record CM060444.1, on the reverse strand, counting down.
TCAATGCCAAGAGCATAGAGATAAAGAATGGTATGAACGAAAGATTGTTAGCTGCGCAGAAGGAAGTTGTGCTGGAAGCTAACTATCCTGAGGAAAAGCTAGGAGTAACCGAAGAACAGTTATCCTATAGCAAGGACGGAATTCTGAGGTTGAATGGACGAATATGGGTTCCAGTTTATGGAGGACTTCGAGATGTTATCCTCCAGGAAGCCCACAGTTCTAAATACTCCGTTCATCCTGGAGCTGACAAGATGTACCAGGATCTGAAAGCAAATTTTTGGTGGATAGGCTTGAAGAAGTCTATAGCTACCTATGTAGCTAAATGTTTGACGTGTGCTCAAGTCGAAGCTGAACATTAGAAGCCGTCCGGGTTGCTACAACAGCCTGAACTTCCCACGTGGAACTGGGAAATGGTGACTATGGATTTCATCACCAAGTTGCCAAAGACAAAGAAAGGAAATGATACCATATGGGTGATAGTGGATAGACTGACTAAGTCAGCACATTTCCTACCCATTAAGGAGACCTATAGCTCCGACATGTTAGCCCAATTGTACGTAGATAAGATTGTATCTCTGCATGGCGTACCAGTGTCTATTATCTCTGACAGAGATACTAGATACACATCCCATTTTTGGAAAAGTTTCCAACAATCTTTGGGCACGCGCTTAAATTTTAGTACGGCTTACCATCCTCAGACGGACGGGCAGAGTGAGCGCACCATCCAAATTTTGGAAGACATGCTTCGTGCATGTGTGATAGACTTAGGTGGTAGTTGGGATAACCACCTGCCATTAATCGAGTTCTCTTATAACAATAGCTATCATGCAAGCATTAAGGCTGCGCCTTTAGAGGCCTTGTAAGGTAGGAAGTGCAGAAAACCCGTTTGTTGGGCGGAAGTTGGAGATGTCCAACTATCAGGACCTGAAATAGTCCTGGAGACGACAGATAAGATTGTGCAAATACGAGATCGTCTCAAAGCTGCCAGGGATAGGCAGAAAAGCTACGCAGATTTAAGGCGTAAACCTCTGAAGTTCGAGGTAGGTGACAAGGTACTACTTAAGGTATCACCCTAGAAAGGGGTAATGCGGTTTGGCAAGAAGGGAAAGTTAAGCCCCAGATACATAGGACCATTCGAGATCATCGAATGCGTCGGATCAGTGGCGTATAAGCTAAATTTGCCTGAGGAGCTCAGTGGTATACATAATGTATTCCACATATGCAATCTGAAGAAATGTCTAGCTGATGAATCACTAGTCATCCCACATAAAGATGTGCACATCGATGAGAGCTTGAAGTTTGTTGAAAAGCCTGTGTCGATCGAGGATCGACGGGTTAAGAAGCTTTGAATGAAGCATGTACCGATAGTAAAAGTGAAATGGGATGCCCGTAGAGGTCCCGAATACAAATGGGAGGTAGAGTCTACCATGAAAGAAAAGTACCCTTATTCATTTCAGTAAATCTCGAGGTCGAGATTTCTTTTAAGGGGGTGAGGATGTAACACCTCGAAAATTCGTGTACAATAAAATAACGACACGTGTCATGTAAGATAAAAGTGTTATAAATCCGGATCTAGTTAAAGATGTATGGTAGGATTTAAAAGCGTCGACATGTTAATTAAATACCTCTGAGCGACCTAGTTATGAATCCCGAGACCCTAATCTATATTATAAACGTCTGATACACATTCAATCCGGTAATTACTAGTAATAATTGATTCAAATTGCAAGAATGGGATCCTATGAGGATGTGCACGACAAATCTTCATTCATGACCCCTTTCAAAAGAATCCAAGACATTTTTGAAGCATGACAAGTTGACAAAACTGTTCAAGCATGTTCAAGAGGTCCCATGCTGATAATAAAGGTCCTGATTCGAAGTTGTAAAGTTGCCTGATCAAAGCTTGAAAGGTTACCAATTTTTGCTTTCTGGTAAAGGCTTACGGACCACAAAGGATACCCCTTACGGTCCGTAAGCTAACAGGCCCGGGTGATGTTTTTTTTTGAAAAGCGGATACGGACCGCAAGGACTTAGCCTTACGGTCCGTAAGACAGTCCCAACATCAGAAAAATTGGCAGGTGCCTGTTATAACAAGTTTAACCGACTTACATTGCCATTTTTCACTACCATGTGCAGCACAAACTAGTTCTTAGGCACTAGGGACACTTGTAATCAATCAGGGATCAATACTAGAGTTGTTTGGCATGATCTTGATCAATCAAGATCACTATATAAAGACCCACATTGTTTCCATTATGATCATTCATTCCAAACTTCACTCCTGAAGATTTCTGGAGCTCAAGGCCACTCCCTAAGCATCATTAGTCATGCATTAGACCTTGGTAAGCTTCCTTAACCTTCCTTAATCGTGTTTTACTTAGTTATTTAGCTTAAAGTCAAACCGTCGTAATTAAGGTTTGACTTAACGATTAACCACTAATGGTCTGATGTTTAGCCAAATTGAAAGTAGTTATAAGTTGGTATTTATGTGGGTATTAAACCCTTAAAAGGTCACCCTCTGATTCCCGCTCTAACTAGGCCAAATGTCGGGTCAAACTTAATCTGAAAAAGTCAATAGAAACTTAATTTTCAATTTAACGCATAATTAGCAATGTAGGAGACGTGTAACCTGTTTTACCACTCATATAACTTGGTAATCAATACAAGAACATGTCTAGGCATGTCCGACCCGACAATTTTCAGTTTAGGACCGGCTCGGAACCGAAAGTCGCATACTTTGACCACTGCTTTGACTTTCAGTTCTGACCCATATTAGCATGATTTAGAAATGCCTAAGAGTTTCATTAGGACCGGGTTATATGATAGTATAACCCTCTGTGATTGGTTCGTTGATTGTCCGATTCGTTTACACGTTTCCGTTAATTGCTTAATGTTGACCATAATGCCCTTTGGACCATAAAACGAGAATTTTGGAGATGTGAGAGGACAATAATCTTTGTTACTGATTTATAAACATGTCCCTAAATTTTCACATCAGTTGGAGGTCTAGATTAGGAGTTATGCTTAATAGCGTAATTAGAACGCTTTTTATGAATTAAACGGCGTAATTAGCATAAAGCCTATCTAAACCGAATTTTTGACACCAAACCTTTTAGCCACTGATGTAATATAATATTTTGGGATTTTTGAAGATATTTAATTATTTTTAAACTGATCATAACATAGGGTTATCGCGTTGATTCGGTTATCGCCAATTATACCCTTTTCGCTTATAAAATGAGTTTTACATAACAATTTGATACCAAACCTTTGGCCACTGATTTTATGTGATAAATGAAGTATTTTGAACTTTATAAACTGATCAGAAAACTCAGATTTCCGTTATAACCCGGAAATCGCTTAAAACGGCTTTTTACGCATATTAAACACATAGTATGAGTTCAAAACCATTTTTGTCATATAAGACTTATCACCAAATGATATAACCTATTGAATTAAGTTGTTTTGCTGATTATTTCAAACCTGAATCTCAGAATTTTAGTTAATCCCTTTTATAATCTTTTAAATGACCAAAATACCCCTACGGGGATTAAATTGATATCAAACTCGTTTTGGGCATAATGGAAGGTATCCTACTGATATCACAACATATTTAATGCATATTAACTTAGGAAACCTGTTCGGGACTCATTCGGTTACCCGTTATGCGTTATTCGCGTTCGGTTCGGTTTATGTAACTAGTTTGCATAAATTAGCTGAAACGGGTCGAACCTTATTATTTCTACGTCAAAATCCAGAAGGTGTTTAGTTTACCCATATTATACAAGTCTTCAAACTTGTCGGGACTAAATCACATTCTAATCCGGTCTTCGCTAAATCTTGCGTTTTGAACCGTATACCTTTCTTTAAAACCAACCGGTCTAAGTTTAGGCTTAATTAAGACCCGTTAGGAATCTAATAGGTTATTAAAACCTTCGTTCCAGATTAGGAGCCCAGTAAAAGCTACGTGCACTTGCTGATTCTGATTGTACTTTGCTCCGGTAAATACTTTTAACTTATTTTCCCTATACGGGCTTGGGGTACGGTATTATAATAATACCGCTTGTTCGGGTATGAAGTCGTACGATCAAATATTGATTAAAAAAATGCATAACCCGTTTTATCCTATCTTGTTTGATGCAATACCTTCGGGGGGGTTAATGACCGTGTCCTGGATATCCTCGGCTCATTCGTTAGAAATGGCCACGACTTAAGCACGGGGTGTAGGCATACACCTGACAGTTGCGTATGTAAAAAGGTAGTCCACAAGAAGGGTATCTCCTTGTGGGTATTATACCAAGTGGTGTGTCTATTAATCTTGTTAAACCGGCTCTTCTAACCAGGTCCTAAATGGATGACAAACATGTAAAACTGTATACAAGTTTATTTTTAAATAAATATCCCAAGTTATAAAAGATATTTTCGTGCCATGGGCATTCAGACTAATTTTCTTAAACTCTTTTCAAAATGAGTCAGTTAATTGTATTTACCAGTGTAAACTGACGTAATTTCCCAAAAGGTTAAGTGAAGGTACTATACGAAATAGGCTGGCTACTCCAGACATCAATAATCAAGTCTTGCAAGCTCTAGATGTTAAAGTCTGTTGAACAATGACCTTATTTATCTTTTGATCCACCTGTGGATCCTTTACAGACCATTGTGATACTTTGATATTACTATTCATTCGGTTTGTAATGTGATTATTATCTTATTGCTTCCGCTGTGCATTTATAATTTGTGTTGTTTGACTATGATGATATCAACTACGTCACGATACTCCCCACCGGGCCCACCGGTAATATGTGGAAATATCGGGGTGTGACTGGTTGGTATCAGAGCCAACGTTGAGTGAATTGAATACTATCCTTTTGTGTTTAATCTCAGTGACACAATTGCACATACTCGAGTCTAGACAAGAACTTAGGACGATTCCTAATTCGTTTTATTTTGTCCTTCATTGTTTTGTTGTTTCTTTCATTTGTTTTGACAGGAGAAATGCCACCGAGGTTCCGAAGAGGAGGACGAGGAAAGGGGCCAATCACCGCCCCCAACGATCACGAAGCCGGGCCTTCACACCGGCGGACTCCTTCTACTACTATGAGCGCCGATCTTCAAGGAAACTGGAGGACCCATTTAGAGCCCGCTAGACGATCTATCTCGTATAGCTCAACACCTCCTTATCGTCACTCCTTTGGTCCGCAATCAGAAAACGAGCCCGAAGAATCACGCCATTCCTTCTTGCCATTGTAGCGATCCCTTTCGCACCATTCCTTTGGCGACCCCACTCCTGTCTTTCAGGGCCGGTTCAACCCGGCAAACTATATTGAAGAACCAGTGGGTTTTAACCCACTAGGACCTGAAGACCATTTCTCGGGAGACCATGCAATGGACATGGATGAGGACACGGATCCCGTCGAGCCTGCAACCGGGACCCCCAACCATCCCATCGAGATCTCTGATGGATCATCCTTCCACGGATCACCCTACAGTGGTCTAGACAGTTACCAAGCGAGGTTCAACCAGTATGAGTGGTATTTTACACCCTCTCATAACCCACAACAGCAGCAGCAGCAACAGGATCCCTCTGAGGATTCGTGTTTCGTGGCAGTCACGCCACCGCCTCCACCGCCACCAGTTCATCAAGCACCTCCAGAACCACCAAGGCGTAGGAGAACAGGCGCATGAATATCCGCGCAAGGAGGGGGTTTTCACTTTAGCACCCCCCATCACCCAAGTGGCAGTCACTATCCGCCACTGCATGAAGACCCACAAATGGGTGGGCCTTCAAACCCAGTTCTAGAGGTGAATTCTGCACCAGTTGCACCACCACCGCCACCATTGGGTTTTGATAACCCGATTCCTACATACGTCGGTTCAACGGCGTATAATCCGTTTGAGCAGCCGGCTCACACTCATTATAACTATGCTGAAGCCGACCCGTACCTTGTAGCGGCAAACTACAACGCCTTTCATCCTGAAGGACCATATGGAGCCCATTGGGGAGTGGGATATCTAGCTTGACCTCCGGTTCAGCACCAGCCGCAGCCACCACGGTTTTCCCCACCGGAACAGGAGGAAATCCTCCACAGGCTAAACAGAGTGGAACGAGAATTTCAAGAAGAACGTAGGAACAACAGAGGATTTCTCAAGGGCCTAGCAAGCCTGTTAAAAGGAAAGAAGAAGAGGGATCATTGAATTCCTATATGTATTGTTGTATTTACTTATTTCAATCAAGTCCCTGCATGGACATTTATCTATGTACTTAGTCCCTGCGAGGACTTGCCTTTTAGTCCCTGCGTGGACATCTATCTTAGTAATCAGTCCCTGCGAGGACTTGTATTATCAGTTTAGCCCTTGCGTGGGCAAGTTATTTCTGTTAAAAGTCCCGTTTAGTGCAATATGTACTACTTTTAATGTTTAATGGAATGTTAAATTAAAAACTTCATTTTGTTATTTTATGCATAAATATATTATATATAAAATGAATAAATTTAAAAATCATTCCTCTTAACATAATCTGCCTATTTAAATATTAGAAAAAGAATCTAAAGAGTATAACCTAGCCTAAATGTCATTATAAGACTTGGCTAAGATAGTAAGACCTGTTTAAAAAGATTTAAATCCTTGTTAACATCTGAAAACATGTTAACGCTCCAGGCAGACGTGATTTGTTAAAATCACACACGTCATTCTAGTAATAGGAATTCTTCAAAGGATTTCCTATCCTAACTTGATGATCTATAAATCATGGGTTTAAATCATCAATTAAGATGATCACCTATTAAACATCCATTTGTGATGTAGTGCCTACGGGCCATGCTCGTTGTCATATAAGACAAAAGACAGTAGTAGCCTACGACTCTCTGTCAGAAAAAGGTAAAGAACTATGTTCAAACCTTAATGCCTTGATTCTCTGAAATCATGGCTTACGATTTAGAATGTCTTTGTGACTAGGCCTTTTGTGCCATTAATAATACTGTTATTGTTTTAATTAGGACGTTATAATGAAAATCCTAAATAAATATGACTAACAAATTAACCAAATATGGTCTATATTTACCATGGTTAATAAATTGTCATAAAAGACAATTCCATAATAAACTCCCAAATAAATTATTGTCAATATCTTATGTAACAGTTCAAACTACATGGCTGACTCGGATGAGATCAACAGTCACCCAAGGGAGGATCATGATAATACCCGAATTAACATAGCGGGTGCAGAACTGCAAGCATTAATAGACAATGCTGTTACAAAAGCCATAGAGCGGCAGTATAATGAATATAGCGGGACTCGAAGTAGGACCCTATCCGCACCACATTCCAAGCCCAAGACTCATTCAGAGGCTCACAGCAAGCCGCCCTCTAAGGAAGATGAGCCAAAGAAAGATGATGATCGACACTCCTCAAACCAAAACAGTGTTCCATCCAAGAGGATAGTATTTGATGATAAACCACGTAACAAGTCCTGTACTTATAAGTACTTTGTTTCCTGCAAACCCCGGGATTTCACTGGGGAGAAGGGGCAATTGACTGTATGACTTGGTTAGATGAAATAGAAACCATAGTCGATATCAGCGGTTGTGCTGAAAGGGATGTAGTGAAGTATGTACCCCAATCATTCAAGGGAGAGGCATTAGCATGGTGGAAGTCTCTCATCCAAGCGGCCGGAAAGATCCCACTCTACAATCTGTCATGGGATCAGTTTGTTGCTCTTATTAAGGAGAATTACTGCCCTCAGCATGAGGTTGAAAGAATTGAGTCAGATTTCTTATCGTTGGTTATGAAAAACCTAGATTCCCAAACTTATCTTACAAGCTTCAACACGATGTCAAGATTAGTTCCTTACCTTGTAACACTGGAACCCAAGAGAATTGCTCACTTCATTGGGGGTTTAGCCCCAGAAATCAAAGCCAGTGTTAAGGCTTCAAGACCTGCTACTTTTAGATCAGCAGCTGATCTATCTTTGTCTCTTACCTTAGATGCGGTCAGGTTGAGATCACTAAAGAATTCTGAAGAAGGTAATAGAAAGCGTGAGGATGACAACTCACGTCGTTCAGACAAGAAACACAAGGGGAACCATGAGAGCAAGAAGAGTTCAGGGTTCAACAAAAGTAATCAACAGTCGGGTGAGAAACCCAGATATAAAGTTTGCAAGAAACATCACTTTGGGAAGTGTAGATTGGAATCAAACTCGCAGACACAATCAAGGACTTTTGCATGTGGGATATGCAAGTCCAAGGAACACAAGACCTTAGATTGCAAAAAGTTGAAGGATGCGACCTGCTACAACTGCAACGAGAAAGGGCACGTTAAGTCGAACTGCCCAAAATATGCCAAGAAACCAGAAGAAGGTAAAAAGACCAACGCTAGGGTCTTCAGAATGGATGCTAAGGAGGCAGTGCAGGACGATAACATGATAACAGGTACCTTTCTTATAAATGATGTTTATGCGGGGGTATTATTTGATTCAGGGGCAGATAAGTCATTTGTAGATAATAAGTTTTGTAAGTTGCTGAATTTACCTGTTAAAACCCTAAGTGTGAAATATGAGGTGGAATTAGCTGATGGTACCATAGAAACCGCCTCAACCGTGTTAGATGGATGTTTCATATCCATTAGGAATCACTCGTTTCCGTTATCCTTACTTCCTTTGAAGTTAGCTGGTTTCGATATAGTAATAGGCATGGATTGGTTGTCTCACAACCAAGCCCAGATAGTTTGTGCTAAGAAGCAAGTAGTTGTCCGAACTCCTTGTGGCGAGCCTTTGACAATCCAAGGAGATACTAAGTACGGAATGCCTGAGCGAGTGTCCATGCTCAAGGCATCAGGGTGTTTGACGAAAGGTTGTGTTATCTACATGGCGCAAGTAACTATTGATGAACCAAAGCCTAAGATTGAAGACATACCTATTATCTCTGAATATCCAGAAGTATTCCCTGAAGAACTACCTGGTTTACCCCCAGATAGGCAAGTGGAGTTCAGGATTGACATTATTCCTGGAGCAGCACCTATTGCAAGAGCGCCTTACAGATTGGCACCAACGGAGATGAAAGAGTTGAGAACTCAACTGGATGATTTGTTAAGCAAAGGAATTTTTAGACCTAGCTCATCTCCTTAGGGAGCACCAATCTTGTTTGTAAAGAAAAAGGATGGGTCGATGCGTCTGTGCATCGATTATCGAGAACTTAACAAAGTTACTATCAAGAATTGGTATCCATTGCCCAGGATCGACGACTTGTTCGATCAGCTTCAAGGAGCAAGTTACTTTTCCAGGATCGACTTAAGGTCAGGATATCATCAACTGAAGGTCAAGGATGAAGATGTACATAAGACTGCATTTAGGACTCGTTATGGTCACTATGAGTTCTTAGTGATGCCTTTTGGACTCACTAATGCACCAACCGCATTCATGGATCTCATGAACCGCGTCTGCAAGCCCTACATGGATAAATTTGTCATCGTCTTCATCGATGATATTCTTATTTACTCGAAGAGTCAAGCTGACCATGAAAAGCACCTCCATTGCATTCTGAAACTGCTTCATCGAGAAAAGCTCTACGCCAAATTCTCTAAGTGTGAATTTGGCTTCGTGAAGTCCAATTTCTTGGACATGTGGTTAGTGAACGCGGAATCCAGGTAGATCCCGCTAAGGTTGAAGCTGTCATGAATTGGCAAGAGCCAAAGACGCCCACAGAGATTCGCAGCTTCTTGGGGTTGGCAAGATATTACAGGCGATTTATTGAAATTTTTTCGAGGATTGCTGCACCCCTAACTTCTTTGACTAGGAAGAATATTAAGTTCGACTGGGGACCGAAGCAACAAGAATCCTTTGATATCCTTAAGCAGAAGCTAAGCAATGCACCAGTGTTGACATTGCCCGAAGGGATTGAAGAATTCGTGGTATACTGTGATGCATCACACACCGGTATGGGGTGTGTGCTTATGCAGAAAGGCAAGGTTATTGCCTATGCTTCTCGACAGTTAAAGGTGCACGAAAAGAACTACACCACCCATGACTTGGAGTTGGGTGCCGTTGTATTTGCACTAAAACTTTGGAGCTAAGTGTGTGATCCATTCAGATCACAAGAGCCTTCAACATATGTTCAATCAGAAGGACTTGAACATGAGACAGCGATGTTGGATGGGAACTTTGAATGATTATGATTGTGAGATAAGATACCATCCTGGCAAGGTGAATGTAGTTGCCGATGCCTTAAGCCGAAAGGAAAGAGTAAAGCCTATAAGAATCAATGCCAAGAGCATAGAGATAAAGAATGGTTTGAACGAAAGATTGTTAGCTGCGCAGAAGGAAGTTGTGCTGGAAGCTAACTATCCTAAGGAAAAGCTAGGAGTAACCGAAGAACAGTTATCCTATAGCAAGGACGGAATTCTGAGGTTGAATGGACGAATATGGGTTCCAGTTTATGGAGGACTTCGAGATGTTATCCTCCAGGAAGCCCACAGTTCTAAATACTCCGTTCATCCTGGAGCTGACAAGATGTACCAGGATCTGAAAGCAATTTTTTGGTGGATAGGCTTGAAGAAGTCTATAGCTACCTATGTAGCTAAATGTTTGACGTGTGCTCAAGTCAAAGCTGAACATTAGAAGCCGTCCGGGTTGCTACAACAGCCTGAACTTCCCACGTGGAACTGGGAAATGGTGACTATGGATTTCATCACCAAGTTGCCAAAGACAAAGAAAGGAAATGATACCATATGGGTGATAGTGGATAGACTGACTAAGTCAGCACATTTCCTACCCATTAAGGAGACCTATAGCTCCGACATGTTAGCCCAATTGTACGTAGATAAGATTGTATCTCTGCATGGCGTACCAGTGTCTATTATCTCTGACAGAGATACTAGATACACATCCCATTTTTGGAAAAGTTTCCAACAATCTTTGGGCACGCGCTTAAATTTTAGTACGGCTTACCATCCTCAGACGGACGGGCAGAGTGAGCGCACCATCCAAATTTTGGAAGACATGCTTCGTGCATGTGTGATAGACTTAGGTGGTAGTTGGGATAACCACCTGCCATTAATCGAGTTCTCTTATAACAATAGCTATCATGCAAGCATTAAGGCTGCGCCTTTAGAGGCCTTGTAAGGTAGGAAGTGCAGAAAACCCGTTTGTTGGGCGGAAGTTGGAGATGTCCAACTATCAGGACCTGAAATAGTCCTGGAGACGACAGATAAGATTGTGCAAATACGCGATCGTCTCAAAGCTGCCAGGGATAGGCAGAAAAGCTACGCAGATTTAAGGCGTAAACCTCTGAAGTTCGAGGTAGGTGACAAGGTACTACTTAAGGTATCACCCTAGAAAGGGGTAATGCGTTTTGGCAAGAAGGGAAAGTTAAGCCCCAGATACATAGGACCATTCGAGATCATCGAATGCGTCGGATCAGTGGCGTATAAGCTAAATTTGCCTGAGGAGCTCAGTGGTATACATAACGTATTCCACATATGCAATCTGAAGAAATGTCTAGCTGATGAATCACTAGTCATCCCACATAAAGATGTGCACATCGATGAGAGCTTGAAGTTTGTTGAAAAGCCTGTGTCGATCAAGGATCGACGGGTTAAGAAGCTTTGAATGAAGCATGTACCGATAGTAAAAGTGAAATGGGATGCCCGTAGAGGTCCCGAATACAAATGGGAGGTAGAGTCTACCATGAAAGAAAAGTACCCTTATTTATTTCAGTAAATCTCGAGGTCGAGATTTCTTTTAAGGGGGTGAGGATGTAACACCTCGAAAATTCGTGTACAATAAAATAACGACACGTGTCATGTAAGATAAAAGTGTTATAAATCCGGATCTAGTTAAAGATGTATGGTAGGATTTAAAAGCGTCGACATGTTAATTAAATACCTCTGAGCGACCTAGTTATGAATCCCGAGACCCTAATCTATATTATAAACGTCTGATACACATTCAATCCGGTAATTACTAGTAATAATTGATTCAAATTGCAAGAATGGGATCCTATGAGGATGTGCACGACAAATCTTCATTCATGACCCCTTTCAAAAGAATCCAAGACATTTTTGAAGCATGACAAGTTGACAAAACTGTTCAAGCATGTTCAAGAGGTCCCATGCTGATAATAAAGGTCCTGATTCGAAGTTGTAAAGTTGCCTGATCAAAGCTTGAAAGGTTACCAATTTTTGCTTTCTGGTAAAGGCTTACGGACCACAAAGGATACCCCTTACGGTCCGTAAGCTAACAGGCCCGGGTGATGTTTTTTTTTTTGAAAAGCGGATACGGACCGCAAGGACTTAGCCTTACGGTCCGTAAGACAGTCCCAGCATCAGAAAAATTGACAGGTGCCTGTTATAACAAGTTTAACCGACTTACATTGCCATTTTTCACTACCATGTGCAGCACAAACTAGTTCTTAGGCACTAGGGACACTTGTAATCAATCAGGGATCAATACTAGAGTTGTTTGGCATGATCTTGATCAATCAAGATCACTATATAAAGACCCACATTGTTTCCATTATGATCATTCATTCCAAACTTCACTCCTGAAGATTTCTGGAGCTCAAGGCCACTCCCTAAGCATCATTAGTCATGCATTAGACCTTGGTAAGCTTCCTTAACCTTCCTTAATCGTGTTTTACTTAGTTATTTAGCTTAAAGTCAAACCGTCGTAATTAAGGTTTGACTTAACGATTAACCACTAATGGTCTGATGTTTAGCCAAATTGAAAGTAGTTATAAGTTGGTATTTATGTGGGTATTAAACCCTTAAAAGGTCACCCTCTGATTCCCGCTCTAACTAGGCCAAATGTCGGGTCAAACTTAATCTGAAAAAGTCAATAGAAACTTAATTTTCAATTTAACGCATAATTAGCAATGTAGGAGACGTGTAACCTGTTTTACCACTCATATAACTTGGTAATCAATACAAGAACATGTCTAGGCATGTCCGACCCGACAATTTTCAGTTTAGGACCGGCTCGGAACCGAAAGTCGCATACTTTGACCACTGCTTTGACTTTCAGTTCTGACCCATATTAGCATGATTTAGAAATGCCTAAGAGTTTCATTAGGACCGGGTTATATGATAGTATAACCCTCTGTGATTGGTTCGTTGATTGTCCGATTCGTTTACACGTTTCCGTTAATTGCTTAATGTTGACCATAATGCCCTTTTGACCATAAAACGAGAATTTTGGAGATGTGAGAGGACAATAATCTTTGTTACTGATTTATAAACATGTCCCTAAATTTTCACATCAGTTGGAGGTCTAGATTAGGAGTTATGCTTAATAGCGTAATTAGAACGCTTTTTATGAATTAAACGGCGTAATTAGCATAAAGCCTATCTAAACCCAATTTTTGACACCAAACCTTTTAGCCACTGATGTAATATAATATTTTGGGATTTTTGAAGATATTTAATTATTTTTAAACTGATCATAACATAGGGTTATCGCCTTGATTCGGTTATCGCCAATTATACCCTTTTCCCTTATAAAATGAGTTTTACATAACAATTTGATACCAAACCGTTGGCCACTGATTTTATGTGATAAATGAAGTATTTTGAACTTTATAAACTGATCAGAAAACTCAGATTTCTGTTATAACCCGGAAATCGCTTAAAACGGCTTTTTACGCATATTAAACACATTGTATGAGTTCAAAACCTTTTTTGTCATATAAGACTTATCACCAACTGATATAACCTATTGAATTAAGTTGTTTTGCTGATTATTTCAAACCCGAATCTCAGAATTTTAATTAATCCCTTTTATAATCTTTTAAATGACCAAAATACCCCTACGGGGCTTAAATTGAGATTAAACTCGTTTTGGGCATAATGGAAGGTATCCTACTGATATCACAACATATTTAATGCATATTAACTTAGGAAACTTGTTCGTGACTCATTCGGTTACCCGTTATGCGTTATTCGCGTTCGGTTCGGTTTATGTAACTAGTTTGCATAAATTAGCCGAAACGGGTTGAACCTTATTATTTCTACCTCAAAATCCAGAAGGTGTTTAGTTTACCCATATTATACAAGTCTTCAAACTTGTCGGGACTAAATCACATTCTAATCCGGTCTTCGCTTAATCTTGCGTTTTGAACCGTATACCTTTCTTTAAAACTAACCGGTCTAAGTTTAGGCTTAATTAAGACCCGTTAGGAATCTAATAGGTTATTAAAACCTTCGTTCCAGATTAGGAGCCCAGTAAAAGCTGCGTGCACTTGCTGATTGTGATTGTACTTTGCTCAGGTAAATACTTTTAACTTATTTTCCCTATACGGGCTTGGGGTACGGTATTATAATAATACCGCTTGGTCGGGTATGAAGTCGTACAATCAAATATTGATTAAAAAGATGCATAACCCGTTTTATTCTGTCTTGTTTGATGCAATACCTTTGGGGTGGGGGGGGTTATTGACCGTGTCCTGGATATCCTCGGCTCATTCGTTAGAAATGGCCATGACTTAAGCACGGGGTGTAGGCATACACCTGACAGTTGCGTATGTAAAAAGGTAGTCCACAAGAAGGGTATCTCCTTGTGGGTATTATACCAAGTGGTGTGTCTATTAATCTTGTTAAACCGGGTCCTAAATGGACGACAAACATGTAAAACTGTATACAAGTTTATTTTTAAATAAATATCCCAAGTTATAAAAGATACTTTCGTGCCATGGGCATTCAGACTAATTTTCTTAAACTTTTTTCAAAATGAGTCAGTTAATTGTATTTACCAGTGTAAACTGACGTAATTTCCCAAAAGGTTAAGTGCAGGTACTATACGAAATAGGCTGGCTACTCCAGACATCAATAATCAAGTCTTGCAAGCTCTAGATGTTAAAGTCTGTTGAACAATGACCTTATTTATCTTTTGATCCACCTGTGGATCCTTTACAGACCGTTGTGATACTTTGATATTACTATGATGATATCAACTACGTCACGATACTCCCCACCGGGCCCACCGGTAATACGTGGAAATATCGGGGTGTGACATTCACTATCCGAGGTTTTTTATACCGGAGATCATTCATTGATCAAGGGTTTTTTCCTCGTATAAATCCTTGTGTTCATTGTCATTTTCATTCAATTATTGTTCATACATTTTCTCATTTAACTAAGCATCCAACCTCACAAAAATCAGATTTATTTACATTATCCTTGTGTGATTTTTGACCAAAACAGTTTGGCGCCCACCGTGGGGCAATCGGTGCTTCATTTTTGAAAATTTTGTTCGTTTCATTCATTTCTGTACATTACTTTCAACCACATGGCTTATCAGGGGAAAAACACTTCAAGCTCCATGTCGGCGATCACCTCATCACAGGGCATTCCACCTTTGCCTCCTGTTCCTTCTGGATCCCAGAAGAATGCTGAGAATGTAGCGAAGAAGACAACCCCCGTTTTCACAAAAACAATACTGTTGTTTCCTCTACACCTACTAACAGTGATCTTTATTCTTTGATTTTGCAGATGAGAGGTTACATGCAACAGCAGGATGAAACTAACAGCATGATCCTTCGCGAGATTGATGAAATCAAGAAGTTGAAGAAGTTAGCGGAGGATCACTCTCCATTGATGCCCAGATTGTTGGATTTCACTACTCAACCAACAACCATCCAGCATTCCAAAGGATCAGGTATCCAGTATCATGGAGAATCATCAAGTATGCAGTTTGGATCGTCGGCTATGACACAGGCTCAAGGTTCCTACTTCCAGCCTCCAGGATCCTCTTTTCAGCCTCAAGGATCATCCTCTCAACATCAAGGATCCTTATTTAGTTCGGGAGGATACATGGGGACGCTATCAACTCAAGGATCCTACCTTCAGCATCAAGGATCCTCATCGCAGATTCAAGGATCCATGGAATATCCTCCAAGACCTTCAGCTCCAATGTATCATGGATCCAACATTTTCCAGGATCAAGGATCCTTAGGGAGTCAACAACCCAGAAGCTCTGAGATTCATGTGGGAGACTTCATTCCTATGCAGACTATTGCTTCATCTGGTCCTACAGTTACACCAGAGTTACCTCAATTTGGATTCACATCAGGAATCCTAACCTCGAACCAGTCAGTAGGTAACACTTTCAATACATCTTACAATACTAACCATGGTCTTGTGCAGGAACCAGGAATCAACCAGGCCATAGCTAGGGAGTTGTAAAAACTCAAGGATATGATATCCAGTGTCCAAGGAGTGGTTAAACCCATTCCTGAGATCCCGGATGGGAGTCACAAGGTGTCTCGTTTTGCACCACCCATATGTAATGCTGAGATACCAAAACGATTTCAAACACCCAATAAGAAGCTCTATGATGGTACAACCAATCCAGAGGAGCATGTAGCACAATACAGGGAGAGAATGGAGATCAACCCTGTTTTGGTCAAAAACTCTAATGAGGATATTGCAACCAAACTCTCTGTTACGGGGTATGATGCTAATAATGTAGAACAATGACAAGGATCACTTCAATGTAAATTGCACAAACGACACAAGGATTTATACGGGGAAAAAGCCCTTGATCAAGAGTTGATCTCCGGCACAAAAAACCCCGGGTGATGGAAACTACCGATCACCAAGCTCAAATAAATGAATAAATGTTTACAACTTCGGATAGTAACGAGCTAGGTACAAGGATCACTATCGTGAAATGTGTATAAGTGAGTGAAAACGAATGAATGTTCGTCGAGAGCTTCAAGTGTGCGAGTATATGAGTGTGTGTAGCTGAAAATGGCTAAGTGTTCTAAATTCTAGCTCGTTACCCCTTTTAAAATAGAAGTTAACTACAATAACTAACTATCCGACTTTTGTGCCAAGCTCCCACCTTCTCCACAACGTCCATTTTTGGTCAAGCACGTGCGGGATAGTCTGAGAATATTCTCCAGGAATGTCGCCAAGACTAAGTCCGAGTTGAACTTCCTGCAAAACATTCACGAATTCAAAGTAAACAATCGTTAGTATGAGGATCCTTGAGGTGATCCTTCATCCTGATCCTGAAGCTCTTCTGAGGATCACCACCTGTCACAGAAGTAAGGATCATTAATTAGGATAACGAATAAGGATCACTAATTGTTAGAAAATCCTCCCCTAACAATTGCCCCCAAAATATAAGGAGTGATATGTAAAAATGAGCGAGTTATGTTTTCCTGATCTTATCCGCAACTAACTATCGTAAATATAGCCGTTATTGTTGAACTATCCGTTGCAATCGTGACGTCACAGAAGTGACAACCCTGCACGATCATGATTATAAATAGGAGATAGAGATAGGATCAAATGCATTTAAATTTTCAGAGAGACTCCCTTTATAACTGCATTCCGAAGACAATCAGGTACTCTCTCTCTTCATCTTCTTCCCTCTCTTGCTCTGTTTTCATCTCTTTCCATCAAAGATGTTGCTCCGAAATTCCCCAGCCAAGGATCACCCAAAGAACAGCCCTCCGAAAAGCCAGGGGATCATTGAAGACTCCATTAAAGAACGCTGATGTTTCAATGATGCTCAGATAGATAGGATCCGCCATTGCTTCCCGGCGAACACCGAGTTTAGACCTTTTGACCCCAATGCCCTGAGTGATCATATCTCCGACACGTGGGTTGCTTTCCCCGTCACTCCGTTCACCATAGGCTATACATATCCTTTTCCAGCCTTCACCCAATCTTTCTTTTCACTAACCGGCATCTCTTATATTCAAGCCATGCCGATGATTTGGAGGGTTTTGTACACCCTTGAAAGGATCATCGAGCAGGAAGGAATAGACCTAGGAATGGCGGAGCTGGGAGAGCTGTATGATCTTACCACCTTTGGTTCTCATCGCTATTTGTTTAAACGTAAACCCGGTGAGGAACACCCGATCTTCAAAGCCACCAAGAACGATGCTAATTGGAAGCGGCGTTTCTTCTTTATCAAGAGAGATTCTATTAAGGATGGAAAGGATCTACCCAAGAAATGGGCTACCCATGGTAGGGTGGTGGATCCTGAGAAGGATCACCAGAAACTTTCTTTTGAAGTAAGGATCACTTATATTTTTGCTTTCTTGTTATGCAGCTATCACCGTCTCACACCTCAGATTGTCCCCTGCTGCTAAGGAGAGGCTTCTTGCTTTCAAGAAACTTGATCCTGAGACAAGAACTTTCAAGACAACAACCTAAGATTCACAGGAGGTATCCTCAGGCTCTGTCACAATGTCAAGTAAGTATCCTTGTTTAAAATTTAAATAAATAGTGAAATATGAATTAAGAAAAGATACTTATCTTGTTTTGATTGTGTAGGTGCTGGAAAATCCACCAAGTCTGCTTCAAAGTTCAATGTCGCTGATCTCACTACTGTCAGATCCTCCAAGAGAAAAGCTCCTACCAGTCCGACAGCTTCAGTCCCTAAGGCACCCCTCAAAGGAAAGGCAATCAAGAAGAGAAAAGCCTCTGAAGCTGGGGATCTGCAGGGTCTGCCTCTGATCCGTCATCAATTCCTCGAGTACTTTAATGAGGTAAGGATCACTGTCTCTGCTCGTATATCCTGTTGACATATCCTGCTGATATATCCTGCTGATTTGAGGATCACTTAATCCTGACCTTATCCTTTATCCCTTTTGCAGAAATTCTCTGAGATTGAGGATTATGTTGGCCACGTTGAGGATCAGGATAGGAAGATTGCCGACCTCCAGCAGGTTGCAGTGCTTAAGGACCTTGTAATTGCTGATCTTCAGAAGGAAGTCCGGGATGCCAAACAGGAGACGGCCAAGGTGCGGATCAATGTTGACTATGAGAAGCGTGAGATCATCGAAGACGCCAAAGTCTCTGCCGCCATAACAATGTACAAGACCAAGCTGCAAATGGCCTTGGAAGCTCAGGATCCTGCTTTTGACAAGAGCACCTGGGATATTGAAGGCTGGAAGGCAAGGCTGGCTGAACTGGACGATGAAGAGGCTGAGGAGGTTGAGGAGATCCTGACGATTGAAGCCGGAGGCAAAGGTGAAGGTGGTGAAACAAGTGGAGCTGGAGGTGATAATGCAGCGAAGGTTTAGGCTGCATGATTGGGCGATGATGGACATTCTTAGACGCAGCCGGAGCCCAATTTTTAAATTTGGTAATAGCTTTTTGTGGTTGTGATGTTGAACAATTTAATGGTTTGTACTTGAACAATAGTTTTTAGGATTAAGGATCATGTATGATCCTTTGGACAATAGGCAGGATTGCATATGGTGGAGGGATCCTCTGTTTGGGGGATGAAGCCATTGTGATCCTGCTGCCTTTATGTTCCTGCACTACTTTTGAACTTATTATCATGGACACCCTTTACCTACCCCAGCGGACGGGCCACGTTTTGCTGGTAGATGCTCGGGTAGGTAATTTTGACAACCTTTTAAGGGTTAGTCTTTTGTTAATAAATAAATGTCACACCCCGACTTTCCACGTGTCACCGGTGGGCCCGGTGGGGGAGTATCGTGACGTGGTTGGCAACATAATAGTCAAACAACACAATATATATATGAATGCACAGCGGAAGCAAAAGATATTTATTATTACATTCCGAATATGAAGTAATATTCAGTATTACAACGGAAGTAAAGGATCCACAGGCGGATCTTAAAACATATCATTTGTTCAACAGACTTTAGGCGCCTAGAACTTGCAAGTTTCCTTATTAGCGCCCTGAGCTTCCAGCCAATTACGTTCAGTACCTGTCACTTAACCTTTTTGGAAAATACGTCAGTTTTCACTGGTAAATACACTCAACCGACTCATTTGAAAAGAGTTTAAGAAAATTGATTTAGATGCACCAGGCACAAAACCTTTTGACACTTTGATTAAAATGCACAGAGGCAGAATTAATCTTTTATAACTTGGGAAAATTATTTGTATATAATCTTGTATACAGTTTTACTTATTTGTCGTCCGTTAGGGCCGGTTTGTAGGGCCGGACTAGATTAACAGACACGCCACAGGTATAATGCCCACAGGCTATCATCCCCTAAGTGGATTACCAGTTCCGGTATAATGCCCACAGGGATGATACCTTCGAGTGGATTACCAGTTTTTACATAATGCAACTGTCAGGTGTATGCCTACACCCCGTGCTTAGGTCGTGGCCATTTCGTAAAATGATGCCAAGGATATCCGGGACATGGTCATTAACCCCTAAAGGCCATACACCAAATAATAATAAAATAATACATATTAAACAGGTTATGTAAGTACATCAATCACAATCCGATTTAAATGACTACATACACCCGACCAAGCGGTACTTTTATAGTACCGTATCCCAAGCCCGTATAGGGAAAATAAGTTAAGAGTATTTACGGTATCGTTATACCGTATTTCAAGCCCGCATAGGGAAAATAGGTTAAGAGTATTTACCTGAGCTAGCTCCTGTCTTAAATAGCAGAAATTTATAACTCAGCCGTATTCACTTAAGTAAGCGTAGGTACAATTTACCGGAAAGCTCTAGTCTGGAATGATGGTATAAATAATTAATTAGAATGCTAACGGGTCTTTAATTAAGCCTAAGCTTAGACCGGTTAGTCTTACAGGAAGATACGGTTCGTACGCACGATTAAGCGAAGACCGGAATAGAATGTGATTTAAACCCGACAAGTTCGGAGACTTGCTTAATTTGGGTATTTAATACACACTTTGAATTTTGAGACAAAACCGATAAGGTTTGACCCGTTTCGGCTAACTTATATAAACTAGTTATATAAACCGATCCGAACGCGAATAACGCGTAACGGGTATTCATAGAGTCATTTACAGGTTTCCTTAGTTAATATGCCTTAAATATGTTGTGGTATCAGTAGGATACCTTCCATTATGCCCAAAACGAGTTTAATCTCAATTTAAGCCCCGTAGGGGTATTTTGGTCATTTACCTAAGGCATATATACTACCTGTCATACAACTACTCGAACAATGTGACCATAAGGTCACTTAATGTGTTTGGTCGGATCCTAATGATCGACCAAACGGGTCGGGTTCGAAAGTATAAGCGATTGTTTAGATCGCTTACCTTTACGACCCTATATAAGCACTAAACTAAAAGTGACGAGCTAAGCATGTTGAAACATGCTTAACTAAGTTAGAAAACAAGTTTGGTATCAAAACAAACGGTTTTGATACCCATAAGTAGTTTGGTTACAAAATACGCAAGAATACGTATTCTGGCCGAAACTACGGCTCGTCACTGAGCCTAGATAACGTGGTAATCAGTAGGTATAGTCACTAGGGACTATAACCTTCGTGATCACGCTCACGTTATGAAGTTCAAAGGAACTTCGCATCGACCATAAACTGGTCAATGCAGAAAGTCAAACAAAGTTTGACTTTCGGACTCGAAAAGCGATAAAAGAACGAAAGAATACTTACGGAGGGTCCCCGAAAGCTAATCTCGATCAAAATAGCTCAGGTATGAAACGAAGGTTCCAACTTAGAGCCTTTTTGATCAGATTTGTGGGTTTTGGAGTAATGGGGGATGGGGTATTTATAGTTTTCGGTCCACCGTTAGGATCGTTTCTTGGAGAAGAGGGCACGATCAAGGCCGTACACTTGTCGGGAAGTTGTGGTGCCTAAATTGCCACTAACCATAAGGTATCAACACTTGGAAAGGGATTAGGAAGTGGTTAACAGCTGAAAACAGGCTGTTACATACTCTGCATCTGGTCTATCATAGGCTAGCGCACCGTTACATGTTAAGTGTAGCGGTGCGCTACACACAAGTTTGGCAGATTTGCAGTTTTGGTCCCTGTTGTGTAATTGGGCCATTTTCGACACGTTTAAGGCCCGTTAACCCCATTTCAAAGCTCTAAAATGAAGTTAAAGTATAGGGAACTTAAAATGTGCTCAAAAATATCTCGGATGTCGGTTCGTTTGGCCGTACGATCGCGATGTTCGGTTAATCACGACGGAATGCGCACAAGTGCGAAAAACGATCCAAATGACGCGACGAATGGATTTTTCTTATGGCGAACACTAAAATAAAATATTTTAGTGCTTACATAAATTTTTGGATGTCCAGATGTATTCAGAACGTAGGTTATGCGCGAAAATGCAAACTTATGCACTTTTTGACGATTTTAGTCCCTGATCCTTCTACACTTGATCTTAACATGCTTTCTTGCACTTCGAGCCCTCTAACTTGACTTTTATGGGCCTTAAGACATAACCATACTTTGTTAAGTCCTTGGGTAACTTTATGGTTACCCGAAAAGTCATAAATTTCAACGTTGACGCTTTTAACCCCTCTCACACGAATTTGATCATAACTTTCTCATACGATAACGAAACTTTATGAAATTTTAATCGTGCATTCTAGTGAGCATAATTTACATTTATAAAGCTTCGGGTTTGTCAAAAGGTCACTCAGAGGTATATCTTTAACATGTTGACACATTTAACCCCTGTAGTTTGTAATCTCTCACTTTTAGCTTCGTATGATCCATGATTCATTCGTTTGAAGGTATGAACATTGTGTAGGGTTAATGTTCATTATATTTTATTCACAGTTGACATTTAGAATCCGTATTAACACATACTTTCCATGTTTGTCAACTTTAGCCCTTTTATAACATTCTTTCACACGTTCAAACTTTATGACACGTGTCAACACATTATAGGACGTGAATTTTCGAGGTGTTACATCCTCACCCCCTTAAAATAAATCTCGACCCGAGATTTACTGAAATAAAGGAAGTATTCTCTGCCTAATAATGGCAACTTACAGATGATTAGGAATTTGTATGATCTTATTTGTTGTTTCCTGGGCAACGTTCAGATCCTTATAATTGGACTCACCAATCTATTGTCCTAATAATAAACGTTTAACATGCCATTTATACAAGGTCTCCAAGGAGCCACCTTGATACTTATATGGCAGTCATTATAGAAAAGCTTATCTTAAGGTGAGATGATTATTCCAACCATTGCTTAAAATTAATCTTACGGAATAGCTAATCTTTACAGTTAGTCGAACAATTCGACGCTTTTGGCAGCTGATGGCGATTCTTAATCGTCGCCTAATTAGGGTTGCGGTGAACAATGCCTTAGCAAAATGAACCGTCTTTCAAAATTTCCTATACCGAATTCTCAGGATATTGAGTTAGGCTATGAATCTCCTATCTTAAAGTTTACTTAATCAGGTTTTCAGTTATTCCATAATCAACATGGAGTTCTTACAACACTCTAACCCAAAGTGGGATGTAAATCTTAACTCCACCTGCCTCTAGGGAGGTAAACAGGGTAAACTTAGGAGAAGATAATCTAAGTACAAGGAGGTTGCAGAGATTTCCATATCTCAAGCTCCAGTTCACTCATCGCTGCTTGTGTCGAATAAGTGACACATTTATGTTACTAGTCCACGAATTCCTAAATCGGGAATATTTACTTGGACAATTATATTATGGATATCTTCTTTGAATACTATTAGTTGACTTTAGTACCATATGATCATTGGGATATCTTTGTGGTTCCATGCATTAAACCTCCATGCTGATCAGACATGGAAATAATCTATGGGACACACTAGGATACACCAATCCTCATATGACACTTTTATCCAACATAGTTTGGCATTCGCAGGCGATAGAAAAGCAATGAGAAAATAATAAAATAGAATTATATATATTGTCGTACTCTTTCTAGGGAAGAGTACTCCAGATTCTTATGGAAGAATTATCTTCGAGGATGGGAGTCATAGACTATAACTGTCATCGTCTTGAAAGGCGATTCTCTTGACAAAAAGGTAAACCAGTTAACATCACCAATGGATGTCTATATATAATTATCGCATCTAATGATATTAGTCATGATCACATCGATCATATTGACTATTAGGTTTGGGTATAATCCCACCATTTTGAATAGGGGATCCTAAGGATCATAATGTTTGTGTCTCTTATGGACAATTTATTATAGCCCGTAGGCAATTCCCTTCGAAGGGATATCTATGGTATGATTATCTTTTCAGATGATATTTAGTCGAGTTCGTATGGACCCTACCTACTATTATGCTTGGACGTATTCCAACATCTTTAGACAGGGTCAAAGACCACCACTGTCGTTGTCTTATCGGACAACAAATTTAGCCCGTAGGCACTCCATTACTCACGGATGTTTATAACATGATCATCTTATAAGATGATATAAGCCATGATTCCTAGATCACTAGGCTAGATTTGAGAATTGGAAGAATCTAATATAAGGATGACTGTTGTGATTTTCTCGAATCACATTTGTCAGGGGTGCTAACACATTCCTAGGTGTTAACAAGGATTTGAATCCCTTGAGTAGGTTTCACCATCTTGGCCGCGTAGGCTAGGTTTCACCTTTAAGATTCCCTTCAATTGCATACTGACAGAGAAGGAAGGATATTTATTTTATCCAGGATTTTTATCATAAATCCTAATTCATAAGTTAATAATAGCACCAATGGCCTTGTCGCGTAGACAAGTTAAATTTATAAGCCATGATTTTAGAGAATCTAGGCATTAAGGTTTGAATCAAAGTTCATTACCTTTTCTTGACAGGGAGTTGTAGGCTACCACTGTCTTTAGTCTCAGAGGACATTAACTATAGCCCGTAGGCACTTCCCTTCTAAGGGATGTTTATTACTGAATTGCCCTCTTAGGGTAATTCATTAACCATGGTAAAACAGAGACCATATTTGGTTAATTTATTAATCATATTTATTTAGGATTTCTATTATAATTTATCATAATTATAAAACATTAACAGTTTTATTAGTGGTACCAATGGCCTGGTCACATGGACATTTATATATTATAAGTTTATGATTTCAGAGAATCAAAGCAACAATAACTGTTTTATTTAATAGCACAAAAGGCCTAGTCACAAGGACAATTTTAAATTATAAGCCATGATTTCAGAGAATCAAGGCCTTTAAGTATATTAGCACAACTGGCTTAGTCACAAGGACATATATAATTTATAAGCTATGATTTCAGAGAATCAAAGCATGAAGGTATTCTGGCACAATAGGCCTAGTCACGTAGACAATTATAAATTATATGCTAGGATTTCAGAGAATCAAAGCATTTGAGGTTTGAACCTAGTTCATTACCTTTATCTGACAGGGAGTCATAGCTACCACTGTATTTTGGCTCATGTAGAAATGAGCAAGGCCCGTAGGCACTATATTACCACGTATGGTTAAAATATGATCATCTTAATTGATGACATAAACCCAGGATTTAGGGATCATTAAACTGGGTTAAGAATCTTTTGAAGAATCCTTAATTACGTGTGTGATTCCCAACGAATCACATCTGTCAGGAGTGTTAACATATTTATAGATGTTAACAGGGATTCGAATCTTTTAAACAGGTCTTACCATCTTGGCCCGGTCTTAAAATGACCCGAAGGCTAGGTTTCACTTTTAAGATTCTTATTAATATTTAACGCAGAAAAATTTCTGAATTGAACTGTTAATAGGGATCTGAATCTACATTGAGGAACTGCCATCTTGGCCGGTCTTAATATGACCCGAAGCTAGGTCTTGTCCTTTTAGATTTTGCCATTTTATTATAATGGTAGATCTTACAAAAGGAATGATATTTTTAAACTTAATCGTTCCTTTATAATTTAAACAAGTATAGGGTTGCCCTAAATGGGACTTCAAAAGAATAATGTCGTCCACGGAGGGACTGAATGATAACTATGTCCTTATAAGGACTATATACTGAAACGTTCTTCAGCAAAAAGGAGTTTCTTCTTCATTCAATTCCTGAATGCTTTCTCTGTGGTTGCACGTCTCATCCTGGTCGCGGTACGAAGCTCAGCATTTCAAGGCTCCAAATGCGGAGAATTTTTATTACAGCTTCTTCGCTTGGCGACGTATCAAAAAAGATTTTGGAAGCAAAATTTCCATATTAGGATTTGAGAATAATCCTATGTTAAGTCTAGACTCAAAAGTTTAGATATGTGCAATTGTGTAACTGAGATTAAACACAAAAGGCTAGTGTTTAATTCACTCAGTGTTGGCTCTGATACCAACCTGTCACACCCCGACTTTCCACGTGTCACCGGTGGGCCCGGTGGGGGAGTATCGTGACGTGGTTGGCAACATAATAGTCAAACAACACAATATATATATGAATGCACAGCGGAAGCAAAAGATATTTATTATTACATTCCGAATATGAAGTAATATTCAGTATTACAACGGAAGTAAAGGATCCACAGGCGGATCTTAAAACATATCATTTGTTCAACAGACTTTAGGCGCCTAGAACTTGCAAGTTTCCTTATTAGCGCCCTGAGCTTCCAGCCAATTACGTTCAGTACCTGTCACTTAACCTTTTTGGAAAATACGTCAGTTTTCACTGGTAAATACACTCAACCGACTCATTTGAAAAGAGTTTAAGAAAATTGATTTAGATGCACCAGGCACAAAACCTTTTGACACTTTGATTAAAATGCACAGAGGCAGAATTAATCTTTTATAACTTGGGAAAATTATTTGTATATAATCTTGTATACAGTTTTACTTATTTGTCGTCCGTTAGGGCCGGTTTGTAGGGCCGGACTAGATTAACAGACACGCCACAGGTATAATGCCCACAGGCTATCATCCCCTAAGTGGATTACCAGTTCCGGTATAATGCCCACAGGGATGATACCTTCGAGTGGATTACCAGTTTTTACATAATGCAACTGTCAGGTGTATGCCTACACCCCGTGCTTAGGTCGTGGCCATTTCGTAAAATGATGCCAAGGATATCCGGGACATGGTCATTAACCCCTAAAGGCCATACACCAAATAATAATAAAATAATACATATTAAACAGGTTATGTAAGTACATCAATCACAATCCGATTTAAATGACTACATACACCCGACCAAGCGGTACTTTTATAGTACCGTATCCCAAGCCCGTATAGGGAAAATAAGTTAAGAGTATTTACGGTATCGTTATACCGTATTTCAAGCCCGCATAGGGAAAATAGGTTAAGAGTATTTACCTGAGCTAGCTCCTGTCTTAAATAGCAGAAATTTATAACTCAGCCGTATTCACTTAAGTAAGCGTAGGTACAATTTACCGGAAAGCTCTAGTCTGGAATGATGGTATAAATAATTAATTAGAATGCTAACGGGTCTTTAATTAAGCCTAAGCTTAGACCGGTTAGTCTTACAGGAAGATACGGTTCGTACGCACGATTAAGCGAAGACCGGAATAGAATGTGATTTAAACCCGACAAGTTCGGAGACTTGCTTAATTTGGGTATTTAATACACACTTTGAATTTTGAGACAAAACCGATAAGGTTTGACCCGTTTCGGCTAACTTATATAAACTAGTTATATAAACCGATCCGAACGCGAATAACGCGTAACGGGTATTCATAGAGTCATTTACAGGTTTCCTTAGTTAATATGCCTTAAATATGTTGTGGTATCAGTAGGATACCTTCCATTATGCCCAAAACGAGTTTAATCTCAATTTAAGCCCCGTAGGGGTATTTTGGTCATTTACCTAAGGCATATATACTACCAGTCATACAACTACTCGAACGATGTGACCATAAGGTCACTTAATGTGTTTGGTCGGATCCTAATGATCGACCAAACGGGTCGGGTTCGAAAGTATAAGCGATTGTTTAGATCGCTTACCTTTACGACCCTATATAAGCACTAAACTAAAAGTGACGAGCTAAGCATGTTGAAACATGCTTAACTAAGTTAGAAAACAAGTTTGGTATCAAAACAAACGGTTTTGATACCCATAAGTAGTTTGGTTACAAAATACGCAAGAATACGTATTCTGGCCGAAACTACGGCTCGTCACTGAGCCTAGATAACGTGGTAATCAGTAGGTATAGTCACTAGGGACTATAACCTTCGTGATCACGCTCACGTTATGAAGTTCAAAGGAACTTCGCATCGACCATAAACTGGTCAATGCAGAAAGTCAAACAAAGTTTGACTTTCGGACTCGAAAAGCGATAAAAGAACGAAAGAATACTTACGGAGGGTCCCCGAAAGCTAATCTCGATCAAAATAGCTCAGGTATGAAACGAAGGTTCCAACTTAGAGCCTTTTTGATCAGATTTGTGGGTTTTGGAGTAATGGGGGATGGGGTATTTATAGTTTTCGGTCCACCGTTAGGATCATTTCTTGGAGAAGAGGGCACGATCAAGGCCGTACACTTGTCGGGAAGTTGTGGTGCCTAAATTGCCACTAACCATAAGGTATCAACACTTGGAAAGGGATTAGGAAGTGGTTAACAGCTGAAAACAGGCTGTTACATACTCTGCATCTGGTCTGTCATAGGCTAGCGCACCGTTACATGTTAAGTGTAGCGGTGCGCTACACACAAGTTTGGCAGATTTGCAGTTTTGGTCCCTGTTGTGTAATTGGGCCATTTTCGACACGTTTAAGGCCCGTTAACCCCATTTCAAAGCTCTAAAATGAAGTTAAAGTATAGGGAACTTAAAATGTGCTCAAAAATATCTCGGATGTCGGTTCGTTTGGCCGTACGATCGCGATGTTCGGTTAATCACGACGGAATGCGCACAAGTGCGAAAAACGATCCAAATGACGCGACGAATGGATTTTTCTTATGGCGAACACTAAAATAAAATATTTTAGTGCTTACATAAATTTTTGGATGTCCAGATGTATTCAGAACGTAGGTTATGCGCGAAAATGCAAACTTATGCACTTTTTGACGATTTTAGTCCCTGATCCTTCTACACTTGATCTTAACATGCTTTCTTGCACTTCGAGCCCTCTAACTTGACTTTTATGGGCCTTAAGACATAACCATACTTTGTTAAGTCCTTGGGTAACTTTATGGTTACCCGAAAAGTCATAAATTTCAACGTTGACGCTTTTAACCCCTCTCACACGAATTTGATCATAACTTTCTCATACGATAACGAAACTTTATGAAATTTTAATCGTGCATTCTAGTGAGCATAATTTACATTTATAAAGCTTCGGGTTTGTCAAAAGGTCACTCAGAGGTATATCTTTAACATGTTGACACATTTAACCCCTGTAGTTTGTAATCTCTCACTTTTAGCTTCGTATGATCCATGATTCATTCGTTTGAAGGTATGAACATTGTGTAGGGTTAATGTTCATTATATTTTATTCACAGTTGACATTTAGAATCCGTATTAACACATACTTTCCATGTTTGTCAACTTTAGCCCTTTTATAACATTCTTTCACACGTTCAAACTTTATGACACGTGTCAACACATTATAGGACGTGAATTTTCGAGGTGTTACATCCTCACCCCCTTAAAATAAATCTCGACCCGAGATTTACTGAAATAAAGGAAGTATTCTCTGCCTAATAATGGCAACTTACAGATGATTAGGAATTTGTATGATCTTATTTGTTGTTTCCTGGGCAACGTTCAGATCCTTATAATTGGACTCACCAATCTATTGTCCTAATAATAAACGTTTAACATGCCATTTATACAAGGTCTCCAAGGAGCCACCTTGATACTTATATGGCAGTCATTATAGAAAAGCTTATCTTAAGGTGAGATGATTATTCCAACCATTGCTTAAAATTAATCTTACGGAATAGCTAATCTTTACAGTTAGTCGAACAATTCGACGCTTTTGGCAGCTGATGGCGATTCTTAATCGTCGCCTAATTAGGGTTGCGGTGAACAATGCCTTAGCAAAATGAACCGTCTTTCAAAATTTCCTATACCGAATTCTCAGGATATTGAGTTAGGCTATGAATCTCCTATCTTAAAGTTTACTTAATCAGGTTTTCAGTTATTCCATAATCAACATGGAGTTCTTACAACACTCTAACCCAAAGTGGGATGTAAATCTTAACTCCACCTGCCTCTAGGGAGGTAAACAGGGTAAACTTAGGAGAAGATAATCTAAGTACAAGGAGGTTGCAGAGATTTCCATATCTCAAGCTCCAGTTCACTCATCGCTGCTTGTGTCGAATAAGTGACACATTTATGTTACTAGTCCACGAATTCCTAAATCGGGAATATTTACTTGGACAATTATATTATGGATATCTTCTTTGAATACTATTAGTTGACTTTAGTACCATATGATCATTGGGATATCTTTGTGGTTCCATGCATTAAACCTCCATGCTGATCAGACATGGAAATAATCTATGGGACACACTAGGATACACCAATCCTCATATGACACTTTTATCCAACATAGTTTGGCATTCGCAGGCGATAGAAAAGCAATGAGAAAATAATAAAATAGAATTATATATATTGTCGTACTCTTTCTAGGGAAGAGTACTCCAGATTCTTATGGAAGAATTATCTTCGAGGATGGGAGTCATAGACTATAACTGTCATCGTCTTGAAAGGCGATTCTCTTGACAAAAAGGTAAACCAGTTAACATCACCAATGGATGTCTATATATAATTATCGCATCTAATGATATTAGTCATGATCACATCGATCATATTGACTATTAGGTTTGGGTATAATCCCACCATTTTGAATAGGGGATCCTAAGGATCATAATGTTTGTGTCTCTTATGGACAATTTATTATAGCCCGTAGGCAATTCCCTTCGAAGGGATATCTATGGTATGATTATCTTTTCAGATGATATTTAGTCGAGTTCGTATGGACCCTACCTACTATTATGCTTGGACGTATTCCAACATCTTTAGACAGGGTCAAAGACCACCACTGTCGTTGTCTTATCGGACAACAAATTTAGCCCGTAGGCACTCCATTACTCACGGATGTTTATAACATGATCATCTTATAAGATGATATAAGCCATGATTCCTAGATCACTAGGCTAGATTTGAGAATTGGAAGAATCTAATATAAGGATGACTGTTGTGATTTTCTCGAATCACATTTGTCAGGGGTGCTAACACATTCCTAGGTGTTAACAAGGATTTGAATCCCTTGAGTAGGTTTCACCATCTTGGCCGCGTAGGCTAGGTTTCACCTTTAAGATTCCCTTCAATTGCATACTGACAGAGAAGGAAGGATATTTATTTTATCCAGGATTTTTATCATAAATCCTAATTCATAAGTTAATAATAGCACCAATGGCCTTGTCGCGTAGACAAGTTAAATTTATAAGCCATGATTTTAGAGAATCTAGGCATTAAGGTTTGAATCAAAGTTCATTACCTTTTCTTGACAGGGAGTTGTAGGCTACCACTGTCTTTAGTCTCAGAGGACATTAACTATAGCCCGTAGGCACTTCCCTTCTAAGGGATGTTTATTACTGAATTGCCCTCTTAGGGTAATTCATTAACCATGGTAAAACAGAGACCATATTTGGTTAATTTATTAATCATATTTATTTAGGATTTCTATTATAATTTATCCTAATTATAAAACATTAACAGTTTTATTAGTGGTACCAATGGCCTGGTCACATGGACATTTATATATTATAAGTTTATGATTTCAGAGAATCAAAGCAACAATAACTGTTTTATTTAATAGCACAAAAGGCCTAGTCACAAGGACAATTTTAAATTATAAGCCATGATTTCAGAGAATCAAGGCCTTTAAATTATAAGCCGTGAAAACGTTAGAAACCTTAGCTAACGTGAAAACGTTAGAAACCTTAATAACGGATGTATGGTACGTCTACCATTATACGTAGGATCCTAGGCATAGCCAGTACAATGGAATTATCAGCCCCTAAAACGAGTACTGGTCCCACTGCCTTGAACTATACCAG
Source organism: Helianthus tuberosus (assembly GCA_030545235.1). Classification (NCBI taxonomy): domain Eukaryota; kingdom Viridiplantae; phylum Streptophyta; class Magnoliopsida; order Asterales; family Asteraceae; genus Helianthus; species Helianthus tuberosus. The sequence goes on along the minus strand of CM060444.1, from coordinate 143,960,202 downwards.
GATCATCGTGCGCTACAGGCGGAACTGGGGTCAAGCCCAAATAACTGGGGTTAAACCCAAGGAACGGATTGCTTCAGCAGACAACCAATGTTATGCTAAGGATACCTGAACTTTCAAAACTTAAACTCACGTGAGAGATGGATAAAGGATACATGATCCTTATCCTTATATGAGAAAATAAAGAAATGAAATAGTTCAAGTTTAGGATATTACCTAAGTAAGGATCACCGATACTTTGAGGATCCTTTAAGGATATCCCTATCGTGAGGATCATCTGTGCCACTAGGATCCTGCTCACATGAAATATTTCTTCAAGTGGACAGCATTCCAAGCTCTTGGTAGCAAATCACCTTCCATGGTTAGCAATCTATATGCCCCCTTTCCTGCTTCAGCTTCAATTAAATAAGGGCCTTCCCATTTTGGAGCCAATTTTCCATCAACAGGATTGGTGGTATTTTGGAATGCTTTCCTTAATACCATATCTCCAACTTGAAACCTCCTGATCCTGACATTTTTGTTGTAAGCACCAGCCATTCTTTGTTGATAACTGGCCATCCTTATCCTAGCCATATCCCTGATTTCTTCAATAGTCTCCAGGTCTTGAGCCAAGTTCTCATCATTTTCCTCAGGATCACGGGTACTTGTTCTAGCAGTTGGAACCACTATTTCTGTTGGGATCACTGATTCTGCCCCAAATACCAAAGAGAATGGCGTTTGACCAGTAGCATTCTTAGGGGTTGTCCTATCAGCCCAAAGCACATAGGGTAGTTCTTCGGCCCATTTCCCTTTCTTGGATCCTAGCTTCTTCTTCAAATTGTTGATGATGATCTTGTTGGATGATTCTGCTTGGCCATTAGCTTGTGGGTGGACTGGTGTTGATGTTATCATCTTAATCCCCCAGCTGTCACAAAAGTTAGTGGTTCTACCCCCAATAAATTGGGAACCATTATCACATATAATCTCAGAAGGAATTCCAAATCTAGTTATAATATTTCTTTTAATGAAGGATATAACTTCCTTTTCTCTGACTTGGGCAAAAGCTTCAGCCCCTATCCACTTGGAGAAGTAATCAGTCATAGCTAACATGAATACTTTTCCACCAGGTGCCTTAGGGAGCTTACCAACTATATCCATACCCCATCTCATAAATGGCCAAGAGGAGGATATAGGATGCAATAATTCAGCTGGTTGATGAAGGATATTGCTGTGTCTCTGACAAGGATCACATCTTTTAGCATACTCCACAGCATCTCTCTTCATGGTTGGCCAGTAGTATCCTGTCCTCAGGATCCTTGAGAATAACGCCCTGTCCCCAGTGTGGTTTCCACAATCTCCTTCATGGAAGTCTTTTAAAACTTCTTGGATTTCAGGATCCTCAATGCATCTCAAGTATGGTCCTGCAAGAGATCGTCTATACAACATACTATTTAAAATTGTGAATTGAGATACCTTAGATTTGAAAGCCCTAGGGTTTTCTCCTGTAGGAATCTCTCCATGTTGTAAGTATCTCATGATTGGTGAGATCCATGACCCTGATCCTGAGTGGGATCGAGTATCCTCACTAGGGATAATTGCAGAATCATTTCCTATCTCCATAGCCTCATGATCCTCGATAGCCGGGGCCAGGATATGGATAATAGGGATCTTGATATCCTCCGGGATCTTCAAGGATGATCCTAAGTTAGCCAATGCATCAGCTTCAGTATTTTCTTCCCTTGGTACCTGCGTCAAACTAAAGGAAACAAAAGAGAGTGCCAAACTTTTGACTATCTCTAAATATTTGGTTAGCTTTTCACCTTTAACAGCGTAGGATCCATTAAAGTGGTTTGTAATTAATAATGAATCTACATGTACCTCAAGATACCTGATCCCCAAATGCTTTGCAATTTGCAAACCAGCAATTAAGGCTTCATATTTAGCCTCATTGTTAGTGGTTTGGAACTCACAAGCTATAGAGTGGGGTATTATGTCCCCCTGTGGCGATTTTAGTAGTATTCCAAGCCCTGTGCCTTTGACATTTGAGGATCCATCAGTATAGAGTATCCAAGGATCCTTGGTCTCTTCTAGCTGCTGGACTTCTAACTCAGCATCTTCTTATAAATCACTACTGAAATCAGCCACAAAGTCAGCTAATGCTTGGGATTTGATGGCTATCCTAGGCTCATATCTTATATCATATGCACTTAGCTTCACTGCCCACTTAGCCATCCTTCCTGACATCTCTGGTTTCCTGAGGACATTCTTAATTGGAAAATTAGTTTTAACAACAATAACATAAGTTTCAAAATAATGTCTCAACTTAGTAGATGCCATTATTAATGCAAGAATAAGCTTTTCAAGGTGTGAATACCTGGATTCGGCATCAAGTAAACTTTTACTTACATAATAGACAGGATGTTGTGTACCTTCATGATCCTTAACAAGGACCGCACTTACTGCTTTTGAGGATACTGCAAGATACAAGGATAGCACATCGCCTTTTTCTGGTTTCATCAAAGCCGGGGCTGAGGATAGGTAATCTTTGAGGGATCTTAAAGCATTTTCATGCTTCTCAGTCCACTCAAATTTCTTGTTCTTCCTTAGGATATCATAGAATTCTTTGCACTTCTCTGAGGATTTGGATATAAATCTGTTCAAAGCTGCTATCCTGCCTGTTAGCCTTTGAACATCCTTAGCATTGGCCGGAGATTTGATGTTCACTATTGCCTTGATTTGTTCCGGGCTAGCCTCAATGCCTCTCTTTGTCACCATATATCCTAAGAATTTACCTGCTTTAACACCAAAGTGACATTTTGAAGGATTAAGTTTCATGTTATATTTGTCAAGGATATCAAATGCTTCCTCCAAGTCTCTTAGGTGATCCTCAGCTTTTAAGGATTTTACCACCATATCATCTATGTAAACCTCCATAGTTTGTCCAATCTGGTCCTTGAACATCATATTCACCAGCCTTTGATATGTTGCACCTGCATTTCTTAGTCCGAACGGCATAGCAATATAGCAGTATATACCAGTTGGAGTCATGAAGGCTGTATCCTCTTGGTCGGATGGTTCCATTTGGATTTGTTGGAATCCAGATGAAGCATCCATAAAAGTTAACAGTTCATGACCCGCAGTTGCATCCACCATGGAGTCAATGTGGGGTAATGGGAAAGGATCCTTGGGACATGCCTTATTTAAATCGGTAAAATCGACACATACCCTCCACTTTCCGTTTTTCTTTTGAACCACAACCACATTGGCCAACCATCTTGGATACTTGACCTCTCTAATCATACCTGCCCGGAGCAATTTCTCTACCTCTTCCTGGATAATGGCATTTCTTTCCGGTGCAAACTTTCTTCTCCTCTGATGGATTGGTTTGAAGGATCTGTCAATCCCTAGTTTGTGAGTGATTACATCTTTGGATATTCCAGTCATGTCTTCATGTTTCCATGCAAAGGTAGTCTTTCTCCTTTTGAGGAAGGATACGAGGTCTTCTTTCATTTCGCCAAGGATCCCTAATCCGATATAGATTTTGGATTCAGGATCATCAGGATCCATGAGGATTTCTACCACATCCTGCTCTCTTGCCTCCAAGACATCCCTTGGAGGGTACCTTGGTTGCTATCGCTCCCTTGACTTCGAGGCTGGTTTCATCGATGAAGTGTAGCAATTCTTGGCCTCCTGCTGATCGCTATCAATCTTCACTATTCCCCAAGGACTAGGGAGCTTCACACATTGATGGTAGGTAGATGGGACTGCTTTCATATCATGTATCCAAGGCCTGCCAAGGATAACATTACAACAAGATAAACAGTCAATAACACAAAATTTTTGATAAGAGTGTAGGCCTTCAATGTATATTGGGAGTTTAATGTCCCCCAGGGTATTCTTAGTTTTGCCACTAAATCCCACGAGCACGGAGGATCTTGGTATGATATCTGATTCAGGGATACCCATCTTCTTTAGAACATCAAGCTGGATAATGTTCACTGAACTTCCTCCGTCTATAAGGATCCTGCGGACAAAATGGTTAGAAATGAAAAGAGTAATAACTAAACCATCGTGATGAGGATCCTGGATATCAACACGATCATCCTCATCAAAGGTTATGACTTTTCCTTCGGAGACACTTGATGTTCGAACTGGTCTTTCTCCATTATCCATTTTAGTTTCCTTTGCATGCCTTTTAGCTGCTGAGAAGGATGTGCCACAAATGTCTGATCCTCCAGAAATAAAGTTTATTACTTGTGCATCTGCTGGAGGGGCTGGAGCCTTCTCAGGGATCCTTTCAGGATCCTGAGTCCTTGACTTTTTTCTTCCCAACAATTCTTTTAGATGTCCCTTGCTCAACAAGTATCCAATTTCCTTTCTTAGTGCAATGCATTCTTCTGTGAGATGCCCAAAATCTTCATGGTATGCACACCACTTTGATTTATCCTTAGTTGCAGCTGGCCTATCATTTTTTCTCGGCCATCTAGCTTTATCACCTAGGTTCTGCATCGCAAGGATTAGTTCATTGTTATCAACACAAAAACAATATTCAGAAATTGGAGGATAATCCTCATCATCCTCTTCTTGATCAACAGAATGCACGTTCTGGTTATCAGATCTATTGTAGGATCTGAACTTGTTGTTCCTGAATGAGGATCCTTGCTTATCCTGCTTTGAGGATCCTGCTAACCTCTCCTGGATCCTCTTGTCGTCCTCTAGCCGAATGAACCTAAGTGCTCGTGTTCTTACCTCATCTAAGTTCCTGCATGGTGTCATAACAAGGTCATCATAGAACGACGAATCCCTAAGCAATCCCATTTTAAAGGCCTCAACGGCCGTAGCTATATCTAAGTTGGGAATGTCTAAGGATTCTTTACTGAATTTGGTAATGTAATCCCTTAATGATTCATTATGACCCTGGGTTATCCTATATAGGTCACTAGTTAATCGTTCAAATTTTCTACTACAAGAAAACTGATTATTAAACAAGTTAACTAGATTAGCAAATGAGGTAATAGAATAGGGAGGAAGACTTAGCAGCCATTTGAGAGCTGATCCAGTAAGAGTGGATCCGAATCCCTTGCACAGGCATGCTTCCTTTAACCTTTCTGGAATTGGATTGATCTCCATCCTCTCCCTGTATTGTGCTATGTGTTCTTCAGGATCCGTCGAACCATCATACAGCTTCATTGTTGGCACATGGAACCTCTTGGGTATCTCAGCATCACAGATTGGTGGTGCAAAACGAGATATCTTGTGGCTCCCATCTGCAATCTCTGGGATAGGTTTGACCACTCCTGGAACACTTGATATCATATCCTTTAGCTTTTGCAATTCTCTGGCCATGGCATGATTGATACCTGGATCCTGCATAAGACCATGGTTAGTAGTATAAGAATTATTAAAAGTGTTACCTCCCATTGGATTCAGATTAGGAAGATTGGATGTTAATCCATATTGTTGAGGCTCTGGAATGATCGAGGGACCAGTAGAAGCATTGGTCTGCATTGGAATAAAATCTCCCTGATGGATATCCGAATTTCCTGTTCGCATACTCCTCAAGGATCCTGGCATCTGGAAGGATCCCTGAAACTGGGACGATCCTGGAACGAAGGAGGATCCTTGAACCTGGGACGATCCTGGAACAAATGAGGATCCTTGAACCTGGGATGATCCTGGAACAAATGAGGATCCTTGAACCTGGGATGATCCTGGAACAAATGAGGATCCTTGGATCTGCTGCATTCCTGAATATCCTCCTGAATTCGTGAGGGATCCCATATGCTGAGGATAGGATCCCGCTGGCTGGAAATATGAACCTGATGCCTGGGTCATTGTTGTTGTTCCGTAGTGCACTCCTTTCGGTCCACCCACATATTGAACGTCTGGAACCACTGATGGTTGAGAAGTAATCACTGGAGTATCAAAATTCAAGGATTTCGGCACCAGTGGGGAATGATCCTCTGCCGTTGTCTTTTGTTTCTTGAGATCTCCGATTTCTTTGAGAATCCTCTCATTGGTCTTATCCTGTTGCCGTATCTGATCCTTTATCTGCAAAATCAAAGTAAACATGTCACTAGTAGTGGGAGTGTAAGAAGCAGAAGAAGTTGGAGGTTTTGAGAAAATGGGAGTGGGTTTCTTCGCAGCATTCTCAGCATTCTTCTGGGATCCAGAAGGTGGTGGAGGCAAAGGGGGAACGCCTTGTGAAGAAGTGAATGAGGGTATCAAATTTGAAGCATTCTTCGCTGAGGAAGCCATTTGCTTGGTCGTAGTGAACTGAAAAGAGCACAGAAATGCGAATTTTTCTAAGGACGAAGCACCAATTGCCCCACGGTGGGCGCCAAACTGTTTTGGTCAAAAAATCTAATGAGGATATTGCAACCAAACTCTCTGTTACGGGGTATGATGCTAATAATGTAGAACAATGACAAGGATCACTTCAATGTAAATTGCACAAACGACACAAGGATTTATACGGGGAAAAAGCCCTTGATCAAGAGTTGATCTCCGGCACAAAAAACCCCGGGTGATGGAAACTACCGATCACCAAGCTCAAATAAATGAATAAATGTTTACAACTTCGGATAGTAACGAGCTAGGTACAAGGATCACTATCGTGAAATGTGTATAAGTGAGTGGAAACGAATGAATGTTCGTCGAGAGCTTCAAGTGTGCGAGTATATGAGTGTGTGTAGCTGAAAATGGCTAAGTGTTCTAAATTCTAGCTCGTTACCCCTTTTAAAATAGAAGTTAACTACAATAACTAACTATCCGACTTTTGTGCCAAGCTCCCACGTTCACCACAACGTCCATTTTTGGTCAAGCACGTGCGGGATAGTCTGGGAATATTCTCCAGGAATGTCGCCAAGACTAAGTCCGAGTTGAACTTCCTGCAAAACATTCACGAATTCAAAGTAAACAATCGTTAGTATGAGGATCCTTGAGGTGATCCATGATCCTGATCCTGAAGCTCTTCTGAGGATCACCACCTGTCACAGAAGTAAGGATCATTAATTAGGATAACGAATAAGGATCACTAATTGTTAGAAAATCCTCCCCTAACAAACCCCATTCCATAAAGGTTAAAAGAAGGTTGTCTTTGCAAGGGTTTCGGATCTACATTGACAGGATCAGCTCTGAAATGGCTGCTAAGTCTTCCTCCTTATTCAATTACTTCATTTTCTAATTTGGTTAACTTGTTCAATAGTCAATTTTCATGTAGTAGGAGATTTGAACGGTTAACTAGTGATTTATATAGGGTCACCCAATAATGAATCATTAAGGGATTACATAACTAAATTCAGTAGAGAATCCTTAGAAAGCCCTAACTTAGATATTGTTACAGCTGTTGAAGATTTTAAAATGGGTTTACTTAAGGATTCTCAATTCTATGATGATCTTGTTATGACTCCTTGCAGGAACCTAGATGAGGTAAGAAATAGGGCCCTTAGGTTCATCCGTTTAGAGGATGACAAAAGGATCCAGGAGAGGCTATCAGGATCCTTAAAGCAAGACAAACAAGGATCCTATTTCAGGAATAACAAATCCAAGTCATACACTAAGTCTGACAACCAGAATGTGCATGATGTAGAGCAAGAGGAAGATGATGAAGATTATCCTCCTGTTTCTGAATATTGTTTTACTGCTGATAATAATGAACTAACCCTTGCTATGCAGAATTTGGGTGATAAGGCTAGATGGCCAAGGAAAAGTGACAAGCCAGCTGCTACCAAAGACAAATCGAAGTGGTGCGCATATCATGAAGACTTTGGTCATCTCACAGATGAGTGCATTGCACTAAGGAAGGAGATTGGTTACCTTTTGAGCAAAGGATACTTGAAGGAGTTGTTCGGATGGAAAAAATCAAGGATCCAGGATTCTGAGAAAGTCCCTGAAAAAGCTCCTCCTCCACCAACCGATGCTCAAATTATCCATTTCATCTCCAGTGGCTCTGATATTTGTGGTACTTCATTCTCGGCAGCTAAGAGGCATGCAAAGGAGACAAAGATGGAGAATGAGGATAGACCTGTTCGAACTTCCATCCTTAACCAGGAAAAATTCATATCCTTTGATGAGGATGACCGTGTGGATATTCAGGATCCTCATCACGACGGTCTAGTTATTACGTTGTTTATCTTTAACCATTTTGTTCGCATGATTCTCATTGATGGGGTAAGCTCAGTGAACATCATCCAGTTAGATGTCCTCAAAAGAATGAACATTACTGAATCCGATATTGTCCCAATATCATCTGTCCTTGTGGGATTCAGTGGAGAAACAAAGAATACATTGGGGGACATCAAACTTCCTATTTATATAGAGGGAGTAAATTCTGTTCAGAAATTTTTTGTCATTGATTGCTTATCTTGCTGTAATGTTATCCTTGGCAGGCCATGGATACACGATATGAAGGCTGTCCTCTCGACATATCATCAGTGTGTGAAGCTCCCTACTCCACGGGGTGTAGTGAAGATTTTGTTACACTTCTTCGATGAAGCCAGCCTCAAAGCCTAGGGAGGCATAGCAATTAAAGTATCCTCCAAGAGGCGTCCTGGAGGTAAGAGAGCAAGACGTCAAGGAAATTCTGTTGAACCCTGAGGATCTTGAATCCAAGATTTTTATAGGATCCGGGATTCTTGACAATATTGAACAGGATTTAATATCCTTCTTAAAAAGAAGAAAAACTACCTTTGCTTGGAAACATGAAGACACGAGTCATGACAGATATTTCTAAGGATGTTATTACTCATAAACTTGGTATTGACAGGTCCTTCAAGCCAATACATCAGAAAAGGAGGAAGTTTGCACCTGAAAGAAATGTCATTATCCAAGAAGAGGTAGACAAACTACTCAAGGCAGGTGCTACATACCAAAGGCTAGTGAATATAATGTTTAAAGAGCAAATTGGACACACAATGGAAGTCTACATAGATGACATGGTGGTTAAGTCCAAAAGAGCTGAGGATCACCTTAAGGATTTGGAAGAAACATTTGATATCCTTGATAGATACAACATGAAACTAAATCCTGCCAAATGCCACTTTAGAGTTAAAGCTGGTAAATTCTTAGGTTACATGGTGACAAAGAGGGGAATAGAGGTAAGTCCAGAGCAAATCAAGGCCACTGTGAACATCAAGTCTCCTGCCAATGCTAAGGATGTGCAAAGGTTGACAGGAACAATCGCAGCCTTGAACAGATTCATCTCAAAGTCGTCAGAGAAATGTAAAGAGTTCTATGACATCCTGAGAAAGAATAAAAAATTTGAATAGACTGAAAAGCATGAGAATGCCCTCAAGGCCCTCAAGGATTACTTATCCTTAGCTCCAGCTCTAATGAAACCAGAAAATGGGGAAACATTATCCTTATATCTAGCTGTTTCCACTAAGGCAGTGAGTGTTGTCATAGTTAAGAATCATGAAGGTTCTCAACAGCCGGTATACTATATAAGTAAAAGTCTACTTGATGCTGAATCCAAGTATTCTCATTTAGAGAAACTTGTTCTTGCTTTAATCATGGCATCTACTAAACTACGTCATTATTTTGAAACTCATCCCATTATTGTTAAAACTAACTTTCCAATCAAGAATGTTCTCAGGAAACCTGAAATGTCTGGAAGGATGGCAAAATGGGCAGTCAAGCTTAGTGCATATGACATTAAGTATGAACCTAGGACTGCCATCAAATCCCAAGCTTTAGCTGACTTTGTGGCTGATTTCAGTAGTGATCTACAAAGAGAAGCTGAATTAGAGGTTCAACAACTTGAAGAGACTAAGGATCCTTGGATACTCTTCACAGATGGGCTTCAAATGTCAAAGGAACCAGACTAGGATTACTATTAAAATCGTCATAGGGGAACATTATACCCCAATCAATTGCTTGTGAGTTTCAAACCACCAATAATGAGGCTGAATATGAAGCCTTAATAACAGGTTTGCAATTAGCCAAGCATATGAGGATCAGGTATCTTGAGGTACATGTAGATTCTTTGTTAATTATTAACCATTATAATGGTTCTTATGCTGTTAAATGTGAAAGGCTAATCAAGTATCTGGAGGTGGTCAAGAAATTGGCAAACTCTTTTGCTTCTTTTAGTTTAACACAGGTATCTAGAGAAGAAAATGCAGAAGCGGATTCCCTAGCTAACCTTAGATCATCATTGAAGATTCTAGAGGATGTTAAGATACCCATCATCCACATCTTAACCCCTGCTATTGAGGATAACATAGCCATGGAGATAGTGGAGGATTCTGCAATTGTACCTAGTGGTGGTACACAGTCGAATTCAGGATCCCGGATCCTTCCAATCTTGAGATATATACAGAATGGAGAGATTCCTGCTAGAGAAAATCCTAGAGCCTTCAAAATTAAGGTATCTTAATTTACATTACTAAATAACATCTTATATAAACGGTCTCTTGAATCTCTGGATCTTCAATGCATCTTAAATATGGACCTGTAAGAGATCTTTTATATAAGATGTTATTTAATAATGTGAATTGAGATACCTTAATTTTGAAGGCTCTAGGATTCTCTCCGGTGGGAGTTTCTCCATTTTGTATATATTTCAGGATAGGAAGGATTCAGGATCCTGAACTTGACTGTGCATCATCACTGGGTTTAATTGCAGAATCCTCCATTATCTCCATGGCTATGTTATCTTCAATTGCAGGGGTTAAAACATGGATGATGGGTATCTTCATATCCTCCGGAATCTTCAATGATGATCCAGGATTAGCTAGGGCATCAGCTTCTGCATTCTCTTCCCTGGGTACCTGTGTTAAACTAAAAGAAGCAAAAGAATCTGCCAATTTCTTGACTATTTCTGAATACTTGATTAGCCTTTCACCTTTGACATCATAAGAACCGTTATAATGGTTAGTAATTAATACATAATCTACAAGTACTTCAAGATACCTGATCCTCATATGCTTGGCTAATTGCAAGCCTGCTATCAAGGCCTCATACTCAGCCTCATTATTGGTGGTTTGAAATTCACAAGCAATTGATTAGGGTATAATGTCCCCCTGTGGAGATTTTAGTAGTATGCCTAGTCCGGTTCCCTTGACATTTGAAGCTCCATCTGTGAAGAGTGTCCAAGGATCTTTGGTCTCCTTAAGTTGTTGAACTTCTAATTCAGCTTCCCTTTGTAGATCACCACTGAAATCAGCCACAAAGTCAGCTAAGGCTTGGGACTTGATGGCAGTCCTAGGTTCATACTTAATGTCATATGCACTAAGCTTGACTGCCCATTTTGCCATCCTTCCTGACATTTCAGGTTTCCTGAGAACATTCTTGATAGGAAAGTTAGTTTTAACAACAATAGAATGAGTTTCAAAATAATGTCTGAGTTTAGTTGATGCCATGATTAAAGCAAGGATAAGTTTCTCTAAGTGAGAATTCTGGATTCAGCATCAAGTAGACTTTTACTTACATACTATACCGGATGTTGAGAGCCTTTATGATCCTTAACTAGGACCGCACTTACTGCCTTAGTGGAAACAGCCAAATATAAGGATAACGTTTCCCCATTTTCTAGCTTCATTGGAGCTGGTGCTGAGGATAGGTAATCCTTGAGGGCTTTGAGGGCATTTTTCATGTTTCTCACTCCATTCAAACTTTTTATTCTTCCTCAGGATATCATATAACTCTTTGCACTTTTCTGAGGACTTTGAGATGAATCTGTTCAATGCTGCGATTCTTCCTGTTAACCTTTGCACATCCTTAGCATTGGCAGGAGACTTGATGTTCACAATGGCCTTGATTTGTTCTGGACTTGCCTCTATTCCTCTCTTTGTAACCATATATCCTAAAAATTTACCAGCTTTAACTCCAAAATGACATTTGAAGGATTCAATTTCATTTTGTATTTGTCAAGGATATCGAATGTTTCTTCCAGATCCTTCAGGTGATCCTCAGCTCTTTTAGACTTGACCACCATATCGTCTTTGTAGACTTCCATTGTGTGTCCAATCTGTTCTTTGAACATCATATTCACTAGCATTTGGTATGTGACACCTGCATTTCTCAATCCAAAGGGCATAGCAATATAGCAATATATACCAGTGGGAGTTATGAAGGCTGTATCCTCTTGGTCAGATGGTTTCATCTGAATTTGTTGAAATCCAGATGAAGCTTCCATAAAAGATATTAACTCATGACACACCGTAGTATTCACCATGGAGTCAATATGGGGTATAGGGAAAGGATCCTTAGTGAAGTCAATAAAATCAACGCATACCCTCCATTTTCCATTCTTTTTCTGAACAACTACCACATTGGCCAGCCATCTTGGATACATTACTTCTCTGATCATACCTGCCTTGAGTAATTTGTCTACCTCTTCTTAGATAATGACATTTTTTTCGGGTGCAAATTTCCTCCTTTTCTGGTGTATTGGCTTGAAAGACCTGTCAATACCAAGTTTGTGAGTAATAACATCCTTAGATATACCTGTCATGTCTTCATGTTTCCAAGCAAACATAGTTTTTCTTCTTTTCAAGAAGGATATTAAATACTGCTCAATACTGTCAAGGATCCCGGATCCTATAAAATTTTTGGATTCAGGATCCTCAGGGTTCAACAAAATATCCTTGACGTCTTGCTCTCTTGCCTCCATGACGTCCCTTGGAGGATACTTTAATTGCTATGCTTCCCTAGGCTTGGAGGCTGGTTTTATTAAAGAAGTGTAGCAGTTCTTTGCTTCTTGTTGGTCGCTTTCGATCTTCACCACACCCCATAGAGTAGGGAGCTTCACACATTGATGATATGTTGAGGGGACTGCCTTCATATCGTGTATTCATTGCCTGCCAAGGATAACATTACAGCAAGATAAGCAATCAATAACACAGAATTTTTTAACAGAATTCACTCCCACTATATAAATAGGAACTTTGGTGTCCCCCAATGTATTCTTTTTCTCTCCGCTGAATCCCACAAGGACAGATGATCTTGGGACAATGTCAGATTCAGGAATATTCATTCTTTTAAGGACATTCAACTGAATTATGTTCACCGAGCTTCCTCTATCAATGAGAATCCTGTGAACAAAATGGTTAGAGATAAATTATGTTATAACTAAACCGTCGTGATGAGGATCCTGTATGTCCACACGGTCATCCTCATCAAAGGATATCACTTTCTGCTGGGTGAGGATAGAAGTTCGAACATGTCTGTCCTCATTCTCCATCTTTGTTTCCTTTGCATGTCTCTTAGCAACTAAAAATGAAGTGCCACAGATATCAGAACCTCCGGAGATAAAGTGGATGATTTGAGCATCAGCTGGTGGAGGAGGAGCTTTTTCAGGAACATTCTCAGAATCCTGGATCTTTGATTTCTTTTTTCCAAACAACTCGTTCAAATATCCTTTGCTCAAAAGATAACCAATCACCTTCCTTAACGTTATGCACTCATCTGTGAGATGACCAAAGTCCTCATGATAAGCACACCACTTTGATTTGTCTTTAGTAGCAGATGGCTTGTCACTCTTCCTTGGCCATCTAGCTTTGTCACCTAAGTTCTGCATAACAAGGATTAGTTCACTATTATCAGCAGCAAAACAATATTCAGAGATAGGAGGATAATAATCATCATCTTTCTCTTGTTCCACAGTATGCACATTCTGGTTGTCAGGTTTAGTGTATGATTTGGATCTGTTATTCTTGAAATAGTATCCTTGTTTGTCTTGCTTTGATGATCCTGACAACCTCTCCTGGATCCTTTTGTCATCCTCTAAACGGATGAACCTAAGGGCCCTGTTCCTTACCTTATCTAGGTTCCTGCAAGGTGTCATAACGAGTCATCATAGAATTGAGAATCTTTTAGTAAACCCATTTTAAAAGCTTCAACAACAGTAGTAATATCTAAGTTAGGGATTTCTAAGGATTCTCTACTAAATTTAGTTATATAATCCCTTAATGATTCATTATGACCTTGGGTGATCCTTTATAAATCATTAGTTAACCTTTCAAATGTTCTACTACATGAAAACTGTTTATTGAACAAGTTAACTAAATGAGAAAACGAAGTAATTGAGTAAGAAGGAAGACTTAGCAGCCACTTTAATGTGGATCCGAAACCCTTGCAAAGGCGGGCTTCCTTTAACCTTTCTGAAATGGGGTTGATCTCCATTCTTTCCCTGTATTATACCACATGTTCTTCTGGATTGGTGGTACCGTCATATAGCTTCATATTAGGTCTTTGGAACCGTTTTGGTATCTCAACATTACATATGGGTGGGGCAAAGCGAGACACCTTGTGACTTCCATCCGGGATCTCAGGAATGGGTTTAACCACTCCCGGGACACTGGATATCATATCCTTAAGCTTTTGCAACTCCTTAGCCATGGCCTGATTGATTCCTGGTTCCTGCATAAGACCATGATTAGTACCATAAGATGTATTGAAAGTGTTAACTCCTGACTGGTTTGGAATTGGAGCCCCAGAAGTGTATCCAAAATGATGCAGTTATGGTGCATGAGTGGGACCAGATGAAGCAATGGTCTGCATGGGAATGAAGTCTCCCATATGATTTAGTATATGAACCTAGGAATGCTATAAAGTCTCAGGCTTTAGCAAACTTTGTGGCTGATTTTAGTAGTGATATACAAGAAGAAGCTGACCTAAAAGTACAACAACTAGGTGAGAGTGGAGAGTTTTGGACATCTTTCATATTGGATGGGGATTTGAGATCTAGAACAACTTTGATCTGCCCCGGGCTTGCTTCTATTCCTCTTTTGATTACCATATATCCCAAGAACTTTCCTGCCCCCACTCCAAAGTGGCATTTTGCAGGATTCAGTTTCAAGTTATACTAGTCCAGGATATTAAAGGCACTTTCCAAGTCTTGGAGATGATTCTCAGCTTTCTTAGATTTCACCACCATATCGTCGATGTATACTTCCATAGTATCCCCCAATTTATCCTTCAACATCATATTGACTAGTCTCTGATATATTGCACCTGCATTTTTCAAACCAAATGGCATAGCAGTGTAACAATATAAACATATGAACATGTGGGTGTCATAAATGTTGTATCCTCCTGGTCGGATGGTTCCATGTGAGGTAGTGGGAATGGATCCTTCGGACATGCTTTGTTAAGATATGTGTAATCAACACAGACTCTCCATTTTCCATTCTTATTCTGCACTACCACTACATTTGCTAACCACTTTGGGAATTTGACATCCCTTATCATCTTGGATTTTAACAGCTTTTCCACCTTTTTTTGGATGATAGCATTCCTTTCAGAAACGAACTTTCTTCTTTTTTGTTGAACAGGCCTAAAATATTTATCAATTCCAAGTTTATGGGTTATAATATCCCTTGATATACCTGTCATATCCTCATGTTTCCAGACAAATGTAGACATTCTGCATTTTAAAAAGTTAATAAGTTGTTTATCAATATCCTCAAGGATATTGACTCCTACAAGCACTGAGATATCTGGATTATCTTTATCAAGGATGACTTTTCTTGACATCCTGTTCAGAAGCTTCCATAATATCCGCGTATCTTTGATTGCTATCATTTTTGTGATTTTGTTGATGCCTTCATCCATGAAGAGTGACACTCTTTTGCTTTCTGCTAGTCATTTTCAACCTTTACCACTCCCCAATGAGTAGGTATCTTTACACATTGGTGGTAAGTGGAGGGTACGGCTTTCATGTCATGAATCCAAGGCCTGCCTAATATTATGTTGTAGTAGGATAATGAATCTATAACACAGAAGCGTTGTAACGAGTTCATCCCTTCAACATAGACAGGTAGCTTGATTTCCTCAACAGTATTCTTCGTTTCCCCACTGAATCCTACAAGTACAATGGATTTTGAAGTAATCTCAGTTTCCGGGATATTCATCCTCTTCAAAGTCTCCAACTGGATGATATTGACTGAGCTCACATTATCTACCAGTATCCTGCGGACAAAATGGTTAGCAACATATAAAGTAATTACCAACCCATCATGATGCAGATCCTGGATGTTATCCCGATCATCACTTTCGAAAGTTATCACTTTATCATCTGTGAGCATTGTCATTCTTGTCGGCTTATCTCCCATTTCTGCTTTGGCATCTTTAGCATGTCTTTTGGCCGCAGAGTAAGAAGTTCCACATATGTCGGATCCTCCAGAGATGAAGTTGATTATCTTTGCATCGGGTGGTGGAGATGTAGTTCTTTCAGGATTCCTATCAGTATCCTGAGTCTTGTTCTTCTTTCTGCCAAGAAGATCCTTTAGGTAACTCTTACTTAGTAAGTAGCTGATCTCTTTTCTCAAGTCTATACAATCCTCCGTCATGTGCCTAAAATATTCATGAAAGGCACACCACTTTGATTTGTCTTTCCAATCAGCATTTTTCGGATTCTTTTTCGGTCATCTTGCTTTGTACCCCAATCCCTGCATAGCATACATTAGTTCAGGAACATTTACTGAAAAACAATATTCTAAAAGTTTAGGATATTATTCTTCGTCCTCATCCTAAATAACATTCACTCTTTTGTTGTCGTTCTTAGCATATGGCTTGTATCATTATTGTTTGTATGAGTATTCTGACTTCCTATTCGTCGATTCATACGTTGAGAATGTGTTCATCATTTCCTGCATTTTCCTGTCATCCTTGAGCCTTATGTATCTTAAGGCCCTATTTCGAGCTTCATCCAGATTTCTGCAAGGATTCATTACAAGGTCTTGGTAAAATTGAGAATCCTTCTGTAACTCCATTTTGAACGCTTGTACTGCCGTGACAACATCAAGGTTCGGGATATCCATGGATTCTCTACTAAATTTGTTAACATAATCCCTCAGAGATTCTTGTAATCCATGTGTTATCCTGTAAAGATCACTCATTAGTTTCTCAAAGCTCCTGCTAAAAGAAAATTGGTTGTTAAATAAGTTAACTAAATGAGCAAATGATGTAATAGAATGAGATAGAACATTTAAAAGCCATTTTAAGGTTGATCCTGTCAAAGTGGAACCAAAGCCTTTGCATAAGCATGCATCTTTGAGTTCTGGTGGGATTGGATTTATTTCCATCATTTCCTTATACTGGGCAACATGATCCTCAGGATCCGTCGTCCCATCATAGAGCTTCATGTTGGGAGTCTAGAATCTCTTTGGGATTTCTGCATTACAAATGGGGTAAGCAAATCGGGATATCTTGTGGCTATCCTGGGATACTTCTGGTATAGGCTGCACTACACAAGGCACACTCGATATCATATCCTTAAATTTTTGAAGTTCTCTGGTTAATGTTGATGTTACACCTGCATCCTGCAACGGTTCAAGATTATTAGTAGCAGGGATACTGGTGTTAATAGATGCGTTACCAGCCTGGCGATTCTGGCCATATCTTGGATCCCTTACGGTCGATATCCTAGCCATAGGGGATATTTCCAATATATTGCTACGGGAATGACTCGGTATCATGTTGCCTTTATTATCTTCGGTGAATGCTGCCGAACTAAAGTTCAACATCCTGGGTTGTAAAAGAGTAGCTACATCCTCAGCAGGTTTCCTGGAGTTTGACTTCAAGAGTTGTATCTCCTTCATTATAACATGGTTGGTTTCCTGCTGCTTTTTCATTTGATCTTATATGCTGCTAAACAAAGACAAAATCTCATCATTAGAAGCAAAGACAAAAGTTCTCCCTGAAACTCCGGATCTGGAAACATTCTGATCAAAAGAAGCGTCTCGAGATGTTTGGCTTTCATTTCTTCTTTGGGAAGCTTAAACTTGTGGAGGTGGAGGAGACAATGAACCAATCGCAGCAGAGGTTGAAGCAGGCATCGAAGAAGAGCTCAAGTTTGATTGAGAGGCCATTGAAAATAGCTTTGTAAAAAGTTTTGAGAACAAAAAGCCGATTAATGATTTTAACAAAGTTTTGAATAAAAATAGCACCACTTGCCCCACGGTGGGCGCCAAATTATTGGTAACATGTTAAGTTGAATTTTTAAAAGTGTTCCCCGGTTCCCCACTTTTTTAGTGTTCCCCAATGAACTCTCCTCTCTGTATATATATGTTAATTACGGAATATATATTTTGAAGCTTTGTTTGAAATCTATTTATTTTCATCTTAATGTTGATACACGAACCAGGCGAATTCGTGTTCATTCATTTAACTTAAAGTGAACAAACGAATGAACACAATC
The DNA here is from genome assembly GCA_030545235.1 of Helianthus tuberosus. NCBI lineage: Eukaryota > Viridiplantae > Streptophyta > Magnoliopsida > Asterales > Asteraceae > Helianthus > Helianthus tuberosus. The sequence continues at coordinate 143,942,081 of CM060444.1, read as the reverse complement.
ACTTTAATGAATATATTTTCTTGTTCGTGTTTCTTCGTTAAAGAAATAAATGTGATCGTGTTCTTTCGTTAATATTTCTACACAAAAGGAACATAAATGAAACAAATGAGCGAAATTAGTTGAACATAAATGAAACAAATGAGCGAACTAATTCGTTTGCTAGTCGATTACCCGAGGCTTGACAAATTTTGATTGTGCTGTAGATTGATGCATGATGACAATTAACCAAATTAAGTACGTAACCATTTTAGGATAGACTTATAGTACATTTGAACTAATTGGTTACCGGTCACAATCAGTCATACCGTAAACCTAACCAATGATGAGATCATATTTTACATTTTTCTATTTATTTACGGATTCATTTGCTACTCCAAACTTATATGTTGGGTTTTTAAATAGAGTAAATTGCCATTTTAGTCCCTGAGTTTTGTCCAAATTTGCCATTTTGATCCAAATAGTTTTATTTTCCCCCTTGGGTCCCTGACTTTTACATTTTGTTGCCATTTTGATCACTTTGCCTAACTCCATCCAAAAACCCAGTTTGTAACAGGGGTATTTTGGGGATTTCCTTAAAAAATGTTTTCAGTTGCCATTTTGATCCAATTCCAAAAAATCAAAAAAATTCCAAAAAAATTCCAAAAAATAAAAAAAAAAATTCTAAAAAATTCAAAAAAATCTAAAAAATTCAAAAAAATCTAAAAAATTCTAAAAAATCATAAAAATTCTAAAAAATTCAAAAAAATATAAAAAATTCTAAAAATCATAAAAATTCTAAAAAATCCAAAAAATTCTAAAAAATCCAAAAATCATTAAATGTTTCGGCACGAACCGTTTCGACCCGTACCGTTTCGACCCGTACTGTATCGAACCGAACCGTTTCGACGCGAACCGTTTCGAACCCGTACCGTATCGAACCGTACCGTTTCGACGCGAACCGTTTCGAACCGTACCGTTTCGACCCGTACCGTATCGAACCGAACCGTTTCGACGCGAACCGTTTCGAGCCGAACCGTTTCGACATGAACCGTTTCGACCCGTACCGTTTCGAACCCGAACCGTTTCGAGCCGAACCGTTTCGACGCGAAGCGTTTCGACCCGTACCGTTTCGACCCGTACCGTTTCGAACCGAACCGTTTCGACGCGAACCGTTTCGAACCGAACCGTTTCGACCCGTACCGTACCGTATCGAACCGAACCGTTTCGACGGGAACCGTTTCGAACCCGAACCGTTTCGACACGAACCGTTTCGACCCGTACCGTTTCGAACCCGAACCGTTTCGAGCCGAACCGTTTCGACGCGAAGCGTTTCGACCCGTACCGTTTCGACCCGTACCGTTTCGACGCGAACCGTTTCGAACCCGAACCGTTTCGAACCGTACCGTTTCGAACCCGAACCGTTTCGAGCCGAACCGTTTCGAACCGTACCGTTTCGACGCGAACCGTTTCGAGCCGAACCGTTTCGACCCGTACCGTATCGAGCCGAACCGTTTCGACGCGAACCGTTTCGAACCCGAACCGTTTCGAACCGTACCGTTTCGAACCCGAACCGTTTCGACCCGTACCGTTTCGAACCCGAACCGTTTCGAGCCGAACCGTACCGTTTCGACGCGAACCGTTTCGAACCGAACCGTTTCGACCCGTACCGTATCGACGCGAACCGTTTCGAACCGAACCGTTTCGAGCCCTTATGATGAGGGAATTATGTCCTCGCCATGAACAGCGGGCGTTGGAGAAAGAGTTTGATGAGTTGAAGCAAGATAGTGGTGAGCACAGGGCGTATACTGATAGGTTTGAGGAGTTGAGTCTGCTTTGCCCGACAATGGTTACCCCACTTGACATAGCTATCGAAAGGTACATCGACGGCCTACCTGACTCGGTACAAGACATCCTTACTGGTAGTAACCCTGCCACACTCCGTCAGGCGATCGAGTTATCAGCGACATTGACTGAGTCGCAGATTCGAAAGAATAAATTACACAGGAAGGGTGACAAGGGCGAGAAACAGTCATCTGACAAGGAGGATAGCAAGAAAGGTCGAAACAAGAATGGGAAGGATTCTAGTTCATCAAAGAGGGCAAGGAAGCGTAAGGTTTCCCAAAACTATGCCCTTACTGCACAGGCCCAAGCTGCACCAAATCAGCCTGCGCAACCACTAGCCAAGAAGCCTTATTTTGGCAATGCACCTTTGTGCAACAGGTGTAACGGCCATCATCAACCACACCTCCAGTGTCGTCAGTGCACCAACTGTGGAAGATCCGGTCATCTTGCTGGCACCTGCCGCATTCCTACTAATCCGAATCGCCCAGTTCAGAACCTGGCTCAACAAGTTGCTCAGCCTCTTGCTCAGCAACAGGGTCAAGCTGCACGACCACACTACCCACCTGGTGCCTGTTACAATTGTGGGGATCTGACCCACTACAGAAACCAATGCCCAAGGCTTGCTAATGCAAATCCGACCCACGGATGAGCATTCAGCCGAACAAAGGATGTTGCTGTCTTATGCCTTTGTTTCTTTTGTTTTCGTGTATTGTGAAACAATATGTCTCGTTCATAAATAAAAGTTGATGTTCACAATTCTGATATACAAGTATAATTACATGTGTGTATGACTTTTCCTATGATACCTACATCAAGGAACTATGTTCCTTACAAACTACTCTTGTGATTCTCTCTTTCAAATGATCGCTCATGATTCCTTTGAAAATTTTAAGTACTCGTTGCATTCTAAGATACGAAGTACAGAAAATAAAGTGACATTATGAGTAATCATGCTTCTGCACATCTGTGCCTTTGAAATCCTTGGTTAAATAACTAAGGGTATTTTCAAATCTCATACCCATTACGTTTTGATTTTTCAACATACACAGTACCAGTGTTTCAAAACAATCTTCATGATCTCAAAACATTTCATATAGTTTGAAAACAATTTTTCTTGATGCATTGTCTATGTTATTTCAAAAACATTGGCCATGTTATCAAAACCAACCTTCCTAATTTCAAAATATTTCATATAGTCTGAAGACAATATTAACACAATACATTTTCTGATCAAGTGCATGATTTCGAAAAGCATCATTCATGTCTTTCCAAAAACCTTATACATAATTTCAAAATTCATCTCGCATGATTTTAAAATATTTTTATAAATAGACCTACCTAGTACACCTACTTTATGATATCAAAAGTATTATATATAAGGTTTCAAAAACACTAAACATATTTTTCTTAAAAGAACCCCATGCACAGTTTTCAAAAATATCTTCCTCGTACATTTACTTAACCTTCAAATTCTGCTTCATATGTCGCCTTGACATATCTAGCATCTCAACCTCATAAGCATTTTACTTCATGTTTTGACTTAAGCACATCCCGTGCAAGAATTCAAAGCATTTTCAACTTCTGAAATCCATAAGGGATCTTTTTATCTTCATATTTAGACCCTTGTGGATGATCATCATTCAAATCAGAGTCCTTAATTGGATTCTTTATGTACCTTAATTCGAACATTTCGAGTTCTAGTAATCGAAATCGAATTTTCTTTTTGAATCTTTCTATCTTTATAGTTAGATTTTCGATAATGTTTAAAGTGCCAAATGAAATCCACGAGATGGATTCCTAGTGTGCTTTAAATACATGTACTCTGTTAGCAGAACAAACTTCTAGTTAAGCAATTTTGTGGATATGTGACTATGTGTTTATTCATCTTATATTTTCTTTTATGCATTTTTGTGTTTTTAATACTCTGGATATTCGTTATCCAAATCCTCGCAGAATCTTTCATATGAGGGATTCGTAGCAGGATATTCAAAAGGTACTACCTTCAAATCCTTAATGGGCTTCTATGTAATAGTTAAGACCCTTGGATTATATAAGTACCGCTCCATGTTTCATAAGAGATCCTTTTAGTGGTCTAGTCTAAAAGATTGATTCACAATTTGGTTAAAGAACGACATCTAGTGATGTAGCTGGACAGACTCCTTGATAGTCTATTTAGATCATTTATTGATTTAGTCTAAGGGACTCTATGGCGGTCTAGTCACACTCATCACAGGATTGTTCAGTTGGTTTTCTCTACACATTATCAAATGCACTGTGTGGACTATGCAAGGAAGTACGTAGTTATGGATGCATACATAAACTATGAAATTCCGTGCGCAGAAACCACAGTAAGATTTTAGCATGTGTAAGAACCGATAGTGACAACAATAACAAAATAAGAACGATGTAATGGAGGTACGGTGGACGCACCAATGACGCTTTATATACTTGTATATAAGTATCCCTCTTACATTGCAATTATGATGTTATTAAAGTTACTAGAAGTTCATAACCCTAATCAATATAGTTCGATCTTTTCAACTTCATACTTTCAAGCTCTCGCAAGTTTCCTCTAAATAAATTTCGGGACGAAATTTCCTAAAGTAGGGGAGACTGTAACACCTGTGCCTTCACGGCCATCAAACAAATACCAAACCAATGAAATATTATATTTCATACTTGGGATTTGTAAAAATATGTGTATCATTTGCACATATCAATTCTCGTTCAATTTCAAACTCTAAATCGCTTTCTGGAAGGTTATACGCGCACCGATGCGTAAATATAACCAGTTTAATGCAACAAACACTCCGGAATAGTGACATAGGCTTAACATACCTTAAATAACCTTTACTTAACTTAGAAATAAGTTTTGAAGGCTTTGGTATGGCAAAATCAAGTTAAATCGTTTACAGGGACTAAAGTTGACAAACTGCGAAAGTATGTCAATTTGAACTGTAACGAACATTCCGGAACATAACCATAAGTTAAACACACCTTAAATATCCTTTACATAGCTTAGAAATAGGCTTTGAGGGGTTCGGGGTGCTAAAATAAACTTTTGTGTCATTCAGGGACTAAAAGTGTCAAAAGGTGCACAAGTTTGCATTTTCGCGCATAACTTACGTTCTGAATACATCCGGACATCCAAAAATTTATGTAAGCATGACTACATTATATTTTAGTGTTCGCCTTAAGAAAAATCCATTCGTTACGTCATTTGGTTCGTTTTTCGCGCTTATGCGCATTCCGTCGTAATTAAGCGAACATCGCGTTCGTACGGCCAAACGAACCAACCTCCGGCATATTTTTGAGTATGTTTTGATTTCCCTATACTTTAACTTCATTTTAGAGCCTTGAAATGAGGTTAACGGGGTTCAAACGCATCGAAAAAGGCCTTAAACACGTGCAGGGACCATTGCTGCCAATTTTGAAACTTTCTGATTCAGGGGAGGTGCTAGCGTAGCGCGAGGCCTATGGGGCTACCCGTCGCGCTACGCGACTGCCTATCTGATCAGATTCAATGTTTTTAGCACAAGTTGCAACCTTCTTGATCCTCTACCACATGTTCTAAGTTGTTTGTCACTAAGATAAGGTGCCAAGTAGCCTCCATAACCTTTCGACAAGTGTACGGGTTGGATCATGGCACGTTTTCCATGAAACGATCCTAGCGGTTACCCGAAAACTATAAATACCCCAACACCCCTTTGTTCAAAATCACTAGAAACTTGAATTGAGAAACTCTAAGTTGAAACATTTGTTTCATACCTGAGATTTTCGAATCGAGTTTAGCATTCGGGGACCCTTCGTAAGTATTCTTTCGTTCTTTTCCTTATTTTACTGCTTTTCGAGTCAGAAAGTCAAACTTTGTTTGACTTTCAGCGTTGACCAGTAATGGTCAATGCGAAGTTCGTTTGAACTTCGCAACGTGAGTGTAATCACGTTGGTCATAGTCCCTTGGGACTATGCCCACTGATTACCACGTTGTCTAGGGTCGTAGGGTAGGCGATCTGATAAATCGCCTATACCTTCGAACCCGACCCATTTGGTCGATCATTAGGATCCGACCAAACACATTAGGTGACCATAGTAGGTAGGGAATAACCTTCCGAGGTTATACCCTATGGTCACATCGTTTAAGTAGTTGTATGATAGGTAGTTTATATGCCTTAGGTAAATTACCAGAATACCCTTTTCATGTATAATTGGTAATTTAGCATATGTAACCTAAACTTTTGCCACATAACTGATTATGTAACATGTTTAGGCATATAACACTTGTCATAGGGCTGGTTAGGCGTTCCGAACGCGTTTTACGCGAACGACGCGTTAAAGTAGCATAAGCTTCCTAAACGGGTCGTAATGGGTCGATAAGACTTAGGTTAAGTTTCATTTAGCATGTAGGCTTCGTTAAACCATAACATATGAGTTCCTACACTCATTTGGTTTACAAACCCTAATGCTACCCAGTCTTCCGATATAGGTCCGGTTTATTAACATAGTTACCTATATTAGGTGCCGTTTGATTCCGAGATCTATAGCATTACTTGGTGGTCATCTTTAGACAACTGAGCAATCTCAAGTGAGTACATAGACCCCTCTTTTACTGTTTTCCAAACTGTTTTGGGGTGGAACACATGTGCCTACTTGTTACTTTCATGCTTTCCTGTTTTCACATCATATACCTGCTATGTTTGTTAGTACATTATAGTACATGATTTCATTGTTTTCATGCTAGGTGTGCCCATTGTGTGCATTACTTAGTACATTGTTTTACATTACATTTCATGCTAGGTGTGCCCATTGTGTGCATTACTTAGTACATTGTTTTCACATTGCATCTCTGTTGCATATGTTCCAGTAACATATGGACACATTGTTTTACAGCTCTACCTTGTATGTTTACTTTAGCATACTAGGTACATTATCTTCATAAAACATGCTTACATTTTGGTATGACATTTGGGTTGTTTAAACTATACTATACATTCATTAACACCGATCATGCCGCTCGGTAGTAGGTAGTGGTACCATAGGACTTGACAAATCCCGTTCCGGACATCCCAGGGAAAGGGGATGAAAGGAATGACCGAATCCGAATACATATTCTCTTGATAACTCACTTTTACATAGTTATCCGTCTGTCTCAAGGCTTGGATGTATGAATTTTCACAATACCGCATAAATGTTCATATTCAGTATAGCATGCATATATCTTACAAAACATAACTTTGATTTAAACCAAGTTTTACTTCAATACTTTGTTTTGTACATTTTTATTTATGGTTTAAGTAGTCTAAATTTTACTTACCATACATATCATTTTGGTTATACATTACTTGACTACTTTTGGACTATAAACATTTGACATGGATATTTGACATAGACATTTTGACATGATTTACATTTGACACAAACACTTTTGACATTTGGTTGTACATACTACATGATTTACATCTTGACATGAACACTTTGACATATTATTTAATACATTTGACTATTGGTTTAAACATAGACATCTTACATTGTTTGGTTTCGTTTGATTAAGTGATTAAGTAACGATGCGTGTGTAATATAATACAAGCATGGTGGATACGCCGCTGGTACTTCCTATATATAAGTGTTTGTATGGTATTATATATCGTAGCGTTATTTGAATCATTTCAGTTTGATACATATAACATTTTATACAAATAACATACTTTTCACAATACATTGTTTTACAAACAACTAAACTTTTACAAACTCATTTTACATGGTTACTCATTTAACCATGCATTATTTTCTTATTTATACATATCATCTGATCTTATCGTTTTTCAAATGATTTACAAAACAAAGCAAATAACAAGGTTCATGACTAAACATTTTCTCAAACATAAGTCATGAAACCTATTTTCACAAAACCTATGTATCTCACCGGCATTTTTATGCTGACGTACCACATTTTCACATGTGTTTTTCAGGAAATGAAGCATAGGATTGATCAAGATACACTTAGGCGGACATGGGCCTTAGTGACAATAAAAGATGCAGACTAGTTAATTATGTTGTATTTCCTTGTTTGTTAAGACATTGTAACACTTCTAATGAATAAAACGAAATTTCAATTGCCATGGATTTGAAACATTAATTATGTTGCAACACTCCCCGATGTTTCCGCCGCGTTTTGTATGTTCCACGTGGTCGGGGTGTGACAGAAAAGATGGTATCAGAGCCAATGGTTATAGGGAATTAGGTTATTAGTAATTAGTAATGCTTTGACCTAGTCTATAACCTTCTTAGGACCCTAACGCGAGTTACTTGCGTTTAGTCATAAAACAATACCGTCACCTATCCTTAGGCGACGACCACAACAAGGACATAAATTTCAGAACCGCTTTGAAAACTAATCATCTGTTCTAGGATGATTGATTACTAGGTTTTGAACCCTCTATTGTAAGGTTTTGAACTCTCTGTTATATGGTTTTGAACCCCTTTGAATTTTCAAAATCTCGGCAAAGTTTTGGGTTTTAAATAATGTGAACACGTGCAAACTGGAAGGGTGAATGCCTGTATTCTGGGTTTTCTGTCTAGGCAAGCACTTCGTATACATCTCATCAGACGCGAGACCAGTTGTGCTTACCTGGGAATTCTTGGGATGAGTGTTCACTTATAGGCGAGCATGTCTTCGCGATACATTATTTTTGACCCATTTACTTTGATCAGTCACTGTGTGTCGTTTGTTGCTTTGTAGTAACAAACAAATGACCACTATCCTTGCTTTCATCAAATTTGTTTCATCTCGTTCTTTTCGTCTAATTCTCTCTCTCGTTTTCTTTCATGTTTCCTCTTTCAGAATGCCTCCTCGACGCGAAAGCCAGATAGAGACTGCCGAATTGGCAGAAATCATTGCGCAGCAGATGGCTGCTCAACTTCCAAATCTCTTTGCTCAATGGAACCAAGCCAACAACAACAACAATGTTCTATGCAAATACAAGGATTTTAACCAGGCTAAACCACTCAAGTTTAGTGGTTCTGAAGGAGCAACTGGGCTTCTTCAGTGGTTCGAAAGCATTGAGAATACTTTTCGCCACGTGCAGTGCCCGGATAATCGCAAGGTCGAGTTCTCCTCGAGCGTGTTTCAGAAGAGGGCTCTTACATGGTGGAATAGGGTAATGAGAGACCGATGTGCGGAAGTTGCTCTCGCACAGACATGGGCTGAACTGAGAGCCCTTATGATGAGGGAATTCTGTCCTCGCCATGAACAGCGGGCGTTGGAGAAAGAGTTTGATGAGTTGAAGCAAGATAGTGGTGAGCACAGGGCGTATACTGATAGGTTTGAGGAGTTGAGTCTGCTTTGCCCGACAATGGTTACCCCACTTGACATAGCTATCGAAAGGTACATCGACGGCCTACCTGACTCGGTACAAGACATCCTTACTGGTAGTAACCCTGCCACACTCCGTCAGGCGATCGAGTTATCAGCGACATTGACTGAGTCGCAGATTCGAAAGAATAAATTACACAGGAAGGGTGACAAGGGCGAGAAACAGTCATCTGACAAGGAGGATAGCAAGAAAGGTCGAAACAAGAATGGGAAGGATTCTAGTTCATCAAAGAGGGCAAGGAAGCGTAAGGTTTCCCAAAACTATGCCCTTACTGCACAGGCCCAAGCTGCACCAAATCAGCCTGCGCAACCACTAGCCAAGAAGCCTTATTTTGGCAATGCACCTTTGTGCAACAGGTGTAACGGCCATCATCAACCACACCTCCAGTGTCGTCAGTGCACCAACTGTGGAAGATCCGGTCATCTTGCTGGCACCTGCCGCATTCCTACTAATCCGAATCGCCCAGTTCAGAACCTGGCTCAACAAGTTGCTCAGCCTCTTGCTCAGCAACAGGGTCAAGCTGCACGACCACACTACCCACCTGGTGCCTGTTACAATTGTGGGGATCTGACCCACTACAGAAACCAATGCCCAAGGCTTGCTAATGCAAATCCGACCCACGGATGAGCATTCAGCCGAACAAAGGATGTTGCTGTCTTATGCCTTTGTTTCTTTTGTTTTCGTGTATTGTGAAACAATATGTCTCGTTCATAAATAAAAGTTGATGTTCACAATTCTGATATACAAGTATAATTACATGTGTGTATGACTTTTCCTATGATACCTACATCAAAGAACTATGTTCCTTACAAACTACTCTTGTGATTCTCTCTTTCAAATGATCGCTCATGATTCCTTTGAAAATTTTAAGTACTCGTTGCATTCTAAGATACGAAGTACAGAAAATAAAGTGACATTATGAGTAATCATGCTTCTGCACATCTGTGCCTTTGAAATCTTTGGTTAAATAACTAAGGGTATTTTCAAATCTCATACCCATTACGTTTTGATTTTTCAACATACACAGTACCAGTGTTTCAAAACAATCTTCATGGTCTCAAAACATTTCATATAGTTTGAAAACAATTTTTCTTGATGCATTGTCTATGTTATTTCAAAAACATTGGCCATGTTATCAAAACCAACCTTCCTAATTTCAAAATATTTCATATAGTCTGAAGACAATATTAACACAATACATTTTCTGATCAAGTGCATGATTTCGAAAAGCATCATTCATGTCTTTCCAAAAACCTTATACATAATTTCAAAATTCATCTCGCATGATTTTAAAATATTTTTATAAATAGACCTACCTAGTACACCTACTTTATGATATCAAAAGTATTATATATAAGGTTTCAAAAACACTAAACATATTTTTCTTAAAAGAACCCCATGCACAGTTTTCAAAAATATCTTCCTCGTACATTTACTTAACCTTCAAATTCTGCTTCATATGTCGCCTTGACATATCTAGCATCTCAACCTCATAAGCATTTTACTTCATGTTTTGACTTAAGCACATCCCGTGCAAGAATTCAAAGCATTTTCAACTTCTGAAATCCATAAGGGATCTTTTTATCTTCATATTTAGACCCTTGTGGATGATCATCATTCAAATCAGAGTCCTTAATTGGATTCTTTATGTACCTTAATTCGAACATTTCGAGTTCTAGTAATCGAAATCGAATTTTCTTTTTGAATCTTTCTATCTTTATAGTTAGATTTTCGATAATGTTTAAAGTGCCAAATGAAATCCACGAGATGGATTCCTAGTGTGCTTTAAATACATGTACTCTGTTAGCAGAACAAACTTCTAGTTAAGCAATTTTGTGGATATGTGACTATGTGTTTATTCATCTTATATTTTCTTTTATGCATTTTTGTGTTTTTAATACTCTGGATATTCGTTATCCAAATCCTCGCAGAATCTTTCATATGAGGGATTCGTAGCAGGATATTCAAAAGGTACTACCTTCAAATCCTTAATGGGCTTCTATGTAATAGTTAAGACCCTTGGATTATATAAGTACCGCTCCATGTTTCATAAGAGATCCTTTTAGTGGTCTAGTCTAAAAGATTGATTCACAATTTGGTTAAAGAACGACATCTAGTGATGTAGCTGGACAGACTCCTTGATAGTCTATTTAGATCATTTATTGATTTAGTCTAAGGGACTCTATGGCGGTCTAGTCACACTCATCACAGGATTGTTCAGTTGGTTTTCTCTACACATTATCAAATGCACTGTGTGGACTATGCAAGGAAGTACGTAGTTATGGATGCATACATAAACTATGAAATTCCGTGCGCAGAAACCACAGTAAGATTTTAGCATGTGTAAGAACCGATAGTGACAACAATAACAAAATAAGAACGATGTAATGGAGGTACGGTGGACGCACCAATGACGCTTTATATACTTGTATATAAGTATCCCTCTTACATTGCAATTATGATGTTATTAAAGTTACTAGAAGTTCATAACCCTAATCAATATAGTTCGATCTTTTCAACTTCATACTTTCAAGCTCTCGCAAGTTTCCTCTAAATAAATTTCGGGACGAAATTTCCTAAAGTAGGGGAGACTGTAACACCTGTGCCTTCACGGCCATCAAACAAATACCAAACCAATGAAATATTATATTTCATACTTGGGATTTGTAAAAATATGTGTATCATTTGCACATATCAATTCTCGTTCAATTTCAAACTCTAAATCGCTTTCTGGAAGGTTATACGCGCACCGATGCGTAAATATAACCAGTTTAATGCAACAAACACTCCGGAATAGTGACATAGGCTTAACATACCTTAAATAACCTTTACTTAACTTAGAAATAAGTTTTGAAGGCTTTGGTATGGCAAAATCAAGTTAAATCGTTTACAGGGACTAAAGTTGACAAACTGCGAAAGTATGTCAATTTGAACTGTAACGAACATTCCGGAACATAACCATAAGTTAAACACACCTTAAATATCCTTTACATAGCTTAGAAATAGGCTTTGAGGGGTTCGGGGTGCTAAAATAAACTTTTGTGTCATTCAGGGACTAAAAGTGTCAAAAGGTGCACAAGTTTGCATTTTCGCGCATAACTTACGTTCTGAATACATCCGGACATCCAAAAATTTATGTAAGCATGACTACATTATATTTTAGTGTTCGCCTTAAGAAAAATCCATTCGTTACGTCATTTGGTTCGTTTTTCGCGCTTATGCGCATTCCGTCGTAATTAAGCGAACATCGCGTTCGTACGGCCAAACGAACCAACCTCCGGCATATTTTTGAGTATGTTTTGATTTCCCTATACTTTAACTTCATTTTAGAGCCTTGAAATGAGGTTAACGGGGTTCAAACGCATCGAAAAAGGCCTTAAACACGTGCAGGGACCATTGCTGCCAATTTTGAAACTTTCTGATTCAGGGGAGGTGCTAGCGTAGCGCGAGGCCTATGGGGCTACCCGTCGCGCTACGCGACTGCCTATCTGATCAGATTCAATGTTTTTAGCACAAGTTGCAACCTTCTTGATCCTCTACCACATGTTCTAAGTTGTTTGTCACTAAGATAAGGTGCCAAGTAGCCTCCATAACCTTTCGACAAGTGTACGGGTTGGATCATGGCACGTTTTCCATGAAACGATCCTAGCGGTTACCCGAAAACTATAAATACCCCAACACCCCTTTGTTCAAAATCACTAGAAACTTGAATTGAGAAACTCTAAGTTGAAACATTTGTTTCATACCTGAGATTTTCGAATCGAGTTTAGCATTCGGGGACCCTTCGTAAGTATTCTTTCGTTCTTTTCCTTATTTTACTGCTTTTCGAGTCAGAAAGTCAAACTTTGTTTGACTTTCAGCGTTGACCAGTAATGGTCAATGCGAAGTTCGTTTGAACTTCGCAACGTGAGTGTAATCACGTTGGTCATAGTCCCTTGGGACTATGCCCACTGATTACCACGTTGTCTAGGGTCGTAGGGTAGGCGATCTGATAAATCGCCTATACCTTCGAACCCGACCCATTTGGTCGATCATTAGGATCCGACCAAACACATTAGGTGACCATAGTAGGTAGGGAATAACCTTCCGAGGTTATACCCTATGGTCACATCGTTTAAGTAGTTGTATGATAGGTAGTTTATATGCCTTAGGTAAATTACCAGAATACCCTTTTCATGTATAATTGGTAATTTAGCATATGTAACCTAAACTTTTGCCACATAACTGATTATGTAACATGTTTAGGCATATAACACTTGTCATAGGGCTGGTTAGGCGTTCCGAACGCGTTTTACGCGAACGACGCGTTAAAGTAGCATAAGCTTCCTAAACGGGTCGTAATGGGTCGATAAGACTTAGGTTAAGTTTCATTTAGCATGTAGGCTTCGTTAAACCATAACATATGAGTTCCTACACTCATTTGGTTTACAAACCCTAATGCTACCCAGTCTTCCGATATAGGTCCGATTTATTAACATAGTTACCTATATTAGGTGCCGTTTGATTCCGAGATCTATAGCATTACTTGGTGGTCATCTTTAGACAACTGAGCAATCTCAAGTGAGTACATAGACCCCTCTTTTACTGTTTTCCAAACTGTTTTGGGGTGGAACACATGTGCCTACTTGTTACTTTCATGCTTTCCTGTTTTCACATCATATACCTGCTATGTTTGTTAGTACATTATAGTACATGATTTCATTGTTTTCATGCTAGGTGTGCCCATTGTGTGCATTACTTAGTACATTGTTTTACATTACATTTCATGCTAGGTGTGCCCATTGTGTGCATTACTTAGTACATTGTTTTCACATTGCATCTCTGTTGCATATGTTCCAGTAACATATGGACACATTGTTTTACAGCTCTACCTTGTATGTTTACTTTAGCATACTAGGTACATTATCTTCATAAAACATGCTTACATTTTGGTATGACATTTGGGTTGTTTAAACTATACTATACATTCATTAACACCGATCATGCCGCTCGGTAGTAGGTAGTGGTACCATAGGACTTGACAAATCCCGTTCCGGACATCCCAGGGAAAGGGGATGAAAGGAATGACCGAATCCGAATACATATTCTCTTGATAACTCACTTTTACATAGTTATCCGTCTGTCTCAAGGCTTGGATGTATGAATTTTCACAATACCGCATAAATGTTCATATTCAGTATAGCATGCATATATCTTACAAAACATAACTTTGATTTAAACCAAGTTTTACTTCAATACTTTGTTTTGTACATTTTTATTTATGGTTTAAGTAGTCTAAATTTTACTTACCATACATATCATTTTGGTTATACATTACTTGACTACTTTTGGACTATAAACATTTGACATGGATATTTGACATAGACATTTTGACATGATTTACATTTGACACAAACACTTTTGACATTTGGTTGTACATACTACATGATTTACATCTTGACATGAACACTTTGACATATTATTTAATACATTTGACTATTGGTTTAAACATAGACATCTTACATTGTTTGGTTTCGTTTGATTAAGTGATTAAGTAACGATGCGTGTGTAATATAATACAAGCATGGTGGATACGCCACTGGTACTTCCTATATATAAGTGTTTGTATGGTATTATATATCGTAGCGTTATTTGAATCATTTCAGTTTGATACATATAACATTTTATACAAATAACATACTTTTCACAATACATTGTTTTACAAACAACTAAACTTTTACAAACTCATTTTACATGGTTACTCATTTAACCATGCATTATTTTCTTATTTATACATATCATCTGATCTTATCGTTTTTCAAATGATTTACAAAACAAAGCAAATAACAAGGTTCATGACTAAACATTTTCTCAAACATAAGTCATGAAACCTATTTTCACAAAACCTATGTATCTCACCGGCATTTTTATGCTGACGTACCACATTTTCACATGTGTTTTTCAGGAAATGAAGCATAGGATTGATCAAGATACACTTAGGCGGACATGGGCCTTAGTGACAATAAAAGATGCAGACTAGTTAATTATGTTGTATTTCCTTGTTTGTTAAGACATTGTAACACTTCTAATGAATAAAACGAAATTTCAATTGCCATGGATTTGAAACATTAATTCTGTTGCAACACTCCCCGATGTTTCCGCCGCGTTTTGTATGTTCCACGTGGTCGGGGTGTGACAGAAAAGATGGTATCAGAGCCAATGGTTATAGGGAATTAGGTTATTAGTAATTAGTAATGCTTTGACCTAGTCTATAACCTTCTTAGGACCCTAACGCGAGTTACTTGCGTTTAGTCATAAAACAATACCGTCACCTATCCTTAGGCGACGACCACAACAAGGACATAAATTTCAGAACCGCTTTGAAAACTAATCATCTGTTCTAGGATGATTGATTACTAGGTTTTGAACCCTCTATTGTAAGGTTTTGAACTCTCTGTTATATGGTTTTGAACCCCTTTGAATTTTCAAAATCTCGGCAAAGTTTTAGGTTTTAAATAATGTGAACACGTGCAAACTGGAAGGGTGAATGCCTGTATTCTGGGTTTTCTGTCTAGGCAAGCACTTCGTATACATCTCATCAGACGCGAGACCAGTTGTGCTTACCTGGGAATTCTTGGGATGAGTGTTCACTTATAGGCGAGCATGTCTTCGCGATACATTATTTTTGACCCATTTACTTTGATCAGTCACTGTGTGTCGTTTGTTGCTTTGTAGTAACAAACAAATGACCACTATCCTTGCTTTCATCAAATTTGTTTCATCTCGTTCTTTTCGTCTAATTCTCTCTCTCGTTTTCTTTCATGTTTCCTCTTTCAGAATGCCTCCTCGACGCGAAAGCCAGATAGAGACTGCCGAATTGGCAGAAATCATTGCGCAGCAGATGACTGCTCAACTTCCAAATCTCTTTGCTCAATGGAACCAAGCCAACAACAACAACAATGTTCTATGCAAATACAAGGATTTTAACCAGGCTAAACCACTCAAGTTTAGTGGTTCTGAAGGAGCAACTGGGCTTCTTCAGTGGTTCGAAAGCATTGAGAATACTTTTCGCCACGTGCAGTGCCCGGA
The DNA here is from genome assembly GCA_030545235.1 of Helianthus tuberosus. Taxonomy (NCBI): domain Eukaryota; kingdom Viridiplantae; phylum Streptophyta; class Magnoliopsida; order Asterales; family Asteraceae; genus Helianthus; species Helianthus tuberosus. The sequence continues at coordinate 143,925,822 of CM060444.1, read as the reverse complement.
TAATCGCAAGGTCGAGTTCTCCTCGAGCGTGTTTCAGAAGAGGGCTCTTACATGGTGGAATAGGGTAATGAGAGACCGATGTGCGGAAGTTGCTCTCGCACAGACATGGGCTGAACTGAGAGCCCTTATGATGAGGGAATTCTGTCCTCGCCATGAACAGCGGGCGTTGGAGAAAGAGTTTGATGAGTTGAAGCAAGATAGTGGTGAGCACAGGGCGTATACTGATAGGTTTGAGGAGTTGAGTCTGCTTTGCCCGACAATGGTTACCCCACTTGACATAGCTATCGAAAGGTACATCGACGGCCTACCTGACTCGGTACAAGACATCCTTACTGGTAGTAACCCTGCCACACTCCGTCAGGCGATCGAGTTATCAGCGACATTGACTGAGTCGCAGATTCGAAAGAATAAATTACACAGGAAGGGTGACAAGGGCGAGAAACAGTCATCTGACAAGGAGGATAGCAAGAAAGGTCGAAACAAGAATGGGAAGGATTCTAGTTCATCAAAGAGGGCAAGGAAGCGTAAGGTTTCCCAAAACTATGCCCTTACTGCACAGGCCCAAGCTGCACCAAATCAGCCTGCGCAACCACTAGCCAAGAAGCCTTATTTTGGCAATGCACCTTTGTGCAACAGGTGTAACGGCCATCATCAACCACACCTCCAGTGTCGTCAGTGCACCAACTGTGGAAGATCCGGTCATCTTGCTGGCACCTGCCGCATTCCTACTAATCCGAATCGCCCAGTTCAGAACCTGGCTCAACAAGTTGCTCAGCCTCTTGCTCAGCAACAGGGTCAAGCTGCACGACCACACTACCCACCTGGTGCCTGTTACAATTGTGGGGATCTGACCCACTACAGAAACCAATGCCCAAGGCTTGCTAATGCAAATCCGACCCACGGATGAGCATTCAGCCGAACAAAGGATGTTGCTGTCTTATGCCTTTGTTTCTTTTGTTTTCGTGTATTGTGAAACAATATGTCTCGTTCATAAATAAAAGTTGATGTTCACAATTCTGATATACAAGTATAATTACATGTGTGTATGACTTTTCCTATGATACCTACATCAAGGAACTATGTTCCTTACAAACTACTCTTGTGATTCTCTCTTTCAAATGATCGCTCATGATTCCTTTGAAAATTTTAAGTACTCGTTGCATTCTAAGATACGAAGTACAGAAAATAAAGTGACATTATGAGTAATCATGCTTCTGCACATCTGTGCCTTTGAAATCCTTGGTTAAATAACTAAGGGTATTTTCAAATCTCATACCCATTACGTTTTGATTTTTCAACATACACAGTACCAGTGTTTCAAAACAATCTTCATGGTCTCAAAACATTTCATATAGTTTGAAAACAATTTTTCTTGATGCATTGTCTATGTTATTTCAAAAACATTGGCCATGTTATCAAAACCAACCTTCCTAATTTCAAAATATTTCATATAGTCTGAAGACAATATTAACACAATACATTTTCTGATCAAGTGCATGATTTCGAAAAGCATCATTCATGTCTTTCCAAAAACCTTATACATAATTTCAAAATTCATCTCGCATGATTTTAAAATATTTTTATAAATAGACCTACCTAGTACACCTACTTTATGATATCAAAAGTATTATATATAAGGTTTCAAAAACACTAAACATATTTTTCTTAAAAGAACCCCATGCACAGTTTTCAAAAATATCTTCCTCGTACATTTACTTAACCTTCAAATTCTGCTTCATATGTCGCCTTGACATATCTAGCATCTCAACCTCATAAGCATTTTACTTCATGTTTTGACTTAAGCACATCCCGTGCAAGAATTCAAAGCATTTTCAACTTCTGAAATCCATAAGGGATCTTTTTATCTTCATATTTAGACCCTTGTGGATGATCATCATTCAAATCAGAGTCCTTAATTGGATTCTTTATGTACCTTAATTCGAACATTTCGAGTTCTAGTAATCGAAATCGAATTTTCTTTTTGAATCTTTCTATCTTTATAGTTAGATTTTCGATAATGTTTAAAGTGCCAAATGAAATCCACGAGATGGATTCCTAGTGTGCTTTAAATACATGTACTCTGTTAGCAGAACAAACTTCTAGTTAAGCAATTTTGTGGATATGTGACTATGTGTTTATTCATCTTATATTTTCTTTTATGCATTTTTGTGTTTTTAATACTCTGGATATTCGTTATCCAAATCCTCGCAGAATCTTTCATATGAGGGATTCGTAGCAGGATATTCAAAAGGTACTACCTTCAAATCCTTAATGGGCTTCTATGTAATAGTTAAGACCCTTGGATTATATAAGTACCGCTCCATGTTTCATAAGAGATCCTTTTAGTGGTCTAGTCTAAAAGATTGATTCACAATTTGGTTAAAGAACGACATCTAGTGATGTAGCTGGACAGACTCCTTGATAGTCTATTTAGATCATTTATTGATTTAGTCTAAGGGACTCTATGGCGGTCTAGTCACACTCATCATAGGATTGTTCAGTTGGTTTTCTCTACACATTATCAAATGCACTGTGTGGACTATGCAAGGAAGTACGTAGTTATGGATGCATACATAAACTATGAAATTCCGTGCGCAGAAACCACAGTAAGATTTTAGCATGTGTAAGAACCGATAGTGACAACAATAACAAAATAAGAACGATGTAATGGAGGTACGGTGGACGCACCAATGACGCTTTATATACTTGTATATAAGTATCCCTCTTACATTGCAATTATGATGTTATTAAAGTTACTAGAAGTTCATAACCCTAATCAATATAGTTCGATCTTTTCAACTTCATACTTTCAAGCTCTCGCAAGTTTCCTCTAAATAAATTTCGGGACGAAATTTCCTAAAGTAGGGGAGACTGTAACACCTGTGCCTTCACGGCCATCAAACAAATACCAAACCAATGAAATATTATATTTCATACTTGGGATTTGTAAAAATATGTGTATCATTTGCACATATCAATTCTCGTTCAATTTCAAACTCTAAATCGCTTTCTGGAAGGTTATACGCGCACCGATGCGTAAATATAACCAGTTTAATGCAACAAACACTCCGGAATAGTGACATAGGCTTAACATACCTTAAATAACCTTTACTTAACTTAGAAATAAGTTTTGAAGGCTTTGGTATGGCAAAATCAAGTTAAATCGTTTACAGGGACTAAAGTTGACAAACTGCGAAAGTATGTCAATTTGAACTGTAACGAACATTCCGGAACATAACCATAAGTTAAACACACCTTAAATATCCTTTACATAGCTTAGAAATAGGCTTTGAGGGGTTCGGGGTGCTAAAATAAACTTTTGTGTCATTCAGGGACTAAAAGTGTCAAAAAGTGCACAAGTTTGCATTTTCGCGCATAACTTACGTTCTGAATACATCCGGACATCCAAAAATTTATGTAAGCATGACTACATTATATTTTAGTGTTCGCCTTAAGAAAAATCCATTCGTTACGTCATTTGGTTCGTTTTTCGCGCTTATGCGCATTCCGTCGTAATTAAGCGAACATCGCGTTCGTACGGCCAAACGAACCAACCTCCGGCATATTTTTGAGTATGTTTTGATTTCCCTATACTTTAACTTCATTTTAGAGCCTTGAAATGAGGTTAACGGGGTTCAAACGCATCGAAAAAGGCCTTAAACACGTGCAGGGACCATTGCTGCCAATTTTGAAACTTTCTGATTCAGGGGAGGTGCTAGCGTAGCGCGAGGCCTATGGGGCTACCCGTCGCGCTACGCGACTGCCTATCTGATCAGATTCAATGTTTTTAGCACAAGTTGCAACCTTCTTGATCCTCTACCACATGTTCTAAGTTGTTTGTCACTAAGATAAGGTGCCAAGTAGCCTCCATAACCTTTCGACAAGTGTACGGGTTGGATCATGGCATGTTTTCCATGAAACGATCCTAGCGGTTACCCGAAAACTATAAATACCCCAACACCCCTTTGTTCAAAATCACTAGAAACTTGAATTGAGAAACTCTAAGTTGAAACATTTGTTTCATACCTGAGATTTTCGAATCGAGTTTAGCATTCGGGGACCCTTCGTAAGTATTCTTTCGTTCTTTTCCTTATTTTACTGCTTTTCGAGTCAGAAAGTCAAACTTTGTTTGACTTTCAGCGTTGACCAGTAATGGTCAATGCGAAGTTCGTTTGAACTTCGCAACGTGAGTGTAATCACGTTGGTCATAGTCCCTTGGGACTATGCCCACTGATTACCACGTTGTCTAGGGTCGTAGGGTAGGCGATCTGATAAATCGCCTATACCTTCGAACCCGACCCATTTGGTCGATCATTAGGATCCGACCAAACACATTAGGTGACCATAGTAGGTAGGGAATAACCTTCCGAGGTTATACCCTATGGTCACATCGTTTAAGTAGTTGTATGATAGGTAGTTTATATGCCTTAGGTAAATTACCAGAATACCCTTTTCATGTATAATTGGTAATTTAGCATATGTAACCTAAACTTTTGCCACATAACTGATTATGTAACATGTTTAGGCATATAACACTTGTCATAGGGCTGGTTAGGCGTTCCGAACGCGTTTTACGCGAACGACGCGTTAAAGTAGCATAAGCTTCCTAAACGGGTCGTAATGGGTCGATAAGACTTAGGTTAAGTTTCATTTAGCATGTAGGCTTCGTTAAACCATAACATATGAGTTCCTACACTCATTTGGTTTACAAACCCTAATGCTACCCAGTCTTCCGATATAGGTCCGGTTTATTAACATAGTTACCTATATTAGGTGCCGTTTGATTCCGAGATCTATAGCATTACTTGGTGGTCATCTTTAGACAACTGAGCAATCTCAAGTGAGTACATAGACCCCTCTTTTACTGTTTTCCAAACTGTTTTGGGGTGGAACACATGTGCCTACTTGTTACTTTCATGCTTTCCTGTTTTCACATCATATACCTGCTATGTTTGTTAGTACATTATAGTACATGATTTCATTGTTTTCATGCTAGGTGTGCCCATTGTGTGCATTACTTAGTACATTGTTTTACATTACATTTCATGCTAGGTGTGCCCATTGTGTGCATTACTTAGTACATTGTTTTCACATTGCATCTCTGTTGCATATGTTCCAGTAACATATGGACACATTGTTTTACAGCTCTACCTTGTATGTTTACTTTAGCATACTAGGTACATTATCTTCATAAAACATGCTTACATTTTGGTATGACATTTGGGTTGTTTAAACTATACTATACATTCATTAACACCGATCATGCCGCTCGGTAGTAGGTAGTGGTACCATAGGACTTGACAAATCCCGTTCCGGACATCCCAGGGAAAGGGGATGAAAGGAATGACCGAATCCGAATACATATTCTCTTGATAACTCACTTTTACATAGTTATCCGTCTGTCTCAAGGCTTGGATGTATGAATTTTCACAATACCGCATAAATGTTCATATTCAGTATAGCATGCATATATCTTACAAAACATAACTTTGATTTAAACCAAGTTTTACTTCAATACTTTGTTTTGTACATTTTTATTTATGGTTTAAGTAGTCTAAATTTTACTTACCATACATATCATTTTGGTTATACATTACTTGACTACTTTTGGACTATAAACATTTGACATGGATATTTGACATAGACATTTTGACATGATTTACATTTGACACAAACACTTTTGACATTTGGTTGTACATACTACATGATTTACATCTTGACATGAACACTTTGACATATTATTTAATACATTTGACTATTGGTTTAAACATAGACATCTTACATTGTTTGGTTTCGTTTGATTAAGTGATTAAGTAACGATGCGTGTGTAATATAATACAAGCATGGTGGATACGCCGCTGGTACTTCCTATATATAAGTGTTTGTATGGTATTATATATCGTAGCGTTATTTGAATCATTTCAGTTTGATACATATAACATTTTATACAAATAACATACTTTTCACAATACATTGTTTTACAAACAACTAAACTTTTACAAACTCATTTTACATGGTTACTCATTTAACCATGCATTATTTTCTTATTTATACATATCATCTGATCTTATCGTTTTTCAAATGATTTACAAAACAAAGCAAATAACAAGGTTCATGACTAAACATTTTCTCAAACATAAGTCATGAAACCTATTTTCACAAAACCTATGTATCTCACCGGCATTTTTATGCTGACGTACCACATTTTCACATGTGTTTTTCAGGAAATGAAGCATAGGATTGATCAAGATACACTTAGGCGGACATGGGCCTTAGTGACAATAAAAGATGCAGACTAGTTAATTATGTTGTATTTCCTTGTTTGTTAAGACATTGTAACACTTCTAATGAATAAAACGAAATTTCAATTGCCATGGATTTGAAACATTAATTCTGTTGCAACACTCCCCGATGTTTCCGCCGCGTTTTGTATGTTCCACGTGGTCGGGGTGTGACAGAAAAGATGGTATCAGAGCCAATGGTTATAGGGAATTAGGTTATTAGTAATTAGTAATGCTTTGACCTAGTCTATAACCTTCTTAGGACCCTAACGCGAGTTACTTGCGTTTAGTCATAAAACAATACCGTCACCTATCCTTAGGCGACGACCACAACAAGGACATAAATTTCAGAACCGCTTTGATATTCGGTACCGGTACCGGTACCCACTTTTGGGGATTTTCGGTACCGGACGCTACCGAGCTCATCCCTAGTGACAAAGATCTTGAAGATGAAGTCTTACATGAGGTGTTAAATGAACTAGTAGAGGAAGAACGTCATAGTACTAGAGGCATGCGTGAGGGTAGTACTGAAGCAGACCAATTAAGGAACTCAATTGCAAATCAAATATGGACTAACTATTTGATGTTACAAGAAGATTAAATAGATATGTCAAATTAGTTTTAGAATAGTACATTATAGTAGTTCGTTTTGACATTATATTGATGATTGGTGTTTGAAATTATTTATGTTATTTGGTTTTTATATTATTAAATATTATTACATTTACCAATTGCAAGTTTTTAATTGTTCTAACAATGTATTCTTGTTGAAATTGTATTATTAATTATTACTACATTTGCATATCACAATTCATCATGAACAAACATGACGTCAGTGAAAATACCAGTGAAAAGGAAAACATGATGTGGACGGAAACTATGGATAATGCATTCATACAATCCATGATAACAAAAGAAATCAATGGTTATAGGATTGGTGGAAATTTTACTCCACAAGCATACAAAAATATGGTTGCGGAGCTTAGCACAAATCTTCAAATGACTTTTACCAAAGCTCATTTGAAGAATCGTTTAAAGACGTTGAAACACCGTTTTTCTGCCTGGTATGATATGTTTCAGGGAACGTCATTAAGTGGGTTCTCATAGAATCCTGAAACTCAACTAACTGAGGCAGAGGATGAAGTCTAACAAAAATTAATAGACGTAAGTGCTTTAATTATTTACTAGAATATTCAGATTATCGTCTGTAATACTAATTATTTTGATTTTGTTAAATAGTCAAAGCCAAAAGCTGCAGCGTTGAAGACGAAGAAAGTCACAAACAATCATGAAATGCTAGAACTATTTGCAAAGGATAGGGCATCAGATGCACAAGCTGAAACTGGTAAAAAAAGAAATGCCCGATTGTAGAAGGATGATGGCATTAACATAGAAACACCTCCAGAACTGGATGAATTCTTAGTTGCCAATGATGTAACTCTAGAGAGACAATACAATCTTGATGATGTTCATGTGGTTGATCTTACGTCTTCTCTACCCAAGCAGTCTTCTAGTGCAAAGAAATATAAGAGTAGAAAAAGAAAATTCGAACAAGAAGATAACGGTTTAACCTCAATGATTATGAATGGCGTTGGTAGTATAGCTAACGCTATTGCTGAAGTAAATAAAATTATTCAGGAAAGCAATAAAATACTTAAAAAAGTTCATCATCACGAGTACACAGGTGATGAAAGTATTAAAGAATTGGAACCGATGGGTTTGGAACCTCAAGAAATACCATTGGCTTTTAATTATTTAGTGGAGAATCAAGCTAAAGCGAGATCATTATTTAGTTGTTCTCCTAATATACGGTTGAGTTTGCTGATAGGTATGATAGGTTTAGGTAATTAAGGACTCAAGGATGCATTTATCTAGTAAAGTTTTTCTTGTTTGATAACTTAGTACGCTTATGACCTTTTTATTTGTTTCTTGTTTATTTGACCTGTTATTTGTTTCTTGTTTGTTTGACCTTATCTAGTAAAGTTTTTCTTGTTTGATAACTTGGTTTCTTTATTTCCTCTTTTAATTTGTTGTTTCGTATAGTGGTTCTGGCGTTATTCCACAGTTATTCGAATTTGTTGGTCAAACAATATACCTATCTGAAGTGGTTCACTGTTTCATTGCTGGACCAGATGATTGAAGATTGGAATATGTTAAGTGAAATGCAGGGAATTTGTTGGAATGTGTTATGTTATGAGACTGTTAAAAACGTACTCTTGTTACTAATGTTGTTGCTTTTTCACACAGTTAATACAGGTCTAGTCCTCGGTTATGGTTTTTTCATAATTTTCGGTTTTGGGTTGGTTCGGGTTTAATCCGGGTCGGGCCGAGTTAACTCATTTGCTCAGCCCTATCAGTCGCTATGTCATGACATATTTTTAGGTTAATTAATGTTTTATGTTTAAAGGGTATAATGGTAAAATTGTTTCTTTCTTTTCTTTTCCTCCTAACTTGCAAACACATAAAATGTTTGATTTCTTCTCGTTTCCTTTACTTTTCATTAAACTCGGGAACACAAAAAAAATCACATCTTTTCCTTCCTTTCCTCTCTTAATTCATTTTCCTTCCCCTCCCCTCTAAAATGAGACTCGAGAACAGTGTAAAAGGTGTTTGCCTCATGAATGTTATAAAAGGTGTTTGCCTCATGAATGTACAACCCCCTTTTTAGAATATGTTGACCGACTGATCATAATTAAGTACGTAACCATTTTAGTATAGACTTCTAGTCCATTTGAAACTGATTGGTTACCGGTCACAATCAGTCATACCGTAAACCTAACCGATGATGAGGTCATATTTTACATTTTCGATTCACGTTTTCTTTTGAAAATTTTATTTACGGATTCATTTGCTACTCCAAACTTAGATTAGATCATATGTTGGGTTTTTAAATATGAAAAACTAGCCAATCATCTCTATAGATCAAATGGTAGAAGACTTGCTCGACTCTCACCTGGTGCAGAGGGAGGCACTGGTGGGCAATGATAGGAGACCCAAGGAAACCTGGGTTGGATCCTTGAGCCAAACGGGTTTTACTGGTAACTTCATTGTCGTGCCTACGTGCGGGTGGGTTACTGGGTTTTCCCCAGAATTTGTGGTGGACTCGGGTTACTCTCGGAGTACTCCGTTTGTACAGTAAGTCTCCTAAGAGTGCTCGAGATTGATTATTTTCGCCGTTAAAAAAATATGAAAAACTCATATGTGGTCCTACGCTCCTACTATTAAACACATATATGTATTGCCATTCGTGAATACATGCAATTCTTACCTGCCTGGAATCAGCTTTTGTTAGATTCTCCATTTTGTCTCTCTATCCATATTTGTAATATAAACTTCCAACTCCACCCAAATCACCTCCTTCCAATTCCAAAAAAAATATGACAATTTCAACTTCTGAATCTCATAATTCTTCATCAATCAATCCACATAACGGCTTCTGTTCCAAAACCCTAATCTTCCACAGCCTCAGGCCACCACCATATCTCCCTCCACCTTCCTCCCCATTATCCGTAACCGATTTCATCTTCTCTCTCCTCCAAACCACCACCGCATCACTCATCGACGCCACCACCCGCCGCACCATCCCGTACTCCGACGTCCCGTCAATCGTCCGCAACCTCGCCGTCTCCCTCCGTCAAGCGCCGTTATCTCTATCCCCTGGAGACTCTGTTTTTATTATATCCTATAATGGTTCACACATCCCTATTTTGTGTCTCTCTCTGTTTTCTGTTGGTGTTGTTGTTTCGCCGGAGAATCCTGCTAGCTCGGTTTTGGAGATTACGAACATGATCCGGCTGTGTAAACCGGCGGTTGCTTTCGCTACGGCGGAGGTGGTGGAGAAGGTGAGAGAAGCAGGGTTTAAGAAGCGGATTGTGGTGATTGAGTCGGATGAGTTTGAATCCATGATGAGAGTTGTTGAATCCAATGGAGGAGATGGAACCAAAGTTAGGGTTTCGCAATCGGATACGGCTGCCATTTTGTACTCATCAGGTGTTGTTATAATCGTTTTGTCAGATGGGTCAGGGCCTCATAATTGTGGTTGGGTTATTTATTTATTTATTTAAGATGTTACGGGGTGTAAACGAGTTGGACTGGGCTCGGGCTTTGTTTTTAAAGCATGAGTTCGACTCGTGAATGGTATTTCGAGCTGGCCTAACTCGTTTATTATTTATTAATTAATTTAAAAGGGTGTACCTATTGGCACACCCATTTGCCTATCTACACACCTTAAAAGATGTTTTTTGTCCTTATATGCACACCCTGCAGTGTCGAACTGTGGCCAAAACGCGGCGTTTTAGTTCGGTTAACCTAACAAACACTGACGGGTTTCTGACGGGTCTGTTGACCGCAAGGGCGTAGCTTAAGAGGGGCCGGGAGGGGCGCCCGACCCCCCGAACTTTTCGCTCAGTAGTGTTATATATGTAGTTTTCGTATAGAATTTTTTGGTATATACGTTTTCGACCCCCCGGTTCTATAGAATTTTTTGGGTATATACGTTTTCGACCCCTGCGTTTTCATGGTCAAGCTTCGCCACTGGTTGACCGGACCAAAACGCAGGGTTAACCTAACAAAGACTGACGGGTTTCTGACGGGTCTGTTGACCGGACCAAAACGCCGAGCTTTGGCCGCGTTTTGGTCCTGTCAACCAGACAAAAGACTGACACCCGGTCTGGTTGACAGGACCAAAACGCGGCCAAAGCTCGGCGTTTTGGTCCGGTCAACAGACCCGTCAGACACCCGTCAGTCTTTGTTTGGTTAACCGGACCAAAACGCCGCGTTTTGGACACAGTTCGACACTGCAGGGTGTGCACATAAGGATAAAAAACACCTTTTTGAGATGACTAGAGATAGTTTGGGCCATTTAAAATTACTGTTTTTAATAAATTTATTATGTAGTTATTTGTTCGTAATTTTGTAAATAACAATTATTATTATCTATTATCTATCTCTATTAATTCGTAACATGTGAAACAATGGTGGTTTTTTCTTTTTCGTTTTTTTACTATTTCAAGTTTATATTATTTTTTTTTACTCTTTCAAGTTTAAAATTTATCCCTTACAAATTAAAAAATATACGGCTTAAGTCAGATAGTTTTATATTAACTTTCGTTCGTTAGTCTTTTTTACAAAAACTAAATACGCAATATAATTTTTTTTGGAAACCGGATCAAGCTGATACCCACTGAAAAACATCGGTACCATATTGGTACTATTAGAACCATTAATGGTATTTGTTTACTGTGGTTTTCAATCAATATAAACCATGTGTCGACATCCTTATGGACTTAACACGACTTTATTTTGTAAGTTTTCTTTTTTAGTTGCTATATCGGTTGTCGGTACTATATCGATACCTTAATGAACCGGACCAATATCGTCCAAATTCTTGCCATGAACGTTATTTTTTTTCATTGTGTCTACGATCCATGTAAAATTAATTAAAAAATCGACTCGCCCTCTCTACGAAACGCAGGTGTAACCCGCTAGTTGTTTTTATTATACAAACATGTATTTAATATATTAAATAAAATTCTATGACAATAGGTTTGTATATGCAAGTTCGAGCTCATTTAATAAACAATTTTATTTTCTCAAAGGCCGTGGGGTATGGTGGGGCGGGGGTTGGGCTTGGGTTGGGGCATTAGTTGACACGTGGCTTGGGGAGCAGACATGGGCTAAACCCACATTCAACACGGTATGGTGGGGCTGGGGTTTGGGGCGTGGGTTTGGCGGGTTTCGCTGGGCTGACCCGCTGGGCTATTTGAATATTATTTAAAACAAAAAATTTAATTTTTTAATATTTTTAAATAAAGAAAATTACAAAAAAATATTCCTAACTTTTATATTTGTTTTTTATCTTTTCTCTCATCGCCAAGATTAGTTGTAACTCTTCACCCTCTAGGTGATCAATGGGCTGGGATAGAAATTTCAAATCATCCCGTTTTTGTTTCTTGGCATCTCTAGCGGCATCTCTAGCTTCTTTGCTCCTTCGTATTTTGGCCCTTTGTTGTTGGAATACGTTGAATGTATCCAACTTGCATGAAATGTTATCCAGCTGCTCGCTGTATATTCCCCTACGCGAGCCCGAACTCCCAGCTGAAGGCGATGCCGTACCCGATCTTGATTTTTTAGCACGCCTTCTTGAGGCATTTCTTCCATACTCAGGCCGGTTTGGGTTTGGCGAATCATCCAAAAGGTCCTCAAACTCTTGATCTCGTGCATCAGATTGGGCTTGGGACGAGACCCTTCACCTTTTGGAAGACGAGTTAGTTTCGCTACCAATGGGGATATTCGCCCACTTTGGATGAAACTTACAAATCTCCCAACAATGCATGAACGGAAGTCGGTCCCCACATTTGATTTGAATGTGCACACTGCATTTGTCAAAATGTCGGCTTCGGTTTCACCACTTTTTGGGTTTTGCTTTGCTTTATTTAAAAAACCACTATATTTTGTAAGTTGGGTGCTTATCTCGCTCCACTTTGAGGATAAGCTATCGTTTTCACGATAAGCCTCCCTTCCCATTTCTTCATGGAATAGTCTACTAACCGATTCCCATTGGGCGGTTCGATGTTGCGAATTTCCTATTTTAATAAAACCAAAATTTAATATATTACAAAGTTATATAAAAAATAACCATTAAAATGACGGTTATAAGGATGCATTTTTTCGTTTTGTAGAAGGAGAATTAAAGATGATTTTATAGAAGATGTGGTTGAATGTGGTAAAAAATGAAAGAAAAATGTGAGTTTTATAGTGAAAAATTATTTTTTTTTTAACATAGCCGTTGGCCAACGGCTATTTTGTTTTGGCCATACACAGCCCGCCATGTCAGCTCGCTTCCTCCGCCCCACGCCCGGCTTGAAACCCAAGCCCCAAGGGCCACGCCCCAACCCAAGCCCACCCGAGGTGGTGGCTTGGGCGTTTTCCCCCAACCCACGCCCAAACCCCACCCATACCCCATGGTCTAAGCTGGGGGCTCGAGTTCGTTCGACTCGAGCTCATTTATTAAACAATTTTATTGTTTTAGGCTAGATCTCAAGTTCGTCGAGCTGACTCGAGCTCATTTATTAAATAATCTTATATTTAGGACAAGCTCGAGTTCGTTTAAGCAAAGGAGCCGATTTCGAGAAGCTGTCTCATTTACAACCCTAGCTTGAGTGTAATTTTGGGTCAAGATTGAGTCTTTGTTTACTTTTTCATTCTTGTGTTTGGTTTATAATAATAAAACGATTCATTTGGGGTTTTAGTGTTTCTGTTCTAATCGATCTCTGCCTTTTAATCAGGTACCACAGGGAAGATCAAAGGAGTGAAACTGACGCATCGGAATTTAATATCATCATTCGCCGGAGCAATCGCCGGACGTCAACCCAGATCTTCTCCGGCGGTGTACCTTTATCCGGTGCCGTACTTTCATGTCTACGGCTTCAGTCTCTGCATAAGGACAGTGGCGTGTGGTGATAGTTTAGTGTCCATTGGACGGTTCGATCTGCGGTCAATGCTGAGGTGGATTGGGGAGTTTAAGGTTACTCATCTGCCACTAGCACCGCCGGTGGTGGTGGCATTGGTGGACGGTAGTAATGAAGGTTTGGTGAATGGAAGCGATTGGAGATCTGTGGAGTCGGTGTTTAGCGGCGGAGCACCGCTTACGGTGGCCGTGATTGATAAGTTTAAGAGAAGGTTTCCGAATGTGGCTTTGGTGCAGGTTAGTTGTTGTTACGTCATGCATGACATCCTACGTGGCAAATTTCAGTTAGTTAAGTTAAATGATTAATGTACTAATTCTACTGCCACATGGTTTGTCAATGCTCTTTAGGCATATGGGTTGACCGAAACGACAGGTGGAGTCTCACGAATTGCGGGTCCGTATGAGAGCACGATAGTAGGCACCGTTGGGCGGCTCATAGCCAACTGTGAAGCAAAGATAGTTGACCCTGACACGGGGGCTGCATTGCCTCCTATGAACCGTGGTGAACTATGGGTTCGAGGCCCATTCATTATGAAAGGTAAAATATTATGTTTTCATGGTGAACACCAGGCAGACCTGAACCTTTTTCGTTTTGGCGATCAGGGTATGTTGATGACAAAGAAGTTTTGGATACTATGGTTGACTCGGATGGATGGCTAAGAACCGGTGATCTTTGTTACTTTGACAATGAAGGATTCTTATTCATTGTGGATCGGTTAAAAGAGCTGATCAAGTATAAAGGTTATCAGGTATGTTTTTATGGCAAAAGATCAAATACAAATAATCTTAACATACTAAACATACAAATTGAAGGAAAACCCAAAAAGACAAGGTGACATTTTTGTAATTACCAACAACTATCAAAGTTACAACCAAAAATACCTAAAAAAACACAATTTTTTTTTTAACATTTTTTATTAAAAAATCGCTACATTTCGTTAGCAAAAAAAAAAAAAAAAATTTTTTTTTTTTTTTTTTTTTTGCTGCGATTTTTTAATAAAAAATGTTAAAAAAATAAAATAATTTGTGTGTGTTTTTTTTATTTTTTAAGATTTTTTTAGGTTTTTTGGGGGTTTAGTTTTTAGCATTTTAGCTTGGGTGGGGGGGGGGGGTTAGGTTTTTTTTTAGGTTTTTGGGGGGTGGGGGGGTAGGTTTTTTTTAGGTTTTTGGGGGGTGGGGGGTTTAGTTTTTTTTTTGGGGGGGGGGGGGGGGAGTGGTTAGGTTTTTTTAGGTATATTTGTAGAGTAACTTTGATAGTTATTGATAATTACAAAAATGCCACCTTGTCTTTTTGAGTTTTCCTTCAATTTGTATGTTTAGTATGTTAAGATTATTTGTACAAGAACTTTACCCATGTTTTTATGCATTCAAACATTTGTAGCTAAAATAGTTTTCAGCACAGGTGGGTGGGTCATATAAAGGTTAAAAAAAACTAGTGTGTCAATGTGTTCACAAAATATTATCTCAATAATAATTTGAATTGTCTGGATAAAATTATGGGTTAATACCATAAAAACATACTTTCTCATTTTACACGAATGTTTGCTTAACGAAACGTATCAATGATTTTTCTAAACTAATTAAATTGCATGTAGGTACCACCAGCCGAATTAGAACACATTCTACAATCACATCCTGACATTATTGAAGCAGCAGTGATTCCGTATGCATTTCACCCCTTAATCGTTAGAAGTGGAAAGTTCAACTCAATTCACATTTAAACATGTATTTGGTTATGTAAATACTAAAACGACGTGTTTGATTTTGCAGGTATCCAGATGAGTCAGCAGGGCAAGTACCCATGGGTTTTGTGGTTAGAAGAAAAGGAAGCACCATTGATGAAACACAAGTGAAAGATTATGTGGCAAAACAGGTATTTTTTATTTCTTAGATTTCTCTTAATTTAGATACTAAACGGATACTGAATCAGGTTGCACCATACAAGAAACTCAGAAGAGTTTGTTTCATTGATTCGATTCCAAAAAACGCTCCAGGGAAGATATTGAGGAAAGAGTTGATCAAGATGGCTCTTTCGGGCATCACTTCTAGGCTTTAAGTAGTAGTGTAAGGGAATCGTTCCTAAACGGGTGTAAGATTTGAAATGGAATGAATTTGGTATAGAAGAAGTCTATTCCCATATCACCGGTAAATCAAGCTCTTCGATTATGATTACTGACTGCAAACCAAACTTCACGTAATAATCCCTGGAATTTGCTACAATAAATGATAATCAACTTGTTTAATTGATGTAAGCAATTTAGTCTCATGGTTGGAGAAAAATGGACAATGTAGCAAATAAAGAGCAATAAGCTGAATGATCCAATGATTTATCGGATTACAAACAACATTCAAATCATACGGTCGTTTACTAAGATAAAAGTTTCTGAGCCTTTGACTCATCGGGTCGTTTACTTGTTAATTGTGTTAACAAACACAATTTAAATTTGGGTAGATTATTTTCAATCACCATAGCTTTACCTTGTAAATAGACACTATGTGGTTATCTTGATATGAATAGCATGTTAAATTCTATTTAAATGAGTAGATTTCCAATGTTATGGCTAATTGGTTAGTGAGTTATTGCAAGTGGGTGTGACCAGTGGCGGATGTTGCAAATCATTACAGGGGCAACGTTTCAAAAAGTTGTCACACCTTTTATGTACTTTGATCTAATGGACGTTAATTTTTTCTCTCGACTTTGATCATGTGGGATGCACATAATGTTTCAAATTATTGCTATACCTAAATAAATAAAAAAGATTGATCAAATACATAAAAAGAAAAAAAAAATAATAATAATAATAGTAAATGGAATGAATACAAAAAAAATGAATATGATCTGACAAATTGTAAATGTCACATTTTAACATGTTCTAATCATATATGTTATATTTTCAGCTAAGTTAAGTATATGTAGGGTATAAATAATAAAGTATAGAAAGTTCACTTCCCGAAAATAGCTTCTCGTGTCACAAGTTGAATCCCCCGAACCCATAACTCAGCCATCTCAACACCACCCTCACACACAAAATGCACCTCCTTGTTCCTAGTTGTAACCACCCGAAACAACCCTGGTTCATCGCGGTCCGCCTTTTTCCTTCGGTTCCACCGAAACGACCCGCTCGGCCCCACCTCCGCCCATTTACACACCACGTTCCGCCTGCTCGATTTTCCCCACCCCAGTAAACCGTTACCCTCGACCATAACTAGCTGTTTGGTATGCGGACACCCTTTACCCCCTTTACAATGCTTCTTGACCCGACCCCCACCCAACACGAGCCCACGGGCCATATGGTCCAATAGAACCCGTTCGGCATCATTCCCTACACCGTTTTCACGGGCTAACATCAGGGCGGTTTCGTGTCTTGCATTCTCTATGTCACAAATCGCTCCTTTCGAGATTAAAAGCTTGCATATTTTTCCATGCCCGCCTCTTGCGGCTAACATAAGGGGTGTGTATCCGTCGCTGTCAGGGGCATTTACGTCATTTTCTCCATTGGTTAATGCTTCAACGGTGTCGTAATCGCCTTTGGAAGCCGCTCGGTGGAGGGTGTAAAATGTAATGTTACTAGAGTTTGGAGTGGATTTCGTAAGTGCATATTCAAGAATAACTTTCTCAAAATCACCACAATTTACACTTGCTTTTGACAAACTAATTGCGGTTTCACCATACTTGTTTTCAAGATTCACATCAGCTCCTGCGAAAACAAGCAACCGAAAGGCGTCCACGTGGCCGTTTATAACCGCCACCATAACCGCCGAGTACCCGTTTTCGTCTTGTTCGTTAAGGTCGACAACACCCGTTTGGTCAACAATCTTTTCCAAAGACTCAACATCATTTATTCGTGTAACAAACATCAAAGTCGAGAATATTGAAGTGTCCGAGGAGTAAAGAACCGTCCCGGTCCGAACCACGTCTAAAATAGCTTGTCTTAACCCTAGTGTCCATCTAACCAAACCCGCAATCGACTGAACACATTGGTTAGCCATATTAACCAACCCGAAATCCGCACCTGACCGAGCCAATAACTTAAGACAATCCACATGTTTATACCTTGCACATATCATCAATGCGGTTTCACCCCCTTCGGTTTTCGAATCAAGATTACAACCCGCATTGACCAAGTGGTTCAACACGGTGTAATAACCTCGCCGAGCAGCCAAATGGATTAACCGCGCTCCAGTTCCTTGGATCGGGAACTCAGGATCCGCACCGCGGTTTAGTAATATCTCAATTGCTTTTAGATTTGCACAAAGGATGGCATGGTGGATGAGTGTTCTTCCAAAATGAGGAATGTTGGGGGACACATGTTGTAAAAGCATGTTTAAGATTGAACCGGTTTCTTCGAAATACTCAACGGCGCACCATGTGATGCTATATGGCTCGGCTAAACCGGCACCCACTCGGAACTCTTCTCCTGTGGTTAGGTCCCATGACCATGCGCCTAGGCTCACCTTGGTGTCTGTTCTCGCACCAGCCTGGTTAAATAACAATATTTTAATCAATGTTTTCATAACCTTACCGGTGATCTGATAGACTGCTAGACTGGTTTTAAAAACCGGATGACGTCTAACACAATTAAAACAAAGCCTATAACTAATTTAAAAACAAAATATTAAATAATTTTAGTTTTGGGTGTAACAAAATATGATGACTGTAACAAATTAAAGAGTAGTAAATAAATCAGTAGATTTTGAAAATAAAGTTTAAGCAATATAAATATTGAAAATCCGGTGTGTTAGTTAGCTCATTCGGTCCAAATGGTAAATTAATCGGCTAGCCCAAAGCCCCAAAGCCCAAACAACTACGGTTCAAAAACAATATACCAACTCCCCGACCACAAGTATTAATTGTTGGATTTTTATATACATTTTGACTCTCTTTGTACCCAGTGAAGAAGAGAGTCTAGTGACAACTATGAAATAAAGAAGTTCTGGTTCCGCTACTGCTTGCTAAATTTACCATGACCCAACCTGACCTATCAATTTACAACTCTTGGAGCGGTTTAAGTTTAAAGTAATTGTCAACCAAATCTTGACCTGTAAAAGAAGGCGAACAATGGCGATGTGGCGATTAACTGTGGCGGCAACAAGAGCGTTACAACTAACGTCAGCATGTAGAAAAGGCTTGGATGACCGAAGCAAAACTCGAGCAGTTCCATTTATGTCTACCCCACCCTGCCACCAAACATAGAAACACATATAAGTCTTTATATATCTGTATATTATACCTTTAGCTCACAATAATAATATTAATAAATATGCTAAATTATATAAAGAAAAAGTTAGGTAACTTTGGTTGGATTTGCATTTAAGGTAATAAATTTTTAATATAACAAAATTTCAAGTTTGGTTAGTTTGGTTGGAGTTGTATTTAAGATAATAAATGTTTTACTATAACATATTTTAAGCAAAATACGTGTAGTCAGTGGCAATATTGCAGAAATCGGCCTAGGCGGCCGATTAATCGGCGCCTAGGCGCTAGTCGGTGAGTTACTGACTAATTTTGAGCTAGTCGGTCAAATTAATCGGACATGGTCAAAATCGGTCCAAGGCGGTCAAAATCGGTGAAAATCGGTCCAAGGCGGTGAAAATCGGACTAATCGGTCCATTGTTTTACAGCCCATTAAACCCAAATTTTGACCCATTAAACACCGATTTTGAAACTGGCCCATTGTTTTACAGCCCAAATATTAATTATAACCTATTTTATCTTCACAATTTCAGCCGTCACCTATGTTTTGACCACCAGCTCCTAAAATCGGACACCAGACACCACCAGCAGCTCCGACTTCCTCCGCACACCACCAATAGTTTAAGTTTAAGTTTAATTGCTTATAAAAAATCCCATTCCAATTAATCCCGATTAATCCCTAGGCGTTACCTCACCGCCCGACTAGCGCCTAGCGCCTTCTACAACATTGGTCAGTGGTAGCCAAACATTTATTACCGATTTCAAATAATCTATTATCGATACTGGTATCGTTTATGATTGGTACGGTACAGGTACCAGTATTTCGATAAAAAATCTCATCCCTAGTGGTAGCAATGCATGATGGAAATATATGTCCTTTCCAAAAAGTAAAGGGTTTAGATCTCATAATGTGCAAATATGTAGATTCAGAAGTAGGATTAAAAGAGTGTAGGTTTACATAAAAAATATTTTTTCAATGATTAAAAAAGTGTAAGTTTACACAAATATTTTTTTTCAAAATTTACAGAAGAAACTAAAACTATTTTATATTTTAAGGTTTTTTTTTTTAAACCGCTACTCACATTTTTATATTTTAGGTAACTAATGTTTTATAGTTTAAGGTAACAAGTTTTATATTTGTAAAGGGCAAAAAGATAAAAAGTTGTTTTCAAATTAAGAATACACCCCCTCAGGTTTAGGATCATGTAAAAAGATGAAATTTGTAAGAAAGATAAGACTGAAGGGAGTGGAGCGTCCCCCTACCCAAGCCGCCCCAAACACCGCCCCCCATAGGCGTTCCATGGGGCGTCCCCCCTTGGGCGTCCTCTTCTCGTCGCCACTCCTCTCACACAAATCAATTTTTGGCACAAAATTTCAAGGATTCCCCCTCCAAGATGCCCCAAGCCGCCCCAAACACCACGCCCCCTTTTTTTCTTTGTGCAAGACGCCCTCTAAAGGGACGCCCCACTCCCTTCAGTCTAACAAAGAACATGAAGAGGACACATGTCATTATTTAATTTATTAGGATAATAGCAAATAAGTAATTTAATAAAAAACTTAATTAAAGATAAAATTCAAAAACTCACATGCGATGCACATTCAAGTTTCCCCGTCGTTTTTAAATGTCAGTAACTTTTATACGTAACTGTTTTTTTTTTTTAAATTAAACCATAATAACGATTGTTTTTTTTTTATCTTTAATATAAGCATTATATTGCTATACTTATATAGAGAAAAAAATTACGTTTCAATCGGATGTTTTAGTCCATTGTGTTTTATCAATGTTGTTTTAATTGTATAGTGATTCAAGGCGTTGTGTTTTACAGTAAAACACTATTAACGTATATAAGACACCATAACATTGCAAATACCATTTACATTCAATCTTTCAGTCTTGTTTTCTATGGTGTTTTATTTTAGGAATTCAAAACAGATTATGGTGTCTTGTAAAATAAAACACCCTAGAAAACAAAATTGAATGTAAATGGTATTTGCAATGTTATGGTGTCTTATATACGTTCATGATGTTTTTCTGTAAAACACAACACCTTGAATCACTATACAATTAAAACAACATAGACAAAACACCATTGACTAAAACATACGATCGAAACGTAAATTTTTTTTCTCTATATAAGTATAGCAATATGGTACTCATATTAAAGATAAAAAACACTCGTTATTATGGTGTAATTTTTTTTTGAAAAAAAAGTTACGTATAAAAAGTTATTGACGTTTAAAAAAGACGGAGGAACTTGCATGTGCATTGCATGTGGGTTTTTGAATTTAAAAATGTTAAATTTACCTTTATACCCTTAATATAGAAAATTAATTATTTTAATGGTAAACACTATTTACAATTTTGTCATTATAATCTCAACCATTAGATTATAGATCAAATGGCAGTGGCGGATCTAGAAAAATCGCATAGGGGTAACGTTTCAATAAAAATGGGTAACGAAATCAAAAAAAGTCAAATTTTTTCAAAATTTACACTACCGTCGGAGGGTCAAGGGGCAACGGAAGTTACCCCTTCTATCACTCTAGGTTCGCCCCTGTCAAAGGGTGTAGATTCATTCCTACACTTCTCACAAAACACACCATTTTTACAATAAGTCTACCCTATTCCCTCAGTTTATCTGTTCCAGTTATTAGTTCAATAATTTACACTTTAAATAATTTCTTACTTTTCTTGTCGTGCATTAGTTCTACATATTATTTGTACTATAGGGGCCTATAGGCTATAATATACAATACAAGCAGGATAAATATATGACAAAATAATATTCTAAGTTCACTGGAATTTAACTCATTAAATATGGTGGTGGCATAACATGTACCTTCAAAAGTGTGTCAACAACATCTACAAACCCTCTACACGATGCGTTGACCAAGGCATGGATTGCGACGTTGGGGCGAATGAGCTCAGACGCCATTAGAGCTTTAGCCGCCTTGGCTAGACCAAGATGGCTAGCTTCAAGCAAAGCCTCCTCACAAGCCAACTTAGAAGCTCCACCTTCAATTAACAACTCTAGTATCTCAACATGGCTTCCCCTAGCCGCCGCTGTGGTCGCGTACCCACGGAATAATTTTTTGTTAACGTTTGCACCGAAAGTCTACAGTTTAGATTTACAATATTCACAAATTAGAATGATAACCATGTCACACATTAGGTGAAAATTTTAAAAACTTTCATTTTTAAAATTTTAAAATAATTTATATGTGACATTATAATTCTTTAAGAAAACAACCAATATAAAAAGACATGTAAATGAAAAGAAAAAAATGCGTGGTTTGTTTATGAAGATTGAATGGCTCTTTGACTATTTATATGTTATGATTAATCATTTAATTAAGCATTAACTCCTGCAAAATTGGTCGATAATTCAAAATTCAGATTACCAACCATCATCAAACAAACAAAAAAATAAATAAATTGAATAAAATTGGGTGATTCTAACTCAACTCCGAGGGTACGTTCAACAACACCAACTTCGAGAACACATATATGACACGATAAATACTATCTAAACATGCCCTTGTATATTAACCATAACATTGAGGTACTTTTAGCACCACCTTTCTGCCGCCTAGAATATGTAATTAAAGACTGACGAGTGACGACGCAAAAAACGATCAAATTACCAGTAGTTTTCGAACAAGCGTCACATTTCCAGCATGAGCAGCAAGAAACAAAGCAGTAACATCCGTTTTAAACTCCTCAAATTCGACTCGAACCTCGCTCGGAGACTCATCGTGCAACACGATTTCTGTTTTCTTCGAACTCAAACACACGGTTCCTACGAAATTCACATCAACAAACGGATCCGCCAAGCATTCGAGTGCCACTTTAAGGTCATTAGTATGCGCAGCTTCAATAAGGCGATGCGAAATTTTCTCCTGGTAATCTTCCACCGGAAACACTTGTTTCGCGGCCAGATATCCTCCACTGCCGCCAGTGGATTCACCGGAAATCCGGGAATTGAACACCATCATGTTTTTTTCCAGTGGTTCTTAGTTAGCAGAGTGTTTACAAGAGGGAAAAAATGGTGATGGTGTGTTATTATTGTTGGGAATTTTAGGTGTTAGGTACTTTATATAACTCATACCCTTAAACGTTTGCCTTAGTTAATATTTTTTTATTAGTGAGTGTTTGGCTTAATTATAAATTTTTATTAGTGAGTTAGTAAATTACATAATTTTTTGTGGATAAACAAAACTCTATATAATTTAATACAAGAAAATATCAAATATATATTTTATGTTCGTGTTTAATTACAATTTTTATTCAAGGTATTTTTAATGTTTACCATACTTTTTAATAGTTCCAAAATAAACTTATATGATTAAAAAAATTATTATGTAGCGATAAATGTTATAAGAGAGTCGAGATATATGTCTATATGTCTTTGAGTTAGTTTTGAAGGATATGATAAATGATCATGTCAAGCAGCAGTGGCGGATCTAGAAAAAACGTTAAGGGGCAATGGTTTAAAACTTTCTTTTCTATAGGGGCATTAAAATAAAATAAAAACGTCAACCTTTTTCAAAATTTACAGTACCGTCGAAGTGTGAGGGGGTAACGGAGGCTACCCCTATTCTCAAGCTACATAAATACTTACTCAATTAGTCAATTTTCTCTGAATAATAAATATATATTTAGTTTGACACCTAGTAACCGTTTAAACATTGAAGTAACCGAGAAAACGGTGAAGAAAGTTCGTTGGTGTTACATGACAGCCGGATATGGCCGGCTTTTATTTTGTTTCATGTTTTTTAATGTTAAAAAAATAGATAATATAGAAGAAGCAACCTACTATCCATTTATGGTTGAAATGATGATGTTATTAATTATTCTTTATCTTTAAGTCATGGCCGAAATTATTCTAAATAAATCTTTACAAATCATGTGGATATGTTTTAATGAAAAACATATATTCATTATTTGATTGTAAACTTGCTATTATATATTTAAAGAATTTGATAAAGATTATCCATGATTTGCTAGGTTTGTATTTTTTTTAGCCAACGGTAGAGGATATGAGTTCGTTGAATCATATGATTTAAGATTAAGGACTTTTATGAAACGTACAATTTTGGCTTACATTGTATTGTATTGTATTGGCTTAGATTTCCCTATATTTTCCGATTGGCCTATGCATGTTACTTCTTCTAGTCTTTGTGCCTTCATGACGATCTATCAGTTGCTGTTATACTATTTCACCATTGGTACCTTACCAATATCATATTCTAGTACTCTTTGTTCCGATGTTTAGATTCCTTGAGTAGATTCGGATTCGAAAATTTGAAATTCGATTCGAATTCGATTAAAAAGGTTCAAATTCGAGTTGATTCGTATTCGAATCCAGTAATCGAATTAGAATCGAATATGAATTTATGATTTTCAGTTCGTTTCGATTCGGAATTCGAATTCAATTTATATGTATGTATTTTTAATATATATATATGTGTATACACACACAAACATATATACACACACATAACTTCTAAACATGGCCAAAATATAAACTACCTCCGTAAGTGATATGTTTATTATTCATAACATTACCAAACCTACTGACAAATAGCCCATACTACTTATTTCTAAATTTTTACCTAACTTAAATCGCTACTAGTAACCAACCTATCTTCTAAATTTCGAGGAAAAAGGTCTCGGGTGATTATAGATGTTGAAAAAGGTGAAAACGAGCCTAAATATGAAGAAACCGAGCATCTAAACGAGATCAGGAGAGCGTATGCTGAAAAGGAACAACTTTCGAGGAAAAAGGTTCACTCTCGCCACCCGCGAGCGGATAAGGGAGTTGCCTCGCGGGCCGCGAGAAGGGTGTTTGACCTAGTTGACATGTTTGCTTCCTCGAGTGTCACGACCCCCGGCCCGGAATTACCCGGTCCAGAAGCCGCGGGACAGAAACCCGTGGTATTGGTGTGTTATTTGGCAGCGGAAATTTGAACAGGATATTTTTAAACTGAAAATGCCCAGTTATTTTATTTCACATTTTGGGACAAACCCCATAATTTACAATAAAAGAATTTCACGAGGAAATTCCCTATTTTACAAAACATGTTTATTTATTTTATTTACTGAGCCACATTCATCAAGCTGGTGCGCGATGTGACACTTTTCCTGATTCACAGTAAATCACCTGAAACATGTTTAAAAAGATTTTATCAGCGGGGAAATACTGACGAGTCGTTCATTTTGCCAAACAACACATTGTTATAAATTACAGGACTAAGAGCGATTACAATTGCCACTATCTTATAATTATCTGGTACAGTGACACCCCCTGGTGACGATGGTCATACCACTATTGGGTCATTTCACCCAATAATGATGATTATCTCTGTTTAGGCTCGTCCACCTAAACGAGAGAGAACAATAGTAATGTGCACAATACCCCACTTACTGCCAGTAATTTAAGATAACAAAGACTTACCCCCTGTAACATATAACTGGAAAACTTTTGGGTATTGTAAAACACTTTTGATAAAAAGAGAATGACTCACATTGCAGGTTTAGTTGGACAGAACTTTGCCTACTGATTTAGCCTCATAACCTAGTTAAATAACAATGCACACGAAACTAGGTCAGTAACTTAATACAACATTTACGATAAACTCACGAAATCAAAACCCTCACGACGAATGACAAAGTATAGCCCGAATTCGGGCAGCACTTAAACATCCATCGGATCGGTTTCAATCGATCGGACATTGTATCGTAGCAGTGATCGAGTTAATACCCTGTACTCGTAGCAGTGTTTCCCTAAGTGAAATTATGATTTTGAGTAGTATACTTCGTCTTTTGAACTGATTTTTCGAACACAGATGAAAGCCCCATGCACGAGCAATTTATAGCAAAAATTTGGTTTTTACACGGCCCGCGTAAACCCAAGAAAGATCTTACGCGGCCCGCGAGGGCCGCCCTAGCTACGATTAGGGCTAGTGTGTCACGCGTAGGTTTTTCTTGGTTTTTCTCAAGGATTAGGGTTTTAGGGGTCCGGGTTTTTACTTACGGAGTATTGTGGGGCATTTTTGGCAGGTCCTTACATCCTCCCCACCTTATTTAAAATCTCGTCCTCGAGATTTACTGAAACAGGTAAGGATATTTCCGCTTCATTTCTGATTCTATCTTGACTTTGACTAGTACCAGTCTTTTGTGCTTGAGAAACTTGACCTTTCTATCTTCTATATGGAGTGGTTTCTCAATAAATTTTAATTTTTCATTTACCTCTATATCTTGAAGAGGTACTACCAGGGATTCGTCAGATAAACACTTCTTGAGGTTAGATACATGAAATACGTCATGTACTCCAGCCAGCTCTTCTGGTAGTTGTAGGCGATAGGCAACTAGTCCTATTCGCTGGATCACTGGGAGTGGTCCTGTATACCTTGGACTTAGCTTTCCTTTCTTACCGAATCGAACTACCCCTTTCCAAGGAGAAACTTTCAAGAGTATATTGTCTCCGACTTGAAATTCTAACGGCTTACGTCGATGGTCAGCATAACTTTTCTGGCGATCTCGAGCCGTCTTTAGTCTTTCCTTGATTTGAGTTATCTTGTCGGTGGTTTCCTGTACAATCTCGGGACCTGACAATTGGCTTTCTCCTATTTCTGCCCAGCAAATTGAAGTTCTGCATTTTCGTCCATATAGTGCTTCGAATGGGGCAGCTTCGATGCTTGCATGATAACTATTGTTATAGGAGAATTCGATTAAGGGTAGGTGGTCATCCCAGTTTCCACCAAAATCTATCACACATGCTCTAAGCATGTCTTCCAGGGTTTGGATCGTCCTTTCACTCTGTCTGTCTATTTAGGGATGGTATGCAGTACTTAGATTCAGTCGGGTCCCCATTGCTTCTTGGAAACTTGTCCAGAAATGTGAAGTGAAACGACTATCCCTATCTGATACAATGGAGAGTGGGACTCCATGTAAGGATACTACCTCGTCTACGTATAACTTTGCTAATCTTTCCATGCTAAAGGTTTCCTTCATGGGCAGAAAATGAGCTGATTTGGTTAATCGATCCACAATTACCCAAATTGCGTCGTTACCTTTTCTGGTTTTGGGCAACTTAGTAACAAAGTCCATTGTTATGAGTTCCCATTTCCATACATGCATTTCTAATTGTTGGAGTAACCCTGAAGGTTTCTGGTGTTCTGCCTTAACTTGCGAACAAGTTAGACACTTAGATACATATCTAGCTATGTCCTTTTTCATTCCTGTCACACCCCGATATTTACACGTATTACCGGTGGGCCCGGTGAGGAGTATCGTGACGTAGTTGATATCATCATAGACAATTTACCACAGTTTAATACACAGCGGAAGTTGAAAGATAAAAACATTACAACCCGAAAAAAAGTAATATCAAAGTATTAAAAACGGAATGTAAAGGATCCACAGGTGGATCAAGTTAAAAGGAACATTGTTCAACAGATTTATAACATCTAAGCTTGCAAGACTCTTTATTGATGCTAGGAGTAGCCAGCCTATTCCGTTAAGTACCTGCACTTAGCCTTTTTGGAAAAATATGTCAGTTTACACTGGTAAATACAATTAACTGACTCATTTTGAAAATGTTTAAGAAAATTGATTTGAATGCACAAGGCACAAAATATCTTTTATATCTTGGGAAAATTATTTAAAAATAATCTTGTATACATATTTAAATGTTTGTCGTCTGTCAGGGCCGGTTAGAAGAGCCGGACGAGATTAACTGACACACCACAGGTATAATACCCACAAGGAATTTTTCCTTATTGTGGGGTACCTTTTATACATACGCAACTGTCAGGAGTATGCCTACACCCCGTGCTCAAGTCGTGACCATTTCAATGAATGAGCCGATGATATCCAGGACATGGTCATTAACCCCCCAAAAGCCATATACCAAACAAAACAGATTAAAACGAGTTATGCAATTATATTAATCACAATCCGATTTAAACAATTACATACCCGACCAAGCGGTATTATTATAATACCGTATCCCAAGTCCGTATAACGGAAAATAAGTTAAAATTATTTACCTGAGCAAGTATAAATCTCAATCAGCGAGTGCAAGTATCTTTTACTGGTCTCCTAATCTGGAACGAAGGTTTTAATAACCTATTAGATTCCTAACGGGTCTTAATTAAGCCTAAACTTAGACCGGTTAGTTTTAAAAGAAGATATACGGTTCAAATCGCACGATTAAGCGAAGACCGGATTAGAATGTGGTTTATACCCGACAAGTTTGTATACTTTTATAATATGGGTAAACTAAACACATTCTGGATTTTGAGATAAAAATGATAAGGTTTGACCCGTTTCGGCTAATTTATGCAAACTAGTTACATAAACCGTACCGAGCGCGAAAAATGCGTAACGGGCAAACAAATGAGTCATGAACAGGTTTCCTAAGTTAATATGCCCTAAATATGTTGTGATATCAGTAGGATACCTTCCATTATGCCCAAAATGGATTTAAATTCAAATTATGCCCCGTAGGGGTATTTTGGTCATTTTAAAGCTTATAAAAGAGTTTAAATATTAATCTGAGTTTCAGGTCTGATATAATCAGTAAAAATATTTATTTTTATAAGTCATAATAGTAGGGTATTGCATATATGTGAAATTTATCTTTTATAACCAAACTATGCACCGTATGGATATTTTGGTAATTTCACATAAGCTTTAAAGGTCAAAATTAGAATTCTGAGTTCAAAACTTTTGTTTACTATTTAGATATAAAAATTTACTTAAAACATCAGTAGGTATTAAGTTTTATATGCCGAAATTAGTTTTAGCCCATACTATGCGCTTAAAACGCGTAAAAATCGGTTTTAAGCGATTTTCGTGTTTAAATGGGAAATCCGAGTTTTTGATCAGTTTATAAAGTTAAAAATATTTTATTTATTATATAAAATCAGTAGCAAAAAGTTTGGTGTCAAAATATTATGTAAAACTCATTTTATTCAAGAAAAGGGTATAACCGACAATTACTGAATTATAGCAAGAACCCTATGTTATGCTCAGCTTAAAAATAAATAAAAATCTTCAAAAATCCCAAAATATTATATTATATCAGTGGGTAAAAAGTTTGGTGTCAAAATTTGGGTTTAGATAGGCTTTATGCTAATTACGCCGTTTAATTAATAAAAAGCTTCTTAATTACGATATTGAGCATAACTCATAATCTAGACCTCAAACTGATGTCAAATTTTTAGGACAAGTTTATAAATCAGTAATAAAGGTTTTTGTCCTCTCACATTTTCAAAAATCTCGTTTTAAAGTCAAAAGGGCATAATGGTCAACATTTAGGCACAAAACGGAAACATGCAAATGAATCGGATAACTAAGGAGCCAAGTTGTATAACCTCAGAGGGTTACACTAACAATAACCTGGTCATAATAGAGCTCTAAGGCATTTCTAAAATATGCTACATTGGGTCAGAACTGAAAGTCAAAGCAAAAGTCTACTTTTGCGACTTTCGATTCCGAACCGAGCCTAAACTGAAAATTGTCGGGTTGAACATGTTTAGACATGTTCTTACATTAATTACCAAGTTATACAAGTGATAAAACAAGTTTCATGGCTTCTACATTGTTAATTATGTGTTTATTCGAAAATTAGCTTTTTGTTGACTTTTTATAATTAAGTTTGACCCAACAATTGACCTAGTTAGAGTGGAAATCAGAGGGTGCCCTTTTAAGGGTTTATTACCCACATAATTACCAACTCAAAGCTACTTTCAATTTAACTAATGACTGGACTATTAGTGATTAATCACTAAGTCAAACCTTAATTACGATAAGTTTGACTTTTGATCATTAAACTAATTAAAACTGAAATTAGGAGGTTAAGGACACTTACAATGGTCCTAAGCACGATTTTGGAACTTAAGGAAACTTGTGAGAAGATCAGAAAGCTCCAGAGAAGGTCTTGAAAATGAGCAAATGAAATGTTGCAACATGATGCTTTTTATATAGGATTTTTAATCTTCCAAGATCATTCCACATTAGTCTACAAGTGTTCCCTGATGATCCCAGATGTCCCTATGCATGAAAAATGTCACGGCCCCCGACCCGGTTTGACCTGTTTCAGGAGCCGCGGGACAGAAATCCCGTGGTATTTATTTAATAGCGGAAGTTTCTTCAGGATCTTTTAAAACTGTAATTTCCCGATTATTTTATTTCACAACCTGGGATAAAATCCCGGTAATTTACATTCATGAGATTTCACGGAGAAATCTTTTATTTTACAAAACATGTTTCCTTATTTTATATTGAGCCACTTCCTTAAGCTTGTAGTGCTACACGGCACTTTTCCTGGATCACAACAGATCACCTGAAACATGTTTGAAAAAGGTTTTGTCAGCGGGAAATACTGAGTGAATCATTCTTTTTACAGAAAACGACACATAGTTAATAATTACAGCATAAGAGCGATTACGATGGTTTCTATCTTATTGTTATATGGCGCCGTGTCACCTCCTGGTGACGATGGTCATACCACTATTGAGTCCTGTCACCCAATTAGTGATGATATATCACTGTTAGGGCTTATTTGCCTAACCTTTGTTAGGGCTTATTAGCCTAACACCGTGAGAAATTAGTAATGTGCACAATACCCCACTAGCCATTGATTAAGATTACCACGACTTAATCCCTGTAATTATAACTTTGAAAGTAAACTTGCTTTTGAAAGTAATTTGATAAAAAGAGAATGACTCACATTGCAGATTTAATTTGAGCAGAGCCTAGCCTACTGATTAGCCTTTTAACCTAAATTTAATAACAGGCACACAATTCGGTTAGTAACTTAATACAGCATTTACGATAACTCACGAGATCAACCCTCACAACGAATGACAAAGTGCGATACTTAAACATCCATTGAATTAACAACGAATGACAAAGCATAAACCCTAATGTGGGCAGCACTTAAACATCCATTGGATAGTTTAATCGATCGGACATTGAATCGTATCAGCGATCGAGTTATTACCCTGTATTGCGGCGACGATTAGTGATCCATGTGTGTTGTGATAGTAAACAGAACGTAACTCAGTGCATGTAGCGAAGTTTTACGTCGTTTCAGTACCAGAAATCAAGTCCCAATGCCTGCTATTTATACACCAATTTTGACATTCTTACGGACTGTAAGACTCATCCCTTACGGTCCGTAAGGGACACCTATTGGCCATAGGGTAGCCACGTCCTGGACTAGCCTTGCTGACTTGACAGATTCGTAAATTTCAATTTTGACAGCGTTTTATTTAGATAATCGTGACTAGGGTTTTACCCCCCTGAGTTTTAGGGGCCCTGATCCTGATTCTGATTGTTCTGAAAATTTTAGGGTTTGTGCAGAATCACTTGGGTGTCTCAATTAGGGTTTCCTATTAGATAAAATAATAAAATAAATATGACTTTTAATGAGAGTTGTTACATTCTCCCCACCTTAATAAAAATCTCGTCCTCGAGATTTACTGGAATAATTGAGGATACTTTCGCTTCATTTCTGATTCTAGTTCCCAAGTGTATTCGGGTCCTCTCTTTGAATCCCACTTTACCTTAACTAGCACTAGCCGTTTGTGCTTGAGAAACTTCACTTTTCTGTCTTCTATCTGAAGAGGTTTCTCCACAAATTTTAACTTTTCGTTTACCTCTATATCTTGGAGAGGTACTACCAAAGATTCGTCTGATAGACATTTCTTGAGGTTGGATACATGAAATACATCATGTACCCCAACTAACTCTTCTGGTAGTTGTAAACGATAAGCAACTGGTCCTATACATTGGATCACCGGAAATGGTCCTACGTATCTTGGACTTAGCTTTCCATTCTTACCGAATCGAACAACTCCTTTCCAAGGGGAAACTTTCAACAGAACTCTGTCTCCAACTTGGAATTCTAACGGCTTAAGTCGATTGTCAGCATAGTTCTTTTGACGATCTCGAGCAATTTTCAGTCTTTCCTTGATTTGAGTAATCTTGTCGGTCGTCTCTTGCACTATTTCAGGTCCTGACAATTGACTTTCTCCTATTTCTGCCCAACAAACTGGAGTTCTGCACTTTCTTCCATACAGTGCCTCGAATGGGGCAGTTTCAATACTTGAATGATAACTATTGTTATAGGAGAATTCAATTAACGGTAAGTGATCATCCCAGTTTCCACCAAAATCTATTACACATGCTCGGAGCATGTCTTCTAGAGTTTGGATTGTCCTTTCACTTTGACCGTCTGTTTGTGGATGATATGCAGTACTCAGATTTAGTCGAGTCCCCATTGCTTGCTGGAAACTCGTCCAAAAGTGAGAAGTGAAACGACTATCTCTATCTGATACAATGGAGAGTGGAACTCCATGTAGAGATACGACTTCATCTACATACAACTTTGCCAATCTTTCCATGCTAAAGGTTTCTTTCATAGGTAGAAAGTGAGCAGATTTGGTTAATCGATCCACAATTACCCAAATCGCATCATTACCTTTTCTGGTTTTGGGTAACTTAGTAACAAAATCCATTGTTATGAGTTCCCATTTCCATACAGGCATTTCTAACTGTTGTAGTAGACCTGAAGGTTTCTGATGTTCGACCTTTACTTGTGAACAAGTAAGACACTTAGAAACATATCGAGCTATATCCTTTTTCATTCCTATCCACCAGAAATTATTTCTTAAATCTTGGTACATCTTATTGTTTCCTGGGTGCATGGTATATCTAGACTTATGGGCTTCTTCTAAAATCTTATTTCTTAATTCTCCTTGTTTAGGTACCCAAATTCGTCTTTTGTGGAATCTCCAAATTCTATCAGCTCCTTGTTCTAATTCTTTTAATCTTCCTTTCATTCCTTCAGCATCATCCTTGATTGTTGTAGCTTGAACATTTTTCAATTGTTCCATTAAATCTAATTGTAGATTTAACCTAAGAGCACGAACTCGTCGTTGCTTCTCATGGTATTTACGACTTAAGGCATCTGCAACTACATTTGCCTTTCCTTCATGATATTGAATATCACAGTCGTAGTCACTTAGGATCTCCAACCATCTTCTTTGCCTCATATTTAACTCTTTTTGCCCAAATATATATCTTAGACTTTTATGATCTGTATAAATGGTAAACTTACTTCCATACAGATAATGTCTCCAGATTTTCAGGGCAAAAATTACGGCTCCTAATTCTAAATCATGAGTTGTATAGTTTTCTTCGTGCTTTTTCAATTGTCTTGAAGCATACGCAATAACCTTCTTGCGTTGCATCAGCACACATCCAAATCCTAGTTTTGAAGCATCACAATATACTTCAAAATCTTCATTTCCTTCTGGTAAGGCTAAGATTGGAGCATTGGTTAATTTCTGTTTCAAAATCCTAAAGGCTTCTTCTTGTTTAGGTCCCCATTCAAACTTAACTGCTTTACAGGTTAGCTTAGTTAATGGTACAACTATTTTGGAAAAATCCTTAATAAACCGTCTATAGTATCCAGCTAAGCCTATAAAACTTCTAATTTCCATTGCGGATTGCGGAACCTTCCATTTGGTAATTGCTTCTATCTTAGCAGGATCTACATGAATACCTTCGTGATTCACCATGTGTCCTAAGAATTGCACTTCTTGCAACCAAAATTCACACTTCGAGAATTTGGCGTACAATTTTTCTTTTCTTAACAAAGTTAAGAGTGCATGCAAGTGCTGACAATGTTCTTCTTGATTTTTGGAATAAATAAGTATATCGTCGATGAAGACAATTACAAATTTATCCAAGTACGGTTTACATATTCTATTCATCATGTCCATGAATGCTGCAGGTGCATTCGTTAACCCGAAGGGCATGACTGTAAACTCGTAATGACCATACCTAGTTCTAAAAGCAGTTTTAGGTATGTCTTCTTCTTACACTTTCAACTGATGATATCCGGAGCGTAAGTCAATTTTAGAAAAATATCTAGCTCCTTGAAGTTGATCAAAAAGATCATCAATCCTAGGTAATGGGTATCGATTCTTAATTGTAACCTTATTCAATTCTCTATAATCAATACACATTCTCATCGAACCATCCTTCTTTTTCACAAACAACACTGGTGCTCCCCATGGGGATGAACTAGGTTGTATGAAACCTTTACTTAGTAATTCATCTAATTGCTTTTTCAATTCTAACATTTCTGTAGGTGCTAACCGATAGGGTGCCTTGGCTATCGGAATAGTTCCTGGAATTAGATGAATCCTAAACTCTACTTCCCTATCTGGTGGTAACCCTGGTAACTCTTCTGGGAATACATCTGGGTATTCCGAGACTACAGGAATCTCCTTAAGTTCTTTTCCCTTAATACTAATGATTACCGAAATCATATATACTATTCCTTTCTTTCGTTCATAATTAGCAACTTTCATTACTGATATGAACTTCATGGGCTTACGTGGTTTGTCTCCTGTAATTATGATTACTTCTCCAGTAGGTGTTTGAATTTCTATGGAATTCTGATCACAAAGAATTCGAGCATGGTTGGCTACTAACCAATCCATTCCTAATACAACATCGAATTCAGCTAATTTCATAGGTAATAGGTTTGCAAAGAATTTATGACCTGAGAGTTCTATATTTTCCTTTTGCAAAACTTTATCTATACTAACAGAATTTCCGTCTGCCGTTTCGACTGTAAAAATCTGCCTAAGGTTGGTTAAGGGTAAATTAAGAGCTTGGTAGAATGAAGTATTAATAAAATTTGGTTTGCATTAGAGTCAAATAATACTTTTGCATACACGTTGTGAACTAAGAACGTACCGGTTATCACATCAGGAATTAGTTCTGCTTCCTGAGTAGTCAGCTGGAAAGCTCTTGCATTTCTCTTAGTAGCTCCTTCTGCAGTTTTGGCTTTGTTGTCTGCTGGTTTAACTAATTTCGGGCAGTCCGATCTAAAATGTCCAGCTTCTCCACAATTATAACAAACTGTGGATTTCTTCCTTCGGCAATTTTCTTCTTGATGCCCTGGAATTCGGCAGAAATTGCAATATAATTTGCATTTTCCAAAATGCTTCCTTTTTCATGAATTGCAAAATGGACCAGTGGAAGATTGTCCGGTTCCCCTTCGCTTGACATTATTACGGTTACCCATACAAAATCCTTGGGTAATCTTTTGAACTACTTCCTTTTTCCGATCTTCTTCTCTTGTGCGCACCAGTTCGTCAGTTAGGGTGTTAGCTAATTCCACCGCATCGTCAATAGTGCGAGGTCTCGCAGCCTTAACGATGTTACGGATTTCACCAATTAATCCCCAATTATAGCGAGAAATGAGTATCGGTTCTGGCGAAGTCAGTGTTGGTACCACTCTAGCATATTCAAAGAATGTCGAAGTATAACCGCGACAATCTACACCCATCATTCGATGATTTAGGAACTTATTTGCCATTTGATCTTTTTCATATTCGGGACAAAATTTTCTTTCTACAAGACTCTTAAATTCTTCCCAATTCATAGCATACGCCATCATCCTTCCTTTTGCTTGTAACACCGTATTCCACCATTCTAGCGCCCCTTCTTTAAAAAGATTTGACGCGTACATAACCTGATCGTCCTTGGCACATTTACTTATAGTAATTACTGCCTCGGTTTTCTCTAACCAACGCAGTGTCGCAGTCGCTCCTTCATTGCCTGCAAACTCAGATGGTTTACAAACAAGAAATTCTTTATAAGTGCAACCAGGTGTTGCAGCTTTCATTTTCTTAGGGAGTGGAGCTTGCCGTGGTTCATTATCATGATTAACATGATCATTGCCTCCGTTTACGCTATTACTGAAGTTATCTTCAGAAATACGTTTGCTAGGAACGATTTGTTGTGGTTCAATTGGATTTCTAACAGCAGCAACTATTGCTGGAATAGCATTGGCTATTCCCTGAGCAACACTATTTTCTATATCCTGCCTATTTAGAAATTGATCCTCCTGGTGTTACTCGGATTGATTAACCTCATTAACTGGTTCGTTATTAGCGTTTTCCATCTGATAATATATTTAATTTTATTAGTATCAAATAAATAACAATTATGCACAAATAATCATACTAATTTCATAATACACATATAGCCAAAACTATCGATTTCTCGATTTCTCCTTTTCATATATATTATGCATCATTACACACTGATTATTTTTACACAAATTTTATTTTAGATTATTTCACATGATTATATTATTATTGCTAATTTACAACCACAGTCTCATAACCCCCTTATCCCTTGTCAGCTAATATTTTAATAACGGCGCTCCCTCTCATCATACTTCCAGGAGATCTGTTCTCCTACTTCCCGGATCCTATTTCCCGCATCCATTAACTGCTTGCCAAAGTGACGGAGTTCAGCTAAATTCTCATTACTCATAGGTGGATTAGGTATAGGTTCAGGGTCAAACTGAGGAAGAAAGGAATAAGGACTGTTAAGCAGGTTTTGGAATTGCCAATCATTCGTCCACCATTCGTCCATTCCCAAAGGTTGGGTATGGATTATTGGTTCTGGGATTGCTGGTACTAAGTTTATAGGGAGTTGAGATTCAATAGGACGAATAAAAACATTTTCATTAACAGGCTTAATAGTATCATAGCTTGCCAATATAAAATCTAGCTCTTCCTGAGATGGTAACCCCTTAATTTTCCTAGAGCTTTCCCCAATTTCCATTTTCTTAGGCTTGGGTTTCTCGAGAGGTGAAGCATTGAATTCTATAGGTTCTTCTATGTCTGGTATATACCTATTGAAATCTCTGGAAACTTCTATTCTTACTGGATAGAGATTTAAATTCTGAAGGGCGCCAGACAAGTCACTCATGCTGTTTAATACACATGCAAAATACACACAATTACTAAGTTAAAAATTATATTAAATTTCATAGAAAACCTTTAAATATTATTTCATACTGGGTAACTACAAAACAAATGAAAACTAAAACACACGAGGTTTTACTGTAAATTTATTTATTTACTGAATTAGGTTTCTGGACTGTAGGTGATAAAACTGCTAAAACTTAAGTTAAAATATTTAAAGATTTGCATTTACTGCTACAGTAGCTAGCATATAAAGATCTGCCCATTTCTCATCTAACTTGTCTTCCCAAGGTGTTTTACTGGTTAATTCCTGGGTTTCCTGTTTAATCTTCTTTTCTCGGAGTTTCTTTATTTTCTCCTGACTTTTCTTAATAATCAGATTTCTTTTACTAGGAGAAAGTGGTTCCTCATATTGTGCCTTTCGCACAAATATTCCTTCTTCAGGAATTACAGAGTGATTTGAGGTTTTGGTTTGGGATAAACTTCCCTTCTCGTTGGATGACCTATCTAATTTAAGATAGATGTTTGACAGCTTTTGTTTACCCATACTGTACACAAATACTCAAATAAGTAAACACATAATCACATAATGACAAGTAGAAAAATTAAGTATTTTTTAAATACTTAATAGGCTTAAATCAGTGGCTCTGATACCACCTTTTTCTGTCACGGCCCCCGACCCGGTTTGACCTATTTCAGGAGCCGCGGGACAGAAATCCCGTGGTATTTATTTAACAGCGGAAGTTTCTTCAGGATCTTTTAAAACTGTAATTTCCCGATTATTTTATTTCACAACTTGGGATAAAATCTCGGTAATTTACAATCATGAGATTTCACGGAGAAATCTTTTATTTTACAAAACATGTTTCCTTATTTTATATTGAGCCACTTCCTTAAGCTTGTAGTGCTACACGGCATTTTTCCTGGATCACAACAGATCACTTGAAACATGTTTGAAAAAGGTTTTGTCAGCGGGAAATACTGAGTGAATCATTCTTTTTACAGAAAACGACACATAGTTAATAATTACAGCATAAGATCGATTACGGTGGTTTCTATCTTATTGTTATATGGCGCCGTGTTACCTCCTGGTGACGATGGTCATACCACTATTGAGTCCTGTCACCCAATTAGTGATGATATATCACTGTTAGGGCTTATTTTCCTAACCTTTGTTAGGGCTTATTAGCCTAACACCGTGAGAAA
The DNA here is from genome assembly GCA_030545235.1 of Helianthus tuberosus. NCBI lineage: Eukaryota > Viridiplantae > Streptophyta > Magnoliopsida > Asterales > Asteraceae > Helianthus > Helianthus tuberosus. The sequence continues at coordinate 143,887,859 of CM060444.1, read as the reverse complement.
TTAGTAATGTGCACAATACCCCACTAGCCATTGATTAAGATTACCACGACTTAATCCCTGTAATTATAACTTTGAAAATAAACTTGCTTTTGAAAGTAATTTGATAAAAAGAGAATGACTCGCATTGCAGATTTAATTTGAGCAGAGCCTAGCCTACTGATTAGCCTTTTAACCTAAATTTAATAACAGGCACACAATTCGATTAGTAACTTAATACAGCATTTACGATAACTCACGAGATCAACCCTCACAACGAATGACAAAGTGCGATACTTAAACATCCATTGAATTAACAACGAATGACAAAGCATAAACCCTAATGTGGGCAGCACTTAAACATCCATTGGATAGTTTAATCGATTGGACATTGAATCGTATCAGCGATCGAGTTATTACCCTGTATTGCGGCGACGATTAGTGATCCGTGTGTGTTGTGATAGTAAACAGAACGTAACTCAGTGCATGTAGAGAAGTTTTACGTCGTTTCAGTACCAGAAATCAAGTCCCAATGCCTGCTATTTATACACCAATTTTGACATGCTTACGGACCGTAAGACTCATCCCTTACGGTCCGTAAGGGACACCTATTGGCCATAGGGTAGCCACGTCCTGGACTAGCCTTGCTGACTTGACAGATTCGTAAATTTCAATTTTGACAGCGTTTTATTTAGATAATCGTGACTAGGGTTTTACCCCCCTAAGTTTTAGGGGCCCTGATCCTGATCCTGATTCTGATTGTTCTGAAAATTTTAGGGTTTGTGCAGAATCACTTGTGTGTCTCAATTAGGGTTTCCTATTAGATAAAATAATAAAATAAATAGGACTTTTAATGAGAGTTGTTACAAAAAACCACTGGCCAAGCTCCTGAATTTCGAAAACTAGCCTTCTAAGGCGGTGTAACTTGCTATAACAGGCAACTGTCCAAAAATCTGCCCAGTTACAGGTCTTACGGACCGTAAGCCTTTGGCTTTGCGGTCCGTATCCGCTTTTCAAAAATTATCGCCCAGTTAAGCTACCTTACGGTCCGTAAGGCATATACCTTGCGGTCTGTAAGCATTGTCAGAAGACCAAAAACTTGTAAACTTTTAGGCTTTGACCATGCAACTTTTATAACTTCGGACTTTATGTCTTCTTTTCAGTAGAGGGACCATATAGTCAGGCCTTGCATGCCCTTGCATGTGTTGCCATGCTCTTGTAAGTTCTTGGATTTTATTGAAGAAGGTTAATGAATGAGAATTGTCGTAAATGCACCTAAGATTCCATTCCTTGAAATTTTGAATTATTCATCACATTAGTTAACCGGATTTGAATGCATATCAGATGTTTATAAAACATATTGAGGTTTGGGATTTTAAAAAGGTCACTCAGAGGTATTTATTAACATGTTGACACTTTTTAATCCTACCATACATCTTTCAACTAGATCCGGGTTTATAACACGTTTACTTTCCATGACACGTGTCTTTATAATATTGGTCGTGATTTTACGAGGTGTTACATCCTCACCCCCCTTAAAAGAAATCTCGACCTCGAGATTTACTGGAACAAATGAGGGTACTTTTATTTCATTATGGACTCTACCTCCCACGTATACTCGGGACCTCTACGGGCATCCCATTTAACCTTTACAATCGGTACATGCTTCTTTTGAAGTTTCTTAACCTGTCCATCCTCGATCGACAAAGGTTTTTCCACAAACTTTAAGCTCTCATTTATATGCACATCTTTATGCGACATGGCTAGCGATTCATCGGCTAGGCACTTCTTCAGATTGCAGATGTGGAATACATTATGAATTCCACTGAGCTCTTCAGGCAGGTTTAATTTATAAGCCACTGTCCTGACACATTCGATAATCTCGAATGGTCCTATGTATCTTGGGCTTAACTTGCCTTTCTTGCCAAAACGCATTACCCCTTTTCCAGGGTGATACCTTAAGTAGAACTTTGTCACCTACCTCAAATTTTAGAGGTTTACGCCTTTTATCTGCGTAGCTTTTCTGCCTATCTCTGGCAGCTTTGAGACGATCTCGTATCTGTACAATTTTATCTGTCGTCTCCAGGACTATATCAGGTCCTGTTAGTTGGACATCTCCAACTTCTGCCCAACAAACGGGCGTTCTACACTTTCTTCCATACAAAGCTTCGAAAGGTGCAGCTTGAATACTTGAATGATAGCTATTATTGTACGAAAACTCGATCAGTGGAAGATGATCATCCCAACTTCCACCTAGATCAATAACACAGGCTCTTAACATATCCTCCAATGTCTGAATTGTACGCTCACTTTGACCATCCGTCTAAGGATGATATGCAGTGCTGAAGTTTAACCGAGTACCCAACGATTGCTGAAAACTTTTCCAAAAGTGAGATCTCATATCCCTGTCCGAGATAATAGACACTGGCACTCCGTGGAAAGATACAATCTTATCCACGTATAGCTGAGCTAGCTTATCTGAGCTGTGTGTTTCCTTAATAGGTAGGAAGTGGGCTGACTTAGTCAACCTGTCAACTATGACCCAATTAGTATCATTTCCTCGCTTTGTCTTTGGTAACTTGGTGATAAAATCCATAGTCACCATTTCCCATTTCCAGGTGGGAAGTTCAAGCTGTTGTAGCAAACCTGACGGCTTCTGATGTTCTGCCTTAACTTGAGCACATGTCAGACATTTGGCTACATAAGTGGCTATAGACTTCTTCAAGCCTATCCACCAATAATTCACCTTCAAATCCTGGTACATTTTGTCACTGCCAGGATGAACAGAATACTTGGAATTATGGGCTTCCTGAAGGATCACTTCTCTAAGTCCTCCATAGATCGGAACCCATATCCGTCCATTCAATCTTAGGATTCCATCTTTGCCATATGATAACTGTTCTGCAGTGACTCCCAGTTTTTCATTTGGATAGTTGGCTTCTAATACAGCTTCCTTCTGCGCGGCTAACAGTCTTTCATTCAAACTGTTCTTTAATTCAATGCCCTTGGCATTGATTCTTATGGGCTTAACCCTTTCCTTTCTACTTAAGGCATCGGCGACTACATTCGCCTTGCCTGGATGGTATCAGATTTCACAATCATAGTCATTTAAAGTCTCCATCCAGCGACACTGTCTCATGTTTAAGTCCTTCTGATTAAACAGATGTTGAAGGCTCTTGTGATCAGAATAGATCACACACTTGGTACCATACAAATAATGCCTCCACAGTTTGAGTGCAAACACAACGGCACCCAACTCCAAATCGTGGGTGGTGTAATTCTTCTCGTGCACTTTTAGTTGTCGGGAAGCATAGGCAATGACCTTGCCTTTCTGCATGAGCACACACCCCATACCAGTGTGTGATGAGTCGCAGTATATTACAAATTCCTCTATTCCATCAGGAAACGTCAACACAAGTGCATTGCTCAACTTCTGCTTGAGTATGTCAAAGGATTCTTGCTGCTTAGGACCCCAGTCAAACTTGATATTCTTGCGGGTTAGTGAAGTTAGGGGTGCTGCAATCCTTGAGAAATTCTCAATAAAACGCCTGTAGTATCCTGCCAGGCCTAAGAAGCTGCGAATCTCTGTGGGCATCTTCGGCTCTTGCCAATTCATGATAGCTTCAATCTTAGCAGGATCCACCTGGATACCACGCTCACTATCCGCATGTCCAAGAAATTGGACTTCGCGAAGCCAAAATTCACATTTTGAAAACTTGGTGTATAGCTTTTCTTGTTGAAGAAGTTTAAGAATACAACGAAGATGCTTCTCATGATCAGCCTGATTCTTTGAATAAATGAGAATGTCATCAATAAAAACAATGACAAACTTGTCCAAGTATGGTTTGCAAACGCGATTCATGAGATCCATGAACGCTGCTGGTTCATTAGTGAGCCCGAACGGCATCAGTAAGAACTCGTAATGGCCATAGCGAGTTCTAAATGCAGTCTTGTGCACATCTTCATCCCTAACCTTCAGCTGATGGTACCCAGATCTCAAATCGATCTTGGAAAAGTAACTTGCCCCTTGTAGTTGGTCGAACAGATCGTCGATCCTGGGCAATGGATATCTATTCTTGATCGTAACCTTGTTAAGCTCACGATAGTTGATGCATAGATGCATCGATCCATCTTTCTTCTTTACAAATAGGATCGGTGCTCCCCAGGGAGATGAGCTAGGTCTAATAAATCCATTTGCCAATAAATCATCCAGTTGGGTTCTTAACTCTTTCATCTCAGTCGGTGCTAACCTGTAAGGTGCTCTTGCAATAGGTGCTGCTCCAGGTATAATGTCAATTCTAAACTCCACTTGCCTATCTGGTGGTAAACCAGGTAGCTCTTCAGGGAATACTTCTGGATATTCGGAAATGACGGGGATGTCTTCAATCTTGGGCTTTGTTTCATCAATAGTCACTTGTGCCATATAGATGACACAACCTTTCTTCATACACTTTGATGCCTTAAGCATAGACACTTGCTTAGGCAACCCATACTGCGTGTCTCCCAGTATGGTAAGTGGCTCACCATACGGAGTCTTGATCACCACTTGTTTCTTGTCACAAACAATCTGGGCTTGGTTATGAGATAACCAATCCATGCCTATCATTATGTCGAAACCAGCTAATTTCAAAGGAAGCAAGGATAACGGAAAGGAGTGGTTCCTAATGGATATAAAGCATCCATCTAACACAGTTGAGGCAGTTTCTATGGTACCATCGGCCAACTCTACTTCATATTTCATGCTTAGGGTTTTAACAGGCAGATTTAGAAATTTACAAAACTTATCATCGACAAATGACTTATCCGCACCCAAATCAAATAATACCCTTGCATAAACATCATTAATTAGGAGGTACCTGTTATCACGTTATCATCCTGCACTGCTTCCCGTGCATTCATCTGAAAGACCCTAGCATTGGTCTTCTTGCCTTCTTCAGGCTTCTTCGCATACTTTGGGCAGTTGGTCTTGATATGCCCTTTCTCATTGCAACCATAACAGGTCGCATCCTTCAACTTCTTGCAATCCAAAGTCTTGTGTTCTTTGGACTTGCAGATCCCACAACTAATCGGCTTCGAATGCGACTGTGACTTTGATTCAAACCTGCATTTCCTGAAATGACGTTTCTGGCAGGTTTTGCATTTAGGCTTCTCATCCACTTGCTGGTTACCCTTGTTAGACCCAGAATTCTTCTTGTGATCTAAGTTCCCCCTATGCTTCTTGTCAGAACGACGTGAGTTATCATCCTCACGTTTCCTTTTTCCTTCTTCTGAAATCTTAAGCGATCTCAGCTTGATCGCATCCAGAGTAAGGGATAATGACAAATCAGCTGCTGACCTAAAAGTAGTAGGTCGAGACGCATTCACACTAGCTTTGATCTCTGGGGCTAAACCCCCAATAAAACGAGCGATACAATTTGGTTTCGGTGTAACCAAGTATGGAACCAATCGAGACATGGTATTGAAACTGGTGAGGTAAGTCTGGCAGTCTAAGTTCTTCATGACTAAGGTCAAGAAGTCAGTCTTGATCTTCTCAACTTCGTGTTGAGGACAGTAATTTTCTTTGATTAGAGCAATGAATTGCTCCCAAGACATGCTATACAAGTGGACCTTTCCTGTAGCTTGAATCAGTGACCTCCACCAAGCTAGAGCTTCTCCCTTAAATGATTGTGATACAAACTTCACAATGTCCTGCTCTGCACAACCACTAATGTCAACCACTGTATCCATCTCATCGAGCCAGGTCATACAATCGACGGCTCCCTTCTCCCCTGAAAAGTCTCTAGGCTTGCAGGAGACGAAATACTTATAAGAACAGCCCTTAACACGCGGCTCTCGATTGAGCACAACTTTCCTAGATGGAACACTCCTCTGATTTGATGAGTGATGAGAATCACTCTTGCGAGCTGTATGAATCTTGGAGGGTGGTTTTGAATGAGGTACTGACTGAGTCCTAACGTGAGTTTCACTCGATTCATTAAATTGTCTGTTAAGAGCTCGGGTAACGGCATTATCTATTAATGCCTGTAATTCCGCGCCTGCTACATTAACTCTGGAAGTGTCATGATTCTCCCTCGGGTGACTGTTGACTTCGTCCGACCCAACCATGTATCTTGTTTGCTACATAAAATATTGACAAGATTTATTCAAAAGTCCATTATGGAACTGTCTTTTATGGCAATTCATTAACCATGGTAATTATAAACCATACTTGGTTAATTTATTAAACGTATTCATTTAGGATTTTTATCATAATTTATCCTAATTATAAAGTATTAAGGGCATTATTAATGGCACATAAGGCCTAGTCACAAGGACAATTTAAATTATAAACCATGATTTCAGAGAATCGAGGTATTAAGGTTTGAACGTCGTTCATTACCTTTTATTGACAGGGAGTCGTAGACTACAATCTGTCTTTTATCTTACATGACAATGATTATGGCTCGTAGGCCCTATATCACAAATGGATGTTTAAATAATAAAGAAGGAATTGGAAGAATCCAATATAAGAATGACATGTGTGATTTAACGAATCACATCTGCCAGGAGTGTTAACATGTTTTCAGATGTTAACAAGGATTTGAATCCTTTTTAAACAGGCTTTACCATTATGGCCAGGTCTATAATGACATGCGGGCTAGGTTATGCCTTTTAAGATTCTTATTTAATATTTAATAGGCAGATTATTTTAAAAGGAATGAGATTTTTTATTTATTTATTTCATATATTATATTTATGCATATAATGACAAAAATTGAAAATTCAACATTCCACTAAAATTAAAAAGAGTACATATTTGCCCTAAACGGGACTTTAATAGAAATAACTTGCCCACGCAGGGGCTAAACTAAAATTACAAGTCCTCGTAGGGACTGGATACAGAAATAGATGTCCACGCAGGGACTTGATTGAAAATTAAAGAAATACAAAATAAATAAATAAGGAATTTAATGATCCCTTTTGCTCTTTCCCTTGATTAAGCTCGCCAGACCTTTGAGAAATCCCCGGTGGTTCCTACGTTCCTCTTGAACCTCCCGTTCCACCTGGCTCAACCTCTGTAGAATCTCCTGTTGCTTTTGGGGCTGAATCAACGGCGGCTGTGGCGGCTGCTGATGCAGAGGTTGAGGAGGTGGTGGGTGTTGATACCCATAAGGTGGGTACCCGGTTTGGTAGGAGGATGCGTAAGGCCCTTCAGGATGATGGGCATTGTAGTTGGCTGCTACAAGGTATGGGTCAACATTGGGGGCATTGTAGTAGTTATACCCCGGGTAGGCAGGCTGCTCAAAGGGGTTGTATGCCGCTGTACCGGCGTATGTAGGAATTGGGTTATCATAACCCACTGGTGGCGGTGTGAATGGCGCAGACTCCACCTCAGAAACAGAGTTCGAAGGCCCACCCATCTGTGGGTCTTCATATAGTGGCGGGTAATGACTGCCACTTGAATGCTGGGGGGTGCTGATACGGATTCCCCCTCGCACGGACATCCGTGCGGTTGTTCTTCCCCACCTCGGCGGCTCCGGAGGCAGCTGCTGCTCAAGCGGTGTTGGTGGTGGCGGCGGTGGAGTAACCGCTACAAAAAGCGAATCCTCCGAGGGATCCTGCTGCTGCTGCTGCTGTGAGTGGTAACTGGGAGTAAACACCCAGTCGTATTGGGCAAACCTTGCCTCATAACTATCTGGACCACGATAAGGCGATCCATGATATGACGACCCATCTGAAATCTCGATGGGGTGAGTAGGTGTCCCGGATGGCGGCTGGGCAGGTTCCGGATCCTCTTCCATGTCCATGGAGAAGTGGTCCTCCGGTCCCAACGGGTTATAACCCGTTGGCTCATCAATTTGGTTTGCCAGGTTGAACCGACTTTGAAAGTAGGGTGTTGGGTCGTTGAAGGAATGGTGTGAGTTGGGGCTTTGAAGGGGTATGAAAGAGTGATGTGAGTTGTGGGGCTAGTTCTCCAATTGAGGCCCGAAAGAGTTAAGGTAGAAAGGTGAGGAGCTCAGCGAGACTGAACGCCTCGCGGGTTCTAAAGAGGCCCTCCAGTCTTCTTGAGGACTGGTACTCATGGTAGCAGATGGGGTTCTCCGGTGGGAAGGTTCGGCCTCGTGATCGTTGGGGGCGATGAATGGCCCCTTGCCTCTTCCTCTTCCTCGGAATCTTGGCGGCATTTTTGTTGGTCCTGTCAAAACAAACAAAAGAAACAATAAAGGACAAAACAAAATAAGTCAGAATTAGTCCTAAGTTCTTTGTCTAGACTCGAAAGTCGAGGAATGTGCAAACTGTGTCATTGAGATTAAACACAAGAGGCTAGTGTTTAATTCACTCAACGTTGGCTCTGATACCAACCTGTCACACCCCGATATTTACACGTATTACCGGTGGGCCCGGTGGGGAGTATCGTGACGTAGCTGATATCATCATAGACAATTTACCACAGTTTAATACACAGCGGAAGTCGAAAGATAAAAACATTACAACCCGAAAAAAAGTAATATCAAAGTATTACAACAGAATGTAAAGGATCCACAGGCGGATCAAGTTAAAAGGAACATTGTTCAACAGAATTATAACATCTAAGCTTGCAAGACTCTTTATTGATGCTAGGAGTAGCCAGCCTATTCCGTTAAGTACCTGCACTTAGCATTTTTGGAAAAATATGTCAGTTTACACTGGTAAATACAATTAACTGACTCATTTTGAAAATGTTTAAGAAAATTGATTTGAATGCACAAGGCACAAAATATCTTTTATATCTTGGGACAATTATTTAAAAATAATCTTGTATACAGATTTAAGTGTTTGCCGTCTGTCAGGGCCGGTTAGAAGAGCCGGACGAGATTAACTGACACACCACAGGTATAATACCCACAAGGAATTTTTCCTTATTGTGGGGTACCTTTTATACATACGCAACTGTCAGGTGTATGCCTACACCCCATGCTCAAGTCGTGGCCATTTCAATGAATGAGCCGAGGATATCCAGGACATGGTTATTAACCCCCCCAAAAGCCATATACCAAACAAAACAGATTAAAACGAGTTATGCAATTATATTAATCACAATCCGATTTAAACAATTACATACCCGACCAAGCGGTATTATTATAATACCGTATCCCAAGTCCGTATAACGGAAAATAAGTTAAAAGTATTTACATGAGCAAGTATAAATCTCAATCAGCGAGTGCAATTATCTTTTACTGGTCTCCTAATCTGGAACGAAGGTTTTAATAACCTATTAGATTCCTAACGGGTCTTAATTAAGCCTAAACTTAGACTGGTTAGTTTTAAAAGAAGATATACGGTTCAAAGCGCACGATTAAGCGAAGACCGGATTAGAATGTGGTTTAGACCCGACAAGTTTGTATACTTGTATAATATGGGTAAACTAAATACATTCTGGATTTTGAGATAAAAATGATAAGGTTTGACCCGTTTCGGCTAATTTATGCAAACTAGTTACATAAACCGTACCGAGCGCGAAAAATGCATAACAGGCAAACAAATGAGTCATGAACAGGTTTCCTAAGTTAATATGCCCTAAATATGTTGTGATATCAGTAGGATACCTTCCATTATGCCCAAAATGGATTTAAATTCAAATTATGCCCCGTAGGGGTATTTTGGTCATTTTAAAGCTTATAAAAGAGTTTAAATATTAATCTGAGTTTCAGGTCTGATATAATCAGTAAAAATATTTATTTTTATAAGTCATAACAGTAGGGTATTGCATATATGTGAAATTTATCTTTTATAACCAAACTATGCACCGTAGGGGAATTTTGGTAATTTCACATAAGCTTTAAAGGTCAAAATTAGAATTCTGAGTTCAAAACTTTTGCTTACTATTTAATTATAAAAATTTACTTAAAACATCAGTAGGTATTAAGTTTTATATGCCGAAATTAGTTTTAACCCCTACTATGCGCTTAAAACGCGTAAAAATCGGTTTTTAAATGATTTTCGGGTTTAAATGGGAAATCCGAGTTTTTGAACAATTTATAAAGTTAAAAATGTTTTATTTATTATATAAAATCAGTAGCAAAAAGTTTGGTGTCAAAATATTATGTAAAACTCATTTTATTCAAGAAAAGGGTATAACCGACAATTACCGAATTATAGCAAGAACCCTATGTTATGCTCAGCTTAAAAATAAATAAAAATCTTCAAAAATCTCAAAATATTATATTATATCAGTGGGTAAAAATTTTGGTGTCAAAATTTGGGTTTAGATAGGCTCTATGCTAATTACGCCGTTTAATTAATAAAAAGCTTCTTAATTACGATATTGAGCATAACTCCTAATCTAGACCTCAAACTGATGTCAAATTTTTAGGAAAAGTTTATAAATCAGTATTAAAGGTTTTTGTCCTCTCACATTTTCAAAAATCTCGTTTTAAAGTCAAAAGGGCATAATGGTCAAAATTTAGGCATATAACGGAAACATGCAAATGAATCGGATAACTAAGGAACCAAGTTGTATAACCTCAGAGGGTTACACTAACCTATAACATGGTCCTAATAGAGCTCTAAGGAATTTCTAAAATATGCTACATTGGGTCAGAACAGAAAGTCAAAGCAAAAGTCTACTTTTGCGACTTTCGGTTCTGAACCAAGCCTAAACTGAAAATTGTCGGGTTGAACATGTTTAGACATGTTCTTACATTAATTACCAAGTTATACAAGTGATAAAAAAAGTTTCATGGTTTCTACATTTTTAATTATGTGTTTATTCGAAAATTAGCTTTCTGTTGACTTTTTATAATTAAGTTTGACCCAACAATTGACCTAGTTAGAGTGGAAATCAGAGGGTGCCCTTTTAAGGGTTTATTACCCACATAATTACCAACTCAAAGCTACTTTCAATTTAACTAATGACTGGACCATTAGTGATTAATCACTAAGTCAAACCTTAATTACGATAAGTTTGACTTTTGGTCATTAAACTAATTAAAACTGAAATTAGGAGGTTAAGGACACTTCCAATGGTCCTAAGCACGATTTTGGAACTTAAAGAAACTTGTGAGAAGATCAGAAAGCTCCAGAGAAGGTCTTGAAAATGAGCAAATGAAATGTTGCAACATGATGCTCTTTATATAGGATTTTTAATCTTCCAAGATCATTCCACATTAGTCTACAAGTGTTCCCTGATGATCCCAGATGTCCCTATGCATGAAAAACCACTGGCCAAGCTCCTGAATTTCGAAAACCAGCCTTCTAAGGCGGTGTAACTTGCTATAACAGGCAACTGTCCAAAAATCTGCCCAGTTACAGGTCTTACGGACCATAAGCCTTTGGCTTTGCGGTTCGTATCCGCTTTTCAAAAATTATCGCCCAGTTAAGCTGCCTTACGATCCATAAGGCATATACCTTGCGGTCTGTAAGCCTTGTCAAAAGACCAAAAACTTGTAAACTTTTAGGCTTTGACCATGCAACTTTTATAACTTCGGACTTTATGTCTTCTTTTCAGTAGAGGGACCATATAGTCAGGCCTTGCATGCCCTTGCATGTGTTTCCATGCTCTTGTAAGTTCTTGGATTTTATTGAAGAAGGTTAATGAATGAGAATTGTCGTAAATGCACCTAAGATTCCATTCTTTGAAATTATCGCCCAGTTAAGCTGCCTTACGATCCATAAGGCATATACCTTGCGGTCTGTAAGCCTTGTCAAAAGACCAAAAACTTGTAAACTTTTAGGCTTTGACCATGCAACTTTTATAACTTCGGACTTTATGTCTTCTTTTCAGTAGAGGGACCATATAGTCAGGCCTTGCATGCCCTTGCATGTGTTTCCATGCTCTTGTAAGTTCTTGGATTTTATTGAAGAAGGTTAATGAATGAGAATTGTCGTAAATGCACCTAAGATTCCATTCTTTGAAATTTTGAATTATTCATCACATTAGTTAAACCGGATTTGAATGCATATTAGATGTTTATTAAACATATTGAGGTTTGGGATTTATAAAAAGGTCACTCAGAGGTATTTATTAACATGTTGACACTTTTTAATCCTACCATACATCTTTCAACTAGATCCGGGATTATAACACGTTTACTTTCCATGACACGTGTCTTTATAATATTGGTCGTGATTTTACGAGGTGTTACAATTCCTATCCACCAGAAGTTATTTCTTAAATCTTGGTATATCTTATTATTACCAGGGTGCATAGTATATCTAGATTTATGGGCTTCCTCTAAAATTTTATCTCTTAAATTTCCTTGCTTAGGTACCCAATTTCTTTTCTTGTGGAATTTCCAAATTCCATCAGTCCCTTGCTCTAATTCTTTTATTCGTCCTTTCATTCCTTCATCATCATCCTTGATTGCTGTTTCTTGAATGTTCTTCAGTTGTTCCATTAAATCTAACTGTAGATTTAATCTTAGAGCGTGAACTCGTCTTTTTTTTCATGATACTTACGACTTAAGGCATCTGCGACTACATTTGCTTTTCCTTCGTGATATTGAATATCACAGTCGTAGTCACTTAGAATCTCCATCCATCTTCTTTGCCTCATGTTTAATTCTTTTAGCCCAAATATGTACCTTAAACTCTTATGATCTGTATAGACTGTAAACTTACTTCCATACAGATAGTGTCTCCAAATCTTAAGGGCAAAAATTATCGCTCCTAATTCTAAGTCATGAGTCGTATAGTTTTCCTCATGCTTTTTAAATTGCCTTGAGGCATACGCAATTACCTTTTTGCATTGCATCAGCACACATCCTAATCCTAGTTTAGAAGCGTCACAGTAAACTTCGAAATCTTCTGTTCCTTCTGGTAAGGCTAGAATTGGAGCGTTTGTTAACCTTTGCTTTAAAATCTTAAAAGCCTCTTCTTACTTGGGTCCCCATTCAAACTTCACTGTTTTACAGGTTAGCTTAGTTAATAGCACATCTATTTTGGAAAAATCTTTAATGAATCGCCTATAGTATCCAGCTAATCCTAGAAAACTTCTAACTTCCGTAGCTGATTGCGGGACCTTCCATTTGGTAATCGCTTCTATTTTGGTGGGATCTACGTGAATACCTTCCTGGTTCACCATGTGACCTAAGAATTGCACTTCCTGTAGCCAAAATTCACACTTCGAGAATTTGGCGTAAAGCTTTTCTTTTCTTAACAAAGTTAAAAGTGCATGTAGGTGCTCACAATGCTCGACCTGGCTTTTGGAATAAATAAGTATATCGTCAATAAAGACAATTACAAATTTATCCAAATACGGCTTACAGATTCTATTCATCATGTCCATAAATGCTGCAGGAGCATTTGTTAGTCCAAATGGCATGACTGTAAACTCGTAATGCCCATACCTAGTTCTGAAAGCAGTTTTAGGTATGTCTTCTTCTTGTACCTTTAACTGATGGTATCCGGAGCGCAAGTCGATCTTAGAAAAATATCTAGCTCCCTGAAGTTGATCAAAAAGATCATCAATTCTAGGCAATGGGTATCGATTCTTAATTGTAACCTTATTCAATTCTCTATAATCGATACACATTCGCATTGAACCATCCTTCTTCTTCACAAACAACACTGGTGCTCCCCAAGGGGATGAACTAGGTTGTATGAATCCTTTACTTAGCAATTCGTCCAATTGCTTTTTCAATTCTAACATTTCCGTGTGTGCTAATCGATAAGGTGCCTTAGCTATTGGTGTAGTTTCGGGAATTAGATGAATTCTAAACTCTACTTCTCTATCCGGTGGCAATCCTGGTAGCTCTTCTGGAAATATATCCGGGTATTCTGATACTACAGGAATTTCCTTAAGTTCCTTACTTTTTGTGTTAATGATTACCGAAATCATATACACTATTCATTGCTTTCATTCATAACCAGCAACTTTCATTACTGAAATGAACTTCATTAGTTTACGTGGCTTATCTCCTGTAATCACAATTATTTCTCCTACAGGTGTATAAATTTCTATGGAATTCTTATCACAGGGGATTCGAGCATGGTTGGCTACTAACCAATCCATTCCTAACACGACATCGAACCCAGCTAAATTCATAGGTAGCTGGTTTGCAGAAAATTTGTGGCCTGAAAGTTCTATCTTCCCTTCTTGGAGAACCTTATCTATTTTAACAGAATTACTGTCTGCTGTTTCTACCATATAAATTTGCCTAAGTTTGGTTAAGGGTAGCTTAAGAGCTTGGCAGAATGAAGTATTTATAAAACTTTGGTTTGCACCAGAGTCAAATAATACTTTCGCGTAAACGTCGTGTACCAGAAACGTACTAGCTATTACGTCGGGAATCAGATCGGCTTCTTGCGTGGTCAGCTGGAAGGCTCTTGCGTTCTTCTTATTAGTTCCTTCAGCAGGTTTGGCCATGTTATCAGCTGGATTGACTGATTTCGGGCAGTCGGGCCTGAAGTGCCCTATTTTGCCGCAGTTGTAGCAAATCGTTGATTTCTTCCTCCTGCATTCTTCTTCTGGGTGCCCCGGTCTATTGCAGAAATTGCAATACCCTTTACATTTCCCAAAATGCTTTCTTTTACAGGTACTGCAAAACGGCAGGGTGGAGGATTGTCCAGTTCCCTTTTTCTTGAAGTTACTACTAATATTACCTCCACGGAATCCTTGGGTAATTTTCTGAGCCAACTCCTTCTTCCTGATTTCTTCTCGCGTACGCACCAACCCTTCGATCAAGGTGTTGGCTAACTCCACCGCATCGTCAATTGTGCGGGGTCTCGCAGCTTTAACGATATCACGAATTTCGCTAATTAAACCCCAAATATAGCGAGATATAAGTACCGGTTCTGGCGAAGCCAGAGTTGGTACAATTCTGGCATACTCGAAGAATTTCGAAGTATATCCCCTACAGTCAACATCCACCATCCGATGGCTCAGGAACTTATTCGCCATTTGTTCCTTCTCATATTCGGGACAAAATTTTCTTTCCACCAATTGCTTAAATTCTTCCCAATTCATGGCATAAGCCATATCACTTCCTTTGGCCTACAACACCGTATTCCACCATTCTAATGCCTCTTCCTTGAAAAGGTGAGAAGCATACTTGACCTTATCTTCCTCGGCGCACTTACTTGTTTTAATTACTGCCTCAGTCTTTTCCAACCAACGCAGCGCAGCAGTCGCCCCTTCATTGCCTGCAAATTCAACGGGTTTACAGGCAAGAAATTCTTTATAAGTGCAACCAGGTGTTGCAACTTTCATTTTCTTGAGTATTGGGGCTTGAACCACATTATTATCATTGTTGCCGCCTCCGTTAACACTGTTACTAAAATTGTCATCACGGGTGCGTTTACTGTGGTTAGCTTGCGAAGGTTCAATAGGGCTTTTAACAGCAGCAACGATTGCCGGGATAGCATTGGCTATTCCCTGGGCAACGATATTTTGTATGTCTTGCCTATTAAGAAAATGATCCTCATTGTTTTGCTCAGATTGGTTAACTTCGTTAACTGGTTCATTGACGGCGTGTTCCATCTGATAAGTAACAATATATATATATATATATATATATATATATAAATTATTGGCACAAAATGTATAACAACCAAACATAGTAAAGCAATCATACATAACCACACGTATTAGCCAAAATTGTCGACTTTGCGACTTTTATATTTTTATATATTAGTATGCATCGATACGCACCAGTTATATTACAAAAGTTTTATTTTAAGTTATTTTACATGATTATATTTTTTTTTATTTATTATTATTTTATTATTATTAAACACACCACCACAGTTAACCGGCCTTTCAGAAACGACGCTCCCTCTCGTCGTACTTCCACGTGATTTTCTCCCCCACTTCCCGAATTCTATTTCCTGCATCCACCAGTTCCTCGCCCTAGTGGCGGAGTTTAGCCAAGTTTTCAGTACTCATAGGTGGGTTTGGTGCAGGCTCAGGGTCAAACTGGGGAAAATAGACGTTGGGGTTATTCATGAAATTCTGAAACTGCCAGTCACTCGTCCACCATTCTTCCAGCTCTCCGGGTACAAGTCGGGGGTTAACAATAGGATCTGGGATAGCAGGTTCCAAATTAACTGAAAGTTGTGATTTAGCGGGGTAATTGAAGAGGTTTTCATCGGCAGGTCCGATGAGGTCACAATTCACCAGTTTGCGATCAAGATCTTCCCATGGTGGCATTTCTTGGGTTTGCTCGGAACTTTCCCCGATCTCCTTTCCTTTCCCTTTATCCTTAGGATACTCAGTCTTTTTAACCTTCTGGTCAGTTGGCTTCTTCCTACGTCCGTGTTTCCAGTCCAAGATTCTCCTCCTCTTTTTCGGCTTTGGTTTCTCCTGGGCCTGGGCCTGGAATGTTATTGGTTCCTCCGTATCCGCTTGGTAGCCAGATGGGTTTCCTGTGGTATCCATATCGGTGGTATGGATAGTAAAGTTTCGGAGTGCCTCCGACAGTTCATTCATGCTGTTAGCACACATGAAGAGACACACACAAACTTAAGTTAAAATTTTATTTATTAAATTAAATTTTCACAGAATCACAAAATGGCAATTTGAAAAATTAAGTATTTCTAAATACTTAATTGGCTTAAATCAGTGACTCTGATACCACATTTTTCTGTCACGACCCCGGCCCGGAATTACCCGGTCTAGAAGCCGCGAGACAAAAACCCGTGGTATTGGTGTGTTATTTGGCAGCGGAAATTTGAACAGGATCTTTTAAACTGAAAATGCCCAATTATTTTATTTCACATTTTGGGACAAACCCCATAATTTACAATAAAAGAATTTCACGAGGAAATTCTCTGTTTTACAAAACATGTTTATTTATTTTATTTACTGAGCCACATTCATCAAGCTGGTGCGCGATGCGACACTTTTCCGGATTCACAGTAAATCACCTGAAACATGTTTAAAAAGATTTTATCAGCGAGGAAATACTGGCGAGTCATTCATTTTGCACCAAACAACACATTGTTATAAATTACAGGACTAAGAGCGATTACAATTGCCACTATCTTATAATTATCTGGTCCAGTGACACCCCCTGGTGACGATGGTCATACTACTATTGGGTCCTTTCACCCAATAATGATAATTATCTCTGTTTAGGCTCGTCCACCTAAACGAGAGAGAACAATAGTAATGTGCACAATACCCCACTTACTGCCAGTAATTTAAGATAACAAAGACTTACCCCCTGTAACATATAACTGGAAAACTTTTGGGTATTGTAAAACACTTTTGATAAAAAGAGAATGACTCACATTGCAGGTTTAGTTGGACAGAACTTTGCCTACTGATTTAGCCTCGTAACCTAGTTAAATAACAATGCACATGAAACTAGGTCAGTAACTTAATACAACATTTACGATAAACTCACGAAATCAAAACCCTCACGACGAATGACAAAGTATAGCCCGAATTCGGGCAGCACTTAAACATCCATTGGATCGGTTTTCAATCGACCGGACATTGTATCGTAGCAGTGATCGAGTTAATACTCAGTACTCGTAGTAGCGTTTCCCTAAGTGAAATTATGATTTTGAGCAGTATACTTCGTCTTTTGAATTGATTTTTCGAACACAGATGAAAGCCCCATGCACGAGCAACTTATAGCAAAAATTTGGGTTTTACGCGGCCCGCGTAAACCCAAGAAAGATCTTACGAGGCCCGCGAGGGCCGCCCTAGCTACGATTAGGGCTAGCGTGTCACGCGTAGGTCCGCCACGTGGCCTAAAGCTTATCCGGACAAATCACCTAGCTGTCGCGGCCCGCGTAAGCTTTCCTTAAGGCTTACGCGGCCCGCATTGAATTTCTTGGTTTTTCTCAAGGATTAGGGTTTTAGGGGTCCGGGTTTTTACTTACGGAGTATTGTGGGGCATTTTTGGCAGGTCCTTACATCGCGGGCCGCGAGGGAGAGTTTGCTTTTGTCTCGTAGGTGGCGAGAAGAGGTTTTCGGCAGAGAGTTTCTTGTTTGGAGTTGGTTGTTGGCTTGGAAACATATAAATACATCTCTACAAAGATTTCCAACCCTAGAGACGAATTTTGAAGAACTTGGACGAATTTTGGAGCTTGGAGATCACGTTTTCGCAAGGTTTTCGAGCTAGGAATCATTAGAGAGAAGCAAGAAGACACAATATAGAAGAATCATCGGGTTTTGTCTTCCCGTTGGTTTTACTTTTCTAGTTCTTCATACTTTTTCCATGAATTCTTGTCAATACTTTGTGATTTGATTTCTTTGAACATGATTTGTGGCTAATAACCTTAAACTACCTAGATTGTGATGAACCGAATGTTAAATTTTTATTTTTAGTTTGGATGCTAGTTAATTATAGATTTTATGTTAAAGTAGCAAACTTGTCTATTGATTCGTTGTGTATGCATATCTAGAATTATTTAATCGTTGTTTATTGCTTCGCATGATTTTTGGTGAATGTCTTTCATGTAATAAGGTTATGCTAGATCATTAATTTTGTGTGTGTGATCTGTTTGGTTAATCAGCCGATATACCTTAGAAGCAATATTCGATAATTAAGTAGGTCTAGGTGTTCTACTAATCTTAACAACCCGGAGGTGCGAGATTATCGGTAGGTCTAGGTTGGTAAATTGCTAGGTCTTCGTAGGGAGTCTGTCTTAGTTTCCTTGCCAACTCTTGTCTATCGAGTCGAATCAAGAAACCAAGTTACCTTAGACTTTCTTACCGCGAGGGAATAGATCATATTAAGGTACTTTACATAAATTACTTAGATAACCGAAAGGGAGTCTAGATTAAACCGGTGCTCCCAACAGCCTTTGGAGTTCCATAGGTGTCTTCCCGAGAAGGGACGGGGGTCATGTTTGATGTCTCTTTAGGTTTAGCAATTTATGATCTCGGTTCCGTAATAACTTGCATCCGATTAAAACATAACTCATAGCATTCCGGGATTCCAGTCTAGGTAGTCTTCCATCATCATCTGAAGTAAATCCAAGTCTTTTCGTGTCTTAATCATCTTAGCTAATTAATATTTAATTTAACTGCATTTTTAGGATATTTAGAAGCCCCCCCCCCCCCCCCCAAAAAAAAAACATAAAAATAGTTAGAATCGTGTCAATCTTAAGCTTAGAGAGTCTAATTGACGTTATTAAACATAGTCCTGTGGGTTCGATTTCCGGACTTACTTAGCTTACTAGAGTCGATCGGTTCACTTGCTGGTTAGTAGTTTAGTTGAGTTTTAGAAAGTCTAGGGTATTACTTAGTGTCTATATTAGGGTAATTTAGTTAGTTTTAATTAAACTACTTTTAGGACATCATTATTCTTTTCTATATTTTACATTTCGGTATAAGTTATTCGCATTAACACATCGCAAGTTCAGTGTTAGTGGCCCCGCGCGCAACGCGGGGGTGCTTAATACTAGTTTGGTGTCCCTGTCACATATGGGACATGTAGGAGTATCAACCCATCGTAGTCATCCACAACTCCCCTTCCGTAATGAAATTAGACATGTGCAATATGATCATCATTATCCTGTACATTATTCAAACACATAAGATAAACATTCAAATAACACTATTTCAGTTAACACATTGTTGAAATCACAACCTGTAAAATACATTAAGCAACCTGTTAATATGTCCATTCCCACTGCAGGTTCAATTAACATAATGTTCAGTCGCATTAATCCAAATCTCAGCTTATAAGGTTCACTCGAACACAATACAAGCACTTACACAACACAAGAAACGTCCACCGGAAGTGTTTGCAGGTGTGAGTTGGGTGGAGGTTGAAGCTAAGTGGGTGGTGGTGGTGGTGGGCCCCACTTAAGTCATTTAATTTATATATATTTCTTTTAAATAATAAATCATTTAGTAAGGACAATTTGAAACTTCACACCAACTTAACTGACACTTACATTATCAATCTAAACTATGGTTTGATGCCTTCACCTCCGCCACTTTTTGGTTGACGACAAATCACATTATCAATCGTCTTCCCACAAAAGTTCTTGACGACAAATCACCTTTTGAAATTTTATTTAAACAAACCCCAATCGACTCAAATATGCGTATTTTTGGTTGTCGTGTTTTTCCTTATCTTAGAGACTATACAAAAATAAACTCCAACCAAGGAGTGCCCCGTGCATATTCATCGGTTATAGTCCTAAGTATAAAGGTTTTCGATGCCTTGAACCAACAATCGATCGTGTCTATACGACTAGACATGCAAAATTTGATGAAGATGTCTTGCCTTTTCACACAAACTCGACACCCACTTAAACTAGGACTTACCCATTACAAACTTTGAAGAACATCTACCCACTCCTATCACTCCACAAATTCCCTCATTTAAACCACCTACTTCTTCCAATCATCAAAACACTCACACTCCTTTCTGTGATGATGTTTCAGTCCACCCATCAACAGCCTACCTTCTCCTTCCAGTCCAGTTCCTTCCACCCATTTCAGCCCAGAACCCGTAAGCCCAAATCCCTCCACTGCGCCAAACAACCCCACTCCCTCCCCACCTTCCACACATCCACCAAGCCCATCCCCGAGCCCAATAAACTCACCAACTCCAATCCTCACTTCCGCACCCACCATCAACCCCCAACCCATGACCGAAAACCAACCTATCAACTCCTACCCCATGACCACTCGGTCAAAAGATGGAATTTTCAAACCGAAACATTATGTCAATCTTTCACAAGTCTCTACCCACCAACTACATCACTCTTTTTTCTCCTCTCATGTACCAAAAGGCATCAAAACAGCTCTCAAAAATCCCAAGTGGATTCAAGCCATGCATGATGAACTCAAAGCACTACATGAAAATAAAACTTGGACTCTTGTTCCCCGCCCTTCTAGCACCAACATCATTGGATCTAAATGGATTTATAGAATCAAATATAAATCTGATGGATCTCTAGATCGCTACAAAGCTAGACTCGTAGCTCAAGGCTTTACCCAAATACCGGGACTTGATTTCTCACACACTTTTAGCCCGGTTGTCAAGTCTTCCACCATCCGAGTTGTCCTTAGCCTCGCCACAATTAACAAATGGAAACTCCATCAATTAGACATCAATAATGCGTTTCTAAATGGGCATCTCACCGAAAAAATCTTCATGGAACAACCTCCGGGTTTTGAAGATCCCAAAAAACCAACCCATGTGTGCAAACTAAATCGTGCTCTCTACGGCTTAAAACAAGCACCACGTGCTTGGTTTCACCGCTTAAGCACATTTTTTACTTCATCGTGGCTTTCAAAACAGTCGAGCAGATCCCTCCTTGTTCGTATACAATCGTCAAGGCATCTTAATTTATCTCCTTGTTTATGTTGACGACATTATTATCTCCGGGAATAATGAAATCTTCTTTACCAACTTCACCTCTTGTCTAAACAAGGAATTTAAAACTAAGGATCTTGGCTTGCTCAGTTTTTTTCTCCGTTTGGAAGTCCATCACACAAAAACCGGCCTCTTCTTAAATCAATCCAAATATGCCCATGACATTCTCACTAGAGCCGGTTTGCTTGACTCCAAACCGGTTACCACTCCTCTCACATCCAAAGACGTCTTCAACTCCCAAGGCCAACCGTTTCATGATCCCACCCTTTATCGATTTCTCGTAGGCGCTCTTCAATATCTCACAATCACCTGTCCCGATCTCTCCTACGCCGTAAACCAAGCCAGCCAATACCTTCAAAAACCCACCACCGATCATTTCCGACTAGTAAAAAGGATTCTTCGTTATGTTAAAGGCACTTTAGCACATGGTCTAACATTTGACCGACCTCCTAACACTACTTTATTAGGTTTTTCAGATGCAGATTGGGCAAGATGTATCGACACACGAAGATCCACCTACGGATACTGTATCTATTTAGGTGGGAATTTAGTCTCTTGGAGTGCTAAGAAGCAACCTACGGTTTCGCGATCAAGTTGTGAGTCGGGATATCGAGCAATGGCAAATACAGCAGCAGAGATTATTTGGATAACCAACCTTCTTCGGGAACTTCACGCTCTACCACCGGGACGTCCGACATTATTGTGTGACAACAAGAGTGCTTTATTCTTAAGTCAAAATCCAATCTCACATAAACGAGCCAAGCACATTGACATCGATTATCATTTCATCCGTGAATTGGTTATCTCCGGAAAGCTCCACACAAAGTTCATCTCCACGGACAAACAAGTCGCCGACATTTTCACCAAAAGTCTACCAAAACCGTTGTTTGAGAAATTTAGAACAATGCTTCGTCTTGGTTCACCTCCGTCTTGCATTGACCGGGGGTATTAGGAAATGTCAATCACAAGGATTAAAATCCTCCTGTAACTATCATACCATAATTGTATTTATTGAGTCAATATGTATTCTTAGTATAGAGGAGTATTTCTCTCCATAATAGGTGCCTAGCCTTTTGTATTTATAGGTCTTCTTGTACTCTTGTAAAATCAATGGACAATTACCATTCAATAATTTACTAGGGGATCTGAGTAACAAAATAACAAACCATATGGAGCATATCTGCTATTTCCAAAAAGTGGCGACTAAACGTGAAACCACAAGGACCATTTAGGCAATCCAACTCTATGTATTAATTTATCTAATTGGATTTTGAGTTAAATAAATTTGTCAGTCTTGTAGTTTCTATTTAAGCTTTTGTGCTTTACAAGAAACGCAAAGACTTTTAGAATATTAATTTGTATATGCTAGCTCAATAGTGGCGCGTTGAGTGATGTTTTTAGACACAATTCTCTAACCATAGTGGTGTATCTGTATCTTTAATTGGATATCGTGACCAGGTCATTTGTTTGTGTGGTGTATCCGTATCACAAACGAGCCATAGTCTATAGATCTATCCTTCTATTAGCGTTTCAATAAAATCTCCCATTACCTACTCTTATTTCTATCATGAGAGAGCGTGAATAAGGCTTGTGGTAATGTATTTCATTTAATTTGAATAAATCTAAACTCATTTTAAGGGTATTAAGTCATGTATTTTTTTTTTTTAAATATTAATTCAAGCATGTTAAACAACTTTAGTGACTTAATATATCAAAAACTGGGTTGTGATGTTGGTTTTTTTATGATATTAATCCTTTTTTCAATATTTAGAATGACAATTATCATGTTATTTAGATTACTTGTGTAGTTTCCATAAAATATAAATATTAAAATTCTCTGATTACAAGAGTCAAGAGCTGTACATATCTATTTGTTGTAAAATGAACAAACAAAAAAAACACTAAATAAAAAAAAAATTTATGCAATTTCAAAGTTTTAACCAAGAGAAACAAGAATTTAACATTGGTACACAGAAAAACTCTTGTTCTTCCTCATAAAACTCCAAGCTCTCCCCATCTTCCTCCTAGATGTAGACTTACTCAACATTTTCAACTCTTCACCACCCTCACACCGCCCTCCACCGCCCCGATCCGCAGGCACGTCCCTCAGCCGCTGCTCCCGGAAAACCATCAACAACTTCTCAGCCTTCTGTTTCCCTCTAACTGTCCCATTAACCGAAATCGCCACCAAAGAAGGAATCACCCCTTCTTGAAGTACCATTTCACAACACGTATCACTCCCGTTACACAATATCAACAAACACGCTGCAGCCTGTTCCTGGACCTCGGGTTCACCAATGTCAAGCAACATGGATAGCCCGCTAACCAGACCCGGGCTTGTTACAATCTCGTCTCGACCTGAGTTAGTCACCGCAAGGTTTATTAACACGGCTATGGCTTTCTCGGTCCATGAGCTCGAACTCGGGTCGGTTATAAACGGTTGTAGGGCAGGTATGATTCCACATGCGATAAGTGTTGGGATGTTGGGATGGAATGATGAGAGATGGTAAAGAGTGTGAAGCGAGTCGGTTTTGCATTGGGAATCGAACGCGTCTTGAAGGGCGTTGATTAGGAATGGGACCGCATTGCTTGAACCTATGATCGGTTTCGCTTGATCTAGACATGAAAGGTTTAAGTACAGGGCTATTGCTGCGTTGACCGATTTTGACCCGTCGATCATTTGCATCAGGAGAGAAAGTAACCCGGCTGATAACATTGTTTCTTTGTTCCTGCGAGAAAAATAAAAGACGCGTAACAAGTTAAGTAACGGATCAAAATGGTAACTTTAATATGGGTTTGACCCAAAACACTACATTGTTAGACCTAGCAATTTCGACCAGTTTTACTTACGTGTCAGCTGTTTAATCTCAAGCGGTCACATGGGTCATATATAACATATTGAAAGTCATTCAAAATTTAATTTTTATAATGCATACGACCTCCTAAATTGTTATATTTAAAAGTTCAGATTGCTACTTCAATAATTAAATTATGTAGAGGACGGTTAACGTCCAAGACCACCTTATCGTGCGATGCGTACGCGAGCATCTCAACCGCACATTCGATCTAATCTAGGCCTTCAATTGAACACAGTGGAACAATAGTAATTAACTTTGCATAATTACGCACGTTATAATACATAAGTACGCACGTTATTTGCATAATTACGCATGGGTTGGGTGTTACCCTAATCACGCACATTATTTGCATAATTCCGCACTATACTGTTGGTCGCGTATCTTCGTACGATAAGGAGGTCTTGTATTTTAAACTTTCTCAAAGTATGTAATCGTAACTAACAAAGTGTATTACAAAAACTAACACGAAAGTCATCCACGGGTCAGCATGGCGCATCCGATTAGACCGTATTAAAAAATGGCTTGTTAAATGCGAACCCGTTTTGACCTGCAACCACCCCGTCCCAAAAGAAACAGGAAAAACCAAATCTTGACACCTATGATATATTTACACCCGACACCAAAATCGCACAAAAACGTACCTATTATTATTAACCGCGAGGTTAAACAGAGCCATAGAACCACTTTCTTGAGCAAACTCGCTTTCTTCACGCAAACCCAGTTCCAAAAACCGTAACAACGCTTCAACAAAGCCATTTGCACCCATATAAATCCGGGCCTCTTCATCATCTTTCAACAACCTTCTTATTTTCTCAACAACCCTACACTTTTTCCTTAGATTATCCTCGGTGCGCAAAACCGCCAAATATTCATCGTACGTCTCAAAAACATCCCCTTCGTGTTCAACCGCCGCTGTCATGTCACCATCACCTTCAACCTCCGCAATTACATCACTTTCTTCAAAAGGCAAAGGGGCCACTTTGATACCCTTGTATTTACACATTTCGCCACTTTCCACTGGTTTTGAATTTACCGATTCGGTTTCTGATAACGAGAGCCGCCAGTAGTTTAAATCAAGCGATTCGGGTGGCCCGTCGGGAACCACGATGCCGTTATGCTCGCACCAGCTAGCCACTAGACCCTTGACACAGTAATTAGGGGTCACACCGAGGTGACCCAACAGTTGTTGAGTTTTCGGGCAGGTGTTGTGCCCATCACCGAACCACTTCTCAATGCAAATTCTCTCGTATGTCTGCCCGGATGCGATTACGACAGGATCGTACATAAGTTGTAAGGATATTGGGCACCTTAGTTCTTCGGGCGGAATCGGTACCTGCCCGGACTGCCTGAAACTTGGTTTGAAGTTAAAAGAGCTTAGTCTCGAGAGTTGTCGCTCGAACGCGTGGGTCCCGGACCCACTGTAACCCTCGAAAGAACCGTGTATCGTAGGTGAACATGGGGTTGAACCTTGTGAATCAGTGTCATCGGAGAAATCGGTTCGGAATAGTTTTGAGTATTTTCTCATGAGATGTGAGAGATATGCGACGATTGATTCTTTTCGTTTGTCTTCTTCGGCTCTTGCTTTTTCCGCAAGTTTCTTAAGGGCCCGTCTTTCACGAAGAGCGGCGCGTGAAGATGTAATCCCGAGCTTAGATGCAGCTTGATGGAATATTTCTAGTTCATTATTGTCGCTATTATTGCTAAAGTTTCTACCTTGTTGTAGCAAACCAATAATTTCATCGCCGATTTGTTTCTCTAATGGATCAAGCGAAAACTCTATTCCTTCGAGTTCGCGTAATACATCGGAGATCTGGGACATGGGAATTTACGGTTAGATCACAATGCATCACGGTTTTCGTATAATACGGTTCGTTTGTCTAAAAGGTTTAAACTCGGGACATTCTTTATGTAAAAAGACCAATTTACCCTCACGCATCAACGTTCCTCGGTGGTGTTTACTAATGGTTTTAGATTTCAAATTATTTATTAAAAAGCAAATATAAAAAGGTTTGATAAAACATTTGCTTATTACAATACCTGACAACCTATAGTTTGAGGAACTATATCTTCAACATTCCTAAGACCATCTTCGAGCGCCGATCTTGCCCTTTCAAATTTTAAAACAACAGAATCTCCTGTTATAGCCTGAAAAATAAAATAAAAAAGCTTGTGTTAGAAAACAAACCCAATGAAATAATTAATAGTTACGCATTCATCCCAATATAAAAACCTTTGATGGATGAATGGATATAACTTATAAGAGGCCACTCGTTTATATCATTTGTATTCGTACTGTATTTTGTGGGTTGCAACTTCGTTTTCTATTTGCATCAAGTAAATAAGAGCCAAATTATCTTAGTTATGAGAAAATCGATTGATTTAGACCTTTGTATCTTATGGGATGTTTTGGATTGCTTATTTAAACAGCTATTGTGTTTTCTAAAAGCAGATACGTGCTTATAGGCATTTAGATGAAAAAAAAAAAGTGTGTGAGTGTGTTTGCGTGCGCACTTATTTTAAGTTGTTTTCAGTATGCAGCTTAAGATTGCTTATTTTAAAACTGCTTATTTACCGGAAGCAAAATTACAAGTTTACGCGTAAAATGAGATACGGTGTCTTAGTAAATAAGCAATCCTAAACACCCCCTTAAAGTGTGATAATTGCAAAAAATAATAACCTTATAGCACAAAAAACCGAGAACTATGTCATGTAAATGATTTCAACTCAAAATATCTCGAAATAATTTTAGGTTTTTTTTATGTAAAATAGCAAAGCACTATGCACCAATTCCAAATTTTAGCAACTAACTATCTGAACTCTCTAAAATAACAAGCTACCAATTTTCTGTATTTTACCCAATACCAGTTTAGTAGGTCAGTTTTGTGGAAATTTTCTATTTTTCAGTAATCTTTTTACTTCCGTTCAATACAAATACGTATCATCATTACTTAAAAGTAATAAACTAAAAATATCCACAGACGGCAGAATGACCTACTAGTAATGTAATCAGGTAAAATTGCTACTTTTTGCGGAAAAAACAAAAGTTAAGTTCGTTGCTATTTCTGTATAAAAAATGATACTAAAAACTAACATTTTAATTTATTTTGGGACCTGGAAGTATGAAATAACATACATGAAAAAATATAAGAGAATTTACCAAGTAAATTTTGCTACATTCGGCACAATGTTGAAGAAGCGTTTTTGTTTTCTCTAATGCTATGTGCAAAGAACATAATGCTTGAATCCCTGAAGTGCTTCGGGGGCGAGCGGCTTCTAATTCAGGAAAAACATTCAACGCTTTGACATAAATGTAAGTAAGTGTCTTGCACATTTCTCCATGTAGCTACAAACAGATAAACAACTGTTACATGCCCATAACACAAAGATCTATGCAATCCATCCAAAACGATCAAAAATAACCAAGAATACCTCGATACATTTCAAAAAAATTAAGTTATATTCATCATCCAGCCTATTTTTTTCAGGTGATCTAAGTTGTTTTCAAATTAGCTATACCTAGTGGATATAAAATCACAAGTGATTGATCACAACATATGGTTGTATTCATTAAAGCTCGTTGCATGAGCTGTTCAAATAAGCAATCTCGAAACACCCTCTTCCTAGATGTGTTAACAACTAGTGATTGATCACAACATATGGTTCTGAATTTCCATATATTGACCACATCTATGTCTTCTGATCCTAGGATTATATCAAGGATCATCAAAGTGCCACCTTAAGCGTATAGGATTTACAATACACTATAGTTGTTATAAACTGATAAATCGTGTTACGTTAAAAAGAGTAACTAAAATTTACCTTAGGTTCACCGAGACCAAACAAATTCTCTTCATTTTCACAATTTTCCATGATTTACATCCGCCAAAAGACGATTTCTCTTCACCTTTAAATAACCTGAAATAATTTCCGATTAGCATTCAACACATGTTACATTTCTACTTGGCAATCCAGTAGATCACAAGATCATCAAATAATCCAAAATCATGAGTACCATTAAACATGGTGAAAAAATCAACCAAAATTTCAAATATGACAAAATTTACAAATTTATGTTTTAAATTAAAAAAAAAAACCATCAGTTCAAGATTTGATCAATTAAAAAAAAACAGATTGGTAAATCTCAGAAAAACAAAATAAGAAATTTACATCAACCAAGTTCCAGAAATTTGATCAGTAAATTAGAAGAACAAAGTACTAAAATCAAAACTTGAATTTGACATCAACCCACCTGCAATTTGTATCAGTAAATTACCTACCCCCTTAAAAAAAAAAAAAAAAAAAAAAAAAAAAAAAAAAAACCCTCTACATCAATACATTTGCAGAAATCTTGAAAACCAATGAATACCAATAAACTTATACAGATTTTGCAGTTTCCATTAAAATGAAACCCAGAAAAAATCACATGAATAACATCCAATTAGGTTAAAATGGAAGCAATGAAAGCTTACAAGGATAAACAGGGAAGCTTCATGAAAGGGAAATGAATGAGGGCTTTATTAAACTGAGGGTTTCACAAATGCAAATATTATCCATGTAATTCGGCCCTTTAGATTCGCTCATGATTTGAACAAGATTAATGCCCCAAATCTGAGTGCAACAAGAAAGAAAGAAACAGAGTTAGGGTGTAGAGAGATAACGGACTCACAAGGAGGCAGGGTGGCTTTCATAAATAATTACAAATTTTGAAATAAACAGGAAATAGAGATCAAGAAACATATAAATTGATAAATAAATAAATAAATAATAATGATAATAATAACTATTACAAATATTTAATTTTATTTTTTACTTAGGTTTTTAGAATTGTAGTAGAATAGAATTTCACACGTATATTTAGTAATTGCGGGACTGTTAAGCCAAACAAAAAAATAAACTTAAAAATGGTAAACTATACACGTGAATTATGGCGTGTTAACTCGTAGAATTTAGACTGAAATGTAAAACATTATCGTAGAAAAATTCTAAGTAGGTCGAAACATGAAAAAAATAATTGAAGAGGATTTGAATTAATCATTATAATAACTAAATATTTTTATAAAGGATAAGGTTTAATAAAATTACAACTAAACTTTAAGGGTTATTTTATACTGTTACTTATATTACAAGGGAAGAAAACTAAAATATATAAGTTGCGATAAAAGCTAGTAAATTGAGTTTGTGATGTATTCATCCAGTTGACTGACCTCCGATTAACCACCAAAAAAGCATAGAATATAGTCTGTAGGACTTGAATTTAACACATTTTCATCCTAAGCCAGGTGTTTAAAAGTTGTGTCTTTACTAATGAACTACCATCCTATTGGTAGAATATAACCAAACTAATCACAAAATAGTAAATAGTAATAATTTAAATAAAACCATATTTGATAAATAATACATGGTTAAGTATACTATTTTTAAACACTATAAGGTATTTTTCAATATATATAAATAGTTATTCTGAAAGGAAGTAAAATAGGTGGAACCACATCAAATTGTTAGGAACCACATTGTGCAATCCTTTTAGCAACAATATGGTAGATTTGGATGGCTAGAAATGAAAAAGAATTTTTAGAGGCTTCATTTCGGTATCTAGGACGGTGGAAGACATCAAGGCTCTATCATATATTTGGATTAAAACTAGATCCAAATTCAATAGTCTGTCAAATGAAAGATGTGTGAATTTAATATTAAAGATGTAACTGTTTGAGTTTTGTTTATGTTGTTTTTTCATTGTTGTTTGTACTTTTGGGGTTTAACAGCCTATACTGGCCCGTTATCCTATAAATCATAGAATTTTCCGTCATTAAAAAAAATTGTGCCTAAAGATAATTTAAAACATAAAAAATTATGTTTAAAAAAAAATTGTAACCTTTTTTTAACGGCAAATTTCTTTTTAATTCTTGTCGTCTTTGGGACTTCAACCTATTACCTCCCTCTTCTAAGATGTTTACAAACTTTATCTTTACCAATGGACCACCGTCTATTGGTAAAAGAAAATGTGTAACCAATTTTGATTATTTTACTAACACAACTTTCTAACTTTCTAGTTGAAATGCCTTGGCTTTCTTTGAATGTGTTTAATAAACATTGTTTTTTTAAAAGATGCACAATATTAATTATGCACATGATTAATACGATACTAATTAGTGTCACAATCTCAATCATTGTGATTGGGCCTTTAGTTTATACCTCATTTTCAGTAAATAGGAATATTTTGCTACTGCAATAACTAAATCGTTAAAAGTCATTTGTACTCGTCTCATTTTTTTATAATAACATCTGTAGTAGTAGTTAATCAAGTCGAATTAAGAAAAAGAAAAAGCCGCATACTCGACATTAAATATATGTGATTTAGGATGAAAGATTTTATATATGGACTAGTTTAAGACCCCGTGAATTTCACGGGTTACACAAAGTCAATTATATAATTTATAAGTGTGTAAATAAAATTTTGAAATGAAAGAAATATATAATACACGCTATTTCATTATGTTATGTACGAATGTACCAATAGCTCTTGATCTTGAAGCCACCATTGACCATACCATGACGCCGGAGATTTTTAATTCAAAACCAAAATAGACCAAACAGTAAGATGCTATATCGGTCCTAATTACAGATCGTAAGCAACATCATACAACAAACAAACATACTACATACAAAGGAATCAAATCTTTGCGAAATCAAATCTTCGCAATTCATTCCATGTCACCCGTATGCCTTTCGCCATATATGTTTTTCCCATTCAAACAATTCTTCCTTTATCTCTTCCACCACTTTATAAATCGAAGTGTTCCTTTCATTAAAAGACTTTCCGGTTCCTCGTATTCCATAAACTCCTTGGAACTTTTAGCCATATAGATGGCTCCTGCCACACTGAATCTGCAGCACAAAATCGAACCAATAAGTGATCTGTTGTTTCAGCTGCCACTTCACAAAATGCACATGCCATCATGTTTAAAGTTAGACGTTGTTCCCTAGAGCCATTGGTGTGGGGATCTTCCCTCTACAAACAAACCTAGGAATGTTGAGCACCAACACCAGCAGCGGTCCTATTTGATTCCCTACACACAATGGGGACATTAATCTACCCAGCAGACATGTAGTTTAACTTTGCTACAGAATGGATAACATTGTCAATCGCCCGCAAAAGATTACCAACAGTTCAAAATCAATTTCAGTTTGCCTAAAAATGTAAAAAAAAATTGTGTAGTTCAAGAAGTTGATGTATTTAACTTAACTTTTTCATACCACAGAATAGAGATGAGCAAATGGTACCGGTACTGGTTCGGAACCAATACCGGTTCCAAATTTCCCGAACATACTCAATTTTCAGTACCTATACGGACATTTTGTGTTTTCGGTACCGGTTTTTACCTTCAAGTATACCGGTCCGTACCGGTATTGAACCGGACCGTACAGGGTATTTTCGGTATCGGTACCCATTTTTTGGGATTTTCAGTACCGGTTCAGTATTTGTTGGTACCGAGCACATCCCTACCACAGAATATTAAAGAACATAGATTGAAATTACTACTTATAGTATGTAAATTATGTAATAACAAAAATTGAAGATAAACCACAGCTTCAAAATTTTAAAACACTTACTTTTTCTAGATGCCACGTCATTTTATTTACCTGAGAGGATAAGCCTCTGGCGCCCCCAACATTTCACATTACAATCCTCCACATATTTTCGGCCTTTTAAACCACAACTTAAAAACAAAAACCAACATAATAAAAAAGAGTATGAATTAAATAAAAGAATATAATCGTAATATAATCTTGATAGCCTATACTGCATACTTAAATATGTCTTTAAACAAACTACCTTCTAATATAAGGATTAATTACTTTGTACTTACATGTAGTTGAGGTCTTGCTACGTAGGGTGAAACAAATTTCATGAATAATTTAACTAAAGTTACTTTAATTGAATGTTTTGATTATTCTTTCAAAAGAAATTACCTTTGTGGCATTAAGACGACCTCAGCATGCCCTTCGTTTCCTCCAAATCAACATTGATGTTTGCTGGTGCAGCAATAGCAGTCACAATATACCAACACCCTATGATGACTCTCTGAGCAGTTATTAATCAAACCAAGCAAATATGGTGAACGCAACATACTCAGCATTTCCACTTAGACAATTAAGAAAAAGAACCATTCCTTTCAAGTTCTCTTTGATCAACCAAACTTACGTGATTATCGTATAACCTAGATAGGATACTTGTTACTATCATCTCCTATGACCTAAATGAAAAAGATGCGACTTCGAATTAAAAACTGCAAATTTCACCATACTAACCTCCATTCTAAACTCCTCTACTCCATGTTTCGAGCCTGATCCATCAGCTTCACAACTATTTTTCTCCCATCTTGAAGCACACCCCATTAAACCAACCCAAACCCACCTTGCTCAATCACATTGGATGTTCCAAACCCACCAGTTGCTGAAAGTAGTTGCTTGAAGGTGAAGATTTACAGTCCTTTCTCAATAACAACTTAGGTTTTTGATTGGTAACTGCCTTTCCCATCAGAGCCAGTTCCTTCTAACAGCAACAACAAACAAATACTTTTGTAAATAAAGATCAAGCTCTACTTATAGTGTTGACGCATATCATATCTTTAGGTTAATTATCTGTAAAAAATCATGAGTCAGTCTATCCAAACAACACTCACAATTGAAAGCAAAAATAGAGTTAATTAGCAAATTTGCGAGCTTGTTTGACAACAAAACAAATGAAAGAAGAGTGAAACTGTTTGCAGCAAGTAGGCACTACTATTCAAGGAGATTCATCAAATAAAACATGTCCTTATTCAAACTAAGTGCTAAGATGATGCAAATTTAGCCAATCTACTCTCGTCAAATCAGTTGTGAGGTAAAATATTTATTTTAGAATTTATGAAATAGTCATACAAACACATGACGGTTTTGATTTTTAGGCTTAGTTATGAAATGACCAGTACATGAATAAATAATAGACCAACTTCCAAATTAAGCAAGCACAATCAGGTAAGCTCAGTTTTG
The DNA here is from genome assembly GCA_030545235.1 of Helianthus tuberosus. Classification (NCBI taxonomy): domain Eukaryota; kingdom Viridiplantae; phylum Streptophyta; class Magnoliopsida; order Asterales; family Asteraceae; genus Helianthus; species Helianthus tuberosus. Next base: position 143,854,744 of record CM060444.1, on the reverse strand, counting down.
GACAATCAATAAAGAAGTCATCAATAAAATCCCCTTGAAGCAACAAATCATATTCATAACGTTTCTCGCAATTAACCCTAACCCTAACGCACCTAACACACATTAACCATAAATTGTAGCATCCAGATCAGATTAATAAAAAAAATATCCATTTGACTTAGGAAAAAACTATTAGGGGACACCTTGGTTACCTTAACTGAAAACAGATGACCAGTCATGACGTCATTCGCCAATTCTGTGAAGGATTACTCGCCAGAGCAAGTCGTGATGTTGTTCGCCAACGCCTTGAATGATTACATCGACTGAGAAATAGACCCGGTGTCATACGTGATAGGCGGCACCGAGATTGAAACATTAACACCCAAGAACTGTTCATAGCAGTAATAAAAGGGTCTTCTTACCCTTGAAGGAAGTAATCATGGCCAGCGAAAATTCTGATTAAATTGTAATAGAAGAAAACAAATTGAAATAAGAATCAAACCAAACCTGATGTTCATGAAGGTCCTCATTTAAAATGTCATTGTAGACCATGAAATCTGCTCTGCAACTTTTTCTTACCCAAGATGGCATTTGCATCCATGCCAATTGCAGTAGCAGGTTGCTGTAACAACATAGATTAGTAAATTAGGGAATGATGGTAAACCAACAGAATAAGGACTTTTCAAATGTCAATGCAAAGTTTGAAGCCTTCATACATAATCTATACTACTTTAAAATACCAAAAGACCACCAAACAACCTAAATACATACATTAAAAAGTCATAAAATGTGTATAATACCGAAATCAATGTTATGAATAAGTAAATTTATTGAAGAAAGCAGAGTGTTAATGGATCATTAACGAACCTCTCTAGTGTGAGGATTTATAGTCTTCAACACACTCTCAATTGTCTTGTACTCTATCTTATAAGCCTTCTAAGTCAACCGAAATGATCTTATACACACCACATCTTTACCAGCTATTGTTATGAACCGCAACTTTATCGGAGCCTTTGTTCCTGTTTCCCCTGCAACCTACACCCACACGATCACACACTTAGTTCATAACCATAAAACCCTAAAACGCATTTGAAGCCCCATTTGGCACAGCTTCAAATCATGTTCGAACATAAAAAATTCAATTAATCATTGAAAGAATATGGCATTTAGTTGACGGTATCCTGTTAAACTTTGAAATAAGATAGCACTTAATCAACGGCACTACCACAAATTGTTTAAGAGATGCAATGCTTAAGCGACGGCACTACCGCCCTCTTCTATTCCTGAATTACATGTTTAAAATGATAGTATGAGAAATGCAATGCTTGAACGGGTGAGAAGAATCAATAGAGAGTGAGATTGAAATAAGAATGAATAAATAAAAACCTGGGGAAATAGTGAAAAAGATGATGGATTCGTCCATTAGGGTTTATCAGAAGAGGGGTGAGAGAGATGATGGTGGCGTCCATTAGGGTTTCTGCGGAGAATTGTTAAAAGGAAAGGTTCTGGAGAAGCGCGTGAAAGATAAAAAAGAAGGAGAAAACAAATTGCCGCTCAAAACAATATTGAGAGGAGTATTAAGTTGCCAGATGGCAATTAGTGGATTAAATTTATGCCAAGTGGCACCAAAATGTTTTGTTTTAATATACATTATAGATGTCCGATGTTTAAAAGAAGCGAACACACATAATATGATAATAGTATGAATCAAACATTTTTTTAAAGATCATCAATTTACTTGCTTTAAAATAACTCAACATATATATTCACATTTAATTTAAATTTTAGTAAAAAAAGGTGATGGGAATTTTCCCGCTTTTGTCACTCTCCGTTCACATGATGACAGTTGCCAACCAACCAAGTTTGTCGGTTAATAGATTTGTCTTCGTAAATCATAGAGAAAATTGACATTTTAGTTTCCTTTTTCCAAATTACCATTTTAGTCCAAATAATTTTTTTTTTCTTTGAGTTTCTGATTTTTTTTTTTTTTTTTGTCATTTTGATCACATTGCTTAACTTAGTTTAAAAACCAGGTTATAGTCAGGGGTATTTTTAGCATTAAATTATTATGAGGTTTATAAATTATGTTGTAAACTACATAGGGGTGAGCAAGTTTAGGTCCGGACCGAAAATAACCGAGAACCGAACCGAAAATATAACCAATCCGACCCGAACCCAAGTACATAGGTATTTAGATCGGTTCCAATTTTTCATATAAAATCGGGTCGGGTCGGTTTTCAGTTCTTTTCATGGTGAAACCCGACTTGGACCTATGGACCGGAACCGACCCTATATTTAGGGTAGTGAATCGGTTCTGTATTTTATGTTTGATCGGTTCTCGCGTCGGGTCGGGTAATGGTCGATTGGTCGGGTAGGGTCGGGTCGGGTTTTTCCTTTTGCTCACCCCTAAAACTATCCCTAGTTATCACTATACAACGGTTATGCCAAAAATACCCCTGGTTATAACCAGATTTTTAGACTGCGTTAGACAATATGAATATGTGATCAAAATAACAAGAAAATGGAAAAGTTAGGAACCCAAAAGAGAAAAAAAAAAACTATTTGGAATAAAATGACAATATGAACCAAAACTGGGACTAAAATGGCAATTTACTCTAAATCATAAGTATGCCACTCAAATACTCACAATACCCCTAATAGTTTTTTTTTTCATACACGTATAATTATTTCACGAATGAGTTGGTGGTGGAGTGATAAGAGAGACCTAGTGTTCCAAGTGACCAAGGTTCGATTCATACTTCCTCTAATTAGTTTCGGGGCACCAGGTGACAATGAGAGACTAGGTGAATAGGTGGTGATCGTTAATTCGATCATTGAACTGAATGAGTTTTAAATCACCGCATTGTCGTGCCTTCGGGAAAGTGTTTACGGACTTCGGCCCTAGATGAGGGTTTCCCCAGTTCGGAGGCGGGTGTATCCCGATGTGGTGAATTTCACCAATAGCCCATTTGAATGATTCACTTGATGCAGAGTGAGGCATTGGTAAGCAATGATAGGAGACTCAGACAAACCTGAGTTTTATCTTTGAGCCAAACAGGTTTTACCAGTAATTTCACCATCGTGCGTACTAGCGGGTGGGTTACCGGGTTTTCCTCAGAATTTGTGGTGGACTCGGGTTACTCTTGGAGTACTCCATTTAATCTGGTGGGTGCTCCAATAATGCTCGAAATTGATTCTTTTGATCGTTAAAAAAATTCAGCTATTTATTATTTTCAAAATACAATTATTATCGTACTGAATAGAGAACACGTAATCCTCCATTAACTACTTGAGACCTGATGGTTTAAATTTTCTATTTTATACTAGGTTATAGATATTGATTCGTGTATTACATGAAATATCTCACATAAGTAAAAAGATGTAAATACTATATAAATATTGTTTAAAACAACTTATAATTAAGAAAATGTCTATTTATTTCTTTGAAATAAAAAAAAAACTGAACAACTTTAAAATAAATTTACATAATTTAAGAGGTCAGTATATCACAGATAACGAAATAAATTTACAAAATATAAGAGGCTAATATATTATAGATAATCATCGGTAATTATCATTAGATACGTAAATTAAAACTTATAATCTACAAAACTTGAATTTTAAATAATTTGAAATGAAAGTTACAAATAAAGAATCTATTAGCACTTCTAAATCTTAAACAATAGTTTAAGTACAAATTTTATTAATGGTTTCTTGTTTTGTTTTGTGTGTTGTTTTTTCTTAACAAGAAAAGTAAAATTTAAACTTTTTTCATTAAATGATCACAAACTTTTTGTACTGTGAAGTTTAACGACTTAATTTCTTTTGTTTTTTTTCTTTTGGTTGCTATATCGAGTGTCGGTACTGATACCGTAACAAACAAATATGATACCAATCGAAACTGAGTTCTCACCGCATCGCGAGGGGAACTTCAGTTGTTATTAGTTTAAATTATATATTTGTTATTGTAATAACTAAAACAAATCAAACTAATCCCATTGGTTTACTTCACCGGTCAAATGTAAACTCAAAAAGCTATATAAATATCTTCAACGAATATAATGAGAAATATTTTAGTTATTATTTATCTTAAGTTACAACCATAAAAATATTAATGAAAATCTATTTTTATTTAGGATAAATATATATTTTTACATGTAAAGATCAAGTAAAAAAGATTCATGAATCATAACGGGTAATAAATGTATTGGTGAAAGTTGTAATAAGATTTTATATTGTTATTATATATTAATGATATTAGATATTAGTCTCATATATTAATAATAATTAATTTAATAATTATTAATAAATTAAACGAGAGAGTGTCATGTGATATTATTTCGAATTTTTATTACAAGGATATGTGGTGTGATCATGAGTCATGACCCAAATGATCATCACCACTCTCCACGTCAGCGCCAAGTTACCCTATCCTCATCCACCAACCTAGTCTACCACCCCATATGGTGTGCACCATGACCTTCGCTATCCTCTCCTACCATTCTAAATCCCTTCATTGATTGAAAGAGGGTAAAGGTTGCCATAGATTAAACCATGCGAACCATCATGGTTTTGAAAGGCGGCTGATGTACAACGAGAACCATGTCCCGCATGGCAATCCAGATCCAATCCACTATCCCCATACCCATAGCCTTAGTTATATTAGATTAGCCAGATCCAATCCACTATCCCCATACCCATAGCCTTAGTTATATTAGATTAGACGTGTAAATACCAAATATAATTTGGTCTTAACATACACATGAGGCTTAACATGAGAAGTGAAGAAACTTTTTTTTTTTCATCTACTTAAACATGATGTTTAGTGGTAAAATATAAGAAAAAAAATGTTTACTTACTTTAGTGGTAACATGATGTTTGAGGCTAAAATATATATGCTTGATAAAATGGGAAAAAGTTATAATATATATATATATATATATATATATATATATATATATATATATATATATATACACTCTTTTTCACTTCTTATTTTAAAACCCATTGTATTAGAACCTTAGTCTATATTAGATTTGATTAATACAAAAAAGAGTGCGTATAATATGCTATTTCGGTAACTTTAAGATAGGCTATAGTGGATTAAACCTTGTATTGTTTTAACTTTGAGCCAATGATCTCTAGATCAAGTGGTGGAGGACTTGCATTTTTCTTGAGAGATGCAGGTTCGACTCCCATTTGGTGTAGAGTGAGGCACTGGTAGGCAATGATAGGAGACCCAGGAAAACCTGAGTTGGATCCTTGAGCCAAACAGGTTTTACCGGTAATTTCACCGTAGTGCCTACGGGCGGCTGGGTTACCGGGTTTTCCCCGGAATTAGTGGTGGACTCGGGTTACTCTCGGATTACTCCGTTTGTCAAGTGGATACACCGAGAGTACTCGGGATTGAGTTTGTTGGTCGTTAAAAAAAAATTTTGAACTTAGCATTACAAATCGCAATATATGCTATAGTGGATGCTGGATTAAACCTTGTATTGTTTTAACTTTGAACTTGTCATTACAAATCACAATATAATCTTTCTATACTAAAAACTAAAAATCATTTTTGGACACGTGTCATTCTTTGATAATTTCTCACCCTTATTTTTCTATTTATCTCTTTTATTAAATAATAATAATAATAATAATAATAATAATAATATTAAACATCAATTTAACTAAATCTATTTATCTCTTTTGTTTTCATAATCTGCTGATTTCTTATTTAAATCTAAAGTTTCAATCTTTGCCAATTTAAGTCTAAAGTTTCAATATTTGGTATTTTAACCCCTTTGATTAATTTGATTTTTCACTTAATAATAATAATAAACATCAATTTAACTAAATCTATTTATCTCTTTTGTTTTCAAGATCTGAAATTGATTTCTTTTTTAACTCTAAAGTTTCAATCTTTGGCAATTTAAGTCTAAAGTTTCAATCTTTGGTATTTTAACCCCTTTGATTAATTTGATTTTTCACTTCTAATTCAAAAGTTTTCATCTTCTGCAATTTAACTCCTTTGATTTTTTTTTTTTACTTTCAACCCAATGCTTTTCATCTTTTGCAAGTTAACCTCAACACTGTTTTTACTTTCAACTTTGGTCTCTTAAATGCTTTTCATCTTCCATAAGTTCTCCGTTTAATGTGTCGTTCTAAATATCCAAGTTAATGCGCCGCAACGTGTGTGTGAGGTTCAACGTTTTTTCATCTATTTTTTTCTTGTTTGACATGTCCGTCGCAGAGCGTCCATTTTTCCCCGTTTGATAGGTCTATCGCAATGTGCGTAGGCCTGTAAACGAACCGAACGAACACGAACATAGGCATGTTCGTGTTCGTTCATTTAACTTTAACCGAACACGAACACCAACACGAACATATAATCGAACACATTTTTTTGTTCGTGTTCGTTCATTAAGAAATTAGGCATGTTCGTGTTCGTTTATGTTCGTTCGTTTAAAGCCTAAATGAACAGTTCACGAACACAAACGAACATAAACAAAAAAAAATAACTGAACATATTTGATTAAACATAAACAAACAAAAATTAACATGATTGAACAAAACATAAACGAACACAAATGAACGTAATTGAACAAATATAAACAAACATAATTTAACATTAGTGAACACAAATAAACAACTCTAATATATTATAGTTCATCCGAAAACACATCTAAATTAGGGTTCATAGATACTGAAATTAAGTAGTTTTTATATAAATATTAAGTGATCAGTTGCGCTATAAGAAAATTTTTAAAATTTCATTTTTTATTACTAGAAAACTCAATTACTAGTTAGTTATATTTATATAAGTAGCTAGAAAACCTAATATTTATATAAATATAACTATTTATGTATTTACTAAAATTTAAGCGAACATAAATGAACGAATATAAACGAATGTTCACGAACATAAACGAACAAATATTTTTGTTCGTGTTCGTTCGTTTATTAAATAAACGAACATAAACGAACTTTCCGCCGAACAAGTTCACGAACAGTTCATGAACGTTCGGTTCATTTACAGGCCTAAATGTGCGAGTCAGAGATCGACTTAGTTTTTTTTCTCGATTTTACACACGGGCTCGTGGTCATATAAGAAACATTTGTCTTTCATGTAACATGATATATAACTAATGAATCCCCCGCCGCATCGCGACGGGTGATAATTCTAGTATAATATAATATTTATATTTTATTTGGAATAGATGAACTGATAAGTATAAATTTTATGGAGAAATATAAATAAATAATATGTAAAGCAAGTCACGAGGGGTACACGTGGTTGTGATCGTCGTCACTTTATTTCCGAAGCCAGAATAAATTTGCATATACCTCCAAGATCCGTAATTCCCGTAAGGCTATAATTGCATAGACATGTATTTTTATTTTTTTAATCTTTTTTTTAACGGCAAATTTCTTTACTTCCGTCGTCGGTGGGACTTGAACCCAAGACCTCTCCCCTAAGGTGTTTAAAGGCATTGCCTTTACCAATGGACCACAACCCCCATTCATCATATACAATTCATTACAGTATCTAGTGGGTTAACGCCTATGTACATCTTGGCATGGAAGAGCACTAAATATCATTACGGTTTTATGGGGCGTTAAGGGATTGGACGTTAGTAGTGTAACGGCCAAAGTATAATCAACCTTCTTCTTGTCTTTCCTTCGAACCTCCGTCCAATCTTCCTCTTCATCTCCTCCATTGTTGGGTTTCTTCTGTCTCCATACTTTTTTCACTCTCCCTTCTCTCTCCATCTCTATACTCAGAAAATAAATACAAACTCGTATGGAAAAGACTTGTTGATACTTAATCAAGCATTAATGTAACGAATGTAAAACGTTTAAGCAAATGAATGACAAAACTTATTCATAGAGATCATCAGCACACCAAATATTTCACTAAACAAATGCAATGATCACCTTATACAACATCTCACGAGAAAAACATACTACTAATAATTCTAACATGATATATAACTAATGAATCCTCCGCCGCATTGCGACGGGTGATAATTCTAGTAATAATAATGAAGAAGAAGAAGAAAACGAAAATAATACATATAATGTTTTGAATTTGCTTCTTGATCTTTCAAAAATATTAGAAAAAAAAAACTAGTAGATACGTGTGTAAGTTGAATATTTTTATTACCATCTTGTATAAAAAATTAAAAATAAAATAAAAATTAATGAGTCGGCATAAGTTTTTATAAGCCGAGCTCGACCTCAACTTTTTAACTCGATAAAATAAAGAAGTCGAGCAATCTAACTTATTTAAGTTCGAGCTCAAGCCATAATGTAACCTAGTAGTTTGTTTACAAACCCAGATCCAATCGGTCTTGTCTGATTTTCAAAACATGTTTTTTTCTAGTATAGTTGCAGGGGCGGACCCAAGCCTGGCCCAAGGTGGGCGGGCGCACCCCCAGGGAAAAAAAAATTTAGTGCTAAGTTCCGTCGAAAATCCCGTCCGCACCCCTTGGAATTTTTCGTATGCACCCCTTGGAATTTTTCGACCACACCCTTGAAATTTTTCGTCCGCACCCCTTAGGTAAAAAGTGTTATCAATTTATATTTTAAATTTTTTTAGTAAACTCTTATTTAAAAAAAAATACTACCTAAATTATATAACTTTTAATACCTAACTAACTAAACCCAAATACCCATACCTTTACCCACTTATAATTCCTAACTAGCTAGCCCACTAAGTCTTAGCTCATTAACCAAACCCAACAATATTTCAAACTATAATAAAATAATTAAAGCCCAAAACCATTAGAAATTCTCTCCCGCTCTCTCTCTCTCTTGCGTCCCTGCACTGCCAACGAACAACATCACCCAGCGACAACAGTCCAGTAGCCGGCGACCACCGTAATCAGCCACCATACCACCGTCGTTTGACACTAAATCTAACCGAAATCCGAACACGGGTAAGTTTCTTTGTTATTTTGATGATTTTGGTTGATATTATAGGAGAAAAAAGGGTAATAAAGTTGTTAAATATGTTTGAAATTTTGTGTGCTTTGACGTTGTTTATGTTGTTTATATATTTTTAGGGTGATTACAACTTACGTTATGATTTCTAGGGCTTGAATAGTTGAAAATTAAAATTAAAATTGAAACATTATGTTATGGAGCGATCAACTTATGTTATATAGAGAAATAATTGCTTAAGAAATTAGTTTTAGATGATGTTTTGGATAGATTTCAAAAAATGAAAACCCGTAGGGCGTCGACGTTTTAATTATGTTTGTAACAAGGTTTGACCTGTTTTTGATGATTATATAAATTTAGTTTGATGTTCGTTTGTTTTACATGACCCGACCCGACCCGATATGAACCGATTTTTTTACTTATATACCTAGGGGCCTAAAATTTTTAAAAATGTTCCCATGGAAAAATTCCTGGGTCCGCCACTGTATAGTTGGCATCTAGGCTTCTTTACAAACCCAAATGATTTAAGTTTTTATGCCTCACTTAGAAAAAATAATGTTCATGTTACTATTGCTTATACCTAAAAAAAATATTTAATATTTAATGGTGTAGTTTCGAATTTGACGTCAGCTAGACACTTCGATATATTCACAAAGATCCAATTATAGCATGATACGCTATATCCGTTCTCGAAAGGTTGAATCCTAACAATTCAACCGTTTCACACGCAAATTGCCTCAAGTGTGTCACGATTATATTCACGCAATAGATAATGGTTCATAGTGGTCCAAACCAAACTAATCAAACATTGCACATAGATTTTTCGAAAGATTCTTCTAATACGATAACGATTGACTTATGTTATCATGCCACTTCTCAAATACTTTAATTTTCGAACTAAACTGACTATGATGGCATGCGTAACCATTCATACATGACTATCAAAGTACTTGCGTCTCGTCGATTAAAATTAGTAGATTGGTATTTTTTTAGAACAACAAACTCACACACGTCCACTAAATCAACTTCTATATTTTACACTAGTGTCCATTTACATATCCACTAAAATCACACTACAAGCCCTTTAGCTGGTTGGTTTAAGTACGCATCAAACTATACAATTTTTTCCTATAATTTTCCCTAGTTTTTTTTTTTTTTTTTTTTTTTGAGATGTTGGATACCTTTCTCTTTCTCCTCATTATTTACATATTTTGTATTCATTTCCTAGTTATTTACTTATCTTATTTACTTGTTTCACACTACTACAAGAAACTTCGTTCACAAGTTTCTTCATAGAGAAAACTTGAAAATAAGTAGTCAAATTATATGGTTAAATGCATTATAGATATTGCCTAATGTGATTTAATACAAACAATTTTTTTATAAGAAGCTGATCACATGGTCGTTGATGTTACTATTTTAATTGTTAAAACCGGGTAGGTGATAATATTGTAAGTTATAATTTATAGATGATTAAAAATGTCGAAAAAACTAACCATTTCTATAATGTTAACTTTTTTATTTGTTTAGATATAGCTTTCATTATTTTTTTTTTAAATTGATACAGCTTTCCTTATTTTCTTAAACTCATAGATGTAAAGTTACAATATGTCGTCTATAGTGACGGATCCAAAAATTTTTTTTGTGGTTTTCTTTTGGTAGATTCTTGCAAATTCTAACTATTTTTTTCAAAATCATAGAAGGTTCTTACTATTTTTTTCTATATTTTCCAAACCAAATGGGTTCCTAGGAACCCACAAAATAAGGTTGGATCCGCCACTCGTCTAAAGTTTAAAGTGATTACAACAATGTGTTTAAACTAGTCGTACTATTTGTCCAAGTCTGACCCATGAACGAACTGTGCAATTAGAATTGTGCGTCCAAACCATTACGGTAGTACTTCCAATATTACACTTAATTATTACACAAAAATACTCTTACCCTAACATACACATATTACAACCTACCTTCTTTGTCTGTTTCACTCTATGAAAATCTTTATATGCATGGACCTATATTTTCTATCTTTACATTTTCTATGAGAGGGAATACTTCCCGTTTCTCATTGGCTAAAATGGGCGGCCACCCAATGGCATGCGGCGACAACACTAACGTGGGGAATAGTGTCAGGTTGCTGCCTAACACTCTCCTACTGGTCCGGGTATTTAAGATTTTACTCTAACTTTAAAATTACGAATTTGCCCCCTATTCAAAGTTATGATTTTACTCCTGGTAAAAAATTACAGTATTGTCATCGCTTTAACTTTTAGGAAATTACGATTTTACCTCAGCCCTGAATTACAATTTTGCCCCAGTTAAAAGTTACAGTATTCTCATCGTTTTAATTTTTTTTAAAAGGTGTGTTGGGAATAGTGTCAGGCTGCTGCATGACACTCTCTCATTGGCCCGGACATGTTACGATTTTACCTCCAGTTCAAAATTACGAATTTTCCCATTTTCAAAATTACGATTTTGCCCATGGTTCAAAATTACAGTATTGCCATCGCTTTAGTTTTTGGCAAATTACGATTTTACCCAAGTCAAAAAATAAAATTTTGCCCTCAGTTCAAACATTACAGTATTGTCATCCTTTTAGTTTCTTTAGCAAAACTATAGAATTGTTTTGTTTTAATTGGTTGACTCGATTTTTTTTCGTTTCAGTAAGTTGTCTAACACTCACTCATTAGTCCTGACAAATTACACTTTTACCCCAAGCTCAAAATTACGGTCTTGCCATTGTTTTAGTTTTTTTTTCAAAACTGTGGTAATATAATTTTTAGCTGGTTGAGAAATATTCTGCATACCGCCCCGCAACGCGGGCGAGGCATCAGGTTGGGCGGTATGGCTTCGGTGACCCCATTCGGGGATCCCATTCACCGAGTGGTGAACCATTTCCACTCAATCGGTGATCAAATTTCGGGGAGCGGTGACACCTTTTTTCGGTGAATAGTCACCGAATTGATTGATGAGAAGGGTGAACAATTTATGCATAATTTATAATTTCTAGAAAATAAAAAATATATCTCAAACACCCTAGAGCGATTGAACCATACCTAGTGATTGAGTGCAAAATGGGGAGTGGAATGGGGACTTGACATGGCATAATATTATTGGCTAGAGAATCACTCAAACACCCTAGAGTGATTGAACCATACCCTCCACCCTCAACTAGTATAGAGTATTCGCGGGAACCGTTCCAACCTTTTTGGAGGCCCAATGCGAAATGAAAGTTTGGGACACTGTTTTCCTTTCTTGATTAATAAATGGTAGTCATTTATCCATGTTTTGAACCAAGTAAAAATCTAACACAATTATAATATAGTGATTTGTTTTTATAAGAAATCAAACAAATATAAAATAATAAATTTGCACTAATATTAATAGTTAGCATATAAGTTTTCTTTTAATTGAAGGTCCTACGCCTAATCCTGTGTTACTTATACTATAGTCCTGCCACGAGTATTAGAAATTTGTAACGACCAGTAAGAAAGTATATTTGATTGAATATATTTTGTTTAAACACAGGTAAAAAAATCTTGCATGAATGGCCACGTGAAAACGACCCATCTGTTTTGTGACAATAATCATGACAACACTTCAAAAAAACAAATTGTGGTTCTGATCCACTGTTACCTACCAATCCCCTTGAATTTTTCATTTTGTATTTTAATGAACATGAACATGATAGCTATTCAATTGTTTTCACTTGATATTTATTGTTGTTTTACTAGGCCATATATTTGGGTACCCATCATTTCGAAACAATTAATTCGTTTAATGTTTGCATATGTTAAGGTTTGAAGTTCGGGACCAACCTATGTTTGTACAGCTTTTGCGATTGATATGTTTCTATAACCAGTCTTTTCAGAACTGGTTATATGTTTCTATTATAATTACTGGTTAAGTGTATTTAAATCGTCCTCATTTAAACCGTCTGGTTACCAGTCACACTTGTTGAACCGATGAATCAGACTCGGTGTTTGTATTGGATTTCAAAATCTAATTTACTCGTATACAAGTTGATGTTTTATATATTATTTATTTATTTAAGATTTCATATTTATTAAAATACAAAATCCACATTAAAAGTTAAAACAACTTCATATTTTGTTTTAACTTAGTTATAATTTATAGTTTTAAATTATACATAACGTAATTTGGTTTTTTAAACTACTTTAATTAGTAGACCGGTAAGACAGCATGTCTAGACCGATTATGAAAACATTATTCTGTTATCATGTATTATAATTTTACGGTATTAATTATATTGATGGCTGAGTTTAGATTTGTCGACTCATTTTATATACTTCTTTTAACTTTGTCGCATTTGCATTATAGAGCTACTTAGAAAAAAAAAAACATAATAGTTAACTTCGTCACCCCACCGTCATCAACAGTGGCGAAGCTTGACCTGAATAGCGGGAGGAGGGGGGGGGGGGGAAACGTATATACCAAAAAATTTCTATAGAACCAGGGGGTCAAAAACGTATATACCCAAAAATTTCTATACGAAAACTATATATATAACACTATTGAGCGAAAAGTTCGGAGGGTCGGGCGCCCCTCCCCGCCCCTTCTATACTTCGCCACTGGTCATCACCAAAATCACCGCCCATGGCATTATAGCTGTTGAAAATAATAACTAATAATAATAATAATAACTATTAAATTAGTTGTTTAACATTCTCAGTTTAATCAGTTTATTAATAATGTTCTTGTTTTTTATTTCTTGTTATGCATGAGTTGCTGGGCTGACTTCCTGAGTTGCTAGGCTTCCTGAGTTGCTGGGCTTTTGCTGATGTTCTTTGCTGGGCTCAAGTCAGTTAAGTGAAGGCCGGGTTGTTGTAACCAATTAACAACCCGGGTATGGGTTCTCGATATAACAAGTATTCTCTGCATTATTGATGATTATTATTCAGAAAAAGATATTTTGTTCTCCAGAAGTTTCTCTCGTTTCTCTCTCTAAAGTCGCTTAGGGTTTCGATCAGTTTGATCACTGATTCGTCTTGTATTAGTGATCTTGTTGTGAGATCTTGTGAGAGTTGGTGATTATCATGTTGATAATCATCGATAGTTGAGAGTTGAGAGCTTGTATCTGTTGTGTTTTCAATCTGTTCTTTGTTTTTCGCTTGTAATTGTCGAATCTGTTGGGTAATAAAATCTTTGGTTTGGGTTCTTGTCGATTACAGTTTGATACCGTTGTTTTTTAACATGGTATCAGAGCCCAAGGCTCTGGTCTGTGATAGAGAATGATTATCCTGTACTTCCGCTGGTATTAATTGATTATCTTGTGATCTAGGGTTTACAGATTTGAAACCCTTTCTAGCAGATCTTTTATTCTTACCACACAAGTCTGAAACCCCCATAGCAGCACCTACTGCCCTGTTCTTGTTCGGTTACTACCCCTGGTATCATCACATTCGCTAACAATCTTCAACAAACTCGTTTAATGGTTCTTACTTTTAGTCTTTCTTAACGTGTTGGACTCTCCAAATCCCCTTCTCATTAATCAAATTACACAGAATACTTTCATCTATCTCCATAATCCTTCAAAACCTCCTTAATATTCGTCAATTTATGATCATCACGTCCTCAATCATCAGGTGAAATCTACTATTTTGTTTTGAATTAAATCGATTGGTGATGTGTGCAAAATGCAACATATAAATTACATCAATTATGACATAAAACTAACCTTTTTTTAGTACTAATGTTGGAAAAAGTGTGCTTTTGTCTTCCTTTTGTATTTTCAGGATTATATGAGCTCAAATTAACAAAAGAAGCAAAAAGGCAGCTAAATCTAACATAAATACAAGAAAAGGAACAAATGTGACATGCCCGACCCCACGACAGCATCTTCCCAAGCAAAACAAGAGAACAGAAGGCTGAACACGCCCCGTGCTCAGTGAGCACGGGGGCGTGCCCAAGTGTCAGCATAAAAGACAAAGTTGTAGAAGCTTCCATCGCCCACCACTGGGCCGTGCTCAGCGGACACGGGGCCGTGGTCAACTATAAGATTCGCAGAATCCAGGCAAATCTTGATAGTACAGATATGCTTCTGCACACGGGGTCGTGCCCAGCGGACACGGGGCCGTGGTCAACTAATACAGACAAGAGCAATTAATGAAGACAGAGAAGGATGTGGACACGGGGCCGTGCCCGAGCTTCTGTTCAGCCTATAAATAGGAGTGCTTGGCTCAAGCTCAAACCATCCCTTGGCACACCACCTCTCTCACACTTCACCCACCACCCACCACCACCATAACACCATCATCCACCACCATCATCCATTGTCCATCATAGAGTGTGTGAGTCGTCTCGGGATCCAAGATTGATCGTAAGAGTTCTTGACAATCAAGGTCATGTTTGCCTAAGTCTCTTACATCACTTGGTGAAGACAAAGTGTCTAGTGTAATACTTTTTATTTTTAATCTTTTCGCACTTTTTACTTGGTTATGTATTAATGACTTTAATAACTAGTTTCTTATGTTGAAGGTGATTTTTCCTTATCGTTTGTCCGTGGTGTCTTGGCATTATTTTACTGTCTATATAAAATAAAAGATTTTCACCATTCATATCTCCACGGTCTATATGGAGATATGTTGGCTACCTGGTCGGGGGTTAAGGGAACGGTTTGGTAAGAGTCTTGCCATTGTTTAGTAGGACCTCCTTCAATACTTAACGGTATTGGATGGCGGGGGTCCAAACTCTTTGATCCCCTCATAAGTTAAACTACTATTAAAACTTTAACCCGACTACTTAGGACTGTATCCCTGCTGACTCAGTCTACTTAGCCGAGGGTAACGTCACCTTCAAAAGAGGGGCCTACCATAATATGCATTAATAACTTAATTAATTATCTTTCAATAATCCGACCCTTTAGGATTGTATCCTTGCTGGCTCAAACTACTGGGTTGAGGGTAACGTCGCCTTCAAAAGAGGGGCCTACTACAATAACTAAGATAATCTCTTAAAAAGTGCAAAAGTGCGGAAATAATCAAAGGTTACACTAAACACGAGTCGGAGCCAAGTGATTCATCTTGTCTATCTGTTTTTGTTTTTATTTTATTTTTCAGCATTTTAGTTAGTTTTTATTTTTCTAGTTTAAAACCTTTTTCTAAACTTTTGATTTGATTAGACGTTGAGGATAAACCGGTACTAAAAGCTCTTGTGTCCTTGGACGACCTCGGTATCTTGCCAACACTATACTACGCTCACGATGGGTGCACTTGCCCATATGTGTGTTTAGTGTTAGTAAATATCGTGTTTTATAAATTTAAAACTTGGCTAAAAAAGTGTTAAAAAGGGCTTAACATATACATTAAAAACTAATAACACTCACGCACATCAATTGGTGAAAAGGGTTGATTTGTAATCCGAAGTACTAAATTGGATTTTGATCTCGTTTCTTGAATCTTGAATTCTTGATCTAAATGATGAATTTAGTCAATTTACAGAATTCAAATTCAGTCCACCAGTCAAACAAATTATCTAAGCAAATACCCTTTTCGGATTGTGATCAGTCTCGATCCGTGTTGGTTGATTTGATCATCTTGATTGTTGTGATAGGTGCTTGTGGGTTCTTGATACATCCCTATATAACATTGTTGTTATCATTGGTCCAATGGGTTATAGTTAAACATTGTCACACCCCAAATTTCCACGTGTTACCGGTGGGCCCGGTAGGGGAGTAACGTGACGTGGTTGGCAACATCATAGTCAAACAACACAATATATAAATGCACAGCGGAAGCAAAAGGATAAATATATTACAATCCGTAATAGTGTAACATCAAAGTATTACAACGGAAGTAAAGGATCCACAAGCGGATCGCAAATAAAATAACATGGTTCAACAGACTTTAGGCATCTAAGCTTGCGAGACTCTTTATTGATGCTAGGAGTAGCCAGCCAATTCCAATTAGTACCTGCACTTAACCTTTTTGGAAAATACGTCAGTTTACACTGGTAAATACAATCAACTGACTCATTTTGAAAAGGGTTTAAGAAAATGATTGTTTTGAATGCACATGGCATAAAGGCACTAGGCACAAATAATATTTTTATAACTTGGGATAATTATTTAAATATATAATACTTGTATGGATTTACATGTTCCTTATGCGTTCAGTAGCCCGGATCGAGCCGGGTTAAAGATTAATCGACACACCACTATAATTATGAGACACCAACGGCGTACGCCTACGCCGGGTGCTGAGGTCGTGGCCATTCGTAGAATGATGCCAGGGATATCCGGGACAACGGTCATTAACCCCCCAAAGGCTTTAAGTAAACAAAACAATATTAAACGAGACGTC
Source organism: Helianthus tuberosus (assembly GCA_030545235.1). Taxonomy (NCBI): domain Eukaryota; kingdom Viridiplantae; phylum Streptophyta; class Magnoliopsida; order Asterales; family Asteraceae; genus Helianthus; species Helianthus tuberosus. Next base: position 143,837,513 of record CM060444.1, on the reverse strand, counting down.
TCAATACTTTCATTATCATTCATTCAATCAAAGATTCGACGTCCCGACCAAGCGGTATTTTATATACCGTACCCCAAGCCCGTATAGGGAAAATAAGTTAAAAGTATTTACCTGAGCTTAAATATAAATTCAATCCCAGCCGTATCAAATCAGCAAGTACAGATAGCTTTTACTGAGCTCCTAAATCTGGAACGAAGGTTTTTAATAACCTATTAGAATCCTAACGGGTCTTTAATTAAGCCTTGACTTAGACCGGTTAGTTTTCAAGAGGGAGATATGGTTCGTACGCTTGATTAAGCGAAGACCGGATAGAATGTGATTTAGACCCGAAAAGTTTGAAGACTTGCTTAATATGGGTATTTCATATACATTCTGGATTTTGAGACGAAACTGATAAGTCTTGACCCGTTTCGGCCAATTTATGTAAACTAGTTACATAAACCGAACCGAACGCATATGACGCGTAACGGGTAACCATAAGAGTCCTAAACAGGTTTCCTAAGTTATCATGCCCTAAATATGTTGTGATATCAGTAGGATACCTTCCATAATGCCCAAAACGAGTTAAATCTTATATTAAGCCCCGTAGGGTTATTTTGGTCATTTTAAAGAGTATAAAAGGGATCATTTAAGCTTCTGTGATCCGGGTTTGAATAATTCAGTAAAATAGTTTATTTTAACTTGGTATATCAGTTGGTGTTAAGTCCTATGTGGCAAAATGGTTTTAAACCCTTACTATGCGCTTAATACGCGTATAACGTCGTTTTAAGCGATTTACGGGTTAAAATAGTATTCTGAGTTTCTAGGTCAGTTTATAAGGTTCAAAACACTAAATTTATTATTTAAAATCAGTAGCAATTGGATTGGCGTTAAAAGGATTTGTAAAACTCATTTTATACCCGAAAAGGGTATATTCGGTATTTACCGAATTAAGGCGCTAATCCAAGCTTATGATCAGTCTAAAAATAATTAAAAATCTTTAAAAATCCTAGAATATTATTTAACATCAGTGGGTAAAAGATTTGGTGTCACAACTGAGTTTAGATAGGTTTTACGCTAATGGCGCCGTTTAATTAATAAACATGTTTATAAATACGCCATTAAGCATAACTCCTAATCTAGACTTCCGATTGACGTGAAATTTTGCAGACATGTTCAATAGTCAGTATTAAAGACTTTTGCACTTTTACATTTTCTAAAATCTCGTTTTATGGTCATAAGGGCATTACGGTCAATATTTAGGCGTTTAACGGAAACATCGGACGATTAGGGATTCGAGTGGTATAAACGCAGAGGCTTATACACACATGTAACTAGGTCCTAATGGAACCTTAAGGCATATCTAAACCTATAAGAATCGGGTCAGAACTGAGGTCAAAGCAAAAGTCAAACCTTTGCGTATCTCGGTTCCGAATCGGCTCTAAACATAAAGTTGTCGAATTAAACAAGCTTAGACAAGTTATTATACTCATTTTCAAGTTGTATGACTGATAAAACAGGTTACACGCCTTCCATAACGTTAAATATGCGATTAATGTTTCTGTTGACTTTTTCGGACAACCTTTGACTCGACAAACGACCTAGTTAGGATTCGAATCAGTGAGTGCCCTTTTAGGGGTTTATTAACCATATAAATACCAACTTATAACAACCTTTGATCCGACTAAACTCTGGACCGATTGTGATTTATCACAAAGTCAAACCGTAGTTACGACGGTTTGATTTCTAGGCTATAAACTAAGTATGAATGAATTAGGAAGGATCAAGGGTACTTACACTTGTCTAATGGATGATATGGAATGCTTGTATCAGCTCTTGAGCTCTTGTAAATGTCCAGAAGATGAAATGAATGATGAATGATGAATGTTGCACAAAGTGGGTCATTTAAACAACTTCAAACAAGCTTAGATGATCGACAACTAAGTCTAGGAGGAAGCAATAACATCCACAAGCATCCTACACACTATAAACCACCTTAGGGCAGCCCAAGGTATCAAGCAAATTGATCAAAGTCGGTTAATCGAACATGCAGGACATCTGTGCATGTTTTCTGCCCAGATAAGGCAGTAGCGTAGCGCTACTGCCAAGGGGTATAGGGCTAGCGCTACGCTAGACCCTGGTGACCTGACAAACAAGTTTTCCTTAATTGCAATTTCAGTCCCTGGTCCCCCGAAAGGTCGTTTTCACTTGGTTTTCTTGCATTTTGAGACTTTATATTTGACATGTGGGGCTTTAAGACTTATACCATCTTTGTTAAGTCCTCGGGTAACTTTGTGATCACCCGAAAAGCCCTAATTTCAACGTTGACACTTATAACCCTCGTACACGAATTTTATCACAACTTGCTCATACGATATCGAAACTTCATGAAATTTTTGTGGTACATTCTAGTGAGCATAATTAATCGTTACAAAGCTTCGGGTTTGTCAAAAGGTCACTCAGAGGTATAACTTAAACATGTTGGCACATTTAACCCCTGTAGTTTGTAATCTCTCACTTTCTTTCACAATTGGCTTCGTATGATCCATGATCTATTCATTTAAGGTTATAAACATCATGTAGAGTTATTGCAAAGTCTTATTATTCATTGTTGACGTTTTGAACCCTTATACTTACACAGTTTCATTGTTTGTCAACTTTAGTCCTTCAAGAACATTCTTTCACACGTTCAAACCTATGACACGTGTCAACACATTATAGGACGCAAATTTTCGGGGTGTTACATCCTCACCCCCTTAAAAGAAATCTCGACCCCGAGATTTACTGAAATAGATGAGGGTACTTTTCTTTCATCGTGGACTCAACCTCCCACGTATACTCGGGACCTCTACGGGCATCCCATTTGAACTTTACAATTGGTACTTGCTTCCTTCGAAGCTTCTTAACCTGTCGATCCTCAATCGATATAGGATGTTTATCACATCGTAAATCCGCATACCAATTTGTGATAGTGCTCCTTGACTTATTGGTGGAACATCTCCTTCAGTCACTAGTGTGCAATGTATTTCGAGCTCCGCCAAACCACTTAAATAGGTTTTAGCTTACAAGCTACTTGATCTTGATACATTTGATTTCCTTCAAATGATTTCCATATATTCATAGCTTAACTTTCCTGATATTTTAACAATTTTGGTACACCCTTCCTGGGTGATATCCTTTGTTAAACCATTTTCCTTAACAAAAACTTAGAAAGTTTGCTATTTTCATAACTCCTTGATTTCCTGCCGTATACTGGCAACCTACAATCGATTATGGATTTGTATGATCTTATTTGTTGTCCCCCAGGCAACTTTCAGATCTTGATAATTGGACTTACCAATTCTCTATCTAACACTAGACATTTAATATTCCATCTATACAAGGTCTCCAAAGGAGTAGCCTTAATACTTACATATCAATTATTATAGAAAAGCTTATTTTAAGGTGAGATGGTTATTCCAACCACTGCTCAAAACTAATATTAAGGAATAACTAATCCTTGCCGCTAGTCGAACAATTCGACTATCCTGGGCAGCTGATGGCAAATTCTTAATCGTTGCCTAATTAGGGTTGCGGTGACAATGCACAAGCAAAATGAACCGTCTTTCATACTTAACTATACCGAATTCCCACGATATTGTGTTAGGCTATATCTATTTATATCTTAAAACTTATTTGACCAGGGTTTTCAATTCTGCCAAAAATGGTACTAGCTGTCATGGAGATCTCTTAATAATGCAGCCCTAAATGGGATATAACCCTTAACTCTACCTGCCTCTCAGGGGTAACAGGATAATATTAGGAGAAGATAAACGAGATATAAGGAGGTTACAGAGATTTTCCAATCTCAGGCTCCAGTTCATCCACCATTGTTTGTGTCAATTAAATGACACGTTTATGTTACGAGCCCACGAGTTCTTTAGTCGGGAACATTTACTTGGACAATTTCTTTCTGGATATCTCCTTTGAATACTACTAGTCGACATTAGTATAATATGACCATTGGGATATCTCAGGGGTTCCATGTATTAAACCTCCATACTGATCAGGCATGGAAGCAATCTATGGAATTTATTAAGATACCCAATCCTCATATGATGCTTTTATCAAACATAGTTTGGCATTCGCAGGCGATAAAAACAATGAGAAAATAATTAAAATAACATATGTTGTCGTACTCTATGCAAAGGAAGAGTGCTCTTAGATTTTCGAAAGGATTCCTTGCCGATCTATAAGAATCGGTTACTATGGTTTCCTTGGTAGTTATACCTTGTGGATGAATTTTTTTTTTGCTAAATTTATGGTTCATGAAGATTTATTATTGCCTGTAATAAAACAGGACACTTAGCAGGAATTATCATTGATAAATGATAAGGAAGTTTATTGTACAAATGCTTATATCTAATAAATAATGGAAGTTTCACAAACTAGGCACCTAGCTCAGTTGGCTAGGCGCGCGAAAGGGTGCGGCCGGTCTAGACCCAGGTTCGATTCCGGGGACGGCCAGTTCCACCATTTTTTTATGTTTAATATTAATTACTCGTATGAATACGTGTAATTATGAGAGTGGTCTCATACGGAGTCTTGATAATTAATTGCTTCTTAACACTCACAATATGGGCTTGATTTTTAAGGCAACCAAACCTTTCCTATTACTATATAAAGTCCTCTTATTAACGCAACAAGGACAGCGGAGAAGAGTAATTCCTAATGGATATTAAATATCCATTTAATATTGCTAAATTAGTCTCCGAGGTTTTATCGGTCAATTTTTTTTTTTTTACTTTATATTTAACACTTAGAGTTGTTAACAGGCAGATTTAAAAATTTACTATATCTATTGTCTACAAGAGACCTATCTGAACCTGTATAAAAATACTCTAGCTTACACATCATTTACCAGAAAGGTACCTGTGCTAACATTGTCATCCTGCACGGCTTCCCTTGCATCCATTCTGAAGACCCTCGTATTGGTCTTCTTGCCTTCCTCAGGCTTTTTAGCGTACTTAGGGCAGTTGGTCTTAATGTGCCCCTTATCATGGCAGTTGAAGCATGTTGCATCCTTTATCTTCTTGCACTCTATCGTCTTGTGGTCTTTAGACTTGCATAACCCACATGCAGGTGATCCTGATTGAGACTGGGTCTCAAGCCTGCATTTCCCAAAGTGGCGTTTTTGGCAAGTCGAGCACCTTGGCTTTCCCTCTGTTCGCTGATTACCCTTGTTAGATCCAGACTTAATTGCTTTTCCCTTGGCAGCCGTAGGGCAATTAGTACTGATATGGCCCTTTTTGCCACAGCCATGACAGGTCGCATCTTCCAGTTTCTTGCAATCCAAGGCCTTGTGACCCTTGGTTTTGCAAATTCCACATAAATTAGTACGTGGGTCGATTGTGCATTTTCCAACATGTTGCTTCCTGCAGATCTTACATCTGGGTTTTTCACCTGACTGTCGGTTGTTTTTCAATCCATTGCATTCATGGGTCTTGTGATTCCTCTCTTTACAGATACCACATCCCCTGATCTGTTCATATATACATTTACTGAAATGTCTCTTCTTCCCGCAAATCTTACATTCGGGTTTAGCCTCCTTTGGCTTGGACTGGTTATAGTTTAAACCGGTCTTACCCTTTTTACAAATTTGCATTGGGGTATTATTGCCCTTTCGCTTGTGATCCTTCAGTACACGATCTACAACGTTATTTATGGCTGTATTTAACACAGCCTTTAACTCGGTGCTCGTTATGTTCAGTCTTACATCATCATTCTGATCAACTGGGCGATTGTGAGCTTCAGAGGAGTCAGCCATGGTGAAGCTTTGAGGCTACAAACCAAGTAGTAATAATTGGTTTAATTATATGATGAATTGTCGAATTTGATGACTAATTAGCCATGGTGTAAATAAACCATACAGGCCAATAGATAGTACTTACGTTAATTTGATTATGTTATGCCTAGGTATTTAAATAAACCATCTTTGGCGTGTAAACGGAATATAATCCTTCATATTTATTAGACAGGGGACATAAATCACGACTGTCTATGTCGTACTGACATTTCATATAGCACGAGAGTGTGTTCCCAAGGACTCTTGATGGCACAGGGGCCTTGTCATTTGGGAAAAATCTAAAACATAATCGATGATTCCTTTGGATCGGAAAATTCCATAGTTCATTGTCTTGACAAGTCTTTATGAAATAGTAACTATCTTTTCATATATACACCTTTTCCCATAGGTACACATCCCAAATGGATGTTTTGATGCGTACATCATGCTCGACGTTTACCAGTCATGATTCCTATTGATCACTTACACTAGCTAAGAGATATGGAAAAATCTTAATATAGGGATGACTAGTGTGATTTTATCATATCACTGTTGTCGGGAGTGTCAACACATTTTAAAGTGTTAACAATGATTTGAATCTCTTTTTAACCAGGTTTTACCATCTTAGCAAGGTCTACAATAACATTCAAGCTAGGTCAAACCTTTTAAGATTCTCTTTTAATATTTAAACTGACAGGAAGAGAATGATATTTATCTTATTCAGGATGCTCACTTATTAATCCTAAATTATAAGTTAGTAATAGTACAAAAGGCTTAGTCAAGTAGACGAGTTTAATTTATAAGCCATGATTTCCGAGAATCAAAGCATTTAGGTTTGAACATCGTTCATTATCTTTCCTGGACAGAGAGTCAAAGACTACTACTGTCGTTGTCAAATTGACGATACAATATGGCCCGTAGGCGGATCAATTGACATTACAAAACGATGTTTTTAGAAATTAATAATCATCACACTGGTGATAGTAGTCATGATAATATTGATCATATTGACTATGAGGCTTGGGCATAGCCCACTGCCTTAGACAAGAACCCTAAGATTTACTACTGTCATTGTCGTAGTGACAATATTATAAAGTATAGCCAGTAGGCACTTCATTACTAAGGATGTCGATAATATGATCATCATATTGATGATATTAGTCATGATCACATTGATCATATAGACTAATAGGCTTGAGCATAGCTCACCACCATAGACAAGGAATCATAAAGATCACAATGTCAGAGACATATTAGTCATGATCACATTGATCATTTAGGCTAATAGGCTTGAGCAGAGCTCACCACCATAGACAAGGAATCATAAAGATCACAATGTCAGTGTCTCAGATGGACAATACGTTATAGCCCGTAGGCACTTCCCTTCTAAGGGATGGTTATAATATGATCATCTTATAGGATGATATAAGCTATGATTTCTAAATCAATAGACTAGATACGAATATTGGAAAAATCCATTATAAAAAAAATAAAAGTACAGAGTTGCCCTAAGCGGGACTTGAAAGGAATAATGTTGTCCTCGAAGGGACTGAAAAGGTAATTACGTCCTTATAAGGATTTTTGAGGAAATGATCTTCAGCAAAGGAGTTTCTTCTTCATTCAATTCCTGAATGCTTTCTCCTTGGTTGCACGTTTCATCCTAGCCGCTGTACGAAGGTCAGCAATATAAGGCTCTGGGTGTGGAGAATTATTATTACGGCTTCTTCGCTTGGCGACGTATCCAAAATAAAAAATTTTGGAAGCAGAATTTCCAAATAAGGATTTAGAATATTCCTATGTTAAGTCTAGACTCAGAAGGTCAAGGAATGTGCAAATGTGTCATTGAGATTAAACACCAATAAGCTAGGGTTTAATTCACTCAATGTTGGCTCTGATACCAACCTGTCACACCCCAAATTTCCACGTGTTACCGGTGGGCCCGGTAGGGGAGTAACGTGACGTGGTTGGCAACATCATAGTCAAACAACACAATATATAAATGCACAGCGGAAGCAAAAGGATAAATATATTACAATCCGTAATAGTGTAACATCAAAGTATTACAACGGAAGTAAAGGATCCACAAGCGGATCGCAAATAAAATAACATGGTTCAACAGACTTTAGGCATCTAAGCTTGCGAGACTCTTTATTGATGCTAGGAGTAGCCAGCCAATTCCAATTAGTACCTGCACTTAACCTTTTTGGAAAATACGTCAGTTTACACTGGTAAATACAATCAACTGACTCATTTTGAAAAGGGTTTAAGAAAATGATTGTTTTGAATGCACATGGCATAAAGGCACTAGGCACAAATAATATTTTTATAACTTGGGATAATTATTTAAATATATAATACTTGTATGGATTTACATGTTCCTTATGCGTTCAGTAGCCCGGATCGAGCCGGGTTAAAGATTAATCGACACACCACTATAATTATGAGACACCAACGGCGTACGCCTACGCCGGGTGCTGAGGTCGTGGCCATTCGTAGAATGATGCCAGGGATATCCGGGACAACGGTCATTAACCCCCCAAAGGCTTTAAGAAAACAAAACAATATTAAACGAGACGTCTCAATACTTTCATTATCATTCATTCAATCAAAGATTCGACGTCCCGACCAAGCGGTATTTTATATACCGTACCCCAAGCCCGTATAGGGAAAATAAGTTAAAAGTATTTACCTGAGCTTAAATATAAATTCAATCCCAGCCGTATCAAATCAGCAAGTACAGATAGCTTTTACTGAGCTCCTAAATCTGGAACGAAGGTTTTTAATAACCTATTAGAATCCTAACGGGTCTTTAATTAAGCCTTGACTTAGACCGGTTAGTTTTCAAGAGGGAGATATGGTTCGTACGCTTGATTAAGCGAAGACCGGATAGAATGTGATTTAGACCCGAAAAGTTTGAAGACTTGCTTAATATGGGTATTTCATATACATTCTGGATTTTGAGACGAAACTGATAAGTCTTGACCCGTTTCGGCCAATTTATGTAAACTAGTTACATAAACCGAACCGAACGCATATGACGCGTAACGGGTAACCATAAGAGTCCTAAACAGGTTTCCTAAGTTATCATGCCCTAAATATGTTGTGATATCAGTAGGATACCTTCCATAATGCCCAAAACGAGTTAAATCTTATATTAAGCCCCGTAGGGTTATTTTGGTCATTTTAAAGAGTATAAAAGGGATCATTTAAGCTTCTGTGATCCGGGTTTGAATAATTCAGTAAAATAGTTTATTTTAACTTGGTATATCAGTTGGTGTTAAGTCCTATGTGGCAAAATGGTTTTAAACCCTTACTATGCGCTTAATACGCGTATAACGTCGTTTTAAGCGATTTACGGGTTAAAATAGTATTCTGAGTTTCTAGGTCAGTTTATAAGGTTCAAAACACTAAATTTATTATTTAAAATCAGTAGCAATTGGATTGGCGTTAAAAGGATTTGTAAAACTCATTTTATACCCGAAAAGGGTATATTCGGTATTTACCGAATTAAGGCGCTAATCCAAGCTTATGATCAGTCTAAAAATAATTAAAAATCTTTAAAAATCCTAGAATATTATTTAACATCAGTGGGTAAAAGATTTGGTGTCACAACTGAGTTTAGATAGGTTTTACGCTAATGGCGCCGTTTAATTAATAAACATGTTTATAAATACGCCATTAAGCATAACTCCTAATCTAGACTTCCGATTGACGTGAAATTTTGCAGACATGTTCAATAGTCAGTATTAAAGACTTTTGCACTTTTACATTTTCTAAAATCTCGTTTTATGGTCATAAGGGCATTACGGTCAATATTTAGGCGTTTAACGGAAACATCGGACGATTAGGGATTCGAGTGGTATAAACGCAGAGGCTTATACACACATATAACTAGGTCCTAATGGAACCTTAAGGCATATCTAAACCTATAAGAATCGGGTCAGAACTGAGGTCAAAGCAAAAGTCAAACCTTTGCGTATCTCGGTTCCGAATCGGCTCTAAACATAAAGTTGTCGAATTAAACAAGCTTAGACAAGTTATTATACTCATTTTCAAGTTGTATGACTGATAAAACAGGTTACACGCCTTCCATAACGTTAAATATGCGATTAATGTTTCTGTTGACTTTTTCGGACAACCTTTGACTCGACAAACGACCTAGTTAGGATTCGAATCAGTGAGTGCCCTTTTAGGGGTTTATTAACCATATAAATACCAACTTATAACAACCTTTGATCCGACTAAACTCTGGACCGATTGTGATTTATCACAAAGTCAAACCGTAGTTACGACGGTTTGATTTCTAGGCTATAAACTAAGTATGAATGAATTAGGAAGGATCAAGGGTACTTACACTTGTCTAATGGATGATATGGAATGCTTGTATCAGCTCTTGAGCTCTTGTAAATGTCTAGAAGATGAAATGAATGATGAATGATGAATGTTGCACAAAGTGGGTCATTTAAACAACTTCAAACAAGCTTAGATGATCGACAACTAAGTCTAGGAGGAAGCAATAACATCCACAAGCATCCTACACACTATAAACCACCTTAGGGCAGCCCAAGGTATCAAGCAAATTGATCAAAGTCGGTTAATCGAACATGCAGGACATCTGTGCATGTTTTCTGCCCAGATAAGGCAGTAGCGTAGCGCTACTGCCAAGGGGTATAGGGCTAGCGCTACGCTAGACCCTGGTGACCTGACAAACAAGTTTTCCTTAATTGCAATTTCAGTCCCTGGTCCCCCGAAAGGTCGTTTTCACTTGGTTTTCTTGCATTTTGAGACTTTATATTTGACATGTGGGGCTTTAAGACTTATACCATCTTTGTTAAGTCCTCGGGTAACTTTGTGATCACCCGAAAAGCCCTAATTTCAACGTTGACACTTATAACCCTCGTACACGAATTTCATCACAACTTGCTCATACGATATCGAAACTTCATGAAATTTTTGTGGTACATTCTAGTGAGCATAATTAATCGTTACAAAGCTTCGGGTTTGTCAAAAGGTCACTCAGAGGTATAACTTAAACATGTTGGCACATTTAACCCCTGTAGTTTGTAATCTCTCACTTTCTTTCACAATTGGCTTCGTATGATCCATGATCTATTCATTTAAGGTTATAAACATCATGTAGAGTTATTGCAAAGTCTTATTATTCATTGTTGACGTTTTGAACCCTTATACTTACACAGTTTCATTGTTTGTCAACTTTAGTCCTTCAAGAACATTCTTTCACACGTTCAAACCTATGACACGTGTCAACACATTATAGGACGCAAATTTTCGGGGTGTTACAAACATGATGTTATAAGTGTTCCAATTGTTTATGGGCTTTTAGGACTCGGGGTGTTAATCGTGTCGATGGCTATGTTAGCCGTCACATTGTTTGAGAGTCGAAAATGTGGTCAGCCAGGTTGTCGTGGGCTTTAAAAGGCGGTTGAGTTTGATATCAAAATTGAAAAGGAAGATTGTGTCATGAATTCTAGTTTGCGAAAGTGTGGACTTAAGAAGGGGTTGTATGAATTGCCAAGGGATTATGAGAAGGAATTGGAGACGGAGTTGAAGAAGATGGCCCCGGTTAATGGTCGTGTGGTTCTTGTTTATCGAGGCTCTGGTAAATGTCGACTCTAGATTTCGTGAAAGGCCTGTGGTTCTTGGAAGTTGTTGATCTTGGAAGCTGCTGTTCTGGGGATAGTCGGAGAAACCCTAGTTGGGTTTGCTTTTCTGGTGAGATCATTCCTTGATTTATTTTATTTTTTTAGTTTTTTCATTTAGACATTCTGTTGTCCATGAAATTTGACATGTGTTCTCTCTTGTATTTTTGATCGTTTTCATTGTTCTGGACCTAGGTTCTCAATTCTGTTATGAATCTGTTGTAATCATTAGGTTAGAAGGTTAATTATCATAGTAATAATCAGGGTTTGTTCCTGAGGATTTGTTCTGTTCAGCATGAGACATAGTTTGTGAGGCTGATTATCTGTTTCAATGTACTATTTGTTCAAATCTTTGCGCTATGTTCTATGTGTATTGAACTTAGTTCTTGATCCTAGTTGTTAGTAGTAACAAACTTGAATTTTGTTATTGGCACGTAGTTATTATGTTTCTAAATGATATGTTCATACATGTTGGGCCATGATCAATATGTTCTTCTATCTAAGAATGTGATTCTTGTTAATGGTTCTTGGTTGGTTTTAAGTGAGATTTTTTCTTCTTTCTTGTCGCATTGTTTCTTTCTAGGGTTTCATATTGAAACTGAGATTTAGGGCGTTACATGTTCTCGTATGTTAAGACTTGTAGTGTGTCCATTAAGTCTTGTTGAGAGTTAAAGCAGATCATCGTGTTGAGGATCTGTATGTGTGAGATTGAATGTAGATATGGCTGATTGAGTCTTATCTTGTAAAGGTCATATTGTCTTGAAGAAGTGTTCTTCAATAGTGTTTGTCTTTATCTCACTGGTCTAGGACTCTTCATATTTGAGTCCGACTGTAGTGAGGTTTGTGTAGGATCATTGTGTTGGTGATCTTATTTGTCTCTTTGAGTCCTAATCGCCAATCGTAGTGTTGTTAGTTCACTGATCTAGGTGGTTTTTTTTACCACACTGGTCTAGGGTCGTTTGTAGATTCTTCGTGTTGTTGAGTCTAGTCCCGTTAGATCGTAGTGTTGGTTTCTATTGTTCTTCGTGTTGTAGATCTGAGTTGTGGTTTAGATAATTTGATCATAAGAGTTGTACATGTTTAGAGACCCGTTTCAAGCTTTTTTAAGGTTGATTCTGAAATAAAAGTTTTTATGAAGATTTGGGTATCATACTTTGACATGCGATTGTTTGATATGTATTCATCTGGTCAACAAAATGTTTAAGTGTCATTACGATATTAGATTTCGTGTGTGTATCTGTCTTGTCTCTGTGTTTGTCATAGTTTTTGAACTAATAACCTTAGTGGGGTTTTCTAGGGTTAAATGCTTGAATCCGTTTGGTATTTAAAAAAAAAAGATCGACTAAGCTCTAAATTTGAGTAAGAAAGAAGAATTTGATGATATTCTTTCGGTTGGTTTGTTTTGACAAATCCTTTCATTTGTATATATGATGATATTTTTGATGTCTAGGAAAAATGACCCCGTCTTGTTTGTCCAGTTTCCGGGTTTTTGTTTACTACGTTCCTAATATGTTTTGAGTAGTGTTAAGGGTTTTTACTCGGTTCTGATCATATGTGAATTCTCATGGTTGTAAAAAACAATAGGGATTCGTGTATTGGTTTTGTGAGTTTAAAAATAAAACTGAGGGCTGGATGAACCTGGGCCTGACTGGATGAACCTGGTGCAAGTTATATAACATGTGGTGATCATCAGTTAGTTTTCTACGATTACAGATATTTTGTTCTCTCTAGAGTCTTCTGTCACTTAGGTTTTTCCCTTCTTCAACTGTTTCTGTTGTAGATCATCTATTGAGATTATCAGATACGTTGTCTTGAGTGTTGCAGATCATCTCATTGATGATCTGCTCGTGAGGAGAGTTTGAGTCGTATTTCTATTCAGTTGGTCTTGTTTTGAGTTCTTTTATGAATAATAAACTGTTTGAGTTCTGATTCATCTGTTTTTACAGTATGAAACATTTTTTACGGGACGAAACATTTTGAAATCGATTTATTCTTCTTAAGGGATCTGATTTCGAAAGGTGTAATAAAAACTTTGGGTGTTGATTCAAATGATCAAATTGCATATGTGTTAACAAAAGGTCTTTTGATTGGACAACATAATCATTTGTGTTTAAAACTTTGTCTGCATAATCTTTTTGGTTGATTTTTTTTATTAAACTGAGGGGGGTGTTGAAAATAATAACTAATAATAATAACTATTAAATTAGTTGTTTAACATTCTCAGTTTAATCAGTTTATTAATAATGTTCTTGTTTTTTATTTCTTGTTATGCATGAGTTGCTGGGCTGACTTCGAGTTACTGGGCTGACTTCCTGAGTTGCTAGGCTTCCTGAGTTGCTAGGCTTCCTGAGTTGCTGGGCTTTTGCTGATGTTCTTTGCTGGGGTCAAGTCAGTTAAGTGAAGGCCGGGTTGTTGTAACCAATTAACAACCCGGGTATGGGTTCTCGATATAACAAGTATTCTCTGCATTATTGATGATTATTATTCAGAAAAAGATATTTTGTTCTCCAGGAGTTTCTCTCGTTTCTCTCTCTAAAGTCGCTTAGGGTTTCGATCAGTTTGATCATTTATTCGTCTTGTATTAGTGATCTTGTTGTGAGATCTTGTGAGAGTTGGTGATTATCATGTTGATAATCATCGATAGTTGAGTGTTGAGAGCTTGTATCTGTTGTGTTTTCAATCTGTTCTTTGTTTTTCGCTTGTAATCGTCGAATCTGTTGGGTAATAAAATCTTTGGTTTGGGTTCTTGTCGATTACAGTTTGATACCGTTGTTTTTTAACAATAGCCTACTGGCATCTTGAGGTAAGATAAGGCTTAGCGACCGTTAGGTCCTTGGTTCGATTCCCATAAGAGGGTTTTTCCCAGATTTATTGGGTTTCCTCTTGAATTGGTAAACATTATAGCCTAGTGGAGATGGATATGATCGGGTGGTTCCGTTGGTAGCATGATGATACTTCAATGGTCTGTCAGTGATCCAAATTTACCGTTAAAAAAAATCACCAAACTCACCACATTTTAATAATTCTTTTTAGGGTTAATGGATTTTATCACCCCAAACTATTGACTATTGGCCGTTGCCACCCCCAACTATCACTTTGACGCCCGCCACCCCCAACTTAACACTTAGTATGTTAAGTCACCATGTCGTTAACTAATCACTAACTTTTGATCCTGGTACTATACTTTTGGGGGTGTTATAGGGATCTTAGGAAGGTTTTAGGGATCTTAGGAAGGTTTTAGGGATCTTAGGACACCCCCAAAAGTATAGTAACATGATCAAAAGTTAGTGATCAGTTAACGACATAGTGACAGAACACACTAAGTGTTAAGTTGGGGGTGACGGGTGTCAAAGTGATAGTTGGGGGTGGCAGCGACCAATAGCCAATAGTTTAGGGTGATAAAATCCAACAACCCTTCTTTTTATCAAATATACAAATGTCTAGAATGTCTAGTAAATGTGTAATTAATGGGCTGTTTGTTTACCTCTTAATGGGGCTCTTAATGGTTTTGACCTCTCACTGGTTCATCACTTAATGGTTCAGACTGTTTGTATCGCAAGCAGATGATTGAATGGTTCAGACATTTGTCTCTGAATGGTTAATCATTATACTAAGTCTGAATGATTAACACCTATAATCTGAATTGCTCATACATTTGTCTCTAAACGGTTAAACATTATACTGGCTCTTAATGGTTTAACACTTAATGGTTCAGATCTCTTACTGGTTTACATTTAACCATTCATAAGTTGCCAAATTGCCTCTAAATTCTTCTAACTAATTAAAATTTCAGTTTCTTAGAATCTCAGACAAATTAGAATGATTTAAATCTTTTAATTTTTTTTTTTTATTATTTTGGATATAATTTATGATCTAAAACATACTATGATAGTAATATTTTTCTCTTTTCGTTAATAAAAATATGGGAGAAATAAATATGAGTAGCTATATCATAAATTATGGTAGGGTATGATCATCAAATTCATGTGATCCCACATGAAAGTTTATGATTGGAACAGGATCCACATTATTTCCATGAGGATTAGGGGCTGTTTGGCAAGCCTCTTAATGATTCATTAAGAGGTTCCCCTCTTATTCGGACAGAGGTGTGGTTGTTTGGTTGGCAAAATGCCAGCCTCTTAATGATATCATTCAGTCTGTACCATACAGAAATAAGAGGATGCTGAATGGAAAAAAAGACTCTTGCTACCCTCTCATCACCAACACCTCCGCCTCCCTCTCCTCACCACCGAAGGAGTCTGACCCATCGCTGAAGGAGTCTGCCACCCACCCGCTGTGTAACGCCCTAAATCGTTTTAACCAAATTTCGACGCAGCGGAAAATACATACTAAAAACTTCTTTATAAGTTATTCTTTCTTTCACTTAAATACATTAATCCCTTTTTATAAATTAATTAAAAAGTAACATACGTATCGAATTAAGTAACCACATACACACCCACGTACAATCCATGTCTTGACTCGATCTTCAACCACGTACACAGCTTGAGCAAAACATTCATAAACCTGTACAACCTGCATTCACCATAACCAATTACTTCATTAGCAACCGATGACATAATATATATACTTTAAAACGTGCATAATCAAGCATCAACATCTCTTATTCTCGTTCATATAAGTCCATTCGTCTATCCATTCGGACACTCTCGTCTGACTTCCATACTTAACCTTCATTTCCCATTATTAGTATACCTGCACTTCCATTTCATTCTTAACAGAAAACAATTAGCATCATTATACTTTCCTATCCACTTTCGACTCCTTTTCCCGTAAACTTACCTATTTACTTCCATTGTTTAATACTTTCTCACATGTATCACAATAATCATCATACTACAATATATTTTACATCTAAAGTGTAAGTCCGGGATTTACTTACCTTGTGCGTCCGTAATTGCGTTCGCTTACTTGAGTCTCCTTAGTCCGTTAGCCTTCCATGCTCTCAACCATCTTAACATGATTCCTATACATTCATGTCATTACATTCACATTCTTATTAGCATATATGCTTATACATATGAACAACCATATCCAATTCACATCTCATATATGACCTTCGTTAATCCATTCAAACAAGCATAAAACATACTCAACATTATCCCTACACAATCTTCACATGAACTATATATGGTTACCCATCACTAGCATACAATTTCACTTATTATTGTCTTTTAGACATTTCATCAAACACTTGGTGTGCGTACTACTTTCTAAGCATGATGTACAAGTATTTCATGATTTTCTTCCTAATTATCACTTCCATTCATCAATACAAGTAACCATCATACAAAGTCTATACCATACTCAATCCATGTACAAGTACACATCACATACTACACATATTCATAATCAAGTTCATACCATTTCATAGATTAAACACAAACCCACCTAGCTAAGTGTAGTAATTCATCCACACACCCAAATTATAGCAATTTACTAAGAATCTTCACATAGGGTTTGTTCCTAAATGAGCATACATCACTAATTTAGCCATAGCTTCTCTAATCCATACATAATCCACGATTATGATGATTATTCAAACTTTACAACTTCACGAATCATCAAAATTTTACATACCTTATGATCCCCTAGCTTGGGTGATCATTAATTCACGTTCGGTTATGAATTTAGACTTCATTTGGCCCTTCAATTTGATGATATTGTTGAACTAGGGTTTTGGCTCCATGGGAGCCTCTTCTTGAACGATCCAGAACACACACACGAGGTGTGTGTGTGTGTGTGTGTTTTCATTTAATAAAACAACTTTCAAGTTGTCCCACTTTGGTCCCTCATGTTTCGTTTTAATTAAATAAGGCCACAACCCTTCGTTTAATACCAACGATACTAATATTCAACTAGGTTAGTCATTCCTAGTTAATATTCATTTACGGGTTCAATTTTACCCCTAACGGTATTTTTACCCGTTCCTTTATATTAACCGTGTTTAAATTACCAAACCCATTTTTTTGGGGTGTTACAAGTCTACCCCCCTTAAAAGAGGTTTCGTCCTCGAAACCTTGCTTACTTCCACGGGACCATAATCTTTTACTTTCCGGTCCTTCTATGTAACACAATTATGACATATACTCACATATCTTTAGATTCCGAATTCTTGCCTCAAGCTAGTACCTTAGTGATGATCATCACTACTTGGTTAATCATTCATTTCATTCAAAATACATACTATGGCAAGAATGCATTCATACTTGAACAAATATAACCGTACATCCTATCCTTACTTTCTTAAATCAAGCATAATACTTTTATGCGTTCATTGATCGTAACGACTCGATTACATCTACTTTTTATTCAT
Organism: Helianthus tuberosus; assembly: GCA_030545235.1. Classification (NCBI taxonomy): domain Eukaryota; kingdom Viridiplantae; phylum Streptophyta; class Magnoliopsida; order Asterales; family Asteraceae; genus Helianthus; species Helianthus tuberosus. The sequence continues at coordinate 143,819,713 of CM060444.1, read as the reverse complement.
AAATCATGTTGGACATGCCACTCTTGCTTTCATCGCACAAATACTCATTACAACAGTCCATACTGTCACATATCCTTTTCATTTCCTTGACCCGTTAGTAACAGGTCAATATGCATATTTCTTCAAACTTGTGATAAGACATACATTCATATGATCCGTTTACAACGAATCTAATACCTTTATCTCGTCCTTTTAAAAATACATTCCATACATACAATGTATAACCTTTAATTCTGGTTTCGTTATCACAACAAAACTAATATTTCATATTCACACATAATTGCTTAACTCTAAAGTTAACATCATCCTACGTCTATTAACGTTACATGCTACTGGATATACTTATATACGTATTCACACGTATGTTCATACATACAAGCTTTATTCCTTTGTGCACATTCCATCCCATTTAATGCATACGTACATGCGTTCATATATGTACACTCATACATCTATTTACATACACCCGAAAACATACTTGCAACAATAACACATCTATACGTACATGTTTACATGCTTACTTATCGTTATATAATGCACACACTCATACGTACCTTCATACATTTATTACTTACATTCATACCGTCCCTATCTCTTTACATACATACGTGTCTTCATACCTTCAGACATTCCTACATCTCTACATACAAGCATACATTCATACATGCCATTCATACCTTCCTGGACGATAATTCCTTCCTCATGCATACGTACATCTACACGTATATTCATATATTACATTCCAAATCATTTCATTCGTGCTTTCTCATGCATTACTTACTATACACACATATGGCCGTTACTGAATACTTTGAGACTGAACTAAGATATCATTCCTTTATTAACCTTTAAAAGTCAAACCTTTTATACCATGTCATACTTGTGCTATTAATAGTTTGCATGGAAATACTATTCCATCTATAACATTTCTATTAACATTCACAATTCAAAGAATTGGCTAACCTCGCCTTCATTACATGCTCATCAATCTGCACCAGATTGATTTTGTTCATTTAAAAAAATAAGCTCTCATCGTGAGCATCCTTTCAATACATCTACTACTTTCATCATTCTCATTTATTGCATTAACGGGTATTACATTTCCTATCATACTTTCATTCGACTTGGTGTTTATTCATCCCTAATTCTTTCACGAATTCCCGATTTGCATTAACATTATGCTGTACATGGACTAAATAATATAACTTGTAAGACCTAAGCTTACATAATCGAGAATTTATAAGAACTTTCGCATTTATATAAGTAATGGCCATAAACTTTCTTACAATGTTAATAACACTTCAACACTTAAAAAAAAAATATTCATACTCATACAATCCTTACAAGGTTCATCCACATATACTTTACATTCCGTTATCACTTTTAAATGTAGGCATTTCCTCTGTGTATTCATTCCCCGGTGCGATTTCAATAATGTACATGTATTACATTTCATTCTCAAGGTACACTATTAATAATGTTAATGATATAACGTTCTAAATCATGCATATGTACATACATTCATGCCTACTTACATACATATCCACATACGTGCATACATTACTACATCTCTACATATACACATACACTCATACATACATTCGTACTTACTTACATACGCATCTTCATACGTACATATCTTTCATACATTACTTCATACTTGCATATATTCCTACGTAACCTCATACGTGCATACATACATACATTCATTAATACATATGTGCATATATTCATACCTACCTTCATACGTACTTACATTCGTACATACATACATATATTCATACATACGTGCATATCCCTCATTGGGACTAACGGGGGTTCGGGGGCAGCGCCCCCGAGAAAAGCGGGGTTCAAGGGGCGGCAGCCCCTGGCGGGGTCCAAGGGGCAGAGCCCCTGGCTGGGGTCGAGCTGCCAGGTCAGCTTGGAAATTTTTTTATTTTGGACAAAAGTCCTTTATAAAAAATGCATCAGAAACTTGATTCCGGCCCATTCGGGGGCTTAACGGAGCACCAGGAGGCGAACTGGCTCAACCGGGATCAAGAATGGAAGAAACAGAAAAACAGACATCCTAAGCACCGTCGCCGACGCCCATAAGGGCCGTCGGCGACGCACCTCCGTCGCCTGAAATTCTCCGTAGACAGCAGGTTAAGCCGTCGGCCAAAAGTCAGCATACACGTTCCGTCGGCGACGGCCCCTCTGGGCGTCGGCGACGGCGCCCCGAATCTTCATTTTTTCTGCAGCTCTATTTTTGTCGTTCTTGCATACTAAAACCCGCATAACTTTTAACCCGTTTACCCGTTTAACCTCCCGTTTCTTCCTACATGCTTGTAAAATCACATTCTATCATACGAACTTAAAACCCCACCTCCGGATTAAGAAAATTCTTAACTTACAAGCTTTCGGCTTAATATTCATTTAAGAATTATTCGACCCGTTCATGCATTTATCAAACAAACACGTTTGTTTGATCCCCATTTCTCATGAACTCCATAACTTCAAGGTTGTCTATCATACTAGGTTCATATAACGGGTTTATATACGTTCTTAAACCCATTTTCGCTTATATGCTTATTTTGACCCGTTAAGGGTATTTAAGTCTATTTTAAGCACGGATCACATTCATTCGCTTCTAGCTTCATATTTTCACATTAACACTTCTTTCATCTTCCACCACGACTATAATCGTGGTGATTCTACATGCTCACATCTAATATTCCACACTTTACCCCTTTAGTTTGACAATTTACGAAAAAGGCCCTTAACAAGGCATTACGCCAAAAAGGCTTATACCTTTCACTCTTACTCAACCACAAGGGTTTATTCATTTATAAAACTTATTTCCGAACTACCTTTAAGGGTCGTTTACCCATTTCGCCCTTCGGGGGCGTTTTGGTCAACTTTTAACCCTTCTTTTACGACGAGGGACTTTCAACTACGTAATTGACCAAAATCACACATCTTTGCTAAAAATTTTACTTACACATACCTGGCTCGAGTCAAAGCATTGACCCGTTTAAGTACCTTGCCTTTTTAATTACTAAATACTAGCAACGAAATTTCCATACGCTATCCATCCTGTGAGCACAAAACTCAACAAACGTTCATTAATCCTCATCATTAATTGATCATATCATCATTAATTGACCCATTTGGTCTAAACGCCCCAAACCTTTTGCATTTTAAGTAAAATGGTATCGATTTACCCTTTCGCTCATTTGACTCATTACGGATTTTCACCGTATGGTCACAATCTTTAAACATTTCTTCCATACATTTAACCCATCATCACTTACACCATAGGGTGTTCTTTAAACTTCATTTTTATTCGTCCATGTAACTAAATTACCGTTTTACCCCTATTTACTTCTCATGGCATACATCATAACAGAATCTTTCAAAACTCATTATACTTTCATCATTCCGTGACCAAATTACCATTTTACCCTTTTTACCATTAAATATGGTTTACTACCAGCTTTAATTTGTTCCGACCCGTATCGATTCGTGTCGGAATATCTTATTTCGAAATCTCTTTTCGAATACTAACATCTCTTATTCTAGTCAAATACATGTGTAGTTGTACTACTTTAAATGCCGTAAACTTTACTTACCTTCCATCCGACTACGCTTTTCGGCGTACTCGACTCAAGCCTTTCATTCTTCTTTTCCTCCTTGCGTATTTAATCCGTATTCACCACAGATTTTTTTTTTTTTAACTTTCATTCTTATTTTCATTCCTCATAAGTTTGATCCGTATTCGTCTACGGATTCAAACCTTCATTCATACCTTCCATTCTTTTCATTCCATTCCATTCACGTTTGAATTCATTCACGAATTCGCACTTTTCATTCCTTTCATTCCATTCCAGTTTGAATTCATTCCCGAATTCAAACTTTTCATTCCTTTCATTCCATTCCGGTTTGAATTCATTCCCGAATTCAAACTTTTCATTCCTTTCATTCCATTCCGGTTTGAATTCATTCCCGAATTCAAACTTTTCATTCCTTTCATTCCATTCCGGTTTGAATTCATTCCAGAATTCAAACTTTTCATTCCTTTCATTCCATTCCGGTTTGAATTCATTCCCGAATTCAAACTTTTCATTCCTTTCATTCCATTCCGGTTTGAATTCATTCCAGAATTCAAACTTTTCATTCATACTTTATATTCTTTTCATTTTTATCTTTATTCCTATTTTTCATTCTTTTCATTCTTATCTTTCTTCCTCATGTTTGACCCGATTCTAAAGAATCGGGGGACCCCTTTCTATCCCACACGACCCCTATTCCCCGATTCGTCCGGACATACATGTGATGATCCTCATAATCCCACAAGCGTCCTATGCTTCTTGCACACTGGCCAGGCGTGCAATCCACATACTAGTCTCGTGTTCTCATAAGAATTATCACTTTATGTCCAGGGAACCGGTCTTAAGTTCGTGCCACACTCATTTGAATCCTTCAAGGATTTCACCCTCGTACATAAGGGTATGCTACATACTAATACTTGCCAAATTTAGAATTTGTGTACCTGGGGTCCATTTTCCTGACATATCACACATCTTTGCTTTCGTTCTAGCCCGCGACGGCGGAACATCCTCTTTATCCATCAAGCTTACCTTTCAATATTTATCATTATTAGTAACCTCTCGCATACTTACTTATATTAAATCTTACCTTTCGGTCTTGATCGAGTCTTGGATTGTACGGGTCATTAATCACAAGAGCACACAGGTTTGAGTTCAAGTACTCATTCACTTGTACTTGATTTCGCTCAAACCTAGGCTCTGATACCAACTTGTAACGCCCTAAATCGTTTTAACCAAATTTCGACGCAGCGGAAAATACATACTAAAAACTTCTTTATAAGTTATTCTTTCTTTCACTTAAATACATTAATCCCTTTTTATAAATTAATTAAAAAGTAACATACGTATCGAATTAAGTAACCACATACACACCCACGTACAATCCATGTCTTGACTCGATCTTCAACCACGTACACAGCTTGAGCAAAACATTCATAAACCTGTACAACCTGCATTCACCATAACCAATTACTTCATTAGCAACCGATGACATAATATATATACTTTAAAACGTGCATAATCAAGCATCAACATCTCTTATTCTCGTTCATATAAGTCCATTCGTCTATCCATTCGGACACTCTCGTCTGACTTCCATACTTAACCTTCATTTCCCATTATTAGTATACCTGCACTTCCATTTCATTCTTAACAGAAAACAATTAGCATCATTATACTTTCCTATCCACTTTCGACTCCTTTTCCCGTAAACTTACCTATTTACTTCCATTGTTTAATACTTTCTCACATGTATCACAATAATCATCATACTACAATATATTTTACATCTAAAGTGTAAGTCCGGGATTTACTTACCTTGTGCGTCCGTAATTGCGTTCGCTTACTTGAGTCTCCTTAGTCCGTTAGCCTTCCATGCTCTCAACCATCTTAACATGATTCCTATACATTCATGTCATTACATTCACATTCTTATTAGCATATATGCTTATACATATGAACAACCATATCCAATTCACATCTCATATATGACCTTCGTTAATCCATTCAAACAAGCATAAAACATACTCAACATTATCCCTACACAATCTTCACATGAACTATATATGGTTACCCATCACTAGCATACAATTTCACTTATTATTGTCTTTTAGACATTTCATCAAACACTTGGTGTGCGTACTACTTTCTAAGCATGATGTACAAGTATTTCATGATTTTCTTCCTAATTATCACTTCCATTCATCAATACAAGTAACCATCATACAAAGTCTATACCATACTCAATCCATGTACAAGTACACATCACATACTACACATATTCATAATCAAGTTCATACCATTTCATAGATTAAACACAAACCCACCTAGCTAAGTGTAGTAATTCATCCACACACCCAAATTATAGCAATTTACTAAGAATCTTCACATAGGGTTTGTTCCTAAATGAGCATACATCACTAATTTAGCCATAGCTTCTCTAATCCATACATAATCCACGATTATGATGATTATTCAAACTTTACAACTTCACGAATCATCAAAATTTTACATACCTTATGATCCCCTAGCTTGGGTGATCATTAATTCACGTTCGGTTATGAATTTAGACTTCATTTGGCCCTTCAATTTGATGATATTGTTGAACTAGGGTTTTGGCTCCATGGGAGCCTCTTCTTGAACGATCCAGAACACACACACGAGGTGTGTGTGTGTGTGTGTGTTTTCATTTAATAAAACAACTTTCAAGTTGTCCCACTTTGGTCCCTCATGTTTCGTTTTAATTAAATAAGGCCACAACCCTTCGTTTAATACCAACGATACTAATATTCAACTAGGTTAGTCATTCCTAGTTAATATTCATTTACGGGTTCAATTTTACCCCTAACGGTATTTTTACCCGTTCCTTTATATTAACCGTGTTTAAATTACCAAACCCATTTTTTTGGGGTGTTACACGCTGCCCCTCCTCCACCTTGCCTCCCCTCCAATTCGCCCCTTCACAACCGCAATCAACACCTGTCGCTCCGTCAACACCTCCGCCGCCTTCTCTCTCTCGAGTTCTAGAACTGTTTTGTGGGTGTGCAGAGGGTATCACAGGGGTGGGGGTTGGGTGTTCGCCGGTAACAAAAACCCGCCATCGGGTGGGAGAGAGAAACGGGTGTGGATGAGGGCGGAGGAGTTAGGGCGTGCGGCGGCCGGACATTACTCCGGTGATCGGAGTTTAGAGAGAGATGAGATAAAGAGGGGTGTCGGCTGATGATGTTGGTAGGGAATGAGGGTGTTGGTTTGTTTTGTAGTGTAGTGAATAATGGATGCCAATTACGATGCCTTCTAATTTTTTTTTTATAGGTGGTTCAACATGTATTAAGGTAAAGAAGGTATGGGGGTAAAAATGTCATTTTACACAGTCATTCAGAGGTGCAACCAAACAGCACTTTACTGGTTCAGCACTTACCCATTCAGACCTCTTATTCATTCAGTACTTATTGGTTCAGATGTTACCAAACAGCCCCTTATTCTCTACTTTCAAAGGGTTTCTGGGTCAAAGGTTCCAATTTTTTTTTTCAAATCAATTTTCCAATATCATTTCACACGAAAAAGGGCAATTAAGCAATGGCAGGTAGTCAGGCAACAAGTTGCGCCGCCACCCCCTTTTGATAAATATTTTTTCTTTTTATATTAACGGTAAATATTTTTTCTTCCGGAATAATGGTAAGTTTTGTGTAATTCTATCATTTTCAAACTTTATAGCAAAGCTATTTGTTGGATATGTTATTTACGATTATTGTTGTTGTATCTTTTGTAAAAAGAAGAACACTTAAAAACACTAAATTCAAAGATGTTAATCATCTATAAAAAGAAGTTATGTTAAAATCATTTATGCAAAATAAATATAAGTTCTTTGTTTAACAATTCTACAAACTTAACAAAACGCATAATCCAACTGCTTATAGCAAGCGATATGAACACGCAAGATGCTCGGTTCCTCAACCCGCCCGTCCGACCAAGTTTCAAAACAATGCTTAAAATAATTCGTTAATTGATCTGGTTTATGATGTATTTTAATTTAATTATTTACTATTTGATTCAAGAAAGATAACTCGTAGTTGGATTAGTCATTTGATAAGTTATGAATTTTCCTATTTAAAATCGCTAATATAATAAATGCGCATATATATATAAATTTTTATGTTTTTGTGCTATATATATTAAAAGGTCCACGGTTATTTTCAACAAGCTGGTTTGCCCGAGAGGTTAAGGGGGAAGACTTAAGATCTTCTGCACATAAGTGCGCATGGGTTCGAACCCCATAGCCAGCATATTTTTATTTTATTTTTTTTAACACTTTTGACCTTGTACTTTCTATTATAGTTGATATAGGACTTTTTTAAGATAGGCCCTTTATTTTTAAAGTAACCGTTCATGTACCTTGATTTGCTTTTTGAGTACATTGTTGTTCTTATGAGGGTAACCAAATAGGGGTCAATGCGTGTAAAACTAGCAAAGTACCAAATCACATCATGCATAAATTATACATGAGTTTCAAGTGACGAGTGTAAACCCGATTTTAGTATCTACATTTGACAAGTTTGTTTTACTTATATAGCCATTAAAATCACAGCTGCATTCATATCTACGAACCCAACCCACTTTAAAAAAAAAAAAAAAAAAACTCAGAAAAAATCTCATAGACATCTTTTTAATAGCGAACGCATACATCTAAATTCTACTCCTAAAATCCACCGGTTGCATACTTTGGGGATAAATGTTGTACTTTTAAAATATAATTTAAAAAATGTGTAAGATACTTCCAAATAGAAACCTGAAAAATAAGATAATATATATACATGGATTAGAATCAAATACAAAGGGTCCTAATTGTAAGAATGATTTATAGAGTGACAAGTGTCCAATAACCTAAAAAAACTCACTATACAAAAAAACCCCACTACAAAAAAAAAAAAAAAAACCCTTAAACATCCACCACCACCACCACCAAAAACCTAAATCCCCACCCCCCACATCACCCGCCAAAAAAAAAAAAAAAATTTTTTTTGCCGAGGGGGTGGGGGTTTAGGTTTTTGGGTGGTGGTGGGGGTGGGGGTTTAGTTTTTTTTAGGTTTTTTTTTTTTTTTTTTGGGGGGGGGGGGTAGTTTTTTTTTAGGTTTTTGGGGGGTGGGGGGTTAGGTTTTTTTGGTGACGTATAGTTTTCTTTTCTTTTTTTTTTTTTGCCGCGTGGGGGGGGGGGGGTTAGGTTTTTGGGTGGTGGTGGGGGTGGGTGTTTAGTTTTTTTGGTGGTGATGTAGTGGCCTAGTGGGTTTAGTTTTAGTTTTTTTCTTGAACGGGTCCAACGGGTTGTTCACAGCAACATTTCGTCTCCTAGAGATCGGGGTTTCGTTTTTACTAGGTTAGGTTTCGCTATTCAAAAGGGGGTAGCGGCGCAGCTTGTTGCCCGCTTACCGGCTATCTTGGTGTAATTTGTTTCATATGATATAAAATGGATAATGATTCTTACACTTCTTACAATTAGAAGCCTTTATACTTTGTAGAATAACTTGACTCTATATACATAAACTTCCTATGACTTTAATATAAAACTCGTGTGACAAAACAACAACAACAATAAATATACATAAGTAACATAACACGAAAGTGATTTTGTGTAACATAATAATAAGTTGTTTAAAACTGAGAATAATCAAAACATTTGTTAACGGGTGAAGCCCAAATCATACAAGAGGCCCACTATCTAAAAGACACTAAATGGGCCTGGGCTAGGCTGACCCGATCCATTAACACCGGGTCAAATACCGGATCTCATGTTTTATTGTTGTTCAAGAAACCACTTCTTCAAATACTCTCATTCAAGCTTTTTCCGTTAAATCAATCTATTCACAATCTGTTCTACACTTCTCGATTGATTAAAAGGTACGATCTTGACTTAATCATTCTGTTACAATTCATCTTCAATCTGATTACCTAAATAATTATACGTATTTTCTTTTAATTTCATCAAATTCATGCCTTAATATCTAGGGTTTTGCTTCCAATTTCACTTTTTGTTGATTTATTTTCTGTCATTTCACTGTTGTTTCACGTAGTTATTTATAACACAATGTTTGATAATCTTGATAGTTATTTAGTTTAACAGATTTGGTGGTTATTAGTTAGCTAAGTTATAATAATATTAATTATTATTATTATTATTGTGATTTTTGGTGAATAATTGTTTGTGTGATTTTGTTTAATTATATAGTTGAGTTTTGTTTTGCTGTTAATGAATTATTTATTATCTGTTATTAAAAGGTTGTGAAATGTGAGCCACTTGATTTGAGGTGTGAGTTTAGAAAAAAGAACAAATTGTAGTTGTAGACATAAGAAAAACCGGTATCCTTGATGCAATGTGTCGGAATATTTTGACGGTATATGTTTTTCGTTTGGTTTTTGGTGCTATAATGGGGTTTTGGAAGCTAAAACTTAGTATGAAGGTTGTTATAATGTTTATCACTTGTAGATATTATTGTTACGAAGTTTGCTTTTTGTTGATTTGTCGTCTGTAAATTCGTAGTCAGCGATAACACATTTTTGAGTTAAACAGAGACTTAAATCAAGTATTTAGCAAAAATACATTGGGTAGAAAGATTCATAGATTCCAGCTAGACGACATATAATCTCGATTCTTGATAGTGATTTAGTTTAGCAGGTTTTGGTTAAGTTATAAACTTATAATATCGTATTTTTTGGAGATTGTTTGTGTGATAAAATAAAATAAAGGATAAGGTGAGTTTCAAAAACAATAATTGTAGTTGTAAACATAAGAAAACCAGTTGATGCAATAGATCGATTTTTTTGACGGTGTCTGGTTCTTGGAGCTACAATGGGGTTTTTAACTGTTTTGACAAATTGATTTCTTGATTTAGAGTTGAAACCAAGTGAAATGGTAGATAATCTTCATGTTTTTAAGTATAATGGCTACAGATGTTTTTGTTATTCTTCATATTCAAAATTTTGATATATGAGTTTTGTTATCTGTTAACCATTATATCACCAATGTATTTTCTTCTGTAGCATTTGCTGTTATGTTTGATGTAGTTATCAGTCTTTTCTCTGATCGGTTTATAATCCCGCTCATTTCAGATTTGGAATGTAACATATTTGATCTTTTAAGTCAAGAGTATAGTTCTCGTTCTATCAAAATGGAGCACATTTATCAAGATTTTCATTAAAGTTGTTTTGCAAGATTAAATTCTTGTGTGTATATTAATTATGTAGAAGATTATGGTTGAAATGCTGTTTGTAGGTGGAAATCATGAAGCTTGACTTTAGTGGACTAGAATCAAGTGCACCACTCTACGGGGGACCAAATGAGTTGCTTTGTGACGGGTTCTCAGCTGCCCCGTCGTTTGACCTTCCAGTTACATCAGATGTGAGTTTCTTGATCTCATTTTGTCATACGATACTTGTTTCTTTTACTAGAAAATTGATGAATTTATTAATATGCTGAAAAGTACTTTTATTTCCTTGCTCCAGTTTGATGGATTCCAGAAGAATTCTATCCAGATGGTAAAGCCAGCAAAGGGAACAACAACCTTGGCTTTTATTTTTAAGGAGGGTGTGATGGTTGCTGCTGATTCCCGAGCTAGCATGGGGGGCTATATCTGTACGTACTTCTTGTTTACACTGTAAAGATAAGTTATTATATAATTTCGTATTACATTAGGCAATTGCGGTCTCTGCATTTGTATTCTTTCATTTTCAACTTTTTTACTATGTCTCCAGGTGGAGAGGTTTGTTTGCACGTTCTTTTTTTGTTATATTAATGTTACAATTTTTAACTTGATTTAACATAACTTTTTATTTGACTTTTTTTAACTAAACACCGAGTTTGACTTCATAAATCATGTCTTAAGTTGTGTTCAAAATGTGTTTGAACATTTTAGCCACTTTGTAAATCTTTATTTATACCAAAAGAAATTAAATATTATTACTACGAAAATGATATTTAGCTCATTGTGTGTATCTATGATCTATCCCAAGATTATAGATACATAGGCAAAAAAAAAGGCAAAGGATCATACTTGATCATCTGAAATAGGTAATGTAGTAAAACCGGAAAGATCCTCTTAGACAGCTTTTTATGCTTTTCATATTTTTGTTTTAGAGAATTGATATGTAATTATGTGTTACCCTTTGATGGTTAGTGATAGCTAATTGTTTGTATGCGTCAGAACACCTAGATGCTATTTATGTAGCGTTAAATTATACACAAACATTGTCTTGAGCTTGAGCTTGAGCTCCAGCTTCTCACTCTAGTTCAACTATTAGTTTTAACTTTTACCATTATCTGTACTTTTGGCTAGAGGTGGCAAAATGGGCTAGACAGGTGGGCTGGTAACATGTCAAAACGAGGTCGGATTGAAATATGCTGTCTTTAGTATGGGTTGGAACGGGTCTGGTTAGGATCAACCACACACATTACATGTTTATCTAAAGAAAACAACCCATTTCCTGTTAGCTATAATTTTTCATTTTACCATTAAAGATACACTGTAACCCAATCTGACACACTTTTAAGCAAACCTGTCAAAATTGCCACCTTAATTTTTAGCCGATTTACCAATTATACACGTTAAGGTGGTTAAACTTTGATCTATAATTGGTTTCAAATGTTAACTCGTTTGAAATACCATGAAGCCCAAACAATGGTTTCTCTTTCCTTAGGCTGCAGGTTCTAAGTATAAGGCATTAAATGATCTAATATATACTTGTGATTTTGTTTTCTTTCAGCATCTCAATCCGTGAAGAAGATCATTGAAATCAATCCCTATATGCTGGGTACAATGGCAGGAGGAGCTGCAGATTGCCAATTCTGGCACAGAAATCTAGGCATTAAGGTAATCTTGTTTTGTTGCTTACCTCAGTTGTAGTATAGTAGTGCCTTTTAAAATAAAGTGCCTGAAAAAAACCATTGAACTTTCAACTTCTTTTGATAAAAACTCTCAAAAAGCAAAACTTTAGGTATTTGTACAGGTTACCAGGCCAATATGACGAGTTTCCGTTGACTTTTTGGGCAACTTTGACCATTATGTTTTTTTACTTGTTAACTGCTGACTAAGGGTGTGCACGGTTCGGTTCGGTTTTGTTTTTGGGCAAAACTAATACCAAAATGTCGGTTTCTGGTTTTTGCAAACCGTGTGGTTTCGGTTTTTTTTGGTTTTTACACCGGTTCGGTTTTCGTTTATTTAGGTTTTTGGAACAAAATTATGTAAGATTAAAAAAAGTACAATTTAAAATTTCAGAATCTTTCTTATACGTTTACATTTAAGTTACTATATGTAACTTGTTTAATTAATATTGTTCACATAAATCTAACCTTCTAATCTATTTTTATGTTCCTCCAAAGTTTTTATTACGACATTTTCTTTTATACTACTTTTAAGATTATTTAATTTTTATATTAAATTTTGTTATTTGTTGTAGGCAATAAATAAATCATTTCAATTATAAATAAACATGTTAATGTTTTTATTATAAATACTTAACATTCAAGAATAAAATTAATAATTACTACTAGCATGGGTTAAACACTTAAACTTAAACATAAAAATATATGGACTAGGTCTACTATTGTAACTTATCGGTTTGGTTTTTTTCGGTTATTGAAAATGGTTATTCGAAAACCGAACCGAAATTTTTGGTTATTAAAAATCCGAAAACCGAACCGTCGGTTTTTGTTTCGGTTCGGTTATTTCGGTTTTCTGCTCACCCTACTGCTGACAATGTCAAAGATTACCTCAAACCGGAATCCTTGATAAATACTTAAATAACGCATATAATGCGGGCTAAACCGATGCTTGTTTTTTTAATATTTCAGTGTCGTTTGCATGAATTGGCAAACAAGAGAAGGATTTCCGTCACTGGTGCTTCAAAGTTGTTGGCAAATATCTTATATTCTTACCGTGGAATGGGTTTGTCTGTCGGGACAATGATTGCAGGATGGGATGAAAAGGTATACACAATCAAACATCAAAATCTGAATGTTTGGGCACTTTATCTTCATGTTTTGCATGTTTAGGCTCCTTTTAAAGTTTGCCACTTATTTTACATCTTGTAGGGCCCGGGTCTGTATTACGTAGACAGCGAAGGAGGACGCTTGAAGGGAACAAAGTTCTCAGTCGGGTCTGGTTCACCATATGCTTATGGTGTACTAGATAGCGGGTGAGCATCCCCTACCCTACCTCTCCCTCCCTTCACAGAACAATAAACACATGTGTGTGGAGCCCACCTAAGCATGTACTCAGTTTTGTTTGTATGGAATCTGGCCAAATACATATAGAAAAACATTAGTTCCTTTTAAAACGAATCGGTTGTTTTGGATGGGTCAAATTGAGGGTATTTTGTCTTTTCAAATAATTTTTTGAAGGCATAATCGTCATTAGGCATGGTATAAACAAAAGCATATACATACTTGGGTGGCCTAAAAAGTAGTTTCAGTCGCTGCTTTTTGAAAGCTCGAAACAATGGTATTGTTGTCTTTTTTAATTTGTATGCGCTGTTAGGTGTGAAAAAAAAGAGTTGAATACATGGGTGGCATCCACATGTATTCTATCTTTTAAAAGAATCTGCTTTTAGTATGTTAGGTTCACCATATATATGAAGAAGCTATTGTTGAGGACTTGTTTTCTTTTCCTACCTTTCAAGTCATTGATTTCAACCCATTTACTAGAAATGAGTTGATTACCTATTTAATTATAATGGTTAAAACTCTGAAAACTTGGTTTCTAATGGTACAAGTCAAATGGTCAAATGGGTCAACCCAACCTGACCTCATTTGAATACTTCTCATTTGACCTAACCCTTTCGACACTTCCCTCCCAAAATGCCACCTGGATGTCACCAGAAGTTTGTATTTTGTGCACTACGTGGGATTTGCAAGTTTCATTTTTGTCTTAATTTTGCCAATTTTGGTAGGTACAAATATGATCTGACAATTGATGAAGCTGCTGAATTGGCTAGAAGAGCCATCTATCATGCCACATTCCGTGACGGAGCTAGTGGCGGTGTTGCTAGCGGTACACCTTCTTTAACCTTTTTTTACAAATAATTAGTAACAACTATGATAGCAAAATAATATTCTTTCGTAATATTTTAATCTTTGACCTGTTCTACCCATCCACCCTTGTGACTTGTTTTTTTTAGCATGTTTCTTTGAAAGTTACACTTTTCTCCCTGTGGCTTGTCAAAAACTATGATTCGCAACGTGGCATGACAGAAATTGTACATGTTTATACTCAATGCGAAGGAGGGACTAGTTTGACAGACCATAGGGGGACGAAAATGCAACTGATTTGCTTTGTCAGTTTGTCTCTAGTGATAAATATACGCTGAGAAGTAAACGAGTTGAAATTACAAGCTTCAATTATAGGTTGGTCATTTTGACTAGTGTTAATGATGTTTCTGTTTTAGTTTATCATGTGGGGCCAACCGGATGGACAAAACTATCAGGTGATGATGTTGGTGAACTTCACTACTCGTACTATCCTGTTGAACCAGCCGTTGTTGAACAAGAAATGACCGAAGCTGTAGCTGCCTGAGTCTACCAGGTTGTTTGTAACCTCTTGAAAAAACATGATGTGCCTTTGTTATGATTTTACATTTCTAATGACATTAGCTGTCTTTTTCTTGTTTATTACTAGAGTGACATTCCTTATTTCAAAAAACATTATGCGTTTATGATATTGTAAGCGTCCAAGATGGTAATGGTAAAAAACGTCTGAAAACCAGTCAGCGGAAGGAAGCACCATGTGCTCAAAAACGACCTTAAAATGGCGTTATGGCGCTCTTAGATTTTCGCGAGAAAGCCATACGGATGCTGGTAGTTGGAGGATTCCCTTCTAATACGAGACTTTCGACACGTCTATCTTTTAGAGGCAAAATACTAGTATTTTTTTTATTTATCTGAAAACACATCATTTTAATTGGTTGAGTTCAAATTTACTATCTAAAAGCATTATCTCATATTTAAACACTAAATAATCAAACGTTATTTTTTTTATTAAACTAATACTGGATATCATAGATTTGACGATCGAACATGGGATAAACAATGTGCAAAACCATTTTTGTGAAGCTAAACTTTAAAAGTACAAATTTGGGTTTATTTGTACATACCAAAACAATTTAGACGCTTCGTCAAATTAGAAAGGACGGTGAATCATTTTCATGTTTTTCAGGGTATAGGGTGAAACTTTCTTGTTTGTAATTGTATGGATGGGTCATATACATTCAATAAATGGGCATATTTGTAATTTTTTTTTTACAATAATTGGACATATTTGTATGTTGTTTTTTAGAAACCATGGGTTGGTTTTATGGGTTTGCTTTAAAAGCTGAAACTCACTTTCTTTTTAACACTCTACCCTCTCTCTTTAAGACTATCCACATTCACAACCCAACCCAACCCAACCCAACTTTTAATAAAAAATTAATTTCTCTCTCTTTCACCTACACACCCCAACCCAACCCAACCTTTCACACTCATTAACAACCCAACCTAAACCATTTTTTTATTAAATAAATATGACTTAGGTTATAATTTATTCTATAAAATTTAGTATAACTAATAAAAATGTTTATATTTTTAAACTTTATTATTTTAAATATAAAAAGTTATTAAAAATAAAAAAAAATTTATCAAAAAAATCTAACCAAACAATAGAATGTTGACATATGGCAAATAAGATAATGTTAGATAAAAAAACAATTAAAATAATATATCACTTTTTATAAATTTTATATCTGCGTATTCACAAAAAAATAAATAATAATAAACAAAACTATGATTTTGGATTTTTAAAAACAGTTAAATTTTATAAGTTATTAGAGATAATCTAATTATATTTATAAGTAATTATGTTAGAAGGAAAAAAAGGAAATATAAACAATTATTTTTTAAATAAATAAAAGTTACTTATTTTTTATATAAAAATTAAAAAAGTTAAACAATCAAATAGTGGAAAATATATTTTTTCAAACGAACTCCGTTTTTAATAAAATTTATATCGTAATGTTCACAAATTTATTTTAGGAAATACAGTGTATTTAGTTTTGTTATTAAGTTTAAATATTAAAAATTATTTGAGTAATTAAATTATTGGGGGAATTGATAGTTAGAAAATAAAATAAAAAAAGAAAATTAGAAGATGGAACCAATCCAGTTTTGACAAGTGGCAAAAGAGCATGGGCAACCTCTTGCAACCTTGGGTTGCTTGGCCAACCAGGTTGTGGAAAAAAATAGAATTTTCTTTTTTCTTTAATTTATTTGGGCAATCTAGGTTGGGAGAAAGTCACCAATGGTGATAGTCTAAGGGGATGTTTGGCTAAGCTTTTCAACAACTTCTTATAACTTATTGACTTTTACAAAAAACTAATAAGGAGAAAAAGTGTTTGACAAACTCATAAGCACTTTTCAAAATGACTTTTTGCATAGGGATGAAAAGTTAGTTTTAAAAAGTTAGGGTGTACGGTGTGGAGTCGGCAAAGGAGTCGGCAAATGTGGTTGCCGCGCGGCAAACACCGCCGCTGGCCCTTTGCCGACATGGTTTGGTTGCTAAATCGGGGAGAGTATGCCGCTCGGGAAAGGAAGCAAATTTGAACTTTGGGGCGAGTTATAACGGCTATAATGCCGTTTAAAATTAAAATTTTTTTTTTCTTTAAAAAAATTAAACTATAAATACCAAACCATAACCAAATATCTTCAAATTTATACCCCAAGCAAACCAAAAAATACCACCAATTCTTCCCAAACATTTATCAAAACAAAATGGCGGATGAACATGAGTAGCGACGATTTATCCGATAGTAGCATTCTTTTTTTTTTTCAAAATCTCATCGAAGAAGCCGAACTTCAAGACACGGGCACATCTAACCGAACTAGATATATTGAACGTCAACGTGAGGAGGGGCATGAGACACTCATGGCGGATTATTTGGTCGATTCCGACGAAGACTAGTTTTATTTATTTCAAGTTAATGTAATTTTATTGTTTTTTAATTTAATGTAATTTTAATGTTTTTAATTTGATTTAATGTTATTATTAGTTTATTCTACATTTATTAACTTAAATATTAAATATACTAGTTTACAAAAAAAAAAAAAAAAGTTTACCACTTCAGCAAGTGTTTAAACCATTCCCAACACTTTTCAGCAAAGTTTAAACACTTTTGACTGATTGACATGGCGCACTCTGATTGTTTGTTTTTTTGGTTTGCCACTCCAAGGTGTTTAACCACTCCTCACACCCTTAGTAATTAGTGACTTTTTGAAGCTGCTTATGACTTATGGCTTTTCTCACCCTTTGTAGTAATATTACATGAATAAGCTAAGTCAAACACTTTTTAAAAAACAACTTATTGACTTATTGGTTTTTTCCACCCCATAAGCTAATCCAAACATTTTTTTAAAAACTCATTTTCAAAAAGTCATAAGTTAATAAGTTCTTTTAACAAAAAGTCATTTTTGAGTTAAATAAGCTTAGCCAAACAAGCCCTAAACCTTCAGATGTTCTCTTTCTCACTCTAAAAATACCACCGATCATATCCACCGTTGTTGCCAGTGTCGGTTTACGCAACACAGTCGCTTCTCATTGTAACACTCCGTTTGTTTTTATAAGAATTTAACATAAACTAAGCATTTGTAAACCAAAACTTTGATTTACATATCAAACATAAGGAAAATTTTCATCAAGTAAACATTTTAGATAAGTACTACTAGTTTAACAATCCCAAAACAAGTATTTAAGTGTTAACTACATAGACATTGTTTTAAACATATTTAAGTAATTGCGGAAGCTTCAAAAGATCGTGTTCGGTTCTTGTAATCGTACTTGATCGCCGTCCGGATTAAGTCCATCATCACCTATGGTCAAAACCACGTAAAGGATTAGTTTTGACACCTTAAAATCAAGTAAAAACAAGTTCCATGGTTAAACAATGAGAACAAACAAAAATTGCAACAGATTGGGGCGGTCGCGCCCCGCGACCGAGATGGCATCAGCAGTCGCGGCCCGCCACGGCCGTCGCGTCGCGCGATGGTGAGTTTGTTTAGCCGTGGCATGGCGCGAGCACGTGTTTTTGATAGTAGGTTCGTTGCTGGGTACTGTATGTCAGCCCAATATCACTATTTCCCATTTACAAACTTTAAACTATCATAACTTTTGACTCGAGCGTCCGATTTAGCCGATTCTTTTTCCTACGCGTCCGTAATAAAATTACCAACGCACCTATCTTAACCGTTTAGTCAAAAATGGAATGTACAGTTGAGGACCAGTAAATGCACAATATATCCGTTTGACCCATATAGTTTTTTTGTACTAATTTAACTAGTAACGACTTAAGACGACAAGACGTATTTACCCCAACTTCCGAGGCTTACGACCACTGGCGTTTCATTACCACACTTGTGGCTTCACGCTCTTGTGATCCGTCTTCGCCAAATGTCAATCAAAACAAAGTCTTATTACTACTAACCAATAATTTGCCCCGTTTGGCTCATTTACGGAATCCTCCGTTTCTAATGACTACCAAAAGCATCCTAGTCTATTTACAACACATTAAATCAATAGCGAACAATATCGCTTCAACTAATATCAACCTTTAAACCAAAACACGATTAAGAACAATTAACATATCTAGTTTACATATTGTAACATAACAAGTTACATACCTTCAATGCACGCCCTACAAACGCAAGTCGCCACCGGCTTGTCCACTTGATGCTCCGGTATCTTTTCCTATAGAGTTCAATCACAACCCGCTTAGAACTCTTTTCATAACATGTAACGCATAACTTCCGAAATTTACAAATACGCGTTTTAACCCAATTTTTCAGTTTTAAAGCCTTCTTTTAGGCATTTTTACAAACACTTCAAAGGCATAATTTTATACACTTTATTATCATGTTCATGGCTTGTTATTTAGCTGATTTTAACATCAATTAACATGCTCATATCAATTTTCGTATCTACAATATCAGAATTTACTTATTAAAATTCAAATTACACTAAAACAACTATCAATTTCTAGTGTTTAGCATGTTTATACAAAAACCCACTTATCACCTTCAAAGGTGATCATGAATTCACAAGAATTAGACCTAATTTCATCATATACTTGTCTAGGGTTTACTCCTAGACACTACAATGTTCCTATTTCATCATATAACGAACATGCAACCATCTAATTCGAATTCTCTAGGTTTGCTCAGAAATTCAACTAGAGATTTCTCATGAAATTTACATACATCGTGACTCCTTTTTCAGTGGAGATCACTAATCCGTACTCGGATTTCGATTTAGACTTGATTTGGACCTCCAATTTGAGATATTTGTGAGAAGTTAGGGTTTGAAGGGGAGCTCTAGGTCGCCCCCTGTGTTTCTGTCGATCTCAACACACACAAGTGTGTGTTTGAGTTTTAATTTTTATGTTTTATCTTAATTAGTTTCGTTTTAAACGCTTTTGGCCCCTCAATTATCATTTAGTTCTCATTCTTAGTGTGTTAACCCACTTTTAAGTCACTACAAGACTTTTATTTAACTAGGTTATTTTTAATCCTAGTTAGTTCACTTGTTTATTTACCGATGCTATATTTTTAAAATAATTGATTTAAAATTTTCGGGGTGTTACAAGTCCACCCCCCTTAAAAAGGGTTTCATTCTCGAAACCGGAGATACGTACCAAATAATGCCGGGTAGAGACGCCGCATCTCCTCTTCGGACTCCCATGTAGTGTCCGAACCCTTCCTATGCTCCCATTTGATCTTAACTTGATCAATTCTCATATTTCGCAAGTCTTTAACCTTTCGATCTAGAATCCCTAATGACTTTACTGTGTAATTAAGGCTATTATCCACCTCGATATCATCGTAATGGATATAAGCCGTTTCATCCGCTAGACGTTTTCGCAGTTGTGACACATGAAACGTGCCATGTATACCACTCAATTCTTCCGGTAACTCAAGGCGATACGCTACCTTACCGACCCGTTCAATGATTTTAAATGGCTCGATAAATCTCGGGCTTAGTTTCCCTCTCTTCCTGAATCGGATTACGCCTTTCCATGGGGAAACCTTTAGCATAACCATGTCGCCTACTTGAAATTCAATCGGTCTTCGTCTTTTGTCGGCATAAGAATTTTGCCTATCTTGGGCCGCTTTCAAGTGAGCTCGCACTACATCGATTTTCTCGTTAGTGGCTTGGACAACTTCTTTGTGGGCTAGTTCACGTGGACCCACTTCCCCCCAACATACCGGGGTTCTACATTTCCTACCATACAACATCTCATACGGGGCCATGCCGATGCTGGCATGGTAACTGTTGTTATAAGAAAACTCTGCTAATGGCAGATACACATCCCAACTGCCCCCAAAATCAATAATACACGCTCTCAGCATATCCTCCAGGGTCTGTATTGTTCTTTCACTCTGCCCATCCGTCTGAGGATGGTACGCTGTGCTGATAAATAGCTTTGTTCCCATCTGTTCTTGAAAATCCCTCCAGAAGTTTGAAGTAAATCGGGTATCTCTGTCCGATACAATAGATACAGGTACCCCATGACGTGCCACTACCTCATTAGTATATACTTCGGACATATTTTTCGATGTATATGTTTCACGTATCGGGATGAAATGAGCACTCTTTGTCAGTCTGTCAACCACTACCCATATAGCATCAAATCCGCGGTTCGTCTTTGGTAGTTTGGTTAATAGGTCCATTGTAATATGTTCCCATTTCCAAACCGGAATTTCCAACGGTTGTAGTTTACCGTATGGTTTTTGGTGCTCTGCTTTGACTTGTAGACATGTCAAGCATTTTTCCACGTATTTTACTACATCTCTTTTCAATCCGGGCCACCAATAATTATGTTTCAAGTCGTTATACATCTTGGTCGCTCCCGGATGAATGGAATAACGAGATTTGTGAGCCTCATCAAGTAGAAGCTTTTTAACTCCACACGAGTTAGGAACCCAGATTCTACCAAAACGTGTTTTCAAACCGTTGTTGCCATCTATGAGATCCTTAAATTGGCCTACTATTCTTTCCTTCTTCCAGTTCTCCACCTTCACTGCTTCAACTTGTGCTTCTCGGATTTGTTCTAGTAAACCCGAGGTCACAATAAGCTGCATCGATTGTACCCGTATCGGGGCATACTCTTTCTTTCGGCTTAAAGCATCCGCCACTACATTGGCTTTCCCAGGGTGGTAATGTATCTCACAATCATAATCCTTGACTGTTTCCAACCATCGCCTCTGCCTCATGTTCAATTCCTTCTGATCGAAGAAGTACTTCAAACTTTTATGGTCGGTAAAGGTAGTACATTTTACCCCATATAAATAATGCCTCCATATTTTCAAGGCAAATACCACTGCTGCTAACTCAAGGTCATGAGTTGGGTACTTCTTTTCATGGATCTTCAGTTGCCTCGAGGCATAGTCTATTACCTTGCCTCGTTGCATTAAAACACATCTGAGCCCCGAAAGTGAGGCATCCGAATAAACCACAAAGTCTTCAACTCCGTCCGGCAACGTTAATACCAGAGCTTGGGTTAACTTCTCTTTTAGCGTTTGAAACGCTTTTTCTTGTTCGACACCCCAAATAAATTTCTCCTCTTTCCGAGTTAACTTAGTTAGCGGCGACGCAATCTTGGAGAAATCTTGAATGAATCTCCTGTAGTATCCCGCAAGCCCTAAGAAGCTTCTAATTTTCGAAGGATTCTTCGGAGGGCTCCATATCGAAACTGCCTCTATCTTTGACGGATCCACCAATATTCCATCGGCACTTATGATGTGGCCGAGGAATTGCACCTCTCGTAACCAGAAGACACACTTTGAGAATTTTGCATATAACTTTTCTTGCCTGAGTGTCTCTAACACCTCTTGTAAATGACGTGCATGATCTGCTTCCCTTTTCGAGTACCCCAGAATGTCGTCAATAAACATGATTACCGACTTATCTAACATTGGCTTGCAAACCTGGTTCATGAGGTCCATGAAAACTGCGGGTGCATTCGTCAGCCCGAATGAAATTACGAGGAACTCATAATGTCCGTATCGCGTGCGGAAAGCCGTCGTCGGTACATCCTCTTCCTTGACTTTTAACTGGTGATATCCCGATCTAAGGTCGATTTTCGAAAACCAATTCGCACCTTGTAATTGGTCGAATAGATCGTCTATTCTCGGAAGCGGGTATCGATTCTTTACCGTGAGTTTGTTTAACTCCCGGTAATCGACACACATTTGCATGCTCCTGTCTTTCTTTTTCACAAATAGTACCGGCGCGTCCCAAGGAGATACGCTCGGCCTTATAAATCCTTTGTCGAGCAAGTCTTGAATTTGTGACATCAATTCTTGTAATTCCGACGGCGCGAGTCGGTACGACGCTTTTGCTACGGGTTTCGCGCCCGGAACCAATTCGATTCCGAACTCTACCTCCCGTTCGGGCGGTATTCCCGGTAGATCTTTCGGAAACACATCTTCGAAGTCACGCACTACCGGTACGTCTCCAATATTCAATGATTCTTCCTCGGGTTCGTTAGCGTATATCATAAACGCCCTACATCCATGCTTCATGAGCTTGTGAGCTTTCAACATCGAGCATATTATAGGATTGCCTCCTTTCTCGCCATAGATGGTGACGTGTTTTCCGCTCGGAGATGTTAACTTTATCTCCTTACGTAAACACACGGCCTTTCCGTGGTGTCGAGATAGCCAATCCATCCCAACAACTACTTGAAACTCTCCCATCGACATCGGGATTAAATCTATCAGGTATTCCTCATCATCGATGCTTAATTTGCAATTTTGACAAACATCACAAACTATGAAACTTTTGTTATCTCCTATCTCAACCTCTAAAGGCACAAATAATTTTGTCAATACAAATGAAGGATGTCGAATAAATCCATGTGAAATAAAAGATTTATTCGCACCCGTATCAAATAATACACGTGCAGGAATTGAGTTTATTGCGAATATACCTGAGACCACATCGGGTTCTGTTTTCGCTTCAGCCGCTGTAAGTTGGAAGGACCTGGCCTTCGCCTTTGGAGCTTCTGTTGGGGATTCTTTAGTGTCTCTCTTTCCAGCTAAGTCTGGATATTCAGACTTTTTGTGGCCGGACTGATAGCATTTGTAACAAACTGAGACTTTACCCGGACATTGAGATGCCGTGTGCCCCGTTTTCCCGCATATAGGACACGGTTTGTCCTTGAAACGACACTCTCCCTTGTGCCCCTTTCCACAAACTTTGCAACTTGGCGACCCACCCTTTGCATCCGTTTTCTTTGTCGATTCAGCCATTCGAGCCTTCTTTGTAGGGCTTGGATTCACATCCTGTGCCGTTCGCTCGCCCCTCTCGATTTGTTTCTTTAACTCGATTTCCCGCTCCCGGGCGGTGTTGATTATTTCCGTGAGGGTTTCATACTTTGAGGGAGTTATGAACTCCCGGTATTCAACGCTCAACATGTTGTAGTAGTAGTATATCTTCTGCTCTTCAGTGGTGACTAACTCGTCACAGAATCTCAGCTTATCCATAAAGATGCCCGTGATTTTATCAATTGTTTCACCCTTCTGTCTTAACTGGATGAACTCTTCCTTAATCCTGTTGATAAGTGCCTTGGGACTATGATGTTTAAGGAATGGCACCTTAAACTCATCCCATGTCATGACCCTTGCCGCTTCGGCTCCTATCTCCTACTTTTTGTTATCCCACCAATCCTTGGCTTGACCCCTCAACTGACCCGTTCCGTAAGCAACAAAATCACTCACGTCACAGTGGGTCCTTTCAAACACCCCTTCGACGTCACTTAACCATCTCTGGCATATTATCGGGTCGACCTCCCCGTTGTAGATTGGCGGTTTACACGCTATAAACTCTTTGTACGAACATCCTTTACGTTCTCCCGATTTCTCTTTCATAAGGTTGACACTATCTTCCAACCTTTTGACTCGTTCTTCGACTAATGATAACACCGTGTTTTGAATTTTGTCTATGAACCCGGATAGACTACCCTCAATTGCCTTCCCCACTTCTTCGGCAATTAACTCTTTCATTTATTCGGTGCTTGTGGCACCGGATCATCATCGTTTCTTTCCGTCATCTTGAAACTGAAATGTTTACATCAATTATTAAACATCTCATTTATAACATAGCTTTATTTGCTTCGGTTTAGCCAAGTTCGTAACTTGCTTTAACCGTTCACATTTAGTGCACTTTCCGGGTTTGAGTGTGTTAACACGCTCTTCCCATGCACATTAATTCACATCTTGTTTCTTACATAAGATAAGATCTACTAAAATAATTAATTAATTTTTACCGGACGATCAATCAAGCTTGAACCGAACACTTTATTGACAACCTTGAGCTCTGATTACCAACTTGTAACACTCCGTTTGTTTTTATAAGAATTTAACATAAACTAAGCATTTGTAAACCAAAACTTTGATTTACATATCAAACATAAGGAAAATTTTCATAAAGTAAACATTTTAGATAAGTACTACTAGTTTAACAATCCCAAAACAAGTATTTAAGTGTTAACTACATAGACATTGTTTTAAACATATTTAAGTAATCGCGGAAGCTTCAAAAGATCGTGTTCGGTTCTTGTAGTCGTACTTGATCGCCGTCCAGATTAAGTCCATCATCACCTATGGTCAAAACCACGTAAAGGATTAGTTTTGACACCTTAAAATCAAGTAAAAACAAGTTCCATGGTTAAACAATGAGAACAAACAAAAATTGCAACGGATTGGGGCGTTCGCGCATCGCGACCGAGATGGCATCAGCCGTTGCGGCCCGCCACGGCTGTCGCGTCGCGTGACGGTGAGTTCGTTTAGCCATGGCGTGGCGCGAGCACGTGTTTTTGACAGTAGGTTCGTTGCTGGGTGCAGTATATCAGCCCAACATCACTATTTCCCATTTACAAACTTTAAACTATCATAACTTTTGACTCGAGCGTCCGATTTAGCCGATTCTTTTTCCTACACGTCCGTAATAAAATTACCGACGCACCTATCTTAACCGTTCAGTCAAAAATGGAATGTACATTTGAGGACCAGTAAATGCACAATATATCCATTTGACCCATATAGTTTTTTTTTGTACTAATTTAACTAGTAACGACTTAAGACGACAAGACGTATTTACCCCAACTTCCGAGGCTTACGACCACTGGCGTTTCATTACCACACTTGTGGCTTCACGCTCTTGTGATCCGTCTTCGCCAAATGTCAATCAAAACAAAGTCTTATTACTACTAACCAATTATTTGACCCGTTTGGCTCATTTACGGAATCCTCCGTTTCTAATGACTACCAAACGCATCCTAGTCTATTTCCAACACATTAAATCAATAGCGAACAATGTCGCTTCAACTAATATCAACCTTTAAACCAAAACACGATTAAGAACAATTAACATATCTAGTTTACATATTGTAACATAACAAGTTACATGCCTTCAATGCACGCCCTTCAAACGCAAGTCGCCACCGGCTTGTCCACTTGATGCTCCGGTATCTTTTCCTATAGAGTTCAATCACAACCCGCTTAGAACTATTTTCATAACATGTAACGCATAACTTGCCGAAATTTACAAATACACGTTTTAACCCAATTTTTCAGTTTTAAAGCCTTCTTTTTGGCATTTTTATAAACACTTCAAAGGCAGAATTTTATACACTTTATTATCATGTTCATGGCTTGTTATTTAGCTGATTTTAACATCAATTAACATGCTCATATCAATTTTCGTATCTACAATATCAGAATTTACTTATTAAAATTCAAATTACACTAGAACAACTATCAATTTCTAGTGTTTAGCATGTTTATACAAAAACCCACTTATCACTTTCAAAGGTGATCATGAATTCACAAGAATTAGACCTAATTTCATCATATACTTGTCTAGGGTTTACTCCTAGACACTACAATGTTCCTATTTAATCATATAACGAACATGCGTGTCACACCCCAACCGATGGCGGAATCATCGGGGCGCGGCACCAGGCGAATCAGATTGCTCAAGAGAATCCATAACAACTATATTGCAACAGTAATTAATGCGTTCATTATCCCATACTAATAAACAAGTACAATCACATAAGCTGTCACGAATTTTCATGTTCTCTCAAACAATACAAAACCGACAACCTAGATTTTATGTGTGTTTCTAGACTTCCTAGCTTGATTTGATGTAGACTGCGACTAAACCTGCAACATACGTTAAAAACAACGTCAATACAAAAGTATTGGCGAGTATACAAGTTTTGATAGAGTAGCGTAAATAGATAAAAAGTGCTGCGAATTACCAAATACATAAACGGGATACCTCAACATACATGCATTTAAGATCGATACTACCAGCTAAGTCACTCGAGCTGCGATTGCGATTTCTATTCATCCTAACTAGACCCCGTCGGGTGCTATAGTACTATACTAGTTAAGGGGGGACCTCGCGAGTATAAGTCCTAACACATATGTAACTAGCATCACGTGTAAATATGCATATCAGTTATTCGCAAGTTATAAACAGTTTGATTGATTAATTCGTTTGCATGAATTCGATTTAATAGGAACGTATGTTACACCCAAAATGCGATAAAAAAGGGGTTCGAGTATACTCGCAGTCGGTGTTCGGCAAGCGACTACAACTTGGTTGGATTGAAGGGAGCGCGTTTGAGATTACCCTGATTACAGATTGATAGCGTAAGCGATAGGCGACGTGTAAAATGACGCAAAGTACAAGTGATTCGGACAGCAGTTCAATCGGATGGTAATCCGATCGGACAGCCATTCGTGCGAGTGGTAGTCCGTTCGGACGGTCGTCCGGTCGGATGGCCGTTCCAGTGGATCGTTTCTTTCTTTGGGAAATATGTGTTTGTGTATGATGGCTTGACTTTTGAAGTTTTCGTTATAGTATTTTGAAAACATTGAGGTATCCCTACCTTTCAGGTCGGTTGATCAAACGGTCGTTCGATCGGACAGCAACCCGATTGGTTGGGCGCTTCAGTGAGAACAAGTTCGTAGCAGGTTGTCATGCGATCGGATGGTTGTTCGATCGATTGGCATCCTTTGTGCATAGAACATTTTGAAAATTGTTTAAGTGTTGAAGTTTCGAAACATCACGTAGTCGGATGGTTGGTCGATCGAGTGGTAGTTCGATCGGACGGCAATCCGTTCGGTGTTCCAAAACTCTTGAGAGTTGGTTTGAATACTAAGGTGGAACCAATATACAAGTCGTTCGGCTGACTGGTCGTTCGGATGGCTGTCCGTTCGGACGGCGCTCCGTCCTGGTCAACCTGTTCACTTACATTTGGTTGTTTTGATTGTTTGTCGTTTTATCGAGACGTTTTGATATCGTGCTAAGCAACGGAAAACTCGTCAATACTTGGTACTCCTGATCGGACAGGAATCACCCGAATCCGACTAGTAACTGTTTGATACGATGTTCCATGTTTAACCCGAAATCGGTAGTTTCATTGATCGAATACAGATCTTGAACCAACATATCAACAAGAAGGAGTAGAAAATCAGAACAAGCTTCGATTCTATCGGTTTGAGTGCATTGAGTGTACAAGAGTTGAAAGAAAGTTAGAAAACCATCGTTCAATCCTTTTAATCATGAGATTGTGTAGATATATGCGAAAAACATTATTGAATCTTGTGGAAATCCTTCAGATCTGAGTGGTTCTTGGTGGAATGAGGCCAACACTTGAAGTTCATAAGAACTCCATGATGACATCACCCTAGAACACCTCAAATCCATTGATTTCACAGTTAAAGGTTAAGATTGAGAAGAGAAAATGATGAAGAAGTGCGTGTAGATCATAGAAGTACAAGATTTGAGGTAGAAACTTACAAGAATCATGAGAAATCAAGGAAAAGTAGCCCCAAAGCGTGCTGGTTGAGTGAGAGCTCCACATCAGGGAAAATGATGTGTGAGTGTGGGTATTTATAGGCAAGAGAGGAGAGGAGGTGGTGCAGTGCCTCGGATCGGATGGCTGTCCGATCGGTTGGCTGTCCGATCGGATGGCTGTCCGATCGGATGGCTGTCCGATCGGATGGCCATTCGATCGAAGTGCCATTCGATCAAACGCCTCCGGCGAGCCAAGTTTTGGCGTTCTGTTTCGATTGTTAAGCGTTGCGATAGTTTGGTTACACATTCTCATCCACATTTTCATATATTTATTATAATTAGCCACGTTGGGTCGTATATACATATCCATATTTCAAAGTTGCGATACAATAACCGGGTTTCGTTTCGAATATGCGTTACTTTGCGACGCTTCACGGTCATCGAGGAGGGTAGAATAGGTCCTCACTCAACGTCATCGTGAACGTTAATGTGTGTGATGCGATTTGCATTTTGAGTATTGAGTTGCACTGCGACACATCACGGCTATCAAGGAGGGTAGAATTGGTCCTCACTTGACATCTTCGTGGTTGTCAGCAGGTGCAATGTGATGTGATAGCGATAAAGTATGCGTAATATGCGAAAATACTGCGAAATAGCGATGTATGCGATAAAGCTACATTATGATCCGAATCTCTGGTGCTAGGCGTAACGAGTATAACGAGTAGTAACAACGCACGAACGTGCGGGTTGTTACAATGCAACCATCTAATTCAAATTCTCTAGGTTTGCTCAGAAATTCAACTAGAGATTTCTCATGAAATTTACATACCTTGTGACTCCTTTTTCAGTGGAGATCACTAATCCGTACTCGGATTTCGATTTAGACTTGATTTGGACCTTCAATTTGAGAGATTTGTGAGAAGTTAGGGTTTGAAGGGGATGTCGCAACCCCCGATCCCAGGTTCCCCAGGAACGGGCGGCCGTGAGCCAGTTTCGGTGGTATCGTGTATTGTCAAATTTGGCAGCGGAATTTTTCATCAGGACCGTAGTTAGGAAATATGTTATCAGAGTAAAACACCACCATTTATATAACATTAAACATATGGGTTAAAACCCAAGTTCATAGTACACATGTTTTCATAGGAATAAATCCTATTTATTTAATAAAAACATCTATTTTATTTTTAGGTAACTTTATTGCCACTTTTCCAAGCCTTCAGTGCTGTCCAACTGGCTTCTATTTGGCTTTCACATTTTGTTACCTGAAACACGTTTTAAAAACATTTGTCAGTGGAAAATACTGGTGAGTGAATCCCAGTTTAATCAAGTTTAAATAAAAAGTCCCAGTGTACAGTATTGAGGGCGATCCCGCAATTATATTTGTTTACAAGATATTACAATTAACATCCATGGTACTGTCGAACCCGACTTGTGGACATGTTACTCCTTGACCAGGTGGTAACAAATTTTGTATACAAAACCCCAACATACTCATCATAATTGTATTCTTACAAATACTCAATAACTGTCATTCGCATGGAAAAGTATTTAAGGTTTTGTAAAAACAGTTAATATTAGATTTACAAAAAGTGGATCAACTCACATTGCTGTCTTAGGTTTTCCGTAAGGGTTTCCTGGTGATAATCTATAATTTACACAATTGCACACGCGTTTGTATAATAACCTATTTTAACATTAGTAATACCCTCCCCGAGACGGCATTCCAATGACTACGTCGGGCAGAACCACGACAGCCATTACGGAACCCTAGATCAATCGGGCAGCGTATCTAATACGTATCAAGGGGTTATAATACTTACAACGGAGCAGAACTTCGTTATTTAGGGGGGGTATAATACCCGCTTATAAAGCCTATATTCAGAAATTGTGATTGAGAAATGAAAATGGGACAAACAGACTGAAGATCCGAGGCCATCTATTTATAGTTGCTGATTCTGGCTTTGTCGCGGCCCGCGTAACATAGGGGCAGGGCCTACGCGGCCCGCGTTGACCCCAGGTCAACGTGTAGCTTGTCCGGGTCACTATGTAGCCTCGTCACGATGACGACACGTGTCATCACCGGGCTGCGCCACTATCCTGATCTCACGCGGCCCGCGTAAACTAATCAGGGGTCTTACGCGGCCCGCCTGAACTAAAAAAACAACGAAATCAGATCTAAACCTTCATACCGCCCGCGTATGGTTTGGGGTGGGTCTACGCGGCCCGCGTCAGCTTAAGTTTCAGATTTTTAATTTATTTTTAATGTATTTTGGGACATTTTGGGGTGTCGGAAAATATTCGAGGGTGTCAGTTAATTTAGGATTATTACATCCTCCCCACCTTGTTTTAGAGCTCGTCCTCGAGATCTACTGAAACAAGTGTGGATATTTCCTTTGCATTTCAGATTCAAGCTCCCATGTGTACTCAGGTCCTCTTTTGGAGTCCCACTTCACTTTGACCAGAACTAATCTCTTATGTTTGAGATTCTTGACTTTACTGTCTTCGATCTGTAGAGGCCTTTCTACAAACTTAATTTCTTCATTTACCTCTATATCTTTAAGAGGTACTACCAGTGATTCATCAGCTAAGCATTTCTTGAGATTAGACACATGAAATACATCATGTATTCCTGCTATTTCCTCTGGCAGTTGTAGCTGATTGGCTACAGGTCCTATTCTTCTAATAATCTCAAAAGGTCCAACATACTTGGGACTTAACTTTCCTCATTTGATGAATCTTACTACACCTTTCCAAGGAGAGACTTTTAACAATACTTTATCTCCTACTTGAAATTCTAATGGTTTGCATCGGTTATCGGCATAGCTCTTTTGTCGATCACGTGCTGCTTTCAGTTGTTCCTTGACTTGAATGATCTTGTCGGTTGTTTCTTGTACTATCTCAGGTCCAGATAGTTGTTTCTCCCCAATTTCTGCCCAACAGACTGGGGTTCGGCACTTTCGTCCATAAAGTGTTTCGAATGGTGCAGCATTGATACTTGTGTGATAACTATTATTATAAGAAAATTCTATTAAAGGTAAGTGATCATCCCAATTACCTCCGAAATCAATTACACAAGCTCTAAGCATGTCCTCCATTGTCTGAATTGTTCTTTCGCTTTATCCGTCCGTTTGAGGATGATAAGCTGTGCTCAGATTTAACTTGGTTCCCATGGCTTTTTGGAAACTTGACAAAAAATGAGAGGTAAATCGACTATCCCTATTAGAAACAATTGATAAAGGTATTCCATGTAATGAAACAATTTCATTTACATATAATTTAGCTAGCTGTTCCATACTGAAAGTTTCCTTCATTGGTAGGAAATGAGCTGACTTGGTTAGCCTATCTACAATCACCCAGATTGTATCATTACCTTTCCTTGTTTTGGGTAATTTAGTAACAAAATCCATTGTTATCAATTCCCATTTCCACACTGGCATTTCTAATTGCTGTAGCAAACCTGAGGGTTTCTGGTGTTCAGCTTTAACTTGTGAACAAGTTAAACATTTAGAAACACTAGCAAGGTGCCCGCGCGATGCGGCGGGAGCGACACTTTGCATTGCGACACTCGTTTCTGGTAGTTTTCTTATTCATATAATATTTATAATAACATTATGAGTAAACTGCCATTTTGGTCCATGTGGTTTGGGCACTTTTGCCATTTTAGTCCAAATCTCAAACTTTTTAAACCTGGGTCCCTGTGGTTTCACTTTTATTGCTATTTTAGTCCAAAATCCAAAAATCCCCTATTTTGACTGTTGAAAACTGGTTGTTTTGTCTTTTTATGCAGGGGCATTTTTGTCCATCTTAAGTTTTGGCTAATAAAATCATATTATTTTGTCCTTTTCCTCAGGGCAAAATGTTCAAAACCAACAAACAGGTTCAAAACCACTGTTAACAACAAACTTCAAGTGGGTTAACAAAATGATTCAATCTTTAACCAACCAACAAGTTCATAATCACTTTTAACTACAGAATTCAAAGTGGGTCAACAAAAAAAAGATTCTATCTTTAACCAACCAACAACTTTGAAACCACTCTTAACAACAAATCCCAAGTGGGTCAACCAAAATTCAACATTTTACCTCATCTTTCTTTGGATTTGGGGAGATTTTGACCTGTTACCGCACCTGCCTATTTTTTCAACTCTTACTGTTTTTAATGATTCCGTTTGGATCCTCTCTCTACTGGTTTTTCCCTTCTCTCAACGGTAAAATTCAAATCATCACCGGCCACCCAAGGCCGCCGGTCAGCAGCAAGGTTTGCCCCCTCTCCCTCCCTCTCTAGTCCCTTCTTCTCCCTCTTAACTCACCTCGTGCTCCTGCTATTGAGTCAACGCCGGCCGGTCGGAATTTTAAACTTAAAATTAAAGCACCATTCGTCTTCTCCTCTCAACCATCGCGTCCCGCGTCAGCTACCGGAACATCCGCCGGTCGGAAACTTCCAAACAACTGCAATTACAGGAACACCCGCTTCAGTTACTGGACCCGCTTCAGTTACCGGCCCCGCTTCAGTTACCGGAACACCCATCGGTCTCTATTTCAACTTTCATAAGCGGCAGGGGTCTGTCATCGGCCAAGAGACAGTCAAGTTTCCATTTCCTTGTTGTTATTTATTCATTGCAGGGCTAAAATTCAGGTGTCTCAAACAGGTCATAAATCACATCTTAAAAGCACTGTAAGTAACACGCCTAAATCACGGCCCGAACCACTGTAAGTATTTTTCTAATTTAAACAAAATAACAAGTAACTCATCCCGTGTTCTGTTTGTAGCTTTAGCCAACCCGTTTAAGCAATATTCAGTTTGTATGTGTTTGTTTGAACCACTTTCTTGCTTGCTGATATTTTCATGATTTAAGTGATTGTGTGTTAATTTGTATACATATTTTATTGGTTGTTGCAGAGATAACATTATTTATTGTTGTGTGTGGGGCTTGTTGAGTATTTTATATTGGTGTATTGTGATATTGGGTTAATTAGGAACTATAGACGGTGGGAGTCGCAATTATGTCTTAAGACCGTGTCCACGAAGGAGGGGTGCTAATAAAGAGGACAAAAGAGGGTATAATTTACGTGTGGCTTCTTGGAATGTAGGATCTCTTAGTAGTAAGTTGCTAGAGTTAGTTGATGTGCTTAAAAGGCGTAAGGTACAAATAGCATGCCTTCAAGAAACTAGGTGGAAGGGGCATAGAGGGACAGAATGCAATGGGTATAAGTTGTGGTATGCAGGGTCGGATGGCGCTAAGAACGGAGTGGGTTTGCTAGTGGCTAGTGAACTGCATAAAAATGTTGTGGAAGTGATAAGGTACAACGATAGGATTATGATGTTGAGATTGGTAATAGGTGAGGAGGTAATGGCTGTGATTAGCGCTTATGCGCCTCACGTGGGATTAGGAGATCAGGAGAAAATAGAGTTTTGGGATTGCTTAGATGCTGTAGTGAGGGCCATACCTAGGGAGGAGAGAATTTATATAGGAGGTGACTTTAACGGACATATAGGTAAGGATAGTGATGGTTTTCAGGCGGTACACGGGGGTTTTGGTTTTGGTGATAGGAATGAGCCTGGTAGGGACCTTCTAGAGTTCGCAGTGGCCCACGACCTGGGTATTATGAACTCGTTTTTTAAGAAACGAGTTTCACATTTGATCACTTTCAGTAGCGGGGGGCGTAACACGCAAATAGACTACCTATTGATGAGGCGAGAAGATCGACGATGGTGGAGGGACTGCAAGGTTATACCAGGGGAGACAACAGTGACTCAACACCATTTGCTAGTAGCGGATATACGTTTGAGAAGAAAACTGTCGGAGAGGGAGAGGAAAGGTCGACCTAGGATCCGATGGGGAAGCTTGAAGGGAGACAAGATTACAGTGTTTAGAGACAAGGTCATCCCTAGGACAGCCGATTGGGTGGGAGGGGACGCAAACCGAATGTGGGAGGCTATGGCGACCACCATCACCCAGGTGGCAGTGGAGACACTAGGGGTTACAACCGGAATGACTAGCGGACATAAAGACACCTGGTGGTGGAGTGAGGATGTACAAATTAAGATAAGGGATAAACAAGAGAGTTTTAGGGATCTTTTGACGTGCACGGTCGAGGAAGACCAATTGAGGTTGAAGGAGAGGTATAAAAAGGCCAAAAGGGAGGCAAAGAAGGCAGTGGTAGAGGCAAAGAACACAGCTTACAAGAAGATGTATGACCGCCTGGAGACGAAGGAAGGAGAGCATGCCATGTTCAGGATTGCCAAAGCTAGGGAGCGTAGAAAGCAGGATCTGGGTGTAGTGAAATTTATAAAGGGAGAAGATGGGCATGTCCTAGTAAGAGAACAAGACATTAAGCTGAGATGGCAAACCTACTTTCGTAATCTTTTCAATGGAGGGAAGGAAGCCGAAGAAGAAAGCGACCACAACAGCATTCAAGGAAGACAACGGAATAACTGCTATTGTCGGAGTATTACAATGGGAGAAGTAAGGACAGCACTCAAGAAGATGGGAAGAGCTAAGGCAGTTGGTCCTGACAACATACCGATAGAGGTGTGGAAGTGTTTCGGAGAGGATGGAGTTCGATGGCTAGCTAGTTTGTTTAATCTTATTTTCAAATTTGGAAAAATCCCGGACCAGTGGAGGAGTAGTGTCGTAGTGCCCTTGTATAAGAACAAAGGAGATGCCCAGTGTTGTGGGAACTACAGAGGGATTAAGTTACTAAGCCATACTATGAAACTATGGGAGCGGGTAATTGAGACTAGGATTAGAAAAGAAACTCAGGTTACGGTAAACCAGTTTGGTTTCATGCCAGGGCGCTCAACGACAGAAGCGATCCATATTCTACGGAGACTAATGGAAAAGTACAGGGAGAAGAAGCGAGACCTACATATGGTGTTCATTGACCTTGAAAAGGCATATGATAGTGTGCCACGTAGACTGATTTGGGAAAGCTTGGAGGGTAGGGGAGTTCCTGGAAAATATATAGACTTAATTAGGGATATGTATGATAGGACTGTGACTACAGTCCGTGCGCCTGTAGGATTTACAGAGTCTTTCCCCGTGGAAATAGGACTCCACCAAGGGTCCGCGTTGAGTCCTTTTCTTTTTGCGGTGGTCTTGGATGAGTTGTCCAAGTCGATTCAAGAGACAGTTCCGTGGTGCATGCTTTTTGCCGACGATATAGTGTTGGTTGCTGAAACGAGACAAACCCTAAATGCGAGGCTAGAGGAATGGAGAGCAGTCCTAGAGGGCAATGGTTTAAGGATCAGCCGCTCAAAGACTGAATACCTTTATTGTAATTTCGGTGGTGCAGATGACAACGAGGACTCCCAGGTTACCATTGAGGGTCAAGTGGTCCCACAAACGACTAAGTTCAAGTACTTAGGATCGTTTGTGCAAAAGGACGGGGAGATAGACAGTGACGTATACCACCGCATCCAGGCTGGGTGGTGTAGGTGGAGAGCAGCCACTGGGATTTTGTGTGATAGGAAGTTCCCAACTAAATTAAAGGGAAAATTTTATAGGGTAGCAGTTAGACCGGCTATGTTATACGGGACAGATTGTTGGGCCATCAAGAAAACACAAGCACGCAAGATGGAGGTAGCGGAGATGAGGATGTTGAGGTGGATGTGTGGCCACACGATGTTAGACCGAATAAGAAGTGAGGTTTTTAGGAAATGGTTAGGAGTGGCTAGTATATCGGACAAAGTAAAAGAGGGGAGATTGAGATGGTTTGGGCATGTGAAGAGGAGGCAGTTGACAGAACCAGTTAGAGTAGTGGAAACCATGACAGTGGAAGGAAGGAGGAGTAGAGGCAGGCCCAAGTTGACTTGGGATGAACGACTTAGGCAGGATTTGGTAGAGTTGCACCTCTCCGAGGACATGGTTCAGGATAGGAGTTCATGGAGACGTAGGATTAAGGTTAAGGACTTGTAGAGGAGGGTATTGACGTGTCCTACCTTTGTCTTGAGGGGGGGATAGATTTCTTTCTCACTTTAGGTAGACCTCATATATCATGACTTTCTTGTATCTATGAGTACATGTTATTTGTTGATAATATATCTGACTACTGCTACGCTATATACTTATCTCTCTTTTGTCTATATGGTTGTTTGTTGTTTTTGAGCCGGGGGTCTCTCAGGAAGCAGCCTCTCTATTCTGAGGATAGAGGCAAGGTTTGCCTACATCCCACCTCCCCCAGACCCTACCAATAGTTCTAGCTATTTGTGGGATTTACTGGGTATGGTTGTTGTTGTTGTTTTTCTTTGGATTTGGCTTCAACAACCCTTTTTTAACAAACTCCTTCCTCTTCAAAGCAACAGAGTCATCAATCTCAGAATACAAATCACCCTCAGAATCATCATTGGCTGCAGAAACAGACTCATCAGGAGCATCTTCAACATCTTGAATTGCTTTAAGAAAAATGGATTGATCTTTCTCATACTGTGCCTCTTGGGCCTTGCGTGCACGTGCTATTATGAGGTCCAGTTGTTTGAATTTGGAAACACCGTGGACTGTGTCTTCTGGGGCTTCAGGTGGGTCAATGTCAACCGGGTTTGGATAGTGTTTGCCATCGTGGTTAATGGCGAAAAGGGTGAGGTTAGTGCGGTGGAAGAAGGGTGGGAGGCGGTGGCGGAGTGGTGGGTGGAGGTGGGGTTTAGTGAGAGAAAGAGAGAAGAGGGATGAAAGAGTCTATGGTTCTGGAACAAAATGAGGTTTAGGGGATATGGATCTAGAACAAAATAAAATAAAATAAATAATATATTGACCATTTTACCCTTAGGAAAAGGACAAAATAATCTGGTTTTATTAGCCAATTATTAGGTGATTTTATTTTTGAACCAAAATGGCAATAAAAGTGAAACCACAGGGACCCAGTTTTAAAAAGTTTGAGATTTGGATTAAAATGGCAAATGTGCCCAAACCACAGGGACCAAAATGGCAGTTTACTCTAACATTATTGTGGTGGATATATGTCATAAGTTTACACATATGTAAAAGTTTTGTTCTTTTATAAAAATTAATAATCAAAAGACAAAAAATATTGTTTTTTTTTGTATAAAAATTAATAATCAAAAAACAAAAAATAAAAGATAAGTTGTTACAATTGTAAAGTTTGTTTATTTTATTGGTTAAATTATAAAGTATAGTTTTATTCTTTAAAGTTCATAACTTTTTTCTAAATATCCACATAGTACTCATCCAATAAACTTTAAGTTTAAAATTTTCGTTTTTATAAAAATAAAAAATAGTATTTGACTCGTAAGTATGTTTTAGAGCTTTAACTTAAATAGTTAAATTTCGGTTTTTTTACAAATATAAAATAATTATATTTTTATAAGTTTTCAATAATTGTTTTTATAAAATATAGGATGATAAGAGTTTATATCTTTATTAACTTTATATCATACTAAGTTCAAATTTTTAGTTCCTAGCTAATCTTATCTATATGAATCTACTTTTAACTAATAATCCCTAAAAATATGCAACACAATCTACTACTATGTTCAAGGTGGTAAATAATTATTTTAGAACTGACTAATATTATCTATAACAATATAGTTGAACTTATAATTCCTAAAAATTTGCAACCCAATTTAGAATTTATCTAGTAAAGATTGTAAATTTCTGGAGTATTTTATTTATATTACTTGTTATAAAAATGTTTATAAAATAATTATTTTTTATTAACTTTATATCATAGTAAGTCCAGTTTTTTAGTTTAGCTTTAAAGTTTATTACTTTATTACTTTTTAATTAAAAAATCCAAATTATTAGATTAATATCCAAGAATAACTGCAATATTTTATAGTTTCAACTTT
Source organism: Helianthus tuberosus (assembly GCA_030545235.1). Taxonomy (NCBI): domain Eukaryota; kingdom Viridiplantae; phylum Streptophyta; class Magnoliopsida; order Asterales; family Asteraceae; genus Helianthus; species Helianthus tuberosus. The sequence goes on along the minus strand of CM060444.1, from coordinate 143,781,444 downwards.
ACTATATCTAACGACAATATCTATTTATTGCAACTCTAGGATATTAACTTATATAAGTTCAGTTGACTTATAAATTTAGGATATTAACTTTATTTTGAACTTTATTAATATGGTTAATAACTGCATTATATTAACATCAAAGATAAAGTTCAAATATAAAATAAACTTTATTCATACGTCTAGGTCAAACATAACAACTGAAAATGAAAAAAAATAAACACACACATAATAACATAACGAACATGTTAATATGAAATATATGCGCAAAAATAATACTTAAAACCAGCAAAATCAATACCTTAGAAGCTTGTTCGACAAATGTGTTGTTTAAATTGGCATGTTCATCATGCAACTGAATCTGAAAAATCAAATAAGTTAACATTCACATAAAAGTAAATAAAAGAAAAAAATATTCACTGCCGCGATATAACAAAACTGACATTTCGCAACAATTGAATTCAGAACTGGATTCGTTTTTTTAACTTTGTTTAGCAATAGATATAGGAGTGTCCTGCTATATTTATAGTAGTAACTATAGAAGTGAATTAGAGTTTAATTTTAGATTTGTCACCTCTTTATTTAGGAAGTTTGTTGTGGTTAGTTTCAAGTTTTTATAAGATATAATAAAATAAAATGTGATACATAATATCTTCATTTTATGTTACGGTACTTTTAATTTCTTTTGTTTTTGTTTGCATAGATGGAGCCCATTTTTGTAGATTAGGCACATTAGATCACAAGTATTAATTACTTGTACATTAACGCATAATCGACTTGTACCTTTTAATCCATGAGTCGATATTGAACAAGACAACTACCGAAACGTCGACAAAAATGTGTAGGTCGTCATGCTATCTTTGGATTTTTTTAAACAGTATAGTTTATAAGATATGTCAAGATACAAACAAAAAATTATAAGTTTGTTATGGAGGGGTGAATTGTAACTAATTATCTATAATTTTGTTAAAACCTTAGGTATTTAAGTGTAATAATTTTAGGGGCTAAAAAATAAATAATGTTTAAAAGACCAAACTACCCTCATTTTAGGGGTCTTTCTATAAATGAAGAGGGGGAAAAGTTCTTATTTTTTGGGTATCTTAAAATGCCCCTCCCTCATGCATTATAATATAGTATAGATAGGCTGCTATGTCCTTCTTCATTCCTATCCACCAGAAATTTTTTCTTAAATCCTGGTACATTTTATCATTTCCTGGATGCATCGTATACTTAGACTTATGGGCTTCTTCCAATATACGATGACGTAGGTTTCCTAATTTAGGTATCCACATTCTCTTTTTATGGAATCTCCAAATTCCATCTGTTCCTTGTTCTAATTTCTTAATCATACCTTTTAATTTTTCAGTATCCTCCTTGATTACTGATTCTTGTGCTTCTCTTATCTGATCATTTAAATCTACTTGTAGATTTAATTTAAGAGAACGTACCCTTTTTGGCTTTTCATGATACTTTCGGCTTAAAGCATCTGCCACTACATTTGCTTTTCGTTCATGATACTGGATATCACAATCATAATCATTAAGCATCTCCATCCAGCGTCTTTGTCTCATATTCAACTCCTTTTGCCCGAAAACATACCTTAAACTCTTATGATCAGTGAATATGGTAAACTTACTACCATAAAGGTAATGTCTCCAAATCTTAAGGGCAAAAATTATAGCTCCTAGTTCTAGATCATGGGTTGAATAATTCTCTTCATGATTCTTAAGTTGTCTAGATGCGTAAGCTATAACCTTTTGGCGTTGCATTAATACACATCCATAACCTAACTTAGAAGCATCACAATAGACTACAAAGTCTTCAGTTCCTTCTGGTAACGCTAGTATGGGTGTATTAGTCAATCTTTGCTTAAGAATTCTAAATGCTTCTTCTTGTTTTGGTCCCCATTCAAACTTAATGGATTTACAGGTTAACTTAGTTAAAGGAATGACTATTCTAGAAAAATCTCGAATAAACCTTCTATAATAACCGGCTAATCCTAAGAAACTTCTAACCTCGGTTGGTGACTCAGGGGTCTTCCATTTGGTAATCGCTTCGATCTTTGTTGGATCCACATGAATTCCTTCATGATTGACTAAGTGTCCAAGAAATTGTACCTGTTCTAACCAAAACTCACACTTTGAAAATTTAGCATAAAGCTTTTCCTTTCTTAATAGACTTAAAAGTGCGTGCAAATGCTTTGCATGATCCTCTTTACTCTTAGAGTAAATTAGAATATCATCTATGAAAACAATTATGAATTTATCCAAATATGGCTTACATATTCGGTTCATCATGTCCATAAATGCGGCTGGGGCATTGGTTAAACCAAATGGCATGACAGTAAATTCATAATGACCATACCTTGTTCTAAAGGCAGTCTTAGGAATGTCCTCTTCCTGTACCTTTAATTGATGATATCCTGACCTTAAATCGATTTTAGAGAAAAATCGAGCTCTTTGTAGTTGATCAAACAGATCGTCAATCCTTGGTAATGGGTACCGGTTCTTAATCGTGACCTTGTTCAATTCACGGTAATCAATGCACATACGCATTGATCCGTCCTTCTTTTTAACGAACAGTATCGGCGCTCCCCATGGCGACGAACTTGGCTGTATGAATCCTTTTCCAGCAATTCATCTAATTGTTTCTTCAGTTCCTGCATTTCGGCGGGTGGCAAACGATAAGGTGCTTTGGCAATTGGCGCTGTTCCTGGTAGCAGGTGAATTCTGAATTCAACTTCTCTGTCCGGTGGTAGTCCTGGTAATTCTTCTGGAAATACATCTGAAAACTGGGACACTACTGGAATATCTTGTAGTTCTTTTCCTTTAGTGTTAGTGATTATGGAAATCAAATACACTATAGAACCTTTTCTTATATAACTTGCAGTTTTCATCACAGAGATGAATTTTGTGAATCTATAGGGCTTATCTCCTTTAATCGTGATCGTTTTACTTTTTGGTGAATTTACTTGGATTGACTTTTGATCACATAAAATACTGGCTTTATTGGCTATTAACCAATCCATTCCTAGTACAACATCAAATCCCGTCAGATTCATAGGATAAAGGTTTGCCTTAAACTTATGATTTAAAATTTCTATTCTTGCTCCCTGCAAGATTTCAGAAATTCTAACAGTTTCTCCATTAGCTGTCTCTACTAGACATTCTTGTGGTAGTTTAGTTAATGACTGGTTTAGCAGTTTGCAAAACGAAGTATTAATAAAACTTTGGTTCGCACCAGAGTCAAATAATACTTTAGCAAAAACATCATTAACCAAAAACGTACCAGCTATAACGTCTGGAATCATCTTGGCTTCATCTGCAGTTAGAACAAATGCTCTAGCATTTTTAGTGTTGCTGTTGTTCACAGCTGGAGCCAATTTCGGACAGTTTGTCTTAATGTGACCTTTTTCTCCACAATTGTAGCATAATCCATTACTGGATTTTCTCCTGCAATCTTCTTCCTTGTGTCCTGGCATCTTGCAGAAATTGCAAAGAGTAGAGCATTTTCCCGAATGCTTTTTCTTGCAGATCTTGCAGAAGGGTGCGGAGGTAGAACCCATATTCATACGGTTGTAATTCCTGGAACGGAATTCTTGAGTAAGCCTTTGAGTTAGGTTTCTCCTCTGTTCTTCTTCTCTAGTACGGATTAATCCATATGTCAAGGTATTCGCTAGTTCTACAGCTTCTTCTATAGTTTGAGGTCTAGCTGCCTTGACTACATGTCTAATCTCTCCAATTAATCCCCAAATGTAACGGGAGATTAATATTGGTTCGGGTGATGCAAGGGTTGGTACTATTCTAGCATATTCAAAGAATGTAGTAGTATACCCCTTACTATCTACCCCGGTCATCCTAAGGTTCAGAAACTTATTAGCTATCTGTTCCTTTTCATTGGGAGGACAAAATTTCCTTTCTACCATATTCTTAAATTCCTCCCATTCCATGTTGTAAATCCTATAACTTCCTCTTGACTGGAGGATAGTGTTCCACCATTCTAAGGCTGAGTTCTTAAATAGATTAGAAGCAAACATTATTTTGTCTTCTTCAGCACACTTGCTTATTTTTAAGACAACCTCAGTTTTCTCTATCCAGCGTAGAGCTGTAATGGGTCCTTCATTGCCCGAGAATTCTATTGGTTTGCAGGACCAGAATTCTTTGTAAGAACAACCATCTGGCATGGTTCTTCTTCTTTTGGGAATGGGCACTTGAAGTACGGGTCCATTGTTCACGCTGTTTTCTGGTTCAACTGGTCGCTTACTGCTATGTTTACTTTTATTATTCGCTTCTTGAACCGTTTGAATAATAAATGGCATTGCATCTATAATTCCTTGTGCCACTATGTGTTGAACGACACTATTATCCATTTGGTTTCCATTGTTATTGATGCTCGGATTCTCATTAACCACGTTAATGTTACTATGGTTATCGTTTTCAGATTTCCTTGATTTCCTTCGTCGGCCATCTGAATTTTAAACATTTACCCCGTATTAATATCACAAAATAATATTAATATAGTTAATCACATGATACGCATTTTTGCCAAAAGCGTCGATCATTGCGACTTTACTCTATTCATATACTATTATGCATCTTTTACACACCAGTACTGAATTAAAAATTACAATACCAACTGAAATAGAGTTACACTAATAGTAATAGGCATCCGTACACACATATTTTATTATTACTATTACCGTTCCCACTATCACATTCATGGATATGGATTCATCCAAAAATCCATATTGCGCTCGTCGTATTTCCATACGAGTCGCTCTCCCACCTGTCTCATCCGTTCACTACTTTCTAAAATTTCCTCACCAAATGTCCTAAGTTCTTGTACGTTTTCTGCACTCATTGGGGGTGCAGGTTCTAGGACTGGGTTCGGAATCTGGGGTGCGGGTTCTTGATATGGGGGTGAAAGTGCCTGAAATTGGTAAGGATCTTCTAAGATCTCCCTAATATATTCATCGTGGTAATAGGGATCTAAAGGTTCCATACCTGGGTAGTCACCTATGTTCTGCATAGGTGTGTCTTCATGGATCGGGTAACGTTGCACATAGTCCCTAACGTCACCCCACCAGGGATCGTAATTTGGGTCTAGGGGATTCGGTGCTGGTACCCTAGGGATTTCTTCTGGATTGAAGTCATGCATCTCTACTTGGTTTTCAGGGTTTTCTATCTCCATGGGTTGGTCAGGGATTGGCATTTGTGGTTGGGGTGCTATTATTTGCTCCAGATTAGGGTCAGCTGCAGTGGTTGCTAAGATATGGATATTAGCTATACCCCTATTTATCATATCCTGGGCAAAGGCATCTGTCTCTCTCTTGGCTGCTGCTAGTGCTCTCTGGTCTTGTAACTTTTTCATACGCTTCCTACGCTCATGTGCCCCTCGACTGAACCATCCCCTATTTTTATGAGGAAATGGCTCCTCTGACTGAGCCTTAAACACAAAGATTCCTTCTTCCGTATAAGCAGAGTACCCTGAGAGGGCAGGCTGAGAAGAGGAGGTGCCTTCGCTTCTAGGCGAACCAGACAATTGACGGTACGCGTCAGATGGTCCTTGGTCGCTCATACTGTAAACTAAAAAATAGTCAAATAACACATAACAATAAATACAGTTATGCACGTATTTCCGTAATTTATTTCCCAACACTTTACATTTTGATGTCAGCAGAACACCTCTGTGGCTGAATTAGTGGCTTAGCTCTGATACCACCTCCTGTCGCAACCCCCGATCCCAGGTTCCCCAGGAACGGGCGGCCGCGAGCCAGTTTCGGTGGTATCGTGTATTGTCTAATTTGGCAGCGGAATTTTTCATCAGGACCGTAGTTAGAAAATATGTTATCAGAGTAAAACACCACCATTTATATAACATTAAACATATGGGTTAAAACCCAAGTTCATAGTACACATGTTTTCATAGGAATAAATCCTATTTATTTAATAAAAACATCTATTTTATTTTTAGGTAACTTTATTGCCACTTTTCCAAGCCTTCAGTGCTGTCCAGCTGGCTTCTATTTGGCTTTCACATTTTGTTACCTGAAACGCGTTTTAAAAACATTTGTCAGTGGAAAATACTGGTGAGTGAATCCCAGTTTAATCAAGTTTAAATAAAAAGTCCCAGTGTACAGTATTGAGGGCGATCCCGCAATTATATTTGTTTACAAGATATTACAATTAACATCCATGGTACTGTCGAACCCGACTTGTGGACATGTTACTCCTTGACCAGGTGGTAACAAATTTTGTATACAAAACCCCAACATACTCATCATAATTGTATTCTTACAAATACTCAATAACTGTCATTCGCATGGAAAAGTATTTAAGGTTTTGTAAAAACAGTTAATAAAAGATTTACAAAAAGTGGATCAAGTCACATTGCTGTCTTAGGTTTTCCATAAGGGTTTCCTGGTGATAATCTATAATTTACACAATTGCACACGCGTTAGTATAATAACCCATTTTAACATTAGTAATACCCTCCCCGAGACGGCATTCCAATGACTACGTCGGGCAGAACCACGACAGCCATTACGGAACCCTAGATCAATCGGGCAGCGTATCTAATACGTATCAAGGGGTTATAATACTTACAACGGAGCAGAACTTCGCTATTTAGGGGGGGTATAATACCCGCTTATAAAGCCTATATTCAGAAATTGTGATTGAGAAATGAAAATGGGACGAACAGACTGAAGATCCGAGGCCATCTATTTATAGTTGCTGATTCTGGCTTTGTCGCGGCCCGCGTAACATAGGGGCAGGGCCTACACGGCCCGCGTTGACCCCAGGTCAACGTGTAGCTTGTCCGGGTCACTATGTAGCCTCGCCACGATGATGACACGTGTCATCACCAGGCAGCGCCACTATCCTGATCTCACACGGCCCGCGTAAACTAATCAGGGGTCTTACGCGGCCCGCCTGAACTAAAAAAAACAACAAAATCAGATCTAAACCTTCATACCGCCCCCATAAGGTTTGGGGTGGGTCTACGCGGCCCGCTTCAGCTTAAGTTTCAGATTTTTAATTTATTTTTAATACTATTTAATATATTTGAGGCCCGATTTCACGTGTGGGGTGTATTTTGGGACATTTTGGGGTGTCGGAAAATATTCGAGGGTGTCGGTTAATTTGGGATTATTACAGTGGAGCTCTAGGTCTTCTGGAAACACATCTTCGAAGTCACGCACTACGGTACGTCTCCAATCTTCAATGATTCTTCCTCGGGTTCGTTAGCGTATATCATAAACGCCCTATATCCATGCTTCATGAGCTTGTGAGCTTTCAACATCGAGCATATTATAGGATTGCCTCCTTTCTCGCCATAGATGGTGACGTGTTTTCCGCTCGGAGATGTTAACTTTATCTCCTTACGGAAACACACGACCTTTGCGTGGTGTCGAGATAGCCAATCCATCCCAACAACTACTTGAAACTCTCCCATCGACATCGGGATTAAATCTATCAGGTATTCCTCATCATCGATGCTTAATTTGCAATTTTGACAAACATCACAAACTATGAAACTTTTGTTATCTCCTATCTCAACCTCTAAAGGCACAAATAATTTTGTCAATACAAATGAAGGATGTATCCATGTGAAATAAAAGATTTATTCGCACCCGTATCAAATAATACACGTGCAGGAATTGAGTTTATTGTGAATATACCTGAGACCACATCGGGTTCTGTTTTCGCTTCAGCCGCTGTAAGTTGGAAGGACCTGGCCTTCGCCTTTGGAGCTTCTGTTGAGGATTCTTTAGTGTCTCTCTTTCCAGCTAAGTCTGGACATTCAGACTTTTTGTGGCCGGGCTGATAGCATTTGTAACAAACTAAGACTTTACCCGGACATAGAGATGCCGTGTGCCCCGTTTTCCCGCATATAGGACACGGTTTGTCCATGAAACGACACTCTCCCTTGTGCCCCTTTCCACAAACTTTGCAACTTGGCGACCCACCCTTTGCATCCGTTTTCTTTGCCGATTCAGCCATTCGAGCCTTCTTTGTAGGGCTTGGATTCACATCCTGTGCCCTTCGCTTGCCCCTCTCGATTTTTTTCTTTAACTCGATTTCCCGCTCCCGGGCGGTGTTGATAATTTCCATGAGGGTTTCATACTTTGAGGGAGTCATGAACTCCCGGTATTCAGCGCTCAACATGTTGTAGTAGTAGTATATCTTCTGCTCTTCAGTGGTGACTAACTCGTCACAGAATCTCAGCTTATCCATAAAGATGCCCGTGATTTTATCAATTGTTTCACCCTTCTGTCTTAACTGGATGAACTCTTCCTTAATCCTGTTGATAAGTGCCTTGGGACTATGATGTTTAAGGAATGGCACCTTAAACTCATCCCATGTCATGACCCTTGCCGCTTCGGCTCCTATCTCCTACTTTTTGTTATCCCACCAATCCTTGGCTTGACCCCTCAACTGAACCGTTCCGTAAGCAACAAAATCACTCACGTCACAGTGGGTCCTTTCAAACACCCCTTCGACGTCACTTAACCATCTCTGGCATATTATCGGGTCGACCTCCCCGTTGTAGATTGGCGGTTTACACGCTATAAACTCTTTGTACGAACATCCTTTACGTTCTCCCGATTTCTCTTTCATAAGGTTGACACTATCTTCCAACCTTTTGACTCGTTCTTCGACTAATGATAACACCGTGTTTTGAATTTTGTCTATGAACCCGGATAGACTACCCTCAATTGCCTTCCCCACTTCTTCGGCAATTAACTCTTTCATTTGTTCGGTGCTTTTTGGAACCGGATCATCATCGTTTCTTTCCGTCATCTTGAAACTGAAATGTTTACATCAGTTATTAAACATCTCATTTATAACATAGCTTTATTTGCTTTGGTTTAGCCAAGTTCGTAACTTGCTTTAACCGTTCACATTTAGTGCACTTTCCGGGTTTGAGTGTGTTAACACGCTCTTCCCATGCACATTAATTCACATCTTGTTTCTTACATAAGATAAGATCTACTAAAATAATTAATTAATTCTTACCGGACGATCAATCAAGCTTGAACCGAACACTTTATTGACAACCTTGAGCTCTGATTACCAACTTGTAACACTCCGTTTGTTTTTATAAGAATTTAACATAAACTAAGCATTTGTAAACCAAAACTTTGATTTACATATCAAACATAAGGAAAATTTTCATCAAGTAAACATTTTAGATAAGTACTACTAGTTTAACAATCCCAAAACAAGTATTTAAGTGTTAACTACATAGACATTGTTTTAAACATATTTAAGTAATCGCGGAAGCTTCAAAAGATCGTGTTCGGTTCTTGTAGTCGTACTTGATCGCCGTCCGGATTAAGTCCATCATCACCTATGGTCAAAACCACGTAAAGGATTAGTTTTGATACCTTAAAATCAAGTAAAAACAAGTTCCATGGTTAAACAATGAGAACAAACAAAAATTGCAACGAATTGGGGCGGTCGCGCCCCGCGACCGAGATGGCATCAGCCGTTGCGGCCTGCCACGACCGTCGCGTGACGGTGAGTTCGTTTAGCCATGGCGTGGCGCGAGCACGTGTTTTTGACAGTAAGTTCGTTGTTGGGTGCTGTATATCAGCCCAACATCACTATTTCCCATTTACAAACTTTAAACTATCATAACTTTTGACTCGAGCGTCCGATTTAGCCGATTCTTTTTCCTACGCGTCTGTAATAAAATTACCGACGCACCTATCTTAACCGTTCAGTCAAAAATGGAATGTACAGTTGAGGACCAGTAAATGCACAATATATCCGTTTGACCCATATAGTTTTTTTTGTACTAATTTAACTAGTAACGACTTAAGACGACAAGACGTATTTACCCCAACTTCCGAGGCTTACGACCACTGGCGTTTCATTACCACACTTGTGGCTTCACGCTCTTGTGATCCGTCTTCGCCAAATGTCAATCAAAACAAAGTCTTATTACTACTAACCAATTATTTGACCCGTTTGACTCATTTACGGAATCCTCCGTTTCTAATGACTACCAAACGCATCCTAGTCTATTTCCATCCCATTAAATCAATAGCGAACAATATCGCTTCAACTAATATCAACCTTTAAACCAAAACACGATTAAGAACAATTAACATATCTAGTTTACATATTGTAACATAACAAGTTACATACCTTCAATGCACGCCCTTCAAACGCAAGTCGCCACCGGCTTGTCCACTTGATGCTCTAGTATCTTTTCCTATAGAGTTCAATCACAACCCGCTTAGAACTCTTTTCATAACATGTAACGCATAACTTGCCGAAATTTACAAATACGCGTTTTAACCCAATTTTTCAGTTTTAAAGCCTTCTTTTAGGCATTTTTACAAACACTTCAAAGGCATAATTTTTTACACTTTATTATCATGTTCATGGCTTGTTATTTAGCTGATTTTAACATCAATTAACATGCTCATATCAATTTTTGTATCTACAATATCAGAATTTACTTATTAAAATTCAAATTACACTAGAACAACTATCAATTTCTAGTGTTTAGCATGTTTATACAAAAACCCACTTATCACCTTCAAAGGTGATCATGAATTCACAAGAATTAGACCTAATTTCATCATATACTTGTCTAGGGTTTACTTCTAGACACTACAATGTTCCTATTTCATCATATAACGAACATGCAACCATCTAATTCGAATTCTCTAGGTTTGCTCAGAAATTCAACTAGAGATTTCTCATGAAATTTACATCCCTCGTGACTCCTTTTTCAGTGGAGATCACTAATCCGTACTCGGATTTCGATTTAGACTTGATTTGGACCTCCAATTTGAGAGATTTATGAGAAGTTAGGGTTTGAAGGGGAGCTCTAGGTCGCCCCCTGTGTTTTTGTCGATCTCAACACACACAAGTGTGTGTTTGAGTTTTAATTTTTATGTTTTATCTTAATTAGTTTCGTTTTAAACGCTTTTGGCCCCTCAATTATCATTTAGTTCTCATTCTTAGTGTGTTAACCCACTTTTAAGTCACTACAAGACTTTTATTTAACTAGGTTATTTTTAATCCTAGTTAGTTCACTTGTTTATTTAACGATGCTATATTTTTAAAATAATTGATTTAAAATTTTCGGGGTGTTACACTCATGCGGCTTAAACGGTCGCTACAGGTGGTGCTGACGGTGGCTTTGGGTTCTGAGGTGGGTGGTGGTGATTGGACGGCCGGTGAAGGTAGGATATGACCATTAACAGTGGTTGCATGTTCCTGTTTGTTACAGATTGGCGGTGACAATGGTCATTTACGCCGGCATTTGGACTTTGTGTTCTGTGTTGGTTTACGTCGGTCTTTTGTGTTTCTGTGTTGGTTTACGTCGGCCTTTTGTGTTTTTATGTTGGTTTACGCCAACCTTTGCGGTGTCCATGGTGCTTGGAACTAGGGTTCCGTTGGACTTCCGACGAGGCCTATTCAAGTAGACCGGTATCTTTGTATAGTGTTAATTTGCAACTTTGTGGTGCATTGTTGTTTGTACTTTTTGCATTTGGATGTTGTACAATTGTTTGTAACAAACTCATGGGTTGATTTTGCAGGTGTGTTTTGGGTTTAAAAACTCCCAAAGCTGGTGTGGACAGGTCATGAATGCGAGTGGTTTTTGTGTCGGTTTTTAGCCTCTCTTTGTTAAGGGTTTTAGGCGGCGACGATGGTGGCTTGCTACTAAGCGTAGCAACCTCAGTTGCAACCATGGCGGCACTGAGCCGTGCTTTGTTGATGATGGTGATGAGGAAGTTTGCGACTGAGCCTTTTTGTTTTGCAAGGACGATGATGATATGTAGATTTGAGTGGAATTAGGTACCATGTTAAAAGAAGTACGACTGAAAACATATCAATTCTTGAACTGGGTGGAAGTGTCAAAGGAGATTATGTAATTGTTTAAGGTATAAAAGCCGGATTGGGTGTGGACTCTTATAGTTTAATGACTTTATATAGTAATATTTTATATTAGTTTAATAGATGACGTGACAAATAAACCGAGATACTGATCAAGATTATGCTGTAACGCGAAGGAAAATGAATTAGGGTACTAGTTTAACCAAAAATATCGAGTCTTGATACTGTAATAAACCAAACTATAACTAACCAAGTTTCCGTTGTTACTACTTTACACGGTTTTACGCCTCCACCGCAACGCGGGAGGCTTAATACTAGTTTAAGTTATATATTTCATCATTTGTTAAGTGGTGTGTGTATATAGATTCAATAAAAATACTAAATAAGTTAAAAATCATCGAAAACTTCATCTATTCTATTACTACATGTTAATTACTTTGTTTAAAAACTTATATTAGTAGTTCGATAACATATATTTTGTAATTGAGAAAAGCATGTAAATAATAGTCTTTCTATATGTAGTATACAGTAAAAATTCTTTCTTTAGACAATAAGATACATAATTTTAAACTTAAATACCGAATAAAAGCTTGTACTAGGGTACACAAGAATGCGTCTTTAAACAATGGATAGAAATGATAATTATCCTATATTGGTTTTTTTTTCTGCCTAGGAAAAAAAGATATATTAATAGAACCTTCCAGATTTTAGAATCTAACTTATAATAAATGGTTAGAATCAAATACAAAGCATAAAATAAATAAAAATACCGAATAAAAGCTTATACTAGGGTACACAAGAATGCGTCTTTAAACAATGGATAGAAATGATAATTATCCTATATTGGTTTTTTTTTTTCTGCCTAGGAAAAAAAGATATATTAATAGAACCTTCCAGATTTTAGAATCTAACTTATAATAAATGGTTAGAATCAAATACAAAGGATAAAATAAATAAAAAGGGCAAGAAGGTTTCTAGTTCATTGATTTTAGATTTGGAGGGTTGAGATTAGTTGTAGGGAAAATAAGATAACAGAAAGTCATAAAGGTAATCCTATATTTATGGATTTTCTCTCCACATACAAGGCACATGCCAATTTCCCCATCGATTTAAAACGTCCATAATTTTTTCATACGACATTCTTAAAAAAAAATTTCACCGTAATAACGAACGTTTTTTATCTTTAATATGAGTACCATATTATCATATAAAAATAAAATAAAAAATTTCATTTTTACTGGGTTTTTTCGCATTATGTTAAAGGTTCAGTTCATTATGTCTTTTAACTGGGTTTTGGTCATTAGGTTTTAGTAGAGTTTCTATACATTGTGTTATTATCAAAACCTATAACACAATGTTAATTTGGGTTCTATCCATTGCGTTTTTATAAGAACCTATAACACAATATATGATACAATGAAGATGGTGTTATATCTGGGTTTTCTATAAATTGTGTTATTAGTTCAGGTCATTGTGTTTAATATGTTTTCCATTGTGTTTTAATAATTTGTTCTTTTTTTTATTATCTTGTTCATTGTGTTTTAATTTGTTGTGTCTTGTGTTTTTAGTTTGTTTTCTATTGTGTTTTCACTGCTCTCCATTGTGTCTTTTATCTGCTGTCATTAATTGTGTCTTTTATTTGTTGTCATCAATTGTGTTTTTATTTAGTCTGATATTTATTGTGTTATATGTTATCGTCATTGTGTTATACGTTATGGTCATTGTGTTGTTTTCCATTATGTTTTAATAATTTGTTCAATTTTTTTATTATCTTGTTCATTGTGTTTTAGTTTGTTGTGTATTGTGTTTTTTTGTTTGTTTTCTATTGTGTTTTCACTGTTATCAATTGTGTCTTTTATCTGCTGTCATTAATTGTGTCTTTTATCTGTTGTCATCAATTGTGTTTTTATTTAGTCTGATATTTATTGTGTTATATGTTATCGCCATTGTGTTATACGTTATTGTCATTGTGTTTTAGTATGTTGTCCATTGTGTCTTTATCTGTTGTCATTGATTGTGTTTTTGATCTACTTTACATTGTGTTTTACATCATGTCCATTGTGTAATATGTAACTGGGTTTTTGATTTTTTTTTGAAAAATATAACAATACGGTACTCATATTAAAGATAAAAAAACGCTCAATTTTATGGTATAATTTTTTTAAAAAACAAATGATGTATAAAAAAGTTACGGACGTTTAAAAAATTGGGGGGGGGGGGGGGAATAGCATGTGACTTGCATGTGCATATTCTCTTTCCTCTTGTAGACAAAATTACCCTTTCCATTTAATTCCTCCTAGGACACTTGTTACTCTCCAGTGGCTTCTTACCCTTCTTATTTTTAAATCCTTTGCATTATAACTCAAGCCTATAATAAAAGACTCCAAATAACGACACATGACATTCTCTCCTTCAACCTCATAAATTTTATTTATATTTGTTTAATAAATTTCTTTTAATATTAATATTAATTAATAACCAATATATAGATATTACTTATTTTTATCCTCATCTTTATATAAAATTAATAAATAACTTCAATTTTGCAATTTAGACCATTTGTTTTTTTACTTTTAACCTAAAGTTTTTCATTTTTTGCAATTCAATCCCAACTCTTTTTTATTTTCAGTTTTGGTCAACCATACTTTTCATATTTCTCAAGTTTTTCGTTTCACTCTAAATTTTGTGAGTTAACGCACCGCAACGTGCGTTTGGGGTTCAACATTTTTTTGTATATTTTTTCCCGTTTGACTGGCCCGTCGCGTCACATCTATTTTTCTGCGTTTGACAAGTTCGTCCAACACGCGGGTCCTGGATGGACTTAGTTATTTTTCTCTATGTTTTATATTTCTGTTTTATTTCTCAGCAACGAGCGTGCGTGATTCAAAGATTTTACGTCTGCTTTTCGCTCGGCGTTATTTATTTTCCCGTTTTTATTTATTTTGTTTTTACGAGCTTTTCCGGTGTTATAATCGCTGACAATGGTATAGTATTTTTACTACTTAACACAGTTTTTTAACAACCGCTACAACGCATGAGATTAATACTAGTATATAATATGCAACTGAATTATTCATGAGTATAAAACTTGAAGAGCTCACAGCCTCACATGCAACATTCGATAAATATGTAATAATAACTGAAAAACATAATTTACAAATCAAAAGCATATATGAAATCAAATGTTATTATCGCAGTTTAGCTTCTAAGCATGTTTTCATAATTGCTACATCATATTTTGGTCATCAATTATCTCCCCACTAATATTTATGCGCCTACAATCATAAATAACTAAATAAGGCACTTTTAAAAATTATAAAAAGTTGGTAGTGTAAAAGACACAAAAATACCATTTATATTAATGTTTTAGTTCCGTACGTAGTTTGATCACTACACGTAATAATGATGCATGATATATCATTATCAAATTACCAACCTCAAATGATGGTTGCTACAAGTTTTTACAATTATAATTGTGTAATGTGTTTTTTTAAACCTTTTGCACAAAATCTCATTTATATGATCATTATAAAGGGAAGTCTTTGCAAAGAAGCCAAGGGTAGATATTATGCAAATATGCCATAGAATTCAATATTTACTTGATACTTTATATGAAAGGGGGTATGGAGTATAAGTGATGTTAGTTGGATGAAAGAGATGGGTATACAGGTAGCCAACCCAACAAAGCCTAATAAATCGAAAGAGTATAGTTTGTCTATTTAACTACTTTGAAACAAAAGGACACAAATGCACTTCTTATTCAACTTTTTAGTACAAAAACTTATTGGGAGAATAGAGAAAAAACATACCTGCTATTTCCAAAAGGTAGGGACTAAACGTGAAAAAACATGAAACCACATGGACCATCCGGACAATTAACTCTATTATTTGATTAGTTCTTGTATTTGATTTTGTCATTCTAGCTAATGTTTATTTGAAAAAGAGAAAAAAAAATGTCAGGATAGCCCATGTGGTTTACTCTATTTTTATATATAGTCTTTACACTTTTAAAATTACAGTTATAGTCTTCAACTTTTACACATTCGCTCTCGGATAGTCCCTAGCGTGGATATGAGTTAGTTTTTGGTGTTAAGTTGTTGTGAAATTACTAACATGCCCTTATTGTTAAATTAATAACTAAAAAATTAAAATACATATAATTAATGTTTAAATATTTATGCGGGACCCACCACACCACTTCATCTTCCCTACCACCACCATACCGAAAATTATAGTGTTTAAAACCATAACTATAATGTCCTGACAAGTTGGTCTAGTGATTAGTTTTCTCTCCTTGAGGTTCCAAGTTCAACTCCCACTAGCATCACTTTGAATGACATTGGTGGTGGCAATGAAGTTTAGAACTAGGCCTCTCTGGAGGTCGCCAGTTCGAAACCGAGTCAAACCGGGTTTTACCGTAGTTGGCTTCAGGTAAGCGGGTTTTCCCTGAAATTGATGGCTTAGGTATGATCAAACTCTGACCGTTATGGAGGAGAGAATGCATTTGCTCAATTGAAAAGATGATTTAGTTTGCTGTTAAAAAAAGTTGATAAAGATACCATCGTGCGACCACTAACAAGTTTGATAATGAGCAAATAAATGGCGACCATGTTAATGAGCTTTTATTGTATTCATAAACATGATGAAGCCTTAAAGAAGTCAAATACTAAAAATTAGAATATTTAACTTTAAGAAAATAAACTTTGAAACAATAATTATTCAAATTTAAATTAATTGAATTAGATATTTACTTTTCTAAGACTACTCATTCTGGCTCACTTGACAACTCGGATTCATCCTCTAATATTGTGACACATGACACCGACTAGACGCCGACTTATCACCTTGCTCACTCGCTTTTCCCTTCGCTTGAGCCTGTTGTGGTTAACCTACTACACCCCCCAACACTCCCAAAACAGCCACTCACCCAAGCGATCATGCTCACCACGTCGCTCACGCGTGACCGCTTGCGGCACCCCGTTGCGGTGCTCGCGAGCCACTTGGTTGCCTACGTGGCTCACCCTGGCGCTAACGGGTGCCACAACGCACACTCTATTGATAAGGATTATAGTTGGAGTCTTTAAATATTATTTTTCACCATATAGGTGAAACCCTCGTCACGAGTTTGTAAACGACATCACCCTGGATTCTTCCGGTGTTGATAATTGTAGGTATAGGATTAATGTTATTAGATCAGTCATTCTTCGTTGTAAAATCTTGTGATCATTAATGAGGGAGTGAAGTTAAAAAAAATTATTATGTTCTCAAAAGTTTTTCTATACTTATTGGTTTTATAATCACAAATATTCGTCTCTAGCAAATGTTATATTGAAAACTTTAATCCCTCATCTAATAAATGATCATAGTATCTTCTATTAGCCAATGTTTATGTGTACGTATGTTGGAGGAGGTGAAGTCACTGGGTTATCTTTGGGTTAAAAATAGGTCGAAGGAGGCGTCCATAACATGGGAAGATTGGACCAGATTTGCTGTTTTTGACTACATTTAATTCTGTTCATATGGTGTAATGTCTCTTTCGTTTTTGTGTAATATTTGGTGCCTAGCGCCTTGCTAGTTTTAATAAAATTTCTGTTGGCCGGTATAAAAAAAAACATAAAGACTATGTCCTCAAAATTACTTAATTACGTGCCAATTATTAATATTTATATCGTGCATGTGCGATAACATGCAAACCAACGGTTGATATTTATGTGATCGAAAACTTACTTAATTAATCAATGCATGTGGGAAATAGTACTTTTACCTGTCTCTCCACAATTAGCAATAGGAAACTCCTCGGAGTCCTCTCGTATTCCCTGATCGCCGGTCGGCTCGACAGAAGGTGTAGCCGGTTTTTAGAGTGTGAAGTCGCCTCTCTGGCTTGACCTCTATCTCTAACGCCCCTATCATCTATCCCATTCGCTGTCCGGGTTCAGTTCTTCGTCTGGTTGTCTTCTTCTCGGTTCTTTTTACCCATTCTCGCCGGAGCTTCTTCCTCGATTGCTTAGTAGGTCTGACCTCGGTCGCGGCTATCTTTATAGTTCAGCTAGACCGTATCGAATCCTATTAACCTTTCATAGGGTTGCTTCCTTGCGAGTTTGGTGTTCCTCGTGCCCCATGGAACATGATTCGGGTTGGGGGGCTGAGGTTGATGGAGGTGATGGCCCCTGGATAGATGTGAATTACCAAAAGCAAAAGAAAAATCGTGGCAATGGTGTGGAGCTGACATTTATAGTGCAAAATTTACCGGAGCGTGCGACCAGAACTATTCTGAAGAAGGCTTTCAAGCCTTTCGGTTTCGTTTCAGACGCATACGTGGCCCGTAAGAAAGATAAAAGAGGTAATTTCTTCGGCTTTATTCGTTACGTAGGAGTTGAGAATGTGGATGCTACCTTGGTGGACATGAATACGGTGAAAATCCTTGAGGCAAAAGTTTCGGTTTCGCTGGCCAAATTTGATAAGAATCATAAAGAGTTTATCTACACTTCTAAAGTCGTTGGTGAAAAAGTGTGGAGGCCAAAGAACTTTTCGACTTCCGGTCCACCAAAGAATGATGGACATGACTTAGGGGGGCGTGGGTGCAGGCCGGTAAATCTTTTGCTAGTGTAATCCAAAACGGGTGCCCGACGGGTAATTCTGGCTCCACTTCGGGTTCTAAAACGTTATCATTAACCATTAAAGGGTCCAAGTATCCGTTGCATTGTATGGGTCGTTCTATCCATGGTGTGGTTCATGACGTAGAGGGTCTCAATAAGCTGAATAGCAATCTCAATAAGGAGGGTCTGAGTAACTACGGCTTGTCTTATATCGGCGGCCTTAGTGTACTCCTCACCCTGGGGAACCCAGGGATGGTCAAGGATGTCATGGAGTCTCGTTCGGATTGTCTGTCAAAAGTATTCAGCAGGTATCACGTTTGGAGGGGTGAAGACCTCCCGCTGGATAGAATTGTGCATCTCCGTATATCCGGTGTCCCGGTCCACCTTAGGGATAGTAATGTTTATGATGAGATAGGCGGCCTGTTCGGTAAAGTCGTACAAGAGTCTACTTTCTCATGGGATAGTTCTGATAATTCGGAATGTTCGGTTCTTGTTCTGGTTCCGCTTGGAAGAAGGATAGAGGAAACGGTTGTAATTTCATGGGAACACAGGAGATTTGTGGTCTGGGTGGCTGAGGATGTGGATGCTTGGTCTCCTGACCTGGATGAGGAGTTTTCCATGGTACACTTGCATGAAAACCCGATGGGGGAGGAAGACGGGATGTCGGTTGGGGTCAATGAGGAGGGTCATAATAGGGCGGATGATGTTGAGGACGGTGAAATACGTTCGCCGGATTGTAAATTACCGTCGCCGGTTAAGGAAGTTAGATCGTCAACTGTTCCTCATGTTGACCCTCTAGCTGCTCCTCCGGTAGTTCCGGTCCACAAACAGTCTCCGAATTTTGAAACATTGGATAATGAACGGGTTTTGCATGAGGAGCATGGGGGCATGCATGGGGAATGTTCTCATCCTGGGGAATTAGTGTATAATCATGAGGGGACATATGACATGGCGGCTAGGACTGTGGATGGTGGTCCCTACACACACGAGGAGAGAGACGGTAATGATGTGGGCCAATTCGATCAAGTTGGGCCTACCCCTTTAACCGGCCTTGGCAAGAGGAGCAGGGCCCACCGTAGCCCACCATCATCTGGATCCATGAATGGCCCGCCAAATAGGGGTTTTTTCCAGGATCCTCCTGCCGAAGACCTTCCTTTTGACCTCAACAGGCCTTCGTCTCCATCTGGCTCTCGAAGTGTAGAATCGGTCAGCGCCGTGGGTCAAGGTCATTCGATGTTTGGGGCCACAATTGTTCCGCCGGACTCTGGTGGCACAGTTCCGGTAAATCAGGTCGGTAGGGATGCTTCTTCGCCGGATGTGGTTGACCTGGACGATAATCGGGTTAGGGATGAAGTTACCGCTACCTTTGCGGTTGGTTCAGCGATCGGCATTGACTTGCAGGGGTTCGAAGAGGCCACTAGAACCCTTATTCTTGGAGAAGGTGAATTAGCAGGTATCCAATGAATTTTTTATCTGTTAATCTTAGAGGGGTTCGGGATTCCCGAAAGGCTGATTGGGTTAGGGGTATTAAGACTACGTATGGGGTGCACTTTCTGTCTATTCAAGAAACGAAGATTCGGGCAGGGGTTGATTTTATGTTTAATGGTTTTTGGGGTCGTTCGGCTTATAATCTGGCTGTCGTTGATGCGGAGGGCAGGTCGGGGGGCCTTGCTTGTCTTTGGAACCCGGCTCTATTCTCGTGTGATAATGTGATTAAAGATCGATTTTTCTTAGTCCTGTCTGGAGTTCTGCCTCAGTCGGGTATTCGTATTAATCTGGTCAATGTGTACGCCTCTAATGATGCTTCTGTGAGAAGACAGATTTGGGATAAACTGGTGGTTATAAAAAAATCATTTCAAGGGCTGTGGGTATTTATGGGGGATTTTAATGAAGTTAAAACGGAATCGGAAAGACTTAATTCTGAATTTGTTGCCTCTAATGCGGACTTATTTAATCAGTTTATTTTAGAGGCGGGGCTGAGCGAATATCATATGGGGGGCGGTGGTTTTACTTATATTTCGGACCGTGGAGATAAGTTGAGCAAGTTAGACAGATTTCTTGTTTGTATGGGATTCATGGAGAGGTGGCCATCGGCCTCGGTCCTAGCTCTTAGCCGGGATGCATCAGACCACAGGCCAATCTTGCTTACCACTATCCCGTCGGATTTTGGGCATATTCCGTTTCGATTCTTTAATTCTTGGATGGAGTTACCAGGGTTTTCGGACCTAGTGCGACATTTGTGTCAAAGTTTTGTTTTTAATGGTCCTGCAGATATGGCCCTCTCGGTTAAGTTGAGATGGTTAAAGAATAATATAAAAGCCTGGCTAAAAGTTGAAAAAGAAAGATCCGATGGAGATTATTTGGTTAAAAAGAATCGAATCCGCAACTTGGAAAATGTGGCGGAGTCGCGTTCATTGGAGGTTGGGGAATTGAATGAAAGGGCGGAATGCATTAGTTTCATTATGGAAGTGGATCGAAGAAAGCAATTAGACGCAAAGCAAAAATCCAGATCTAGGTGGGCCCTCGAAGGTGATGAGAATTCCGCCTTCTATCATAATGTCATTAATGCAAATATTAGTAACAACCGCATCAATGGTCTTATGATAGATGGCTCTTGGTGCTCGAATCCGGTGGTGGTAAAAGAATCATTTTTTGATCATTTCGCAAAGCTGTTTGTGGAGCCGATGAATTCTAGACCCGCCATAATGTGTCAAAATATGGTTCACATGTCCGATGCTCAAGCGAATGTCCTTATTGAGCCTTTCTCGCTGGAGGAGATTAAGAATGCTATTTGGGGTTGTGTGGGGGATAGGGCTCCGGGCCCGGATGGATTTAATTTCAAGTTTATCAAAAAGAATTGGGACCTCTTTCAAGGTGACTTCCTTAAGATTTTCCAGGAATTCTACATTAACGGGTCTATCAACAGATGTTGTTCGTCTTCCTTCATCGCATTAATTCCAAAGATCAAAGATCCTACTTCTCCAGCTAATTTCCGTCCTATTAGTCTTATTGGGGTGGTTAATAAAGCTATCTCTAAATTCTTGGTGAACCGGCTCAAAAAGGTGGTTGGAAAATTAGTGTCGGTTGAGCAGTCTGCTTTCTTGACCGGAAGAAACATTTCTGATGGTCCTCTAATTCTCAATGAAGTTATAGCTTGGTTAAAGAAGGCGAAAAAATCTGGAATGATCTTTAAGGTAGACATTAATAAAGCTTATGATTCTCTTAATTGGAAGTATCTTGATTCGGTCCTGGCTCAATTGAATTTCCCGGAGCGTTGGAGGGTTTGGGTTATGGCGACTCTCGAATCATCTCGGGCCTCGGTTCTAGTGAATGGCTCTCCAACTATGGAGTTTGAGTGCACTCGTGGTTTGCGTCAAGGTGACCCGCTATCCCCCTTTTTATTCGTTATTGCTATGGAGGCGCTCACTGGTATTATGAAAAAGGCCGTGTCGGATGGTATTTTTAAAGGTTTGCGATGTACCATGAATGGTCCGGTTCTATCCCATCTCATCTATGCCGATGACGTCGTTTTTCTTGGTGAGTGGTCGGCTGAGAATGCTCTTAATCTACGAAGAATTTTGAGGTGCTTTTATTTGGTTTCGGGTTTGAAAGTGAATCTGTCTAAATGCTCCGTGTATGGTGTCGGGGTGGATGATGGTGAGACACAAAATATGGCGAATACCTTAGTGTGTAAAAGGGGTTCATTTCCTTTTAAGCATTTGGGATTGGTGGTTGGAGCGAATATGAATCTCATTCGAAACTGGAAACCGGTTATAGATGTATTTAGAAACCGGTTGTCGATTTGGAAAGCCAAGCATCTTTCATACGGTGGTAGAATTACTTTGATAAAGTCGGTTATGAACTCGTTGCCGAATTATTTTTTCTCATTATATAAAGCCCCGGCAAAAGTTTTGGAGATTTTAGAAAGGTTGAGGAGGACTTTCTTTTGGGGGGGGGGGCTCGGATGTGAACTCCCATATGAGCTGGATGGCTTGGGAAAAGGTTATAGCTCCGATTGAGTATGGCGGCCTAGGATTTGGGTCTCTTCGGGATGCTAATTTAGCTATGCTATCGAAGTGGTGGTGGAGGTTTAAGACGGACAAAGAAGGTTTATGGAGAAGGGTCATATGGGCGGTTCACCACAACAATAGGTCTTGGGCTCCGGTTCCGGCTAAAGTTTCTCTGGCAGGGCCTTGGAAGCACATCGTTGGTATTTGCGGGCAGCTTAATCAGGTTGGTATAGATCTCCCAGTTTCTATTTGGTGTAAAGTGGGTTGTGGTTCGAATGTAGCATTTTGGCTCGATCATTGGATCGGTATTCAGCCTTTGTATACTGGTTTCCCTCTCTTATTTGCCCTGGAGAAGGATAAATCTTGTTTAGTGGCTAATCGTGTTTCCTGGGAGCAAAACTTGGTAAAATTATCATGGGATTGGAGTCGACCGGTTGTGTCCGGAAGCGAACAGGAAGAATTGATGGACCTGTTACTTCTCCTGTGTGATTTTAACGCCAGAATTGGGCCAGATTCATGGGTTTGGAGGCATGATGACTCGGAGAATTTTTCAGTTGCCAGCATTAAAAGAATTGCCGCGTCAGTTTCGAGATCGGTTCCGGAATATTTGTTTTTGTGGAATAAGTTAGTTCCAAAAAAGGTGGGTATAGTTTCATGGCGAGCTTTGTCGGAAAGACTGCCCACTCGGGCAGCTAGGAATATCTATGTTGCGGACTGCCGGTGCTTGTTCTGTGGCGAGTACGAGGAGACAAGTGAACATTTGTTTGTATCATGCCACTTTACTCAGACGATTTGGCTCATTGTTGCACAATGGTGTAGAATTCCTCCCATTATTGCTTTCAGCTTGAAGGATATTTTAGACTCATATATTACTGTTAATGGAAGTAAGAAGAAGCAAAAGGTCTTAAGTGCCATTGTCCAAGTTGTAATTTGGTGTGTATGGCGGATGCGAAACGAAGTCCTATTCGGTCAAGCTTCTCCGTGTATATCAAAGGTGGTTGAAGAATCGAAGTCGATGGCCTACCATTGGATAAAGAACCGAACCGGATCATCTCATTGGTCGTGGAACGAGTGGCGGAGTTTTAATTTGGTGATGTAATATAGTTTGTAACGTGCCATTTTGGTCTTGTGGTGATTATGCTTTGTAAATCTGGCGTCTAGCAACTTGCTAGTTTGAATAATAAAATTTTTTGTTGGCCGTTCAAAAAAAAAATTAATCAATGCATGTACTGTAAATTAATGAGAAATGATTTACATAAAATAGGTGCAACAATTATTATTGAGTATATTGTCATGGAGTGATCCGTTTTAATTTTCTTATCATGATGAAATACGTAAAATGATTTTGTACTCAAAATCGTGTATCATTGCAGCTAACTTGAATTGTACAAACAGACAAACTTGTTACTCTTTTTATCTATATATGTAATTATTTTAATTTTGTCACGATCCAATTAGAAAGTAGGTAAGGTTTGTAAGTTATATATACTACATTTATCGTTTTTTTTTTTAAATCCATGTAATGAATAGCAGCTTTCAATGTATACAGAAAATAAAATAAACATGTAAAAAAGTTTGTAAAATTCAATTTATATATACTACATTTATCATTTTTTTAATCCATGTAATGAATAGCAGCTTTCAATGTATACAGAAAATAAAATAAACATGTAAAAAAGTTTGTAAAATTCAATTTATATTTACAGTGTAATGATACATGAAAGTGGATATGTAAAAAAACATGCACAATCTAATGGTACATATAATTGTTTCATGTATCCATGCTACAGAGGTACAATTTTATGATACTTTTGATTTTGGGATTTATAATATCATCAATAGTCATATATATATAATTTTTATATACACGGTACACCACTTGTACAGTATTAAAGTAACATGGAGAACAATTATATACAGGGGAAATTTTCTAAGAAAGAAATGCAATATATACAATTTTTTAAGGTTGCATATTTTACTTAAAATAAAATTCAAAGAATTATGGTAAAATATATAATGCTAATAACGTTAAATTAATCATAAAATCACAAAAATATATAATACCTTAATTAAGATTGCATATTTTAAGTATTACAAATTTAAATTATTTATTACATATACATTTTTAACGTATGGTTAAATACACACTTTAATTTAAACTCTAAAATTACACATTTGTTCAACATGAGACTTGAACATTCACCCAATCTAGTGTCCAATGATAACCTTTCAATACGCCTTCATACAATTAGGCTACAACTCCTTTGTTATCTAAAAAATACATAATTTACATAAATTCAGCCTTTTCTGGTATACGTCTCATGTTTGAATCAGAGTTTTCATCTTCCAGTTAAATTTTTTTTTGTTTTCAACTCCCTTAAATTATATGTTTTTGTTTTCAACTCCCTTAAATTATATGTTTTTGTTTTCAGCTCCCTAAAAACTATATGTACATTCTCTATAATGCCTTGTAATAACATGTAAACAATTTAAATTCAACTCCCTAAAAACTATATGTTCATTCTCTATAATGCCTTGTAATAACATGTAAACAATTTTAAAAAAAAAAACACTCATCAGTAGAAAATGAAAAGATCACATTGCTTTCCTTCTACTTCTAGGAATCAATGTGGGTAGGACCCAACCCATTCACTTCTCATTATCCATTTCTCATAAATACCACCACCTTCCTCCACCATCACGCCACCCACCACCACCATCACCATCACCACCACATATAATACCCAATCACACACTTCAACAAAATCTTAAAAATTGTCTTTTACAAGCTCTCACCATGTTCAACCTTTCTATCACTTTTTATATAATTTTCTTTTTTCTTAATCATGCTTTTGCCATCACCTCCGATGGCCTCTCTCTCCTCTCTCTAAAATCCTCCGTAGTCGACGCCGACCCCACCGCGCTTTCCGACTGGACCGACAATGACACCACCCCGTGTCACTGGACCGGAGTCACGTGCGCCAACATTTCCGGCGTCTCCGACCCATCCGTCGTCGGAATTTCCCTAGCCGGAAAAAATCTCCGGGGATACATTCCTTCGGAGATCGGAAACTTAATTTATCTCCGGAGACTCAATTTACATAACAACAACTTCCACGGCCCGATCCCCAACCAAATCTTCAATGCGACATCGCTTCACAGCGTTTTCCTCTCCGGCAACAATCTCTCCGGCGATATTCCGGCGACCATTTGCAACCCCCCTCGTCTCCAAAACATCGATTTATCGCACAATTCTCTCTCTGGAACCATTCAGAAGTTTCTAGGAAACTGTCGGGAGTTACAACAGCTAATTCTCGCCGGAAACAAATTCTCCGGCAAAATTCCGGCGGGTATTTTTCCCAATTTAGCTAATTTAGTTCAACTTGATCTCTCTTCGAATTCGTTCACCGGATCATTGCCGTACGATATCGGGCAGTTGAAATCGCTATCCAAAACTTTAAATATCTCTTCAAATAATTTTGGCGGGAAGCTGCCGGAATCTTTGGGTGATTTACCGTTGACCGTTAGTTTTGATCTCCGGCATAATAATTTCACCGGAGAAATCCCACAAACGGGGTCGTTTACGAATCAAGGTCCGACATCTTTTTTAAACAATCCTTCGCTTTGCGGGTTACCGTTGCAGAAAACATGCGGTGGGAATAAGTCGGTGAATTTTCCGGCTAGGAGTTTGCCGGTAAACGGAGATGATGACCGGAAAAAGGGGTTGACGGCGGGGTTGATTGTATTGATTTCAGTGGCGGATGCATTTGCAGTGGCGTTAATTGGATTATTTATTGTTTATTTATATTGGAGGAAAAAAGATTTAAATGGTTGTAGTTGTGTGTGTAAAGTTAGATTTGGAGGGAACCAAAAATCCAAATTATGTTCATTGCCTTGTGTGAGTGGATTTCCGAACACGGATTCCGAGGTGGAGTCGGAGAAGGGTGACGCGGTTAGTGGCGGTGGCGGCGTAGAGGGAGGGCTTGTTGCTATTGATAAAGGGTTTAGTATCGAGTTGGATGAGTTGTTGAGAGCTTCGGCTTATGTGTTGGGGAAGAGCGGGTTGGGGATCGTGTATAAAGTTGTGTTAGGGAATGGAATTCCGGTGGCGGTGAGGCGGTTGGGCGAGGGTGGTGAGCAGCGGTATAAAGAGTTTGTGGCGGAGGTTCAGGCGGTCGGGAGGGTGAAGCATCCGAATGTAGTGAAATTGCGAGCTTATTATTGGGCGCCTGATGAGAAACTACTTATTAGTGATTTTATTTCGAATGGTAATTTGGCATCAGCACTACGCGGTCGAACATCTACGGTGCTTACGTGGGCAACGAGGCTAAAG
Source organism: Helianthus tuberosus (assembly GCA_030545235.1). Lineage (NCBI taxonomy): Eukaryota > Viridiplantae > Streptophyta > Magnoliopsida > Asterales > Asteraceae > Helianthus > Helianthus tuberosus. The sequence continues at coordinate 143,754,647 of CM060444.1, read as the reverse complement.
ATCATCAAAGGTACCGCGAGAGGCTTAGCGTATCTACACGAATGTAGTCCTCGAAAATTTGTTCACGGAGACATCAAACCGTCAAACATTCTCCTAGATAACGAGCATCAACCGTACATATCTGACTTCGGTTTGAACCGCCTTATTAACATAACGGGATATGACACGTCGTGCTCTGGTGGCTTTATGGGCGGGGGCCTTTCGTACTTACAACCAACGCAAACCAAAAAAGTCAACAACTACCGAGCACCCGAAGCCCGGGTGTCATCCAACCAGCCTACACAAAAATGGGATGTGTATTCGTTTGGTTTAGTTTTACTTGAATTGCTAACGGGAAAGTCACCGGAGCTTTCATCTCCAACAACCTCGACTTCGACTGAGATCCCGGATCTAGTTAAGTGGGTCCGTAAGGCGTTCAAGGAGGAAACCCCATTATCGGATATGGTGGACCCAATGTTGCTTCAAGAGGTACACGCGAAAAAAGAAGTGTTAACAGTGTTTCACTTAGCTCTCGCGTGTACCGAACAAGACCCGGAAATTCGACCACGAATGAAAACAATCTCCGAGAGTCTTGAAAAGCTTAGAACATAAGTCAAGTGTCATTGACCTATGTTTTTGTTAAAAGGATGAGTAAGTTTAGTTGATTTTGTAATTTCTTTTCTATTGATGTAAAATAAAAGTATATGTTTTGGTGATTGAAAATTCTCTTATTAATCCAAAAGGGGTACAGAAATTACGAAAGACCGAGTTCAGTTGTAACTTCTTTTGGTTCTATACTTGCAAGTTGATTATATGACATCATGTATGTTGTATAATTAAATATTCTGGGTCATATGTTTCTCTCATCTTTCTATTCAAAGAAAGTGGTAGTTATTTCTTTACATTAGTAGTGTGGCATTATTCCAATAACGCTCATATTATTTTTAATGCAAAAAAAGAAAAAAACACACTGCTCCAAACCATTTTCAAAAGTTGTCAGAGACACCATGTGGGTAGCTCAAAAGTGATTAGTGGACAAAAGTGATTGTCAGAGACCACAAACCAAATTCAGCGTTTTAAATAAAACGCCAACAACAAATTTTTCAAAAAAAAAACGCCGGATAACGCCCAGTGTAGTGGGGGAGGGGGCGTTTTGGGGCGTTTTTTTTCATTTTTTTTTTTTAAACCACGCCCCACTACGGGTGGTCTTATCACAGGTTGATAATATTAACCTTAAAAAAAACAGGTTGATAATATTAACATATTGATTATATCTATTAATTTCTAACACTTTGTGAGAAACAGTGACTTTTTTTTTGGGTTTTGTCTTTTCTTTTCTTTCTTTCTTTCTTTATATTAAAAAATCCTAACATGGTTTTTTTTTTGTTTTTGTTCTTTTTTTGTGTTTTGTTATTTCTTTCTTTCTTTTTGTACGGTAAACTTTAATGTTTTCATATTTTTAATAAAATTATGGTGTTGTTAGATACTTATTACGTTTTTCTTGAGTTTGGTCGCCGTTTGGTTGTTACTTACCAAGGTGTTTGGTGGTCATATTTAGTCCCTCATAGTTTTTTTACCCCATCAAAATTTCAATACATGTCGGTATACATTCAACTTCGTCTATGTTTTACGTCACGTGAGTCACTTGATGTTAAAAATTCGTGATTTTGTTTTACGCTTTTTCCGATTCTGGCCGTCGTTTGGTTGCTACCTAGCACGGTTTTACGCCTCACGCCCCACATTCCGTGGCAACACGGTTTTATGCCCTCGCCTGCAACGCGGGGGGTTAAGACTAGTTATTACTTCATTTCTCTAGTTTTTAATTTATCTAATGATGTACATGAATTATTAAACATTTTCTAGAGCATATCTAATTGAGTCCGTCGACCCTTAAAAACTTTTACGTGGAGGAAAAAGGGGGCCGCCTTATGTGTTGAAGAGAGGGGGGAGATATGGGTCCGTCCTCACGGACATCCTTGTTTTCGTAAGACGATGAGGGGGGGGGGGGGAATGTTCTATGGGGCACTTCCGGAGAGTGTTGTTATGTCGGTACGTGGGAGGTATCCGACTCTGGTGCTCTAGGTGTAAATGGTTCACTTTCATTCTAGGCCTAGACTAGTGGTTCAGCCCACTTTATACGGACGCAATATGGTTAAATCTATAACTATCTTCGAGAAGGCACTCAACAACTCAACCCACACTTAACTCTCTCCTATCCTTCCATGCCTTAGCTTGAGTTCTCTCGTTTAACTTAACAAAACTTAGCTCAAGCTCTATACCCAAGACTCGAGCTTGCTTCATGCTCGAATCGTTTGTTATTTATTATTTATCTACTTATTTATATGCATATATAGTTATACGTTTTTATATACTAGACTCGTCTAGGCTCGCAAGCATGGCCAAGTACAATTTAGGAAGCTCGGATTCAATTTCGTTTATAAAACAAGTTTACTGGTTGGTTTGAGCTCGTTTAAACTCGACTCAATTCAGGCTCTCAATAAGACAATCACGAATAGTTCACGGACGGCCCAACTCTTTTACACCCCTTTTAATTAAAGCTGTAAACGAGCCGAGTCGAGCCGAGCCAGACCCAGCTCGAGCTCGGCTCGAACTCGATTCGAGCTGGCTCGGCTCGAGCTCGAATTTCAAATTGAGCTGAGATTTGAGGCTCGAGCTCGACTCGATTAGAATTCGAGTTAGCTCGGCTTGGCTCGATCTAGCTCGAAGTAACAAAGAACCACAAAATTTACTACTTAAAAAGCCCTTAAAACTTCATAGACTAAGGGCCATAATTGCCATTTAATTTAACTATATGGCTAAACATGCAACTATAAATAGTTAATTTGTTTTGTACATTGTCTTTACCTTCTTTTATTAGGGAGATACTCTATTAGTTTTTGTTTTCTAAGCGATGTGAGACAAAAAAATGAAGGATGTAAACCTTATCGAGGCAGCTCACGAGCCGAGCCAGACCAAGCTCGAGCTCGGCTCGTTTACAAACCGAGCCGAGCCGAGCTGGCTCGTTTACAGCCGAGCCAATTTCGAGTCGAGCTTTTTTCGAGCGAGACGAGCTGCGAGCCACAAGTTTTTTAAACACCTCTACTTTTAAGATGACAGCTTGCCAAAACCTACCATCTCTAGAAGCCTCTAATAACATTTTTCTATCTCTACGCACAACTTAAATATGTAACTGATTTGATCGTTGGAGTGTCCACTTCGTCCTCATGGAGCTTCTAACAGGTTGTCTGTTGTGATTCGGTAAAAAAACTTGGCAATCAAACACAATAACTATGAAGTAATCGGCTCAGATTTCACTGAATTAATAAGAAATTGGTTACTATAAAAGGGATAAAATGGCTTGGAAAGACGAGAACGAACACAACACCACCGACACTACTCTGAATACATGAGTTTAAGAAAATAGTGTTTCAGTTTTTAATTGTATTTTTTTAAAACTACAGATAAAATGGCTTAATCTAAATGTACTCATGTCTTTAATAGTTATATCCGATTAGGGCTGTAAACGAACCGAACGAACACGAACAAGACTATGTTTGTGTTTGTTCGTTAAGGGAATTAACATGTTCGCGAACTGTTCACGAACGCATACCGAACATAAGTTTATGTTCGTGTTTATTCGTTAAGGAAATTTAGTTGTTCAGGAACAGTTTGTGAACTCTGATCTCGAACACGAACGAATGCAAGCAAATAAAAACGAACGAAAACGAACATTTAACTTGAAAAAAAATAAAACCATTGTTGTCCTTAAACATTAGATATAAGTAGTTAAACACAACTATTAAATGATAAATCAAAACACAAGAAGTCTACTACACCACTAAATGATGAATCATGTTTAACTAACTTAGACATAGTTATTCCAAAAAAGGTCTTAGAATGTCCAAATGTTAGTTAACTTGGAAAAAAAATAGGATTTTAAGTTTTCAATATGTTTTGATAAAATGTTTATTATTATTATTTTTTTAATATAATCAAACCAAGACAAACGAACGTAACCGAACATATTACCGAACGTTCACGAACGCAGTCGAATGAATGAGACATGTGTTCGTGTTCGTTCGCTAAGCTAACCGAACGAAATTTTTTGTTCGTGTTCGTTCGTTAAGCTAATCGAACGAACACAAACGAATTTCCCATCGAACGGTTCGTTGAACGTTCGGTTCGTTTACAACCCTATACCCGATTATATGAGAAAAAGTAGTGGGTCTCACCTGTAAGGGTGGAGGGAGTGGTCACCATTTGGCGAGTGTTTAACTTATTTTCTAACCAATAATGTCATACCATGTGAAGTCCGCACTTTACTCCCCATTTTGCACTTAATCACTAGCAATGGTCAAACATATAGAGAGTAGTAAAAAATGTAATTGGTTGAAAGGAGTTGGGGCCCACCATTAACTCTCTCTGTCTCACATCTCTCTTCTTCACCGAGTCAGTGAATACTCACCGCCCACGCCACCTCTCTCCTCTTCCCCGATCACCGAACAACCACCGGCAGCACAATACCCGCTCGGTGAACTCCTCCCCGCACAAAGTTACCGTACCCACTCTCTCCACCCTAAATATGTGAGAAGAGGGGTATAACTAGTACAAAGGTATATTTAGTAGCATCCATATAATATAAATTCACTTTCCGGTTTTTTTCATTCTTATTTTATTTAAAAAATCTAATAACATAAACGTCACCATCGTGTCAACTGTCATCGTTGTAATTTCATTCTTTATTTTATTTAAAAATCTAACAACATAAACGTCACCATCATTGTAACAAAAGTTTCATCTCAGGCAATTTCATTGAAGTTTCGTCACCTGGCTTGCCATATATTCCGTGTAACAATTGCTACAAAATTTCACACGCAACTTCAATTTCGTTTTCTTTTGTTTCAGCAACAACTTCGAACATGCATAATTCAAACTTATCTATAATCACGCGTACAATCCATACCTATATAAACATCATCATACTCAACTCTTCAATTCATCATCATCATTTATCAATTTATTATTCAATTCTTCCACTATGAACAAATCAAGCGATTACAAACGCATATTCGATCACTTCGATGAAGACCACAACGGCATGATCTCTCCATCAGAGTTGCAACGTTGCGTCGGGTTGATTCACCACGACGAAATATTAATCGAAGAGGTACAAGTTGTGATGGAATCGTTATACGGAAGTGAAGGACAGTTAGGATTTGAGGATTTTATAAGTTTGGTGGAAAGTGACAAGGAAGATGAGAAACTTGAGGATTTGAAAAAGGCTTTTGGAATGTATGAAATGGATGGAACCGATTGTATTACTCCAAAGAGTTTGAAGCGGATGCTGAGTCGACTCGGTGAGTCGACAAGTGTTGATGAGTGTGTTGGTATGATTAGGCAGTTTGATATTAATGGTGATGGAGTGCTTAACTTTGATGAGTTTAAAGCTATGATGCTTTGAAAATTCATGGGTTTATGATTTGTTTGTAAATATTTTAAGAAGTTATTGATTTTTTGATTTCTTGATTTCTTTGTGATTAATTCATTTGCGTCATCATCATTTGCAAATATAGAACACAATTAATGTATAAGGTTTTAGAGGGATTATAAAGATTTACCATGTAGACATTTACAACTATATTACATGTGATTGGTAATACAGTTTTTTTATAGTCTCTTTTCCTCACTTATTATATGTGATTATCTTTTATACATTTACATACAAATGTTTGTAAGGTTCTCACATTTTCTACTTAAATATGATTTTGTATTGAACGCCTCTAACTTTTATAGTCTTGAAAAACATAACTTTTTTATTTATTTATAGATTCTCTTTAAAAAGTATAATAATAGTTAACCTATTTAGTTAAAAACTATATTCGCATTTACGGCTTCAAACATATTACAACTAAAAGTTTTGTTTGAAATCTTCTAGAATTGAAGTCTTTAAATTTATAAAAACGTCAATTATAATATTAGAGAAAACTATTTTTATAGATACAAACATACTACTATTCTTGAATAAAGCTTTCTATACAAACTTTATTGTATGGTTTTCAATGATGCCACATAGGTGTGACTATGACTATGTGATCATGCCTCTCGAGCGTTGCTTATTACGTTTCAAAGGACGAATTTTGATTCATATGTAATATTATATAATAGATAATATATTATTTGAAAAAGAAAATGGCATGCCGTAATAATTTATATAGTCTTAAATACAAAGGTCGGTGACCCGACCAAATGATATACCTGCCCCTAACTCACCATCCTCTATTTCTAACCCTAAACCTACAAAAATAGCCCTGCCACATTCTTCTTCTACCTGCAACAAAACATGGCTCCTTCTTTTGCCCTTTGTCTAGAGCTTAAAATTACAGAACTAATCCTTTGGCTTCTTTCATCTTCATCCTCGCTTAATCTTTCAAGACTTCAACCGACAAGGTGACGACTTCCTTTAGGTTTCGGCGGAAGTTGTTAGGTGATGGTGTTGTTGTGACGGCGGTTAGGTGGTGAAGAATATATTATTTGAAAAAGAAAGTGACATGCTGTAGTTACAACTCAATGTACAACATACAATATCCGAACAAGGGAAAGCATAAGAAAATGAACTTTTAAGACTTTTTATACCATCTACGTATGCCCTTAGACGCCCTTAGGTGTCATGTCATGTGACACGTCATATCCTTAAAACCCCTTATTTCATCTCAAACCCTACAAATATCCGTACCTTTCTTAATTTCCACCTCATTACTTACCCACTACACACAATATTAAAATAAAACATTTTGTTCTTTTACTTTGGGTCCACTCACTTACATAAACAAAGCCCTTGTGGAAGGGCTTGGATATTAAGGGTATCTATGGACAAAATCTCATTATGCTAAGGGCTTGTAAGGGCCGTCAAGGGCATCCCTCCAATGGATGCATTGGAGATAGTCTTATAGTGCCAAAGTGAAAGTGTGACGATCGATACACGATATTGGATGGAGTTGTAGATATGCATCCATATCTTTAAATTAAAACTTTATCATATTATAAGTGCGTTTTTAATCTATAACTAGGGTCATAGTTATTCGTGCGTTGCGTATGGACGCGGTTGGAATTCAGAACGTATAGCACACCATGACAATCGATAAAGAAATTCGTAAAAAAATAAATAAAATAATATTTAAAGGTGTTATTCTATTTGCGTTGTAACTCGCCTCTGAACATCAAAATAATAAGAAAAAGGTAAAACAATATAGTAAATAACAAAGGTAAATGAAAAAGAAAATGATAGAAATTCGGTCGGTTTCGGTGCACTGATCCTAACAAAGAAAAAGAAAAGTTAAAAAATGTGTTCAAAAGAGAATATCGACGCGTTCGTTAAGAAAACTAAACTAAAAAGAAAAACCTTCATCACAATCGTTATAGCAAAGAAAAAAAAGTTATAAAGTATGCCTAGAACGGTATTAACATGTTCGTTTAGAAACCTATTTAGGGGTATAAAAGTAATATGGTTAAAGTAAAAGAAAAAAAATGACTAAACTACATAGGTTACAAATGAAAGTTTACACTAAATGACAATACAGACTAAACGACGAAAGTGTTACTATTCATCTTCTCTTATAATGTATATATAGATAATTAGCGTTTGGATATACTAGAATTGGATAGGAAGGTTATGAATGAATTTTGACCATCTATTAAGTAATCAAGGGCAATATAGACTAAATGGGTGAGATTGAATAAAAAAAGAAGCACGTGAGTTATTTTAAGGGTATTCTAGTCCATCGAAGTCAATATTTTCTCTCTCCAATTCCCCATGTTTTTAAAACGTTAATAACTCTTTCATACGACGTTATTTTTTTAAATGTGTTATAAAAACGAGCGTCTAGATTTTTAAAACGACTATACTATTGCTTTACTTTTCAAAAATAAAATTTCGAACACCGAGATCGTAAAACGCAATTCGAAAACCCAGGTCGTAAGACACAATTGACAATGGTAAAACCCAGATCGTAAAATGCAATTAAAAAAGGTCAGTCGTAAAATGCAATTCACAATGGTAAAACCCAGATCGTAAAACGCAATTCACAATAATAAAACCCAGATTGTAAAACGTAATGTTAAAACGCAGGTCGTAAAACGCAATTCACAATGATAAAACCTCAGATCATAAAACACATTTGTTGAATCCAAGTCGTAACTAAAACGCAATTCACAGTGGTAAAACCCAGATCGTAAGTCGTAATTCGAAAACCTAGGTTATAAAACACAATTCATAAAGGGAAAACCGAGATCGTAAAACGTAATTCGAAAACCCAGAACGTAAAACGCAATTCAAAAACCCAGATCGTCGAACGCAATGATTGACGAATTTCTTCATGTTTCTTACACAAATTGAAGCCGATTTCTTAGGATTTCTTCAACGATTGGCGAAATCTGAATGTTAGATACACTAATGATTGAATGAATCAATTGATTTGTTTAAAAAAACACGAGATAAAAATGAGAAAATTGTGTGAAATTGAACTAGGTTTCTTTAAAAAAGTTGAAGAACACATTGATTTAGTGTTTAAATCATTGATTGATGAAGAAAATCACAATATAATTTAGTGATTATAGAGAGAGAAAGTAAAGAAAAGGTTAAAAATGATGGGTTTTTGAAAATTGTGAGTTTTGAATACGCAGAGAAAGAGAGAAGATGAGACTGACTAAATGCTCCTCCCTATATTTTGTTGTTATTTGCCACATATCCTTCTATTATTGCTTTCTACTTATACCTTTATAGTATAGATATATTAAAATCATAATACGCATGTTGATATAGAAAATTCAATAAATCTAGGAACCGAATTTAAATATTTTATATTGTTAAAGCACTTATACATATTTACTAGTTTAATAGGTTATGATAACTACATTATATAAGTATTTCATATTTGTAAACTAAAAATTGGTGTAAATAATATTTAGAGTTACAAATCGAATTTTAAAGTATTATAATAATTTATTTTTATTAGTTAATTGCAAACAACAATAAAACTTTTTATATCATTTAAAAACAATATCACATATAGAAAGTGTTTAATACATAGTTTTAAAGTTAACCGGCTAGCCCTGGTTTGTGATAATATTAGAAGATTGACAAAAGAGGCAAAAGTTTCTTTCACCGAGCCGTTCACGTTAAAAGAAATAAAGGGGGCGGTGTTCGACTGCGGTGATGATCGAGCATCGGGTCCTGATGGGTTCAACATGCACTATATTAAATATTTTTGGGATTGTTTCTAAAGTGATTTTCAGTGCATTATGGCATATTTTCAGGAGGAAGGCACTATCAATGTGGGTAGTGGCTCGCCTTTTATTACCCTTATCCCAAAAGTTAAAGACCCAGAGGATTTAAATAATTATCGCCCTATTATCCTTGTTGGGATTATTAGCAAGACTATTTCTAAAATCCTTGTTAGTCGTCTCAAGAAGGTTCTAGGGATAGCTATTTTACATTATCAATCGACATTCATCAAAGGAAAATTTATTTTGGATGGGCCTTTGGTGGTTAACGAAGTGATAACTTGGTGCAAAAAGAATAAGAAGAAAGCTTTTGTTTTAAAGATAGACTTTGATAAGGCGTACAATAATGTCAGGTTGGCTTTTTGATTGACACTATGATGCAAATGGGTTTCCTGGAGGTTTGGTGCAAATGGATTATGGGAATTCTTAAGTCGGCTAGATCCTCCGTTTTGGTGATTAGCGTGCCCACCTTTGAGTTTCAATGTGGAAAATGATTGAGACAAGGTGATCATATCTCCCCTTTCCTTTTTATTATTGTGGTAAAAGCTCTTTCATGTATGGTAGACAAAGCTTGTGAGGTTGGCATTATTCAAGGTCTTTAAACCCCTTATGGGGGCCCTATAGTTTTGGATCTTTTGTATATGGATGACGCAATTGTGGTTGGGGATTAGTCTCACAAAAATATAAAAATGTTGTTTGAATCTTCTGGGTTTTTTTATTTGCTCTGGCTTGAAGATAAATATTTCCAAGTCTAACCTTATGGGATTGGAGTGGCGTTTGAGGAGGTCGAAGGAAAGGCGTTGATGGTGGGGGTGCAAGGCGGGAGCACTTCCCTTTAAATATTTAGGTTTAATGGTGGGGGCAAACACAAACCGTGTCAACAATTGGAAACTGGTATATGATGTGTTTGAAGCTCGCCTTTCTTCTTGGAAGGCAAAGATTCTCTCTATCGGTGGTAGAATACTCTTATTAAGTCAGTTTTAGAGAGCTTATCTAATTATTATTTTTCGTTTTATAAACGCCTTGTAAGGTTATTAACGGCCTTGAAACTTTGATCAAGAGGTTCCTTTGGGGTGCCACGACCAAGGCTAAGAAAGTGCATCGGGTCTCTTGGGACCATGTGGCTATTTTGAAAAAAAGAAAGAGGAGTTGGTTTGTATGTGGTTCTCCTCGTTAAATGGGGATGGTGTTTCAAAACGGAAGGAACAACGTGTGGATCAAGGTGGTTGAATCTTTTCATACTTGTAGAAATAACTAGGATTTCATCATGACGCATAACACTTTGGGAGGAGTTTAGTGCAACATTGTTAGAGTTTTGTCGAGAACCATGATAGATGACATGCCTATCAGAAGGTTTTTTAAAGGGAACCTCAAATGAACTTTTAAAGGACCTTTTTCCTTCGTTGTTCCTGCTGGAAAGTGATAAAAAATGCAAGATAAGTGATCGAATTTGTTACAGTGGGGATCAAAGGGTGGAAATGTGGGCTTGGAAGAGGACGCCGGTTGGGCCGGCTAAACAGGTTATCATGCCAGGTCAACTTCACAGGAGGGGTCGAAAAATGGGGTTGGATCGGTGAATCTTCAGGTGAGTTTAGTGTCGGTGCCCTTAAAAGACTTTTGACCAAAGGGGTAGACCATAACAACAATTATGTTTTAGAGTCATGCAAGTGGGTTCCCTGTAAGTGTAACGTGTTTGCTTAGCGGGCAGAAATGGGAAGACTTCTAACGGTAGAGGCGTTATGCAAAAGGATTGTGGAAGATTTAGCTTGCCCGATGTGTAAATGTGATGATGAGACGGTGGAGCACATATTCACCAATTGTTTGTTCATATCTATACTTTGGCAACATATTAGTGCATGGTGTCGTGTGTGCCGAACTTATTGTTTTTCTCTTTTAGAGATTTGATGGAAATGCACAATCACTTGGGATTGAAGGAGCCGGAACAAGTGTTTCACGGGATCATCATTATCGGAAGTTGGAGTTTATAGAAAGCTAAGAATAATCTAATCTTCTCAAACAAAAGAGTGCAGGTTGAAGATATTAATACCGAAGTCAAAACGGTGGGGTTTTTATGTCTTAAAAGTTGATCGAAAAATTAAAGCTATTTCTTGGGAAAATTGGTATAAATTTATAATTATGTAATCGTGTTGTTTGTTTGTGGTCGCCAGGTTTTCAGGTTCGGCGTTTTCTAATAACTATTACGTTTAAAAAAACACAGTTTTAAAGTTCTTTGATTATTTTTCATATAAAAATCTCAAAAAAATAAAGTTTATCATGGTCTTAACTCTTATGTACTTTGCCACTTTCCATGCAGCTTCTTCACCGTACCGTGTAATAATTGCTATAAAATTTCACCCACAACTTCAACTTCGTTTCGTTTCGTTTCGTTTCAGCATCAACTTCGAACATGCAACATGCACCATCCAAAGTTAGGTGCAATCACGCGTAGAATCCATATATACCTATATAAACATCACTCTAACTCTTCAATTCATCATCATCACTTATCAAATTGTTAATTCAATTCTTCCATCATGAACAAATCAAGCGATTACAAACGCGTATTCGATCACTTCGATGAAGACCACAACGGCATGATCTCTCCATCTGAGTTGCAACGCTGCGTTGGGTTGATTCACCACGACGAAATTTTAATCGAAGAAGTACAGGTTGTGATGGAATCGTTATACGGAAGTGAAGGACAGTTAGGATTTGAGGATTTTATTAGTTTGGTGAAAAGTGAGAAGGAAGATGAGAAACTTGAGGATTTGAAAAAGGCTTTTAGAATGTATGAAATGGATGGAACCGACTGCATTACTCCAAAGAGTTTGAAGCGGATGCTGAGTCGACTCGGTGAGTCGATAAGTGTTGATGAGTGTGTTGGTATGATTAGGCAGTTTGATATTAATGGTGATGGAGTGCTTAACTTTGATGAGTTTAAAGCTATGATGCTTTGAAGATTTCATGAAGAACAAGCATAAATTTAGATCTTTGTGGTTGAATTTGGATACTTGTTTGTAAATTATTATTTATATTATTTGTTACTAAAAGAATTGTCAAACTTCTTTGTATGTTTCGAACAATGCTTTCGAAGGTGTGAGCATGTATCTCGAGCGTTGTTTATCAATGGTATACGATCCGGTTACACCTGTTTTGATAAAAATTAGGAGTCGATTTGATGATTAAATACATTAGTGTATTTTACGATTTGATTATTAAATCTTAGCCATCCACGTGCATAAATCAATGGCAAAGATTTGTTCACTCAGTTCGCAAATTTATATGGGGGCACTGGGGAGCAAAAGTGAAATTACACTCATTTTAACGTTATTTTGCCAATTTCGTGAAAATAATGTTCAAAACGGCGGACGGTTAATCATGAATCATGTGGTGGCGTTGATAGCTGAAAGAGAAATGTCTACATGCACTAATCGGCCTTTGTCCCGATTGCTGAGTGTTATGTGCCTTAGGTCCAAGGTTTGATGCAAAACTACTATTGAGTCGGGAGTCTCACTAGAAGTAATCTCTCTGTTCCTACAGGGTAGAACAGGGGCGGACGTAGAGTGATAGAAGGGGTAACCTCCGTTGCCCCTTGACGCTCCGGTGATGCTCCGAAGGTAGTGTAAATTTTGGAAAAATTGAACTTTTTTCGATTTCATTACCCCTTTTTATTGAAACGTTAGCCATATGCGGATTTTCTAGATCCGTCACTGGGGTAGAAGTAAGGTTATTGGTGAGATTTAGTGAGTGTGATGATGATGATTTGGTTAGATGACCATGTGGTTCCGAGTTCTATATTGGGCTGAATTGTTAAACCGTGAAAAGTGAAAACCAAGCTATTTGGATCTTAAACCAGTCCAAAAGCCGGCTTAGTTCGATAAAGTTTGTACAATTTTTAAACACGTACGTTTTGAAAGACAGACTTGATTGATATGGGATCTTATACATGGATCCAACGATCACATATAATCAAGCACATATTCCTCATGACAAAAAAAAAAAAAGCAACAAAACATAAACTTTATGACTTCTTATACCGTCAAAGTTGAAAAACGATCTAAATTACAAGATAAATGTTTGTATATTGATTTTTGAAAAGGTTATTAATACAAACAAGAGGATCTCTAACTACCTAACAAACTCTAACAAGAGAATGCAACAAACTCATTTCTAATAAAAGTAAAAGTGTGATGATTGATTGATACATGCAATTGGATGGAGTTCTAACACATATATAAATCTATATATCTAAGTAACAAAAAACAGATATAGATGAAATAACAATTAAAAATCAAGTTGAAGAAATTAAAGCTTTAATTAGGAGGTTTAAACCCAGTAGGATGACAAGCAAACACATAAAAAGACACCTTATATTTACACCTTCTTAAAACCATAGGTCTCCCCCCTGCCCTGCCCTTCTCTTTTTTTCTTTTTCACGTGTATCTGCACTCAACACATAAATGAATTTAAGTAAGAGGACCAGCATCTAGAGCTCTAAACGAATTAGACGCACACGGGAACGATTTTATTCGTTTCTTTATAAGTCTTTCAAAGATGTCTCTTTTAATGCTTAGAGTAAATTACAAGTTTTGTCCTTTATGTTTGTACAAAATTGCAGGCGGTGTCCTTTGCCTTTAAATTTGACGAGTTTTGTCCTTAATGTTTCAAAATTCTGCACATTATGTCCTTTAGCCCTAACTCAGTCAGACTTTATTGTTAAATATGATCATGTGACTTGCACATGAGGGCATCTTTGTCATTTCACCTCCCAAGGACTATTATGTAAAAAAACTTATATGAAGGGGCTATTGTGTAGAAAATAAAAACATGTTTAAATAAAAGAAATCTGCACACACTCTCTCTCTCTTCTCTCTCTAAGGGTACAAGGGGCACTCACCTAATAGGTGAGTCCCCTCTCTTACACACCACCAATCAGATAGTGCCACGTCAACTCCCCTAACACCACATTTTGATGGCGGCACTCCCCTAATAGGTGACTTGGGTTTTTTTTATTTTTATTTTTATTTATGCATGTTTATAAATTAAAAAAATATTAATAAAAATAAAAATTAAATAAAAGACATTTCATTAAATTAAAAAAAAAAAAAACAACCTAGAAAAATAAAAATTACATTCAAACTAGAAAAATAAAAATTACATTCAAACTAGAAAAATATAAAAACAAACTACTCGTCGTCGGAACTCACTTCAAGGTGAGGTAGATCTAAATGTCCGAGATGCTCAACGAGATCATGTTTTAGTCTCCAATGCGTGTCTTCGTCAATGAGCTCGCTATAAGCTGTTTCAGCGAAGACGGGTTCGACTGGAGGATCTTGAATGTGTACCGGTGCTATCGCCCTTCCGTCGTCTTTTATAATCATGTTATGTAAAATAATGCACGTATACACGAGTAACCTTATCTTTTTCACCGTTTTGGAACGCATTGGACGCTTTAGTATTCCCCACTTCGCCTTTAACACACCAAACGCCCGTTCCGCATCTTTTCTTGCGGCCTCGTGTTGCCTCTTGAACTTTTTTTCATTCGGGATGTGAGGATATGGAAAAGACTTCACAAACACGGACCAGCTAGGGTAGATCCCATCAGTAAGATAATACCCGCGTTTGTATAAGTGGTCGTTCACCTGAAATGGACAATATGGCGCCGTTCCGTTTCGTTGAGTAAGAAATAACGGAGATTGTTGGAGCACGTTGATGTCGTTTTGTGCACCCGCCGGGCCACAAAAAGCATGCCAAATCCACAAATCTTGAGACGCCACCGCCTCTAACATAACCGTCGGGTATTGATGATCGCCTCTCATATATTGTCCACGCAATTCTGTGGGGCACATTCTCCAGACGAAGTGTGTACAATCCAGACTACCCAACATACCAGGTAGGTGATGTCTCTCCTCATGAGCCTGATACAATAGCGCAACGTCGTGGCTCGTTGGTCTACGTAAGAATTCACCGGCATACATTGCACAGACCGTCTGGCAGAAATATTCAAGGCACTCACGAGAGGTCCTTTCAGACATCTTTAAATACTCGTCGTTTTCGTCTGGTGGGTTACCGGTTGCAAGTTGTTTAATCGCAGAAGTAACCTTTTGCAACGGCGTGAAACTTTTCTTCATTCTCCCGTCCAAGCCCTCTTGAAACCACTCGTCGTACGCTTCGACGTCACTAACAATTTTTAGGAACAAAGACTTGGACATACGAAACCTTTGACGAAAAATATCGGCATTAAATTTTGGATTTTCTACAAAATAATCGGCCATTAGTGTTTCGTGGCCACCCTGACGATCTCGAGGGACAATTTTTTTTTACTAGACGATGCCGTGTCTAGTAGCTCCGCTTGTTGGATGAGATTTTGGAAGAAAATTAAGCTACTATCGTTTGACGGTTCACCTTCATCGTCGGGAAAGTCGGGTAGGGGAGGAAAAATCGGGAACCTGGGATCCATTTAGTGAAGTGGGTGTGGTTTGAGAGTATAAAAAATAAGAAGTGGGTGTGGTTTGAGAGTATAAAAAATAAGAAGTGGGTGTGGTTTGAGAGTATAAAAAAGAGTGAAGTGGGTGTGGTTATTTATATTTGTTTAAAAAGTGAATTTTTTTTTTTTTTAAAAAATCGACCGTTCAAATGAGACCGTTCATCAATATGCGTGCAAAATTCAATCGGTGGACATGGGCCGAAACCACCCCCGAATCGGGTCCCCGCACCGATGGCGGCGGTGTTCCCGATCGGGGACAATGGTCACCGAAGGGGTCCCCGATGGGTGCCCCGGATACCCTAAACTCTCTCTCAAATTCACTCTTTTTAAATCAGGTTGAATCGAATTAGCAGCTGCATCTAAATCCCAATTGGCAATTTCCATTTCACTGATCATGAATTTCACCAAATTTGTTTGTTTATTTTCATTGCCCAAACAACAAACAACCTGTTCCAATGATTCACTTTCAAAAAATTGCCATAAAAAAACAAATTTAATACCTAAAAAACCTGATTAGAACAGATCTACCACTCTGATTGCATTGTTCTGTGGCTCACGATTCGGGACTCGTGTACAATGTGCCGGTATGAACTCCCAATGGATTCAACAGATTCGACGTGTAGAGAAATGGGTGGTTATGGGTTTCCGGATCTAGTCAGATGGTGGCTAGGGGGGGGGGGGGTGGTCGCCGGAGGTGTGGTGACGGTGGTAGATCTGTCACACGGTTTGCCGGATCTACCAACGATTCTGGCCATCACCATCTAGGGTTCTCGATAATCTTATTTTCTCTTCTGATTTCTTCCAACTTCTCTTTAAAAAAGTTGATCTCGGAATCTTTGAGCTTACTCTGACTTATTTATTTCTCTCTTTATCTCATACGTTTTATGAGATTTTTTTGTTCTTGAACTCCGACCGACAGTTGGGTGGTTTCCGGTGAGAAATCATCAAGATGTTTTTTCAAAAAAGATTGTTTTAATTCCGAAAACTTTTCAATCTCCGACGAGTTTGTTGAGTAATTCTGATTTAAACAGAGTGAATTTGAGAGAGTGTTTAAAGAGAGAGAAGAGTGAGAGTTTAGAGAGAGAGAGAGCATATTTTCTTTTCTTTAAACATGTTTTTATTTTTTACACAATAGCCCCTTCATATAAGTTTTGTTACACAATAGTCTTTAGGAGGTGAAATGACAAAGATGCCCTCATGTGCAAGTCACATGATCATATTTAACAAAATAGTCTGACTGAGTTAGGGCTAAAGGACATAACGTGCATGATTTTGAAACATTAAGGACAAAACTCGTCAAATTTAAAGGCAAAGGACACCGCCTGCAATTTGGTACAAACATAAATGACAAAACTTGTAATTTACTCTAATGCTTATTTGGTTAGAAAGTGAGCCTAGCTTGGTTGGGCTCGTAACGAGCCGGATTGGCTCGCTTGAAGGCTCGACTCGGATTATTTTACTTATAATATATTTTTTACATACATTATAATATGTTTCAAAAAACGGATTATTATTTAGATGTATATAGGAATGTAATTGATATCTATGACATATTTTTTTTTTGGATAAGTGAGCATTAGCCCGGCAAATATATTCCAAAATGAAGACGTGTTACAGGTTTTAAGGGGGCATACCCCCCGAAACTCCTAAAAGAGGACACCCCGAAAACAGGCTTCGGGAACCTCAACAAAGAGAAAACTTTATAGAACCCGACTAGGCTATTAAACAAAAGCATAGTAGGATAATATAAAGAAAACTACCACTAGACTAACACCAATCTACAGGAATACACTACACTACAAAATACAAAAAAACGACTAGCTAGCCAAACAAAACAACCCAACAATTGGGCCTTCACGAAACTAATCCAGCAGCCCACCAATCAAGATTAAACCAGCCCAACCTTCTAATAACGAGCAAATAACACAGCCCAAGGAAATTGTGAGCCCAAAAATAATTGCCATCCCAAAGCCTATAATCAGAATAGCAGCTTCCAAAGCTGGTGGAATTAACACAAAACCAGTTCCTGGCAGACCAATTATCGCAACTACATTTAAGCCGTAATCTCTTGTTAGCAAAAATCACGGTTCCCATACTACAAACTATACATCCAGCAGATACTGAGGCTAACAAGATAATCCACCACCAACCGAAAACGACGAAACTAACACAAGAGAGCCAAAAAGAGCCTGGCAAACGAATAAGGCGACAAACCATAAATTACTTACGGGGAAGGGGCTTTGCAACCACCGGGTCTTTTGAAAGACCTGAAAAGAACCGAGCGGTGCCGCTAACATCTTCTCCAACATCTTCTATGCAGAAATCCGGGTTCAACCCAAGCTCCATACAAAGATCCTCAAAAAAATCCCTTTCACCCGGTTCCCAATTGTTCGCAACTTCCGCTAAAACAGTTTGGGACTTGGACGTGAGTCTTTTACGAATCGCGATCTATGACATATTTGAAGATTGATTGCCATGCTAATGAACTAATATTGTATTTCGTTGAAATTTAATACTTAATTTGTATTGTTGAGTTGGATTTTGGCTTGTAATGTATAAGTTTGAACATATTTTGGATATGTTATTTTGAAGTATTGAATAATATTTTAAACTATTGAATTTTTAGACCTGTATGTTAGTTTTTCTTTTTTTAATCGAGCCAAACCAAGCCAAGCCAGCTCGATTTAAAACCAAGGCAAGCTCGAGCTTATATTTTCAACTCGGTTTCAAATCCAAGCAGAGCCGAGCCAACTCGGTTTATAATCGAGCTGAGTTCGAGCTTCCCCTGGCTCGGTTCAACTCGGCTCATGAACAGGGGCTACCCTGGGGGTGGGCGAAGATGACCACCGGCCAGGACCCGATATTTCGAATGACACGTTATTTAAAAAAAATCGGAAGATATATGTAAAAAAATTAATAGGGTATATCATTAAAACACCAACATAGGCCCACTTACAAAATTATTCTTTTGGTTTAGATTAGTTATTAGTCTATTTGTATTAGATTTAGATGTTTAGCGAGCTCAATTCCTGGTTTCGATGTTACATTGTTATATATTGTTAAATGTTAAATTGTTAACTACTAGTATGTTGTGTTTTAATGTGTCAAAACTTTGATTATTTTGATGTTAGTTTTTAAAGTATTTTGTTTTAATATGCTTGAAATTTTGATTCGTGATGTTAAATTGTTATATATTGAAAATTGAATTTGGTATTTTGATTCGTGATGTTAAATCTATACTATATAATAAAAGAAACCATTTTTGGGACACTTGTCATTATATTAGGCCATGTTTTATAGATAAGTATTATTTTAGTTTAATCTTTTCTAATTAATTATATATAATCCTCCTACTAAATATTATTTAGTTTAATTTCTTATGGATAATTATTATTTAGTTTAATCTCCTTCTCATTTATAATATTACTAGGTTAAAACCCCGTGTGTTACACGGGTTGAATACATGTTGTTTTATCTACGAAATATATAATAAAAAAGTTATATTTTTAAAAATCACGTGTATTGCATTACACGGGTTGAATAAATTACACTTATAATCATTAAGATATGTTTTGAAAAAACAAACTTTGATGTGCTATTTATTTATTAAAATATGAGAGAATTAAAACGTATTAGAATCCTAATGTAATAACAAAATTATTAATACAATCTTAATTAAAAGGCGTATTAGAATCCTAATGTAATCACAAAATTATTAATACAATCTTAATTAAAATGTGAATTAAGACGTATTGAAATCCAATTTTAGTTACATACGTACTCTAAAATTTGATGTTCGAGACTGAAAATGTCTAATAAATACATTGCAATACATTCTAAACCTTTTTTAAATGATGAAGATGATATCTTGTTATCAACTACAAAAGATGTAATCATATGTTGTATTTTTGTTATTTTACGTGTGTTACATTATATTTTACAAATAAAACATTTGGATGATAAAAAAACTTACAATTTGATGTATCGGCCTTAATAGGTTTTTTAGAAGAACAACGAATTTGTTCCTTTAGTCTTTTTGACATTTCATTGTATTTTATAAGAATTCAAAACAATAAAGTGTATTAGAATTCATACAACCACCTAGTAGCTCTTTACATTTCAAAGATTATTATGTAATAATATAGAACATAGGTAATGTTATTATGACGAAGATTGATTGATACCAAATAACAAATACAATTTTGCAATTCTTCGTATTTATTAATTTCATCAAACAAACAACTTTATAATATTCCTTTAATATTTTATTTGTTTAATAAATAATCAACATGAATAATATCTATTAATACCTCAAGTTAAAAAAAAAACAATTCTAAGTAAAAACGTTATTAATAACATAAGTAACAATTTATACATGTTATTCAAATACGAAGTTATTCGGTTGGAATGTTGTTCACAAAAAACGAAGATGGATAAACTTTTAAGTAATATAATATATAAAGTTTGGAAAAAGATAAAAGGAACATACTTTTAAAATAAATAAAAAAGCCTCCATATTTGTATTTGAAAAAAAAACATTTTATTTGTTTTATACGAAAATTAATAAAATGATGAAAGATACTCATATCATATTTACCTTCATATTAATTTATAAAATATTGTTTTTGAAAATTATTTCATGGTAAACGAAGTTGGAAACATAAAGTTGGAAACATACTTTTAAAATATAATATTTGAAAAAATATATTTTATTTTAAAAGTAAATTTTTAAAATTGACACTTATCATATTTATGGTAAACGAAGATGGATACATACTTTTAAAATATAATATTTAAAAAATACATTTAATTTTAAAATTGATACTTATCATATTTATTTAAATTTCAAAAATTAAGTAGAGATAAAAAAGAATAAATATATTTTAGCGGGAAAACTCTATCAAAATCATCTCATAACGTGACAAGTGTCACAAATCTAGTTTCTTTTATTATATGTATAGATTTATTTAACTAATAGAGTAAATTACGATTTTGACCCCTGTGATTATATCACTTTTACTCTTTTAGCCCAAAAAGAATTTTTAACATCTGAACCCCCAACGTTTTTTTTTCTAATCTTTTTGGCCCCTAACTTCTTTTTTCTAACCCTTTTGGCCCCTAACATTTAATGGATGGGGTTAGTGTTAGGGGACAAAAGGTTTAGAAAAA
Organism: Helianthus tuberosus; assembly: GCA_030545235.1. Lineage (NCBI taxonomy): Eukaryota > Viridiplantae > Streptophyta > Magnoliopsida > Asterales > Asteraceae > Helianthus > Helianthus tuberosus. The sequence goes on along the minus strand of CM060444.1, from coordinate 143,733,733 downwards.
AAGACGTTGGGGGCTCAGATGTTAAAAAAATTCTTTTTTGGACTAAAATGGTAAAAATGATATAACCACAGGGGCCAAAATCGTAATTTACTCTAACTAATATTATTTATCATTTATACATTTACGGAGTTTTAAATAATAGGTTAAATTTATTGAGACTTCGTTAACAAATTTTGCTACAACAACACAAACTATTTATATCAATCTAAATTTTTATCTATACTATACTATATAATAAAACATTAATGAGTGACACATGTCGTTCATTGTAGGTATTTATTTTATGATTTCTCACATCACTTCCAAACTTATCTTATATTAATTAAATAAATAAATGAATGATGAGCTAATATTAAATTTTATCCTACTTTAAATTTCGAATACCATTCTTCTATTTTCTAATAACCGAAATTGTAAATTGTTAATTTAAAACATTTTAAATAAAACAAATTATTTATCACGAAAACCAAACTTTGTATTAATATATTAAATATTTTTATTTTCACTATACAAAATTACATTTACTAACTTTTTTATTATTTGGTATATGAAATTACATTTATTTAACTCGTGTAATAAATGAGGTTTTTTTAAAGATGTATTATTTTATTATTTGGTAAACAATATTACATTTATTCAACCCGTGTAATACATGTGGTTTTAAAGATATAATTTTTTTTATTTGGTATATAAAACTACATTAAATCAACCCGTACAATATGGTTCTTATATAAATAATTTTTTATTATTTAATATATAAAATTATATTTATTCAACCCGTGCAATAAATGAAGTTTTTAAAGATATAATGTTTTATTATTTAGTATATAAATTTATTTACTCAACCGTGTAATACACGGGGTTATAACCTAGTTGTTATATATTGAAACTTGAATTTGGTATTTAGATAATAGGAAAAATTACACTTTTCGTCCTTTATGTTTATACCTAGTTGCAATGGATGACCTTTACCTTTAATAATTACAGCCACAGTCCTTTATTTTGAAAACTTGTTACATCTTTCGTCCTTTAGCACTAACTTGGTTAAAATTTTCAGTTAAATTTATTTACTTAAGGGCAGTTTAGTCTTTCTACTTAATTATTTATAGTATAAATAAAAAAATTAAAATCAAAGATAAATACCTTTTTTTTCTCTTTCACACACTCTCTCTCTCATTCCCTCTCTCTCTTAATTGTCTGCAACAAAAAAAACAGGGGTGGGGTGATGACGGTGGCTGGTGGTGGTGGCAGGAGGTGACGGCGGCTAGAGGTGGTGGTGGTGGTGACGGAGGTGACGAAAAGTGTAATTTTTCCAAAGATAAATAATCTGGTAAATCTCTTCTTTCTACACCTCTGCACTCTCTCTTCCCTCTCACCTTCTCAATCCATCATCTGAATCTCTAGTTTATTACACCAAAAATCACTGGTAAATCTCTTCTTTTTACCTTGTCTGCAACAAGCAGCTATAATCGTGTTAACGTCTCGAGATTCGGTGTCAAACCAAGTTCTTTTATGCTTAAATAAACTGATTGCACTTCGTATTTCCCATCCCTAATAATCCATTTGCTAAAACATTATACGCAACAACATTGAACTTAACTTTTTTCTGAGTTATCTCTTTGGCCAGAATAAGAGCAGTTGAGACAACCATTGCAGGAGGGTCAAAACACCCCCATCAACCATTGCAGGAGGGTCAAAACCCTAAATCAGTTTAAGACAACCAGAGATTTAGATCTCAGAACTATTCCCATCACTTACCGGAACCCTAAATTGAATCAAAATGAACATCTCGTTCTATCATCGTCTTCCGCTGAATCTTGTCACAACATCCACAACCTACTTGATTTGAAACACACTGACGGTTACCATGGTTGCGATTTTACAGATCTGGGTTCGAATTTGTGGAAGGAGAGTGGAGACAGGAAAGATTAGGGGGTTATATGATTAGGTTTCTAATGGTTAGGTTTTGTGCTTTCCGGCGGTGGTGGTTGCGAAGATGATGGTGGTTTTCAGCGGTGGTGGTTGTGAAGATGGTGGGGGTGGTTGTGAAGATGGTGGTGGTTCTCGTGGTTACCGGAGATTGGGGAGGTGGTGGTTACAAAGATGATGGGGATTTCCAGCGGCGGTAGTTATGACCGGATGAGGACGGTGGAGAAAACCTAGAGAGAGATAGGGAAAAGAGAGAGAGAGAAAGAGAAGAGAGTTAAGAGAGAGAGAGAGAGGTCATGAGAATGAGAGAGAGAGTGCACTGGTATATGTAATTTTTAATTTGATTTTAGATTTTTTTGTTTTATTTATTAAATAAATTGAGTAAAATTACCATCTTACCCTCATGTGCAATGTATATGACATACTTGACTGAAAATTTTAACTAGGTTAGTGCTAAAGGACGTAACGTGTAATGTGTTTTTACAAATAAAGGACTGTGACTGTAATTATTAAAGTTAAAGGTCATCCATTGCAATCCAATACAAACATAAAGGACGAAAACTGTAATTTATCCTAGATAATATACACAAGAAAGTTCACTTTTTTTTTCATAGGCAATCACCATTTAACCTTGAATCATCTTTCATGTTCTTTTCATTATTGAATCGTATTTTTATTATGTGATAAAATTTACCCGGGCTAAACTGTCGAATTGACTCGACCCAAAATTTTTTATGTTCAGTCATGAAATTTAAACATCTAAAAAAGTGAACCCAGTAAAAAAATTTCTTGATTCGTCACTGGATACCTCGCTTCTGACAAAAAGGTTTAAACAAATCATTTGTAAACGGTCAATTTTTTTGAGGATTTTATTGGCTAGATAAGGGGTCGTATGTACCAAAAATGACAAAAAAATGGGATTTTTTTATTAACTAAATCCTAAAAAATATAGGTAGACGTATGACTTTTTCCAACGAAAAGTTCGTTTGCGAACAGGATCAAACCAATGTTCTAGGAACCTACTACGAGAGAAAATCAGTTTTTAATTTTTGTTAGGCAAGGAGGGGCGGTTCCGTTATACAATCACGGAATGATGTATAACGCGTGAACTTTCCATTTTCCCACCTCCACAACAAAGTTTCACGCGTTATATTTTCCACGAAATCGATTTTCGTTATTTTCTTCACGCGTTATTGTTTTGTTTTGTGAGTGTAATTGTTGGTTGGGGGAAAATTGTTGGGTGTGGTGGTGAGTGATGACCACCCCCACTAAAAAAGGTTGTGAGTGATGGAAAAATGGTTGCTGACATGGCGGAACATGATTGGATATTGTGAGTGATGGAAAAATGGTCATAGTGACCACCCCCTTCCCCTTATATATTGATTTATAAAGTATAAAGTATTAATTTTATGCTTGAGTGTTAGGTATTGATAATAAAAATTAACATGTTTTTTAAATGATTTAATCATTGCTTACAAGAAATAACAAAATTAAACATAAAAATTAAATGGTTTTCAAATTATTATAAAAAAATGTCTTAATAAAAACTTTGTAGAAACATAAAAATAGATTATAAGGTTAAGTTTATATGAACAATATTAATTAAAAATGTTAAATATAATAACTTAAATGTAAATATCTAAGAAAGATTCTTGAAGTGTGTATAGTTCCTTGCCATGTAGGACATAGAAAGTGGTGTGGTTCCTGCCATGTGTGCATGAAATTGGGACTATACCTCTTCAAGTCCCCCCAGTCCAGTGTGCCTTCTAGTTGAGTTGATCGTCTAGGAGGGATTCTGGACTTATAAGGGTAGTGGTTTTTGTTGTTTGCTTTTTGCTTTTGTAAGGCGCATAATGATGGCCTTACGAAGTTGAGCCATAAGGGTGCACGGCGCATGGTGGCAGTCTTGCGAAGTTGAGCCATAATGGCGAATGACGCATGATGGCAACCTTCCAAAGTTGAGCCAAAAGGACGCACGGCGCGTGGTGGCACTCTTGCGAAGTTGAGCCATAATGGTGCATGGAGCATGATTGCAACTTTGCAAATTTGAGCCAAAAGGACGCACGGCACATGGTGGCAACCTTGCGAAGTTGAGCCAACATGGCGCATGATGGCAACCTTGCAAAGTTGAGCCAAAAGGACGCACGGCGCATGGTGGCAACCTTGCGAAGTTGAGTCAAAATGGCGCATGGCACATGATGGCAACCTTGCAAAGTTGAGCCAAAAGGACGCACGGCGCATGGTGGTGTCCTTTCTTCTTGGCAGTTCCTTCTGAAGGAAGTTTCTTTTCCTAGGATGAAGACAACTGACATGACTGACGTGCCGTCTGATGTTGCTGTCTTTTCCGAGATGAACAGTCGCCTTTTCAGGTTTGTCAGTTACTTTTTCGCCGGATGTCAGACGTGAGCCGCCCACGTTCCCGAAAAGCAAGGCGACGGTTTCTCTTTTTTCTGACGTGTCCTCTCCCCATTAGCTGGCCGTCTGTCTTCCTGACGATCCACTACCCATCGCATTTAATGCGATGGGTATAAATAGATGGCGATTCCCCTTTTTTTGCCTTCACTTTTGAAATTCAAACTCCAGTTTTCTCTCATCTTCCTCCACTTATCTCGTCTTTCTTATCTCCAAATTCTTCCTTTCATCTTACACAGTTATGTCTACTGGAGCGAATCCTTCGAGGAAGAGGAAGTACAAACCCCGGAATACTCATGGTCCATATCGTGCGGAGATTAATTGGAAGGAGGAGGAATTTCAAAATCTTGTTCGTGACATGGGTTTCCGGTCGGAGTGGGGTGCTCAGTTTCCAACTCCGAATTCTACCGCTTTGGATGCTCCTCTGGGGTACATAGCGTTGTATGCTGCTTACTTCCGGGAGGGTAAATTTCGTCTTCCTATGACGAAGTTCACAGGAGAGGTTTTGACAAACTATGGGCTACATATTTCTCAGATAAATGCCTTAGGGTTACCCCGGATTACTCACTTTGAATTCATATGTAGGGCCAATCGTGTTGAGCCAACCTTCAAGATGTTCAACGTGTTTTATTTTGTGAGTTATACTAGTGGCTTCTACACCTTCAACTCCCGAACCGGTGGGGTTAGTCCTTGTAGTACTAACCCACCGAAGAGTCTGCACGATTGGAAGCAGAAGTTTTTCTACATTCATCGTGGCGTCATTCCCATCGACATGCATTATTGGGGAAAGAGTGAATGAGTTCCCCGTGTGAATGTGTCTATAGATTTTTCTTAGCAGGAGTGGTACAAAGTGTTGACTCGGAAGGTTACTTCTATCACCCAACTGGAGGAGAGGGTACTGGTGGCAGCCGGGATGAGTATTTTGTGGGCCCCTCAGAACCCTAGGGGGGTTCCTGTCTATGGCTACCAAGGGAAAGGTATTGTTGTTTTTGATTTATTGTTATATTCTTCCTTTATTTGTCATGTACTTCCTCATGTTTGTTGTATTTTATAGTTGGGTGTAGTTTGATGAACGTGCTTGATCCTAAAGCCGGTGGAGCTATGGTCGTTGCATATTTGCCCGAGGGAGGCCTGTTTGGTTAGATCAGATAAGAGATCGCTTCTTGCACCCTACCAGCGTAAGCCTTGCTGCTTATGCTAACATCGTTTTAGGTGAAGATGGTGGGGACGATCTTGACGATGCACTTAGCCCTACTCGAGAGGAGGTTATCGTCCTTTCGAGTGAGGGTTCTGATAGATCGCGTGAAGGTCTAATCCCTCGTTCCCCGTGTGCAGGTCCATCGCAAGGGGCTGTTAACGAGCCCGTAAACGAACCTGCTGGCGATGATGTTAATGTTCCCACTGATGCTGTTGAACAGCTTGAAAGCCGGAAAAAAAAATAGATACGTCTGAGAAGAAGAAGAAGGTCGAGGAACCTGTGGCTGGGGCACCTCGTAAGCTACCTTCTAACTTCTCCCTTCTGGACTATGTTGTCGTTTCTGACACGCTCTCTGGTTTAGACGCAGGAGATAATCGTGTTGAACGTGATCCCGATGACGATGCTACCTTGACGGAGATTATGAAAAAGAAGAAAGTTCTTGAAGACAAGAAGAAGGAGCTTGACGAGCATGCTGCCGCTGCGCTTGTGGCGAAAAAATCTAAGCTTCAGAAGGAGACTCCCCCTGCACCTTCAGAGTCAGAGATTGACCTGGGTGTTTTTAGTGCAAAACATGGTAACCTTCCGGAGAAGATATATGCAGCTTCTGGTTCTCAGGGTAAGGAATTTTTGTTGGTATGTCTTGTTTTTTACCTTTCGTTCTTCCTTTTGACTATTATGCTTGTCTTGACACAGGTGAGAAATCAGGTAAGGGTGCTCGTAAGTTCGACAATTCCAAAATCACCCCTCCTACCTCTCCACCGTCTAGGACCTTTGGCTTGTCTCCTCCGCATGTTGATCTGGGGAAAAGGAAAGAAGATGAAGTGGAGGTTGAGGAAGTTGGAGAGGGTGGTGATGCAGGTGTTGATGGTGGCGATGGTGGTCATGGTGTAGATGTTGATGTTGAGGTAGAATCAAGTGAGGCTACTCCCCACCATACTATTTACACCAGGGTTGTTCGGGACTCTGGAGAAGGTGGTGCTTCTAGAACTCATCATGTTCCAGAGTACGAACATGTTCAGGGTGGGTCTTGGGATACCCACAATCCTGCTTGTGCTGATCTTCTCCACGCCCCTCGATGGAACCTGACTCAAGGCTCTCGGATGACTGACCTGAATAACTGCCGAGAGTTCTTTTCTCTATCCCTCCCCCCCTGCTGAAAAATTGTTTCAGAAGAAACGCAATTGGATGGATCTCTTGGATGATCACATCCATGTTGGGGTCAACTTTTTTGCTACCTCCTAGGAGATTACACGGGAATGACAGTTAATGGAGGAGGACATGTTGGAATTTAAGGCTGCCAAGAAGGCGTTTGCTGAAGAGAGAGAGAGAGAAATTCAATGCTGAGAAGAAGGGTTTGGCAAGGAGGGTTGCTGATGCAGAGGAGAAGCTTGCCAAGGAAAAGCAGTTGAACGCTAACAAGCAGAAAGACTGGGAAGCTGCTTGTGAACGGACGAACAAGGAGATGCAAACCCAGCGCGATACCATTGTTAGGTTGTCAGGAGAGAAGACCAAGATAAGTGACGAAACTGAGCAAGAGCGGGCCGCGCATCAGAAGAGAGAGCAGGAATACATCCAACGCATAGCCAAGTTGGAGAAGTTTGCTGCTGAGAAGGTTGCTGAGAGCAAAGCTTTTGAAATCTTGGTTGAGGAGATTTCTGCTGATTGCAAGTGGCTGCTTGCGCGTGCAGTGCCTTTGGTAATTTTCTTTGCGTTTGCTTGCTTTTAGTTGGTCGTTGTTGCTTCTCTCATGTTTCTATTACTTTCTGCATATTTCTGAACGTATCGCAGGGTCTGAGGAGCTTGCCAAGTACATGTATGAACTTGGTGAAGCCGCGTATGATCATGGGCGTAAGGAAGGTTATGCTGAAGGAAGATCAGCTGCTGAGGCGAAAGAAGCATTGAAGAGCTTTGACTTATATAAAACTGACTGTGCTGCTCGTTACGCTAAGAAGCGATAGGAGTTCGAATCTCTTGAATTTGCTATCATCAAGGCCGCTGGAAAATTATCCCGAAAACCTGACGTAATTGCGTTGCTAAAGAAAGCTCTTGGTGATGAAGATCGTGAAGCCGGAGGTGCTGGTACTAGTCGTCAAGAATGAATGTTTCCGGCCTGCGTGCCGTGTATAGGCTTGATAGCCTTGTATTCATCCGACAATTCCCTTGAACAATTTACTTTATGCTTTGTAAACAATTTTACTTTTTGTTGCTATGTTTGTTGGTATTTTGATACACTTGATATGTTTTATGCTAACTGTGGGTTTTTGGTTTTTATTTGTTGTGGATTTGTTATCGTTACAATATGTGCATGTGTAATTACTTTGATTAGGTATCACGACTGAATGATGGCTGAGACAGGTTAGATTGTGTTGGTTGTCCTAGTTATACACTGTACTGTGTTATGCTTGGGAAACTCTACAACGTGTGTTCTGTCGTTAAGCGCGTAATTTGATTCGTGTATACGAAGTGATCGTTTTACAGGTTATTGTGTTGACCCGGCTGTGTTCAGCTTTGGGGGTCTTACAATGTTCGTATTACCGTGTTTACGATGCTTTCGTGTGTAGATGGGCACGAAGTGGTATTTGGCGTGATAGGCTTTGGTTGTGTTTTTGACCCGGCTGTGCACTTAGTTGTGACGAGCCTTGGAGGTATACAACGTTTCCTATGTATGCCCGAAGTAATATATGCAGTTGTAACAGATATTCACACAAGATAAGATAGCTAACACTTCTTGTATTAAGGTTAACTGTGTTGGGCCCACGACCATTCATTACAAGAGAAAATAAGACTATGATTGTCTACATATAACATTTTCTGAGTTGCTGGGCATTCCAAGTCCTGGGAACTTCTTTGTTTTCAAGTGTGCGCAGCTTGTACGCTCCTTTCACGATATATGACGTAAGGTCCCTCCACTTGGGAGCTAGTTTTCCCGGTCTTTCGGCGTTGGAAGCCTCGTTGTCTCTCAAGACGTAGTCTCCGGGGTTGAAAGTGCAAATTCTGACCTTGCTGTTATAGTATTTTTCCAGCTTGGTTTTGTATTTTGCCTCGTTGATTGCTGCCATCTCTCTTCTTTCTTCTAGAAGGTCTAAATCCAACCTTCTTTCTTCCTCATTGTTAATCATATTCATGGAGAGCATCCTTGGAGATAGCAGGCCAATCTCTGCCGGTATCACGGCTTCTGACCATAGACTAGACTGAACGGTGTTTCCCCGTTACTTGTCTTTGACATAGTCCTATGGGCCCACAGTATGCTGGGCAACTCATCAACCCATCCTCTTCGCTGTGTTCCCAACCGGGCCTTGATACCGTCCACGATACTTTTGTTCACTGCTTCGACTTGACCATTCTCTTGCGGGTGTGCCACCGAGGAAAAGGTGTGTTCTATGTTCAGCTCTTTGAACCAATTTTGGAGATCTTCAGCAGCAAAATTTGTTCCGTTATCGGTTATGATTCTCAGAGGCAGTCCGAACTGACAAATTATTTGTTCCCAGATAAACCTTCGCACCACAGTAGATGAGGTTGATGCTAGTGCCTTCGCTTCTACCCATTTTGTAAAGTAGTCTACTGCGACTATGATGAACTTCACTGCTCCTGGAGCTTCCGGAAAAGGACCAACCATACCTATACCCCATTGCTGGAACGGCCAGGGCGTTGTTACGGGAACAACTCGTTTTTTGGGCGCATTGTTTTCGGGGCATGCCTCTGACAACCACTACATTTTCTCAGGACTTTGACTGCATCCAGGTGCATCCCTGGCCAGTAGTAACCCACGTTCATTACTTTTGCTACCACCATTCTTGGGCCGGGATGAATGCCGCAGATGCCCTCATGTACTTCGCGGATCAAGTAATTTGCGTCTTCTGGGTCTACACATCTTAGCAACGGTCCGAGGTATGATTTCCTGTATAATATGCCATCAACCATTTGGTAATGTTCGGACTTGTATTGTATTTTTCGTGCTTCGGCTTTGCTTTCGGGTAGTATTCCAGACTGGAGATACATGATAATCAGAGTCATCCAGGACGTTGCTCACAGTTGGATGACGAGCACTTGCCTTAGCGGTACTGATGGATTGCTTAGAACTTCAATGCGCACGTCCTTGGCCAGGTGCTAGAAGCTGGTGGACGCGAGTTCGCTCAGTGCATCTGCTGGTTTATTCTCGTTCCTGTTAATGTGGTGCACCTTGTAGGAATTGAAGTTTTGTAGCAATGTTTTTGCTTGGTCTTGGTATAGCGCCATCACATCTCATTTGGCGTCATACTGGCCATTGATATGCCCTGCCACGAGCATGGATTCTACATACGCCTCTATGTGTTTGACTCCCATCTTGATTGCCAACCTCAAACCAGCAAGAAAAGCTTCATATTCGGCTTCATTATTTGTGCTCTTGAAGTCTAACCGGATGGCGTAAGTGAACTCATGTTTTTCTGGACTTACCAATCTAAGTCCTGCGCCTGCGCCATCCTCGTTAGACGTCCCATCTGTATACAGTAGCCATGGTTCTTCCGAATGTTGCCTTTCAGCTCTTTCCATTGCCTTGCACTCTCTGTCTTTGTCATCTGGCACATCTGTTAGGAAATCTGCCAATATCTGACCCTTGATTGCTAGCCTTGGCCTAAAAACAACATTGTGGCCTCCCAGTTCTATGGCCCATTTTGCCAATCTTCCGGATATCTCAGGTCTTGCGAGGATGTTGCCGATGTTGTAATTCGTTAAGACATGAATGACGTGGTTGGCAAAGTACCCGCGCAATCGTCTTGACCCGTGAATCAATGCGAGGACCAGCTTCTCCATTATGGCATACCTCGTTTCTGGGTCGTTCAGGGTGCGGGACACGTAGTACATCAGCATTTGTATGCCTTGTCGATCCACGAGTAGAACTGCTCCTACTGCTTTTTCTGATGCTGATAGGTATATGACTGGAAGTTCGCCCTTCATTGGTGTGGTCGGCGTTGGTAATCGTATGAGGCAGTCTTTCATTTCGTGGAATGCGTGCTCAGCTTTAGGCGTCCATTGGAACTGGTTCTTTTTCACACAGTTGCGGAGTGTTTTGATAAATGGAAAAGATTTCGCTGCGTGATTGGCGAGGAAACGGTTGAGGGCTGCTAGCCATCCGGCCGACTTCTGCATTTCCTTTATCGTTGATGGTGAAGGCATCCGCTCTATCACTTGAACTTTTTCCGGATTGACCTTGAACCCATCCTTCGTGACGATGAAGCCTAAGAACTTCCCGATGTGTGGAAAATGCAACATATAAATTACATCAAATGCAGCATAAAACTAACCCTTTTTTATTACTAATGTTGGAAAAAGTGTGATTTTGTCTTCCTTTTGTATTTTCAGGGATAAAAGAGCTTAAATGAACAAAAGAAGCAAAAATGCAGCTAAATCTAACAATAATACAAGAAAAGGAATAAACGTGGCATGCCCGACCCCTCGACAGTATCTCCCCAAGCAAAAACAAGAAGTTAGAAGGCTGAACACGCCCCGTGTCCATTGAACACGGGGGCGTGCCCAAGAGTCTGCAGAAAAGACAAAGTTGTAGAAGCTTCTATCTCCCAACACGGGGGCGTGCCCAGCGGACACGAGGCCGTGGCCAACGCTAAGATTCGTAGAATCCAAGCAAATCTTGATAGTACAGATACGCTTCTGCACACGGGGTCGTGCCCAGCAGACACGAGGGCATGGTCAACTAATGCAGACAAACTGCATTTAATGAAGAAAGAGAAGATGGATGGACACGGGGCCGTGCCCAATGGACACGGGGCCGTGTTCGGGCTTCTGTGCAGGCTATAAATAGAGGTGCTTGGTTCACTTCAAAGGCATCCCTTGGCAAACCACCTCTCTCACACTTAACCCACCCACCACCACCATAACAACCCACATCCACCACCATCATCCATCATCCATCATCCATCATTGAGTGGGTGTAGTAGTATCGAGATCCAAGATTGATAGTAAGAGTTCTTGACAATCAAAGGCCATGTTTGCCTAAGTCTCTTACATCACTTGGTGAAGACAAGCATTTAGTGTAATACTTTTTGTTTTTAATCTTTTTGCACTTTTTATTTGGTTATGTATGAATGACTTTAATAACTAGTTTCTTATGTTGAAGGTGAAACTTCCTTATCATTTGTCTGTGGTGTCTTGGCGTTATTTTACTGTCTATATAAAATAAAAGATTTACACCATTCATATCTCCACGGTCTATATGGAGATATGTTGGCTACCTGGTCGGGGGTTAAGGGAATGGTTTGGTAAGCGTCTTGCCTTGTTCAGTGTATAGATCCTACAAGGACCTGGGTCAAGCTTAGTAGGACCTCCTTCAATATCCACTGGTATTGGATGGCGGGGGTTCGAATTTCTTGATCCCCTCATATGTAAACTACTATTAAAACATTAACCCGGCTATTTAGGATTGTATCCCTGCTGACTCAAACTACTTAGCCGAGGGTAACGTCACCTTCAAAAGAGGGGTCTACCACATTACGCATTAATAACTTAATTAATTATCTTTCAATAATCCAACCCTTTAGGATTGTATCCTTGCTGACTCAAACTACTGGGTTGAGGGTAACGTCACCTTCAAAAGAGGGGCGTACTACTATAACTAAGATAATCTCTTAAAAAGTACAAAAGTGCGGAAATAATCAAAGGTTACACTAAAGGCGAGTCAGATCCAAGTGATTCAACTTGTCTATCTATTTTTTCTTTTTATTTTTATTTTTCAGCATTTTTAGTTTTTATTTTCATGTTTAAATCTTTTTCTAAAATTTTGATTTGATTAGACGTTGAGGATAAACCGGTACAAAAAGCTCTTGTGTCCTTGGACGACCTCGGTATCTTACCAACGCTATACTACGCTCACGATGGGTGCACTTGCCCATATGTGTGTTCAGTGTTAGTAAAATATCGTGTTTTATAAATTTAAAACTTGACTAAAGTGTAAAAAGGGCTAAAAATATACATAAAATTATATAACACCGCATGCACATCAAGTTTTTGGCTCTGTTGCCGGGGACACAAGGATTTTAAGAAAGTTAGGAATCAACGGCCTAATCGTTTTTCTTATTTTTCTGTTTTTTTTAGGATTTTTCGTAAATTTTCAGCTTCTGCAGAACTCAGCACGGGTCGTGCCCGCTGAACACGCCCCGTGCCCAATCTTTGGTACTGGCAATACTGTTTTAAGTCAGACAGTAGCTGAACACGGGGCCGTTCCCAATCAACACGCCCCGTGTCCAAGTATCAGATACTGAAAACAGAACCGTAAGATCCCGACGGTTGGTAATTTCTGACACAACCATGAGTGATACTGATATTTTTTACTTCCGACCCTCTTATGGTACGTGGTGTCAAATATGTGGCGGAAATCATGAAGATTTAAAATTTTATTTTTTAAATTACAAGCCCCACTATATAGACCCATTGTTTTCCTGTAGCCTTAAGAGGGGCGAAAGTAAAAATAATCCATATCTCTCCCTCGAATGCTCTCAATCGACCCTTCTAGGAGAAATGCTTCTTGATGAATTATTTCAAATGGAAGATCTAATTCTTAATTGGGTAAAATAACTTGAGATGGATATCATTAATTCACCTCAAGACGATACCCAAGAAGAATTGTTGAGATCGCATTCGAATAAAAACAACTTCGTTGTTCCCGAAATCACCTCTGACTCTCGTGAAGACTTGAACGATAGTCGTCCCTGTGTCGATTGTGCCGTGAAGGACACTCCATCGACTTCATTCGATGCATACATAGACCTGAGCGATTCGGCATACACCTTCTTTAACGAGAGCCCGGGAAAGGGTTGGACTTGTCCACCTACATTTAGCATATGAATCACCCTTACCGACAACCTCTTGCGTTCTCGTCTAAATCTAGAACAATTAAGCTATCTCAGGTACTTCAGTGTTGTTTCGTCCAGTAAGGAACCACCCGATCAGAAAAAATTCCTTAAAAATAGACGAAACTTCATAAACAGCCTCTAGGCACGGGGCCGGGTCCAGGTCAGCACGCTCCCGTGTCCACCAAAAGATTCTCGTCTGACTTTTGTTCAGAATACGGACAAAATGTGTCAGGATCTTGTCTGCACAAGGGGTCGTGTCCAGCCGACACGGGGCCGTGTCTAGCTTGCTGTCGTTTTCTATAAAGGCATCAAGATTCCTGCACATTTGGACCACTCCAAAGACAAAGATCTGGTGGGATCTTCACACATACCATCCTAGGTATATTCTAAAGAAGGTTCTCAACAACCATCTTGTCTTTTCTACTTTTGTCCATTGCCTTCTTCTTCAATTTTTCCCTCAACACCTCCATTAGAGCTTGAAATCACCATGGTTCCAAGCTTTATTGTGATGTTTGTTTGGTTTTTATTCAAGGAATCTTGTTAAAAATAAGTTCTACAACATTGTTTTAAGTTATTTATGCTTAAAAATGCTTTAAAATCAGAAAAATAATTTGAAACTCCAAGATTCCTTGTTCCAAAAATCTGCAGACAGGTGAACACGGGGCCGTGCTCATTGAGCACGGGGCCGTGTCCGAGCTACTGTTCCAATAAAATTGAACTCTTTTCGGTCTTTTTTCTCAGAGTGGCGAGCAGAACTAGCGGAACATTTTCATTGCACTCTAGGAACAACCGACAAGGGAGAAGGTCATCAACGGTAGAAGACTCTCTTGGAAACTACGTTTACGCTTTAAGAGAGGCCATTGATGAGATGACGGGAGTAAAAGAAGCATTGGTTGACCGTATCAATCACTTAACGGTGGGACTAGAAGGATGTCTTCGAGAGGTGAACCTTTTGCACCAAAGGTTGAACATTTTCGCTTCTCCTCCTTTGGTACCAATCATCACCCAAAGGGCATGGAATGTGGTACCGGAAGTCATCATACCGGCCGAGTGGTAAACCATACACCCGGAGCCCCCTCGAGACATATTACAAGGGGTTCCGGTTGGTGTCACTCCCCCTCCACAAGATGTTGAGGAAAATGAGCCCGTCTTTTTCCTCCCAAGAGAGATAGAAGAATGGCTTTAACAACGTCTAGGGGACACCCCTCGGTACGGAGTTCTGCGAAGCCTTTAAATACCGGAAAGCTATTTCCGGAATTTTGATTCCTATTATAAGAGTAGAACTCCTTAGGATGATTTTATGTATCACTTGACCTATTTTAGGACTTTTTAGTTTTTATTTTTATTTTTCTGCTTTGTTTTTAAATTTCTAGGGCCCTATGTTATTTTAATGAAATGATGGTTTTAATTAAATTGGTGTTTGGATGATGTTGTAATGGGTAAAACACACTCGGGATGGTGAAGGATACTAAGGGAAACTTGAACCAACACCCCATGCACAAAAACAGAGCTTCCTGACAATTTTTCTTCATTACAACAAGTTCAGCATGGGCCGTGCCCAGCCAACACGGCCCCGTGCTGAAAGGTCTACAGAAAATCGCCCAGTTCAGGTAACTGGACACGGGGCGTGTTCGCTGAACACGCCCCCGTGCCCAGCCTTCTATTACTTTCTGATGATTTTTGTTACTGGCAAACTGAACACGGGACCGTGCCCGGACACCACGGGCCTGTGTCCAGCTGCCCAGTAACATTAAATTTTGTTTTTAACACACCTTTTACACATTCAATCAACCTAAAAACTTATTTTTGGGACACATTGAGGACAATGTGTAATTTATGTGGGGGGGGGGGGGGATGCTAAAACCTTGAATTTTGCAAGTCCTAATTACAAGCCTTACACAAAACTCTATTGGAACCGCTAAACACCCCAAATTTTTTCAAAAACTTTTCATTTTTTTACTTGTCTTGGTTTAATTTGGGAATTACAAGTTCTAAAAAGGTTATATTTTTACAAATTTACAACCGATAGCGTCGTGATAAAAAGAACCAACATAAGAAAATTATGAAACGGCATGACAAATCTAGTTAAAATTTGATTGTATATACTTGATCACATAAAAACTCATTCCCACAAAAAGTGAGTTTTGAGCCTTTATTGAGCATACAAATACACATCTTTAAACTAAATGCTCATTTTTCGTTTCTTGTGTTCATAGTTTATGACTCTAGAACTTGCCATGACGATACATTCCCGGTCCTTATGTAACACCCGTCTTTTACTTTTCATTATTTAATCATAAGAAAAGTGGTGATTGTAAAAAAAAAAAAATTTAACTAACAAAAAACTTAGTTAGTAAACTAAATCATATTTCATCATAGTATTTAACATAGTAAAATATCCGGTTTCAAACATAGGTAATTCAGTAGTATTTACAATACTACATGGATCAACTAGATTAGATTAGTGCGGAAGCATCCAAAAGTTTCGTGTTCGGTTCTTGAAACATCAACTTGATCATCGTCCACATACTTGCAATACCTACAAACTGAAATTTTGACAAATATTAGTTTTAGGGTTCTTAGAAAATTTGCATAATCGAAGCAACGCTCAAAAACGGATTCGATTAACTAAATATGCAGAAATTTAACAAAATTTTCTGGACTCTACCGTAACTTACGGTATCTACCGTAAGTTACGGTAGACGCTGCATGATCATGGTCTGCCGTAAGACAGTAATGAACCACCGTAACCTTTTTGTTCTCCACCGTAAGTTACGGTAGAGACCGTAACTTACGGTAGGTTCTGTAACTTTGTTGTTTGACCCATTTATTCAATTCACCCAAATTTTTCAGTTTTAAAATCAGTTTGTCTTTATTTTGGCTCTTTATTTATTCGACTCGTTTGCCTACAAGTTTCAACATCTTGTTTCTTTGTCATCTCATGTTTACAACCGATTTACTCAATCTCGGTTTACCCACTACAACGTTTCGCTCCCTTAAAAGGGGCACTTACACAATAATCATCATGCTTGTTTTCTAAGGGTTTAAGCATGCTATTTCTCGGACATTTGACAAGTAAAAATTTAGAACTTTAATCCCTCTACAAGGGTTCATATTTTTGCAACTAGTTAGCGTGTCCGCTTCACAGCTTACGCTTTAACAACATGCATTGTTTTCGAGGATTTTAACATGTTCCTCTTATCAATTTGACATGCATCTTTATCCCCACACTATGGGTTTGTTTATAACAAGTTTAGCGTATCCGCCTCACGGCTTTCGCTTTAATTATATATATATATATATATACTTGACCAATCACAATAGATGGTTATTAATTTCTATATTTGTAACTCAACTTGTTTTAACCTGTTTGGATGCCGAATGGGTGTCAACATTACAAGACACATCCAAACTCTATTTCTAGCATATGTTTTGACCCGTTTTTCTTGTCTAAGACATCCTGTCACTACCGTGACTTGACAGGTTTTCCTTGTTTACCAAATTTCAGTATAACAAAGTAAGACTAACAATTAAACATAATGTAGCGAAACTATAAATCGCGTACCTTTAAAGCACACCCTTCAAGCGCGTATCTCCTCCTCCGGCTTGTCCGCTCGACGATCCGGGTTCTTTGCCTAAGGAGTTCAATTCAACTTCAATTTAGAACCCTTTTTGTAATTATAAACACATAATTTACCATAACAGTCAATTATGCGTTTTCATCCGATTTTTAATATATTAATCCCCACTTAGGCATTTCAACAAACACCTAGCGGGTCAGATTTCTACATAATCATTACCAAGTTCATGACTTGTTATCTTATCTAAATCAACTTTAATTAGGCGATTGTACACATATTTCAACATCACTTTTTCAGAAATTATCTCATAAATTCAGATTACACTACAACAAGAATCTTAATCCTAGTGTTTATCAAGTTCTACTAACTTATTAATCACCTACTATGGTGATTATGAACCTTACAAGTATCATGCAAGACTTTGACAAGAAATCATCTAGGGTTTGTCCCTAAACCTCATATCACTTCCAATTTCATATATCCAACACATAATCAAGCTCAACATTCGATTTCTATCACATGCAAGGAATTTGAGTTGAATCAAAACAACCTAATTTGGCATACCTTATGATCCCTTTGACGAGGTGATCACGAATCTATGTTCAGATCTCGATTTTGACTTGGTTTGAGCCTTCAATTTGTGAATTTTGTGTGAAAACTAGGGTTTGGAGGAACCCCTTGTCGCCCCCTGCTTCTTGATCGACCAGACACACCATTTGAGTGTGTTTGGTGTGTTTTAATTTTGTTTTAAGTGATTAAGTTTCAATTTTAACAACATAGGCCCCTCCACTTTTATTTAGTTTATATCTTTGGCATTTTAAATTCATTCGTGCTTTAAAACAAGATAACTAACTAACTAATTGGTTTATTTATTTCCTAGTTAGCTCGTTCTCGTTTATTTTGTACTTTATATTATGTTAATATAAAGCTTCTTAAATTTCGGGGTGTTACACCTTACCAACTTAAACCCAAGTAAGTAAATGATGGAGGCATTAGGACTAACCATTTTTCTTTCAACACCATTATTTTTCCTTTTTTTACCTCCTACCAAAAATCCCCCTAGTTAACCCCTTTGATCCTAAACCTTTTCATTTCTAAACCCACAAAACAAACACCCTTTTACCCACCAAAACCCCTTTTCATTTTAAACCCTTTATTTTAGTAAAAAGCTTGGTTTTTCATGTGACATTCCTTATAAAAAAATGATGAAGTCAAGAAATAAACAAACAAGTTCATCAAAAAGAACTTTGTTTGAAGAATTGCTTCATTAGTATAAAAAGTTAGAAAAATAAAAAGTCTTACGAAAACCGACGCTTTTTACGCCTTTCGCCCTTTTCTACTAACCACTAACCCAACCACCTACCTTTAACCCAAGCCTAACCGTTCCCCAAAAAGTCCTCTTGATATTTACAAAGGTGTATAGTTAAAAAGGAGGAGGATTGATTGCTTGGCAAGCATATGGTAGAAGTAAGTTCCATGCCGCTCTCGAGTGTTTCACAAAAATACATCTTCGGCCGAGTGTTGAGTGATCTCCCGTGAGGTATGTGAACTTGTATATAAATAGAATTTTAAAGAGTCATGTTATGCCCAAATAAGTAATTTCTCTTATGTAATGTTCTAAATAAATCATAACGAATAGGATTGTAAATAAAATAAAAATAAAACCTAATAAAAATGTTGGAATCCCGGCACTCAATATAAGTCCCAAAACCTTCTCTTCTACCCATTCCATTTCGGAGTGTAAGCCACATTATAAAGAGTTTTGCTTGAGGACAAGCAAAGATTCAAGTGTGGGGGTATTTGATGTGTGTAAAATGCAACATATAAATTACATCAAATGCAACATAAAACTAACCTTTTTTTTAGTACTAATGTTGGAAAAAGTGTGCTTTTGTCTTCCTTTTGTATTTTCAGGGATAAAAGAGCTTAAATGAACAAAAGAAGCAAAAATGCAGATAAATCTAACAATAATACAAGAAAAGGAATAAACGTGGCATGCCCGACCCCTCGACAGCATCTCCCCAAGCAAAAACAAGAAGTTAGAAGGCTGAACACGCCCCGTGTCCATTAAACACGGGGGCGTGCCCAAGAGTCTGCAGAAAAGACAAAGTTGTAGAAGCTTCTATCTCCCAACACGGGGTCGTGCCCAGCGGACACGGGGTCGTGGTCAACGCTAAGATTCGTAGAATCCAAGCAAATCTTGATAGTACATGTTTTGGTCAAAAATTACCGAAGCAATTAAGTGATCAAATTAGTTATGTGAGGTAGTGTGCTGAGAATATGTGTTGAAAAATATGCTGGCTTGTTAGTTTGCAAAAACAGTTTCAGGATATAACTCAGGATATCGAGCTATATCTATGATCAAACAGTGAGCAAAAATGCAAAGGGTGACACGAAGTATACGAGGAAAGCCCTTGATCAATCTAGATCGCCGGCATAAAACCTCAGGAGCTGACAATCGCAGCTGCCTTATTCTTCTTATTACTTCAAATATCAGAATACAGTGCAGGATATGATGCGGATCAACTAGGTGTTACAATGTAATTTGAATACAAGTGTTAGTGCGTTGTGAGTGTTTGCAAGTAGAGAGGAAGAGTGTGCGAAAGATTGTGTGTGTTTCTATCTGATCCGATCAACCCATTTATAGTAAAATAAACTAACTAGCTTATTATTCAGGGATCCAACGAATATTCCACAGGTGAACATTGCAGTCCACGTCTTCCGGCTTCAACGTCTATAATATAACTGATTTAACCGGGTCTTGAGGATAAGAAGTCCACCTGACCGTTAGAGACTGGTTACAACAATCTACACGTGAGTCAATTAGTAACTACCAGGATATAGCATCAGGATGTTACCAATATCCTGATCCAGCATCCTGGTCACAACAAAACAAACAAAGTCAGAATATTTGTCATGATATATGAGCAGAAAATTACCCATAACAGTACACATACGCTTCTGCACACGGGGCCGTGTCCAGCAGACACGGGGGCGTGGTCAACTAATGCCGACAAACTGCATTTAATGAAGAAGAGAAGATGGATGGACACGGGGCCTGTCACGGCCCCCGGCCCGGTTTGACCCGGTCCAGGATCCGCGGGACAGAAACCCCGTGGTATTTATTTAATTTGGCAGCGGAATTATTAACAGGATCGTTTAAAACTTGAAAATGCCTGATTATTTTATTTCATAATTAGGGACAAACCCCGTAATTTACAATAAGGGAATTTCACTGGGAAACCCCTATTTTACAAAAAAAAAACATGTTTCTTTAATTTTGTTAAGCCACTTCTTCAAGCTTGTAGTGCTACACGACACTTTTTCCTGGATCACATCAGATCACCTGAAACATGTTTTAAAAAGGTTTTATCAGCAGGGAAATACTGGCGAGTCATTCAAGTTGCACAAAACGACCCGTTGTTTTAATATACAGTATAAAGGGTGATTACATTGTTTCTATCAACCAATTACCCCAAATCGATATTTGTCACTCGGCTGTATCTATGACTATGGTCAGATCACCCATTGGCTAACCCGTTGTCCAATGGTGACGGGTATCAAGTAATGTATACAAAACCCCACATACCGGAAGTAATTAAAGATTACAAAGACTTAATCCCTGTAATTATAACTTTGAAAACAAACATGATTTTGAAAGTTAATTTGGTAAAACGAGAATGACTCACATTGTAGATTTAAACGGGCAACGTTTAGCCTGGTTAACCTAAGACAATAACAATGCACACGAAACTAGGTCAGTAACTTAATACAACTTTTACGAAAACTCACGAGATTGAAACCCTCACGACGAATGACAAAGTATAGCCCAATTAAGGGGAGTACTTAAACATCCATCAGACTGGTCTCCATCGATCGGACATTAAATCGTATAAGTGATCGAGTTATTACCCTGTTGTCAGGGCAGCGTTTCGTGCTGTGTGTGTGTGTTTTGTAGTAAACAAACGATATCTCAATGTACGAATTGAGTTTTTACGTCGAACCAACGCCCAAATTCAAGTGCCACACCCCTCTATTTATACTGAAAATTGGGCTCCCTCGCGTGACGCGAGGGCCTGTCGCGTGACGCGAGGGCACCCCCTCTAGCATAGGGTTGCCTCGTGTATTTGTAGCTTAGCTGAGTCAACGATTCGATAAAATTCGATTTTTACGGAAAACTGTAAGGATAATATCAACTAGGAAACACCCCCCTGAGTTTTAGGGGCCCTGATCCTAGTTCCGATTGTTCTGAAAATTTTAGGGGTCATGCAGTATTACTTGGGGATCTCAATTAGGGTTTCCTATTGAACAAAATAAAATAAGAAATAGGACTTTTGGTGAGAGTTGTTACATCCTCCCCACCTTATAAAAATCTCGTCCTCGAGATTTACTGGAACAAGTAGGGATACTTTCGCTTCATCTCTGATTCCAGTTCCCAAGTGTATTCAGGTCCTCTCTTTGAATCCCACTTGACTTTGACCAGCACTAGTCATTTGTGCTTGAGAAACTTGACCTTTCTGTCTTCTATCTGTAGTGGCTTCTCAACAAATTTTAACTTTTCATTTACCTCTACATCTTGAAGAGGTACTACCAGGGATTCGTCAGATAGACATTTCTTGAGATTGGATACATGAAATACATCATGTACCCCGGCTAGCTCTTCTGGTAGTTGTAAACAATAGGCAACTGGTCTTATTCGCAGGATTACTGGGAATGGTCCTACGTACCTTGGACTTAGCTTTCCCTTCTTCCCGAACCGAACTACTCCTTTCCAAGGAGAAACTTTCAAGAGTACCTTATCTCCGACTTGAAATTCCAGAGTTTGGATCGTCCTTTCACTTTGTCCATCTGTTTGGGGATGGTAAGCTGTACTTAAATTTAATCGCGTCCCCATGGCTTCTTGGAAACTTGTCCAGAAATGTGAAGTGAAGCGACTATCTCTATCCGACACAATGGAGAGTGGAACTCCATGTAGAGATACTACTTCGTCTACGTACAACTTTGCTAACCTTTCCATGCTAAAGGTTTCTTTCATGGGTAGGAAATGAGCTGATTTGGTTAATCGATCCACAATTACCCAAATTGCGTCGTTACCTTTTCTGGTTTTGGGCAACTTAGTAACAAAATCCATGGTTATTAGTTCCCATTTCCAAATAGGCATTTCTAATTGTTGAAGTAACCCTGAAGGTTTCTGGTGTTCTGCCTTAACTTGTGAACAAGTTAGACACTTAGATACATATCTCGCTATGTCCTTTTTCATACCTATCCACCAGAAATTATTTCTTAAATCTTGGTACATCTTATTATTTTCAGGATGCATGGTATACCTAGATCTATGGGCTTCCTCTAAAATCTTATTTCTTAATTCTCCTTGCTTAGGTACCCAAATTCTTTTCTTGTGGAATCTCCAAATTCCGTCAGCTCCTTGCTCTAATTCCTTTATTCTTCCTTTCATTCCTTCAGCATCATCCTTTATTTCTTTTCTTGAACATTCTTCAGTTGTTCCATTAAGTCTAATTGTAAACTTAATCTAAGAGCACGAACTCGCTTTTGCTTTTCATGATACTTACGACTTAGAGCATCTGCGACTACATTTGCTTTTCCTTCGTGATATTGAATATCACAGTCGTAATCACTTAGAATTTCCATCCATCTTCTTTGCCTCATGTTTAATTCTTTTTGCCCAAATATGTACCTTAAACTCTTATGATCCGTATTGACTGTAAACTTACTTCCATACAGACAGTGCCTCCAAATTTTAAGGGCAAAAATTATTGCTCCTAATTCTAAGTCATGGGTCGTATAGTTTTCTTCATGCTTTTTCAGTTGCCTTGAGGCATACGCAATTACCTTTTTTACGTTGCATCAGCACACATCCTAATCCTAGCTTAGAAGCATCGCAATAAACTTCAAAATCTTATGTCCCTTCTGGTAAGGCAAGGATTGGAGTGTTTGTTAACCTTTGTTTTAAAATCCTAAAGGATTCTTCCTGTCTAGGTCCCCATTCAAACTTAACTGATTTACATGTTAGCTTAGTTAATGATACAGCTATTATAGAAAAATCCTTAATAAAGCGCCTATAATACCCAGCTAATCCTAGAAAACTTCTAACTTCCGTAGCTGATTTCGGGACCTTCCATTTGGTGATTGCTTCTATCTTGGAGGGATCTATGTGAATACCTTCATGATTCACCATGTGACCTAAAAATTGCACCTCTTGTAGCCAAAATTCACACTTCGAGAATTTGGCGTAAAGCTTTTTGTAACGCCCCGCGTTTTCATAACTTTCCATATTTAGAATCCATTGTTCATATTTCTATTTTTGGAAACTTTGGATCCTAGTATTCGTCGTTTCGTCTTAATCTTTGAAAAAAAAATCTTTATCTTTAATCTAATTCGTTATAAAATGAGTATTTATTCATGGTTTAATTAACTAAATTAGTTGATTTTTACTATTTAAAAAGTTCATTTTTATAATAATCCAGTTAGTCTCGTTAAACTTTGAGTTAGAAAAGGATACAAACTAACCCGGTTAATTTAATTGTAAAGATTAATTCTTTTAGAAAATACGTATAACCTAGTTAGTTGGTCAACCATGTTATATAACTTAGCTAATTTATTTAAACCCTTCAAAGGTTAGGGGTTGGAATAGTCTTTCCTAAAAACTAAAAATGCAGCAAACCCTAACCTCTTTTATTAACAGCCGCTCCTCTCATTTCCCTTATCTCTCTCCCTCGTGAATACATAAAGCTAGCACTGAACTCTTCCCTCTCACATAACTTAGATCAAAGAAACCTCCCACCCACTCGGTCTCCTTCTCCGGCCGAACTCCGGTGCCCTGTTTCTTCCGGCGACGAGCGCACACATCCACAACCACCCTCTCACCCCCTTCTTCTTGAACCACCACCCACACCTCCACTGCTGTTCGAGGAACGGCCGGCCACCACCATTTCGGTGGTGGCGTATGGCGGCGAGTGCTCAGACGAGAGAAGAGATACGAGGAGAGTGAGAGATGAAAGAGAGGAATCAGAGACGCAGCAAAGCCATCCGCGGCGGCGAGGTCTCGACGGGTCGACGTCGGTAGCGGCTGGGTTCTGGCAGTTCGAGTCTGGACTTGGGCTTCGGTTTGGGTGTCGCATCACAATCGATTCAGGTTAGAATCTGGTTCCATTTCGATTCGGTTTCATTCGTTTGAGTTTTGGTTCGATGTGTTAATTTTGAGGACTTTGGTTCGATTCAGATTTGTTTCGGGTCCACCTTGGTTCAGTTTGGCTCTCGGTCAAACCAGGTCAAGCCTGGTCAACTGTGGTCAAACACTCGCGGGTTCGAGCCAACATCAGACAACCTCCGCTTTGGTTCGTTTGGGTTCAGTTTTGGTTTGGGTTTGGGTTTCTGTTTTGTCATTTATGGTCAACACCGGGTCAGACGGTTCGGTTACGGGTCCAGATCTGTTTGGGTGTTTAGTCGCAAGAAAACGAGGACAAAGTTTAAAGTTGGTTCAAGTCGAGTTTTGGTTTCCGGTTCAGGCCTGTTCTTGTTTCGGGTTCACGTCCCTTACCTCACTGTTTCGGTATACCTTTCCATCTCTCATGTTTTACCATTCTTTTATTTTAACTAATTTAAACTTATGTTGTTTTCTTTTTAGTTTCTATAGATATCATACAAACACGATTTTTCGTCTTATATTTTACGAGAATGCTTATATAAATTGTTTACATTATGATTGTCGTTGAGTTTTGAATATTATATCGACAAATTGCATTGTCGGGATCGTCCAAAACAGAGGAGACACTGCCCGATTTTCGGAAGATCTCGTAAAACGAAACGTGCTATTCTTATAAAACGAAACCTATCGAAGTCCTTTTATATACAAAGAAAAAAAATATAAATTTTATTGTTTCGTATTAATTAATATTTTATCGCGAAACCGAACTTTATATAACTTGTAAACATACATAGAAAAATATATAAATAATTATATTGTGTCGTTTATTATTAAATTTTGACAATTTTATAGTCGAACCACTAATGAAAACGTATCGAATTCAAATATCTTTTATAATAATAATGATAAGCGTATATTTATTTTTAACAATACTTCTATAATATTTTCGATAGAGTTAATTTAGAACCACTACATGAACTATATAAAATATATATATGCATATAAAACTTATCCATTAACTACATATACTCTAAATTCCAATTCAATTCCTCCGTCATAATTCCGAATACTCATACACCCCCGTTTACCCATATAGGGTGACTTCGGTGTTCCACCCTCCTAAACCCATCAACTCGTCATATGGATAATCGGAAGACTTAGCAATTATGTGAGTATACTCGTATTTCCCCTTTTTACTTTTACCACTTTTGGGGTGTAACATGTTTACTTATCAACAACTTACACATGAACATTTTGCTTAAACACATGAACATTCCTATAACATGCTTGTATACGTGATTGCTTGATACTTTAAACTTGGGTGAAACTTTATGTGTTGAACTTATCATTAACTTGTACGAGCCTAACCGTGACATATGTAGCGCTATAGGATTGACGCCCCGCCCGTAGACTTGTGGTTATGTCATGCAGCATCTCGCGTCTCTTTTGGGTTGATTTGTTAGACACATGCCAAATTTATTGTTTATCTTGAATCACATGCTTGCTATGAGGTATTGTTTAAAACTTATCTTTTGTTATGTACGTACCAAACTTGTATACTCGCCATTGCTTTTGCATTGAACTTTATTTTAAACATGTTACAGGTTGAGGATGATGATGCTATGAAATGAAGTAGCGTTGATGCCTAGATACACATATAGACGTTTAGGTTTAATCATTGTACCAATTTTGATTATGTTGTATTGTATTTCCCTTAAACTTGGTGTTATTTGATTTCCTTGTAATGTTGACAAATGAATTATGCAATGAAATCGGTTTATTAAATATTGTCACCAATAGCGTTATGATGTCTCTAGCAATCTTCACACTTCGTCTCATCCCGATGTTTCCGCCATTGGTTGGGGTGTGACAGATTGGTATGAGAGCCATAACTATAGGGAATTATGAAAAGTAGGAATGCTTTAACCTAGTCTATAGTTTTAGAGGTTTATTCTTACGTCTTGCTTGAAACTACTTGCATGCTACTCTATTTGCTCTTATTTATTCGCTTTGACGTTTTAAACATATATGTCGCTTGTGTGTTAATACATGACGTGCAATTCTTACGTGACAATACTTGTCTTATTATGTGTCGATACTTGATCTATTGGTCTATTCTTTGTGTGTTATTCTCGACATGCCTTTTATGTGCTTATACTTTTTCGTTATTTCCTTTAACATATGCCTTTTTCCAAGGCACTATACTCGATTTTTGTCAAACACGAAAACATTCATATTATACAAACGAGACGAGTTTGCCAAAATAGGCGTGAAACCCACAATTTGGTAAACGACTTTCATTCCGTTTGATTCTATTTTGCACGAAATTTACCATTAAGTTAGGAGTGAAATCCACATCTTAATGGAAATTTCAAATTTAAATTCGTCAAGTTAGGGTACGACGTCGTCAAGTTAGGGGTGAAACCTGCACCTCGTCGACTAGTCCCACTCCTTGATTTTCAAAAATCCCGCCAAGTCTCGAATTTTTGATGGATTGGGAACATGTAGTAACTGGAAGGGTGAGTACCGTTAGCCGAGATATCGGCGAGAGTATTCCACCTATTAGGCCAAAGCATGTTTCTCAATTTCAAAGATCTTTCGACCACTTTGGTTAGTCAATGTTCCGTTTGGAACCATCCAAGTTTTATTCGAGCTTACGCTTTATTATTTTCGATCTTGTGACAAATTTGAATAATCTTTTTTTTCGAGATTTCATTTTGCGCACACGTCATACTCTTACTTTTTATACGATTATACATTATTAGCATGCATGATTTCACGTAATTTTAATTACACTTTTGTAACGAGCAGAGACATATAATCGAGATAGGAGTGATTTCCTTACCTTGACGATTAACTCCGCTTCTTTTCTCATCCTACAACGACCTCACCAACGGATTAGGGGTGATTCCCTTACCTAAGTGATCGTTACCAACGCTTTCTTTTAATAGGCTATATAATATGTAAACACGATCATGTTTATACCTAAATCATTTATCATGTATTTCAAATGCTTCATTTATTTAAACGTACCTCTTATTCTATAATCTAATTTCACATCACTCGCATACACAAAATTTTAATGTTACCAATAAACGTGTGTTCCTCGATTTTCGAAATTTCACGAAATACTACTTGTCAGCCTAGTCGGTTTAATAAATCCGTTGCCCACAAATTCACCAATCAACGTAAACATTGAAACACGCTCCTCCCACACCATTAAACTAGAGATTGTTATTCTCAATTGAGAATCAAATCAACTTTTTCGCACACACCTATAAAATATTACCAATATTATTCAATCATTTACAAAAAAAAAACTCCTTTTCAAAACCAATGAAACATTTTTCAACAATCACTAAGTTCACGTACCAAATTCCTTTTTCTAAGGATCAACTTTTTCACAAGAAGCTGTAAGTTTCAAAATTTTCTAACACAAAGTTGCTTAAAATGATGCAAACTTATTAATCTCTAGAACTTTTTCAAAACCTCACTCAATACATCAATTAAATTCAAAACACGTGGACAAGGGAACTTCATAAAAACCGACAAATTTTCAACTTATGTAAACTCTTTTAAAACCGCAGTAGCATTTCCATTCCTTTACAAAGTACTTTCCACATAACCAATGGACGTTTAATACTCCCTTTACATTCACAAACTAGAGTCTGTATTTCGTGACAACTCGATCTATTTACATTCACAAACTATACACGCATATCATTTTACACGTTTTAGTCAATGTTTCACAACAATCTCATGCGTGTCACTCATCCCCTTTTCTTTCATACTCAAAACTTTTAAACGTTTACGCGCATAAACTCGTGTAGTTTGATTTATACTATAAACAAAATCATTATTTTCTACATCCATGCTTATACATTTTATGCCTTCACTTATGTTCACACTTACACATTTATGTTATACTCATGATTCAAAATTCGTACGTTTTACGTTAATACATACACTCACAATTATACACTTACGTTGTCCTTACAATCATGTCTATACTACATTCGTATTCATATTCATATTCATACGCTTTATGTTTTCATTTGCACTTACACAACTTTGTTACACTTATATTCATACACATATATTTTATTCATACTTAACCTTCATGTTTTACACCTATATTCACATTCATATTCATATTCATATCTATGCTCATACATGTTATGTTCACACCGATACTTGTATTTATACTCATACGCCTTGTGATTACGCTTATACTCATGTTTGTACTCGCATTTATACTCATTTTTCATACGTTTTATGCTTATGCTTATCCACATACTACTTACACGTTTTATGTTTATGCTCATACATACATGCATATTCATACTTAAACTCATGATTCATACATTCGTACCCATACACGAGCGTAATCCGAGTGATTTGCTTACGTGGGTCTCATACATACTTAAGCATGGACTTGCTTACATACTACATTCTTACACGTACACATTCTTAATGTTTAAATTATGTATACCATGACTCATACACGACTAGTACAAGCTATGCGGATCATGCGACGATCAATATAATCGCGGGTGCACACGTGATTATAGTGATGGGCGTATGAAAACCATAGTGTACTACTGTGTATGGTAAGACACGGAAAGTAACATGACACCGAATACGAAACGGACGTAATGAGGTCAAAACATGGTGGATACGCCGCTGGTACTTCCTATATATAAGTGTTTTCACCATATTACCAAACTTTCGTAAAACGTGCCATGAGAAATTCAGTGTTTTACAGACTTTTTGGACCTAATACAAACTTTAAACAACTCACAAACGCGTTATATCCGATCATCCATGACGAGACTTCATTCTTAACATGCTACTTTCATTTATCCGATACTTATGCTATTCTTACACTCGTAATCATTATCAGATCAATCGTTCACCCTTATACCTCAATTATTCTCTGTTGTCTCAAAATCCAAGGCCTCAATTTTAAACAATCCTCTTATGTTTGTCAAAACCTTTTCAAGTCTTCCTTCTGAATAAATTTCAGGACGAAATTTCCTAAAGGAGGGGAGACTGTAACGCCCCGCGTTTTCATAACTTTCCATATTTAGAATCCATTGTTCATATTTCTATTTTTGGAAACTTTGGATCCTAGTATTCGTCGTTTCGTCTTAATCTTTGAAAAAAAAAATCTTTATCTTTAATCTAATTCGTTATAAAATGAGTATTTATTCATGATTTAATTAACTAAATTAGTTGATTTTTACTATTTAAAAAGTTCATTTTTATAATAATCCAGTTAGTCTCGTTAAACTTTGAGTTAGAAAAGGATACAAACTAACCCGGTTAATTTAATTGTAAAGATTAATTCTTTTAGAAAATACGTATAAGCTAGTTAGTTGGTCAACCATGTTATATAACTTAGCTAATTTATTTAAACCCTTCAAAGGTTAGGGGTTGGAATAGTCTTTCCTAAAAACTAAAAATGCAGCAAACCCTAACCTCTTTTATTAACAGCCGCTCCTCTCATTTCCCTTATCTCTCTCCCTCGTGAATACATAAAGCTAGCACTGAAGTCTTCCCTCTCACATAACTTAGATCAAAGAAACCTCCCACCCACTCGGTCTCCTTCTCCGGCCGAACTCCGGTGCCCTGTTTCTTCCGGCGACGACCGCACACATCCACAACCACCCTCTCACCCCCTTCTTCTTGAACCACCACCCACACCTCCACTGCTGTTCGAGGAACGGCCGGCCACCACCATTTCGGTGGTGGCGTATGGCGGCGAGTGCTCAGACGAGAGAAGAGATACGAGGAGAGTGAGAGATGAAAGAGAGGAATCAGAGACGCAGCAAAGCCATCCGCGGCGGCGAGGTCTCGACGGGTCGACGTCGGTAGCGGCTGGGTTCTGGCAGTTCGAGTCTGGACTTGGGCTTCGGTTTGGGTGTCGCATCACAATCGATTCAGGTTAGAATCTGGTTCCATTTCGATTCGGTTTCATTCGTTTGAGTTTTGGTTCGATGTGTTAATTTTGAGGACTTTGGTTCGATTCAGATTTGTTTCGGGTCCACCTTGGTTCAGTTTGGCTCTCGGTCAAACCAGGTCAAGCCTGGTCAACTGTGGTCAAACAGTCGCGGGTTCGAGCCAACATCAGACAACCTCCGCTTTGGTTCGTTTGGGTTCAGTTTTGGTTTGGGTTTCTGTTTTGTCATTTATGGTCAACACCGGGTCAGACGGTTCGGTTACGGGTCCAGATCTGTTCGGGTGTTTAGTCACAAGAAAACGAGGACAAAGTTTAAAGTTGGTTCAAGTCGAGTTTTGGTTTCCGGTTCAGGCATGTTCTTGTTTCGGGTTCACGTCCCTTACCTCACTGTTTCGGTATACCTTTCCATCTCTCATGTTTTACCATTCTTTTATTTTAACTAATTTAAACTTATGTTGTTTTCTTTTTAGTTTCTATAGATATCATACAAACACGATTTTTCGTCTTATATTTTACGAGAATGCTTATATAAATTGTTTACATTATGATTGTCGTTGAGTTTTGAATATTATATCGACAAATTGCATTGTCGGGATCGTCCAAAAACAGAGGAGACTCTGCCCGATTTTCGGAAGATCTCGTAAAACGAAACGTGCTATTCTTATAAAACGAAACCTATCGAAGTCCTTTTATATACAAAGAAAAAAAATATAAATTTTATTGTTTCGTATTAATTAATATTTTATCGCGAAACCGAACTTTATATAACTTGTAAACATACATAGAAAAATATATAAATAATTATATTGTGTCATTTATTATTAAATTTTGACAATTTTATAGTCGAACCACTAATGAAAACGTATCGAATTCAAATATCTTTTATAACAATAATGATAAACGTATATTTATTTTTAACAATACTTCTATAATATTTTCGATAGAGTTAATTTAGAACCATTACATGAACTATATAAAATATATATATGCATATAAAACTTATCCATTAACTACATATACTCTAAATTCCAATTCAATTCCTCCGTCATAATTCCAAATACTCATGCACCCCCGTTTACCCATATAGGGTGACTTCGGTGTTCCAACCTCCTAAACCCATTAACTCGTCATATGGATAATCGGAAGACTTAGCAATTATGTGAGTATACTCGTATTTCCCCTTTTTACTTTTACCACTTTTGGGGTGTAACATGTTTACTTATCAACAACTTACACATGAACATTTTGCTTAAACACATGAACATTCCTATAACATGCTTGTATACGTGATTGCTTGATACTTTAAACTTGGGTGAAACTTTATGTGTTGAACTTATCATTAACTTGTACGAGCCTAACCGTGATATATGTAGCGCTATAGGATTGACGCCCCGCCCGTAGACTTGTGGTTATGTCATGCAGCATCTCGCGTCTCTTTTGGGTTGATTTGTTAGACACATGCCAAATTTATTGTTTATCTTGAATCACATGCTTGCTATGAGGAATTGTTTAAAACTTATCTTTTGTTATGTACGTACCAAACTTGTATACTCGCCATTGCTTTTGCATTGAACTTTATTTTAAACATGTTACAGGTTGAGGATGATGATGCTATGAAATGAAGTAGCGTTGATGCCTAGATACACATATAGACGTTTAGGTTTAATCATTGTACCAATTTTGATTATGTTGTATTGTATTTCCCTTAAACTTGGTGTTATTTGATTTCCTTGTAATGTTGACAAATGAATTATGCAATGAAATCGGTTTATTAAATATTGTCACCAATAGCGTTATGATGTCTCTAGCAATCTTCACACTTTGTCTCATCCCGATGTTTCCGCCATTGGTTGGGGTGTGACACTTTTCTTTTCTTAACAAAGTTAAGAGTGCATGTAGGTGCTCACAATGTTCGTCCTGACTTTTGGAATAAATAAGTATATCGTCGATGAAGATAATTACAAATTTATCCAAGTACGGTTTACAGATCCTATTCATCATGTCCATAAATACTGCTGGAGCATTTGTTAGTCCGAAGGGCATGACTGTAAACTCGTAGTGACCATACCTAGTCCTGAAAGTAGTTTTAGGTATGTCTTCTTCTTATACCTTCAATTGATGATATCTTGAGCGCAAGTCTATCTTAGAAAAATATCTAGCTCCTTGAAGTTGATAAAAAAGATCATCAATTCTAGGTAATGGGTATCGATTCTTAATTGTAACCTTATTCAGTTCCCTATAATCGATACACATTCGCATTGAACCATCCTTTTTCTTTACGAACAACACTGGTGCTCCCCAAGGGGATGAACTAGGTTGTATGAATCCTTTACTTAGCAATTCATCTAATTGCTTTTTCAATTCTAATTTCAGTGGGTGCTAACCGGTAGGGTGCTTTAGCTACAGGAGTAGTTCCAGGAATTAATTGAATTCTAAATTCTACCTCCCTATCTGGTGGTAATCCTGGTAACTCTTCTGGGAATACATCCAAGTATTCTGAGATTACAGGAATTTCCTTAAGTTCCTTACCCTTAGTGCTAATGATTACCGAAATCATATACACTATTCCTTGCTTTCTTTCATAACTAGCAACTTTCATTACTGAAATGAACTTCATGGGTTTACGCGGCTTATCTCCTGTAATCATAATTACTTCTCCTGTGGGTGAATAGATTTTTATGGAGTTCTTATCACAAAGGATTCGAGCATGGTTGGCTACTAACCAATCCATTCCTAACATGACATCGAATCCAGCTAAATTCATGGGTAATAGGTTTGCAGAAAATTTATGACTTGAAAGTTCTATATTTGCTTTTTGCAAAACCGTATTGTTAGGATCGGAGGCTCTCATGATTGTGTTTGTTTGTATGTTTGGAATGATTTGTAAATATGAAAACATGTAAAGTGCAGCGGAAATGAAAACAAACTTTGTAAACACAATCAAATGGAGAAAATAGTTTGATAAACAATTGCTTCTCATAGAGTCAAAAGATTTACAAGTCAAAGCAAAAGATTACAGATATGCTTACAAACTAAACTCCCCCTCAGCCTGATGCCCCAAGGTTGGTTGCACACAAGATGAAAGGATTAGACATGAGGAGAAGAACTCGCTCAGTCAATCAAATGTAACAGTACAGGGTACTGTTACATTTATAGGCAATCCAAACCACTGAGGTATCTCAGCTGACGTCACCATGAAAGCGACGTCTAACAGCCTAACAACCTGTATCTACTGTCCTTACACAAACACTGCTAACCTAACCACTGACTATACATAAAACATATATTTCACTAAACAACTGCTTTCTCTTTATGTCAGTGCTTTCCTCAAGGTTGATCAGTCCTTGACTGGGCAGTGCTTTATCATCAGTAGATAGGACCAGCAGTGTTGGATACTTCAGGGTTTTCATCAGCAGTTGAAAGGACAGCAGCAGTTGAATATGAACAGCAGATAGAGACCATCAGTTGTTATAAATCACTTTCAAGGGGATAGCAAAGTGTAAACTGCTGCTTATTGTGAATCCTCTGTTGTGACCTGGTTTTGGCTTTACATTATCTGTTCCTCTGGTAGGGTTCAATCCCAACACATATCTATGTTAACAGAATTCCCGTCTGCCGTTTCTACTGTAAAAACTTGCCTAAGTTTTGTTAAGGGTAGTTTAAGAGCTTGGCAGAATGAAGTATTTATAAAACTTTGGTTTGCACCAGAGTCAAATAATACTTTCGCATAAACGTTGTGAACTAAGAACGTACCAGCTATTACGTCAGGAATCAGTTCGGCTTCATGCGTTGTCAGCTGAAAGGCTCTTGCGTTTTTCTTCGTAATCCCTTCAGCAAGTTTGGCCTTGTTGTCAGCTGGCTTAACCAGTTTAGGGCATTCTGGTCTGAAATGCCCAGCTTCTCCACAGTTATAGCAGACCCTTGTTTTCTTTCAGTAATCTTCTTCACGATGTCCTACAGCTTTGCAAAAGTTGCAGGTTTCATTACATTTTCCAAAATGTTTCTTTCTGCAATTCCTGCAGAACGGCGGAGTAGAAGATTGCCCAGTTCCTCTTTTCTTGAAATTGCTATTATTACCCACACGAAATCCTTGGGTAATTTTCTGAGCTAATTCCTTTTTCCTGTTTTCTTCTCGCGTACGCACCAGTCCGTCAGTCAAAGTGTTGGCTAATTCCACCGCATCATCGATCGTGCGGGGTCTCGCAGCTTTGACAATATCATGGATCTCGCTAATTAAACCCCAAATGTAGCGAGAAATAAGTACCGGTTCTGGCGAAGCCAGAGTAGGCACAATTCGATCATATTCGAAGAATTTCGAAGTATACCCTCGGCAGTCAACATCCACCATCCGGTGGCTTAGAAACTTATTCGCCATCTGCTCTTTTTCATATTCAGGGCAGAATTTTCTTTCCACCAGACGCTTAAACTCCTCCCAACTCATGGCATAGGCCATGTCGCTTCCTTTGGCTTGCAACACCGTATTCCACCATTCTAATGCTTCTTCTTTGAAAAGGTGAGAAGCATACATGACTTTATCCTCCTCGGCACATTTACTTATTTTGATTACTGTCTTGGTTTTCTCCAACCAACGCAGCGCCGCAGTCGCCCCTTCATTGCCTGCGAACTCAACAGGTTTACAGGCAAGGAACTCCTTGTAAGTGCAACCAGGTGTTGCAGCTTTCATTCTTTTAAGAAACGGGGCTTGCATTCCATCATTATCATTATTATTATGGTTGCTGCCTCCATTTACGCTATTACTGAAGTTGTCTTCATGAGTACGTTTGCTGGGAATAATTTGTTGAGGTTCAACTGAATTTCGGGCAGCAACAAGAATTGCTGGAATAGCATTGGCTATTCCTTGAGCAACGATATTCTCGATATCTTGCCTATTGAGGAAGTGATCCTCATTGTTTTGCTCAGATTGGTTAATCTCATTAACTGGTTCATTATCAGCGTGTTCCATCTGGTAATTTTTATATATATATATATATATATATATATATATAAGTTATTAGCATAAAATAAATAACAACTAAATGCAGAACAATCGCACAAAATCACTTCACACGTATAGCCAAAATTGTCGATTTTTCGACTTCCGTTTTTATATATTATAGTATGCTTCGGTACACCCCCGTTATCTTACAAAAGTTTTATTTTTAAGTTATTTTACAGGATTATATTTTTACTACTATTATTATTTTGTTATTATACATCTATTCCTACAACCACACCATCACCATCACCATCTGCTAGCATCTCATCAGCGACGTTCCCTCTCGTCGTACTTCCAGGAGATCTGTTCTCCCACCTCCCGGATTCGATTCCCTGTGTCCACCAGCTCTTCGCCAAAATGGCGGAGTTCAGCCAAGTTCTCATTGCTCATCGGTGGGTTTGGTGCAGGCTCTAGGTCAAACTGAGGGAAAAAGGTATAAGGGTTATATAGGAGATTCTGGAATTGCCAGTCATTGGTCCACCATTCTTCCATCTCTCCTAGAGGTCGGGTGTTGATAATGGGATCTGGGATAGCCGGTTCCAAATTAACTGGGAGTTGGGTTTCAGCAGGGTAACTGAAGAGGTTTTCATTGACAGGCCTAAGGATATCACAATCTGCCAGTTTGCGATCCAACTCCTCCCACAATGGCATTTCCTGAGCTCGCCTGGAACTTTCCCCAATCTCTATTCCTTTCCCTTTATCCATTGGGTCCTCAGTCTTGGCAACTTTCTTAGTTGCTGGTTTCTTCTTGCGTACACGCCTCCAACCCACGAATCTTCTTCTCTTCTTCGGCTTTGGTTTTTCCGGAGGTTGAGCTTGGAATTCCATAGGTTCATCGATGTCGGCCCAATAACTGGAAAAGCCATCGAAAACTTCCATTTCAGCAGAATGGATAGTGATATTCTGAAGAGCTTCAGACAACTCATTCATGCTGTTTAGCATATATACAGAAATGCACACAAAATGCTAAGTTAAAATTTTGTAAATTAAATTTTCACAGAATCACAGAATGGCAATCAGAAAAATTAAGTATTTCTAAATACTTAATTGGCTTAAATCAGTGGCTCTGATACCACCTTTTTCTATCACGGCCCCCGGCCCGGTTTGACTCGGTCCAGGAGCCGCGGGACTGAAACCCCGTGGTATTTATTTAATGTGGCAACAGAATTATTAACAGGATCGTTTAAAACTTGAAAATGCCCAATTATTTTATTTCATAATTAGGGACAAACCCCGTAATTTACAATAAGGGAATTTCACTGGGAAACCCCTATTTTACAAAAACATGTTTCTTTATTTTTATTAAGCCACTTCTTCAAGCTTGTAATGCTACACGGCACTTTTTCCTGGATCACAGCAGATCACCTGAAACATGTTTTAAAAAAGTTTTATCAGCAGGGAAATAATGGTGAGTCATTCAAGTTGCACAAAATGACCCGTTGTTATAATATACAGTATTAAGGGTGATTACGTTGTTTCTATCAACCAATTACCCCAAATCGGTATTTGTCACTCGACTATATCTGTGACTATGGTCAGATCATCCATTGGCAACCCGTTGTCCAATGGTGACGGGTATCAAGTAATGTATACAAAACCCCACATACCGGGGACACAAGGATTTTAAGATAGTTAGGAATCAACGGCCTAATCGTTTTTCTTATTTTTCTGTTTTTTTAGGATTTTTTCGTAAATTTTCAGCTTCTGCATAACTCAGCACGGGTCGTGCCCGCTGAACACGCCCCGTGCCCAATCTTTGGTACTGGCAATACTGTTTAAAGTCAGACAGTAGCTGAACATGGGGCCGTACCCAATCAACACGCCCCGTGCCCAAGTATCAGATACTGAAAACAGAACCATAAGATCCCGGCGGTTGATAATTTCTAACACAAACATGAGTGATACTGATATTTTTTACTTCCGGCCCTCTTATGGTATGTGGTGTCAAATATGAGGCGGAAATCATGAAGATTTAAAATGTTATTTTTTAAATTACAAGCCCCACTATATAGACCCATTGTTTTTGTGACAACCCGAACTTTCAAGGTTAGTGACGTGTAATCTTGTGATCGTAACCCCATTAAACTTAAACGTTTGATAACTCGATTAGATAATTTATTGGAAATTGTTGGGTCGCGTATATGTTGGGCTTTATAACTATACTTTACAAGTACTCACCCTATCGGCCCAAATAGAACTCCTGAGCCCAACATGTCCTTAGTGTACCATGATTGTTCCTTGTGTGTGTATTATTTAACTCGGCCTACTTGTGTATTAGTTAGTAAACATGTGATCAGCCCACTTGTGTTATTTGGTTCTATAATTAAACATACGTAACATGCATATATCTCACAAATTACAACACAACAAAACACAACATAATAAAACCCTATTCCCCACTTGTGTGTGCGACGGCATAGCAGACCCCCCCTTCTCGTGAATCACTATTCCAGCCGATCATATTGTTAGGTTAGTGATTTCTTTTGCAAGCTATTTGATGTTTATGCTTGGTAGATATTAATAGCGATCAAGTTATACATGATATATGCGAATTGTAAACTGAACCATGTTTATATGGATCTCTATTTGATGATCTGGTATATGTGCGATCTGATGCAGTGAATTATGTATGTATATGGACGTATAAACCTTAATCGGATATGCATGTATTGTGTAAATAATAATGATAATAGACCTGATGTTGTTTGACTGCTTTGTTTGCAACCGAGGCACGGCTAATGTGCATAACAATTAGCAAATTGCTGAAATCTATTAGTATATGTGATGTTAAGTGACGATTATGATGTTTCATGAATATGTATTAGTTATTGATCAAGAAGCCGATAGGGGTGTGGGTTCGATCAACTAACAGCATAGGTGAACACAAGTGAATTTTGTGATACTTGAATTGATGGTTGAGCAATTAGGGTGAGTAACCAAGATTTAGGAATATGAAGTGTTAAACTGATTACTTTGGTGGGCTAGCCACAGACTTGTAGCATGTTAACTGAATTTTATGATTTAATGGTAACATACATGTTCTTAACAAATAAGAGTTGTAAGTGGTTTAGGTAGTTTAAATGATATAGGGTGATCGGCTATTATGCATTAGGGATGAGTCATATGCTGCCAAATCATGATGACGGTTTTGATAAATGGAACCAATGAGCTATGTGTATTAATATTACAAAAGAACAATAGAGGAGACTTCATAGGGTGCAGATTAGGTTGGTTATATTTATGTGGAAATGGGTTACAAGGTTGGGTAATTCTAGAAGTGGGTTGTACACCCAAAGTAGTGGATCATTTGGCTGGGCCTCCAATTATTTGACTAAATAATGTAAACAGCCGGCTAGGTGGGCTACATTTGATTAATTAAAACCAACCACTAGATTAGATGTTTTCCTTAGGTTAGGGAATATTTCGGATGAGATAGATGCAAACGGTAAAAGGGATGTGATATAACTTCCATGTGATCCAAGTATCCAGTACATATAATAAATACGATGTATGCAAGGGTTAAAGTGTATTACATGATCAACTATTACTGGCTGCATGATATTGTGTGTATATGTTTCATGAGTGCAACTTGAGACGAAATACGTGGCTAGATGTGAATACTTAACTAATTGTTACTGGTAAACCATGATAGGACGTATTTGATCAATTGTAAATCGACTGTAAAACAAGTAATGTAACTTACCGAGCACTCTAAAGTGAGTTCATCTCTTGAGCATGTGTCCCGGTGGTTGGGACAGTCAGTGGGTATCCTGGGGAGGGATAGGTCTTTTGGGTAAAACTGGGATGTTGGATAATATTCTCACCCTATCATTCTTAAGTCCCATCTTTTGTTACCGGGGAGGTAGCGGGGTATTAATTGGTAGCGCTACTTAGGTTTGGCACCCTCACCCCATAACGGAGAGGATGGGTGTGAACTAATGACCCAGTCATGCCCAGTGTTTTGATAGGAGCACTAGGGAACGGGCAAAACATACATCAGGAGCCATCTTGTTCAGTATCGAGATATTATCAACATTACTTTCGGAATTAAACTCAATGGATTAACTAAACACTTGGTAACCAACGTTTTCATAAAACTATGAACTCACCAGCGTTGTCTGATACACTTGTTGCATGCTCGCAGGTCGTTAGATATCTTGGATTTGGGAACTTGTTGTCTGGAGTAGCTGGAGTGGTCATGGGTCGACTGGAAGGATTCATGTGATTGATTATTGACAGTATACATTGGTTTTAAACAATTTTACTTTGGTTTACTATTTGCTTCCGCTGAACATGTTGGTTTCCATTTAAACTTGTGGATGGTATTTTTATTAATAATTGAGAGTTTTATTTTGAAACTTGTATGGGTTCAACGTAATTAGTGGCTCGTTGTTGGTACGACACACGCCTAACAGGGACATTCCTTAGGTGGTATTTTGGGGGTGTGACAGTTTGGTATCAGAGCCACTGGTTATAGTGAACTTGGTTTTAAAACGATTTTATAAAACCAGACTATAACTGAACAGTTCTGAAAACAAGAATACGACCATGACACTCAGCTCCAGATAGCAAGGTTCGTCTCTCGTTTACTCATTGCACAGCATAACTAGTGAACACTTACATATGATATTGCATGTGATTGCACGTGTAGCACAACAATATGAATTCATGTATTACTTGCAAGTGTTAACTGACTGATAGTGTGTTGTTACCCTAGAGATTCGTGACCCCTATTTTGTGATTTTCTTTGGTTGACATCTGAGTTTGAGGAACCATTTGACATGAGTTAGGAGGAACTGAGATGAGCATGCAAATCACAATATTATTGTGGGTGCACACATAATAATAGTGTGGGGTGCATGTGAGTTCCAGTGAGCTTTAACAAGTGAAAAAGGGGTTCTGCTATATTATTTGATCAATGTGAAACGTAACAAGTCTATAGGAGTCATAGTAATGATTGTCTCCTACTCGAATGTGACCTTTTCACTCCTCTCTGAATCCTTTCGAATCTCGATGCTATCGAGTATTACCTGAACACCCATCTGAACGCCCCGCGAATGGGGTAGAACTTTAGGTGCTTGTACGAACGTCCCTGGGATGGATGTTGCAACGTCAATGATTGGTCTATACCTTTCTCACTTCTCTTCGTTCGCTGGAACTCAATGTATTGACATATTAGATCCCGAAGTGCGATCACTTCTGCAACACTCTGGAAACATACCGTGTATTACTCAGTCAACTTTCAAGGACGATCGACAAGAGGATGAGCGTAGTGCCTTACCGACCTCAGTATTAGAACGACCCTGATTATCGGCAACGAACACCAGCGAATTGAATTCAATCGAATCCTTAACCCTAGCCAGCGACTCATGGGGGTCAACTCCTACGAATCAATCGGGACATAAGCGATGACAAATGACTATAGAGTGGAATGTGTAACTTCCCACACAGTGAGTAGTGCCTTAGTACGTGACACGGAACGTGAAAGAAGTACCCTGTTTGTGAAATGTTACAGGACCCCGTTACAAGCAGCGACATTAAGGGCAACAATCATGGCGACATTGAGGCGCTCGTAACCGTAGCTTACAGTAT
Source organism: Helianthus tuberosus (assembly GCA_030545235.1). NCBI lineage: Eukaryota > Viridiplantae > Streptophyta > Magnoliopsida > Asterales > Asteraceae > Helianthus > Helianthus tuberosus. The sequence continues at coordinate 143,693,054 of CM060444.1, read as the reverse complement.
GAAAACGTAGGTGCCTACGACATGGATTGGCCGTTGTTAAATCAAGACGACACACAACCAAGGGAACGACGACATTACTGAAAATTCTCGTAACGAAAACAACAAACACTGGGAACGATGCTCGTGGAAGGGCATTTAGGAATGGCGTGGGTGACGCCAGGATAATAGCAACATGGTAGCTAGTATGGGTAGCAAATCACTTCGTCTCTGTTCTGTTTAACCCTGACGCTTCTTGAAGCCGAACCTGTTGTGGAATTGACTAAGGGCAAGACAATCGAAACCTCATAGGTTTGTTGGGATGCAAACTCGACCTTGTGGGACAAGTGTTCAACATTGGCCTTCCTTCTACTACCCCTGATGGTTACAATGCAGTAGTTAGTGTGGATTGGTTATTCAGAAATCGCGCAAACATACCTTGTGAGGAGAAAATTTTGTGTGGAGAATCGTTATTTTTTCTAAAACAACAGAGTGGTGCAAAGGTTAGCGCCATTTCAACTATGAAGGCCCAGAAGTGTCTACGGAGGGATCACCCCGCTACGTTAGCAACCGTTACTGATGTTGAGGCTAAGGAAAGGAGGATCGAGGATCCACCAACTGTTCGTGATTCCTCTCAGTGTGCTACCAAGGGAGCTTTCAGACTTACTTCCACCACTATTAGGCAGAATCTCAGTTTGATCTCACGACAGGGGCAACCCTGGTTATTCGTGCTATATACCGTCTTGCACCAGGAGGGTTGCAAGGATTATCTACAGGAACTGTTGGACAGGAGTTTTATTGGACATAGTTTTTGTTTGCTTTGGGGAGCCCCAGCTATATTCGGGAAGATAAAGCCTTTTCGGATGTGTACTGATTATCCAGAACTCAGCAAGGTGACAATCAAGAACTGTTTGCCTCGACCATGTATTGACGGAAGACCAAGATGAGAATGTTCCTACAACGGCATATCAAACGAGTGTGGCCTTTGCAACGTTGATTCCATGACCTTTGGGCTAATCATCACACCAGCAGCTTTATTGATCACATGAATCAACTATGCTTATTGATGACGTGTTGAATCATTTCCAAGAGAAAGGAACATCATGGACGACATCTATATCATATTTTAGAGCTCCTGAGGGAGGAGCCATTGCGTGTGAAGTCTTGTTAAATGTAACATCTAGATTCGAGAGATGCATTTTGATCATGTAACCAACGAAGTGGGAATGCACGTGGATCTTGCTAGGATCCATTTCGTTAGAAACTGATCGACACCAAAGATTCCTTCGAGGATACAACAATTTCTTGGTTTCGCTGAATACTATCGCAGATTCATCACTGGATTTTCGAAGATCGTTCAGCTTGAATTTCTTTAGCACAGCAGGGTGCTGTGTTCGGGGAAGACAAAACAGGAGGACTTCTTTTCAGCTTTCGAATCCCAACTCTGCAATACACTGAGCATCGTCTTTACCTGAGGGTACGGGTGATCTAGTGGTATACCATGATGGTTCGAGTCAGAGTCCCAGTTACACGCCGATGCAAAACGAGAAGGTGATTTACAAGAAGAATTGTTCGAGTCAAACCGGCGGTGGAAGCCATGGTCTTGGATTTAAGCTGGAGGCATTACTTGGACGGTACCAAATACACTACTTAGACCGATCACAAGGGCCTCCCTTGTACCTTTGTTTTGAGAGAGCTAATTATGTGATGGCATCGCTGGATGAAACTCTCGAGTGAATACGACTATGGAAACTAAACGTGTATGAGCTTGCAACTCACCATCAACTCTAGCCTACCTGATCAGATTCACCCTGTTTGCATAGAAGCACTGAAGGAAGAGAGTTTTCAAGTTGAGTCCATGTGGGGCATGGAGGAGCAACTTTTGGCAAGTTGGACGATATTCGCTACCTCATGGAACGAATGTGGGTTTCATTATACGACAACTGTAGGGAACTTGTGTTGAGCAAAGCACACCAGCCTCGATATGCTGGTCATCTGGATTTGATGGAATAGGTTAGGATCGGAGGATCTTGTACTGGCAACTGGGCTTGAAGGCCTACACAGCGAAGCATGTGAACGTGTGAACGACGTTTGACTTGTGCTAAAGTCAAGGTGGAACATCAGAAACCTTCTGGTTCGTGTCAGTAATCAGAAACACCTATTTGGAGATTGGAACAGACGGCCATGGAGTTTGTCACTGGTCTACTTACAACTCGAAACGGAAACATTATCACCTGGGTGATCATTGATAGACTCAAGTTACCAGCACACTTTCTTGCAATCAAGAAAACTGACGAGTTTTCACAGTTATGAATGTTCCTCTGGGAGAGGCGGCTTTTAGGTACGAGGCGCCAACTCCTGTTACCTCTGAATTTGATCTATGCATGATTTATGTCAGGCAATACACAACACCCTTGGCTCATGTCTGGACCAGAGCATTGCTATACCCGTTGGACAAACGATCAGAGAAAATGAACTCTCCTGGCACTCGAAGACATGCTGCGAGCATGTGTGTGACTGGCTTTGGTGCAAGTTGGAAGAACTCTTACCTATGGTTGAGTACTACTGCGGCAGTTATCATCTTGGTAACCAGACAGCTCTGTTGAGGCATTACATAGACAATAATGCCATCCTTCTTGTTACCCTGAGATGGTTGACAACTTAATTACTGGTCCAGGACTGGTACTCGAAACTCTTGGGAGGATTGCTTAGATCGGAAATTGTTTGGCGGCAACGCGAGACCGTCAGGAAAGGTGATAAGTTTAGAAAACACAGAAAGTTCGCTGCGGGCGAGCGAGTCTTGTTGAAAGTCTCACCCTGGGAGGGTGCGGTGCGCTTGGGAAGCGTGGCAAGATAATTTACGTCATGTTGAGCCCTTCAAAACTTTGGAAAGAATCCGGGACATGACTTACAAACTCGAATCACCCAACGAATAGGGTAACGTACACAATGTCATTTATGTGTCGAACCTAAAGAAGTGTTTGTCCGATGAAACCTTTGTGATACCTTTGCTAGAACTGAAGATTGACGACAAGTTACAGTTTGTCGAAGAGCCCATCGAGATCATGGACCAGGAGATCAAGGTGCGTAAACATAGTCGAATTCCGATCGCGAGGGTTCGTTGGAACTCAAGACGTGGACCGGAGTTCACATTGAAACGTGAGGATCAAATGAAGCTTAAATATCCACAACTTTCTCCTGATGACCAATCTAAATCTGTAAAGCTAGTGAATTTCGGGACGAAATTCCTCTTCAAGTTGGGGATGATGTGGCACCTGAGGAAAATCTGCAACAATCTTGATTTCTCACTTCACTTCTCTGTGCTTACTTGTCAAATTTTGGGACGAAATTTCTTTCAAGTTGGGGATGATGTGACAACCCAAACTTTCAAGGTTAGTGACGTGTAATCTTGTGATCGTAACCCCATTAAACTTAAATGTTTGATAACTTGATTAGATAATTTATTGGAAATTGTTGGGTCGCGTATATGTTGGGCTTTATAACTATACTTTACAAGTACTTACCCTATCGGCCCAAATAGAACTCCTGAGCCCAACATGTCCTTAGTGTACCATGATTGTTCCTTGTGTGTGTATTATTTAACTCAGCCCACTTGTGTATTAGTTAGTAAACATGTGATCGGCCCACTTGTGTTATTTGGTTCTATAATTAAACATACGTAACATGCATATATCTCACAAATTACAACACAACAAAACACAACATAATAAAACCCTATTCCCCACTTGTGTGTGCGACGGCATAGCAGACCCCCCTTCTCGTGAATCACTATTCCAGCCGATCATATTGTTAGGTTAGTGATTTCTTTTGCAAGCTATTTGATGTTTATGCTTGGTAGATATTAATAGCGATCAAGTTATACATGATATATGCGAATTGTAAACTGAACCATGTTTATATGGATCTCTATTTGATGATCTGGTATATGTGCGATCTGATGCAATGAATTATGTATGTATATGGACGTATAAACCTTAATCGGATATGCATGTATTGTGTAAAAAATAATGATAATAGACCTGATGTTGTTTGACTGCTTTGTTTGCAACCGAGGCACGGCTAATGTGCATAACAATTAGCAAATTGCTGAAATCTATTAGTATATGTGATGTTAAGTGACGATTATGATGTTTCATGAATATGTATTAGTTATTGATCAAGAAACCGATAGGGGTGTGGGTTCGATCAACTAACAGCATAGGTGAACACATGTGAATTTTGTGATACTTGAATTGATGGTTGAGCAATTAGGGTGAGTAACCAAGATATAGGAATATGAAGTGTTAAACTGATTACTTTGGTGGGCTAGCCGCAGACTTGTAGCATGATAACTGAATTTTATGATTTAATGGTAACATACAGGTTCTTAACAAATAAGAGTTGTAAGTGGTTTAGGTAGTTTAAATGATATAGGGTAATCGACTATTATGAATTAGGGACGAGTCATATGCTGCCAAATCATGATGATGGTTTTGATAAATGGAACCAATGAGCTATGTGTATTAATATTACAAAAGAACAATAGAGGAGACTTCATAGGGTGCAGATTAGGTTGGTTATATTTATGTGGAAATGGGTTACAAGGTTGGGTAATTCTAGAAGTGGGCTGTACACCCAAAGTAGTGGATCATTTGGCTGGGCCTCCAATTATTTGACTAAATAATGTAAACAGCCGGCTAGGTGGGCTACATTTGATTAATTAAAACCAACCACTAGATTAGATGTTTTCCTTGGGTTAGGGAATGTTACTGGGCCGGGTAATCAAGGGAGCTGCATTGGGCCGATTGTGGCGGCCCAGTGAGCTTTCGGATGAGATAGATGCAAACGGTAAAAGGGATGTGATATAACTTCCATGTGATCCAAGTATCCAGTACATATAATAAATACGATGTATGCTAGGGTTAAAGTGTATTACATGATCAACTATTACATGCTGCATGATATTGTGTGTATATGTTTCATGAGTGCAACTTGAGACGAAATACGTGGCTAGATGTGAATACTTAACTAATTGTTACTGGTAAACCATGATAGGACGTATTTGATCAATTGTAAATCGACTGTAAAACAAGTAACGTAACCTACTGAGCACTCTAAGGTGAGTTCATCTCTTGAGCATGCGTCCCGGTGGTTGGGACAGTAGCTAAACACGGGGCCATGCCCAATCAACACGCCCCGTGCCCAAGTATCAGATACTGAAAACAGAACCGTAAGATCCCGACGGTTGGTAATTTCTGACACAACCATGAGTGATATTGATATTTTTTACTTCCGGCCCTCTTATGGTACGTGGTGTCAAATATGTGGCGGAAATCATGAAGATTTAAAATGTTATTTTTTAAATTACAAGCCCCACTATATAGACCCATTGTTTTCCTGTAGCCTTAAGATGGGCGAAAGTAAAAATAATCCATATCTCTCCCTCGAATGCTCTCAATCGACCCTTCTAGGAGAAATGCTTCTTCATGAATTATTTCAAATGGAAGATCTAATTCTTAATTGGGTAAAAGAACTTGAGATGGATATCATTAATTCACCTCAAGACGATACCCAAGAAGAATTGTTGAGATCGCATTCGAATAAAAACAACTTCGTTGTTCCCGAAATCACCTCTGACTCTCGCGAAGACTTGAACGATAGTCGTCCCTGTGTCGATTGTGCCGTGAAGGACACTCCATCGACTTCATTCGATGCATACATAGACCTGAGCGATTCGGCATACACCTTCTTTAACGAGAGCCCGGGAAGGGGTTGGACTTGTCCACCTACATTTAGCATATGAATCACCCTTACCGACAACCTCTTGCGTTCTCGTCTAAATCTAGAACAATTAAGCTATCTCAGGTACTTCGGTGTTGTTTCGTCCAGTAAGGAAGCACCTGATCCGAAAAAATTCCTTAAAAATAGACGAAACTTCATAAACAGCCTCTAGTAGGGCTGTAAATGAACCGAACGAACACGAACAAGGCCTTGTTCGTGTTCGTTCGTTAAGGAAATAAATGTGTTCACGAACGGTTCATGAACACTTACCGAACGGGATTTTATGTTCATGTTCGTTCATTAAGGAAATTAACGTGTTCGCGAACGGTTCACGAACACAAACGAACACAAATAAATTTGGCGAACGCGGAGAAGGATAAAGATAGATGGCCCAGAGAGTAGCACTCGAACTTGAATCCCTTATTGTGGAACGGAGGTCGATCGTATTCGCCGATGTAAATAATGAGAAATGAAAGGGAAATGATGCATAAACTAGGTGAAAGTGAGTTTCCTAGTTTCATTGTTAGGGTAATAAAATAAATAAAAGTTTAATAATATAAAAAGTACAAATAAAATATAAGAAAGTACAAAGATCTTCAATTAAAACATAAATATTCACGAACACCTTACCGAAAGTTCACGAACACAATCGAACGAACGAGACCTCTGTTCATGTTCGTTCATTTAACTAATCGAACGAAATTTCTTGTTCATGTTCGTTCGTTTATTAAACGAACGAACATAAACGAACTTCCCGCCAAACGGTTCACGAACTGTTCGCTGAACGTTCGGTTCGTTTACAGCCCTAGCCTCTAGGCACGGCGCCGTGTCCAGGTCAGCACGCTCCCGTGTCCACCAAAAGATTCTTGTCTGACTTTTGGTCAGAATACGGACAAAATGTGTCAGGATCTTGTTTGCACACGGGGCCGTGTCCAGCCGACACGGGGCCGTGTGCAGCTTGCTGTCGTTTTCTATAAAACAGCAAGATTCCTGCACATTTGGACCACTCCAAAGACAAAGATCTGGTGGGATCTTCACACATACCATCCTAGGTATATTCTAAAGAAGGTTCTCAACAACTATCTTGTCTTTTCTAATTTTGTCCATTGTCTTCTTCTTCAATTTTTCCCTCAACACCTCCATTAGAGCTTGAAATCACCATGGTTCCAAGCTATATTGTGATGTTTGTTAGGTTTTTATTCAAGGAATCTTGTTAAAAATAAGTTCTACAACATTGTTTTAAGTTATTTCTGCTTAAAAATGCTTTAAAAATCAGAAAAATAATTTGAAACTCCAAGATTCCTTGTTCCAAAAATCTGCAGACAGGTGAACACGGGGCCGTGCTCATTGAGCAAGGGGCCGTGTCCGAGGTACTGTTCCAATAAAATTGAACTCTTTTCGGTCTGTTTTCTCAGAATGGAGAGCAGAACTAGCGGAACATTTTCATCGCACTCCAGGAACAACCGACAAGGGAGAAGGTCATCAACGGTAGAAGACTCTCTTGTAAACTACGTTTAAGCTTTAAGAGTGGCCATTGATGAGATGACGGGAGTAGAAGAAGCATTGGTTGACCGTATCAATCAATTAACGGTGGGACTAGAAGGATGTCTTCGAGAGGTCAACCTTTTGCACCAAAGGTTGAACATTCTCGCGTCTCCTCCTTTGGTACCAATCATCACCCAAAGGGCATGGAATATGGTACCGGAAGTCATCATACTGGCCGAGTGGTACACCATACACTCGGAGCCCCCTCGAGACATATTACAAGGGGTTTCGGTTGGTGTCACTCCCCCTCCACAAGATGTTGAGGAAAATGATCCCGCCTTCTTCCTCCCAAGAGAGATAGAAGAATGGCTTTAACAACGTCTAGGGGACACCCCTCGGTACGGAGTTCTACGAAGCCTTTAAATACTGGAAAGCTATTTCCGGAATTTTGATTCCTATTATAAGAGTATAACTCCTTAGGATGATTTTATGTATCACTTGACCTATTTTAGGACTTTTAGTTTTTTTTCCTGCTTTGTTTTAAATTTTCTAGGGCCCTATGTAATTTTAATGAAATGTTGGTTTTAATTAAATTGGTGTTTGGATGATGTTGTAATGGCTAAAACACACTCGGGATGGTGAAGGATACTAAGGGAAACTTGAACCAACACCCCATGCACAAAAACAGAGCCTCCCAATAATTTTTCTTCATTACAGCAAGTTCAGCACGGGCCATGCCCAGCCAACACGGCCCCGTGCTGAAAGGTCTGCAGAAAATCGCCCAGTTCAGGTAACTGGACACGGGGCGTGTTCGCTGAACACGCCCCCGTGCCCAGCCTTCTGTTGCGAACACGCCCCCGTGCCCAGCCTTCTGTTACTTTCTGATGATTTTTGTTACTGGCAAACTGAACACGGGGCCGTGCCCGGACACCACGGGCCCGTGTCCAGCTGCCCAGTAACATTAAATTTTGTTTTTAACACACCTTTTACACATTCAATCAACCTAAAAACTTATTTTTGGGACACATTGAGGACAATGTGTAATTTAAGTTGGGGGGGGGGGGATGCTAAAACCTTGAATTTTGCAAGTCCTAATTACAAGCCTTACACAAAACTCTATTGGAACCGCTAAACACCCAAAAATTTTTCAAAAACTTTTCATTTTTTTTACTTGTCTTGGTTTAGTTTGGGAATTACAAGTTCTAAAAAGGTTATATTTTCACAAGTTTACAACCGATAACGTCGTGATAAAAAGAACCAACATAAGAAAATTATGAAACGGCATGACAAACCTAGTTAAAATTTGATTATATATACTTGATCACATAAAAACCCATTCCCACAAAAGTGAGTTTTGAGCCTTTATTGAGCATACAAATACACATCTTTAAACTAAATGCTCATTTTTCGTTTCTTGTATGAATAGCCGCTTGGTTTCTTACGACTCTAGAACTTGCCATGACGATACATTCCCGGTCCTTACCAACTTAAACCCAAGTAAGTAAATGATGGAGGCATTAGGACTAACCCTTTTTCTTTCAACACCATTATTTTTCCTTTTTTTACCACCTACCCAAAATCCCCCTAGTTAACCCCTTTGAGCCTAAACCTTTTCATTTCTAAACCCACAAAACAAACACCCTTTTACCCACCAAAACCCTTTTTCATTTTAAACCCTTATTTTAGTAAAAAGCTCGGTTTTTCATGTGACATTCCTTATCAAAAAAAAAAATGATGAAGTCAAGAAATAAACAAACAAGTTCATCAAAAAGAACTTTGTTTGAAGAATTGTTTCATTAGTATAAAAAGTTAGAAAAATAAAAAGTCTTACGAAAACCGACGCTTTTTACGCCTTTCGCCCTTTTCTACTAACCACCAATCCAACCACCTACCTTTAACCCAAGCCTAACCGTTCCCCAAAAAGTCCTCTTGATATTTACAAAGGTGTATAGTTAAAAAGGAGGAGGATTGATTGCTTGGCAAGCATATGGTAGAAGTAAGTTCCATGCCGCTCTCGAGTGTTTCACAAAAATACATCTTCGGCCGAGTGTTGAGTGATCTCCCGTCAGGTTTGTGAACTTGTATATAAATAGAATTTTAAAAAGGCATGTTATGCCCAAATAAGTAATTTCTCTTATGTAATGTTCTAAATAATTCATAACGAATAGGATTGTAAATAAAATAAAAATAAAACCTAATAAAAATGTTGGAATCCCGACACTCAAGACAAGCCCCAAAACCTTCTCTTCTACCCATTCCATTTGGGAGCGTAAGCCACATTATAAAGAGTTTTGCTTGAGGACAAGCAAAGATTCAAGTGAGGGGGTATTTGATGTGTGTAAAATGCAACATATAAATTACATCAAATGCAACATAAAACTAACCCTTTTTTAGTACTAATGTTGGAAAAAGTGTGCTTTTGTCTTCCTTTTGTATTTTCAGGGATAAAAGAGCTTAAATGAACAAAAGAAGCAAAAATGAAGATAAATCTAACAATAATACAAGAAAAGGAATAAACATGGCATGCTCGACCCCTCGACGGCATCTCCCCAAGCAAAAACAAGAAGTTAGAAGGCTGAACACGCCCCGTGTCCATTGAACACGGGGGGCGTGCCCAAGAGTCTGCAGAAAAGACAAAGTTGTAGAAGCTTCTATCTCCCAACACGGGGTCGTGCCCAACGGACACGGGGCCGTGGTCAACGCTAAGATTCGCAGAATCCAAGCAAATCTTGATAGTACATGTTTTGGTCAAAAATTACCGAAGCAATTAAGTGATCAAATTAGCTATGTGAGGTAGTGTGCTGAGAATATGTGTTGAAAAATATGCTGGCTTGTTAGTTTGCAAAAACAGTTTCAGGATATAGCTCAGGATATCGAGCTATATCTATGATCAAACAGTGAGCAAAAATGCAAAGGGTGACACGAGATATACGAGGAAAGCCCTTGATCAATCTAGATCGCCGGCATAAAACCTCAGGAGCTGACAATCGCAGCTGCCTTGTTCTTCTTATTGCTTCAAATATCAGGGCACAATGCAGGATATGATGCGGATCAACTAGGTGTTACAATGTAATTTGAATACAAATGTTAGTGCGTTGTGAGTGTTTGCAAGTAGAGAGGAAGAGTGTGCGAAAGATTGTGTGTGTTTCTATCTGATCCGATCAACCCATTTATAGTAAAATAAACTAACTAACTAGCCTATTATTCTGGGATCCAATGAATATTCCTCAGGTGAACGTTCCAGTCCACGTCTTCCGGCTTCAACGTCTATAATATAACTGATTTGCCCGGGTCTTGAGGAGAAGAAGTCCACCTGACCGTTAGAGACTGGTTACAACAATCTGCACGTGATTCAATTAGTAACTACCAGGATATCGCATCAGGATGTTACCAATATCCTGATCCAGCATCCTGGTCACAACAAAACAAACAAAGTCAGAATATTAATCAGGATATATGAGCAGAAAATTACCCATAACAATTGTCCCCAAAAATATATCTGTTGGTATACCAATTCCAACGGATATATTTTTAATCTTATCCCTCAAATCGAGGTTATTAAACCGAAACGACGCTTGATGTGACTTGGTGCAACTTCCAATGCGATATTTACTCTTCACCCCCTATACTCAGCCCCTTATTTTGCTGATTTATTCAGCATCATGATTGTTAGGGGTCATTTTCTTAACATATGTATCCTGACCAATATCCTGCCTTTGTTTGTTTATTTGTGACCAGGATGCTGGAAGAGGATATTGCTGACATCTTGGGCGATATCCTGAGGCTTATTGAATTAACCACGTGCAGGTTAAGGGCAGAGGCTTGCTAACGGTCAAGAGGACTTCTTCTCCTCAAGACTCGGACGAATTTGTTAAGAAAGAGACGTTGAGCCCGAAAGACCAGCTCTACAACGTTCCAAGAAGGAATATTCGGTGGATCCCGCAGGTTTAGGGTAGTTAGTTATTTTATCTTTACTATAAATAGATGAGGTCGGATCAGCTTAGAACACATCGTTTCACACTTACACTCTCGAACACAATCACACTCTAGCTAATTGCAAACACCACACTTGTATTTCATTTTCGTTGTAACACTTAGTCGATCCGTACCACATCCTGCACTGTATCCTGATTTTTGAAGCAATTGAAGAACAAGGCAGCTGCGATTGTCAGCTCCCGAGGTTTTATGCCGGCGATCTAGATTGATCAAGGGCTTTCCTCGTACATCTCGTGTCATTTACTTTACTTTTTGCTCATTATTTGCTCATTGTTTGATCATCGATACAGCTCAATATCCCGAGCCGTATCTTGAAACTGTTTTTGCAAGTAATTTAATCAACACATTTTTGACACTTACTTCTAGCACACTACCTCACTTAACTAATTTGATCACTTAATTACTTCGGTAATTTTTGACCAAAACAATTTGGCGCCCACCGTGGGGCAAGTGGTGCTCTCTTTACTAAAAATTTTTGTTAAATCGCTAATCGGTTTTTTATTTTCAAAACTTTTTGCTACATTGTCCACAATGGCCTCACGATCAAACATGAGTTCCTCTACTGTATCTGCTATGACTTCTGCTACTGCCGGTTCGGTGCTTCCACCACCTCCTCCAAGGATGCCAGCCTCTACACAATCTCAAGATGTTATCCCGACTCGGAGTGTCCAGGGATCTGCTCCCGTTTTAGCTTCTAATGATGAAATTTTAACCTTATTTGGAAGTGTGCAGGAACAAATGAGGCAACAACAAGAAACAAACCAAAGGCTTTTGAGGGAGATACAACTCCTGAAGACTGGCTCGAGCAGATCTGCAGAGGACAATGTCACTCCGTTACACCCCAGAGCGTTGAACTTTAGCTCGGCTGTGTATACCGAGGATAATAGGGGGAATATCGTGCCTAGTCTTCCTCAGAATCATACTCCTGAAATACCCTCCTTGGTTCGGATGTCAACCATAAGGAGCTCAGGATATGCTTCAGGATATGGGCAGAATCCTCCAACCGGTAACATGTCTAATAATAATAATACTCATGCTACTAACAGTGGTGGATCTTTGCAGGATACAGGTGTAACATCAGCACTTACCAGGGAACTTCAGAAGTTGAAAGACATGATATCTAGTGTACCTGGGGTGGTCCAGCCGATCCCGGAAGTATCTCAAGATAGTCACAAGATATCTCGTTTTGCATACCCTATATGTGATGCTGAGATCCCAAAGAGATTCCAAACTCCCAACATGAAGCTTTATGATGGGACTACGGATCCTGAGGAGCATATTGCCCAGTATAGGGAAAGAATGGAGATTAACCCTACGGATCCTGATCATCACTTTCCAAGCCATTTTCCAGGTATTTCCTCACTCTCTTCTCTGTTTTTCTTTTCTTGAATTTCTTGTTTCTTGATCGATACCCCTCATGGCATCTCGAACACGATCACGTTCAAACGAGCCGGTCCCAACCCTCACGAGTCAAAACCTTATCCGAGAACCTGAAAAAGAGATATGTTTTTTCAATAATGCTGACATCGCCGCTTTGAAGGATTCTGGCACCTTTCCTTCCGGAGTGGTCATTCGCCCCTTCGATCGGGAAGTCCGATCAGACGCGGCATCAAACGAGTGGGTCTGCTTTTTCGCCTATCCCTTTTCCTTGGGACTCCGGTATCCATTTCCACCCTTCATCTCCCGTTTCTTCGAACTTTCCGGCCTCAGTTATGCTCAAACTATGCCAATGGTGTGGCGAGTTTTAATGGTGTTAAACCAGATTAAATCTCGTCATTGCCCTGACCTATGCATCGAAGACCTTCCCATAGCATATCGATTGAGATCCCATGGCAACAGCCGCTTTCTTTTGTTCTCCACATCCAAGAACCCCCTAATTCTTAAGGCCACTAAGAACGAAGATCATTGGCAATGAAAGTTCTTTTTCGTTAAAAGGGAGTCTATTGACAAGAGTTTTGACCTGCCAGTTAGATGGTTAACCAAGGGTAGGATTTAGGGTTTTAGGAATATCCCCAAATATATCCTTAAACTGTATCCTTGACTGATATCCTAATATTTTGTGCAGCGAATTTCAGAGACCTAGCACCCCCAAGCGCGGAATCGGAGCCCAAGATCAAAGAGATCTATCGACTTCCTGCCAGTGAAAGAACCTTCTCCCTGTCTCTCACAAACTCAAGTAAAAAATCAAGTTCAGAAATGTCTGGTAAGTATATGACTAGATTGATTATAGAATATAAGTGTTGGGAATTAAACATTTCTCCCTGTGTACAGTGCCGGTCATTAACCTTGAAGGCTTCCAGTTCGACGAGTTGGACAGTTATTCTAGCCTTGCACCTGCTAAGCAAGAGACCAATCCGAAGCCAGCCGTTACTCCCAAGCCTACCAGTTCGAAAACCGCTACCGCACCCAAGGCTCCCCCAGCATCCAGAACCCGAGCCTCCAGCTCTCGGAAGAGGAAAGAAGCAGACTACCCTGCTGCACCTCATGTATTCCCATTTGAGAACTATGGGTTCACAGAATCCAGCAAGTTCATAACCGGCTTCCTCAACCAGGTTCGTATCCTTGACCTATATCCTGCACCATATGCTGGTCATAAATGTTAATAAAGGTTAATACATGTTTCCTTATTTTGCAGGGTCTCGAACGCCTGGTATTCCTTTACGAAGATGCATGCGGCTTGAACACCATGCTAGAGAGCAAGCTGAAAAAGGCTGAAACCACCATTGCAGACCAAGCAGCAGTTGCCACCGCTAAATCAGAGCATTATGAAGCTAAATACAAGGCAATGGTCCAAGAGCATTAGTCTGCCATCCAGAAGATCACCCAGGAGGCCCAAGCTAAGTCCGATGCTGCCCAAGTTCAACATGAGCAGGACATGGCTTCATACCGGGAAAGCCTCAAGAATTCCGTTGTCATCTCCCGCCTGCAGGCCAGACTGAAAAATGGCTTATGAAGCTATGGCTATGGGCTTTGAATGTCCTTCATGGAATATCAAGGCTTGGGAGATGAAGCTGAAAGATCTCGGTGGTAATCCTGTGGAGCCCCCTGCGAAGCCCACGGCGGAGGAGCCTGCTGAGGTGGCTGAGAAGGTGGATGATGCTGATGCTCCGAGGGATGCTGGTGGTGATGCCGGGAAGAATGCTGGAGGGAATGCTGAGAAGGATGCTGCTGACGAGGTCATGACGGAAGAAGGAGCTGCACCTTAGAAGCAGCGAAGTGGGCGATGATGGATGTATGTGCCAAGGCTGAAGCCCACTTTTTCAGATTTGATGGTTGTGGTTGTCTGAACAATTTACCTTTCTTGTCTTTAAAACAATTTACTTTCCTGCACTTAGACAATATGATGAGCAAAGGTGGATGGGTCCTGGGTTTCATGACGAAGCCCTTGGTCATTAGTATAATCTGTTTTGGACAATATAACGGTTGGAGGCAAATGGGTCTCGGTTTGAGATGAAACCTTCAACCATTGTGTAAATATGGTAAGAAATAGTGCTTTTGGTGGATGGGCCTCGGTTTGAGGTGAAACCAAAAGCACAGCTTTTGACATGTTAATGATATAACCTCCTTTTGACTTATTCGTTGTTGCCTTTCAATTTTTTTTATGCACTGCTTAGTTTAAATTTCAGCTTTCCAATATCAGAGCCATTATTTTTTGAAAATATCCTGATCAGTATATTCGGCGATATCCTTCAAAGACTTTCGTCTAATAGGGTTTTTCAAAATTCAAACAATTTAGATAAAGTTTTTAAAGAAAAAAAGGACAGTTTACTTTACAAAGTTCGTTTTGATAATACTTGTTTGACTAGAGTTTTAGTTTTTAACCCAAGTATTACATCCCAAACATTCCAACCAAATATCCTGAAATATACTCCGAAAACACATTTTGAGAATATATCGTAAGAATATATCCTAATTAGGACATTTAACCATTTTCCAAACATAGTTTCAAAAGTTCAAATGACTTATATAAGGTTTACAAAGGAAAGAACATACCAAGAATAGAGTGTAACCCTATTTTCGAGCTTCAATCCTTTTGCGATTTTTTCCACTAAGATGTCCCCAGTCCGAGATACTTAGTACACTAGGTCCAAATTTGATCCTTTGAACTCTACACAATCGCCTCAGAAGGAATGTCCCCTGTGCATAAAGTCTTTGAACACTTAGAAATTTTCTGAACATCAGTTCCAATTGTTTGAACAGTTCTTGTGTTACAGGGGGTAAACCCTAAAATGTACTGGAGATAAATCCTTAGTATCCTTGGGATAAACCCATAAGTACCCTGGGGAAAATCCCAAATTTTCATGCGCTACAGGCGGGATTGTATAAACCCCAAGTCTTAGAAAGGTGATAACCTTTAAACCTTTGAGAGTATGAACATACCATTACGTGAGAGAGGGTGATCAATCCTCATATACCTTTAGGATCCAGGATATAGCCAACAATAACGAAATTGTCAGCCACTTTTACATGGACTGGTCCCACTATCTTGAACTATCCCTGGATAACTTGCGCTCCAGGCGGGGTGTTTAAACCCAATTCGAGAGAAAGGTGAATACCTTTAAACCTGTGAAGGGATCAGGATCCCTTAAACGTGAGAGAGGGGGCCAATCCTCTAATCTTTTGAAGTATCCTGAATGTGTATCCTGGAGCTATATCCTGAGGCATATACTGCAAAACAACTGTAAACTAAGGTGGGTGTTAGCCTGGCTAACACCCCTCCGATGCTTAAGTCAGTAATGGGTTCAAAAGAATAAACAATATCAAAACATATTAAAAGAGATAGAATCCATACCATGCTGAGTTAGAATTTAAATTCCAAAATCACTTGAAATAGAGCTTTAGATGTATAGCATTCCAGGATCTTGGTAGCATATCCCCTTCCATATTCTTGAGTCGGTATGCTCCTTTTCCTGATTCTGATTCAATTTCATAGGGTCCTTCCCACTTTGGAGCCAATTTTCCATCAGCAGGATTGGTAGTACTCTGAAAAGCTTTTCTTAACAGCCAATCTCCAACTTCGAACCTTCTAGTCCTTATATTCTTATTATATGCTCTGGATGTAACAACCCTCAAAAATAGTCTCGATAACAAACTGTAATCAAAACCAGAACCTGCATGCGATGAAACTTGTATACTCAATCTGGAAAATTTAGCAGGTAAAGAATCTTGGAGTCCGATGAACCAAATCACATAAAAATAGTCATATTAGATTCACAATTTAAAACCAAATTGATTGGAGTCAAGACCAAAGCATACGTGATAAGAATCGGCACGAAAATCGAGGAAAACACACGATTGGACGAGAAGGGTGGCCAAGGAGACGCGTCACGACACTACGACACGTGTCAGATCTACGTGGGACACGTGGCAACCGAAGCCAGGCCGACCCTTTCCGCGAATCGCGACAGGGGAGGCCGACCCGTGCGCGACACGCGAGAGGCAACAAAATTGGCTATAAAGCCAGGGGTTTGGGATCAGTTCAAATCGCTCAGTTCAACGGTCTAAAACGTCGTCCTACTCTTTGTATCTCCGTTTCTTTCTATCAACACCCTAAAACCCCGAAACTCTGCTCGTTATTAGGGTAATAACTCTAATCACTGGTACGATACTTTATCCGATTGATTGAAACTATCCGATGGATGTTTAAGTGCTACTCAAACTCGGGTTATACTTTGTCATTCGTCGTGAATTCGATGGATGTTTAAGTATTGCACTTTGTCATTCATCGTGAGGGTTTATCTCGTGATCATCGTTAAAGTTGAATGGAGTTAATACACTAATGCGAGTTCCGTTGTATCTAGAAATTTGAACTCGTAAACAGTGAGATCCTAAAATAGAATATTTAGCAATTAAGTAAAATTAACGGCTAAGAAAGATTAATTAAGCTAATTAATCAGCTAAGTAAGATTAATTAAGCTAAGCAAGATTAATTAAGTTAAGCAAGATTAATTAAGCTAAGCAAGAGTAATTAAGTTAAGCAAGATTAATTAAGCTAAGTACGATTTATTAATCACCTAAATAGATATACATGAAAAATAAATATATATATATGAGATAGATAATATCAAAGGAAGGTGCTAGGAAGGTGTAAGAAGATATACATGTAAGTAGGAAGCCTCCTAGAAGATGTATAGGTAACTTCCTAGAAAAGCTATAGGAAACTTCCTAGAAATTTCCTACTTCTTACCTATAAATAGGAAGCTTAGGAATTCATTTTTCTTTGCTCATTCCTTCTATTCTTCTCTCTATACGTTAGTGTTCTAACCAATAATCGCCGATGCGATGTTCTGTCCGATCGATTCAGGAACCAACTAACGGATGCCAAAGTATTGTATTTTGTGAGTTCGTTAAACGAATACCAAAATACTGTCTAAACAAGACTATACTTTGTGAATTTCGTTAAGGTTCGAATCTCGTGACTACCGTTAAGGTTTGATTTGGGTTTTACACAAATACGTATTCTATTCTGTTAAACTATATGTTTAAACTACCAGAATACTCCCAACTACACACTTACAATCAAACAAGCTGTTAAGTCATCAGAAGATTCAGAACAATAAAGTATACGCTTAATTATCAAAAGGAATAGAATCAAGAAGATTGCTAAATCATGCTTATACTGTGAGTCATTCTCTTTTTATCAACTATTTTACAATACCTCAAATTATTTTCAAAAGTTATAATTACAGGGACTAAGTCGTGGATATCTTGAATCACTGGCTAGTGGGGTATTGTGCACATTACTAATCTCTCCCAGTTAGGTTCATTGACCTACTAGGGATAATCATCACTATTTAGGTTCATTGATCTAATAGTGGTATGACCATCGTCACCATTGTGACTTGTCACCATTGTGACAGAGCGCCAGATAAAAATAAGATAGAAGCCATTGTAATCGCTCTTATGCTGTAATTAATAACTATGCATCATTTTATGTAAATAGAATGATTCACTCAGTATTTTCCGCTGACAAAACCTTTTTAAAACGCGTTTCAGGTAATTACAGTAGATTGGAGTAAGAGACGGATACGGCACTGAAAGACTTCAAGAAGTGGCTTATTTTATTAATTAAATCAAATTAAGAAATATTGTTTTATGTAATCAAATTCATCTTTATTAAAGCTACCATTATAAAACATGGGTTTATTCCATCTATTTAATAAATAAAATCCGGTGTTTTCTAAACTCTGATATTTTTCCTAACTCACGGTCCTGATGAAATTTCCGCTGCAATATTTTACAAAATAATCACCGGTACCACTGGGCTGTTCGCGACTCCCGATTCCGTCCAGGGTGGGTCGGGGGCCGTGACAGAAGGTGGTATTAGAGCCACTGCTTTAAGCCTTTAGGTGTTGTGACAATAATACCTAAGTTCATATAAAAGAGTTAGGAGATTGTTATTAACTGGTAGCACACATTATAGCATTTAGACTTGAACTTAAGAAAAGATGCCTTAGTATAAACTTCAAGATAAGCTAAGTATTTATGTGAATAAAGTATGATGGGTTTTGGTATACCATAAGAATGGTAATTAGAATATTGCAAGATATAATAAATAAGCAAGAATTAATAGTAATTATTGCTTATTGATATTAATTGGTCTAGAATAAGATATGTTACGGGAATACAAATTTCCCTAATTATGGATAAAAGCCTAATAAAAGAGACACTTTTGAAAAGATACTATTTATGGGAAATAGAAAATTTTCTCCGGCAAGACTGGGTATGGTGTAGTAGACTCTCCAGTTTGTCCGGATATACTGAGGTTACCTCTCCGGCGCGAACCGGATAAGACAGGGTATGTAATATGTCAAACAAGTGACAAGATTTCCCTAAATAGTATCATGACCAGATATCTGACTAGTTTTTGGAAATATGAATCTGTTAGATACATTGACCTGATAGATGGTATGTTTATTTCAGCATGTGAAATATATGATTATATATATATATATATATATCTATAAGAAATTCCAAAAAGTCAATTAGAAATAAAGCACAAGCATATGTGTCTAGATTTCTTTATTAGGAATCTCTTTTCCGATATCAAACATTATTTCGTTTGATTATCTGCCTAGTAACTCGAGCGACAATAATAACAATAGAAACCCATTAAGCTGGGATACCATCAAAAATGTAAAGAATTTCTAACGCGTTACCATAAACTATTAATGCAAGTAAGAAACATGTAAAGTTGTGCTAGTGCACAAGAAAACACATGAAAACTTAATTATAAATCCACAAACGTTGAAGTATATCACACACAACTTCCAAGGCAAGACCTTTGGAAAATATAAATTGGGTACAATGACACCAATGCTACTTCCGTCAGTAGAAGAACTAAAAGCGGCACTTTTTGCCACGCGATCCTATAAGCGATATGAATATCGCTAGGGTACGCTAGAACAAGATTTCACAACCATCGGTACACAGTCTAATCAGAATCATAATCACTGCAAAAGGAGTCACATACCTTTGCAAATTTCCTATTTCATTTTTTTTTCGACATTCCCTGGTAATGTCACTTAACAACAGTTATGACATGAAATTCCAGATATAAGTTCTTATATTTCTTTCGTTAAAATTCTGACTTCTAAATATAATAAAGTTAACTTTCGTGTTGCTACTTCCCCTAATGGTCATCATACCATGAGGATTTCTTTCATAGTAGCGAATGTTGATCTGTTTCATTTCTTGGTAAATCCACACGTTACACATGCACTGTTTGTTGCGCATGTGGTTCATTTAGTTCATGAAGACCACAAGAGGGCTTCATTCTAATTTGTCATTTTATCCAAACTCAAATATCATTTCGCTATATTTGATTTTACTATAAACAACATTATTGCAAAACGATGACTCTTTGATATCGAGTCAATAAATTTTATTAAATAATTAAGGTGAAGAATTTATACTTTTATATATATGTGTAAAAATTATGTTGAGGTATACTTTCATTTAAGTGTATGTTTAAGTTATCTATTATTAATAATTTTATTATTAGTAATAATATATTAATAATAGTAGTGTTAATATTATTTTTAGGAACTATGGTTATTGTCAAGGGCAGGTATTGGGTAGCCTAGCCTTAGTTAGGCATGGACTGGCCACCTATGCTTAAACAAGGCAGCACTAACCAATATCCAACCATGATAATGACTAGTTAATAAATATAAATTAAGTCATTTATTTAGTAAATTTTATATATATATAAAAATATTTTACTTTGTACTGTAAGGAGAAATATTTATATAAAACAATACAAGAATTAGAGGGACGAATAAAATTATGTAAATTGTCTATCACATGTTTTGTGGTAACTATGTACCGTAATGTTCTGGCAAGAAAATGACCATATAAGAATAATATGGTAGTCATCAACTACGTTGGGTTAGGGGAACATTGTAATATATAAGAATAGTCTCCGTTTTCACTTATTTACAACATTTGTAAATACATTCACAACGTCAAATGGTTTCAAAATAAAAATAAATAATCACATAGAATCGACCCATTAAGTGTTATATATTTACAAAATATTTTACAAATACTTTTGTACAATAAATATTTTTACACCTTTATTTACAACTTTCATTTAACAAATAGTGATTTTTTTACGAAATAATAATACTAAAATATTTTGTAATGTAATAACTTCATTGCGGTGTTTTGTAATATATATTACATAGTAATTATAAGTTATTTTACATAATATAGTAAAATACCAAAATAATATTTATCTAAAAGTGGTGACCATTTACATAATATATATATATATATATATATTTACAAATAATATATATTAAATAATATGTGAGATACAGTTCAGATAGGGACACAAATAATATATATTACATTTATTTTACAAATATAATATAAGGGTTGGTAATGCAAAAACAACTTGTTCTTATTATATTTCGATCTCTAAGACATAGTATGAAAAATATGGTCACTAATAGTGTACTATCACATTGTTTCACAATTAAAACAACTTGGAACTCTAAACAATGATACACTAACTCTATTGTCTTTTCGTGTATCCTTGCAATTCACTCATCTCAACACTTTGATTTTCTCATATCATAAATATTTGACAAATCAATTTTTTATGCTTTTATTTCATTTGGAACCTATCAATTCTATGTCTTCCTCAGTTGCCAATCAAAGTAAGCTTTCTTTTGACAACGAATTTTTATTAATTCTAAAAGTCCTTCACATTTATTTTAATTGATCATATATCTTTTGGCTTGAACCTAATCACCTTGAAAATTATATCATTTCATCTCATTCATTTGTCATCAATTTCTTGAACTAATTCCGTTGAATCATTGAATCATACTTATGGTACAACTCGTATTCACAAAATTTGATATTTTAATTCTGTGTCATCTACCTTAATATTGTCTTTATTAACTAAAATATGAAATAAGTCTAAAAGAAGATATCATAGTCCAAATCTCGAGGACGAGATTTAAAACAATATGGGGAGGATGTAACAACCCTCAAAAATAGTCTCGATAACAAACTGTAATCAAAACCAGAACCTGCATGCGATGAAACTTGTATACTCAATCTGGAAAATTTAGCAGGTAAAGAATCTTGGAGTCCGATGAACCAAATCGCATAAAAATAGTCTTATTAGATTCACAATTTAAAACCAAATTGATTGGAGTCAAGACCAAAGCATACGTGATAAGTATCGGCACGAAAATCGAGGAAAAACACACGATTGGACGAGAAGGGCAGCCAAGGAGACGCGTCACGACACTGCGACACGTGTCAGATCTACGTGGGACACGTGGCAACCGAAGCCAGGCCGACCCTCCCCGTGACTCGCGACAGGGGAGGCCGACCCGTGTGCGACACGCGAGAGGCAACAAAATTGGCTATAAAGCCAGGGGTTTGGGATCAGTTCAAATCGCTCAGTTCGACGGTCTAAAATGTCGTCCTACTCTTTGTATCTCCGTTTCTTTCTATCAACACCCTAAAACCCCGAAACTCTGCTCGTTATTCGGGTAATAACTCTAATCACTGGTACGATACTTTATCCGATTGATTGAAACTATCCGATGGATGTTTAAGTGCTACTCAAACTCGGGTTATACTTTGTCATTCGTCGTGAATTCGATGGATGTTTAAGTATTGCACTTTGTCATTCATCGTGAGGGTTTATCTCGTGATCATCGTTAAAGTTGAATGGAGTTAATACACTAATGCGAGTTCCGTTGTATCTAGAAATTAGAACTCGTAAACAGGGAGATCCTAAAATAGAATATTTAGCAATTAAGTAAAATTAACGGCTAAGAAAGATTAATTAAGCTAATTAATCAGCTAAGTAAGATTAATTAAGCTAAGCAAGATTAATTAAGTTAAGCAAGATTAATTAAGCTAAGCAAGAGTAATTAAGTTAAGCAAGATTAATTAAGCTAAGTACGATTTATTAATCACCTAAATAGATATACATGAAAAATAAATATATATATATGAGATAGATAATATCAAAGGAAGGTGCTAGGAAGGTGTAAGAAGATATACATGTAAGTAGGAAGCCTCCTAGAAGATGTATAGGTAACTTCCTAGAAAAGCTATAGGAAACTTCCTAGAAATTTCCTACTTCTTACCTATAAATAGGAAGCTTAGGAATTCATTTTTCTTTGCTCATTCCTTCTATTCTTCTCTCTATACGTTAGTGTTCTAACCAATAATCGCCGATGCGATGTTCTGTCCGATCGATTCAGGAACCAACTAACGGATGCCAAAGTATTGTATTTTGTGAGTTCGTTAAACGAATACCAAAATACTGTCTAAACAAGACTATACTTTGTGAATTTCGTTAAGGTTCGAATCTCGTGACTACCGTTAAGGTTTGATTTGGGTTTTACACAAATACGTATTCTATTCTGTTAAACTATATGTTTAAACTACCAGAATACTCCCAACTACACACTTACAATCAAACAAGCTGTTAAGTCATCAGAAGATTCAGAACAATAAAGTATACGCTTAATTATCAAAAGGAATAGAATCAAGAAGATTGCTAAATCATGCTTATACTGTGAGTCATTCTCTTTTTATCAACTATTTTACAATACCTCAAATTATTTTCAAAAGTTATAATTACAGGGACTAAGTCGTGGATATCTTGAATCACTGGCTAGTGGGGTATTGTGCACATTACTAATCTCTCCCAGTTAGGTTCATTGACCTACTAGGGATAATCATCACTATTTAGGTTCATTGATCTAATAGTGGTATGACCATCGTCACCATTGTGACTTGTCACCATTGTGACAGAGCGCCAGATAAAAATAAGATAGAAGCCATTGTAATCGCTCTTATGCTGTAATTAATAACTATGCATCATTTTATGTAAATAGAATGATTCACTCAGTATTTTCCGCTGACAAAACCTTTTTAAAACGCGTTTCAGGTAATTACAGTAGATTGGAGTAAGAGACGGATACGGCACTGAAAGACTTCAAGAAGTGGCTTATTTTATTAATTAAATCAAATTAAGAAATATTGTTTTATGTAATCAAATTCATCTTTATTAAAGCTACCATTATAAAACACGGGTTTATTCCATCTATTTAATAAATAAAATCCGGTGTTTTCTAAACTCTGATATTTTTCCGCTGCAATATTTTACAAAATAATCACCGGTACCATTGGGCTGTTCGCGACTCCCGATTCCATCCAGGGTGGGTCGGGGGCCGTGACACTGGATATCCTCTGTTGATATGCTGCCATCCTTAGTTTTGTTGCATCTCTTGTCTCATCAACAGTATCCAATTCCTGGCATAGGGCGTCAGGATTCTGCTCAGGATCCCGGAGGTTGGATCTTGCTGTAGGTATCACCATTTCTGTCGGGATCACCGCTTCTGCTCCAAACACCAAGGAAAATGGGGTTTGGCCAGTTGCACTTTTCACCGTCGTTCTATCAGCCCATAAAACAAAGGGTAATTCTTCTGCCCATTTTCCCTTCTTAGCTCCAAGCCTTTTCTTCAAATTGTTGACAATTATCTTGTTTGAGGATTCTACTTGTCCATTTGCTTGAGGATGTACCGGTGTGGATGTGATCATTCTGATTCCCCAACTCTTGCAAACGTCAGTAGTCCTCTTACTTATAAAATGAGATCCATTATCACAAATTATCTCAGCTGGTACTCCAAACCTAGTCAGGATATTCCTTTTTATGAAGGATACTACTTCTTGATCTCTGACTTGAACAAATGCTTCAGCTTCAACCCACTTAGAGAAATAATCGGTCATTGCCAGCATGAAGACCTTTCCTCCTGGAGCCTTTGGCAATTTTCCTACTATATCCATTCCCCACTTCATGAATGGCCAAGGGGAAGCGATAGGATAAAGTGGCTCAGCAGGTTGATGTAATATATTACTGTGTCTTTGACACGCATCACAACTTCGAGCATATTCTGTAGCATCTTTTCTCATTGTTGGCCAATAGTATCCTGTTCTTAATACCTTTGAGAATAATGACCTGCCCCCAGTATGGTTACCACAATCCCCTTCGTGTATATCCTGAAGCACTTCTTTAGTTTCGGGATCCTCCAAGCACCTCAGATATGGTCCTGCGAGAGATTTCTTATACAAAACATTATTTATAATAGTGAATCATGATACCTTCATTCTAAAGGCCTTAGGATTTTCATCCTTTGGGATGTGTCCTTCCTTGAGATATCTTATGATTGGAGCCGTCCAGGACTTAGGATCCTCCTCAGGATACTCATCATCAGGATCCTGAACACTTACTACTTCCTTATCCTGAGGACCCATCGCAGGATACAGGATATGTAATATTGGTATTCGGGTCCCTTCCGGTATCCTGACTGATGATCCTATATTTGCCAAGACATCAGCTTCAGCATTATCCTCTCTTGGTACATGTTCAAGTGTAAAAATATCGAAATATCCTGCTAATTTTTTTAGAATTTCGAGATACTCGATTAACTTCTCACCTTTAACTGCATAGGTCCCATTAAAATGATTAGTGATTAACAAGGAATCAACAAATACTTGTAAACTCTTGATATTCATGCTCTTAGCCAATTCTAATCATGTAATTAAAGCTTCATATTCTGCTTCATTATTAGTGGCTGGAAACTCACATCTAATCGCCTGGGGTAATTGTTAGGGGAGGATTTTCCAATGATCAGTGATCCTCAATTACTGTTGGGTTTAGTGATCCTCACTTCTGTTTGAATTAGTGATCCTCAGAAGTGTTGCAGGATCATGGATCATCTTAAGGATCCTTATACTAACGATTGTCTACTTTGAATATGATGATGTTTTGCAGGAACATGAGCTTGGACTTGGTCTTGGCGATATTCCTGGAGCATATTCCATATTTATTCCGCACGTGCATGGCAGAAATGGACGTTATGGAGGTCATGGGGGACTTGCACCAAATGCGGAATGTTTGTTAGTTTAGATATTTTCCATTTTTAAAAGGGGTAGCGAGCTAAATAGAAAACACTTGGCTATTTTTGGCTAAACACACACTCTTGCAACTGCTCTCACCAGCTCTCGATAATTCACTTGGCGATTACACACTTTTTTACACAATACACTATAGTGATCCTTGTAATTAGCTCGCTATCATCCGAAGTTGTAATACGTTTCTTGTTTAATTTGAGTTGGTGATCGGTAGTTTCCATCACCCGAGGTTTTTTATGCCGGAGATCATTCATTGATCAAGGGCTTTTTCCTCGTATAAATCTTTGTGTCACTTATTCATTTCGTTTCTGAGTGATCCTTAGTGTTGTTCATTGATTCAAGCATCATACCTCACAACAAAAAGTTTGGTTGCATTATCATTGCTTGATTTTTGACCAAAACAGTTTGGCGCCCACCGTGGGGCAATTGGTGCTTCATTCCCAAGAAGATTCATACCTTTGTGGTCATTTCGGTTCATAACAACCAGGCAGATGGCTTCCTCAGCGAAGAACACTTCAAACTTAATGCCGTCATTCAGTTCTTTACAAGGCGTTCCTCCTTTGCCTCCACCACCTTCTGGATCCCAGAAGAATGCTGAGAATGCTGCGAAGAAACAAACCCCCATTTTCCAAAAATCACCAACTTCTTCTGTTTCAACCAATCCTACTACTAATGATCTTTACACTCTGATTTTGCAGATGAGGAATCACGCACAAGAGCAGGACAAAACCAACGAAAGGATCCTCCGGGAGATCGCTGAGATCAAGAAACAGAAGAAATCAGTGGAGGATCACTCCCCTCTGATGCCAAGGTCGCTGAACTTCGACACTCCAGTCATAACTTCCCAGCACTCAGCAGCTTCGGATGTGCAACACTTGGGTGAATTACCAGGAAGACGTCATGGAACAACAACAATGAGTCAGGCATTTGGCTCTCAGTACCAGCCTCAGGGATCCTATTTTCAGCCATCGGGATCCTCTATTCAGCATCAAGGATCCTTTAGCTCAGGAGGATATTTGGGAATGCACACGGTCCAAGGATCCTCCCAGGTCCAAGGATCCTCCCAGGTCCAAGGATCCTCCCAGGTCCAAGGATCCTCCCAGATCCAAGGATCCTCCCAGGTCCAAGGATCCTCCCAGGTTCAAGGATCCTCTCAGCCTCAAGGATCCAACGTCTTTCAGGATCAAGGATTCTTGAGAAGTATGCAGCCTCAGAGCTCGGACGTTCATCAAGGAGACTTCATACCAATGCAGACCATTGCTTCCTCTGGTCCTTCAATCATGCCAGAGTCTCGTCAATATGGATTCACATCGCAATTCCAAACATGAATCCTCCGGGAGGTAACACTTTTAATAATTCATATAACACTAACCATGGCTCTATGCAGGATACAGGTATCAATCAGGCTATGGCTAGGGAGCTACAGAAGCTTAAGGATATGATATCCAGTGTACCAGGAGTGGTTAAACCTATTCCTGAAATTGCAGATGGTAGCCATAGGATATCTCGTTTTGCACCACCCTTATGTGATGCTGAGATACCTAAAAGGTTCCAGATACCATCTATGAAGCTGTATGATGGTTCAACGGATCCAGAGGAGCATGTAGCTCAATACTGGGAGAGGATGGAGATCAATCCAATTCCTGAAAGGTTAAAAGTAGCATGTCTATGCAAGGGATTTGGATCCACACTTATAGGATCTGCTCTTAAATGGCTGCTGTTTTGGTCAAAAAATCTGATGAGGATATTGCAACCAAACTCTTTGTTTAGGGGAATGATGCTTAAAATATGTAACAGCGATGAGGATCACTTCAATGTAAAGTGCACAAGCAACACAAAGATTTATACGGGGAAAAAGCCCTTGATCAAGAGTTGATCTCCGGCACAAAAAACCCCGGGTGATGGAAACTACCGATCACCAAGCTCAAATAAATGAATGAATGTTTACAACTTCGGATAGTAACGAGCTAGGTACAAGGATCACTACGGTGGAATGTGTAAAAAGTGTATGTAATTGCTAAGTGTTTGAATGAGAGCTTGTATGAGAGCTTGTATGAGTGTGTGTAACTGCAAAAAATGACTCAGTGTTTTCTACTAGCTCGTTACTCCCTTTTTAAAATAGAAATAACCACCTAAACTAACTATCCGACTTTCGTGCCAAGCCTCCACGTTCTCCATAACGTCTATTTTTGGTCAAGCACGTGCAGAATAGTTTAGGAATATTCTCCAGGAATGTCGCCTAGACTTGGTCAAGCTCAATATACCTGCGAGATGCTACAAAACATAAGTAAACAATCGTCAGTACGAGGATCCTTAAAGTGATCCATGATCCTGATCCTGAAACTCTTCTGAGGATCACCACCTGTCACAGAAGTAAGGATCACTAATTAGGATAACGAATAAGGATCACTAATTGTTAGAAAATCCTCCCCTAACAATTGCCCCCAAAATATAAGAAGTAATTTGTAAAATTGGCGAGTTATATTTTCTTGATCTTATCCGTAACTAACTAACGGATATATAGCCGTTAAAATAGAACTAGCCGTTGCGATGATGATGTCACGGAAGTGACAATCCTGCAGAATCATAATTATAAATAGAGATATAGATAGGATCATTATGCATTCAAATTCGAAAGAGACTCCCTTTAAATTCTCAGTCGACGAACAACCAGGTAATTCTTTCTCCTCTTCCTTCCTTCTTACTCTGTTTCTCTATCTTTATCTTCGTCATTCCGAAAATGTTGCTCCGAAGTTCACCGGCCAAGGATCACAAAAAGGATAGCCCTTTGAAGAGTCAAAAGATCATCAAAGACTCAGTGAACGAAAGGTGTTGCTTTAACGACGCACAAGTAGATAACATCCGTCACCGTTTTCCAGCTAATGTCTTTTTCAAACCCTTCGATCCAACTGTTCTGAGCGACTATGTTTCTGATACATGGGTTGCCTTTCCAGTCACTCCATTTGCTATAGGGTACACCTATCCTTTCCCGGAGTTCACACAATCCTTCTTTTCCCTTACCGGCATATCTTACATTCAAGCCATGCTGATGATTTGGAGGGTTTTATACACCCTAGAGAGGATCATTGAGCAGGAGAGTCTTGATTTAGGAATGTCAGAACTGGCGGAGTTGTATGATCTTACTACCTTCGGTTCCCATCGTTATTTATTCAAACGAAAACCCAGTGCAGATCATCCTCTTCTCAAAGTCACCAAAAACGACAAAGATTGGAAGCGTCGTTTCTTCTTTGTAAGAAGGGATACCATTTCAGATGGAAAGCACTTACCAAGAACATGGTCCACCCATGGTAGGCCGGAGGATCCTGGGAAGGATCACCATATGGTCATGTTTTTGTAATAGGATCACTAACCCCTTCTTTGTCTTGTGTCATGCAGCCATCTCCTTTTCACGTCTCATCACAACACCCGCAACCAGGGAAAGACTTGCTACTTTCTGGGGACTTGACCCTGAAACTAGAACTTTTAAGACAACAACCCAAGACTCACAGGAGGTATCCTCAGGCTCTGTCACAATGTCAAGTAAGTATCCTTGTTTAAAATTTAAATAAATAGTTAAATGTATATTAAGAAAAGATACTTATCTTGTTTTGGTTGTGTAGGTGCTGGAAAATCTGCCAAAGCTGCTTCAAGGTTCAGTGTCACCGATCTCACCACTGTCAAATCCTCCAAAAGAAAGGTCCCTACTAGCCCGACAGCCTCAATCCCCAAGGCACCCCTCAAAGGGAAGGGAATCAAGAAGAGAAAGACTTCCAAGGCTGAGGATTTGCAGGGTCTGCCCTTAATTCGCCACCAGTTCCTCGAGTACTTCAATGATGTAAGGATCACTGTCTCTGCTTGTATATCCTGCTGATCTAAGGATCACTTGCTCTTAAACTGCTTTATCCTTTTCTTTTGCAGAAATTTGCTGAGATTGAGGATTACGTCGGCCATGTTGAGGATCAAGATAAGAAGATTGCCGATCTCCAGCAGGTTGCTGTGCTCAAGGATCTTGCACTTGCTGATCTTCAGAAGGAACTCCAGGATACCAAGCAGAAGATGGCTAAAGTGCTGGTTAACTTTGACTATGAAAGGCAGGAGATCACAGATGATGCTAAAGTTTCTGCCGCCATAGCAATGTACAAAACCAAGCTTCAAATGGCCTTGGAAGCTCAGGATCCTGCCTTTGACAAAAGCAGCTGGGAAATTGAAGAATGGAAGGCAAGGCTGGCTGAATTGGGTGATGAAGAGGAGGCTGAGGAGATTCTGGCAATTGAGGCTAGTGGCAGCGGGTTGAAGGATAAAGCTGAGGATGCAGCGGCTGGTGGTGATGATAATGCAGCAAAGGTGTAGGCTGCACAATTGGGCGATGATGGATATATGTGCTAAGGCCGGAGCCCAATTTTTTAGTTTGATGGTTGTGATGTTTAAAACAATTTCATGGTTTGTACTTTGAATAATAGGTTTTAGGATTAAGGATCATGTATGATCCTTTGGACAATAGGCAGGATTGCAATTGGTGGAGGGATCCTCTGTTTGGGGGATGAAGCCATTGTGATCCTGCCGCCTTTATATTCCTGCACTACCTTTGAACTCATTATCATGGACACCCTTTACCTACCCCAGCGGACGGGCCACGTTTTGCTGGTAGAAGCTCGGGTAGGTAATTTTGACAACCTTTAAAGGGTTAGCCTTATGTTAATAAATAAAAACTTACCCTTTTGTCGCTTATCTTTTGTTGTTATCCTTTTTAGTATGTTACTTTCCAACTGTTGTAATGTTCATTCTGTTTATACTTATCAAGCCTTGAAAAATTAGAAAAGATATCCAAAAAGTTTAGGATATGAACAAGGATCACATATCCCATAACCGATAGGTTTTAACAAGTGATATGATTTAAGAAATACCAATTCAGTTGTCAAGTATAAGGGTTATTTAAAAGAATAATGAATAGAATCAAAAGAGTTAAGGATCATACCTGAGGATCCAAGTTAGAATCCTAACCATAATAAGGATAACTATAAGATAAACCTTAGAGTGAAATAAGGATCAAGGATCCCTAGCTGCCTATCTTCAAGGACCTGAAATAGAGCATAACTTGGGACTAAGCCAATATAAGAAAAGAGTTAGCAACTGGGGACAAGCCCAAGGATAACTGGGGACAAGCCCAAGGATAACTGGGGACAAGCCCAAGGATAACTGGGGACAAGCCCAAGGATCGTGTGTAAACTGGAGTATGGCCCTAACTGGCGACTATCCAAACTTAGTGACATGAAGATGCCAAAACCTTAGCTAACGTGAAAACGTTAGAAACCTTAGCTAACGTGAAAACGTTAGAAACCTTATGACCGGATGTATGGTACGTCTACCATTATACGTAGGATCCTAAGCATAGCCAGAACAATGGAATTATCAGCCCCTAGAACGAGTACTGGTCCCAAAGCCTTGAACTATACCAGGATCATCGTGCGCTACAGGCGGAATCTGGGGACAAGCCCAAATAACTGGGGTTAAACCCAAAAGACGGATTGCTTCTGTGGATAACCAACGTCGTGCTAAAGATACCTGAACTTTCAAAACTTGAACTCACGTGAGAGATGGATAAAGGATACATGATCCTTATCCTTATATGAGAAAATAAAGAAATGAAATAGTTCAAGATTAGGATATTACCTAAGTAAGGATCACCGATACTTTGAGGATCCTTTAAGGATATCCCTTTCCTTCCATGGTTAGCAATCTATATGCCCCCTTTCCTGCTTCAGCTTCAATCAAATAAGGGCCTTCCCATTTTGGAGCCAATTTTCCATCAGCAGGATTGGTGGTATTCTGGAATGCTTTCCTTAACACCATATCTCCAACTTGAAACCTCCTGATCCTGACATTTTTGTTGTAAGCACCAGCCATTCTTTGTTGATAACTGGCCATCCTTATCCTAGCCATATCCCTGATTTCTTCAATAGTATCCAGGTCTTGAGCCAAGTTTTCATCATTTTCCTCAGGATCACGGGTACTTGTTCTAGCAGTAGGAACCACCATTTCTGTTGGGATCACTGATTCTGCCCCAAACACCAAAGAGAATGGTGTTTGACCAGTAGCATTCTTAGGGGTTGTCCTGTCAGCCCAGAGCACATAGGGTAGTTCTTCTGCCCATTTCCCTTTCTTGGATCCAAGCTTCTTCTTCAAATTGTTGATGATGATCTTGTTGGATGATTCTGCCTGACCATTAGCTTGTGGGTGGACTGGTGTCGATGTTATCATCTTAATCCCCCAGCTGTCACAAAAGTTAGTGGTTCTGCCCCCAATAAATTGGGAACCATTATCACATATAATCTCAGAAGGAATTCCAAATCTAGTTATAATATTTCTTTTAATGAAGGATATAACTTCCTTTTCTCTAACTTGGGCAAAAGCTTCAGCCTCTATCCACTTGGAGAAGTAATCAGTCATAGCTAGCATGAATACTTTTCCACCAGGTGCCTTAGGGAGCTTACCAACTATATCCATACCCCATCTCATAAATGGCCAAGAGGAGGATATAGGATGCAATAATTCAGCTGGTTGATGAAGGATATTGCTGTGTCTTTGGCAAGGATCGCATCTTCTGGCATACTCCACAGCATCTTTCTTCATGGTTGGCCAGTAGTATCCTGTCCTCAGGATCCTTGAGAATAAAGCCCTGCCCCCAGTGTGGTTTCCACAATCTCCTTCATGGAAGTCTTTTAGAACTTCTTGAACTTCAGGATCCTCAATGCATCTCAAGTATGGTCCTGCAAGAGATCGTCTATACAACATATTATTTATAATTGTGAATTGAGATACCTTAGATTTGAAAGCCCTAGGGTTTTCTCCTGTAGGAATCTCTCCATGTTGTAAGTATCTCATAATTGGTGAGATCCATGATCCTGATCCTGAATAGGATTGAGTATCCTCACTAGGGATAACTGCAGAGTCATTTCCTATCTCCATAGCCTCGTGATCCTCGATAGCCGGGGTTAGGATATGGATAATAGGAATCTTGATATCCTCCGGGATCTTCAAGGATGATCCTAAGTTAGCCAATGCATCAGCTTCTGTATTTTCTTCCCTTGGTACCTGTGACAAACTAAAGGAAACAAAAGAGAGTGCCAAATTTTTGACTATCTCCAAATACTTGGTTAGCTTTTCACCTTTAACAGAATATGATCCATTAAAGTGGTTTGTAATCAACAAAGAATCTACGTGTACCTCAAGATACCTGATCCCCATGTGCTTTGCAATTTGTAAACCAGCAATTAGGGCTTCATATTCAGCCTCATTGTTAGTGGTTTGGAATTCACAAGCTATAGAATGGGGTATTATGTCCCCCTGTGGCGATTTTAGTAGTATTCCAAGCCCTGTGCCTTTGACATTTGAGGATCCATCAGTATAAAGTATCCAAGGATCCTTGGTCTCTTCTAGCTGCTGGACTTCTAGCTCAGCTTCTTCTTGTAAATCACTACTGAAATCAGCCACAAAGTCAGCTAATGCTTGGGATTTGATGGCTGTCCTAGGCTCATATCTTATATCATATGCACTCAATTTCACTGCCCACTTAGCCATCCTTCCTGACATCTCTGGTTTCCTGAGGACATTCTTAATTGGAAAATTAGTTTTAACAATGATAACATGAGTTTCAAAATAATGTCTTAACTTGGTAGATGCCATTATTAATGCAAGAATAAGCTTTTCAAGGTGTGAATACCTGGATTCGGCATCAAGTAAACTTTTACTTACATAATAGACAGGATGTTGTGTACCTTCATGATCCTTAATAAGGACCGCACTTACTGCTTTTGAGGATACTGCAAGATACAAGGATAACACATCACCTTTTTCTGGTTTCATCAAAGCCGGGGCCGAGGATAGGTAATCTTTGAGGGCTTTTAAAGCATTTTCATGCTTCTCCGTCCACTCAAATTTCTTGTTCTTCCTTAGGATATCATAGAATTCTTTACACCTCTCGGAGGACTTGGATATAAATCTGTTCAAGGCTGCTATTCTTCCTGTTAGCCTTTGAACATCCTTAGCATTGACCGGAGATTTGATATTCACTATTGCTTTGATCTGTTCCGGGCTAGCTTCAATGCCTCTCTTAGTCACCATGTATCCTAAGAATTTACCTGCTTTAACACCAAAATGACATTTTGAAGGATTAAGCTTCATATTATATTTGTCAAGGATATCAAATGCTTCCTCCAAATCCTTTAGGTGATCCTCAGCTCTTATGGATTTTACCACCATATCGTCTATGTAAACCTCCATAGTTTGTCAGATCTGATCCTTGAACATCATATTCACCAGCCTTTGGTACGTTGCACCTGCATTTCTCAATCCGAACGGCATAGCAATATAGCAATATATACCAGTTGGAGTCATGAAGGCTGTATCCTCTTGGTCGGATGGTTCCATTTGGATTTGTTGAAATCCAGATGAAGCATCCATAAAAGTTAACAGTTCATGACCCGCAGTTGCATCCACCATGGAGTCAATGTGGGGTAAAGGGAAAGGATCCTTGGGACATGCCTTATTTAAATCGGTAAAATCGACACATACCCTCCACTTTCCGTTTTTCTTTTGAACAACAACCACATTGGCCAACCATCTTGGATACTTGACCTCTCTAATCATACCTGCCCGGAGCAATTTCTCTACCTCTTCCTGGATAATGGCATTCCTTTCTGGTGCAAACTTCCTTCTCCTTTGATGGATTGGTTTGAAGGATCTGTCGATGCCGAGCTTGTGAGTGATAACATCTTTGGATATACCAGTCATATCTTCGTGTTTCCATGCAAAGGTAGTCTTTCTCCTTTTGAGGAAGGATATGAGGTCTTCTTTCATTTCGCCAAGGATCCCTGATCCGATATAGATTTTGGATTCAGGATCATCGGGATCCATGAGGATTTCTACCACATCCTGCTCTCTGGCCTCCAAGACATTCCTTGGAGGATACCTTGATTGCTATTGCTCCCTTGACTTCGAGGCTGGTTTCATCGATGAAGTGTAGCAATTCTTAGCCTCCTGCTGATCACTATCAATCTTTACTATTCCCCAAGGACTAGGGAGCTTCACACATTGATGGTAAGTAGGCGGGACTACTTTCATATCGTGTATCCAGGGCCTGCCAAGGATAACATTACAACAAGATAAATAGTCAATAACACAAAATTTTTGATAAGAGTGTAAGCCTTCAATATATATTGGGAGTTTAATGTCCCCCAGGGTGTTCTTAGTTTCGCCACTAAATCCCACGAGCACGGAGGATCTTGGTATGATCTCTGATTCAGGAATACCCATCTTCTTTAGAACATCAAGCTGGATAATGTTCACTGAACTTCCTCCGTCTATAAGGATCCTGCGGACAAAATGGTTAGATATAAAAAGAGTAATAACTAAACCATCGTGATGAGGATCCTGGATATCAACACGATCCTCTTCATCAAAGGTTATGACTTTTCCTTCGGAGACACTTGATGTTCGAACTGGTCTTTCTCCATTATCCATTTTAGTTTCCTTTGCATGCCTTTTAGCTGCTAAGAAGGATGTGCCACAAATGTCGGATCCTCCAGAAATAAAGTTTATCACTTGTGCATCTGCTGGAGGAGCTGGAGCCTTCTCAGGGATCCTTTCAGGATCCTGAGTCCTCGACTTTTTTCTTCCCAACAACTCTTTTAGATGCCCTTTGCTCAACAAGTATCCAATTTCCTTTCTTAATGCAATGCATTCTTCTGTGAGGTGCCCAAAATCTTCATGATATGCACACCACTTTGATTTATCCTTAGTTGCAGCCGGCCTATCATTCTTTCTTGGCCATCTAGCTTTATCACCTAAGTTCTGCATGGCAAGGATTAGTTCATTGTTATCAACACTAAAGCAATATTCAGAAATTGGAGGATAATCCTCATCATCCTCTTCTTGATCAATAGAATGCACGTTCTGATTATCAGATCTGTTGTAGGATCTGAACTTGTTGTTCCTGAATGAGGATCCTTGCTTATCCTGCTTTGAGGATCCTGTTAACCTCTCCTGGATCCTCTTATCATCCTCTAGCCGGATGAACCTGAGGGCCCGGGTTCTTACCTCATCTAGGTTCCTGCAAGGTGTCATAACAAGATCATCATAAAATAACGAATCCCTAAGCAGTCCCATTTTGAAGGCCTCAACAGCCGTGGCTATATCTAAGTTGGGAATGTCTAAGGATTCTTTACTGAATTTGGTAATGTAATCCCTTAATGATTCATTATGACCCTGGGTTATCCTATATAAATCACTAGTTAATCGTTCAAATTTTCTACTACAAGAAAACTGAGTATTAAACAAGTTAACTAGGTTAGCAAATGAGGTAATAGAATAGGGAGGAAGACTTAGCAGCCATTTGAGAGCTGATCCAGTAAGAGTGGATCCGAATCCTTTGCACAGGCATGCTTCCTTTAACTTTTCTGGGATTGGATTGATCTCCATCCTCTCCCTGTATTGTGCTATGTGTTCTTCAGGATCCGTCGAACCATCATACAGTTTCATTGTAGGCACATGGAACCTCTTGGGTATCTCAGCATCACAGATTGGTGGTGCAAAACGAGATATCTTGTGGCTCCCATCTGCAATCTCTGGAATAGGTTTGACTACTCCCGGAACACTCGAGATCATATCCTTTAGCTTTTGCAATTCTCTGGCCATGGCATGATTGATACCTGGATCCTGCATAAGACCATGGTTAGTAGTATGGGAATTATTAAAAGTGTTACCTCCCATTGGATTCAAGTTAGGAAGAATGGAGGTTAATCCATATTGTTGAGACTCTGGAATGATCGAGGGACCAGTAGAGGCATTGGTCTGCATTGGAATAAAATCTCCTTGATGGACATCAGAACTTCCTGTTTGCAAACTCCTCAAGGATCCTGGCATCTGGAAGGATCCCTGAAACTGGGATGATCCTGGAACAAAGGAGGATCCTTGAACCTGGGATGATCCTGGAAAGAAGGAGGATCCTTGAACCTGGGATGATCCTGGGACGAAGGAGGATCCTTGAACCTGGGATGATCCTGGAACGAAGGAGGATCCTTGAACCTGGGATGATCCTGGAACGAAGGAGGATCCTTGAACCTGGGATGATCCTGGAACGAAGGAGGATCCTTGAACCTGGGATGATCCTGGAACGTAGGAGGATCCTTGAAACTGCTGCATTCCTGAATATCCTCCTGTACTCGTGAGGGATCCCATATGCTGAGGATAGGATCCCGCTGGCTGGAAATATGAACCTAGTGCCTGGGTCATAGCTGTTGTTCCGTAGTGCACTCCTTTTGGTCCACCCGCATATTGAATGTCTGGAACCACTGACGGCTGAGAAGTAATCACCGGAGTATCAAAATTCAAAGATCTGGGCATCAGTGGGGAACGATCCTCTGCCGTTTTCTTCTGTTTCTTAATTTCGTCAATCTCCCGGAGGATCCTTTCGTTGGTCTTATCCTGCTCTTGTGCATGATTCCTCATCTGCAAAATCAAGGCATAGAGATCATTAGTAGTAGGATTAGTTGAAACAGAAGAAGTAGGTGGTTTTGAGAAAATGGGAGTCGGTTTCTTCGCAACATTCTCAGTGTTCTTCTGGGATCCAGAAGGTGGTGGAGGCAAAGGAGGAACGCCTTGTGAGGAAGTGAATGAGGGCATCAAGTTTGAAGCATTCTTCGATGAGGAAGCCATCTGCTTGGTTGTAGTGAACCGAATTAAGCACAGAAACGCATATTTTCTTAAGGACGAAGCACCAATTGCCCCACGGTGGGCGCCAAACTGTTTTGGTCAAAAAATCTGATGAGGATATTGCAACCAAACTCTTTGTTTAGGGGAATGATGCTTAAAATATGTAACAGCGATGAGGATCACTTCAATGTAAAGTGCACAAGCAACACAAAGATTTATACGGGGAAAAAGCCCTTGATCAAGAGTTGATCTCCGGCACAAAAAACCCCGGGTGATGGAAACTACCGATCACCAAGCTCAAATAAATGAATGAATGTTTACAACTTCGGATAGTAACGAGCTAGGTACAAGGATCACTACGGTGGAATGTGTAAAAAGTGTATGTAATTGCTAAGTGTTTGAATGAGAGCTTGTATGAGTGTGTGTAACTGCAAAAAATGACTCAGTGTTTTCTACTAGCTCGTTACTCCCTTTTTAAAATAGAAATAACCACCTAAACTAACTATCCGACTTTCGTGCCAAGCCTCCACGTTCTCCATAACGTCTATTTTTGGTCAAGCACGTGCAGAATAGTTTAGGAATATTCTCCAGGAATGTCGCCTAGACTTGGTCAAGCTCAATATACCTGCGAGATGCTACAAAACATAAGTAAACAATCGTCAGTACGAGGATCCTTAAAGTGATCCATGATCCTGATCCTGAAACTCTTCTGAGGATCACCACCTGTCACAGAAGTAAGGATCACTAATTAGGATAACGAATAAGGATCACTAATTGTTAGAAAATCCTCCCCTAACAGCTGCTAAGTCTTCCCCCTTACTCTATTACTTCATTTGCTAATCTAGTTAACTTGTTTAATAGTCAATTCTCTTGTAGTAGAAAATTTGAACGATTAACTAGTGATTTATATAGGGTAACTCAAGGTCAAAATGAATCACTTAGAGATTACATCACTAAGTTTAGTAAAGAATCCTTAGATATTCCTAACTTGGATATTGCTACGGCTGTAGAAGCCTTTAAAATGGGATTGCTTAGGGATTCATTATTCTATGATGATCTTGTGATGACACCTTGTAGGAATCTTGATGAAGTAAGAACCAGGGCCCTTAGGTTCATCCGCCTAGAGGATGACAAAAGAATCCAGGATAGATTGACAGGATCCTCAAAACAGGAGAAGCAAGGATCCTACTTCAGGAACAACAAATCAAAGTCTTACAACAGATCTGATAACCAGAACGTGCATGCAGTGGAACAAGAAGAGGATGATGAGGATTATCCTCCTATTTCTGAATACTGTTTTTCTGTTGATAACAATGAACTAATCCTTGCAATGCAGAATCTAGGTGAGAAAGCTAGGTGGCCGAGAAAAAGTGATAAACCAGCTGCTACAAAGGATAAGTCCAAGTGGTGTGCATATCATGAGGATTTCGGGCATCTCACTAAAGAGTGTATTGCACTAAGAAAGGAAATTGGTTACTTGTTGAGCAAGGGGCATTTTAAGGAACTCTTGGGACGAAAGAAGTCAAGGATCTAGGATCCTGAAAGGATCCCAGAAAAGGCTCCTGCTCCTCCAGCAGATGCACAAGTTATAAACTTCATATCCGGTGGATCAGACATTTGTCGTACTTCCTTTTCAGCAGCCAAGAGACATGCCAAGGAAACCAAGATGGATAATGGAGATAGACCCATCCGGACGTCCACTGTCACCGAGGATAAGATCATAACTTTTGATGAGGACGATCGTCTTGATGTCCAGGATCCTCATCATGATGGTCTTGTAATTACATTGTTTATTTCTAACCACTTTGTTCGCAGGATCCTTATAGATGGAGGAAGCTCTGTGAACATCATTCAGCTTGATGTCCTCAAGAAGATGAATATCCCGGAGTCTGATATTGTCCCAAGATCCTCAGTACTTGTGGGATTCAGTGGGGAAACCAAGAACACATTGGGGGACATCAAACTCCCAATCTATATTGAAGGATTGGATTCTTATCAAAAATTTTGTGTTATAGATTGCTTATCTTGTTGCAATGTTATCCTTGGCAGGCCATGGATACATGATATGAAGGCAGTTCCATCCACCTATCATCAATGTGTAAAGCTTCCAAGTCCTTGGGGAGTGGTGAAAATTGAGAGTGATCAACAAGAAGCTAATAATTGCTATACCTCATCAATGAAGCCAGCCTCAAGACCAAGGGAGCAATAGCAATTAAAGTATCCTTCAAGAGATGTCTTGGAGGCAAGAGAGCAGGATGTGAAAGAAATCCTCATGGATCCTGATGATCATGAATCTAGGATCTTCATAGGGTCAGGGATCCTTAGCAAAATCGAGCAGAATCTAGTAACCTTCCTTAAGAGGAGGAAATCCACCTTTGCCTGGAAACATGAAGACATGACAGGTATATCTAAGGATATAATTACTCATAAACTTGGCATTGAAAGGTCATTCAAGCCTATTCATCAAAAGAGGAGGAAGTTTGCACCTGAGAGGAATGCTATTATCCAGGAAGAGGTAGATAAACTACTTCGGGCAGGTATGATTAGAGAGGTTAAGTATCCAAGATGGTTAGCCAATGTGGTTGTTGTTCAAAAGAAAAATGGAAAGTGGAGGGTATGTGTCGATTTTACTGATTTAAACAAGGCATGTCCCAAGGATCCTTTCCCATTACCCCACATTGACTCCATGGTGGATGCTACCGCGGGTCATGAGTTGTTGACTTTTATGGATGCTTCATCTGGATTTCAACAAATTCAGATGGAACCATCTGATCAAGAGGATACAACCTTTATGACCCCAACTGGTATATATTGTTATATTGCTATGCCATTTGGACTAAGGAATGCATGTGCTACTTACCAAAGGCTTGTCAATATGATGTTCAAGGAACAAATTGGACACACTATGGAAGTCTATATTGATGACATGGTAGTTAAGTCCAAGAAAGCTGAGGATCACCTTAAAGACTTGGAGGGAGCATTCAATATCCTTGATAAATTTAATATGAAACTTAATCCTTCCAAGTGTCATTTTGGTGTTAAGGCAGGTAAATTCTTAGGCTATATGGTGACAAAGAGGGGCATTGAAGCAAGTCCAGAGCAAATCATGGCTATTGTGAATATCAAATCTCCTGCCAATGCTAAGGATGTGCAAAGACTGACAGGCAGGATCGCAGCCTTGAACAGGTTCATATCCAAATCCTCAGAAAAGTGCAAGGAATTCTATGACATCCTGAGGAAGAACAAGAAATTTGAATGGACTGAGAAGCATGAAAGTGCCCTCAAAGCTCTTAAGGATTACTTATCCTCAGCCCCTGCCTTGATGAAACCAGAAAAGGGGGATGTATTATCCTTATACTTAGCAGTATCCTCAAAAGCAGTAAGTGCGGTCCTTGTTAAGGATCACCAAGGTATACAACATCCTGTTTATTATGTAAGTAAGAGTTTACTTGATGCTGAATCCAGGTATTCACACTTAGAAAAACTTATCCTTGCATTAATTATGGCATCTACTAAATTAAGACATTATTTTGAGACTCATGTCATTATTGTTAAGACTAATTTTCCAATTAAGAATGTTCTCAGGAAACCTGAAATGTCAGGAAGGATGGCTAAGTGGGCAGTGAAGCTGAGTGCATATGATATAAGATATGAACCAAGGACTGCCATCAAATCCCAAGCCTTAGCTGACTTTGTGGCAGATTTCAGTAGTGATTTGCAAAAGGAGGCTGAGTTAGAAGTCCAACAGTTTGAAGAAACCAAGGATCCTTGGATACTATTCACTGATGGAGCCTCCAATGTAAAAGGAACAGGACTTGGAATACTACTAAAATCGCCACAGGGGGACATAATACCCCACTCCATAGCTTGTGAATTTCAAACTACCAACAATGAGGCTGAGTATGAAGCCTTGATAGCTGGTTTGCAAATTGCTAAGCATATGAGGATCAGGTATCTTGAGGTACCAAGGGAAGAGAATGCAGAGGCTGATGCATTAGCTAATCTAGGATCATCCTTGAAGATCCCGGAAGATATAAGGATTCCTATTATCCATATCCTGACCCCTGCTATCGAGGATCATGCAGCTATGGAGATAGGAGAGGATTCTACAATCATCCCTAGTGATAATACTCAATCTCATTCAGGATCATGGATACTCCCAACCATGAGATACATACAACATGGAGAGATTCCTACAGGAGAAAACCCTAGGGCTTTCAAAATTAAGGTATCTCAATTTACAATATTGAATAATATGTTGTATAAACGATCTCTTGCAGGACCATATCTAAGATGCATTGAGGATCCTGAAACCCAAGAAGTCCTAAGAGATTTCCATGAAGGAGATTGTGGAAACCACACTGGGGGCAGGGCATTATTCTCAAGGATCCTGAGGACAGGATACTATTGGCCCACAATGAAGAAGGATGCTGTGGAGTATGCCAAGAAGTGTGATCCTTGTCAAAGACACAGTAATATCCTTCACCAACCAGCAGAACTTTTGCATCCTATATCCTCTTCTTGGCCATTTATGAGGTGGGGAATGGATATAGTTGGTAAGCTTCCTAAGGCACCTGGTGGAAAAGTATTCATGCTTGCTATGACTGATTACTTCTCCAAGTGGATAGAGGCTGAAGCCTTTGCTCAAGTCAGAGAAAAGGAAGTTATATCCTTTATTAAAAGAAACATTATTACTAGATTTCATATCCCTTCTGAAATTGTTTGTGATAATAGATCCCAATTTATTGGGAATAGAACCACTAACTTTTGTGACAGCTGGGGGATTAAGATGATAACATCAACACCAGTCCACCCACAAGCTAATGGTCAGGCAGAATCATCCAACAAGATCATCATCAACAATTTGAAGAAGAAGCTTGGATCCAAGAAAGGAAAATGGGCAGAAGAACTACCTTATGTGCTTTGGGCTGATAGGACAACTCCCAAGAATGCTACTGGCCAAACTCCATTTTCTTTGGTGTTTGGGGCAGAATCAGTGATCCCTACAGAGATGGTGGTTCCAACTGCAAGAACAAGCATTCGTGATCCTGAAGAAAATGCTGAAAACTTGGTTCAAGACTTGGATA
The DNA here is from genome assembly GCA_030545235.1 of Helianthus tuberosus. Taxonomy (NCBI): domain Eukaryota; kingdom Viridiplantae; phylum Streptophyta; class Magnoliopsida; order Asterales; family Asteraceae; genus Helianthus; species Helianthus tuberosus. The sequence goes on along the minus strand of CM060444.1, from coordinate 143,650,563 downwards.
CTATAGAAGAAATCAGGGATTTGGCAAGGATAAGGATGGCTAGTTATCAACAAAGGATGGCTGGAGCCTACAACAAAAATGTCAGGATCAGGAAATTCCAAGTTGGTGATATGGTATTAAGGAAAGCATTTCAGAATACTACCAATCCTGCTGATGGAAAGTTGGCACCAAAATGGGAAGGCCCCTATTTGATTGAAGCTGAGGCAGGAAAGGGGGCATATCGATTGCTAACAATGGAAGGTGATTTGCTACCAAGAGCTTGGAATGCTGTCCATTTGAAGAAATATTTCATGTGACAAGGATCCATGATCCTAACATGACAAGTATCCTTGAATGATCCTTATAAGACAGATGATCCTCTTTCTGGTAATATTCTGATATCTAACTATTTCATTCTTTAATTATCTCATATAAGGGTAAAGATCCTGCATCCTTTATCCTCCTTTTACATGATTCTGAGTTTTGAAGGTTCAGGTATCCTTAACTAAGGATTGAGTATCCACAGAAGTATCCAGTTATTTGGGCTTGACCCCAGTTATTTGGGCTTAACCCCAGTTATTTGGGCTTGACCCCAGTTTGGGCATGTCCCCAGTTTCGCCAGTAGCGCACGATGATCCTGGTATAGTTCATGGCAATGGGACCAGTACTCGCTTTAGGGGCTGACAATTTCATTGTACTGGCTATATTCAGGATCCTACGTATAATGGTAGACGTACCATACATCCGTTCCTAAGGTTTCTAACGTTTTCACGTTAGCTAAGGTTTTGGCATTTTCATGTCACTAAGTTTAGATAGTCGCCAGTGAGGGCCATACTCCAGTTTACACACGATCCTTTGGGCTTGTCCCCAGTTATCCTTTGGGCTTGTCCCCAGTTATCCTTTGGGCTTGTCCCCAGTATATTGGGCTTGTCCCCAGAATTGTTGGGTTTGTCCCCAGTTACTAACTCTTATCTTATATTGGCTTAGTCCCAAGTTGTATCCTATTTCAGGTTTTTGGAGATAAATGACCAAGGATCCTTGATTCTTACTTTCTACTAAGGTTTGTCTTTTGGGTTATCCTGATTATAAGTGTTAAAGGATAGGATCCTAACTTGGATTCTCAGGTATGATCCTTAACTATTTTGATTTTACTCATTATTTATTTGAGTAACCCTTATCCTTTGACAACTGAACTTAAGATCCTTAAAATATGTTACTTTTCAGAACTTGTCGACTATAGGATATGTGATCCTTGATCATATCCTAAACTTTTTGAGGATATTTATTAAATATTTCTTTATTTGATAAATTTAAACAAAATGAACATCACAATAATTGAAAAGTAAAGTACTAACAAGGATAGTAACACGGGAGATAGCCAAAAAGTTAAAGTTATTTTATTCACAAAAGATTAAACCCTTTAAGGTTGTCAAAATTGCCAACCCACGTTTCTACCAGCAAAATGTGGCCCGTCCACATGGGTTGGCAAAGGGTGTCCATTGTTTACGGGTCTTGGTAGTGCAGGAAATAGAAGACGAAAGGATAACGAGTGGCTTCATCCCCCAAACAGAGGAGCCATCCACCACCCATTATCCTGCCTATTGTTCAAGGATCCATGATCCTTCACCCTAGAAACTGTTGTCTAAAGTTATTACAACCCATCATTGTTCAACAAAAACACCATAACCAAAATAAACTACCAAATTCTAAAAAAATGGGCTCCGGCTACGTCTAGAAATGTCCTTCATCGCCCATTCATGCAGCCTACACCTTCGCTGCATCACCATCTCCTCCAGCTCCAGTATCCTTCACATGATCCTTGCCACTGCCACCAGCCTCGATTGCCAGAACCTCTTCAGCCTCTTCTTCATCCTCCAACTCAGCCAGCCTAGCCTTCCAGCCCTCCATGTCCCAGTTGCTCCTGTCAAAGGCAGGATCCTGAGCTTCTTGGGCCATCTGCAACTTGGTCTTGTACATGGAAATGGCAGCGGAGACTTTAGCATCCTCCGTGATCTCGTGCTTCTCATAGTCGGCATTGATCTGAGCTGCAACCATCTGAGTTTTGGCATCATTGAGATCCTTTTCGAGGGAAGCAATCTTGTGATCCTTGAGCACCGCCACTTTTTGGAGGTCAGAGTATTTCTCCTCAAGCTCTTCAACATTCCCAACATAGTCCTCGATTTCGGCAAATTTCTGCAAAGAAGACAATATAAAGTTAGGATCACATGATCCTCAAGTGGATAGGATAACTAAGCTAAGTTAGTGACCCTTACATCAGCAAAGTACTCGAGGAACTGATGGCGGATCAAAGGCAAGCCTTCTAGGTTGTCAGCTTCAGAGGTCTTCCTTTTCTTTCCACCTCTTCCCTTTGAAGTGGTTGCCTTGGGGATTATGACAGAGGGGCTAGCAGCAGACTTTTTCTTTGAGGATCGGACAGTGTCAAGATCAGTGACACTGAATTTAGAGGCAGATCTTGAAGGTTTTCTAGCGCCTACACACCCAAAACAGATAAGTATCCTTATCCTATTTCTATTTAACTATTTATTTAAACATTTAACTATACAAAAAACATGATACTTACTCGACATAGTGACAGAACCTGAGGATACTTCCTGAGAATCCTGGGTGTTTGTTTTAAATGATCTTCTTGCAGGATCAAGTCTCCGGAAAGCGGCAAGCCTTTCCTTTGTTGCAGGTGTTGTGATAAGGTGTGCGACAGTAATAGCTGCAAGATAGAAACAAAAGGACATTAGTGATCCTTAAACAAAAACAAGGTCATTTGGTGATCCTTCTCAGGATCCTCTATCCTACCATGGGTGCTCCACTTCCTTGGCAGATCCTTTCCATCAGAGATAGAATCCCTTCTGACAAAGAAGAATCGCCGTTTCCAGTTGGTATCATTCTTAGTGGCTTTGAAGATGGGGTGTTCTTCACCGGGTTTATGCTTGAGTAGATATCGGTGGGATCCAAATGTTACGAGGTCATACATCTCTACCAACTCCGACATTCCCAGAGCAATTCCTTCTTGCTCAATGATCCTTTCAAGGGTATATAAGACCCTCCAGATCATTGGCATAGCTTGAATGTAGGAGATGCCGGTGAGGGAGAAGAAAGACTGGGTGAATTCAGGGAAAGGATACGAGTATCCTATTGTGAAAGGAGTGACCGGGAAAGCTACCCATGTTTCAGAAATATAATCACTTAGAACGGTGGGATCAAATGGTTTGAAATCGGTGTTTGCCGGAAAACAATGGCGGATTCTGTCTATTTGTGGATCAGTGAAGCAGCATCTTTCTTTCGCTGAATCTTTGATGATCCCCTGGCTCTTAAGAGGACTGTCTTTTGTGTGATCCTTAGCCGGAGAGGATCTTAGCATCATCTTGGTCATGAGGGTAGAGAAGAAGATGAACAGAGAAAGAAAACGTAAAGGGAGAAGAGGAAGTGAGATACCTGCTTGATCTTCGGATGTGGATTTAAAGGGAGTTTCTCTTGAATTTAAAAGCGAATTGATCCCTATCTCTAACTTCAATTTATAATGATGGTCTTGCAGGATAGTCACTTCAGTGACGTCAGGATGGTAACGGCTAGTCCGATTACTGTTAGGGGTGGATTTCTAAATGAACCGTGATCCTCAGTTATTATCCTCTTTAGTGATCCTTACTTCTGTGACGGATAGTGATCCTCAGAACTGTTACAGGATCAGGATCATGGATCACTACACGGATCCCAGGACTAACGGTTGTCTATTTTGAATTTGTGAATGTTTTGCAGGAAGTTCAACTCGGACTTAGTCTTGGCGACATTCCTGGAGAATATTCCCAGACTATCTCGCACGTGCTTGGCCAAAAATGGACGTTGTGGAGAACGTGGAGGCATGGCACGAAAGTCGGAAAGTTTGTTAGCTAGTTATTTTCTTATTTTAAAGGGGTAACGAGCTAGTTAGTAACATTTAGTCATTTTCTGAGTTACACACACACTCGTACAAACGCTTATACCAGCTCTCGTCCAAACACTTAGCAATTTCATACACCTTTTACACGTTACATTCTAGTGATCCTTGTACCTAGCTCGTTACTATCCGAAGTTGTAAACATTTATTCATTTATTTGAGCTTGGTGATCGGTAGTTTCCATCACCCGGGGTTTTTTGTGCCAGAGATCAACTCTTGATCAAGGGCTTTTTCCCCGTATAAATCCTTGTGTTGTTTGTGCAATTTACATTGAAGTGATCCTTGTCATTGTTCCATATTATTAGCATCATCCCCCATAACAGAGAGTTTGGTTGCAATATCCTCATCAGATTTTTTGACCAAAACAGTTTGGCGCCCACCGTGGGGCAATTGGTGCTTCGTAAAAATTCGCATTTCTGTGCTCATTCCGGTTCACTACAACTAAGCAAATGGCTTCCTCAGCGAAGAATGCTTCAAATTTGATGCCCTCATTCACTTCTTCACAAGGCGTTCCCCCTTTGCCTCCACCACCTTCTGGATCCCAGAAGAATGCTGAGAATGCTGCGAAGAAACCAACTCCCATTTTCTCAAAACCTCCAACTTCTTCTGCTTCTTACACTCCCACTACTAGTGACATGTTTACTTTGATTTTGCAGATGAAGGATCAGATACGGCAACAGGATAAGACCAATGAGAGGATTCTTAAAGAAATCGGAGATCTCAAGAAACAAAAGACAACGGCAGAGGATCATTCCCCACTGGTGCCGAAATCCTTGAATTTTGATACTCCGGTGATTACTTCTCAGCCATCAGTGGTTCCAGACGTTCAATATGTGGGTGGACCGAAAGGAGTGCACTACGGAACAACAACAATCACCCAGGCAGCAGGCTCATATTTCCAGCCAGCGGGATCCTATCCTCAGCATATGGGATCCCTCACGAATTCAGGAGGATATTCAGGAATGCAGCAGATTCAAGGATCCTCCTTTGTTCCAGGGTCATCCCAGGTTCAAGGATCCTCTTTTGTTCCAGGATCATCCCAGGTTCAAGGATCCTCCTTCTTTCCAGGATCATCCCAGGTTCAAGGATTCTCCTTCTTCCCAGGATCATCCCAGGTTCAAGGATCCTCCTTTGTTCCAGGATCGTCCCAATTTCAGGGATCCTTCCAGATGCCAGGATCCTTGAGGAGTTTGCAAACAGGAAGTTCAGATGTCCATCAGGGAGATTTTATTCCAATGCAGACCAATGCTTCTACTGTTCCCTCGATCATTCCAGAGCCCCAACAATATGGATTAACATCCATTCTTCCTAACTTGAATCCAATGGGAGGTAACACTTTTAATAATTCTCATACTACTAACCATGGTCTTATGCAGGATCCAGGTATCAATCATGCCATGGCCAGAGAATTGCAAAAGCTAAAGGATATGATATCAAGTGTTCCGAGAGTGGTCAAACCTATCCCAGAGATTACAGATGGGAGCCACAAGATATCTCGTTTTGCACCACCAATCTGTGATGCTGAGATACTCAAGAGGTTCCATGTGCCTACAATGAAGCTGTATGATGGTTCGACGGATCCTGAAGAACACATAGCACAATACAGGGAGAGGATGGAGATCAATCCAATCCCAGAAAGGTTAAAGGAAGCATGCCTATGCAAAGGATTCGGATCCACTCTTACTGGATCAGCTCTCAAATGGCTGCTAAGTCTTCCCCCTACTCTATTACCTCATTTGCTAATCTAGTTAATCTATTTAATAATCAGTTTTCTTGTAGTAGGAAATTTGAACAATTAACTAGCGATCTATATAGGATAACCCAGGGTCATAATGAATCATTAAGGGATTACATTACCAAATTCAGTAAAGAATCCTTAGACATTCCCAACTTAGACATAGCCACGGCTGTTGAGGCCTTTAAAATGGGATTGCTTAGGGATTCGTCTTTCTATGATGATCTTGTTATGACACCATGCAGGAACTTAGATGAGGTAAGAACCCGAGCACTTAGGTTCATTCGGCTAGAAGATGACAAGAGGATCCATGAGAGGTTAGCAGGATCCTCAAAGCAGGATAAGCAAGGATCCTCATTCAGGAACAACAAGTTCAGATCCTACAACAGATCTGATAACCAGAACGTGCATTCTATTGATCAAGAAGAGGATGATGAGGATTATCCTCCAATTTCTGAATATTGTTTTTGTGTTGATAACAACGAACTAATCCTTGCGATGCAGAACCTAGGTGATAAAGCTAGATGGCCAAGAAAAAATGATAGGCCAGCTGCAACTAAGGATAAATCAAAGTGGTGTGCATACCATGAAGATTTTGGGCATCTCATAGAAGAATGCATTGCACTAAGAAAGGAAATTGGATACTTGTTGAGCAAAGGGCATCTAAAGGAATTGTTGGGAAGAAAAAAGTCAAAGACTCAGGATCCTGAAAGGATCCCTGAGAAGGCTCCGGCCCCTCCAGCGGATGCACAAGTGATAAACTTCATTTCTGGAGGATCAGACATTTGCGGCACATCCTTCTCAGCAGCTAAAAGGCATGCAAAGGAAACTAAAATGGATAATGGAGAAAGACCTGTTCGAACATCAAGTGTCTCCGAAGGAAAAGTCATAACCTTTGATGAAGAGGATTGTGTTGATATCCAGGATCCTCATCACGATGGTTTAGTTATTACTCTTTTCATTTCTAACCATTTTGTCCGCAGGATCCTTATAGACGGAGGAAGTTCAGTGAACATTATCCAGCTTGATGTTCTAAAGAAGATGGGTATCCCTGAATCAGATATCATACCAAGATCCTCCGTGCTCGTGGGATTTAGTGGCGAAACCAAGAATACCCTGGGGGACATTAAACTCCCAATATATATCGAAGGCCTACACTCTTATCAAAAGTTTTGTGTTATTGACTGTTTATCTTGTTGTAATGTTATCCTTGGCAGGCCCTGGATACACGATATGAAAGCAGTCCCATCTACCTACCATCAATGTGTGAAGCTCCCTAGTCCTTGGGGAATAGTGAAGATTGATAGTGATCAGCAGGAGGCTAAGAATTGCTACACTTCATCGATGAAACCAGCCTCGAAGTCAAGGGCGCAATAGCAATCAAGGTATCCTCCAAGGGATGTCTTGGAGGCAAGAGAGCAGGATGTGGTAGAAATCCTCATGGATCCTGATGATCCCGAATCCAAAATCTATATTGGATCAGGGATCCTTGGCGAAATGAAAGAAGACCTCGTATCCTTCCTCAAAAGGAGAAAGACTACCTTTGCATGGAAACACGAAGACATGACTGGCATATCCAAAGATGTAATCACTCACAAACTCGGCATTGACAGATCCTTCAAACCAATCTATCAAAGGAGAAGAAAGTTTGCACCGGAAAGGAATGCCATTATCCAAGAAGAGGTAGAGAAATTGCTCCGGGCAGGTATGATTAGAGAGGTCAAGTATCCAAGATGGTTGGCCAATGTGGTTGTTGTTCAAAAGAAAAACGGAAAGTGGAGGGTATGTGTCGATTTTACCGACTTAAACAAGGCATGTCCCAAGGATCCTTTCCCATTACCCCACATTGACTCCATGGTGGATGCAACTGCGGGTCATGAACTGTTAACTTTTATGGATGCCTCATCCGGATTCCAACAAATCCAAATGGAACCATCCGACCAAGAGGATACAGCCTTCATGACTCCAACTGGTATATACTGCTATATTGCTATGCCGTTCGGATTAAGAAATGCAGGTGCAACATATGAAAGGCTGGTGAATATGATGTTCAAGGATCAGATTGGACAAACTATGGAGGTGTACATAGATGATATGGTGGTAAAATCCTTAAAAGCTGAGGATCACCTAAGAGACTTGGAGGAAGCATTCGATATCCTTGACAAATATAACATGAAACTTAATCCTTCAAAATGTCACTTTGGTGTTAAAGCAGGTAAATTCTTAGGATATATGGTGACAAAGAGAGGCATTGAAGCTAGCCCGGAACAAATCAAAGCAATAGTGAACATCAAATCTCCGGCCAATTCTAAGGATGTTCAAAGGCTAACAGGCAGGATCGCAGCTTTGAACAGATTTATATCCAAATCCTCCGAGAAGTGCAAAGAATTCTATGATATCCTAAGGAAGAACAAGAAATTTGAGTGGACCGAGAAGCATGAAAATGCTTTAAGAGCCCTCAAAGATTACCTATCCTCAGCCCCGGCTTTGATGAAACCAGAAAAAGGCGATGTGCTATCCTTGTATCTTGCAGTATCCTCAAAAGCAGTAAGTGCGGTCCTTGTTAAGGATCACGAAGGTACACAACATCCTGTCTATTATGTAAGTAAAAGTTTACTTGATGCCGAATCCAGGTATTCACACCTTGAAAAGCTTATTCTTGCATTAATTATGGCATCTACTAAGTTAAGACATTATTTTGAAACTCAAGTTATCATTGTTAAAACTAATTTTCCAATTAAGAATGTCCTCAGGAAACCAGAGATGTTAGGAAGGATGGCTAAATGGGCAGTGAAGCTAAGTGCATATGATATAAGATATGAGCCTAGGACAGCCATCAAATCCCAAGCATTAGCGGACTTTGTGGCTGATTTCAGTAGTGATTTACAAGAAGAAGCTGAGTTAGAAGTCCAACAGCTAGAAGAGACCAAGGATCCTTGGATACTCTATACTGATGGATCCTCAAATGTCAAAGGCACAGGGCTTGGAATACTACTAAAATCGCCACAGGGGGACATAATACCCCACTCTATAGCTTGTGAGTTCCAAACCACTAACAATGAGGCTGAATATGAAGCCTTAATTGCTGGTTTACAAATTGCAAAGCATATGGGGATCAGGTATCTTGAGGTACATGTAGATTCATTGTTAATTACAAACCACTTTAATGGATCCTATGCTGTTAAAGGTGAAAAGCTAACCAAATATTTGGAGATAGTCAAAAGTTTGGCACTCTCTTTTGTTTCCTTTAGTTTGACGCAGGTACCAAGGGAAGAAAATACAGAAGCTGATGCATTGGCTAACTTAGGATCATCCTTGAAGATCCCGGAGGATATCAAGATCCCAATTATCCACATCCTGACCCCGGCTATCGAGGATCATGTGGCTATGGAAATAGGAAATGATTCTGCAACTATCCCTAGTGAGGATACTCAATCCCATTCAGGATCAGGATCATGGATCTCACCAATTATGAGATACCTACACTATGGAGAGATTCCTATAGGAGAAAACCCTAGCGCTTTCAAATCTAAGGTATCTCAATTCACAATTTTAAATAATATGTTGTATAGACGATCTCTTGCAGGACCATACTTGAGATGCATTGAGGATCCTGAAATCCAAGAAGTTTTAAAAGACTTCCATGAAGGAGATTGTGGAAACCACACTGGGGGCAGGGCATTATTCTCAAGGATCCTGAGAACAGGATACTACTGGCCAACCATGAAAAGAGATGCTGTGGAGTATGCTAAAAGATGTGATCCTTGTCAGAGGCACAGCAACATCCTTCATCAACCAGCTGAATTATTGCATCCTATATCCTCCTCTTGGCCATTTATGAGATGGGGTATAGATATAGTTGGTAAGCTTCCTAAGGCACCTGGTGGGAAAGTGTTCATGTTAGCTATGACTGATTACTTCTCCAAGTGGATAGAGGCTGAAGCTTTTGCCCAAGTCAGAGAAAAGGAAGTTATATCCTTCATCAAAAGAAATATTATAACTAGATTTGGAATTCCTTCTGAAATTATATGTGATAATGGTTCCCAATTTATTGGGGGCAGAACCACTAACTTTTGTGACAGCTGGGGGATTAAGATGATAACATCAACACCAGTCCACCCACAAGCTAATGGTCAGGCTGAATCATCCAACAAGATCATCATCAACAATTTGAAGAAGAAGCTTGGATCCAAGAAAGGGAAATGGGCAGAAGAACTACCCTATGTGCTTTGGGCTGATAGGACAACCCCTAAGAATGCTACTGGTCAAACGCCATTCTCTTTGGTATTTGGGGCAGAATCAGTGATCCCAACAGAAATGGTGGTTCCAACTGTAAGAACAAGTACCCGTGATCCTGAGGAGAATGATGAGAACTTAGCTCAAGACCTGGATACTATTGAAGAAATAAGGGATATGGCTAGGATAAGGATGGCCAGTTATCAGCAAAGAATGGCTGGTGCTTACAACAAAAATGTCAGGATCAGGAGGTTTCAAGTTGGAGATATGGTATTAAGGAAAGCATTTCAGAATACCACCAATCCTGCTGATGGAAAATTGGCTCCAAAATGGGAAGGCCCTTATTTGATTGAAGCTGAAGCAGGAAAGGAGGCATATAGATTGCTAAACACGGAAGGTGATTTGCTACCAAGAGCTTGGAATGCTGTCCACTTGAAGAAATATTTCATGTGAGCAGGATCCTCATGGCACAGATGATCCTCAGGATAGGGATATCCTTAAAGGATCCTCAAAGTATCGGTGATCCTTACTTAGGTAATATCCTAAACTTGAACTATTTCATTTCTTTATTTTCTCATATAAGGATAAGGATCTTGTATCCTTTATCCATCTCTCACGTGAGTTTAAGTTTTGAAAGTTGAGGTATCCTTAGCATAACATTGATTATCTGCTGAAGCAATACGATCCTTGGGTTTAGCCCCAGTTATTTGGGCTTGTCCCCAGTTTCGCCTGTAGCGCATGATGATCCTGGTATAGTTCAAGGCAGTGAGACCAGTACTCGTTTTAGGGGCTGATAATTCCATTGTACTGGCTATACCTAGGATCCTACGTATAATGGTAGACGTACCATACATCCGTTCATAAGGTTTCTAACGTTTTCACGTTAGCTAAGGTTTCTAACGTTTTCACGTTAGCTAAGGTTTCTAACGTTTTCACGTTAGCTAAGGTTTTGGCATCTTCATGTCACTAAGTTTGGATAGTCGTCAGTTAGGGCCATACTCCAGTTTACACACGATCCTTGGGCTTGTCCCCAGTTATCCTTGGGCTTGTCCCCAGTTATCCTTGGGCTTGTCCCCAGTTGCTAACTCTTTTCTTATGTTGGCTTAGTCCCATGTTATGCTCTATTTCAGGTTCTTGAAGATAGGCAACTAGGGGTCCTTGATCCTTACTTCATTCTGAGGTTTACCTTACAGTTATCCTTATTGTGGTTAGGATCCTAACCTGGATCCTCAGGTATGATCCTTAACTATTTTTAATTCTATTCATTATTTATTTGAGTAACCCTTATACTTGACAACTGAACTTGTGACTCTTAAATCGTATCACTTTTTAGAACTTATCGGTTATGGGATATGTGATCCTGATCATATCCTAAGCTTTTTGGATATTTTTTAAGGCTTGATAAGTATAAACAGAATGAACATTACAACAGTTGGAAAGTAAGATATTAAAAAAAAAGGGATAACAACACAAGGTAAGCGACAAAAAGTTAAGATTTTATTTATTAACAAAAGACTAACCCTTAAAAGGTTGTCAAAATTACCTACCCAAGCTTCTACCAGCAAAACGTGGCCCGTCCGCTGGGGTAGGTAAAGGGTGTCTATGATAATAAGTTCAAAAGTAGTGCAGGAATATAAAGGCGGCAGGATCACAATGGCTTCATCCCCCAAACAGAGGATCCCTCCACCAATTGCAATCCTGCCTATTGTCCTAAGGATCATACATGATCCTTAATCTTAAAACCTATTGTTCAAGTACAAACCATTAAATTGTTTTAAACATCACAACCACAAAAAACTACCACCAGATTTAAAAAAAATTGGGCTCCGGCTACGTCTAGAAATGTCCATCATTGCCCAATCAAGCAGCCTAAACTTTTGCTGCATCACCACCTCCAGCTCCACTTGCTTCACCAGCTTCATCCTTGCTTCCAGCCTCAATTGTCAGGATCTCTTCAGCCTCCTCTTCATCACCCAATTCAGCCAGCCTTGCTTTCCATTCTTCAATTTCCCAGCTGCTTTTGTCGAAGGCAGGATCCTGAGCTTCCAAGGCCATTTGCAGCTTGGTTTTATACATTGCTGTTAGGGGAGGATTTTCTAACAATTAGTGATCCTTACTTCTGTGACAGGTGGTGATCCTCAGAAGAGCTTCAGGATCAGGATCATGGATCACTTTAAGGATCCTCGTACTGACGATTGTTTACTTATGTTTTGTACTATCTCGCAGGCATAACCAGCTTGACCAAGTCTTGGCGACATTCCTGGAGAATATTCCCAAACTATTCTGCACGTGCTTAGCTAAAAATGGACGTTATGGAGAACGTGGGGGCTTGGCACAAAAGTCGGATAGTTAGTTTGGTAGTTAAATTTCTATTTTAAAAGGGGTAACGAGCTAGTGGAAAAACACTTAGTCATTTTTTACAGCTACACACACTCATATACTCGCACACTTGAAGCTCTCGACGAACATTCATTCGTTTTCACTCACATTTACACATTTCACGATAGTGATCCTTGTACCTAGCTCGTTACTATCCGAAGTTGTAAACATTTATTCATTTATTTGAGCTTGGTGATCGGTAGTTTCCATCACCCGGGGTTTTTTGTGCCGGAGATCAACTCTTGATCAAGGGCTATTTCCCCGTATAAACCCTTGTGTTGTTTGTGCAATTTTACATTAAAGTGATCCTCATCATTGTTCTACATTTCAAGCATCATACCCCGTAATTGAGAGTTTGGTTGCAATATCCTCATCTGATTTTTTGACCAAAACAGTATGGCGCCCACCGTGGGGCAATTGGTGCTTCGTCCTTAGAAAAAATACGCATTTCTGTGCTCATTCCGGTTCACTACAACCAAGCAAATGGCTTCCTCAGCGAAGAGTGCTTCAAACTTGATGCCATCATTCACTTCTTCACAAGGCGTCCCTCCTTTGCCTCCACCACCTTCTGGATCCCAGAAGAATACTGAGAATGCCGCGAAGAAACCAACTCCCATTTTCTCAAAACCACCTACTTCTTCTGTTTCAACTAATCCTACTACTAATGATCTCTATGCCTTGATTTTGCAGATGAGGAATCATGCACAAGAGCAGGATAAGACCAACGAAAGGATCCTCCGGGAGATTGACGAAATTAAGAAACAGAAGAAAACAGCAGAGGATCGTTCCCCACTGATGCCCAGATCTTTGAATTTTGATACTCCGGTGATTACTTCTCAGCCATCAGCGGTTCCAGATATTCAATATGTGGGTGGACCAAAAGGAGTGCACTACGGAACAACAACAATGACCCAGGCATCAGGTTCATATTTCCAGCTAGCGGGATCCTATCCTCAGCATATGGGATCCCTCACGAGTTCAGGAGGATATTCAGGAATGCAGCAGTTTCAAGGATCCTCCTTCGTTCCAGGATCATCCCAGGTTCAAGGATCCTCCTTCGTTCCAGGATCATCCCAGGTTCAAGGATCCTCCTTCGTTCCAGGATCATCCCAGGTTCAAGGATCCTCCTTTGTTCCAGGATCGTCCCAGTTTCAGGGATCCTTCCAGATGCCAGGATCCTTGAGGAGTTTGCAAACAGGAAGTTCAGATGTCCATCAGGGAGATTTTATTCCAATGCAGACCAATGCCTCTACTGGTCCCTCGATCATTCCAGAGCCTCAACAATATGGATTAACATCCATTCTTCCTAACTTGAATCCAATGGGAGGTAACACTTTTAATAATTCTCATACTACTAACCATGGTCTTATGCAGGATCCAGGTGTCAATCATGCCATGGCCAGAGAATTGCAAAAGCTAAAGGATATGATATCAAGTGTTCCGGGAGTGGTCAAACCTATCCCAAAGATTGCAGATGGGAGCCACAAGATATCTCGTATTGCACCACCAATCTGTGATGCTGAGATACCCAAGAGGTTCCATGTGCCTACAATGAAGCTGTATGATGGTTCGACTGATCTTGAAGAACACATAGCACAATATAGGGAGAGGATGGAAATCAATCCGATCCCAGAAAGGTTAAAGGAAGCATGCCTGTGCAAGGGATTCGGGTCTACTCTTACTGGATCAGCTCTCAAATGGCTGCTAAGTCTTCCCCCTTACTCTATTACCTCGTTTGCTAACCTAGTTAATCTATTTAATAATCAGTTTTCTTGTAGTAGAAAATTTGAGCGTTTAACTAGTGATCTGTATAGGATAACCCAGGGTCATAATGAATCATTAAGGGATTACATTACCAAATTCAGTAAAGAATCCTTAGACATTCCTAACTTAGATATAGCCACGGCTGTTGAGGCCTTCAAAATGGGATTGCTTAGGGATTCGTTATTTTATGATGATCTTGTTATGACACCATGCAGGAACCTAGATGAGGTAAGAATCCGGGCCCTTAGGTACATCCGGCTAGAGGATGACAAGAGGATCCAGGAGAGGTTAGCAGGATCCTCAAAGCAGGATAAGCAAGGATCCTCATTCAGGAACAACAAGTTCAGATCCTACAACAGATCTGATAACCAGAACGTGCATTCTATTGATCAAGAAGAGGATGATGAGGATTATCCTCCAATTTCTGAATATTGTTTTAGTGTTGATAACAATGAACTAATCCTTGCGATGCAGAGTCTAGGTGATAAAGCTAGATGGCCCAGAAAAAATGATAGGCCAGCTGCAACTAAGGATAAATCAAAGTGGTGTGCATACCATGAAGATTTTGGGCACCTCACAGAAGAATGCATTGCGCTAAGAAAGGAAATTGGATACTTGTTGAGCAAGGGGCATCTAAAAGAATTGTCGGGAAGAAAAAAAGTCAAAGACTCAGGATCCTGAAAGGATCCCTGAGAAGGCTCCAGCCCCTCCAGCGGATGCACAAGTGATAAACTTCATTTCTAGAGGATCAGACATTTGCAGCACATCCTTCTCAGCAGCTAAAAGGCATGCAAAGGAAACTAAAATGGATAACGGAGAAAGACCTGTTCGAACATCAAGTGTCTCGGAAGGGAAAGTCATAACCTTTGATGAAGAGGATCGTGTTGATATCCAGGATCCTCATCACGATGGTTTAGTTATTACTCTTTTCATATCTAACCATTTTGTCCGCAGGATCCTTATAGACGGAGGAAGTTCAGTGAACATTATCCAGCTTGATGTCCTAAAGAAGATGGGTATTCCTGAATCAGAGATCATACCAAGATCCTCTGTGCTCGTGGGATTTAGTGGTGAAACTAAGAATACCCTGGGGGACATTAAACTCCCAATATACATTGAAGGCCTACACTCTTATCAAAAATTTTGTGTTATTGACTGTTTATCTTGTTGTAATGTTATCCTTGGCAGGCCCTGGATACACGATATGAAAGCAGTCCCATCCACTTACCATCAATGTGTGAAGCTCCCTAGTCCTTGGGGAATAGTGAAGATTGATAGTGATCAGCAGGAGGCTAAGAATTGCTATACTTCATCGATGAAACCAGCTTCGAAATCCAGGGAGCAATAGCAATCAAAGTATCCTCCAAGGGATGTCTTGGAGGCGAGTGAACTGGATGTGGTAGAAATCCTTATGGATCCGGATGATCCTGAATCTATAGTTTATATCGGATCAGGGATCCTTGGCGAAATGAAAGAAGACCTCGTATCCTTCCTAAAAAGGAGAAAGACTACCTTTGCATGGAAACACGAAGACATGACTGGTATATCCAAAGATGTAATCACTCACAAACTCGGCATTGACAGATCCTTCAAACCAATCCATCAAAGGAGAAGAAAGTTTGCACCGGAAAGGAATGCCATTATCCAGGAAGAGGTAGAGAAATTGCTCCGGGCAGGTATGATTAGAGAGGTCAAGTATCCAAGATGGCTGGCCAATGTGGTTGTTGTTCAAAAGAAAAACGGAAAGTGGAGGGTATGTGTCGATTTTACCGATTTAAATAAGGCATGTCCCAAGGATCCTTTCCCTTTACCCCACATTGACTCCATGGTGGATGCAACCGCGGGTCATGAACTGTTAACTTTTACGGATGCTTCATCTGGATTTCAACAAATCCAAATGGAACCATCCGACCAAGAGGATACAGCCTTCATGACTCCAACTGGTATATACTGCTATATTGCTATGCCGTTCGGATTAAGAAATGCAGGTGCAACATATCAAAGGCTGGTGAATATGATGTTCAAGGATCAGATTGGACAAACTATGGAGGTTTATATAGATGATATGGTGGTAAAATCCTTAAAAGCTAAGGATCACCTAAGAGACTTGGAGGAAGCATTCGATATCCTTGACAAATATAACATGAAGCTTAATCCTTCAAAATGTCACTTTGGTGTTAAAGCAGGTAAATTCTTAGGATATATGGTGACAAAGAGAGGCATTGAAGCTAGCCCGGAACAAATCAAAGCAATAGTGAACATCAAATCTCCGGCCAATGCTAAGGATGTTCAAAGGCTAACAGGCAGGATAGCAGCCTTGAACAGATTTATATCCAAATCCTCCGAGAAGTGTAAAGAATTCTATGATATCCTAAGGAAGAACAAGAAATTTGAATGGACGGAGAAGCATGAAAATGCTTTGAGAGCCCTCAAAGATTACCTATCCTCGGCCCCGGCTTTGATGAAACCAGAAAAAGGTGTTGTGTTATCCTTGTATCTTGCAGTATCCTCGAAAGCAGTAAGTGCGGTCCTTGTTAAGGATCATCAAGGTACACAACATCCTGTCTATTATGTAAGTAAAAGTTTACTTGATGCCGAATCCAGGTATTCACACCTTGAAAAACTTATTCTCGCATTAATTATGGCATCTACTAAGTTAAGACATTATTTTGAAACTCATGTTATCATTGTTAAAACTAATTTTCCAATTAAGAATGTCCTCAGGAAACCAGAGATGTCAGGAAGGATGGCTAAGTGGGCAGTGAAGCTGAGTGCATATGATATAAGATATGAGCCTAGGACAGCCATCAAATCCCAAGCATTAGCTGACTTTGTGGCTGATTTCAGTAGTGATTTACAAGAAGAAGCTGAGTTAGAAGTCCAGCAGCTAGAGGAGACCAAGGATCCTTGGATACTCTATACTGATGGATCCTCAAATGTCAAAGGCACAGGGCTTGGAATACTACTAAAATCGCCACAGGGGGACATAATACCCCACTCTATAGCTTGTGAGTTCCAAACCACTAACAATGAGGCTGAATACGAAGCCTTAATTGCTGGTTTGCAAATTGCTAAGCATATAGGGATCAGGTATCTTGAGGTACACGTAGATTCTTTGCTAATTACAAACCACTTTAATGGATCCTATGCTGTTAAAGGTGAAAAGTTAACCAAATATTTGGAGATAGTCAAAAGTTTGGCACTCTCTTTTGTTTCCTTTAGTTTGTCACAGGTACCAAGGGAAGAAAATACAGAAGCTGATGCATTGGCTAATTTAGGATCATCCTTGAAGATCCCGGAGGATATCAAGATTCCTATTATCCATATCCTGACCCCGGCTATTGAGGATCATGTGGCTATGGAAATAGGGAATGATTCTGCAATAATCCCTAGTGAGGATACTCGATCCCATTCAGGATCAGGATCATGGATCTCACCAATTAAGAGATACTTACAACATGGAGAGATTCCTACAGGAGAAAACCCTAGGGCTTTCAAATCTAAGGTATCTCAATTCTCAATTATAAATAGTATGTTGTATAGACGATCTCTTGCAGGACCATACTTGAGATGCATTGAGGATCCTGAAGTCCAAGAAGTTTTAAAAGACTTCCATGAAGGAGATTGTGGAAACCACACTGGGGGCAGGGCATTATTCTCAAGGATCCTGAGAACAGGATACTACTGGCCAACCATGAAGAGAGACGCTGTGGAGTATGCTAAGAGATGTGATCCTTGTCAGAGGCACAGCAATATCCTTCATCAACCAGCTGAATTATTGCATCCTATATCCTCCTCTTGGCCATTTATGAGATGGGGTATGGATATAGTTGGTAAGCTCCCTAAGGCACCTGGTGGAAAAGTATTCATGCTAGCTATGACTGATTACTTCTCCAAGTGGATAGAGGCTGAAGCTTTTGCCCAAGTCAGAGAAAAGGAAGTTATATCCTTCATTAAAAGAAATATTATAACTAGATTTGGAATTCCTTCTGAGATTATATGTGATAATGGTTCCCAATTTATTGGGGGCAGAACCACTAACTTTTGTGACAGCTGGGGGATTAGGATGATAACATCAACACCAGTCCACCCACAAGCTAATGGTCAGACAGAATCATCCAACAAGATCATCATCAACAATTTGAAGAAGAAGCTTGGATCCAAGAAAGGGAAATGGGCAGAAGAACTACCCTATGTGCTCTGGGCTGATAGGACAACCCCTAAGAATGCTACTGGTCAAACGCCATTCTCTTTGGTATTTGGGGCAGAATCAGTGATCCCAACAGAAATGGTGGTTCCAACTGCTAGAACAAGTACCCGTGATCCTGAGGAGAATGATGAGAACTTGGCTCAAGACCTGGATACTATTGAAGAAATCAGGGATATGGCTAGGATAAGGATGGCCAGTTATCAGCAAAGAATGGCTGGTGCTTACAACAAAAATGTCAGGATCAGGAGGTTTCAAGTTGGAGATATGGTATTAAGGAAAGCATTCCAAAATACCACCAATCCTGCTGATGGGAAGTTGGCTCCAAAATGGGAAGGCCCTTATTTGATTGAAGCTGAAGCAGGAAAGGGGGCATATAGATTGCTAACCATGGAAGGTGATTTGCTACCAAGAGCCTGGAATGCTGTCCATTTGAAGAAATATTTCATGTGAGCAGGATCCTAGTGGCACAGATGATCCTCACAATAGGGATATCCTTAAAGGATCCTCAAAGCATCGGTGATCCTTACTTAGGTAATATCCTAAACTTGAACTAATTCATTTCTTTATTTTCTCATATAAGGATAAGGATCATGTATCCTTTATCCATCTCTCACGTGAATTTGAGTTTTGAAAGTTCAGGTATCCTTAGCATAACATTGGTTATCCACTGAAGCAATCCGTCCTTTGGGTTTAACCCCAGTTATCCGGGCTTGACCCCAGTTCCGCCTGTAGCGCACGATGATCCTGGTATAGTTCAAGGCATTGGGACCAGTACTCGTTTTAGGGGCTGATAATTCCATTGTACTGGCTATGCTTAGGATCCTACGTATAATGGTAGACGTACCATACATCCGTTCCTAAGGTTTCTAACGTTTTCACGTTAGCTAAGGTTTCTAACGTCTTCACGTTAGCTAAGGTTTTGGCATTTTCATGCCACTAAGTTTGGATAGTCGCCAGTTAGGGCCATACTCCAGTTTACATACGATCCTTGGGCTTGTCCCCAGTTATCCTTGGGCTTGTCCCCAGTTATCCTTGGGCTTGTCCCCAGTTGCTAATTCTTATCTTATGTTGGCTTAGTCCCAAGTAATGCTCTATTTCAGGTTCTTGAAGGTAGGCAACTAGGGATCCTTGATCCTTACTTTATCCTAAGGTTTATCTTATAGTTATCCTTATTAAGGTTAGGATCCTAACTTGGATCCTCAGGTATGATCCTTAACTATTTTTAATTCTATTCATTATTTATTTGAATAACCCTTATACTTGACAACTGAACTTGTGATTCTTAAACCATATCACTTTTTAGAACTTATCGGTTATGGGATATGTGATCCTTGATCATATCCTCAACTTTCTGGATATCTTTTCTAATTTTTCAAGGCTTGATAAGTATAAATAGATTGAACATTACAACAGTTGGAAAATAAGATATTAAAAAGTATAACAACACGAGATAAGCGACAAAAGGTTAAGTTTTTATTTATAAACAAAAGACTAACCCTTAAAAGGTTGTCAAAATTACCTACCCGAGCATCTACCAGCAAAACGTGGCCCGTCCGCTGGGGTAGGTAAAGGGTGTCCATGATAATAAGTTCAAGAGTAGTGCAGGAATATAAAGGCGGTAGGATCACAATGGCTTCATCCCCCAAACAGAGGATCCCTCCACCATATGCAATCCTGCCTATTGTTCAAAGGATCATACATGATCCTTAATCCTAAAACCTATTGTTTAAGTACAAACCTTGAAATTGTTTTAAACATCACAACCACAAAAAACAAACTACCATCAGATTTAAAAATTGGGCTCCGGCTACGTCTAGAAATGTCCTTCATCGCCCAATCATGCAGCCTAAGCCTTCGCTGCATTGTCACCTCCAGCTCCACTTGTTTCACCGCCTTCACCTTTGCCTCCAGCTTCGATTGTCAGGATCTCTTCAACCTCCTCAGCCTCTTCATCGTCCAGTTCAGCAAGCCTTGCCCTCCAACCTTCAATATCCCAGGTGCTCTTGTCAAAAGCAGGATCCTGAGCTTCCAAGGCCATTTGAAGCTTGGTCTTGTACATTGTAATGGCGGCAGAGATTTTGGCATCTTCGGTGATCTCGCTCTTCTCATAGTCAACATTAACCAGCACCTTGGCCATCTGCTGTTTGGTATCCCGGACTTCCTTCTGAAGATCAGCAATTGTGAGATCCTTCAACACCGCAACCTGCTGGAGATCAGCAATCTTCCTATCTTGATCCTCAACGTGGCCCACATAGTCCTCAATCTCAGCGAATTTCTGTAAAAAGGATAAGGTCAGGATCAAGTAATAAGCAGGATATACTAGCAGGATATACCAGCAGGATATACCAGCAGGATATGTCAACAGGATATACGAGTAAAGACAGTGATCCTCACCTCGTTAAAGTACTCAAGAAATTGATGATGGATCAGAGGCAGACCCTGCAGATCCCCAGCTTCAGAGGCTTTTCTCTTCTTGATTGCCTTCCCTTTGAGGGGTGCCTTGGGGACCGAAGCTGTCGGACTGGTAGGAGCTTTCCTCTTGGAAGATCTGACGTTGGTGAGATTAGCAACGTTGAACTTGGAAGCAGACTTGGTGGATTTTCCAGCACCTACACAACCAAAACAAGATAAGTATCTTTTCTTAATTCATATTTCACTATTTATTTAAATTTTAAACAAGGATACTTACTTGACATTGTGACAGAGCCTGAGGATACCTCCTGTGAATCTTGGGTTGTTGTCTTGAAAGTTCTTGTCTCAGGATCAAGTTTCTTGAAAGCAAGGAGCCTCTCCTTAGCAGTAGGGGACGGTTTGAGGTGTGAGACGGTGATAGCTGCATAAAAAGAAAGCAAAAATATAAGTTATCCTTACATCAAAAGAAAGTTCCTGGTGATCCTTCTCAGGATCCTCCATCCTACCATGGGTAGCCCATTTTTTAGGAAGATCCTTTCCATCCTGGATGGAATCTCTCTTGATAAAAAAGAAGCGCCGTTTCCAATTAGCATCATTCTTGGTGGCTTTGAAGATCGGGTGTTCCTCACCGGGTTTACGTTTGAATAAATAACGGTGAGAGCCAAAGGTGGTAAGATCATACAGTTCTCCCAGCTCTGCCATTCCTAGATCTATTCCCTCCTGATCGATGATCCTTTCAAGGGTGTACAAAACCCTCCAAATCATCGGCATGGCTTGGATATAAGAGATGCCGGTTAGGGAAAAGAAAGATTGGGTGAAGGCTGGAAAAGGATATGTATAGCCTATGGTGAAAGGAGTGACGGGGAAAGCAACCCACTTATCGGAGATATGATCGCTCAAGGCATTGGGGTCAAAAGGCCTAAATTCGGTGTTCGCCGGGAAGCAGTGGCGGATCCTATCTATCTGAGCATCATTGAAGAAACAGCGCTCTTTAATGGAGTCTTCAATAATCCCCTGGCTTTTCGGAGGACTGTTCTTTGGGTGATCCTTGGCTGGTGAACTTCGGAGCAACATTTTCAAAGTGACGGAGATAAAGAAAGAAAAACAGAGTAAGAGAGGAAGAAAGAGGGGAAAGAAATACCTGGTTGATCGTCGACTGAGAATTTAAAGGGAGTTTCTTTCGAATTTGAATGCATAATGATTGATGTGCGGTAAAGTGTTATGTATATTAGGTGTATATTTTAAGCCCTTTTTAACACTTATTTTAGCCAAGTTTTAAATTTATAAAACACGATATTTCACTAACACTAAACACACATATGGGCAAGTGCACCCATCGTTGAGTGTAGTATAGCGTTGGTAAGATACCGAGGTCGTCCAAGGACACAAGAGCTTTTAATACCGGTTTATCCTCAACGTCTAACCAAAACAAAAGTTTAGAAAAATGTTTTAAACTAAGAAAAATAAAACTAACTAAAATGCTGAAAATAAAAATAAAAATAAAAACAGATAGACAAGATGAATCACTTGGTTCCGACTCGTATCTAGTATAACCTTTGATTATTTCCGCACTTTTGCACATAATTAAGAGATTATCTTAGTTATTGTAGTAGGCCCCTCTTTTGAAGGTGACGTTACCCTCACCCCAGTAGTTTGAGTCAGCAGGGATACAATCCTAAAGGGGTGGATTATTGGAAGATAATGAATTAAGTTATTAATGCAGTATTGTGGTAGGCCCCGCTTTTGGCGGTGACGTTACCCTCGGCTAAGTAGTCTGAGTCAGCAGGGATACAGTCCTAAATAGCCGGGTTATAGTATTAATAGTAGTTAACTTATGAGGGGATCAAAGAGTTTGGACCCCCGCCATCCAATACCGTGAAGTATTGAAGGAGGTCCTACTAAATTTGACCCAGGTCCATTGCAGGACCTCTAAACGCTGAACAATGGCAAGACCTTTACCAAACCGTTCCCTTAACCCCCTACCAGGTAGCCAACATACCTCCATATAGACCGTGGAGATATGAATGGTGAAAATCCTTTATTTTATATAGACAGTAAAATAATGCCAAGACACCACGGACAAACGATAAGGAAAGATCACCTTCAACATAAGTAACTAGTTATTAAAGTCATTAATACAAAACCAAATAAAAAGTGCAAAAGATTAGAAATAAAAAGTATTATACTAGACACTTTGTCTTCACCAAGTGATGTAAGAGACTTAGGCAAACATGGCCTTGATTGTCAAGAACTCTTACGATCAATCTTGGATCCCGAGACGACTCACACACTCTATGATGGACAATGGATGATGGTGGTGGATGATGGTGTTGTGATGGTGGTGGGTGGTGGATGATGTGTGAGAGAGGTGGTGTGCCAAGGGATGAGATGAAATGAATCCAAGCACTCCTATTTATAGGCTGAACAGAGAGCTGGACACGGCCCCGTGTCCGCTGGACACGGCCCCGTGTCCGTCTGACACTCTCTCTCCTCATTAATTGTAATTCGCAATTACAATAAATGCGCCTGCTGTACTTTCGACACGCCCCCGTGTCCGCTGAGCACGGCCCCGTGATGGGCAATAGAAGCTTCTATAGGTTTGTCTTTTCTGCTGCTTCTTGGGCACGGCCCCGTGCTGGCTGAGCACGGGGCGTGTTCAGCCTTCTGTTTTCTCTATTTTGCTGTGGAAGGTGCCGTTGAGGGTTCGGGCAGTCCACTAATGTTCCTTTTCTTGTATTTATGTTGGATTTAGCTGTCTTTTTGCTTCTTTTGCGTTTTTGAGCTCATTTAATCCTGAAAATACAAAAGGAAGACAAAAACACTCTTTTTCCAATATTAGTACTAAAAAGGGTTAGTTTTATGCCTCATTTGATGTAATTTATATGTTGCATTTTACACACATCAAATACCCCCACACTTGAACTTTTGCTTGTCCTCAAGCAAAACTCTTTAATATGTGGCTTACACTCCCAAATGGAATGGGTAGAAGAGAAGGTTTTGGGCTTGTCATAGAGTGTCGGGATTTCCAAGATCTTTTTGGGTTTTATGTTTATTTATTTACACTCCTATTCGTAATGATTTATTTAGAACTGTTCATAAAAGAAATTACTTATTTGGGCATAACATTCCTTTTTAAAATTCTATTTATATACAAGTTCACATACCTCGCGGGGAAATCACTCACACTCGGCCGAAGGTGTATTTTTAGTGGGTTAGTCCTAATGCCTCCATCATTTACTTACTCGGGTTTAAGTTGATAAGGACCGGGAATGTATTGTCATGGCAAGTTCTAGAGTCGTAAGAACCAAGCAGCTATTCACACAAGAAACGAAAAATGAGCATTTAGTCAAATGATATGTAATTGTGTGCTCAATAAAGGCTCAAAACTCACTTTTGTGGGAATGGGTTTTTATGTGTTCAAGTATATATAATCAAATTTTAAATAAGTTTGTCATGCCTTTTCATAATTTTCTTATGTTGGTTCTTTTTATCACTACGCTATCGGTTGTAAATTTGTAAAAATATAACCTTTTTGAGAACTTGAATTTCCCGAGTTAAACCTAGACAAGTAAAAAAATGAAATTTTTGAAAAAAATTCGGGGTGATTAGCGGTTCCAATAGAGTTTTGTGTAAGGCTTGTATTTAGGACTTGCAAAATTCAAGGTTTTAGCATCCCCCCCACACTTAAATTACACATTGTCCTCAATGTGTCCCAAAAATAAATTTTTAGGTTGATTAGATGTGTAAAAATAGTGTTTAAAAAGCAAAAATTTGTGTTACTGGGCACTGAACACGGCCCCGTGTTATCCGGGCACGGCCCCGTGTTCAAGTGCCAGTAACAAAATTGAAATAAGAGAAACAGAAGTCTGGACACGGGGGCGTGTTGGGTGAACACGGCCCGTGTCCAGTTACCTGTACTGGGCGTTTTCTGCAGGTGGTTCGACACGGGGCCGTGTTGGTTGGGCACGGCCCGTGTTGAACCTTCTGAAATGGAGAAAATTGTCGGGTTGCCTCGTTCTTGTGCATGGGATCATTTTTCTCGTTCCCCTTTTCATCATTTACCGCCATGAGTGTGTTTTACTCATTTTAAACCATCCAAACCTTAAAACCATCATTTCATTTCATCATAGAGAGAACTTACATAATCCTAAATTAAAATAAAATTAAAACTTATCTAGATAGGTCAGCAGGTACACGAGGTTATCATAAGGAGTTCTACTATTTTAAGAAAATTTCGAGAATGATTTCCCGATATAGTAGGACTTTTAGCCGAACGAATTCTTCCCTAAACTTTGTTCAAAGCCATTCTTCGATCTCTCTAGGGAGGAAGAATGCGGCTTCGTTTTCCTCTGCTGCTGGTGGTTGAGGGAGAACATTCACCGGGACTCCTTGCACCACTCTTCGCGGGAGTTCTTGGTGCATGGCGTACCATTCGGCTGGAATGACAACTTCGGGCACCATGTTCCACGCCCTTTGGGTTATTATGGGTACCAAAGGCGGGGAGGCGAGAAGGTTCAACCTCTGGTGCAAGAGGTTTACTTCATGGAGACAACCCTCCAGCCCCACAGTAAGATGGTTGATACGGTCGACCAATGCTTCTTCCACTCCCGTCATTTCATCAATAGCCTCCCTTAGAGCGTAAACATAGTTTACAAGAGAGTCTTCTGCCGTTGAAGATCTCCTCCCTTGTCGGTTATTCCTTGAAGATGATCCGCTTGTTCTGCTTGCCATTTTCTGCGAAGAAAACCGAAGAAAGCTGAATTTTTACAAAACAGAGCCCCTGGACACGGCCCCGTGTCCATTTGTCTGCAGGATTTTTGGCTAAAGAATCTTGGAGTTTTAAATTATTTTTATGATTTCTATCTGGGTTTTAAGCTCAGATAATTTAAAATAAAGTTATACAACTAACTTTAGCCCAGAATCTTTAGCAAATAATCTTACAAACTTCACATAGAGGATTGGAATCAAGGGATTTCCAAGCTTCCATAGAGGAACTTTTGAAAAATTTTGAAAGAGGAGGAAATGAATAAAAGTGGAAGGGACAAGAGGGTCCCTTGGAACCTTCTTTTAACACTTACCTAGGATGGTATGAGTGAAAATCCCAGGGATCTCTGTCAATTGAAGTGGTCAAAATGAGCAGGAATCAGGCTGCATTTAAAGAAAACGACAGCGCCCTGGGCACGGCCCCGTGTTGACTGGACACGGCCCCGTGTTCAGAGGAAATCCTGACACATTTTGTCCGTATTCTGACCAAATCAGCAGAGAATCTTTTTAGTGAGCACGGGGGCGTGTTGACCTGGACACGGCCCCGTGTCTGGAGGCTGCTTTATGGAGTTTTGCTATTTCAAGGATCTCCCCGATATCGGGTGGTTCCTTACTGGTTGGAACAACCCCAAAGTGCCTAATATACCTTAATTGTCCTAGACTAAGGCGAGAACGCAAGAGGTTGTCGGTGAGGGTAATTCCTATTTTTATTCTAGGTGGACAAGTCCAACCCTTTTCCGGGCTCTTGTTAAAGAAGGTATATGCCGAATCGCTCAGGTCTATGTATGCATCGAACGAAGTCGATGGAGAGTCCTTCACGGCACAATCGACACAGGGACGACTATCGTCCAAGTCTTTGCTAGGTACGAAGGTATTTTCGGGAGCAACGAGGTTGTTGGAATGCGGTTCCAACATTTCTTCATGGGTATCGTCTTGGGGTGGATCAATAAAATCCTTCCCAAGCTCTTCTATCCATTTTAGAATTAGCTCTTCTAGTTGAAGTAACTCGCTAAGGAGCATTTCCCCTAGAATATCTGGCTGGGCGCATTCGAGGGAGAAATAGTGCTTATTTTTACTTTCGCCCCTCTTAAGGTTGTGAGAAGATGGTGGGTCCATGTAGTGGGGCCTATAATTTAGGAAGTAGCATTTTACTTCTTCATGTTCGCCACCACATAATTGACACCACTTACCATAAGAGTGCCGAAAGTAAAAATAATTACTATCACTCATGTTTATGTCAGAAATTACCAACCGTCGGGATCTAACGGTTCTGTTTTGAGTAACTGAAACTTAGGCACGGGGGCGTGTTGAGTGGACACGACCCCGTGTTCAACTTACTGTCTGATGTAAAACAGGATTGCCAGTTCCAATGATTGAGCACGGGGGCGTGTTCAGCGGGCATGGCCCGTGCTGAGCTCTGCAGAAGCTGAAAAACTAAGAAAATCCTAAAAAAAATAAAAAGAAAAAAAAAGATGATTAGGCCGTTGATTCCTAACTTTCTTAAAATCCTTGTGTCCCCGGCAACGGCGCCAAAAACTTGATGTGCGGTAAAGTGTTATGTATATTAGGTGTATATTTTAAGCCCTTTTTAACACTTATTTTAGCCAAGTTTTAAATTTATAAAACACGATATTTCACTAACACTAAACACACATATGGGCAAGTGCACCCATCGTTGAGTGTAGTATAGCGTTGGTAAGATACCGAGGTCGTCCAAGGACACAAGAGCTTTTAATACCGGTTTATCCTCAACGTCTAACCAAAACAAAAGGTTAGAAAGATGTTTTAAACTAAGAAAAATAAAACTAACTAAAATGCTGAAAATAAAAATAAAAATAAAAACAGATAGACAAGATGAATCACTTGGTTCCGACTCGTATCTAGTATAACCTTTGATTATTTCCGCACTTTTGCACATAATTAAGAGATTATCTTAGTTATTGTAGTAGGCCCCTCTTTTGAAGGTGACGTTACCCTCACCCCAGTAGTTTGAGTCAGCAGGGATACAATCCTAAAGGGGTGGATTATTGGAAGATAATGAATTAAGTTATTAATGCAGTATTGTGGTAGGCCCCGCTTTTGGCGGTGACGTTACCCTCGGCTAAGTAGTCTGAGTCAGCAGGGATACAGTCCTAAATAGCCGGGTTATAGTATTAATAGTAGTTAACTTATGAGGGGATCAAAGAGTTTGGACCCCCGCCATCCAATACCGTGAAGTATTGAAGGAGGTCCTACTAAATTTGACCCAGGTCCATTGCAGGACCTCTAAACGCTGAACAATGGCAAGACCTTTACCAAACCGTTCCCTTAACCCCCTACCAGGTAGCCAACATACCTCCATATAGACCGTGGAGATATGAATGGTGAAAATCCTTTATTTTATATAGACAGTAAAATAATGCCAAGACACCACGGACAAACGATAAGGAAAGATCACCTTCAACATAAGTAACTAGTTATTAAAGTCATTAATACAAAACCAAATAAAAAGTGCAAAAGATTAGAAATAAAAAGTATTATACTAGACACTTTGTCTTCACCAAGTGATGTAAGAGACTTAGGCAAACATGGCCTTGATTGTCAAGAACTCTTACGATCAATCTTGGATCCCGAGACGACTCACACACTCTATGATGGACAATGGATGATGGTGGTGGATGATGGTGTTGTGATGGTGGTGGGTGGTGGATGATGTGTGAGAGAGGTGGTGTGCCAAGGGATGAGATGAAATGAATCCAAGCACTCCTATTTATAGGCTGAACAGAGAGCTGGACACGGCCCCGTGTCCGCTGGACACGGCCCCGTGTCCGTCTGACACTCTCTCTCCTCATTAATTGTAATTCGCAATTACAATAAATGCGCCTGCTGTACTTTCGACACGCCCCCGTGTCCGCTGAGCACGGCCCCGTGATGGGCAATAGAAGCTTCTATAGGTTTGTCTTTTCTGCTGCTTCTTGGGCACGGCCCCGTGCTGGCTGAGCACGGGGCGTGTTCAGCCTTCTGTTTTCTCTATTTTGCTGTGGAAGGTGCCGTTGAGGGTTCGGGCAGTCCACTAATGTTCCTTTTCTTGTATTTATGTTGGATTTAGCTGTCTTTTTGCTTCTTTTGCGTTTTTGAGCTCATTTAATCCTGAAAATACAAAAGGAAGACAAAAACACTCTTTTTCCAATATTAGTACTAAAAAGGGTTAGTTTTATGCCTCATTTGATGTAATTTATATGTTGCATTTTACACACATCAATGATCCTATCTATATCTCTATTTATAATTATGATTCTGCAGGATTGTCACTTCCGTGACGTCATGATCGCAACGGCTAGTTCTATTTTAACGGCTATATATCCGTTAGTTTGTTGCGGATAAGATCAGTAAAATATAACTCACATATTTACAATCTAACTCCTTATATTTTGGGGGCAATTGTTAGGGGAGGATTTTCTAACAATTAGTGATCCTTACTTCTGTGACAGGTGGTGATCCTCAGAAGAGCTTCAGGATCAGGATCATGGATCACTTTAAGGATCCTCGTACTGACGATTGTTTACTTATGTTTTGTACTATCTCGCAGGCATAACCAGCTTGACCAAGTCTTGGCGACATTCCTGGAGAATATTCCCAAACTATTCTGCACGTGCTTAGCTAAAAATGGACGTTATGGAGAACGTGGGGGCTTGGCACAAAAGTCGGATAGTTAGTTTGGTAGTTAAATTTCTATTTTAAAAGGGGTAACGAGCTAGTGGAAAAACACTTAGTCATTTTTTACAGCTACACACACTCATATACACGCACACTTGAAGCTCTCGACGAACATTCATTCGTTTTCACTCACATTTACACATTTCACGATAGTGATCCTTGTACCTAGCTCGTTACTATCCGAAGTTGTAAACATTTATTCATTTATTTGAGCTTGGTGATCGGTAGTTTCCATCACCTGGGGTTTTTTGTGCCGGAGATCAACTCTTGATCAAGGGCTTTTTCCCCGTATAAACCCTTGTGTTGTTTGTGCAATTTTACATTAAAGTGATCCTCATCATTGTTCTACATTTCAAGCATCATACCCCGTAATTGAGAGTTTGGTTGCAATATCCTCATCTGATTTTTTGACCAAAACAATTGCTATGGCGGCAGAGACTATGGCATCATCTGTGATCTCCTGCCTTTCATAGTCAAAATTAACCAGCACCTTAGCCATCTCCTGTTTGGTATCCTGGAGTTCCTTCCGAAGATCAGCAAGTGCAAGATCCTTGAGCACGGCAACCTGCTGGAGGTCGGCAATCTTCTTATCCTGATCCTCAACGTGGCCAACATAATCCTCGATCTCAGAGAATTTCTGCAAAGAGGATAAAGGATAAGGTCAGGATTAAGTGATCCTCAAATCAGCAGGATATATCAGCAGGATATGTCGACAGGATATATGAGCAGAGACAATGATCCTTACCTCATTGAAGTACTCGAGGAATTGGTGGCGGATTAGAGGCAGACCCTGCAAATCCTCAGCCTCGGAGGCCTTTCTCCTCTTGATTCCCTTTCCTATGAGGGGTGCCTTGGGGATTGAGGCTGTCGGGCTGGCAGGAACCTTTCTTTTGGAGGATTTGACAGTGGTGAGATCGGTGACACTGAACCTTGAAGCAGCTTTGGCAGATTTTCCAGCACCTACACAACCAAAACAAGATAAGTATCTTTTCTTAATTTACATTTTACTATTTATTTAAACAAGGATACTTACTTGACATTGTGACAGAGCCTGAGGATACCTCCTGAGAGTCTTGGGTTGTAGTCTTGAAAGTTCTAGTTTCAGGATCGAGTTTCCAGAAAGCAGCAAGCCTTTCCCTGGTTGCGGATGTTGTGATGAGATGCGAAACAGAGATAGCTGCATGACACAAGACAAAAGGGGTTAGTGATCCTATCACATGAACAAGACTACCTGGTGATCCTTCTCATGATCCTCCGGCCTACCATTGGTGGACCATGTCTTTGGTAGATCCTCTCCGTTTAGAATGGAATTCCTCCTGACAAAGAAGAAGCGACGTTTCCAATCTTTGTCGTTCTTAGTGACTTTGAGAAGGGGATGTTCTGCACCGGGTTTTCGCTTGAACAAATAACGATGGGAACCAAAGGTAGTAAGATCATACAGTTCTGCCAATTCCGACATTCCTAAATCAACGCCTTCCTGCTCGATGATCCTCTCTAGGGTATATAAAACCCTCCAAATCATCGGCATGGCTTGGATATAAGATATGCCGGTCAGGGAAAAGAAGGATTGTGTGAATTCTGGGAAAGGATAGGTGTACCCTATAGTGAATGGAGTAGCTGGAAAGGCAACCCATGTTTCAGAAACATAGTCGCTAAGAACAGTGGGATCAAAGGGTTTGAAGAAGGCACTCGCCGGAAAACAGTGACGGATTTTATCTACTTGTGCATCGTTAAAACAACACCTCTCATTCGCTGAGTCTTTGATGATTTTTTGACTCTTCAAAGGGCTATCCTTCTTGTGATCCTTGCCCGGTGAGCTTCGGAGCATCATTCTTAGAGCGATGGTGGTAAAGAAAGAAAAACAGAGTAAGAAAAGGAAAAAGAGAAGAAAGAGATACCTGATTGATCTTCGACTGAGAATATAAAGGGAGTTTCTTTCGAATTTGAATGCATATTGATCCTATCTATATCTCTATTTATAATTATGATTCTGCAGGATTGTCACTTCCGTGACATCATGATCGCAACGGCTAGTTCTATTTTAACAGCTGTATATCCGTTAGTTTGTTGTGGATAAGATCAGTAAAATATAACTCACATATTTACAATTTAACTCCTTATATTTTGGGGGCAATTGTTAGGGGTGGATTTCTAAATGAACCGTGATCCTCAGTTATTATCCTCTTTAGTGATCCTTACTTCTGTGACAGATAGTGATCCTCAGAACTGTTACAGGATCAGGATCATGGATCACTACACGGATCCCAGGACTAACGGTTGTCTATTTTGAATTTGTGAATGTTTTGCAGGAAGTTCAACTCGGACTTAGTCTTGGTGACATTCCTGGAGAATATTCCCAGACTATCTCGCACGTGCTTGGCCAAAAATGGACGTTGTGGAGAACGTGGAGGCATGGCACGAAAGTCGAAAAGTTTGTTAGCTAGTTATTTTCTTATTTTAAAGGGGTAACGAGCTAGTTAGTAACATTTAGTCATTTTCTGAGTTACACACACACACTCGTACAAACGCTTATACCAGCTCTCGTCCAAACACTTAGCAATTTCATACACCTTTTACACGTTACATTCTAGTGATCCTTGTACCTAGCTCGTTACTATCCGAAGTTGTAAACATTTATTCATTTATTTGAGCTTGGTGATCGGTAGTTTCCATCACCCGGGGTTTTTTGTGCCGGAGATCAACTCTTGATCAAGGGCTTTTTCCCCGTATAAATCCTTGTGTTGTTTGTGCAATTTACATTGAAGTGATCCTTGTCATTGTTCCATATTATTAGCATCATCCCCCATAACAGAGAGTTTGGTTGCAATATCCTCATCAGATTTTCTGACCAAAACAATTACAACGGCTAGTTATCCGTTGATTAATTACGGATAAGAACAGAAAATATAACTCGTTTATTTACATAATTACTCCTTATATTTTGGGGGCAATTGTTAGGGGAGGATTTTCCAATGATCAGTGATCCTCAATTACTGTTGGGTTTAGTGATCCTCACTTCTGTTTGAATTAGTGATCCTCAGAAGTGTTGCAGGATCAGGATCATGGATCATCTTAAGGATCCTTACACTAACGATTTTCTACTTTGAATATGATGATGTTTTGCAGGAACACGAGCTTGGACTTGGTCTTGGCGATATTCCTGGAGCATATTCCATATTTATTCCGCACGTGCATGGCAGAAATGGACGTTATGCAGGTCGTGGGGGACTTGCACCAAATGCGGAATGTTTGTTAGTTTAGATATTTTCCATTTTTAAAAGGGGTAGCGAGCTAAATAGAAAACACTTGGCTATTTTTGGCTAAACACACACTCTTGCAACTGCTCTCACCAGCTCTCGATAATTCACTTGGCGATTACACACTTTTTTACACAATACACTATAGTGATCCTTGTAATTAGCTCGCTATTATCCGAAGTTGTAATACGTTTCTTGTTTAATTTTAGTTGGTGATCGGTAGTTTCCATCACCCGAGGTTTTTTATGCCGGAGATCATTCATTGATCAAGGGCTTTTTCCTCGTATAAATCTTTGTGTCACTTATTCATTTCGTTTCTGAGTGATCCTTAGTGTTGTTCATTGATTCAAGCATCATACCTCACAACAGAAAGTTTGGTTGCATTATCATTGCTTGATTTTTGACCAAAACAGTAATATGTCCCCCTGTGGCGATTTTAGTAGTATACCCAAACCTACACATCTTACATTAGATGCGCCATCAGTATATAATGTCCAGGATTCTAAGTTTTCTACTAGCTGTTGTACTTCTAGGTCTACTTCACTTTGAATATCACTACTGAAATCAGCCACAAAGTCAGCTAAAGCCTGAGACTTTATGGCATTTCTAGGTTCATATACTAGATCATATGCACTTAATTTCACTGACCACTTAGCCATCCTACCTGACATCTCGGGTTTCCTAAGCACATTTTTAACAGGATAGTTGGTTTTAACATGAATCCTATGTGTTTCAAAATAATGTCTAAGTTTTGTTGACGCCATAACTAGGGCTAATATCAATTTCTCTAAGTGTGGATACCTAGTTTCAGCATCCAATAAACTTTTACTAACATAATGAACAAGATACTGCAGACCTTCATGATCCTTTACAAGGACAACACTTACTGCGTTTCCTGATACTGCAAGATACATGGATAATGGTTCACCATCCTCAGGCTTCATCAATAGAGGTGCGGTTGAAAGATACTGCTTCAAATCCTGCAGGGCCGCTTCATGCTTCTCTCCCCATTCGAATTTCTTATTCTTCTTCAGGATATCATAAAATTCCTTGCATTTTTCCGAGGATCATGAGATAAATCTGTTTAATGCTGCTACTCGCCCTGTTAATCGTTGAACATCTTTCATATTTGAAGGTGACTTGATATCCAGGATAGCTTTAATCTGCTCCGGGCTTGCCTCTATCCCCCTTTTCGTTACCATGTATCCTAGAAACTTTCATGCCCCCACTCCAAAATGGCATTTAGCAGGATTTAATTTCATGTTGTACTGGTCCAGCATATCAAATGATCCCTTAATATCCTGGAGGTGATCCTCAGCCTTCTTGGATTTTACTACCATATCATCGATGTACACCTCCATGGTGTCCCCCAGTTTGTCTTTAAACATCATGTTTACCAATCTCAGGTATGTTGCACCTGCATTTTTCAAACCAAAAGGCATAGCAGTATAACAATAAATACTTGTTGGTGTCATGAAGGCAGTATCCTCCTGATCCGATGGTTCCATCTGGATCTGTTGGAATCCTGAGGAGGCATCCATGAAGGTTAGCATCTCGTGACCAGCAGTAGCATCCACCATTGAATCGATATGAGGTAGAGGAAACGGGTCTTTGGGACAAGCTTTGTTCAAGTCTGTGTAATCTACACAGACTCTCCATTTCCCGTTTTTCTTTTGCACCACAACTACATTTTCCAGCCATTTAGGAAACTTCACTTCCCTAATCATCTTGCTCTTTAATAATCTTTCAACTTCCTCCTGAATGATAGCGTTCCGTTCTGGAGCAAATTTTCTTCGTTTCTGCTGGACAGGCTTGAAAGACCTATCAATTCCGAGCTTGTGAGTTATGATAGCCTTGGAAATTCCTGTCATATCCTCGTGTTTCCACGCGAATGTTGACATCCTGCATTTCAAAAAGTTAGTCAATTGGTTTTCAATATTCTGAGGGATATTGCTTCCTACGAGCACCGAGATATCCGGATTATCCTCATCCAGGATAACTTTCTTCACATCCTGTTCTGAAGCCTCCATGATATCCTGGCCTCGCATCTTTAATTGTTATGCTACACTAGGCTTTGTTGAGGATTTCATCGAAGAAGAATAACACTCCTTCGCTTCCTGTTGATCACTTTACACCTTGACAACTCCCCAAGGGGTAGGGATCTTGATGCATTGATGGTAGGTTGACGGAACAGCTTTCATATCATGGATCCAAGGCCTACCTAATATAATATTATAGCAGGATAAAGAGTCCATGACACAAAAGCGCTGCATTGAGTTGACCCCTTCAACATACACAGGCAACTTTATCTCTCCTACGGTATTCTTGGCTTCTCCACTGAAACCAACGAGCACAGCGGACTTCGAAGTAATATCCATCGGGGATACATTCATCCTCTTCAACATTTCCAGCTGAATTATGTTGACTGAGCTACCATTATCCACTAATATCATGCGCATAAAATGGTTAGCAACATATAACGTTATTACCAAAGCATCATGATGAGGATCCTGGACAGTATCCCTGTCATCGTTATCGAACGTGATCACTTTGTCAGTTGTGAGGGTTGACATCCCCTCTCTGCTTTGGCTTCCTTCACGTGTCTTTTTGCCGCAGAATATGATGTGCCGCAGATGTCGGATCCTCCTGAAATAAAGTTAATTATTTTGGCATCCGCAGGAGGTGATTCCGCTCGTTCAGGATCCTGACCTTTATTCTTCTTCCTTCCCAGGAGATCCTTCAGATATCCCTTGCTCAAAAGATAGCTTATTTCTTTCCTTAGAGCAATGCAATCCTCAGTAACATGTCCGAAATCCTCGTGGAAGGCACACCATTTGGACTTATCCTTCCAATCAGCTTTCTGTTGATTCTTCCGGGGCCATCTTGCTTTATCTCCTAAACCCTGCATAGCATACATCAGTTCAGGTATGTTAAAAGAAAAACAATATTCAGACAACTCAGGATACTCCTCAGGATCCTCGTCTTCAACAACATTCACTTTTTTGCCATTATTTCTGCCATACGGCTTAGAGCGATATGGTTTATACGAGGATTCGGATTTCCTGTTGGTTGACTCATAGGTTGTGGATGAATTCATCCTCTCTTGCATCTTTTTGTCGTCCTCCAGCCGAATGTATCTTAAAGCCCTGTTACGAGCTTCGTCCAGATTCCTGCAGGGATTCATTACAAGATCCTGATAGAATTGGGAATCCTTTTGCAACCCCATCTTGAAAGCCTGCACAGCTGTTGCAACATCAAGATGCGGGATATCTAAGGATTCCCGGCTAAATTTGTTCACATAATCCCTCAAGGATTCCTGGGGTCCTTGAGTTATCCTGTAAAGATCACTGGTTAGTTTCTCAAAACTCCGGCTGCAAGAAAATTGACTATTAAATAAATTAACTAAATGAGCAAATGAAGTAATTGAGTGAGGAGGAATGTTTAAGAGCCATTTTAAGGTTGATCCTATTATGGTAGAACCAAAACCCTTGCATAGGCATGCTTCTTTAAGATTCGGAGGGATAGGGTTGATTTCCATCATTTCCCTATACTAGGCAATATGCTCCTCAGGATCCGTAGTTCCGTCATAGAGTTTCATGTTGGGGGTCTGAAATCTTTTTGGGATTTCAGCATCACAGATGGGATACGCGAACCGTGATATCATGTGGCTGTCTTGGGATACTTCTGGAATTGGTTGGACCACACCAGGTACACTGGATATCATGTCTTTCAGTTTTTGAAGCTCCCTGGAAAATGCTGATGTTATACCTGCATCCTACAAAGATCCAGCACCATTAGTACCAAGAGTATTATTATTATTAGATACATTGCCAGTCTGGGGATTCTGGCCATATCCTGAAGCATATCCTGAGCTCCTCACAGTCGACACTCTGACTGAAGAGGGTATCTCAGGGGTATGATTCTGGGAATGGCTAAGCACAATATTCCCCCGGTTATCCTCAGTATAAACTGCATAGCTGAAGTTTAAAGCCCTGGGTTGCAAGGGAGTGACAGTATCCTCAGCAGGCCTGCTTAAGCTGGATTTCAAGAGTTGTATCTCTCTTATCAGCATCTGGTTGGTCTCCTGCTGCTGCCTCATCTGTTCCTGTACACTACCAAACAAATTTAGAATTTCTTCATTAGAGGCCAAAACAGGACCAGATCCCTGGATATTGCGAGCGGGGATAACATCCCGAGCCACATGAATTTCAGTTCCTTGTGATGAGGTTTGCGTTCTCGGAGGAGGTGGTGGAAGCACCGAACCAATTGTTGCAGAGGTTGTAGCGGACACGGTGGAAGAGCTCATGTTTGATCTCGAGGCCATCGAAAATAGTGTAGCAAAAAGTTTTGAAAATAGAAAACCAAGTAACGATTTTGCAAAAGCTTTTAGTAGAAATAGCACCACTTACCCCACGGTGGGCGCCAAATTGTTTTGGTAAAAAATTACCGAAGCAATTAAGTGATCAAATTAGTTATGTGACGTAGTGTGCTGAGAATATGTGTTGAAAAATATGCTGGCTTGTTTGTTTGCAAAAACAGTTTCAGGATATAGCTCAGGATATCGAGCTATATCTATGATCAAACAGTGAGCAAAAATGCAAAGGGTGACACGAGATATACGAGGAAAGCCCTTGATCAATCTAGATCGCCGGCATAAAACCTCAGGAGCTGACAATCGCAGCTGCCTTGTTCTTCTTATTGCTTCAAATATCAGGATACAGTGCAGGATATGATGCGGATCAACTAGGTGTTACAATGTAATTTGAATACAAGTGTTAGTGCGTTGTGAGTGCTTGCAAGTAGAGAGGAAGAGTGTGAGAAAGATTGTGCGTGTTTCTGTCTGATCCGATCAACCCATTTATAGTAAAATAAACTAACTAACTAGCCTATTATTCAGGGAACCAACGAATATTCCACAGGTGAACGTTGCAGTCCACGTCTTCCGGCTTCAACGTCTATAATATAACTGATTTGCCCAGGTCTTGAAGAGAAGAAGTCCACCTGACCGTTAGAGACTGGTTACAACAATCTGCACGTGAGTCAATTAGTAACTACCAGGATATCGCATTAGGATGTTACCAATATTCTGATCCAGCATCCTAGTCACAACAAAACAAACAAAGTCAGAATATCAGTCAGGATATATGAGTAGAAAATCACCCATAACAGTACAGATACGCTTCTGCACACGGGGCCGTGCCCAGCAGACACGGGGGCATGGTCAACTAATACAGACAAACTGCATTTAATGAAGAAAGAGAAGATGGATGGACACGGGGCCGTGTCTGGGCTTCTGTGTAGGCTATAAATAGAGGTGCTTGGTTCACTTCAAAGGCATCCATTGGCAAACCACCTCTCTCACACTTCACCCACCCACCACCACCACCACCACCATCATCCATCATCCATCATAGAGTGTGTGTAGTAGTCTCGGCATCCAAGATTGATAGTAAGAGTTCTTGACAATCAAAGGCCATGTTTGCCTAAGTCTCTTACATCACTTGGTGAAGACAAGCATTTAGTGTAATACTTTTTATTTTTAATCTTTTCACACTTTTTATTTGGTTATGTATTAATGACTTTAATAACTAGTTTCTTATGTTGAAGGTGAAACTTTCTTATCATTTGTCCGTGGTGTCTTGGCGTTATTTTACTGTCTATATAAAATAAAAGATTTACACCATTCATATCTCCACGGTCTATATGGAGATATGTTGGCTACCTGGTTGGGGGTTAAGGGAATGGTTTGGTAAGCGTCTTGCCTTGTTCAGTGTATAGATCCTGCAAGGACCTGGGTCAAGCTTAGTAGGACCTCCTTCAATACCCACTGGTATTGGATGGCGGGGGTTCGAATTTCTTGATCCCCTCATATGTAAACTACTATTAAAACATTAACCCGGCTATTTAGGATTGTATCCCTGCTGACTCAAACTACTTAGCCAAGGGTAACGTCACCTTCAAAAGAGGGTCCTACCACATTATGCATTAATAACTTAATTAATTATCTTTCAATAATCCAACCCTTTAGGATTGTATCCTTGCTGACTCAAACTACTGGGTTGAGGGTAACGTCACCTTCAAAAGAGAGGCCTGCTACTATAACTAAGATAATCTCTTAAAAAGTGAAAAAGTGCGGAAATAATCAAAGGTTACACTAAAGGCGAGTCGGATCCAAGTGATTCATCTTGTCTATCTGTTTTTTGTTTTTGTTTTTGTTTTTATTTTTCAGCATTTTTAGTTTTTTTTCATGTTTAAATCTTTTTCTAAAATTTTGATTTGATTAGACGTTGAGGATAAACAGGTACTAAAAGCTCTTGTGTCCTTGGACGACCTCAGTATCTTACCAACGCTATACTACGCTCACGATGGGTGCACTTGCCCATATGTGTGTTCAGTGTTAGTAAAATATCGTGTTTTATAAATTTAAAACTTGACTAAAGTTTAAAAAGGGCTAAAAATGTACATAAAATTATATAACACCGCACGCACATCACTTCCCTTCTTCAATTCCGAAGGAACATTTCGTTGGGTTCAGTTTAATGTTCACTCCGTGCAACGTATTGAACGTTTTTTGGATGTTCACCAACAACATACTCTCTTCCTTGCTCATTATGACCAAATCGTCCATGTATACCTCGATGTATTTACCAATTGCGTCACTGAATGTTTCATTCATTAATCTCTGATAAGTTGCACCAGCATTCTTTAATCCAAAGGGCATTTTTGTATAGCAATATAACCCTGTTGGTGTGCGAAATGCAGTCTTATCTTCATCCTGTATGGCCATTTCCACCTGGTGGTATCCTTTATAACAATCAAGGAAGCATTTCCACCTAAACGACGCCAATGAATTGAATATTTCATCAATTTCTGGTAAAGCATAACAGTCGCATGGGCATGCTTTGTTTAGATCTTTATAATCCACGCACATTTGCCGACCACCATTTCCTTTAGGCACCATCACTGGGCTGGCTACCCAGGTTTGGTAATGAACTTCTCTGATGATACCAACGTTTAGCAATTCGGTGATCTGTTCTTGCATGGCATCGTGCTTTATGTCTCCCAAATGACGTTTCGTATGTACCACATGTTTAGCGTTTTCAGAAACATTCAGTCTGTGCTCTGCTATTTGTCGTGGAACACCAACCATATCAGCCGGTGTCCAGGCGAACACGTCCATGTTCTCAAATAGCAACTTTTTTAGCGTCGCGCGTGTGAGATGTGACATTGCTGGGCCCAACGTGACAGTTTGTTCTGGATATTTGTTGTTCAGTATCCACTTTTCGGCTTCTGCGTGTGGTGCGGATTTGCTCGCTTTTGCCGGTCTGATTTCATCAGTTGCGAGGACTTCTTTGCTTGGGTAGATTATTGCTATCCCTGTCTCTGTTGGGAACCCAACAGTTGAATGTGTCCATGAACAGATCATACTAAAATCTCCTTGGGACTCTCTTCCCAAAATAATATCATGTCTTGAGCTTTCCGGCAACACCATGAATGTAACTTCTTATGTTCTTGAGTTCCTTCCATCCGAGAGCAGCACCAGGAATGATATCTGGCCGAGATGAAAAACGGTTTCGTTGCAGAAACCAGTTAGTGGGTAATTTACTAGTTCTAAACGAGCTTTATCCTCCTGGTCGAATTGATTAAAGCATTGTTCGTAGATGATATCTGCGGTGCTCCCTGGATCAATGAAGATGTAGTCAGTCTGGTAATGACCGATCACGCCAGAAATAACTATAGGTCTTCTCTCTCTTGGGCCCCCTCGCACCACGGGGAAAACAACTTGTTTTTCGCGCCAAGAATCGTCTTGGGTGCGTTTGTTATAGTTCTTTCGTGATCTTCGTGGACCCCCTTGGATCATGTGAGTTTCTAACTTTTGAAGCTTTTTGTTGTCTGGGCCTTCTTCCCTTCTTTGAATTTGGCGATTATCGCGCTTTCCTCCTTTTACCAGATGGGTGAGCTTTCCATCTTTCAAAACTCTTTCTATCTCCTGCTTTAGGCTAAAGCAGTCATCGGTCAAGTGACATGTATCTTTGTGGAACTCGCAAAAAATATTTGGGTCTTGGCCCCTTTTGATTCGCATCTGCAAAGGAGGTTTGAACTGGTGGTTCTCGGTTGACAAGACCTCGGAAGGGGTATTTGTCAAGGGTATCCACTGCTTTTCCCTGTTTTCCTTCTTAACCTCTTTGCGATGACTGATCTGATTGATCGTAGCATGCGCATCTTCTCTTATCGGGTTTCTTTCTTTGTAACCAGATGTCTTCCATGACTGGCCTTTGCCTTTCTTGTTGCGTCGATCATTTTAGCTGTAATTGTATTGACGACTGTCATCGCCGGTCAATTGTTTATCAGTGCGCACAATCGTCTTTGCGGCTTCGATGAAGGTGTCCCAATCTTTGGGGCCTCTATCTCTTCCTTTCAACCGTTTGATCAGGTCATCACACTTTACCGCCCTCATGAAGTGTGCGTGCATCATCTTCTCGCCTACATCTCTGATTTCCAGACATTCTTTGTTATATCTGGTGATGAAATCTTCTATGCTTTCGTGATCTTTCCTCCATATATTTAAGCAATCAGCTGGATCTCTAGTGTGGCTGCGTTGTTGGGAGAAGTGCGTGAGGAACTTGTCTCGGAAATCGATCCATGATTTAATTCTTCCTGCTGGCAGACTGTCAAACCAGATGCGCGCCGCGCTGACAAAGTTTTGTGCGAAAAGGTGACACCAAGTCGGTATTGTCCAACCACCTGTTAACCATGTGCCGTTGAAGACTTGGAGGTGGTCGTCAGGATCTGTTAAGCCATTGTATTTGCCCACATTGTGTGGCAGTTTTGTCTTATCGATATCGGCTGTTGCGATCTCTCTGATGAACTTAGACTTTTCAGCTATGCCTTCTGGGCGATAGCTCAACAAGTAATCATGTTCTGCATTTGGATTGTACCCCGCGCGCTTGTGGGGTTTATACGCCTCGTGTTCTGGTGGTAATCTGCTAAATACCATGCTTTCTCTCTTGTACGTTATGTCATCTTCTTCATTGTAGCTATCCCATTCGTCGTTTATGTTGTGCGGGCCTAAACGACTGTGCACTGCTTTCCTCTGCTGGTGGGTGTGTTGCACATAATTGCTTTTGGTTTCACCGTATGTGTCACGTGTGTCGTTCACACTTTGCCTTCTGATGTTGGGTGTTTTATCAGGTTGTTGGTTCCGCGCATGCATCTGTTAAGGAATATGGGTGTTAGGGGGCCTTTGTTTTGGAGTAACAAAGGCGGACTTATTTACTTGTGCTTGGAGCAAAGCTTGCTGCGCGCTTAAATGCGCATAAACGAGGTTCAGAGATGCTGTCTGCTTGGCGTACCAGGAGGCCAGAGTTTCTCCTTCAGGTAGCCCTAAGAGCGCTGAGAAGTTCAACTACATTTGACCCGATGGTGCTGAAGGACCAGCCCCATGGTTTGGTGTTGAAACTTCCGGAGGTGTTTGGTTACTACCCCGAGTGGAGGTTGAAAAGTAGCTCTGTTTGTTCTTTGCTGGATAACTATAGAAGTGCTCCCAAAGATATCGGGTATCTCGTTGTTTACTTGCCCTTCTCGGATAGTCTCGTTCCCTTAGAACCTTTGGACGTGAGGGGTGTCCGAAATTAGTTCAAAGGAAGAGATTTCTCCATCCACGTGAGGTGAAGGGTTTGGTTCAGTCATTTAGAGAGCTTTTTGAAGAAAAAAGAGATGAAAATGGTTTGCAAAAAATGCGGTGGGCACCAATGATGAAACACTGGTTAACACAGGTGGTTAACTAGCTGGATTGTCTCTTACGTGGGTTCAATCTCCTTCTCTACTCACTTGTGACTGGGTTCCTGCAAAACAACTAACCGTTAGCTCGTTAAGAGGGGAATATGGGGGTTTCCCTCTTAACCGGGCTCCGGCGTGAGAATAAGTACTATTCTGAGGAATAAAGAGTGTGTGTTAGAGGTGAAATACAAGGAGAATAGAATGGATAACCTGAATGATGAAGGGTCCTATTTATAGCCGGAGGGTGAATGAGGGAGGAGCGACCTTGCCAGCTGCTATTGGGGGCCAGCTGTCCGACCAAAGGGAATATCCTCTTGGTCTCCTCTGCTGTGGTCAGGATAGTGGTCCACATGGCGTGACAACATTTGTCCATGCTGGAGAGAATCATACTGCTGCTGTCGGTCTGCCCCCAGATTTGTTGCAGGTCTACATGGCGCCTGGTTAATGTTGACACGTGTCGTCCTTTCTGTCTGGAGGAGCATCTTTGGTGCCACCTTGACGTCTTCCAAAAGCTTCTAGAAGCTCCTGGATTTGTTTGCTGATGTAAGCGCCATGTAGGACAAAGAAAGTGGTGTGGTCCCTGCCATGTGTGCATGGAATTGGGACCATACCTCTTCAGACCTTTTATTGGTTCAGCACTTAATGGTTCAGACTGTTTGTTTCGCGGGCATATGTCTGAATGATTCAGACATTTGCCTCTGAATGGTTAAGCATTATACTGAGTCTGAATAATTAAGATCTCTAATCTGAATTGGTCAAACATTTGCCTCTGAACGGTTAATCATTATATTGGCTCTTAATTGTTAAGACTTCTTACTGGTTCAGCACTTAACTATTTAGAAGTTGTCAAACAACCCATAAATTTATAAAAACGTCAATTTATCACATTAGAGAAAAATCTCTATACTAATAAATAAAAATAAAGTACACATGGATGATTTTTAGGCTTCTTTCTTTAATTTTTGCCACTTGTCATTTATTAGGACTATTTTTGTCACGTGTCATGTTGTGAGTATTCTTACATTTTATTAACCCTTTTTTTTATTCTTGATTAATAATTAATAATTGATGGTATTAATTGATTTAATTGATTTTAAAATATTAGTAAGAAATGTTTTTTCTTCAAAAAATTTAGGTATTTTGTAAATGTGGTCAACATTTAGATTTAATTAATGCATTTACTGCAAGTAAATTATAAATGAGTTGTAATTATCTAAATTAAATTATGCATATCTTTAAATGTGTATCTCAAGGTATTATGATGCATGCAAG
Organism: Helianthus tuberosus; assembly: GCA_030545235.1. Classification (NCBI taxonomy): domain Eukaryota; kingdom Viridiplantae; phylum Streptophyta; class Magnoliopsida; order Asterales; family Asteraceae; genus Helianthus; species Helianthus tuberosus. Next base: position 143,607,130 of record CM060444.1, on the reverse strand, counting down.
TATTGCAGTAACACTCTTAGTTGAAAAATCATTAGTTCATTATAATCTTGATCACTTAAGTGTGAGATCTTGGGTTCAACTCTTACGAAAAACAAGATATTCGTTGTTAAAAAACAACATATGTAGAGTTTTTTTTTTTTTTTTGTCAAAAGGGCGTAGTGATTTGGTGGCGATAACCATGGAGTCCTCAGATTTAACAAGGAAGAAGATAGGATTGTTAGGGGATTTTTTAGTATTTCTTTATTTTTTTTATAAAAGAACCCATTTTGATAAATACTTTTGAAACAAGTCATTTTAGTAAATAATTTTGTCAACTACACTCTTTTAAAAAAACAAAACCTCGTCAAATGTACACCAGAACTTGTATAGTTTTACTCGGTAATATTATAAGTATACTTGAGACTAATAAAATAATTAAAAAAATACAAATGAGGTGCTTGAAAAATATGTGGAGGTATACTTTTATACTTTTTTTTTAAATTTTATTTAATTGTTTTTCAAAGATATACTTTTAGAAACATACTTTATACGTAAAAAAGTTTTTTTTACATGGGGTTATAAAAGATTGCTGCTTGATGAGTTTAGCCAGCTATATATTGCATTTTACATAAATAGGCATTTAAATTTTATGATATATTATTATACCTTTTACTTTACCATTATTACATGTAACAATATGTAATTTCGGTAATGAGATGTTTGGTAAAAAAAATTGAATTATAGTGGTTTTAATGTACAACCCCGTGTAATACACGGGTTGCTAACCTAGTATTTAATAAATACAAACATACTACTGTTCTTGAATAAAGCTTTATTTATTCACATCTTTTCTAGTTTTGTACAAACTTTATTGTATGGTTTTCAATGATGCCGTCAAAGGTGTGACTATGACCATGTGAGCATGCATCTCGAGCGTTGCTTATTACGTTTCAAAGGACGAATTTACATTCATATGTAATATTGACCTATATATTAAAAACAGTATGAAATGAACAGTAATAATTGACCTATATTATATATTAAAAACAGTATGAAATGAACAGTAATAAATTATATTAAAAAAGAATTTAACACTAATAAAAATAGAATTGAATTAATGGTATCGGGTACCGGTGCCGGTATTAAATTTACCAAACCGGGTGTATTTTCAGCAGAATTTTTTGCAGAAGTAGGTGTTTTGAACCAGAAAAGAGTGCTTCTAGGTGCCCTGAAATTTTTTGAGTGAAGATAGGTAAGTAGATGTTTGAAACAGCGACTTTCTTCCCAACTTTTGCAAAAGTTGCACAAGTCCTGCAAATTCTGCAATTGTTGCTGAAGGTCGCTGTTTGGAACAGCGACTTTGAGAAGGTATGGGTTCCAAACAGCGACCTTCAGCTACAATTGCAGAATTTGCAGGACATGTGCAGCTTTTTGCAAAAGTTTGGAAGAAAGTCGCTGTTTCAAACAACTACTTACCTATCTTCACTCAAAAATTTTCAAAGCACCAAGAAGCACTATTTTCTAGTTTAAAACACCTACTTCTACAAAAAATTCATTTTCGGCACCGGTATTCATCGGTTTTTACCCTCAAATACCGGTGTCGTACCAGTACCGACCGGTACCGTACCAGGTATATTCGGTACCGGTACCCACTTTTGGGAATTTCGGTAACGGTTGGTACCGAGCTCATCAAATCCTGTAGCAACGTAGCAATGCAAGTAATTAATTTTCATACACACAGTAAGTAAACTGTATTTCGTTTGAATGAGGTTTTATATACACAACAACTTATTTTGCTTTATTTTTTGTCTTTTTCTGTAATGAATGCATTGTAGCATATAAAATTAACTTGGATATTTAGATTATTGATGAGCAATCATATCAAATCCTGTAATCAAACTGGTATCGTATCGGTACCAAATTTACTATACCAAACACTACAAAGAAAATGCCATTTAGGTTCTGTTTGTTTTTTTCTCCAGAAGCTCTTCTGAGCACTTATGTCTGCGTCGCGCAGAGGCGCGCAGACATAAGGTTCCTGCAGCTTGTTTGTTTTCTTGAAGATCTGCAGACCAAAAACGTCTGCAGAAGCTCTTCCCCAAGCAGACTTGTCCACAAGTCTTCTAACCTCTGCAGACCTCTTCTCCCTCTTCAAACCCACCTCTCAGCCACCACATCCGACACCACCTCCACCTCCACCACCATCATCTCAGCCACCACCATCATCATCATCGGAGACCTCCACCTCCGACACCCATCACCTCCACCTTCAACAATCACCACCTCCATCTTCACAAGAACCGCCGCTCCAGCCCTGCTCCGCCGCCCACCCTTGCTCCGCCACCACCTCCAAATCGAAAACAAAACCCTCATCATCATCAACATCGCAAACAAAACCCCCAAATTGAAAACCCTCATCATCATCAACATCGATCGCAAACAAAACAGACCTGCAACTTCGATCTGAACTTCGATTCACAGCCGTCGAGCATCACCACCGCCTTCGAGCATCACCACCGCCGTCGAACTCCTCTCTCTAGCTGTTGTTTCTCTCTCTAGCCGCCTTCGATTCACAGATCTGAAGGAGAAATGGGTGGGGGTGGGGTGGATTAGCAGGTTTGATGGCGGTGGTGGTGCGGTGGTGGTGGTGGCGGTGGTGGTGCGGTGGTGGTGGTGCTTTGGGCGGTGGTGGTGACAGATTCTAGAGAGAGAGTGTGTTTGTAGAGAGAGAGAAAGGCAGAGTAGTGTGTGTGTTGTGTGTGAACTGTGAAGAGGTTTTGTAGAAAAAAAAACAAACCCTCTTCTCCTTGCAGACTGCAGACATTTGGTCCACCTCTTCTCCTGCAGATGCCTGCAGATGTGGTCCGCAGACTGCAGACCTTTTGCCGCAGAAAAAACAAACAGCACCTTAGTGACATACAAAAAGTGCCACAAAACAACAAAAAAGTGCCACTAAAAACACCCGTAGGAATGGGCGGCACACAAAAAAAGTGCCACTAGAAGCGCTGACGCTAAAGCCTTTTAGTGGCACTATTTTTTCTGCCACAAAAATCACATCAAATTATTTATCATATTAATTTTTATTGATTACAATTATTATTTATTTACATCAAAGAATAAAAATAAAATTGTAAAATGTAGAAATCATAATAATATAATCAATTCAATTAAAAAGTTCAATCAATCATCTTCCAGAGATTCCAAATGTTTGCAAAGAAATAACTAATAAGTGTCAACCTAATCTAAATATCGAACATACAAAACAATTAGTTAAAAAAATGTTTGAACAAAAACTCAAAACTCCATTGCGCTCATGAATCTCTTTCACAATCTTCGTGCGAGTAAAATATTCATTCTGTTAACTCTTTCATAGCAATTGTATTTCACACTTCATAGTTGTTCCCTGCACTTACTCCTTATTGTCGCCGCATCAGCCAATTCACTATATTCAACCTGAAATTTCACAATTTATGTTCAAATGATTAGATCTCATAACCATACCTTTTGTTTTCTGCTTATGCGCTGCGCCTCAACACCGTTTTTGCGCCTCAACACCATCTTTTCGGAAGAAGAAAAAAAACATTTTTGCGCCTACGCTACCACCAGGCGCTATAGGTGCGCCTCGCTGTGCCCGAGTGCCTAGGCGCGCGCTTTTTGCGCTTTTGACAACATAGGTACATATATAATTTTCCTACGATTGCCTTTTCTTGCATTTTTGTGCCTTGTGTCTTGTGCCTAGGTGACAAGCAAACCCTTTGTACCCTACGACTTTGACTACTATGCATGGATTTCTATTATAATCTATAAGCTTTTATTATTTTATTTATAAGCAACTATACATAATGATGATAATTGACATAATCTGCCATCTAGAGAGAAACCAACTCAACCTAAACGAAGTATTGAATATATTCATTTGCCTTAAACTTGTTTTGTTCTATGCTTGACCCGCCCATTTTGTCACCACTACAATATACTCTTAAAAACAACATTCAATATAAGAATTATCTCATGTCTGCATAAAAACGCATTACAGACATATTACCATCTATTCTTTAACACAAATATATGGCAACTTGAAAGCTTATAAAACCAAAAGTCGATAAAAGAAACAAACTCTTACATGGCAAGGAGCTTCCCGTCGTATGATACATTGAAGGCAGAGATCGGGTCCCGCACAACATGCTTTGAGCTTATCCGCTTCCATGTTGTGGTGTTCCACTTCACAATACTTCCACCTACGGTGTATCTGTAGGTATATTTAACAAATAAACCTAAAATCCAGCCATTGTATATGGATATTTTATAGCTATTTATATTAAAACAAAAAAATACCTGAAATCCCGCTATTTACTCACTATGGAGGGGCCAAAATCAGATAACGATGAATGAGTGCTTTAGTACGTTATTCGCTATAGCGCTTGCTATGAGTGCTATTAACCACTATGGACGAGTTCTTGTTCATAACTTGTATGAGTAAAGTTTAGCTAGCAACAATAGAACTAGAAGACTACCTCGCATTGCAGTGACATAGAGAAAGGGATCACTCTCTCCATTAAGTGAAAATTTGCAAAATCCAAAACTTCATCCTGAACGGGACAATTGACTCTCATTAGTGTAGGCAAATTGCAATGTAAATGCCAAAGTTTCATGCAAGAATCTTAAAAAAAAAAACAATTTCTTTTTCTCATATTATAAACTGAAAATCAACCAATTGAACGTAAATTAAATGCAGCGAAGAAAGGAGAAAAAGAGATTGACCTTAGAGACAACAAAATTAACATCAAAACAAACTTCAAAATCATAACAGTGTAGTGGTGTATTATGGCAGAGGTGATGCTTTGATGACACTATGGCAGAGACGACGCTTCAATTGGCTAATTAGATTGTTCATCAAATGAGTTGTGTACTAGTGAAGTACCTGTCAATAATAGAAACACATATATAGCCTGATCAGTAGGGTTGCAAGTCATCTATGGATTCAAGATAATAATTCATTATACTTGACAACAATAAAATACATCATTTGACAGCAATAAAATAAACCAGCCATTCTGCACTCTTTTAACAGCAGCAATATTAAACTTTTGTCGCCGCTAATACTCCCAAATGTCGCCTCTAAAGGTTTTAGCGGCGACTTGTCGCCGCTAATAAGTGGTAAAGGTAATAAGAGCCCAACTTAAAACATTCTAACTCAAGAAAATCGACTTTTTCTAATTCAAGAAACTTGACAACAATAGCACAATAACCTGCCCTATCTTACTTGACATTCTAATTTTGACAATAAGAGACAAATTTGTAAAGATTACAATATGGTGCGCGGGGCTGAGGACACCGGGCAGAGGAGGTGGTGCGCAGGGCAGGGCTGTGGCGTCGTGCGAGGGTAACTAATTTTACTCAAATTTCGTCAACACCTAGATTTATAGATTCATTAGTAATCATGTAAGCGAAATTTGTATATAATGATTTTATATACATTAGTAATCACATAAATTATAGACCTTGGTTACTATTCTACAAAGTTACCCCGTCCAGTTATTGTAACAAACACAACGAAATATTATACAACAAACAATAGAATATATAAAAGCACGTAAAATATACCTTAGTACCCAACATCAAAATATTTTGAGCCATGGTATGTGGAGCTGAACTACCATCTAGAAGTGTGTTTTCCAGTTTCAAGGCATGGTGACATACTTTCTGTGTTGAATAAAACTTTTATATTTTTTTATGTTTTTTAATTTTTTAATTATTTTTTCATCTCATCTTTACCCAAACCTATATTAACCTAAACTCATCCTAACCCAAACCCATCTTAACCCATTACCCATCCGACCCTTTTTTTAAAATACCATCCTGACCTATACCCATCCAAACCCAAACCCATCTTGACCCATTACCCAAACCCATCCAACTTGCCCACTTTGCCACCACTACATGCTCGTGAAGACCAACAATTTGGAAAAGCAACGAGTTTTAGTTTTAATAGTTAAACATGGAACTTAGTTTAATTGTTTAAGATTTGGAAAAGCCTCTCTGTTTTGTTACTAGTTATTTTCATTCACTAAAAAGTGTTGCAGTCTCTATACACGTCACTTATAGCAATATACTATTTGAAAGTCCATTTTAAATATAAATAGAAATAGTTATGGCAAGAATAAAAAGAGATTTTAAGTGTATTCAGTTGACTTCTCAACTAGCTCTGAACTACTGATACAATGGAGATTTGACCTGGACGTTTGCAGTATTCTTATGTGTTTTAAATATAATCTGATGCACTATATGCAAATTTGCTTTTTAGTCAAAACATGAAATTTTTCTAAAGTAGTAACGACATGTCTAAACCATCCGAACTAACAAATCCGAACCAGCTAAACTAACATACAGTTAGTCCAAACAACTTACAATTACACCGCAACCCAACCCACACCCCGACCCGCAACAATCTGAAAACCCACCCATAACAATTTGAAAACCAACCGCAACAATCTGAATACCCAAGCCCAACTCACACCCAGACCGGCAACCCACAACAACATCTGAAAACTCAAGCCCAACCTGCACCCAGACCCGCAACAATCTGAAAACCCACCCGCAACAAGCTGAATACCCAACCCGAACCCGGACCCGCACCCTGCAACAACCTGAACAATCGAGCCCAACCCACACCTGGACCCGGACCCAAAACCCTAACAGCACTTGTCTTTGACTAAAAAAAAGTCAAACAACATGGAATCAAAACCTAAATGGTCAAAAGACCCACCGAATCGACTAGAATGTATGTGTGTTAAACTAAAAAAATAAGACAAATCTAATGAAATTTCAAAGAAATTAGGAATGTAGATACCGATTTGGATGTTGGTGCGTCGATGGTGATGAAGACCAGTGGTGGTGGTTTCGGAGCCGCGGATGAAGATGGCGGTTGAAGGTGGGGGTGCGTCTGATGCACGAAGGGTTGAAGGTGGGGTGCGTCTGGTGCCGGTTGGTGTATGTGGTGGTGATTTTGGAGATGGGTCTCGTATGGGTGGTGATTTTGGGGGAGATACTGCAATACTGGAGGCAATATTTGGGGGCGTATGAGAGAACTGGTGAAAATAGATGGGAGGGAAAAAGCCCGCCTATAATTATATTTCCCATTCATTGGATCAGAACCCTAATCAACGGTCAGGTTTAATCAAGATGGGGTAAAAGTGGATCCATGTGTTTGTCGCCACTAAAGGGAGGGATCACCGCTAAAGGGGTCGCCCCTATTGCTCATTTTTCTTGTAGTGATCGTATTCAAACAGAGTGAACGCAATGGACGAGATTTTAGAGAGATAAAAACTAGAGTGGGGGAAATTGATTTTTTGGTGAGAGTGAGAGGGAAATCAATGAGGGGTTAGGAGAATGAGCGGGAATATGAAATGATTTGGGGAGGGAAATTGATTTTTTGAAGAAGAAATTTTTAGGCTTCAAAGAGAGAAATGGTGAAAATTTTAAAGTTCAAAAATTTTTGTGGCACAGGTAAAGTGCCATTAAAACTATAGAAAATTTTGGTGGCACGTACAAAATGACACTAAAAGCCTTAATTAGTGACATAAAAGTTAAATGCCACTGAATGTATGTGCTAAGTACCTAAAGTGCCATTAAAAACAAAAATTAGTGGCACAAAACCAATATGCCATTAAAAATGTGTGCCACTAAATGGCTTTTTTTTGTAGTGAAATCATTTTCGATACCAATTTGGTACCCACCTTTTGGCGTTTTCAGAATCGTTACATTCGGTTCGACATCGGTCTAGCACCATACCTGTATAAGTATTTATTGATTTTTACCTTCAAATACTATACCGTATTGTACCTAGCATTTTTGGTGCCGGTACCTAATTTCGATGATTTTCTGGATCGGTACTTTCGTTGCCGTTATCGGTACCGAGCTCATCCATATTTTAACGTGTTAGCTCCGTAATAACTGAACTGAAAACAACCGAATTTCCAACGTGTAGGACATGTGGGTCCTATTATTATATATATTAGGTTATTTAAAATCGTTTTTTTAGGACGGAGTGACTATCCTTTTCACGACATTTTTATTTATGTTTTGATATTCGGTATTTGCTTGCCGTTACTGACACGCGTTTTACAGTCATTAGGTCTCCGCCGCAACGCGCGGGCAAAAAATCAACTAGTTATATAAAAAATATATATTACTGAAAAAGAAAGTGACATGACATAGGCACCTACAACAAAGCTCAATGTACAAACATTCAATAATAAAGCATATTAATTTTCCCCCAAACAAAGTAAAAGATAAACTTTTAAGACCTTTTATACCGTCAAAGTAAAAGTGTGACCGTGACGATCGATATAGGGCTGTTCACGAGTCGAGCCGAACCGAGCGGACCTTTGCTCATGCTTGGCTCGTTTACAAACCGAACCGAGCGGAGCGGCTCATTTAAAACCTAGCCTCAAATTGCGCGAGCATTTTTCGAGCAATAAAAATTTCGAGCGAGCGTCGAGCAAAGTTCGAGCGATTTGGACAACCGTGTCGCCCGATTTAAATTTGTTGAGAGATGTAGTGACAATGTTGGGTCTTAAGTTTTTATGTCTTTAAAAACATGCACATTTAATGGCACAATACTTTTCTTATTAATAACAATGTTGTGGCCGATGAGGCGATGATCATATGGCACGAACAATTACGTTGAGAACAGGAGACGATCAACTTAGGGTAACGACATGAAACATTGAGTCAACAAACAAACTATCTTTTATCGGTTTAGGTTTTAACTTTTAGTTTTAATATTTTAATTTTTTTATTGGTGTTGTTGGGCTAGTACGTATAGATATAGTTGTAAATTTGTATATCGTTGACCTAAATCTAATAGAGTGGTACATATAAAACTATAAATTTAATTTATATTTAAGTATATATGTATGTGTAAGTGTGTATATATATAGGTGTGTGTATTATGTATAATTTATATTTGTGTATATATATGTGTAGGGGAAGGTTTAAATGAGAACGCTAAATATTGTGAGAACCGTGAGAACAAATGAAAAAAACCGCGAGAACTTGGTAAAAAACAATTCAAATTCAAAAAAAAATTCTACACTTATAATTATTATTCGAATACAATGTTAAAAATTTAATTTACACGTTTAAATTTACGTGAATTCGTAAATAAAGAAATTTACACATGCGTAAGTTTGCCATTTACACATGTGTAAATCTGTCACGGCCCCCGACCCACCCTGGACGGAATCGGAAGCCGCGAACAGCCCAGTGGTACCGGTGATTATTTTGAAAAATATTGCAGCGGAATTTCATCAGGACCGTGAGTTAGGAAAAATATCAGAGTTTAGAAAACACCGGATTTTATTTATTAAATAGATGGGATAAACCCATGTTTTACAATGGTAGCTTTTAATAAAGATAAATTTGAATACATAAAATAATATTTCTTAATTTGATTTAATTAATAAAATAAGCCACTTCTTGAAGCCTTTCAATGCCGTATCCATTTCTTACTCCAATCTACTGTAATTACCTGAAACATGTTTGAAAAAGGTTTTGTCAGCGGGAAATACTGAGTGAGTTCATTCATTTTAGTAAAACGACCTGTTTGTTATAATTTACAGTATTAAGGGATATTACAATGTTTCAGATATCAACCAACTACCCACAGTATTTGTCACTCGACCGGATCTGTGACTATGGTTATATCACCATTGGCCACCCGTTTGTCTAATGGCAAAGATTATCAAGTAATGTATACAAAACCCCACATACTGGCTGTAATTTGGTGATTACATAAACTTAATCCCTGTAATTATAACTTTGAAAATAAACATGATTTTGAAAGTAATTTGATAAAAAGAGAATGACTCACATTATAAGCATGCAGATTCATACAGCAAAGTTTAATCTATAGACAAGCCTTGATATATTGCAGATTTATACAGGCAGAGCTTAGCCTACTGGTTTTGCCTTGTAACCTAGTGCACACGAACTAGGTAAGTAACTAATACAGCATTTACGATAACTCACGAGATTAAAACCCTCACGACAAATGACAAAGTGCAATCACTTAAACATCCATCGGATTCACAACGAATGACAGAGTATTCCTCGAGTTCGGGTGGTACTCAAACATCCTGTCAGAATCACGACTAATGACAAAGGATAGCGCTTAAACATTCGGTCGGATAGTTTCAATCGATCGGACATTGAATCGTAGCAGCGATCGAGTTAATACCCTGTATCGTAGCAGCACCCCGCTATACTAATTAGTGATTTTGAGACTGTTTCTACAATATCTCAGCGTACAAATTGAATTTGATCGTCAAACGAACGAACAGTATCAAGTCCCAATGCCTGCTATTTATACACGAATTTGACCTGGCTTACGGACCGTAAGCCTTATCCCTTACGGTCCGTAAGGGACACGAAAAGGTCATAGGCTTGCCACGCGTGTATGTAGGCTTGCTGAGTCGACGGTTTCTCGAAATTCGATTTAGACAGCAAGATATATGGATAATCGTCGAGTAGAAAATACCCCCCCTGAGTTTTAAGGGCCCTGATCCTGATTCTGATGATTCTGAAAATTTTAGGGTTTGTGCAGAATCACTTGGGTGTCTCAATTAGGGTTTCTTATTGGATAAAATAATAAAATAAATAGGACTTTTAATGAGGGTTGTTACATTCTCCCCACCTTAATAAAATCTCGTCCTCGAGATTTAGGTTACGATATTTCTTTTAGACTTATGTCATATTTTAGTTAATAAAAACAATATTAAGGTAGATGACACAGAATTAAAATATCGAATTTTGTGAATACAAGTTGTATAATAGGTAGGATTCAATGGTTCAACTGAATTAGTTCAAGAAATCGATGACAAACGGATGAGATGAAATGATATAATTTCCAAGGTGACTAGGTTCAAGCCAAAAGAGATATATGATCAATAGATGTGAATGTTTATAAGTTGTGAATGATTTTTAGAAACAATAGAATTCACTGTCAATAGAAAATTTACCTTGGTTGGTAATTATAAAAGATTTAGAATTAACAAGCTTAACTGAAGAGGAGTACGAAGATGATGTGTCAACTATCAAATCATATCATGAGGAAGAATCAGTGTGTTTGACATTATTGAATTACAAAGATACCCTAAAATACAACACTGTTTAGTGTATGATCGAATTAACGTAAAGTTGTATTAAGATCACTTTCAAGGATGAGTCAAGTGAAAGGTATATATATAGATTAGCTCAAGCTACAAATTTATGGCGATGCCACGAGGTGTCGTAGTGATCGAAATAATAATAATGGTGACTGAATGAGTTCACCATGCTTGAAACCAAATGAAAGTTCAACGAAGTAAATCTGAATGTTTGTTTCAAACAATCTAGTATGATTTTTGATTGAAAATGAAACAATTGAATAATGTTTTTCGATCGAAAAGATCAAGAAATGCTCGATCGATGTTATAGGAACTGTTAAGAGATACACTGAGATATGACATGAATTTGTGTATCATTATCTTAACACACGATTGTGTTAAGATTGCTTTTATAGGATAAATCAACAAAGCGGATTCAATATAAATAAATAAATAATTAAATCCGTATATGATATGTGCAAACGAGATTAGCGCAAGCTTCAAATTTGTGAAAACGTCACCACAAGGTGATCGTGATTAAAGAAACGATTTAATGAAGTCGAAGACCAAACAAGCATGTTATGGTTCAAGAGAATTGAAGTGCTTGTTGGGATTATTTCGAAGATGATGGCTTAAAATCATCATACGGGACCTTGAATTGAATACGTATTGCGAGAAAGTTCAAACAACTGAACTTGGTTAAAATAAAACAAGTTCATGTATCAATAAGAAAGTTCTGACATGGTCACAACAAAAACCATGTATGCTTTTCAAAAGAAAATCGAATTTTTTTCAAGAAATTCATCGATTCGATATCAAAGAGTCATCGTTTTGCAAAAACGTGGTTTACAATGCAAAGATCAAGTATAGCGAAACAATATTTGAGTTTTGATAAAACAACAAATTGGAATGAAGCCTTCCAATAGTCTTCATAATTCAAACTAGCCACATGCGCAACAAACAGTGCATGTGTGGATTTACCAAGAAATGAAACAACCAATTGAATATTCGCGATTATGAAAGAAATCCTCATGATGACCATTAGGAAAGTAGAAATGCAAAAGTCTATTTACTATGTCCAGAGGTCTGAATTTTAACAAAAGGAATTTAAGAATTTTATCTGGAATTTTGTGTGATAACCGTTGTGAAATGACATTACCAGGGAATGTGGAATGAAATGAAATAGGGGGATTGTAAAAGTATGTGACTTCTTTTGCAGCGTCAAGAATTGGATTAGACTATGCACCGATTGTTGTGAAATCTTGTTCTATCGTACCTCAGCAAGATTCATGTTGTTTGTAGGATCACGTGGCCAAGTGCTGCTTTTTGATTAGTAGTTCTTCCATTGACGGGATTCGCATTAGTGTCGTCATGCCCAATTATATTTTCCAAAGGTCTTGCCTTGGAAGTCGTGTGTGATATACTTCGATGTCTGTGGACGTATAATTTAAGTTTCATGTGTTTTCTTGTGCATTAACACAACTTTTCATTCTTCTTACTTACGTTAATAGTTTATGGTAACGTATTGGAAATTCTTATACTTTTAATGGCGTCCCAACTTAAAGAGTTCCCATTGTTTATATTTTCGCACGGGTTACGAGGTAGATGATCAAACGGAATAATGTTTGATATCGGAAAAGAGATTCCTGATAAAGAAATCTAGACACAGATGCTTGTGCTTTATTCCTAATTGACTTTTTGGAATTTCTTATAGATATACATATCTATATAATCATATATTTCACATGTTGTATTATACATACCCTTTATCAGGTCAATGTATTTAACAGATTCATATTTCCAAAAACAAGTCAGATATCAGATCATGATACTATTTAGGGAAATCTTGTCACTTGTTTGACATATTATATACCCCGTCTTATCCGATTCGCGCCGGAGAGGTAATCTCAGTATATCCGGAAAAACTGGAGAGTCTTGCTACACCATACCCAGTCTTGCCGGAGAAAATTTTTATATTTCCCATAAATAGTATTTTTAACACCCCAAAAATATAAAACCTTGCGTTTAATATGTAATGTTAATTTAACAAGAGTTAACTAACTAGGAAACTATAACCCAGTTAGTTGATAGCCTTGAAATAACTTATTCTAAAGTTAAAATACTTTAACTTAAAGCTAAATGATAAGTTGAGGGACTAAACTAGTCAAAATCTGAAAGTTTAGTTCTAAATTAATAACAAAACACATAGTCCACCCATGTGTGGGTGGGTATCGATCGAACAGAGAGAGAGGGCGACCAGGAGATCTCCAAAACCCTAAAAACTTCATCAATCTTGCAAATTGAAGGATTAATCCAAGTCAAAATCGAAAATTGAGCTTAGAATCATGATCCTCATCTTAAGAGGATTGTAAGGTATGTAAAACCTAATGAAATCTCTTAACTTGAAACTCTCATGATTTGGGAAATCTGTAAATTTGATATTGCATGTGTGTTATGTGGATAGATTATAGTTGATATGGTGTTTAGAAGTGAAACCTAACCAACTACATGTAGAATCATGACCAAATTCAGAAAGTTCCATAAACACCTTGAAGGTGGGTTATGGGTTTTACATGATAATGATGAACATTAGGGTTTAGGTGATTATCCTAGTGTAAATTGATCATAGAAAAGTGATTTTAGAAAGATATGATGATTAAAATGCTATATGAGGGCTTTATTGATGTTAAGTTAATTAGCTAGCAAACCATGAACTTAAATGCAAATGATGTAGAAATTCTGCCCTCATAGTGTTTGTAGAAACGCCTCAAAGAAGGCTTAAAAATAGAAACTTAAAGCTTTAACGCATAATTATGATGTTTCGGTATAATATGCGAAGTGAAGTCTAAAGAGAGTTCTAAACATGCCTTGAATTGAACTTTATAGGACAAGATACCGGAACGTCGAGTGGACAAGCCGGTGGTGATTCGCGGTTGAAGGGCGTGCGCTAAGGTATGTAACTTGATCCGTTACATTTAGTAGATTTTGATGATTGTATAATATGTATTCGAATTTTAGAACAAGAATGGTTGGAATTAAACAGAGATGTAGCTATATTAAAATATTGGTCAAACTCGGTTGGAACTTGTTGGTAGTCGTCATATGGGAGGATTCTCTAGACGAGCCAACGGGTCGAATAAGCATGTAAAGCATGGTTAATGTTTTGGAGTATGATGAATTGCTCTTTGATTTTGGTTTAGGTATAATATGTTGGAAATATGAGAATTTGATGTAATGGTTTCTTAGAAAAGCGAAGTCCGAGAAATTGGTTTGAGTAAGATAAACAAACCAAACAAAAACATAATTTTCCAGGAACTACCGTAAATTACGGTAATACCGTAATTTACGGTAGAGGTCATGTGTCTTACGGTGGTTTCCCCCTGGTTTACGGTGGACCAAGGACTTCCAGCACTCACCGTAAATTACGGTAACACCCTAATTTACGGTGGAACCTGAAATCTTCTAATCTCCTTTATTTTTAATTGATGTTGAATCATATGTTTAAGTCTTATGTGTTTAAGTCAAAACTAATATTTTAATGGTTTTGACCCTAGGTGACTAGATGGACTTTACGGATGGAGGTCAAGCAACGTCGAAGAACCGAACACGACTTATGAAGCTTCCGCTGTGTTTTAAATCTTTTGTAGTCCTTGTGTATGGGTTGTAAACACATGTAAAACAACTTTTGAAATGTTTTAAATTAGTCATTAGTTGACTAATGTTTATATAATTGTAATCTAGATACTTTTGAAACTCATGTTAAACTATTTTATCTTTTGTATAAAATATTACTTATATTCAAGTAAAATTTAAGGGTGTTACAGTATTTTTAAAAGTGCTTCTTTTATTAAGCTTTTATCCAGAACCAAGGAAACTTGTAATTCCCGTAACATATCTTATTCTAGCCCAAGTAATATCAATAAGCAAGATTTAAGTGTTATTGCTTATTTATCATATCTTGCAATATTCTAATTACCATTCTTATGGCATACCAAAACTCATCATACTTTATTCACATAAGTACTTAGCTTATCTTGAAGTTTGATACTAAGGCATCTTTTCTTAAGTTCAAGTCTAAATGCTATCATGTGTGCTACCAGTTAACAGCAATCTCCTAACTCTTTTATATAAACTTAGGTATTATTATTACAACACTTATTGGCTTAAAGCAGTGGCTCTGATACCACCTTCTGTCACGGCCCCCGACCCACCCTGGACGGAATCGGAAGCCGCGAACAGCCCAGTGGTACCGGTGATTATTTTGAAAAATATTGCAGCAGAATTTCATCAGGACCGTGAGTTAGGAAAAATATCAGAGTTTAGAAAACACCGGATTTTATTTATTAAATAGATGGGATAAACCCATGTTTTACAATGGTAGCTTTTAATAAAGATAAATTTGAATACATAAAATAATATTTCTTAATTTGATTTAATTAATAAAATAAGCCACTTCTTGAAGCCTTTCAGTGCCGTATCCATTTCTTACTCCAATCTACTGT
Organism: Helianthus tuberosus; assembly: GCA_030545235.1. Lineage (NCBI taxonomy): Eukaryota > Viridiplantae > Streptophyta > Magnoliopsida > Asterales > Asteraceae > Helianthus > Helianthus tuberosus. The sequence continues at coordinate 143,591,502 of CM060444.1, read as the reverse complement.
AATTACCTGAAATATGTTTGAAAAAGGTTTTGTCAGCGGGAAATACTGAGTGAGTTCATTCATTTTAGTAAAACGACATGTTTGTTATAATTTACAGTATTAAGGGAGATTACAATGTTTCAGATATCAACCAACTACCCACAGTATTTGTCACTCGACCGGATCTGTGACTATGGTCATATCACCATTGGCCACCCGTTTGTCCAATGGCAAAGATTATCAAGTAATGTATACAAAACCCCACATACTGGCTGTAATTTGGTGATTACATAAACTTAATCCCTGTCATTATAACTTTGAAAATAAACATGATTTTGAAAGTAATTTGATAAAAAGAGAATGACTCACATTATAAGCATGCAGATTCATACGGCAAAGTTTAATCTATAGATAAGCCTTGATATATTGCAGATTTATACAGGCAGAGCTTAGCCTACTGGTTTAGCCTTGTAACCTAGTGCACACGAACTAGGTAAGTAACTAATACAGCATTTACGATAACTCACGATATTAAAACCCTCACGACAAATGACAAAGTGCAATCACTTAAACATCCATCGGATTCACAACGAATGACAGAGTATTCGCCGAGTTCGGGTGGTACTCAAACATCCTGTCGGAATCACGACTAATGACAAAGGATAGCGCTTAAACATTCGGTCGGATAGTTTCAATCGATCGGACATTGAATCGTAGCAGCGATCGAGTTAATACCCTATATTGTAGCAGCACCCCGCTATACTAATTAGTGATTTTGCGACTGTTTCTACAATATCTCAGCGTACAAATTGAATTTGATCGTCAAACGAAAGAACAGTATCAAGTCCCAATGCCTGCTATTTATACACGAATTTGACCTGGCTTACGGACCGTAAGCCTTAACCCTTACGGTCCGTAAGGGACACGAAAAGGTCATAGGCTTGCCACGCGTGTGTGTAGGCTTGCTGAGTCGACGGTTTCTCGAAATTCGATTTAGACAGCAAGATATATGGATAATCGTCGAGTAGAAAATACCCCCCCTGAGTTTTAGGGGCCCTGATCCTGATTCTAATGATTCTGAAAATTTTAGGGTTTGTGCAGAATCACTTGGGTGTCTCAATTAGGGTTTCTTATTGGATAAAATAATAAAATAAATAGGACTTTTAATGAGGGTTGTTACAAAATCTGTTATATTTACACATGTGTAAAAAATCTAAAAAGAGTGATTTTGAAAGGAGAAATGAATTATTTGATGTTGTATCTTAATTACAATGAGGTTTGTATTAAAAAAATTGGATTTGATTGGTGTTTTCATTCGTTCTCACGGTTCTCGTGATATTTAGCGTTCTCAAGATAACCCTCCCCTATATGTGTATACACATATTTATATATGTATGTGTATAGGTATATGTATATGCATACTAATTAAAATAATATTTCGAGTCGAGCCGAGCCGAGCGGACCTTTGCTCATGCTTGGCTCGTTTATAAACCGAACCGAGCAGAGCGGCTCGTTTACAATCGAGCGTCAAATCGAACGAGGATTTTCCGAGCATTTTCCGAACGAGCGGCGAGCGATTTGAACGGCCCTAATCGATACACGATATTAGATGGAGTTCTAGATATGCATCCATATCTTTAAATAAAATTATTTATATAATATATGTTTTCATTGTATAATTAACAAAGTTAGAAACTCGTGTATTATAGAGTTGAAAAAAATGTTTTCTTTTAAATATTTTGTTGTATAGAAATGTTAGTCTCGTAATATGCATGTTTATACAGAAAATTCAATAAATTTAGAATCCAAATTTGATTATTTTATATGTTAAAACACTTATACATATTTAATAGTTTAATAGTTCATAGTAACTATATTATACTAATAATCAATCAAAATAATATTTAGAGTTAAAATCAAATCTAAAGTATTAAGATAGTTTATTTAATTTCGTTAATCGAGAATAACAATAAAACTTTAACTAATTTCTATAGTTTAAAAAGAATCACATATACAAAGTGTTTATACAGTTTTAAAGTTGTTTAATTATTTTTATTTAAAAATCTAAAAAAATAAAGTTTACCATGGTCATGATGAACGTTTTATCTTATTCACTTTGCCACTTTCCATGCAACTTCTTCACCGTACCATAAATTCCGTGTAATAATTGCTATAAAATTTCACCCACAACTTCAATTTCGTTTCGTTTCAGCATCAACTTCGAACATGCATGGTTTAAAGTTTGGTGTAATCACGCGTAGAATCCATATATAAATATCATACTCAACTCTTCAATTCATCATCATCACTTATCAAATTGTTACTCAATTCTTCCACCATGAACAAATCAAGCGATTACAAACGCGTATTCGATCACTTCGATGAAGACCACAACGGCATGATCTCTCCGTCTGAGTTGCAACGTTGCGTCGGGTTGATTCACCACGACGAAATATTAATCGAAGAAGTGCAGGTTGTGATGGAATCGTTATACGGAAGTGAAGGACAGTTAGGATTTGAGGATTTTATTAGTTTGGTGGAAAGTGACAAGGAAGATGAGAAACTTGAGGATTTGAAAAAGGCTTTTAGAATGTATGAAATGGATGGAACCGATTGCATTACGCCAAAGAGTTTGAAGCGGATGCTGAGTCGACTCGGTGAGTCAACAAGTGTTGATGAGTGTGTTGGTATGATTAGGCAGTTTGATATTAATGGTGATGGAGTGCTTAACTTTGATGAGTTTAAAGCTATGATGCTTTGAAAATTTCATGAAGAACAAGCTTAAATTCATATCTTGGTGGTTGAATTTGGATATTGTTTGTAAATTATTATTTATAGGCCAATTGGATTTTAACACCTTTAACTTTGAAGAGTTGGCCGATAACACCCGCAACTAACACTTTGATCTGTGACACCCCAAACTTTTAATTTTGTTTGTCATTTCACCACTCAGTTAAAAAATCAGTAACTGAGTTAGTTTACAATCCTAGGTGGCATCCTACGTGGACTATTTTTGCAAATGTGGCACATTCATGGGTATAAAACTCATCTCCCAATTCATCCAACAAACATACATCCCAACGAAAAAGAACAAACAGCCAAGGTCATCTCCTTCTTTATAACCAGACAATAAAACAAACAGCCAAGTGGTCTGAACCCTAACATAATCACCTTCCACATCTGGGCTGGGGCAGGATACCGGCGACGCTACGATGGAAGACAACGACTGAGCTTCATCGCCGTTTCAAGTGACAAGCTACCGGAGCTCATCTCGAATGGCGTGCAATGTGCACCTTCCACCGCAAACTTCCAATCCGGCATTTTAAACGGCGGCATCGGCGGCGGTGGTGGAATCCCTCTCATCGGAGATTCACCTCCACTTGAGCTATTATCAATGCTGTTAAAGAAACCCATTTTTACTGTCGCTCGAGGTTTCACTATCACAAAAGGTGACTCTAGTGACGGTGGTGGGTTTTGGTACACGCGTCGTTGACAGTTTTGGTGCACGCGCTGCCGTAGATGGCGGCGGAGGTACCAGAGGTGTTGATGATGAAGTCTTTTTCCGTCTTTCTTTTTTGGATGTGAATAAGTTGTCAAGGATTGATGGTGACGGTGGTGGTGGCGGCGGCGGAGACGGCGATGGAAGCTGAAATTTTAGATTGATGGTGTGTTTATCTTGTTATTAGTATGCCGATGTTTGCCATTGTTGTAGGAATATTGTTTGCAATAGTGTTTATGGATTATTGTTGTTGGCCAACAACTCATCGGAGATCAAGATTTGTAGCAGAATGGTATTGGAGTTGCAGGTACCTTGTGGTGGTGGTGGTGGTTATTGGCCGGAAAAGAAACGAGAGGGGAGGTGTCAGGTGTGGGTGTGTTTTGTATCAGTGAACCCTATGTTGTCTGTATTATAAAGAAGGTGTTGTAATTTAGGGTTTGTAAGTTAGTATAGGATTAATGACATGTGTTAGCCACGTCACTCGTGCCATGTAGGATTAATGATGCCACCTAGGATTGAAAACTAACTCAGTTACTGATTTTTTAACTGAGTGGTGAAATGACAAACAAAATTAAAAGTTTGGGGTGTCACAGATCAAAGTGTTAGTTGCGGGTGTTATCGGCCAACTCTTCAAAGTTAAAGGTGTTAAAATCCAATTGGCCTTATTTATATTATTTGCTACTAAAAGATTAAAGAATTGTCAAACTTCTTTGTATGTTTCGAACAATGCTTTCGAAGAACAAGCATAAATTTAGATCTTTGTGGTTGAATTACACTTCTGACCCGTATCTTCTCTTTCGAACCTGATCAACAAGACTTAGACAATTAAAGTCCAACATGTATCTCGAGCGTTGTTTATCAATGGTTCATGGTCCGATTTGACCTGGTTTGATAAAAAAAAATAGGAGTCGAAACACTAACTACAATTTTGGAGAATGACAACTAAAATAGGCTGGGTTGAATGGCCATACTACTAAAAAACTGTCTTGTTTCCGACCAAGGTTTTTGTCGGAAAACTGTCGGAAACGGTGTTTCCGACCAATTTCCGACAGAAATACGTTTGTCGGAAGAACCCTTGTAGGAAAATATTTCCGACAAGTACCCGACTAAATTGGCGACAAATTTCCGACAAAAAAAGAGGTTACTATTTCCGACAAAGTCCCGACCACAATTTTCCTACAGCTTTCCGACCACCGTTTTCATACTATTTTCGGACCAAAAGTTTCCTACAGCTTTCCGACCACCGTGTACCTATCGTTTTCCGACAACCATGTTCCTACTGTTTTCCGACCATAACCTTTCCACAGTTTTTCGACCAGATTTTCAAATTTCTCTTATCAATTTCCGACTAAAAACTTTTTAATAAAAAAAATTATAAAAAAACTAAAAAAATCCAGATTTTTTTCCTATGAAAAAATGCAAACAAAAAATCCAATAAGAATCCTAAATACGATACCATTATAAACTAAAGTTCGTCCACAAAATACAATATGGTTTTGTAACTACAAAGTTCAACCCCACAAAATATGACACCGTTGTCAAATTACAAGTTCAACCGCAAAAGACAACAAACAGAAACTAAACTATGGTGGAGGATTGCTAGGATTACCAAATTGTTTCATATACTCGGCCATTTTATATATGTATATGTATATATATATCGAGACAACTACATACTAATACACATATACAAATACATATAGAGATAAGAAATACATTTATATATATAGATATACACATCGGCATAATTAAATATGAAAAGAATAAATGTTTTAGTCGGAAATTGGTCGGAAATTTCCGACAACTTTCCGACAAAATGTTATGTTTCGTCGGTAAGTGGTCGGAAATTTTCGACCATTTTCCGACACCCATATCCGTTTTTTCGGTTTTTCAACCTCCTAACATGTTTTTTTCATTACGTATTCTGTACACCTTAATTATACATGAAATGTTTTTACTTTACCAACTTATACCTATAGTTATACCAAGTCATACGTGCGTGTACGCTATCAAGACCCATTACTTAAACTAGGCTTTTACTATTGTATAAATGTTTATATATGTATATGTATATATATGTCGAGAGAACTACATACTAATACACACATACACATACATATAGAGACAAGAAACACATTTATATATATAGATAAACACCTCCGCATAATTAAATATGAAAAGAATAAATGTTTTAGTCGGAAACTGGTCGGAAATTTCCGACCAAATGTTATGTTTCGTCGGTAATTGGTCGGAAATTGCCGACCATTTTCCAACATCCGTATCCGTTTTTTCGGTTTTTCAACCTTCTAACATGGTTTTTTAATTACGTATTTTGAACACCTTAGTTATACATGAAATACTTTTACTTAGTAATTTATACGTATAATTATATACCCAGTCATACGTGCATGTACACTATCGGGACCCATTAATTAAACTAGTCTTTTACAATTGTATAAGTGTGTATATATGTATATGTATATATATGCCGAGACAACTACATACTAATACACACATACACATACATATAGAGACATGAAATACATTTATATATATACATACATATAGACATAAGCAAATACATTCACATGTATATATATAGCTCAATATAATTGAATAAAAAAAATAAAGGTTTTAGTTGGAAAATTGTTGGAAATTTCCGACAACTTTCCAACCAATTTTTTTTCTTTTTTTTATAGTTTTTTTTTTTTTGTCGGAATTTAGTCGGAACTTTCCTTCAAATTTCCGACGACTTTTTCTTTGTCGGTAAGCGGTCGGAAATTGGTTGCTAATATTTGACTTTTATTCTAGTCGGAAGTTTGTCGGTAAGTGGTCGGAATTTCCGACTAAATTTTTTTAGTCGGTAATTTTGGTAGGAAATCCTCAGTTTTCTAGTAGTTTTTAATAGGTAAAAGCGATGTATAAATAATAAAGGTTAAACAGTTGGTTTGGTCAGATGAGTGTGTGGTTCCAAGTTATATACTGGGATGAACTGTTAAACCGTTAAAACTTAAAACCGAAAGATAAACGAAACTATTTGGATCTCGAATCAGTCAAAAAGCCTGGTTGGTTGGATAAGGTTTTATGGTTCTCAAACACTTATGTTTTAAAAGACAAATTTGATTGATATGGGATCTTATATATGGATCCAACGATCACATATAATATATTCTTCGAAAAAGAATATTTGTGACATGCCATAGGTACTTACAAGTTACAACAACACTCAATATACACGACACGATAATCAAGCATATTCCTCATGACAAAAAAAAAAGCAACAAAAGATAAACTTTATGACTTTTTATATTGTCAAGTTGCAAAACAATCTAAAATACAAGATAAATGTTTGTATATTGATTTTTGAAAAAGTTAACAATGAGATCTAATGCTCTATATGTGATTATATTCAACAAGAGGATCTCTAACTACCTAAAAAACTCTAACAATAGAATTGAACAAACTATTTCTAATAAAAGTAAAAGTGTGATGATTGATACATGCTATTGAATGGAGTACTAGATACATATATTAAAATCTACATGTCTAATTAAAAAAAACATATATATGGATGGATACATATATACATCTATACTGTATATTTTAATATTTATATTATTATATATCTACTTAAATGAAACAAAAACAGGTATAGATGAAATAACAATTATAATTTAAGATGAAGAAATTAAAGCTTTAATTAGGAGGTTTAAACCCTGTAGGATAACAAGCAAACACATAAAAAGAAACCTTGTATTTGAACCTTCTTAAAACCATAGCTCTTCCCCCTGCCCATTCTACTATTATGTTCTTCATCTTCTCTTTCTTTTTTTCACCTGTGTCTACACGCAACACATAAATAAATTTCATTAAGAGGACCAACATCTAGAGCTATAAATGAATCAACGCTCATGGAAAGGATTTTATTCGTTCGCTTAAGTCTAAGCTAACGAATGAAAGAACATAACTTTACGGCTTTACCTTCGTTAAGGAAATGAAATTTTATTAGTTCGTTTATATTTATTTGTTAATTAATACGCTAAACGAACATAAACACATGTATCTATATACAAATGTATAGTGTGTGTGTATATATATAAAGTAAAATTCACGGACGTAAATGAATGAACAAAACATATATTTGTGTCCGTTCGTATAGTTAAATAAACAAAAAAGAAACGTTTGGTCATTCGATAAGGAACTCCTCGCCAAATGATCTCTAAAACTTTCAAACCTCTACTAATTATAATAACCGAAAAAAACAATATATGTAACCTACTAGCGCCTTACCGACTCTATAACTTTGTGTGGTTGCGGTTGTATGCGCTTGTGTTTCTTGATGGTCTTCTTCTTTATCAAAATGGAGAGGATAACTTGTCAAGAACGCCCTTCTAGTGTTGTAGTCTTCATCCCTAAAGCTTTTTGTTCTTAGATCATCTCCTTCTTCCATTGATTATTGATAAACAAAACTCTTTTGTTTTGATGGTAAATGTGAAGGTTTAATTGGTTTGCTTTCAGTTGTGTGTTACCCTTTTAATACTTGTGTCCCACTTGTCTTTTTAAGTCTTCTAAAGATGTTTTAACCAAAATATTTATTATTTAATGAAAAAAGCTAGATTTAAAGTCGTCAAAAAGAATGATTGTATAACCAATAGAGTAAAAAGGAATTGACCATAGATAATGTAGATTTGACCACATTTAAATTCATATAATCAGGTATTTAAATAATGGAAATTACTTAATTATGATGAACTAGGGATGTTTATAATTCAATATTTGTCTAGTTTTGAGTTGTTGACCAGAAATTTTGGCTGAATTCTTAACTCTGATTTCTAGACACGAAAAATCGAACTGGCTAGGTTACGAGGGTTTGGCTTTTGAAGTAGGTATGTTTTATATATTTAAACAATTAATTTTTTATATACAGGGGAGAGTTCAATTGAAAACCACTAGTTAGAGTGAAAACTTAAAAACTAACTAAAAATTCCTAAAAAACATACCAATTTTATTTTACAATTTTTTTTTATAAATTTTCGCTACTTTTTATATATAAAAAAACTTTTAAAAAAAATTGTAGTGCACATGTGCAATAATACACATGTGAAGTACACATATAATGCACATGTGAAGTACAAGTTTTTTTTTAAAAAGTTTTTTTATATATATATAAAAAGTAACAAAAATTTATAAAAAGAAGACATATTTTTTAGGTTTTTTTAGTTAGTTTTCGAGTTTTCACTTTAACTAGTAGTTTTCAATTAAGCCTCTCCATGGATATAATATGTATACATAAATGCATAGAAAAAGTAAAAATAAAAAAGTGTTAAACAACCGGTTTAAGATTTCAAGTTCCAAACCATTAAAACTTATACCCATATAAAAATAAACCGTGAACTGTCATATAGATCTCAAATCGGCTGATTTTACTACATTTACATTGCTCAGTTAACATAACAAAAATAAACCGTGAACTGTCATATAGATCTCAAATCGGCTGATTTTACTACATTTACATTGTTTAGTTAACATAACAGTTTATTTTGAAGAACCGTTAGGCTGGTGGTGAAGGGGTATGGTCCCAAAAAGCCGCGCAACCCCCTGCAAAGTCGCGCGGGACCATACTCCTTAATTACCATTCTTCTTGATCGCCAACCTCGCGCGAGCTACAGCATGCCTATGCAACGCCGCGCGAGGTCCACAGAAGAGCAAACTCCAGTTAACAACACTTGGTATTCTAAAAGGGACATCTGAAGGCCCATGCCGCGCGCACGATAATAACGTGCTCAGCAAGAATCGTGCGTGACTACGGCGCAAGGCCTTCCCAAATAGTACACCACGGTACAAGTGGCAGAATAAAAGAGCCAATCAGGGTCCTTCTGTTCCTGCGCAATCGTGCTCCACGATCGTCTGACATGCAGGAGACAAAAAGTACTGAAGGACGCCTATGTGGCACCAATCACAGGGCAGAGACAACTGCCCCACGATCTCCACTTACCTGCTGATGGCAGAAGGGCGACCAGGCCGACAACAGTGACACGTGGCTCCAATCACGCTGCGCCAGCTCCACAAAGCTCCTAAAAACCACTAACGGTCGACACCAGTGAGACAAGGAGCATATCCTCTATGTTGTCGCCTTCCGGCCCAAGGCCCATCAGCCCACACCCTCTTACACCTCTCCGGCTATAAATAGAGACCTTCACTCCACAGGTTAGAGGATTCCATTCCCTCTACTCTCTCACTCATTACTTATTTTCTCCAAGGCACAGTCGCTTATTCTCACGCCGGAGCCCGGTTAAGAGGGAAACCCCCACATTCCCCTCTTAACGAGTAACGGTGTTTTGTTTTGCAGTTATACCCGGTCATTAAGGAGCTCAGGAATCAAAGAGAAGATTAACCACCATGAAAGGAACATAAACCAAACTGATTATCACCTAATTAGTTCAGTGTTTCTTCATTGGCGCCCACCGATTTTTTCTACAAACCACCTTCATCTTCTTATTTTCTGAGTCTTCATTGCTTTTCTTCCTTCGATCATGGCTGGTCAAGGAATCATCCCCGAATTTGTTGGTCTCGGAGCAGACCCTAACGCAGCATTGGGGGTGGATAATCAACACATCCAACCCCAACATGTTGAAGAAATCGGCGAGATCGAGATGGCCAACACCGGGGGTCCTCGCGGGAGCTTCACCCGCATCAATCAAACCACCCCAGGAAACAACGGTGCTGGACCATCGAACCCAGCTCCACCTCAGAATATCTCAGCGCTATTGGGGCTACCAGAGGGCGAAACCCCAGCCTCATGGTACGCCAAGCAACTCGCCACCATTAACGCGACATATCAATCTTTGAGCGCACAGCAAGCAGTTTTAACGGCAGAACCTTCCTTGGTTACACCAACCGGCCCAAGCCACGGGCCGCGCCCGATGCCACCACCGCAACATATCCAAGGAAGAGCCAACAGACCTCCCCCTACCCGAAGACCAAGCGTGCAGGACACGCGCGATACGCGGGGGGAGACAGAAAGCTACTATGACGAACAGTCACATTCCCGAAGGGGCCCAGTTCATAGCCGGCTCACGCCGCGCAACATGAACGATGAGTGGGAAGAAACTGACCCCAATGATCCAACCTGGGAAAACGATGACGAATCTTCGGTCTTCACTCGTTTGCAAAGAAATCATGAGTATTACAAACCAAGGCAACACGTTGGTTATACCGAGGAGGCAGAGCGCGACTTTCGCCTCGCCTATCGACCAGAAGAAGCTATAGAGCACTCAAAGTTCATTCCAAAGATAGCACTAGCGCCGCTCAAGAGAGAAAAGTTGCCTCCGACCGTCGGAAAGTTCAATGGATTGACTGATCCAGACGATCACGTCAGAGTATTTACTAGCGTGGGCTGCATGGGAGGTTGGAACATGCCCATGTGGTGCCATTTGTTTATCCAAACATTAACCGGGGCTGCTCGCGCCTGGTTCGACAGCCTTCCTCCGGGCAAAATAAAATCATGGGTAGATTTCAGAACTCAGTTTCTGAGTCACTTCAGTCAGCAAAGGCGATACCAGCGCGACACAGCGGAAGTTGAAGATATCTGGCGAAGAGATAATGAGGGTCTGGAAGATTTCATTACGCGCTTTAACAAAGAATGTTTGGAGATTGGTGGCGTAAGTGAACAACTCATGCGCTGCCATTTCAAGAAAGCAATCCGTTGTGATAGCCTGATTAGAACCATCACTGGGAAAGATGGAATGCCAAAGGAGTGGGATAAACTCATGGAAGCCGCGAAGATAGTCGCGCAAACGGAAGAGTCTCTCGCTCGAAACAACAACTATCGTTCTGAAGATAGATTTTCCAAAGGGGGTCACTCGCGCGATGACAACAGGCGCAACAAAGGCAAAAACCCTGGGTGGAAGGCCAACCACTCCAGCGGTTATAACGATCGCCCCCGATACGAAGAACGATCCCGCTATAAGGAAGACGCACGTGACACCATTGACCGCATTGGTTATAGAAAAGCAATCCGAGATGATAATCGGGAAAAACATTGGACTCCGCTCATAAAAACACCAAAAGAGGTGCTAATGACGGAGAACCATGACTTTAAGGCTCCCAGGCCTATGACGAACAAAAAGGGTCAAGACCCCAATCTGTATTGCGATTTCCACAAGGATACAGGCCACTTGACAGATGATTGTTACAGCTTGCGACAAGAGATCGAGAGAGCACTAAAAAGTGGAAAGCTGAGCCACCTGGTGAAGAATGTGCGCAAAGAGACGCGACAGCTCCATCGCCACGATGAAGGAAATCACAAGAAGGTTCGACGCCTAGAGACACACATGGTCAATGGACCACGATACAGCGCACGAGAAAAAGGCAAGAGGCCTTATGAGCCTTCATGGCAAGAACAGCAAGTTATCTTCCCGGTGGTGCGCGGGGGTCCCCGAGCCACACGACCCATCGTCATCACCGGTATCATCGGCCATTACGAAACTGAATACGTCTTCATCGACCCGGGAAGTACAGCAGACATCATCTATGAACAATGCTTTAACCAGTTCGACGACGAAGACAAAGCGAGACTCGAACCAGTCGACTACCCACTGTCTGGGTTCTGCAACGAAATGGTCTTCCCGTTAGGCCAAATTAGCTTCCCTGTCACACTCTCGGACGGGAAACATTCAAGGACGACGAACGTCAACTTCATGGTGATGCCCGTTAAATCAAGACATGACGTACTGATCGGGAGAGAAACGCAAGGTGGGCTGAATATGATAACTTCCACCCCCCACTCAGCAATTGGTTTCCCAACCAAGACGGGGGTGGCAATAGTTTATGCGAAGAAAGAAGTCATGTCAACTGAAGAGATGCGCCCAACAAAAGCGGCAAAGGTTTCAGCGACCGAGCCCGAAAAATGGGTCTTAAATCGCAAATATCCGGAGCAAACGGTGACGATAGGTCACGCTATCTCACCAGATATCAGAACTCGCCTCAAGCAGCTCCTATTCAAGAACATGGATATTTTCGCCTGGACCCCGGCCGACATGACCGGAGTCCCGCGCGACATCACAGAGCACTGTTTAAACACCTACCCCTCGGTTGAGCCGAAAGTTCAAAGAAGGCGCAGCCTAGGGGCAGACAAGACGAAAGCAATGAACGAACAAGTTTGCGAGTTACTTAAGGCGGGCATCCTGCGCGAGGTACGTTATCAGAGTTGGGTGGCGAACCCCGTAATGGTAGAAAAGTCTAGCGGCGGATGGCGAATGTGCGTCGACTATACCGATCTCAACAAGGCATGCCCTAAGGATTGCTATTCTTTGCCTGAGATCGATAAAAAGATAGACTCTCTCGCGCCATACAGATGGAAGTGCTTCTTGGATTGCTACAAGGGGTACCATCAAGTTCAAATGAAGCTCGAGGATGAAGACAAGACAGCCTTTCGCACGGATCTAGGGATTTTTTGCTATACGAAGATGCCTTTCGGCCTGAAAAATGCTGGCGCCACATACCAGCGATTGATGGACAAGACCTTCGCAGGTGACATCGGAAAGCATATTGAAGTTTACATCGATGATCTAGTGGTCAAGAGTCCTGAAGAGGACCAAATGTTGAAGGACGTCGAGAAAACGTTCAATTCATTGCGCCGCGTAAACATGAAGTTGAATCCAGCCAAATGTTCTTTTGGCATGGAAGAGGGGAAGTTTCTAGGCTTCATAGTCACTAACGGCGGCTTCAAGGTGAATCCAGAAAAAGTTCAGGCAATAGAACGGATGCCATCGCCTCGAACAATCAAAGAAATGCAACGGTTGGCCGGCCGCCTAGCCGCGCTTAACCGCTTTTTGTCAAATCACGCCGCGAAGTCGTACCCTTTTATCAGCACACTGCGCAATTGTGTCAAGAAGCAAGAGTTCAAGTGGACGCCCGACGCAGAAAAGGCTTTCCAGCAAATGAAAGCATGTCTGATCGAGCTTCCCACCCTGACCGCGCCGTTCGAAAAAGAGCCACTCGTACTGTACTTATCCTCTTCCGATAAGGCAGTAGGGTCGGTGTTATTAGTGGAAAGAAATGGAGTTCAAACTCCGATTTATTATGTCAGCAGGGTACTCACTGACCCAGAAACGAGATATTCCACAATGGAAAAGTTGGTTCTTGCGCTGCTACATGCTTCCCGAAGACTGCGCAGATATTTTACAGGGCATGTGATCACCGTACTTACCAATTTCCATATCGGCACGATACTTCAGAAACCAGAAACATCAGGAAGACTCGCCAAATGGGCAATCGAGTTGGGAGGACACAACATCCTATACCGGCCGCGCCCAGCCATCAAGGGTCAAGTTCTAGCGGACTTCATCACAGAAGTCCCAGCTGAGAAAATCAAGGATTGTGAGCTTGTTGAAACTCCAGTGAAAGACACAACAAACGAGACTTGGATGCTTTACACTGATGGGGCTTCAAACGAAGATGGCGCGGGAGCGGGATTGCGCCTCGTAAGCCCCGAAAACCATGAATTTACTTACGCCATCAAGTTGGACTTTAAAAACACCAACAACGAGGCGGAGTACGAAGCATTTCTGGCAGGCTTGCGCCTCGCCATCAAAATGGGAGCTAAAAATCTACAAGCGCATGTTGATTCACTCTTGATAGCCAGCCAAGTCAACGGTATCTACGATGCAAGGGGTGAAGTCATGGCCCTATATCTGGAACAAGCAAAAGAGTTGCTTCAACAATTCAAGTCTCACAAAGTCATCCACATCAACCGCTCCGAGAACAAACCAGCCGACGCCTTGAGCAAGCTTGCCTCAACATCCTTCCAACATCTTGCCAAAGATGTAAGGATTGAGGTACTCAAGAACCCGTCAGTTTTGTTACGACAAGTCAATGTGATCGAACTGGGGCAGCCATCCTGGATGACCCCCATCATTCAGTACTTGAAAGAAGGAATACTCCCAGAGAATAAGGCAGAGGCAAGAAAAATTCAGAACAAAGCTCTGCAGTACGAGATGAATGGCGGTATCTTATACCGAAAGTCCTTCTTGGGACCACTCCTGCGCTGTGTGGACCCTCAAGACGCGAACTATCTGATAAGAGAGATTCATGAAGGAATCTGCGGCATACATGCGGGACCACGCATGGTTGTTGCGAAGATCATGAACGCCGGGTATTACTGGCCAGGGATGCACGTTGATGCCCTGAAGGAGCTGCGCAAATGCGACTCCTGTCAGCGGCACTCTCCAAAAACCCTGCGCCCCAAGAACGATCTAATCCCCGTATCAACTGCTTGGCCTTTTCAGCAGTGGGGAATCGATATGGTAGGACCCTTCCCAGATGCTCCCGGCGCCGTCAAGTTTATAATAGTAGCCGTCGATTACTTCACAAAGTGGGTGGAGGCCAAAGCCCTTGCTTCAACTACTGCCATGATGGTGCGCAAGTTCATTTGGGAACACATCATCTGTAGGTTCGGCCTCCCACTCAAGATAGTAACAGACAACGGCACTAACTTTGCATCCGATGACCTCAAGAACTGGATGGAGGAGATGAAAATCGAACACACTTTCTCCTCCGTTGCGCACCCTCAAGGCAACGGGCAGGTTGAAAGTGTGAACAAGTGTATCGTCGAAGGGATTAAAGCCCGACTGGGCACTAAACGAAGAGGCTGGGTAGACGAGCTCCCAAGTATCTTGTGGGCTCACCGAACCATGCCAAAAACGAGTACCGGCGAAACCCCTTTTAGCCTAGTCTATGGCTCAGAAGCGGTTATCCCGGCGGAAGTTGGCCTACCCTCTCCGCGTTTGACAGCAGTCAACGCAATCGACAACGAGGCAGAGCGTCGCCTTGACTTGGACTTGCTAGAAGAAAGGCGCGAAATCGCGCGTATCAAAGAAGCCAAGTACAAAACACAACTGGAGAGGTACTACAACGCGCGAGTCCGCATCTGTACCTTCACTCCAGGGGAATATGTCTTTCGAGATAACGAAGCCTCAAACGCCGAACGCCCAGGAAAGTTAGCACCTAAATGGGAAGGCCCATACTTGGTGCACGAGGTGCTAGGGAAAGGGGCTTACAAATTGCGCACCCTGGATGGACACATCATCCCGCGCACGTGGAATGCGCAACAACTGCGCAAATGCTATATATGATCATGTAGGCCCTGCGCCTTTACTCACTAATGACGGCCACGTGCCTTTACCTTTATGTTGGCGACACGCCTTTCTAAGTTACAAGCAATGTATCTCGGCCTAAGCGCCTACGTAATTAATGAAAAGCATACGACATGCTCTTTTATCACTATCCGACTTATTTCGTTACAAATGCATGTTAAACTTCTGATTAGCACGAAAACACTCCAGTTACGCTCGCGCACGAGCCCCTCTTACATTTATTCGCGCTAACTTAACCAAAGTTTCTAGCAACAGTGCAATAATTGTAACGGGAAAATAAGCAAACATACTATTTAAAAGGCGCAACCGCGCAACAGTTATGAAAACACAATGTCATTCATTAGATAAAAGCGTGCCAGCGCAACAAGTTACATTACAAACCTGCTAAAATTTTTACAAGGCACAAAGCCTGTTGATAAACCTATTCGAATTCATCATCTCCGCTGTCATCATGCTTATCGCCATCACCTTCACCATCACCTTTCCCGTCGCCACCTCCACCCGCAGGTGCCTCCTCATCCGACAGCTCAACAGTCTCTGGTGGATCAAGGATATTCTTCAGCCGCAGACACCAGTCATCATGTTTCAGGGCATCAGTAACCAAGTCCATCACTGGAAGGGATAGATGGTCATAACCATGCTCCGCGCGAGCTAGCTCAGCCTCAGCTTCTTCAGTCACCGAGCAATGGCTAGTATCGAACTCCTGTCCAAGCATAACCGACGCATGTTGCGCACATTCGACATAGCCCTTACGGTGACCAACGGCAAGGGAAGCATCTATGACGGCCGCAACAGCCTTATCCAATTCACCAGCATTCAGGATGGAGTTGGCCATCTACAGGAAGCGCAATACTTTAGCCAACAGGTCTAAATAAATCAAATTAAAGTAAAAAAGAAGAATCATACCAACACCATTCCACGACCGCGCAGCCACTCGGCATCAGAGACTAGAGTATCCACGATACCCTGAGCTTCAGCATAGTTAGTCTGCGCTACATTAAGAGCTGTAGTACTAACATCACGAGCTTCCTCAGCCCTAAGCTTTGCTTCCTCAGCTGAGGCAGCCTTAGACTTTTCAGCCTCCAAATCGATCTCCAAGGATTCGCTTTTGTCAACCTGCTCTCGCAGGCGGCGTTTTAGCTCAGCGATCTCCACATCCTTGACCCTGAGATCCTTGTCCTTGCCAGAAAGCTGCACCTTCGCATCAGCAAGCTCAGCCTACAAAGGACAAGACTTAGGATTTACGGCAGACAAAAACACAGAAAGAAAAGGTACAAGTTGAACTAACCTCAAGCTGTGCCTTAGCAGCCTTAACAGCTTGCACGACCTCAACCTCCGCCGTCAACTCCACAACCTTAGCCTCAAGGTTGACAATCTTGTTACGATCTGCAGCCGCGTGCTCATTGTCCTTCGCGCATATGCGTTTGAAGTCAGCCTTCTCCTTAGCAAGTTGTTGTTCAGCAGAATGAAGCTTGCTTTTCAGGCCCTCGCGCCCCCAACCTTCAGCCTTCTTATCGGCTTCAAACTTCGCTTTCTCTTCATCAAGGGCGGTTTTTGACTTCTCAAATTCACTTATCTGCTTCAACATCCGCTCGCGGTATCTCTCCCAATCCGACCGTTCCCTAACCATTGTCCGCCACTCACGGACAATTTGGTGGTTAGCAGCACGAGCGTTCGCCTCCCCAAGCATGTAAGTGCGGTACAGCGTCTCATGAGTTTTCGCCCTCTGCCTATTAACTTCACCAGGGGTGAAGGAGTTTAAGAACCAATCGCGGCAAGGGCCAAACTCTATGAAGGTGTCCTTCTGCTTCAAATTCCAGGGAGCCTGGTGGGGGGCATTACCGCGCTCCTCTTCGGTATAGCTTTTATAATAGATATCTCCAAGAGTATCCTTAGCCCCAATAGCTTGCGGATTATAACCCCCAGCGCCACCAGAGCTCGCGCCACTAGAAACGTACACACGGCGGACAGGTCTCTCAACCTCAGGTTCTTTCCTCCTCTCTTGATGGGACCTTGTAGACCCCGCAGCACTCAAAACCTCCGGGCCCTGCGGCTTATCCTGTACATTGATGGCACCAACAGCCTTTTGCTTCTCCTTCTCCACTTCAGAATCAACAGCCTTTTGCTTCTCCTTCTCCACTTCAGCAGCTTTCTTCTTTTCCTCCTCAGCCTTCCGAGCCAACTCGGCTTGCTTCTGTTTCTCCTCCTCCGCCTTCTTCCTCTTCTCTTCATCAGCTTTCTTGCGCTCTTCATCAGCTTTCTTCTTCTCTTCAACAACCTTCGCTTTATCACCCTCAGCAACATGTTTGTCTTTGGCAGTCTCAGCACCAGCAGCCTTAGAAGATTTAACAGTAATCTTTGGCCTCTTATGTACCGGCTCTACCGGATCTATGAAGACCACACCCTTCTCTGGAGTTGTCTTCTTAACCTCTGCAAAATACAACCATGTTAAAAATGGTGAAAGTAACAAGATAATGCAACTAAAGAACATACCCGGAGAAACTTTGTAAAGCGAGCGCAAGTTGCTCCGCTTCCCAATCAAGGGAACCTCACCAGCTCCGGGCGCAGCAGAGACGCCAGCGGTAGTTTCACTCCTAACCCTCTTTCTGCTGATCAACCTTGCAGCAGCCTCTTCTTCTTCTTCTTCTTCTTCTTCTTCCTCCTCCTCATGCACACCAGAGGAAGGAGTAGCGCCAGCATCCGGAATGAGAGAACCCGCGCTCCCTGACCCAACGGTTCCAGACTTTTTTCCGCCTGCGCGCGGCAAACCTTCAAGTGAGTCACTAACAATCACGAAATCTCTTAAGTCACTCTGATAGAGACGAAAAATACCTTTAGCACCAGTGGTTGCGCGACTACCGCCAGCACCTTTGCTGGTCACCTCAGCATCCTTCTTCTTCTTCACCGGTTTCTTCTTCTTCTTCTCTTCTGGGTCAATACCCAAGTCGCGCAACACACCTGCAAAGACGTTAGACCACGAACTTAACTCTCCGCTCGAAGACCCTACAGACTCCTCGCTGGAAAGATAGACAACCTCTTTCCCAGCAGAAGTCACAGAGCGCAAAGGACGAGGGTTCGGTATATGCGCACCTTCGTTTCCAGTAGGCGGCAAAGCAAACGCATCAGCAACAGGATACATAAAGTTATCCCTTATTTGGTAATACCAGTATTGCTCCCCGTCTCGAAGCGGGCGCACACCCATTCTACCACCAAAAGTGGCGAAGGCAGCCTGATATAAGCGCACCTCTACAAGATAAATCACATCAGAAAAAGAAATAAGGGAAAATGCAAACCTCGGAAAATCAGTAAGAAGGAAATTACTAACCTTCATCACCCATCATTAAGATAGGAACCTCCTTGCTATCAGCCGGCCACTGATCACTCATCCGCGCCGCAACCAAAACACTCTCCCCAAATACTCGGTTTGGGGTGGCGGTAAGTTCGCGATACCAAGCTGCAGTCTTGGGGATCTCCAAGTCTTCCTTCACGATTGGCTCGTTCCAAGCGCGAAACGTCATGGGCACCGGAACAACCTCCTCCCGAATATAGAAAAACTTTTGTTTCCAATCATGGAAACTCTTGGGAGGGTTCAACAGTATCTTCTTCGCCGCGCCTCGGCTGGCAAAGGAATAGAAACCAATGTTTCTCTGAAGTGTGTAGAAAACCCGGAATTTATCAACGGTTGGCTCGATGCCATGAGCCCACCACAGGAACTCGAAATGTCGAACCCGAACCATCCCGGGTGGGCTCATTTGAGATATATGAAACCCATAATATTGAAGAACATGAGCCATGAAGTGAGTCGCCGGCAGCCGGAAGTTGCCCTGATGAAAAAAGTCCTCAAACAACGTGATGTACCCCGGTGGTGCATCAGCGGCCGTTTGGTTTTGATCCGGGTACCGGGCATCCCACTCCGGTGGGAACCGGAAACTTCGGGAAAGCTGTTCAAACAGCCCTAGATCCCACCGGAGAACAGGTACAGGACCTTCTTCTCCGGGATTATCTTCATGTTGTTCTTCAGCCATCGATGAATAAAACAAAGGTCTGGAGTGTTCTGCTTGACGATCTGCTACAACGTTCTTCAAACACTTGAAGATTCAGAGGAGATTTGAGAGAAAAGAAGAATAGTAAGAAAGTGATAAGCCTCATATCTCTCCGAATATATATACCCATCGCATTTAATGCGATGGGTAACCGTGCCGAGATCGCCGCAAGAAAGGCCAACCACAAAGCGCCACGTAAGGCGTGTTTCCCGGAGTGACGGTTACCACGCGCGCGTGGGCCTCACTCTCCTGACGAAAATCTGAACCGTCAGCGACAAGTTGATGACAACCGTCAAGGGTCAACTCAAACGTCACCAACCGCGACTTTGTCACCCACCTGTCAGAATTCAAACTTCGAGGTTTCTCCCGCCCAAAATCATTAGAAACTTCACGAACAATCCAACAACAAGCCTGGTAGCCGCGCCGTAGTAATTAACAACTTACACGCGCGCCATCTACCAAAACCAAAAGCATTATTCTACTTTATTTTCTTAAGTCCAGAGCTCCAACCACTTGCCTTGCGCATGGTGCAGCACTGGACTGGGGGGACTTGAAGGGGTATGGTCCCAAAAAGCCGCGCAACCCCCTGCAAAGTCGCGCGGGACCATACTCCTTAATTACCATTCTTCTTGATCGCCAACCTCGCGCGAGCTACAGCATGCCTATGCAACGCCGCGCGAGGTCCACAGAAGAGCAAACTCCAGTTAACAACACTTGGTATTCTAAAAGGGACATCTGAAGGCCCATGCCGCGCGCACGATAATAACGTGCTCAGCAAGAATCGTGCGTGACTACGGCGCAAGGCCTTCCCAAATAGTACACCACGGTACAAGTGGCAGAATAAAAGAGCCAATCAGGGTCCTTCTGTTCCTGCGCAATCGTGCTCCACGATCGTCTGACATGCAGGAGACAAAAAGTACTGAAGGACGCCTATGTGGCACCAATCACAGGGCAGAGACAACTGCCCCACGATCTCCACTTACCTGCTGATGGCAGAAGGGCGACCAGGCCGACAACAGTGACACGTGGCTCCAATCACGCTGCGCCAGCTCCACAAAGCTCCTAAAAACCACTAACGGTCGACACCAGTGAGACAAGGAGCATATCCTCTATGTTGTCGCCTTCCGGCCCAAGGCCCATCAGCCCACACCCTCTTACACCTCTCCGGCTATAAATAGAGACCTTCACTCCACAGGTTAGAGGATTCCATTCCCTCTACTCTCTCACTCATTACTTATTTTCTCCAAGGCACAGTCGCTTATTCTCACGCCGGAGCCCGGTTAAGAGGGAAACCCCCACATTCCCCTCTTAACGAGTAACGGTGTTTTGTTTTGCAGTTATACCCGGTCATTAAGGAGCTCAGGAATCAAAGAGAAGATTAACCACCATGAAAGGAACATAAACCAAACTGATTATCACCTAATTAGTTCAGTGTTTCTTCAGGTGGGTATGGGGTCTGTCCCCCACCCGTCGAGGACCGGCGACGAACCACACACCGCGCCGCCCCCCTCCGTCGGCTCTCAGACGTTTGGGACAATCCAGAAGAAGACAAAACCATTCCCTTTTCACTGTGTTTTTCGTTTTCAAAAAAAAATTTAATTGCCATAATTAGTGGAGTAGGATCATCTAAGACCATCCTCCCATACCCTCTAGTTTTGTGGGATGGACCATCCTTGGGAGGGCTATGATGTGGCGCCTACATGGCTACGTGGCGTATCATCTCCAAGGGAGGATGGGCACCATACCCTCTAGCCTTATAGATCTCAAATCAGCTGATTTTACCACATTTACAAGGTTCAGTTAACAGTTTATTTTAAAGTCCCATTATAAATTGTATAGATGATATAGTAAGTCAATATATAAAAACGGACACGGTTGAAACATCATCAATTAGGATAAATATGAAGTTCAAGCATTTTTTGAGAGTATTAAGTCGTAAAATATGGATTTTAAAATTAAAAAAAAAATATCTTATAGTTATAAATACATACACTATTTTTATATACTTCATAAATAAATATTTAGTTAGGCTGGAAAGTGAGAAGAGAGATAATGCTGTCCATTTTGTTTGACATGGGCATGCATGCGTCAAAAAGCTTCTATTCTTTCGTAACGATACCTAGGCTATCTTATTCCTAAAGCACCATGACCATCTCTAACCTTTTTCATTTATCAAGATGCATATATAAAAATAAAATTTGAATTTACATATATATTTAAATGAACGCTTTTTATTACAACATCAAAATATTTAATACCAATTAAAATTGTCTATTTTATTTACTATCCGGTATTATTTTTCTTATGTGTTCGTTTATTATAATTCATTGAAAATACAAGTGATTGTTTTGGTGACGGGTACATTGCACATTGACTCCAAGGACCAAGATATAAAGATAAGTTGGTGTCGTCGTATTGCATTTTGCTTTTCCTTTTATCTTACTTTTAAAGTTAATAAAAAGATGGATGACATGGGATATGGATTAAGAGATAACTAGTGACTTATGAATATGTTACGCCCTTTTACATGCTTTTCCAAAAGAAAAGAACTCTAGACGAAGAATAAGCGAAGACGAAAACAAAGACGAAGATATCGACTTTAAGAGATAACTTCGGGTTGCTTTCCGTTTTATTTTTTATATATGGTACCAAAATAAATATGTTAGGAAATGATTATTCAAATGTTCTTTATTGTATGTGATATTCTTTTAACTTTTTATAGTCATATAACAATGATGTTTTATACTATTTACTAGTTTAACTACCCTTGTGTCACACGGGTTATCCAAAATAAATTATATAATTTTTAATAGTGTTGACATAATATTTAACATGAAAAAAAAAAACGTTTCATTACTTATGCAAATATTAAATTACCATGAACTAAAAAAAATGAGTACGAAAGTATTACAAGTCGTTAAAGATTTCTTTATACACCACATTTGTTGTTTTATCTGTAGATTTGCCGCCTTTGTCTAACATTAGTAGTTTGACTCAATCTCTGTTTTTTTTACTTTTGATAAAGCGACACACAACTGCTCATGAGTAAAAACTGATTCTTAGTTTAAATACAAATATGAATCATGTTATATTTATTACAATAAAACCCAGATTTCATTTGCTAATATTCTTGCACTTCTAGATGCCAAATACACACGCCACTCCCTAGTTTAGTAGCTTTCTAGCATATATCATATTGGGGCTAATCCAAAGTGTACATCAAACCAATCACCGTGAAACTTGCCATCTTCTTTGTAATGGGGTCATGCCCTTAGGCCGGTCGGTGTTGAACAACGTCCCTTGCCACATCGGAGCCATAGCATAGCGCTCCTAACACCATTGCATGAGCGCCATTGGAGGGCGCTATGGTTGGAATCATTGAATGGTTAGCGAGCGCCAACGAATACATTTAGTGAGTTGATTAATATTTGACCGTTAAACGGTCAAATATATTTAAAAAAAACATTTAAATCTCCAATCTCCTATACATAAAATCCCCATCTTCTAACATTTTTCACCACAACTCTCTAACCTTTCATACTACAAAATCAATCATCTCTTTCACATTTCCAACCATTTTATGACGAACCGATGGACCGACGAAGAGAACATCACTTTGGCTATGAGTTGGGTGCATGTTGCGAAGCAAGAGTAGCCTCCAAATTCTGCTTCAACTTGGAATGCGATTTTGCACACTTTCATCAACAAGTGGGTGCAAACAATCATAATTTGAATCACATTACTGGTAGGTTTAATATGATGTGAACAATGTGTGGAAAATTTGAGTGGCTCTTTATCAACGCCATGAACTGCAAAGAGGGCTTAACTGGAGATCAAGAGATTGAGGCGGCCTGTGTCGAGTTCCAATAAGTTCAAAACAACAGCTTTCGTCATCTTTCGGCTTGGAGAATTTTGCGTGACCACTTTAATAATTAAGCCGTTTATTTTAATCAAGTAACTTTTTTAT
Organism: Helianthus tuberosus; assembly: GCA_030545235.1. Taxonomy (NCBI): domain Eukaryota; kingdom Viridiplantae; phylum Streptophyta; class Magnoliopsida; order Asterales; family Asteraceae; genus Helianthus; species Helianthus tuberosus. The sequence continues at coordinate 143,567,859 of CM060444.1, read as the reverse complement.
GTATTGTATTTAATTAAGTTGGGTTGTAATCTTTTTTTATTCTAGTTTAATGAAACTTTTTATGTTTTATCTTGTTTTGCAACTTATGTTTTTATATAATGTTTATTAATTTAGATAAAATTTAAATTTAAAAATAATTGAGTGATGAAACATGAGCTTTATGAGGCTTTGTCCCATTGCAAGGAAGTTAACAATGGTGCCCCCTGTCTAGTTGGCGTTGATGTAATGCGAGGGGTTCTATCCCACACCACTCAGCCTTAATAATGTGGTCGTGACCCTTGGTGAAACACCACTCTAAAGCAATTGGTACCAATTATGTTAACCAAATCGAAACACATAAACACTTGATCGGAAAATACGAACTCACGTATGTACGGCTAATCACCCAGTACCTTTATTATCAAGGAAACTTTCTCAAAATCTTGAATTACAAATCCCTACCAATTAACTTGGTATATATATAGCTAGGGTTAAGTTCACTTACAAAGTGTCTTATCGTACAAAACGTATGAAAGGCATGAAAAAGCCAAAAAAACGGGGTGATATTCTCATAATCATTTGGCCGTAGAGTAATTACCAAAATTACTTTAAAAATGATCTTGTAAAATAATTTTGATCTTGTAAGGTAATTATCAAAATTACTCTACAAGTGTATCAAAATTACTCTGCATCAAAATTACTCTACAAGTGTATAAAAATTACTCTGCAGGTTTATCAAACAACATAGAATTCAAATTTACTCTACAAAATCATTTGTAGAGTAATTATGATACTCTACAAAATTACCTTACAAGATCAAAATTATCCTATAAGAACATTTTACAAAATTACTTTACAAGATCAAAATTACCCTATAAGATCATTTGTAGAGTAGTTTTGATAATTACCCTACTAGTAAATAATTACGAAAATGTCACCGCGTTTTTTTACATTTTCACCCTATTTGTACGTTTTGTATGATAATGGTATTTTTATTTGATCTTTTGTCTATATAGCTAATCTACAATAATTAATCATACAATAATTATCTAACACACATCCTAAACCAACACGTATAGGATACTAGACAATTATCCATCAATTAATTAATAATGTTGTTAATTGTTTAGCTTGGATACCAAGTCTTTACTCCAGCCGCCCGCACGTTCTAGGCCACAGGCCAACTTTGTAATTCTCAACACACCCCTTGAATTTCTGAGTTGTATACGGGAGGTCTTCAACGCCAAGTAGATCTTGCATGTTCTTGAACTTTATTTTCGGTAGTGCCTTCGTCAATATATCCACCCTTTGTTCGTTGCCAGATACATGCTCAAGTGCTCAACGGTCACTTCATTATTCTCAATACATTCCCGAATAAAGTGAAACCGATACTTGTAATTAAAACTGGGCGGTGTCACCGATTTGCCCGTACAACAGGTCCAAACCGGGCGGTTCATTAAAAAATGATTCAAACCCGTCGAATTGGTCACATGCCCAGTGGCGAAGCTTGGATTTTTCGGCCGGGGGGGTGAAAACATATATACCCAAAAATTTCTATAGAATACCCAAAAATTTCTATAGAACCGGGGGGGTGAAAACGTATATACCCACAAATTTCTATACGAAAACTACATATATAACACTACTGAGCGAAAAATCCCGGGGGGCGGACGTCCCCCCCCCCCCCCCCCCCCCGCCCCTCACATGCTGCGCCCCTGCACATGCCCAAATTCCGGTCCAGTTTTCATAACACTCATGTTTAGGCATTAATTAGTATGTACTAACCGGTTCATAAGCAAGCGTGTCTAAATTTTCGCATCTAAGTTTACGAGTCATCTAACTTGATGCATACACTTTTAAACAAAAAGAATTTGGTGTGGGTGCTTGTTAACACTCATATCACACGAGACTAGGAATTTTGTATGTACTTTTTATTACCGAAAGTTGAATCTTTCCATTATTTTTAGGTCTATTTCTTCTCATCATAATATATAGAATTTTTATAAATATGCTCTCATCATAATATATAGAACTTTTATAAATATGTTTAAAAAACTAGAACTGTTATATATATAGGGTATGATTACTTTGAAAACGCTAAATATTGTGAGAACCATGAAAACACATGAAAAAACAAACAAAATCAAATTTTTTCTACACTATCATTATTATTATTAGAATATAACATTAAAAAAAATTTACTCACCAACTAATTCACCTATCATCTCTAAATTACTCTTAACAAAATGTTCACACATGTGTAAGTGGTAACAACTTATACATGTGTAATTGGTATATTTACACATGCGTAAAAAAAAGAATTTCGTAAAACATGAATTTCTTACATCAAGTGACTCACATGACGTAAAACATAGATAATAAGGTGGTTGTGTTACTTGTATACGTGGATGATGTAATAGTAACAGGAAATCCAAAAAATTAGTTCAGTTTGTTAAATCTGAGTTAAATTTAAAGTTTTTCAATAAAAAACTTGGGAAAATTAAAAAAAAACTCTTGATATTGAAGTTATTGATATTATATATTATATTTTATATAAAAATCACATTTGTGTGTGTAGAGCCCACCCATCGTTCTGGACGTGGTTTGAATCCACATACTTCACCACTGGACCAAGCTCACAACAGGGGAAGGTCCGTGGGGTGGTTTGGATTTTTGGACAACTCCACACATCCGCAATTTGGATGCTATAAGGCCATGTGTAGTGGAGGTTATGTAAATAGGGGGTTATACGACACGTGGCAATTGTGTAAGAAAAGGGAGTTATATAACTTGAGTGTATAGTGGGGATTATATAAATGTGGGGTTATATATGTAGTGGAGAGTTTAAATGAGAAGAATCAAAAATTAAGAATAAAAAAAATAAAGGATACAAAGGTAATTTGAACAATTCATTTAATGAGTCTATTATTTATTTTTACTATTCAAATTAATGAACTCTAATTATTTAATGAGCATATTTTATAAAATAGTTGTGCATCTTACACAATAAAAACGATCATGCACATGATCTTAAATTTTCAACGTTTCCTACACCATTAAAACAATATTTTGGTGTAGGATAAAGAATGTGTAGGATTTAAACACTTTTAAATAATTTTACGACTCATAATAAAATATGTGTAGGACACAAAATTTTTAAATAGTTTTGTCACTTCTAATAAATTTTGTGTATGAGCCAATACATTAATGATGGTGAATGAGGAATTTATGGTTGAATTAATAAGACTTGAGTAACTCTTTAAAATATTTATTAATATTCTACATCAAAATGTCTATACTACCCTTATTAATTAAAGCATTAATTAAAAGTGGACAAAAATAATATTTTGGTTCATAACCATTGATCAAAAAAATATAGGGTCTAGATCAATTCATTTTTTCTTCTTTTAAAAAGATTCTTCTCAAATGAACCTCCCCCTATATATGTATGTATGTGTATGTGAGAGGTTTTCTTGTTTGGCGCCTTCGCGAGGGTTCAAAATTTTGTTCAATGGCGCCATGGGGGCGGTGTTCAAAGGCGCCATTTTCTCTTTGGCGCTATACCACCTTCCCACTACGGAAGGTCTAAGTTTAGGAATTTATACAAAAAATTATGTTTATTTGATCCATTTCAATAACTGAACTGAAGGAGGGTGTTAAAAATATATAGTGACACGTACAGTTCAATTCAATTATTGTGTATTTTTGCTTTGAAATGTTAATTGTAATTTTGTCTTGTATGTTGATTTATTATATAAGCTGGATGGCTGGACATCTCTAGTTGCGCTTAGAAGATAAAAGATTAGTGGGCTACCAGTTGTTGGGCTGGATAACTCGTTGGGCTTACAGCAGGATGTTCGGGTCAACACACGGGTCATCATGGGTTGGATCTAGTGTCCAGAATCTATTTAAGGAGATGTGATTGTATTTTACTTCTGTCATTAGAGACACCCAATTATCCGGTTCAATGAATTCGCGTTCAATATTTTCCAAAGGGATCTTGTGATTCAAGAACTTTCATCTGAATACTCTCTTGGTGATAGTTGTGTCCGTTGAATTTTGGTATAGCATTTGCATTTGTAAGTAGCCGTTTGTGTTTAGAGTCATGGCTCTGATACCAATTTGATAGAGAGATGATAATATACGAGACTTCAAACTATGAACACTTCTTTATTATATACAAAACTGAATCTTTGTACAATGTATGTGATACTAAATTTTGTCTGTACAAATGGTTTATATATATAACACACACAAAGAAGGAAAAAATATGTTGCTTTGTGAATCAGTGTGCCTTTTCCTTGTACATATGCCTAAACAACTGTGATAACTGTCTTTAACCGACTTTGTGTCAAGCTTATACTTCGAAAAGAACCAACTAAATCATCTTTTGTGGATTCTTAGGATAATCTAAAGAGGTGCAAAATACCTGTATATACAATCTAAATACTGAATACACACAATAATGCATAACTTAAGTCTTAGACCATTCAAATAAACACTTATAGAAAATTATAAGAGACCATAATAAGCTGCAAACAGCAGTCCGGTTGAAAACAAACTAACTTGATCAGGTGCAAATTTCATCTTCCATCTTCATCCTCATCCTCATCCTCACCTTCCTTCCAGTTGAATATATCCTCACAACCATCCGCAATAGCATCCTCCAATGTATACTCGTCACGACTATCCTTGGCCCACCTCACAGTCACCGTCCGACCATACAACTCCTGCACATTTTGTTCACAAAAATGGTCTGGTGAAAGTTTTCATGAATTTTTTTATCCGTTGTCATTACCAAGAGTATGCCTGGCAACACAAAAACTGTGAATTGAAATTACCCACTGATCCATGGTGTCGAGTGAAGTCCAAGCAGGGCGATAGGTTGCAAATTCAACAAAGCCATAACCTCTACACCTCCCACTTTTTCTATCCATCACTGCTTTAGCTGCATGTTGTCACACAAGTTTAATTTAGAATAACAGAAAGAAAAACCACACTTCATATCTCCATACCTTCAATGACTTCACCGTTTACACTAAAAGCTTCTCGCAAGAGCGTACTATTTATTTCCGGTCCAAGTCCTGCAACCAGAAGCAATGTTATCACAAACACAACATGCATGATCCTACTGGACTGACTGGTTGGTTTTAGTTACCTCCTACAAACAGTTTCCAATTTGACGCGCATCGTATCATCGCCACTGACGACATGAACTCATTGTTGGTGACGGTCTGCCTTAGTATATTACCACCTCTCTTGAACAATGCCATCTAAATACAACAATTCAAGTTTAAAAAAAAAACAACAACAACATGCCAGTTTACATATGCTGATCCGAAAACCTTAAAACTGGAATCTTTACCTTAAATTCCTTATATTGTGTTGGTATTTAATTCAAATAATCAAAACCCGGCCCGACCAAGAGAACATTAAATAAGTTATACAGAAAATAATAAAGATTCATTCAGAAAAGAAAAGTGGTGAAACGTGAAGCTTAATCGACACAACCTGTCAATGGATGGATATGGATTGGATCATGATCCGATCCATTAATGATCCAACTTAAATGGATCATGATCCGATCCATGATCCAACATAATGGATCGTGATCCGATCCATATCCAAATAATTTTAAATGGATGGATCACTATCCGGATTGGTCCATATAAACAATATAATAAAAAACCTCTAAAAATAAAATTAAAAAATCACAAAAAATAAAAAATTGTAAAAATTCAAAAAATCGGAAAAATCTAAAAAAAAAAATTAAAGATAAAAAAAAATTAAAAATAAAAAAATTCTAAAAAATAAAAAAAATCTAAAAAAATAAAAAATTCTAAAAAACCAAAAAAAATCAAAAAAATCTAAAAAACTAAAAAATATATATATTCTAAAAAATAAAAAAATCTAAAAAATCAAAAATAAAATCTTAAAAATAAAAAAGTCTAAAAAAATAAAAAAAAAATCTATAAATTCTATAGCCATGAATGAGATTCTATATGTAAAGTTCCTATATATGCAATTGTATATCGTACTACAAACCATCAACTCGATAACAAAAATGTAACTAAACAAAAATAAAAAGTAGACGAAATATTTAATGAAGTCAACACAATGTTACAAATAGTGCAAACATTAACAATAAACAAAGACACCACGAACATTAACACATTGTTACTTACTTGTAATGTAAACATATATTATTTTATAAAACGAACATATTCGTGTGTATTACCGATCTTTATCTTTATTTATACTAGCCCAAAATAGATTTTGTGACAAAAGAGTGTATAAAGTAAAGTTTTTAGAGGAAAATATTAGAAAATGGGTTGATGGGGTGAATTAAAAAGAAGCTGCTTTGACCAGTTTAATGGCTGGTTTTCAGTTATAATGTTAGGCATATACAAGATTCAAACAGTTGACAGATTTCACAAACATGAAAATATAGACTGTTGTCTAATGCTCTAGAATGGACGGGTAGAAAGATGTACACATTACAGTTTACACACAAACAAAAAAGATCAACAAACCACATATTGCATTAAAAATAGGGGTGCAAACGAGCCGAGCGGCTCGCGAGCTACTTGAGATCGGCTCGAAAAAAGCTCGAAACGAGCCGAGCCTTATCGAGCCCGAGCCGAGCTTGAGCCTGCAACACACAACTGAAACTTAATTTAACTATATAATAAATTTAAAGTGAATAAAAATTTATAATTCAATTTATGACTCATTCGCCGATACTGACAATCAGAGACTAATGACACTCCCAACTTTCACTTTCGTTGCCAAAGGCAATCCCACTTGCATAATCATCATATTCGCTTACATGGATTATTATAAGCAAAATCAAGTGTAAACCGTTGACGAGCGAAATTGAGTCCTTGAACAGAAAGTGCTTTCAAGTTGAGTCCTTGTTTGAGTTTCTGGTAGGTTTCATTCATCGCAAGTTCAATTACTCAAAAACAGAAAGTCAATAATAAAGTAATCAAATACGCACAAACAAACGAGTAGTTTTACAATCACGAGTGCAGAGTTATAGTAGGCAGTTTAACAACAAGATCATTAGCATTCTAGCATCAAGTTTCAAGTTGTTTACTGACCTCATAAACATCAAAATCCACACAAGACAATACATAATGATGATCGCATGACACATGTTTATAATAATAAAATAAATCTAACATTCCAATCACACTAAAAAAACGGAAGCTTATACCTCTGGGGTACGTCGATCAATAAACCCTAGCTAGTAGACGAGGGTTTAACTTTAACTAAGGGTTGGTTTTCAGCACTCACCGTAGACTAATTAATTTGTACATCAATGAATGAACTACACCGACTATATTATTACTTTACTATTTGGATTAATTCTCAACTTACCCCCTGCACTTTTAATTCTTTTCACTTTCACTCCCATAAAGTTGATTGGTTGGTTTGTAGAGTAATTACGAAAATGCCACCGCGTTTTTCAAGTCAGAGTTCTGTTTTATTTCATTGATATAAGCGAAAATGCGACAATTCAGCTCAGAATACGTATTCATATTTTGTTTGTGTAGATGAGCTGAAGAAGCAGGGCTCATGTTCCTTTCAATTGACCAACAAGACTGATCAATATATTGCATTCACTCAAGGTATCTTATTGTTATTCAACTTTCTTTATTGTTTTAGGCTGCAAATACAAGGAAACATATTTACTGATGTTTTTTTTTTTTTTTTAATATCAATGTACTTGCAGACTACATCCCACATTCTTTGTGGTAAAGATAGCCAAAAGAATTCATGGAAAGGGTGGCTGGTCTTTTTGAAATTATCATATTTACAGCTAGCCAAAGCATATATGCTGAACAGCTTCTGAACGTTTTGGATCCAAAAAGGAAAGTATTTAGGCATCGTGTGTTCCGTGAATCCTGTGCTTTTCTAGAAGGAAACTACCTCAAAGATTTATCGATTCTTGTTCGCGATTTAGCACGTGTTGTCATGATTGATAACTCTCCACAGGTATCAAACTGTCGAGCTATACTACGTCCACTATTCCATGAAAATATCAAAATATGATTTCAAGATATAGTTTCAGGTAAAATGTCGAGTAAAATGCCATTTCATCCCCGAGGTTTGGCCGGTTTTGCGACTTTCGTCCAAAGGTTGATTTTTCGCATTTGAATACAAAAGGTTTGAAATCACGCCATTTTCACCTGGCTCGCTAACTCCATCCATTTTTCTCCGTTAATTTAGGGGTATTTTCGTTCTTTTGTTAACTTAAAGGGCAATTCGGTCTTTTTCACTTTACGTACAAGCATTTAACATAATATACAAGTATTCAAAACTCAAAAGACCGAATTGTCCTTTAAGTTAACAAAAAAGATGAAAATACCCTTAGCTTAACGGAGAAAAATGGATGGAGTTAACGAGACAGATGAAAATGGCAAGATTTCAAACCTTTTGCATCCAGATGCGAAAAAACAAACCTTTGGATAAAAGTCGCAAACTGGCCAAACCTTAGGGACGAAAATGGCGTTTTACTCTAAAACTAAAGTGTGACTTAACGTGTAAAAGGAAAGTGAAATAGAAGAGATATAGTTAGACTTCAAGTTCAGGTGAATGTTTAGTAATAAAGGATGTTACACTTTAGAGAATATTTGCCTCAAATTTGAAACAAAGTCGAAAAATAAGTGATCTCAAACATGTCTCTTGCCTTAAATGAGCCCATAAAAATTGAAAAACCCCTTTTAAGTGAGAGTAACTAAAACATAACCCTATTCTCTTAAATTCATAAAATTAAACGAGCGGAAAATGCAATGTTTTTAAACCCGAGCCGGCCTGTTGGACTGGTCCCGCCGGGAGCCGGAAGCATCACCGCGCCGGTTCTTGCATTTAACCCGTTTCAACATCGACCCGGAGGTCAATCCGGGATCCGGGGAGTCGGGCCGGCGGTTTGTCTAGTTAGTCGGGGCCGGTTCATCTCGTATATGCACTGAGTTTGGCCGGATTTTGGTACTTTTTCAGTTGCAGTAAGTTTTCTATGAGAGGGAGAAGGGAGGAGTCGGATATGCAATGAGTTTAGCCGAGTTCGAAGAAATAACCTACCTGTCGGAAAAGATTTTCACCGTCATTTTCACAATTGCAGAAATAATGAGAGTAAAAAAGACCATAAATAAATAAACTAACCAAACAAGATTTTTGAAATGTAGAAAGGAAAGTAGTTGCCTTGAAAATAGCAAAACCAAAATTGAATTTAATAAAAAGTTCACGTCCACAAGGCATTGAGAAACGGAAATAAGAAAACAAACAATAACTTTTCTCATTTTTTTACTTATCCTATGGGTTATATTTTTTAAAACTTATATTTTTTAAGACGATTAACATTTGAATTTGTATGTTTCTATTAGATGTTTAAACGATTGTCTAATCTTCAAAATAAACTTTTTTTGTATTATATATATACTTACACTATATACATATACACTAATTATTCATATTATTTATATACGGTATATGTGCATTACAACTTACGTCTACAAAAGAAGGAACTGTTTAGAGTGTTTTTGAGAAAATCCACACCAAAATAAGGAACCGCTTGGAGCATCAAAGACTAAGTAATCTCTATATTATATATATATATATAGTGGGGATCCTACGGAAAGTGTGTTTTTCCTAAAAAGTGTAAAAAGTCATAAAACACAATAATTTCAGGCATAAAACACACCTAAAACTCACAAATAATAGAATGAATATTACTAAAACACTATATTCAAACTCTAATAGTCCATAAAAACTTCAAACGCACAATCGTAGAACTATGAATATAAAACACATAATGCTAAACAACATAAAACACAATAATATTTGTCATTCCACAATCAGAGCCTTAACATCTAAAACACAACACAAAACCCACATACATGATGTTTTAGTAATCTTCATCATATTATTTGTGGGGTTTTGGTGTGTTTTATGGTTGACATTATGGTGTTTTATGACTTTTTACACTTTTTAGGAAATTTGGACTTTCTGGCCAACTCCTAGCCTATATATATATATATATATATATATATATATATATATAGTGGAGGGTTCAAATGAGAAGAAAAATTATGTAACAATAAAAAGAATAAGTCTTAAACCAATAGAAATGCTCCATTTACTTCATTTAATATGTGTATTTAATGTTATTGAAAAGGGCATATAGGTAAATTTATAATTGTAATTAATTAGCTAACTAATTAAACTTGTAACTCACTTTTAAATATACTCTTTCAAAATAAAATAATTTATGGTGAAGGACAATTTCATGATGTTTTAGTAATCTTCATCATATTATTTGTGGGGTTTTGGTGTCTTTTATAGTTGACATTATGGTGTTTTATGACTTTTTACACTTTTTAGGAAATTTGGACTTTCTGGCCAACTCCTAGCATATATATATATATATAGTGGAGGGTTCAAATGAGAAGAAAAATTATGTAACAATAAAAAGAATAAGTCTTAAACCAATAGAAATGCTCCATTTACTTCATTTAATATGTGTATTTAATGTTATTGAAAAGGGCATATAGGTAAATTTATAATTGTAATTAATTAGCTAACTAATTAAACTTGTAACTCACTTTTAAATATACTCTTTCAAAATAAAATAATTTATGGTGAAGGACAATTTTCGGCATGTGTAGGATAAATTTTAATATATGTAGGATAAAATTTGAAATGTATAGGATAAATTTCGATGTGTGTAGGGTAAATTCCGGTAAGTGTAAGATATATATATAGGTTAAATTTGAAATGTGTAGGATAAAAAGTTTTTGTTTTATTAACAAGAGATAACATAATTAATGAGAGGAGTTATGTAACACCTCGAAAATTCACGTCCTATAATGTGTTGACACGTGTCATATGTTTGAACGTGTGAAATAATGTTCTAGAAGGACTAAAGTTGACAATCATGGAAAGTATGTAAATATACGAGTTCTAAATGTCAACAGTGAATAAATGTATTGCACATTAGCCCTACATGATGCTCATACCTTCAAACGAATAAATCATGAATCATACGAAGCTAAAAGTGAGGGATTACAAACTACAGGGGTTAAATGTGTCAACATGTTAAAGATATACCTTTGAGTGATCTTTTAGCAAACCCGAAGCTTTGTAACGGTTAATTATGCTCACTAGAATGCACGATTAAAATTTCACCAAGTTTCGTTATCGTATGAGAAAGTTATGATAAAATTCGTGTATGAGGGGTTAAAAGCGTCAACGTTGAAATCTATGACTTTTCGGGTAGTCAAAAGTTAACCAAGGACTTAACAAAGTTGGTATAAGTCTTGAAGCCCTTAGAATGCAATTAAGAGGGCCCAAAGTGCAAGAAATAAAGGAAAAATCAAGTTTGGAAGTGCGGGGACCAAAACTGCAATTATTTGAAAATGTGCATGTGCTGATGTCTGCCTTGAGGACCTCAAAGCTGGGGACCTTGAGGTCCGTAAAGCAGGTGCCAGCAACAGAAAACCCACAGCAGCCAGTTGTGCGCGATTTCAACCCATTCAGCCGGTTTTCCTTGCATGTGAAGGTCCCCTAGACACCCCTAAACACTAGTAACATGTGTTGATCATTTGTGGAGGATTGTAGACCCTTGTGTCAATATATTGTGGTGTGTAAACCCACTATATAAAGGCCTCTTTGATCATTCCATTCACATTCTCAATTCTGATCATGGTGGGGCTTCCAAACTGATTACAAGGCCTCCCTAATCATCATTCAACACTAGTAAGTTTGCTAATCCCTTCTAAATTAATTTTAGCTTAGTAATTAGCTTAAAAGTCAAACCGACGTAACTTCGGTTTGACTTCGCGATTGATTAATGATAGCTCAGTCGTATCGCAAATTAAAAGTACCGTTAGATAGGTTATTATGTGGGTATTAAACCCTTATAAGGGCACGTACCGAATCCAGACCTAACTAGGTCGTTTGTCGGGTCAAACGTTGACCGAAAAAGTCAACAGAATTACAAAATGCGATTTAATGCACGATTAGCAATCCGCGAGGCGTGTAACCTGTTTTAAACTTAATATAACTTGGTAATAAGTATAAAAACTTGTCTACGCTTGTCCGACTCGACAAATTTCTGTTTAAACCCGGTTCGGAACCGAAAGACGCAAAACTTTGACTTTTGCATTGACTTCGGTTCTGACCCGTTTTAATTTGATTCGGTATTGCCTTAGTGCTTCATTAGGGTTGGGTTACATGATAGTATAAGTCTCGGTACTTGTTTCGTTGATTATCCGATGCATGTACACGTTTCCGTTAATCGCTTAAATTGGACCATAATGCCCTTATGACCTTACAACGAGAATTTTGAAAATGTGGAAGTACAATAATCTTAGTTACTGTTTTTAAATAATAAATGTAGTGTTTTGAACCTTTGAAACTGATTAGAACACTTAGAATCATATTTGAACCCGTACGTCGCTTAAAACGACTTTATACGCGTATTATACGCGTAGTTTGCGTTTAAAACCATTTTGCCACGTAAGACTAAATACCTACTGATATAACATATTAAAATAGGTAATTATACTGATTACTTCAGTCCCGAACATCAGGGTTACGTTAAACCCCTTTTATAATCTTTAAAAGGACCAAAATACCCCTACGGGGCATAATTAAGGTTTAAACTCGTTTCGGGCATTATGGAAGGTATCTTAAGGATATCACAACATATTTAAAGCGTATTAACTTAGGAAACCTGTTCGCGACCTATTCGGTTACCCGTTACGCGTTATTCGCGTTCGGATCGGTTTATATAACTAGTTTATATAAGTTAGCCGAAACGGGTCAAACCTTATCGGTTTTATCTCAAAATCCAGAATGTGTTTAGTTTACCCATATTATACAAGTCTCCAAACTTGTCGGGTCTAAATCACATTCTATCCCGGTCTTCGCTTAATCGTGCGTAAGAACCGTATATTCCCTTAAGACTAACCGGTCTAAGCTTAGGCTTAATTAAAGACCCGTTAGCATTCTAATTAATTATTTATACCATCATTCCAGACTAGAGCTTTCCGGTAAATTGTACCTACGCTTACTTAAGTGAACACGGCTGAGTTATTAATTTCTGCTATTTAAGACAGGAGCTAGCTCAGGTAAATACTCTTAACTTATTTTCCCTATACGGGCTTGGAATACGGTATAATGATACCGCTTGGTCGGGTATTGAATGTTTAATCGGATTGTGATTAAATTATTGAGGTAACCCGGTTTAATCTGTATTGTTTGAAATAAAAGCCTTTAGGGGTTAATGACCATGCCCTGGATATCCTTGACATCATTGTATTATAAAATGGCCACGTCTTAGGTACGGGGTGTAGGCATACACCTGACAGTTACTAAGTAATAACGGTATCTCACTCTCTTGTGAGCCTATACTTGTGGCGTGTCTGTTAATTTGACTCGGTTTCTACATCGGGCCCTGAACGTACAACGAACATGTAAATCTGTATACAAGGTTATAAATATAATTGTTCCAAGTTAAAAAGATTAATTTTGCCTCTGTGTATTTTAACCAAGTTAAAAAGATTAATTTTGCCTCTGTGCATTTTAATCAAAGTGTCAATATATATTTTGTGCCAAGTGCATCCAAACCAATTTTATTAAACTCTTTTCAAATGAGTCGGTTGAGTGTATTTACCAGTGAAAACTGACGTATTTTCCAAAAGGGTTAAGTGACAGGTACTGAACGTAATTGGCTGGAAGCTCAGGGCGCTAATAAGGAATCTTGAAAGTCCTAGGCGTCTAAAGTCTGTTGAACAAGTGATATGTTTTAAGATCCGCCTGTGGATCCTTTACTTCCGTTGTAATACTGAATATTACTTCATATTCGGAAAAGTAATAATATTTATCTCTTGCTTCCGCTGTGCATTCATATATATTGTGTTGTTTGACTATTATGTTGCCAACCACGTCACGATACTCCCCCACCGGGCCCACCGGTGACACGTGGAAAGTCGGGGTGTGACAAGTTATAAACTATTTGATAATTTACCATTATGTCATTTCTTCTTTTTCTTCTCATATTAAATTTCTTCTCAAATGAACCTTCCCCTATATATATATAGGCTAAAGATAAAAAGAAAACCACTTTTATTGAGAAAACCCGGGAAACTCAAAGCTCCCGACTTTTTTTTTTTTTTTTTTGAAAAAATTACCACACGTAATATACATGTTTTTAAGAGTTTTGGGCAAAAAAAATCGAAAAAGCGCCGAAGGATTATTTTAAAAAAAAATAAACAAATTTCAGCAACTTTGTTGACTAACATGTGTCAGGCAAAAAATGTTGAAACTTGTTTTTTTTTTTAAATCCCTTCGGCGCTTTTTTGTTTTTTTTTTTTTTTTTTTGCCCAAAACTCTTAAAAACATGTATTTTACATGTGTTATTTTTTTCAAAAAAAAAAATGTCGGGAGCTTTGAGTTTCCCGGGTTTTCTCAATAAAAGTGGTTTTCTATATATCCTTACCCTATATATATATATATATATATATATATATATGGGACCGCTAAAATGAGAACCACCTCCAGTTGTAAGAACCGTGAGAACTACACCGTACAGGGTGAGGTGGACCAAAAATTTTTTTCATAAACGTAGATGCATGTATTATAAACACATTTGTAAAAAAAATTCAAAAAAAATGTTGGGTGTGTAGTTTTGAGCACTCAAAGTTTGCGTTTACAGGACCCGTAAATTATATTTAAAATTTACGGTACCCGTAAACACAAACTTGTGGTGTTCAAAATTACACACACGACATTTTTTTTTTGAATTTTTTTTACAAATGTGTTTATAATACAAGCATCTACGTTTATGAAAAAAAATTTGGTCCAACTCGCTCCGGATTAAAAAGTTCTCACGGTTCTTACAACTGGAGGTGGTTCTCATTTTTGCGGTCCCCTATATATATATATATATATAGGGGAAGGTTCTATGCAGAACACTAAATATTGCGAGAACACGCAGAACAAAATGAATCACTCATTTTTTCAATCCTAAAAACCTAAAAAGTAAATGAAGATGTTATAAATGTAAGATTTATTGTTTATCACACTAGAATTTAAAACAAAATATGAAAAATCTTCAATTTTTAAATAACCTACACACATGTAGGTTATGTTTAGGCTAAATTACCTACATGTATGTAGACTATGTGTAGGGGAAAATATATGATTTTTTATGTATATATAATAGACATATGAATGTAAGAAACATAAAATTTAAAAAATATGAACATTAAATCCCAAAATTTAGTGATTTAGAGTTGTTTTTTTTGTTCTCGCAATAATTAGTGTTCTGTAATGATCCTTCTCCTATATATATATATATATATATACATATATATAATTTATGACGTAATACGGGTCTTAAATCCGGTCGGACCGGTCTGACCTTTGACCCCGTAAGGCAATCAGGTCGACCTCCGGTCCATTCCTGAAAACATTGGAAAAATGTGACCTCTAAAAGTATTAGTATCCATTCATATTTATATGCAAGGTAACCTTTCGCAAGCCATTTCAGGTGAGCATTTCTGATGATGTGCACCAATTGGTAATTTACATGTCATAATGTTTTAGTTGATGCTAATTATACCATGATCTTTGTAATTAAAAACTCAATAACTAAAACTTTGTTGCCAAAAAGATAAACAAGATGATACTATGGTAAACAACCTTGAGCTTTTTGCACAAACACAAACACACATTTGATCACCAATCTCAATTATTAAAAAATGCTTTTATTTTACAAAAATGCCATTGAAACAGAGGTGGTTTTTTTAGTGTTCTATATTCTATAATGCCTTCGCAGGCTAGGTAATTTTGCATAGTATTTTTTTATGGACAGTTTCATAGCACACCAAAACATCAATATATAAGAAGATCCATAATATGATAACAGTTGATTCAACATCAAGATAATACTAATAAGTTGGTAATTGACAATGATACTAGCCATTTCAAAAAACTATATAAAACCTAAACATAATAAGATCCCATAACAATGTGGAGATAGATAATAATAACAGGTTCTTAAACTATACTTAACCAGTTAACCTAAGCATCATAATTGGAACTTCACTTTTCTTTCTCTGGAATGCCAAACGTCACCATTGAGTACTTATTGCCTCTCTTCCTCTCACCCTACGGGAATGAGAGTTGCTGATTACATACCAACCCTTTGCGCGCTGCAAGCTCTTCAAGCCCCCAGCTCAAATGAAGGGGGTTTTGCGGTCAAGCACATGAATTTGACGATTCACTTTCTCTTCCACTTCTGTGATGACTTTCCGCCACTTCTGAAGGAATTCCACAAATTGTTCCTTGGTACACCCGGGCATGTACAATATTACCCGGTGGAACTTCATATCCTTTAGCACCGGATGGGATTCGATATCCCACGGGTCAAATCCATACTCATACTTCCCCTTTCCATCTTCCAATTGTTTAGTCCAGATTACAGCATCATGATTCTTCACAGTTTCGGATCTTGTTGAAGAAAAGATTAAAAAGTAGATAATGTTGTAAGATGATGATTGTAATTAAGTTAATATTTCCTAAGTTTAATCTTTTATTTATTATGTTGTATTAATTAATGTGACAATATTATCTAATACCCCAAGGTTTGAAGTTAACTCCTTGGAAAACCCAGTTAATCTTGCTTTTATGTAATTTGCAATGTTTTCAGGACCGGACCGGAGGTCGACCCGATCGCCTTACGGGGTCAAAGGTCGGACCGGTTCGACCGGATTTAAGACCCGTATTACGTCATAAATTATATAAAAATATATATAAAATATAGATATTACTTAGCCTTTGATGCTCCAAGCGGTTCCTTCTTTTGGTGTAGATTCTCTCAAAAACACTACAAGCGGTTCATTCTTTTGTAGACGTAAGTTGTAATGCACATATACCGTATATAAATAATATGAATAATTAGCGTATATGTATATATATAAAATACAAAAAAAAAGTTTATTTTGAAGATTAGACAATCGTTTAAACGTCTAATAGAAACGAACAAATTCAAATGTTAATTATCTTAAAAACATAACTCAAAGGTAAAAAAACATAATCTAAATTAAACACAATAACTAAGTTTTAAAAAATATAACCCATAGGATAAGTAAAAAATGAGAAAAGTTATTGTTTGTTTTCTTATTTTCGTTTCTCAATGACTTGTGGACGTGAACTTTTTCTTAAATTCAATTTTGGTTTTGCTATTTTCAAGGCAACTACTTTCCTTTCTACATTTCAAAGATCTTGTTTGGTTAGTTTATTTATTTATGGTCTTTTTTACTCTCATTATTTCTTCAATTGTGAAAATGAAAATGACGGTGAAAATCTTTTCCGATGGGTAAGGTTATTTCTTCGAACTTCGGTTAAACTCATTGCATATCCGACTCCTCCCTTCTGCTCCCTCTCATAGACAACTAACTGCAACTGAAAAAGTACCAAAATCCGGCTAAACACAGTGTGATATACGAGACGAACCAACCCGACCTTAACTAGATGAACCGCCGGCCTGACCGCCCAGATCCCGGCCCGACCGCCGGGTCAATGTTGAAAATTTGAAATGGGTTAAATGCAAGAACCGACCCTTTGATGCTTCCGGCTCCCGGTCGGCCGGCCCGGTCCGGGTTTAAAAACATTAGTAATTTGAGCAAGATTAACAAAACAATCAACTTCTTAAGACTAAAACATTTGAAAATTTTCTTAAAACTAAAACAGAGAAACAATTTCACTACAAAAACACACATAAAATATAAACAAGTTGAATTTGAATCAATAGAAGCACAATGTTGTAGAACAACCAATATCAAAATAAAAGCATGTAGAATGAATGAACTAAAGGATTTCAGCAGAATTTCGTCTTTCAGTCAAACTATAACTAATGATTAAATCAATTATATAAAGAACAAATTTGAACCAGCAAAGGCACGAAGTTGAATCAACTAAACAATTGTTGAATGAATTAAATCAATTAAATAAACAAGTAAACCCAATAGAAGTAAAAAATAGAAACAAGAAGTTCGAATCAAACAAACAACAAACAGTGAAAGCATGTTTGATGAACGAAACGATTCTCAACACAATTTCGTGTGATTAAATATATAAAAATAAACAACAAAGTAAACTAACAGAGGCAATCAAACAAACAATATCAAGCATGTTGAATGAACGAAAGGATTTCAACACAATTTCGTGTGAATCAAACTATAACAAATGATTAAATCTATTAAATAGAAGCAGACAAACCATAAATGGACACCAGTAAAGTATGGAGGGCTGAGCTACCAGAGTGCGACGACTTGAGACATTGTTAATGATCTCCTCTGTAACTACAACATATGGGGAGAAGGAGAAGCAACGGGAGGACGAGAGAGAAACAAAGCCATTGACATTTTTGTGTGAGAGTTTGAGATGAGAAATTGTTGAAGAAATAGGGAGGATGTGATGATATAAACAAAAATAACAGTGTTTACAATCGCAAAATGTGTCACACAACACACGCTTTGAAAAGAAAAAAAATAGAAATGTAACACCATGGTAGTTGATAGGAATGTCGTAGTCCGGTCAAAGATAAATTTATAGAGTCCAAATTACCTTAAACTGATAGGAAGTGGCAATGAGGGTGTCGGTTCCATGAAGAGTTTGTGGTCCGTGTAAAAACTTGGTTGATTATGAAATTAAACTTATGAAGCTTGCTATGTATCCTTTTTGTTTGTTTAAGTGGAAAAAGTGTTGGAAGTATCCAATGGTTTGTAACTAACTATGAAAATGATTTTAACTATGAGTGTGAAAAGTTAGGGTATGTTTGGTATGTCGTAATGGAATGGTCGGGGGAATGGAATGGATGAGGTAATATAATGGACGAGGTAATGAAATGGATCATTACCATTCCATGTCTTGTTTGGTTACCATGTGAGAATGAAAAGAATCATTAATTTGTTATGTACAGTAAGTAAGAAAAGACGAAGGAATAAAATTGGTGGTAAGTGGCGGTGGTGATAGGTGGCAGTGGTAACTGTGTTGGAGGTGGCGGTGGTGGGTAGCGGCGACGATGATGGTGGCAGGTGACGGCGGGGGCGGATGTGGGTGGCAGCAGCGGTGGATGGTGGCAGAGGTGATGGCTGGTGGCAGCAAAGGTGGGTGATGGCGGCGGGTGGCGAATGCGGCGGTACGTGGTGGCGGGTGACGACGACGAGGGCGGAAGTGGACAGCGGCGGCGGCGGTGGGCGGCCGAGGTGGGTGGAAGTGGCGGGTGACGGCGGTGGGTGGCGGTGGTGTCGGCGGTGGGTGATGGTGGGTGGCGGCCATGGTGGTGAATGGTGGCGTCGGTGGTGGGTTGTGGTTTTGTTAACGAAGGGTGAAAGATAGATGGAATGGAAAAAAAAACAGGGGGATCAGATGGAATGATTTTGAGGCAATGGAATGCCTTATGTAATGGGCGATTCCATTCCCTCGACCAACCAATAAGACCTAAGGTTCATACACGGTTTAATTGTAATAAAAAATCGCTAGTCGGGCGGCGGGGTGGGGACTAGCAATTAATCGGGGATTAATCGGAATTTATGGGGATTAATTGGGATTAATTTGATTAATCGGTGACTAATCGGGGATTAATCGGCACCTAGTCAAGATTTTTACAACCATGGTTTCAAGGCTTAGGCGCCAATAACTAAAACGTCGAAAGACGGGCAAGAATGCGCTTTGTTACTCAAGAACATGTAAACCCTAATATCATATTAAAGCACAATTGAATGAATTCATTTCACAAAGTCAAACGTGCGAGTATATTTCGAGTATATTTCGACAATTCGTGAATTCAAAACAAGATCAATACAATTAATATGATTGTTCAAACATTCAAATACGAGATGATTAATTAACTAAACACAATGTAAAAGAACCCTAAAATAAAAGATCTACACCAGGGTGAGACACCCTAGGGGCTCAGCCTCTCATGATGCTAAAAGCGTGGAAGTCGGATGATGATTTTGAAGAAAACGCCATGGATCTTCGTTAATCTGGTAGTTCTTGGTAATAGCTGGTGATTAGGGAATGATTTGATGTTGTAAGATGTATATGGAAGGAATGAATGATAGATTGTAACCCCAAAACTCGAATTATATGAATTAAAACTGAAAATCACAAGTTCAATGCGATGTTGACTTCCTTGTGCGTGTTTGACTAGAATGTCGTGTCGGCGACGTCATGTCACGGCGTCTTCGACGAGAAATTGATACCCGATGCGTTAAGAGGTTGTCAACGAGGTCAGGCAACGCCGCTCCATGGTGTCGTCGACGCGATATATGTCATTTCTCACCATCTTCATCGTATCTTCCACCCGGTTCATCCTAGCTCCGATCCAAAGCCCCATTTAGCTCCCGAAATACTCCCTAAACTCATGTAGACCTGTAAAACACAAATCTTATCAAAGTAGATCATTCGGAACTCAAATTCGTATAAAAACACATATTTTAATTACGGGGAACAACGAACTTTCAGCTACGTATTAGCCGTCTCCGAGAATCGATGAGAATTCATAGGCCCTGTACGACTAGTAGAAATGAGTACTTATATAACGATAGGTTTTATTGGCAAACTACACTAAAATATACCACAACATAAAACGATAAAATTAATCCATTAAAACAAGTATATTAGACTCAACTTAAACAATGAATAGAAAATATGCAATACAACAAATATACAATAATCAATAACTAAACATGCTATCAACAGAAGATGCACATTTTAATTGGTTTAAATGAATAGATCGCTTAAATTTATCGTTATCATTCTTAATATATTATCATTATCATTATCAAAATATTATCAATATCAATATATTAAAAAACAAAGTTAATGAACAGTGGCTAACCCATTAAAAAGTTGTCACGTGGCAACTCTTTTTTATTGTTTTTTTGTTTATGTTATATAATTTTTCTAAATAACTAGCGTTTGTTAGCTTAAAGGAAAACTAAATTCGTAACTTTGTTTAATTTTTTCAGGCGTTTCGTTGTAAATTTTGTTGAGAGCAACATTCAAAATAGAGTGTTCATTTTCCTTTTTATATATGCTATATGAGTGCATGCGAGTATGGTGGTAGTACCCGAAAATTTAAATTGATCACATATGGAGTTATGTATGCTCGCACCTTTTAAGCGTCAAAAACTTACCACCTCATCACTATGGCACAATCAATGTGAAAATCATAATAAAGTTGTCTGATCACTCTAGTGATATGAACCAACTTAACTATTAATGTTGATAAAGTGTAGCAAAGGGGTGTTTGGGTATAAATAAAGCACAAAATGTGGCCATTAATTTACAAAAAAACAATAGTGCTAATATGTGAACATCAAGCCCTTCAGCAACAATAGCTTGAATTGAACAGGGAAACTTGTTGGTATTTAGTAGAATTGGTTTTTCTATTCAAAAGGGGGTGGCGGCGCAACTTGTTGCCCGACTACCTGCCATTGCTTTGTAATTGCCCTTTTTCGTGTGGAATGAAACATAATCATTCGATTGTGTATTTTTTGATTTCGTAAAAGGGTTTTGTTTTGGTTGTATTTTGCTGATTAGGGTTTGTATCAAAATTTAATCTTGTTCAGTTTTATTAAAAAAAAAACAGGGAAAAAATAAAATAAAACTGGAAACAAAGCCGTTACACCTAAATTAACTACTTAAACCTTTAAATTCTCATCAATTAACAACATAATATACAAAAACAGCACAAATCAAGTAACATAGAAAAGCAAAAAAACTCATATACCTTTAGCAGACACATTCTCCGAAAACTCTCTCCAAAAATCGATCAAACATCCTCGCGATACTACTGTTGCTGGACTCCGGCGCCAATGAATTCACGAAACATGCGTAATTTTTTTCTCCGGTTTCCTTATCAGATCTGGCGGAAACCACGATCCTTACGCAACACAAAACAATGATTAACACGGATAGAAGAAGAAAACGATCATCCTATTTGACGCAAATTCTCGCCATCGAAGATGATTATATGTTGATATTTCTAGCACAAAGTACCGGTTTGCATCCTTACTTGTCATGGCCATCTACAATATATGAGACAAAATGTAGTAGTCATTAGTAATATCATCATGTAAATTGTACATTAAAAAGTAATAGTCATTAGTTATATCATGACACCACTTTAACACAACATAACTAACAAAAGATGTTCACAAATTATGAGCTTTACCTTCTTTTCTTGTTGTTGCTGCCATGTCAATCCCATGTTTAGATCCCCGTCATGAAGATGTACACTTCATCATTATTGGCGTCCCAAATCTCCGGGCCTGTTGTCTCAAAATGCACCTATTGTCGTCATCATATAATGTCAGCTACTCAACTCGCACTAAAAGGCATTTTTTTAGTCTAAACCCGTTTTGACCCGTTACTAATAGTATAATATTATTTTGTAAAAATTCACAATTGCAAATGATATAAGTTACCTTAATAGTCAGCAGCCTGAGAAAACACAGTTTTTCAAAAAGATGATCCAACAGCAAATGCTTATCTCCCTAAAATCATGTTAACAAATGATCAATGGTATATTATGCATTGTTATTACCATGCTGAACCGTTTTGACCCGTTGTATAATTGGGTTGCCCAAAAGGGCCCAACTACAAGTCTTTTTAACCCAAATCAACCCATTCCCATTCTTAAAAGAATGGGTCATGCTTGCACCCCTATTATCTGAATATCAACCAAAAAGGCAAACAGATCAACAACATACTATAAAGCCTATACAAGGCATCATTCATTCCACCCGTTTCTTCATTTAAAGATTGCTAGTGTCATTCAATAGTGTACTGTTTAATCTCATTTTGCACGCGTGTGCAGAAATAATCCGCCATTTTGCACAAGAGAAGTTCACACCCACCTTAGGCTGTGAAATTTCGGTTTCAAAATAATCACGCTTCCAAAGCCCAACCTCGTCAATCGTTGACTATCTGCTTTTGAACCCTTCTTTCGTACAGGGGTGTAGCATTTAAGGGGCCGGGAGGGGCGCCAGACCCCCAAACTTTTCGCTCAGTAGTGTTGTACAAGTAGTTTTCGTATAGAAATTTTTGGGTATATACGTTTTCGACCCCCCGACGAAAACTTCAAGCTTCGCCACTGCTTTCATACATACAAAAGCCCAACCTCGTCAATTGTTGACTATCATTCTCGATTGACCGCTTAAAACCCTCAAAGTCATTATTAGCCGCGTATTCAAGTAACGTTATGTGCGAAAGAAGGGCACATAACGATGTGAACTTGTGACCATTTTGTTAGCTTTTTTATCTTGTGTTGTTGTGGATGAAGAACCAAATTAATTCTGTTCAAGGCTACTACACATTCTTCAAATAGCCTTTGTACATCCAGTACAATAAAAAAAAACATAAATCAACACATTCAGTAAAAAGAAAAACAACACGTCCAAAGAAAGAAACAAAAAAACTTTAAATCACTTCCATTTTAAATCAACAATATATCATCTATAAAATATTGTATTCTCACATTAGAAAAATAACAAGTACAACATCTATAGCACAACTTGCAACTAATAATGCCTAAGAATGTTACAAATTAGTGTATATATACAAATTTAATTAATAAATCTATATATGGTAGGCTCAACCAACGTTCACAACAACAGCAAAGAAAGTACAATTTTCGTCCCTATGGTTTACACTCATTCTCACATACAGACCCTATTTGGAAAAAAACGGTCATTCCAATCCCTATAGTTGTTAATTGGAATCAATCAAGTCCCTGGTAATATTTGTTGTTAGTTGACCGGCGTAAATGTGTCTTTTAACATAAAATTTGAAGGGCCAATAAGTCTTTTGCTTATTGTTATTATTATTAGAGTAAATTACAAAAATTGTCCTTTATGTATGTAGGTTATTGCTGTAATATCCACGAAAAACGGGTCTTAGAAAACCTCACTCATTTATAAAGCGGATCCTAAACAAAATAAATGAAAATGCAAATTTTTATTATCTATTATTTCTTTTACATTAATACGTGAGAATTTAATTAATATTGGATTAAAAATATAATTTTATAAATCATTTTCGTTAGTTCTGTTAGATTATGTAAAAGAAATCAATTAACGACGTTAAATATAAGTTAAATGGGTTAGTTTCGTTATAAAATATAAAAGAAATAACTAAACCAAGTTAGGAAAGCAATGTAGGCTAGTTACAAAAGTGAAGTCCATGCGTAGTCTTCCCCGAGTTGTTCACCAGCGCGACCTGGCATCGAAAACCTGACCTGACCTATTCGTTCTTCGTGTTTAGACACCGATTCAATTTCGTTTTAATCCTAATCAGTTTGGTTTCTTGGAGAACTAAGTTATACACCATTAAATCATACCTAACTGTGCTTTACCTAAGACCGTGGGGTATGGTAGGGCGGGGGTTTGGGGCATGGGTTGACACGTGGATATGGGACACTCAATACACAAACCCAAGTTTCATAGGGGTATGGTGGGCGTGGTTGGGCTGGCGTGGCCAAGCCCCATCATTTTTTTTTAAATTTAAAATGGCCCTAGCCAAAAAGCCAATAAGAGCCGGCCACATAGGATCGCTAGCATGCCCCACACCCGGCCTTAAATTCCAGCCCAAGAGGCCACGCCCAAACCCAAGCCCACCCGGGGTGGTGACTTGGGCGTTTCTCTCCAACCCACGCCCAAACCCCCGCCCCATACCCCATAGTCTAATCAAATTAACTTCAAATAAATTCACCATTAAAGTCTCTTTAAAGCTTGCAAGCACACAAAAGGTTTTGATGAATTTGGTGTCCATAGTTTGTAAAAAAAATTATCAAACAAACCCTCTCATCATTTCCTACAATTACCGACTCTCAAAACCGATTAACACTCTCCCAAACTCGTAAACATTTGTTCACAGCCTGTGAGGTTACTTTTAAAGTCTGGCTCTTCATCCGCGCCAGTCGCTTAAGCTACTGCCCGTTATGTTCTTCTCAATCAGAGACATTTTGGAGACTCATGAAACAGCTAGCTTATGGAAGAAAGCGGATATCATGCATGGGATCCTTATAATGGCTTGTTGGTGTGTTTGGAGGGCTAGGAACGAGAAGGTTTTCAATAACAAGGAATGCCTGGTTGAATGTATTATCGGTGGCATTAAATCTGTAGGTTTCCCTTGGTTAAAGCATAGGTCTAGACACAAATCAATCCTTTGGAACATATGGTGTAAATATCCTTGTATATGTTGGATTTATAGTTAGTTTTGTGAAGAGTTTCCCCTTCTGTTTTGGTAGGGGGCTACTTTGTTGAATGAAAGTTAATATTAAAAAAATATATGAGCATGTAGGTGGAACATGTTGAGTGTGAAGCCACTTGACCATTTGAGGTCAGAAAACAGGATAAGGGGCAGGGGTGAACCAATAATGCCTGTAACCCATTTTTTACGGATCATGTTTGTGACTTTCTTTCTCTTCATTCAATCTCTATATAAGAGATTCATTTGTATTGTAATCTTTGTACCTCACCAAGAAATATAAACTCCTAGTTACCCGTGGACGTAGGTCAGTTTAGACCGAACCACGTAAATCCTTGTGTTTTTTATTGTGGCAGATTGTGAGAGCAGAGAGTGTGTGTGGTCCGAGTTCGTATGTGAGAGCGTTCGATCCTAACAACTGGTATCAGAGCTCAGGGCTCTTGATCGACTCACACGAATAGAGAAGGGGTGTACAGGAAAGAGAAGATACTGACCTGTGAAACCGGAACTAGGGTTCCGGTCAGAAGCCACCGCCATCAGAATCACGGCCACCGCCATCAGAATCGCCTCCACCGCCATCAGAATCGCCTCCACCGCCATCAGAAGCCGCCTCCGCCAGAACCGCCGCCGCCTCCGTTCTCTTCACCCTCGCGACTAGGGTGTGCTGACCCAGTAGCCGCCGTTACTTAGGGTTTTCGATCCTTGCCTTTTCTGGGTGTTGATTGCGTCCAGAAGAGAAGAGAAGAGAAGAAGGAGAGCAGAGTTTTTTTCTGTGGGGAAGAAGAAGCACAGTACGTGCTTTATTTCTTTTTTTTGGTGGAAAATTGAAGTTTCTCAATTTGACCAAGGAGGCCCCTCAACTTTAAACAAAGAAGAAAATTGGGTTTAGTTCTTTTTTATTTAATCCTTTGGCAGTAGTAGCCAAACTTTTATTTGTCAAAGAACTAAGTTTTTTTTGGGGCATTAGGCAGAAGGTTTATAATTTCAAGATCAGTTTTTTGACCAGTTAAACCAACAATTTTTCAGTATATCATTTCGTTGAAGATCGAAGAAACAGAACCGTAGACCAGTGCTTGTTTCGGTTGTTTCAGTTTGATTTTCGGTTTATTTTTCGATTTCAGATTCGTTTAGTCGTGTTTGAGTTATCATGGCAGAAGACGGGAAGGTGTAAATCGGCATGTTTAACGGTATAGATTTTAGCTGGTGGAAGATGCAGATTGAGGCATTATTGGTTCAAAAAGATCTTGATATTGTGTTATCAGGAGTTAGACCAGAAAGGGTGGAACCAGCAGATTGGGAATCAAAAGACAGGAAAGCCAAGGCAGTTATAACATTGGCGTTATCAAAGACTGTGGCATTCAACATCATGAAGGAAACCACAACTAGTGGCATGATGTTAGCCCTATCTAACATGTACGAGAAGTCTTCGGCATCTAATAAGGTCTTTCTGATTCGAGAGCTAGTGAATACCAGGATGAGGGAAGGCAGCTCAGTCACAGAGCACATCAACAAGTTGAATTCGATTTTGGCCAGACTTGTGTCAGTAGACATCAAATTCGGAGATGAAGTTCAAGCTTTGCTACTGTTATCTTCTTTGCCAGACAGTTGGTCCGGAACTGTTACAGCAATTTCCAGTTCATCAGGTACCAGGGGATTTACTTTTGAAGGAATTCATGATCTTATTCTGAGCGAGGACGTCAGAAGGAGAAGTTCAAGTGGATCATCGAGTGAATTACTGAATGTTGGTAGAGGAAGGAAGAATAACAGAGATAGTCGGAGCAGGAACAAAAAGAGGAGTCAGTCTAGGGCTCGAGGTGATGTAACCTATTGGAACTGCAAAGAGGTAGGACATTTTAGGAATCAATATCCAAATGAGAATAAAGAAGTTAACGCTGCAGTAGACCACTCAGATGATGAGGTTTTGATCTGTAGTGTGGAGAGCAGTGTGGATTCCTGGGTTATGGATTCGGGTGCTTCATTTCACGCTACCCATAGCAGTGAAGCACTGCGAAATCTGAAAGAAGGTGATTTTGGTAAGGTAAGACTGGCGAACGATGAGGTTCTTGATGTGACGAGCATGGGTGACTTAGATCTGAAGACTCCATTCAGTTCATGGACTTTGAAGGATGTCCAGGTAATTCTAAGTCTGAAGAAATAGTTGATTTCTGTTGGGCGGTTGGATGAACAGGGGCACGAGGTTAAGTTCAGGACCGGGCAGTGGAAGGTTCTAAAGGGAAATCTAGTCGTGGCTCGAGGAAAGAAACGGGGTTCGCTGTATATGGTGAGTTTACCGTCTGAGGGAGTAACCATCCCAGTTCAGAAGAAGACCAAGATCCGGTTCACAGAATCTCGTGGACAGAAGAAGGTTTGCTTTGCAGATGGCAAACCCAGAGTCACAAGTCAGATTCAGGATGAACGTGCTAGAAAAGGTTCAGTAAAACCAGTCAGAGGCATTCGTGGCAGTGGGATCACGGGACGTGCTTCAGTCAGAGTTACCAGACGACAGTGGGTTAAGAGAAACAGTATTCCAGCTGTCAAAGTCTCTCCAGTTGATAATCTGCTTTATTCGGAGAGTGTTTG
Organism: Helianthus tuberosus; assembly: GCA_030545235.1. NCBI lineage: Eukaryota > Viridiplantae > Streptophyta > Magnoliopsida > Asterales > Asteraceae > Helianthus > Helianthus tuberosus. The sequence continues at coordinate 143,540,007 of CM060444.1, read as the reverse complement.
TTCTCAGGATGTTTTAGGATCGGGCAGTTCATGTTAGTGGGAGCCGATAGGAACAGAGAATGGGTCAGGGGCAGACTTAGCCATGACTGATGTGTTGGAGCTAATGAAAGCTTCAACGGGCCTTCAGGATAATTGAAGAGAATGTCAGGTAACTAGGAAGGAGCTAAGATCAAAAGTTTTTACAGAAATACAGATGCACAGTTGAAGCACAGGTGAAGATTATTCAGTGGCTTCAAGTGGGAGATTGTTGAGTGTGAAGCCACTTGACCAAGTTGAGGTCAGAAAACAGGATAAGAGGATAAGGGGCAGGGGTGAACCAATAATGCATGTAACCCATTTTTTACGGATCATGTTTGTGACTTTCTTTCTCTTCATTCAATCTCTATATAAGAGATTCATTTGTATTGTAATCTTTGTACCTCGCCAAGAATTATAAACTCCTAGTTACCCGTGGACGTAGGTCAGTTTAGACCGAACCACGTAAATCCTTTTGTTCTTGATTGTGGTAGATTGTGAGAGCAGAGAGTGTGTGTGGTCCGAGTTCGTATGCGAGAGCGTTCGATCCTAACAGAACAACACAAGTCTTTATTGTGGTTCTACATCATAAATATCATCTGTGGGAAGAACACAAGTCTATATTTAAATTGACATTGGATTTAGAGTTGTATTATTTTTGTAACTTTAACATTTAATGCTACCTTCACTTTGTGTTTGTGTTGGACAACCAAGTGATCACCCATGTATCACAATCCGCCTAAATACAAAACTTTTTTCTCGAGTTTTGGAAGTTTCCATAGCACTAAAGAAGCATCAAGGGCTACCCAGAAGTCTCTGGAACAACCTACATGCCGCTGGAACATTTTGGCACCCTTGGAAGGTTCAAGATCAGCCATGAAAGGCCTAAGAAAGGTCTAGAAAGAGATGCATAATTCTACCCAAAATATGCAGGAAAGAACACTCTAGAACACCATTGAAAACTCTTGGAAATGTTGGATATTTTAAAAGAATGCTATATAATCAACCCGTATATATCAAAGATATTATGTACGGAATTATCTAGATAGAGAATTCTCTAGAACTAGTATGTGAGTAGTATAAATAGGTGATGAGATCTCATTTGGAGATCACCCAACAACTTCACAAGTTTGCATACTTATACTTGTAACTCTCTCTTGTAAACCATCTTGTTATTAGTACAAAGTTATTTCTTTGTATACAACACTTGCAACCATCACTTAAATCACTCAAAACACTAACATCGTTGGGCCACAAGCTTAACTTATAGAAGTCTAAGTCGTAAGACGTGAGTTAAAAACTTACTTCATGACAAGTGGTATTAGAGCGGGACGATTCATTTGGGATGGCAACCAAAACATAAGGCGATGAAAGGCGTGGGACAAAGAAAGAACCAGAAGCAACGTTTGACACACGAATCGATGATAACGAAGTGGCGTGCACTAGTTTGGGAACCTAAGTCGACTTTGCATTTCAACGATTACAAGCGTTGGAAACTGACTTTGAAGGTTTCAAAGAAGACGTCTACTCTCTTATGAGCAAGTCTAAGTCGCAACATGTGAGTCACACATAGTTGCTATATATCATGCAGGGATGGGCAATTTTACCCAAATACCCGTACCGATTTTAGGTACTGGTAAATGTATTGGTACCCAGTTTTATTGATTTTGGTATTCAGTACTTTCAGCATTGGTACAGAACGGGTAAAAAAGGTACTGAAACCGAATATTATATATAATTAAATTTTTTTATATTATGGTATTATGGTACTTATATTGATTTTACCTATTGGGTGCCTGTATCGTATTGATACTCGTACCAATTGTACCTGTTTGGTACATGTACTATATTGGTATTCATGTCGATTTTACATATATCGTACCCATACGAGTGCTCAAAAACTAAAACAAAAACAAAGTGGAACCAAATCGAGTACTATACCGAAATACTCGTACCAATACCCGCACCGTACCAACATATTTTGAACGGTATTTGGTACCCAGTTTAGTTCAAATTCGATATCGGTATTTTCGATACCAGTATAGGTATTGTACCACTCCCATCCCTAATATCAAGGGAACATTCACAACCACATTCTTATCTTATTTCTAAAATGGTTAAAATGCATTATTTTGTAAAATAAAGTAAAAGCTTTGCCCAAGCGAACTTGGTATCTCAGTTTTATCGGAAACCAAAACATTTAATCAAGAGAAATAACTAATCATCTTCTCAGTTAACAACCTTAAGACAAACTTGCCTCTACCAGCCTCAACGCCTCCTTCACCAGTCCTGGCACCGCCTTCACCATTCTAAACACCGCCTTCAGAAGTCCTGGCACCGCCTTCAACAACCTCAACACCGCCTTTCCCAGTCCCAGCACCGCCTTCCCTAGTGGCGACACCGCCTTCACTTGCTTCCGGTTTGCCATCACCTGCTTCCAGTTCGCCATCACCCGCTTCAGATTCAACTTTGTTTCCAAAAAGAATTGGAAAGACATCATGATAAGAAATATTGCAAAAAGATTAAAAACAGGTACAAGCTTTGTACATGTCTTAAAAAGCTTCAGGTTACCCGTCCAACCCACTTTTTGGAGAAATGACTAATCTTGCTAAGAGGATTAGATATGACGTTAGTAAGAATAGAAGTTATAAAGAATTTGCCCAAATACTTTTCAACAAAAGACAACACCTTCAAAAGAAGATAAAAGAATCAACAATAAAATAAAATTTTTACAAACAAATTAGAAACAAGACATACCTGTGTAGATTTAGATTTGTTCTTTCCTTGTTTATTACATATGGAAGCAGATGATTTAAACAACTCAAGGGGTGATGTGACTTTTACATACACTGATATTCTTAGATGTACAACTATATAGATCATTACCCTTTTTCTGCATGACTAGTGGCCCATATGTTTTTGTAACTGCCGATTACCTTCCCGAGCTGAGCCGGCGTTTCGAAGTTGTCTTCGTGCAGCGTAAGAGTTGTAAGTTCTGGGTCATAAATCCCCATTTTCTTCAGCTGTTTCAGGTCTCTGATGTTCACTGTCTCTCTCGGCTTGAAGGTAGGGGTCTGTGGTGGGACGATAACACCATCATTTGAGCTTATTATGCTCTGATTTGGGGTTAGGGTCATGATTTTCTTATCAGGTGGTTTGATTGATGATGCTCTGTTGTTTTGGGATAATCAACCCTTTCTTGGAACGGAGGAGGAACTGTGTGAATTTCATAGTGGCGTGTGGGTTTGAGATGTGTGAAGATTATCAAACAAATACATATTGTATAGAAGAAAATGAAGAAGAGAGGGGTGCTTGTGTTGAGAAATTGTGTGTGTCGTCTGTAAGAGAGAGACAAAGACTTGCACCGAAGTAGAAAAAACGAAAATGAGAGCATGGTTTCCAAATGAAGAAATGTTAGGGTTTTGGTGTGGGAGGAGGTTGTATAGGTGAGCCTGAGAGAGAGCCGATGAGAGTTGTGAACTGGAGTTTTTAGAGGGAGAGATAGGAGACCAAAGACATTTTTGTGTGCGCGTTGTCACTTAATTTGTTGTCCCTTAAAAATTATTTTTTTTCTACAAGCCAATTGAATTTTCAGAAGATATTAAATAATGTAATATTAATAACTAATAACACGTATCATATTGTGTATATATATATATATATATATACCCATGATGAAATAAAATAAGACGTAGAGTTTGTATTATGGTGTTATGCAGACTAAAAATAACAAAGTAATATGTTTTAAACCAATATTTTCAGGACCGGACTGGAGGTCGACCCGGTCGCCTTACGGGGTCAAAGGTCGGACCGGTCCGACCGGACTTAAGACCCGGATTACGTCAAAAATTATATATAAATATATATAAAATATAGAGATCACTTAGCCTTTGATGCTTCAAGCGGTTCCTTCTTTTGGTGTGGATTCTCTCAAAAACACTCCAATAAAAAAAAGTATCTTAAAAAAAGAACCACAAACTAATAAAGTAAATCCAATAAATAAACAAAGTAAAAAAAACAAACAAACAAATAATCTTTATAATTTTTTTTTAATCTTGTGTTTACAATTTTCTAATTTTTTGTCACTTTGGTACGTAATTTTGATTTCATTTTTATCAAAAGTAATAAACCTAAAATGAGAAGAGGACAAAATATTAGTGAAATATCTAGACTTGTAGTTTTGTTTTCTGGGATAAATCTATTCCTAGGCTATTTTTCAAGAAAACAAGTAATGTACATATTTTAAACCTAAATGTACAAGCTACAACTGTACGAATACACTGGATATAGTTATTAAAATATTAGAAAATGGAAAAAGGACAGTTCAAGTGATGTTCTTAGTTGTACAACTATATAGATCATTACCCTTTTTCTGCATGACTAGTTGCCCATATGTTTTTGTAACTTTCGATTACCTTCCCGAGCTGAGCCGACGTTTTGAAGTTATCTTCGTGCAGCGTAAGAGTTGTAAGTTCTGGGTCATAAATCCCCATTTTCTTCGGCTATTTCAGGTCCATGATGTTCACTATCTCTCTCGGCTTGAATGTAGGGATCTGCGGTGGGATGATAACACCATCGTTTGAGCTTATTATGCTCTGATTTGGGGTTGGGGTCATGATTTTCTTATCAGGTGGCTTGATGATGCTCTGTTGTTTTGGGATAATCAAACCTTTCTTAGAACATGGGGAGGAACTGTGTGAATTTCATAGTGGAATGTGGGTTTGAGATGTGAGGAGATTATCAAACAAATACATCTTATATAGAAGAAAATGAAGAAGATAGGGGTGCTTGTGTTGAGAGATTGTGTGTGTCTTTAAGTGAGAGACAAAGACTTGCACCGAAGTAGAAACAAATGAAAATGAGGGCATGGTTTCCAAATGAAGAAATGATAGGGTTTTGGTGTGGGAGGAGGTTGTGTAGGTGAGCCTGAGAGAGAGCTGATGGGAGTGGTGAACTGGAGTTTTCAGAGGGAGAAGATGGAGAGATAGGAGACCAAAGACTTTTTTGTGTGCGCGATGTCACTTATTTTGTTGTCCTCTAAAAATTGTTTTTTCTACAAGCCGATGGAATTTTCAGTAGATATTAATTAATGTAATATTAATAACTAATAACAAGTATCATATTGTGTATATATATATATACCCATGATGAAATAAAATATGACGTAGAGTTTGTATTATGGTGTTATGTTGACCGAAAATAACAAAGTAATTGTTTTAAACCAATATTTTCAGGACCGGACCGGAGCTCAACCTGGTCGCCTTACGGGGTCAAAGGTCGGACCGGCCCGACCGGATTTAAGACCCGGATTACGTCATAAATTATATATAAATATATATAAAATATAGAGATCACTTAGCCTTTGATGCTTCAAGCGGTTCCTTCTTTTGGTGTGGATTCTCTCAAAAACACTCCAATAAAAAAAAGTATCTTAAAAAAAGAACCACAAACTAATAAAGTAAATCCAATAAATAAACAAAGTACAAAAAACAAACAAACAAATAATCTTTATAATTTTTTTTTAATCTTGTGTTTACAATTTTCTAATTTTTTGTCACTTTGGTACGTAATTTTGATTTCATTTTTATCAAAAGTAATAAACCTAAAATGAGAAGAGGACAAAATATTAGTGAAATATCTAGACTTGCAGTTTTGTTTTCTGGGATAAATCTATTCCTAGGCTATTTTTCTAGAAAACAAGTAATGTACATATTTTAAACCTAAATGTACAAGCTACAACTGTACGAATACACTGGATATAGTTATTAAAATATTAGAAAATGGAAAAAGGACAGTTCAAGTGATGTTCTTAGTTGTACAACTATATAGATCATTACCCTTTTCCTGCATGACTAGTTGCCCATATGTTTTTGTAACTTTCGATTACCTTCCCGAGCTGAGCCGACGTTTTGAAGTTATCTTCGTGCAGCGTAAGAGTTGTAAGTTCTGGGTCATAAATCCCCATTTTCTTCGGCTATTTCAGGTCCCTGATGTTCACTATCTCTCTCGGCTTGAATGTAGGGATCTGCGGTGGGATGATAACACCATCGTTTGAGCTTATTATGCTCTGATTTGGGGTTGGGGTCATGATTTTCTTATCAGGTGGCTTGATGATGCTCTGTTGTTTTGGGATAATCAAACCTTTCTTAGAACATGGGGAGGAACTGTGTGAATTTCATAGTGGAATGTGGGTTTGAGATGTGAGGAGATTATCAAACAAATACATCTTATATAGAAGAAAATGAAGAAGATAGGGGTGCTTGTGTTGAGAGATTGTGTGTGTCTTTAAGTGAGAGACAAAGACTTGCACCGAAGTAGAAACAAATGAAAATGAGGGCATGGTTTCCAAATGAAGAAATGATAGGGTTTTGGTGTGGGAGGAGGTTGTGTAGGTGAGCCTGAGAGAGAGCTGATGGGAGTGGTGAACTGGAGTTTTCAGAGGGAGAAGATGGAGAGATAGGAGACCAAAGACTTTTTTGTGTGCGCGATGTCACTTATTTTGTTGTCCTCTAAAAATTGTTTTTTCTACAAGCCGATGCAGTAGATATTAATTAATGTAATATTAATAACTAATAACAAGTATCATATTGTGTGTATATATATATATATATACCCATGATGAAATAAAATATGACGTAGAGTTTGTATTATGGTGTTATGTTGACCGAAAATAACAAAGTAATTGTTTTAAACCAATATTTTCAGGACCGGACCGGAGCTCAACCTGGTCGCCTTACGGGGTCAAAGGTCGGACCGGTCCGACCGGATTTAAGACCCGGATTATGTCATTGTAGGATCGAATTGCGACCTGAATGAGTCGTTCAGAAGAGTTCTTAGACTATACGAAAGGCGGAAACAGACTTATAGACTCGAAACAGCTTGAATATCACTTTAAACTTCTTGTATATTGAATTAACAGCAATTACAGTCACAAGAAATAATGGCAGCACCTCGGTATCGATTCCTAATTCCGTTGCAAATGACAAACTAGACACCCCTATTTATAGATAGGTAATTCTGCATGGAATTACACATATCTAGTTCATACGAAATTACCCAAAGTAATATCGCACGGAATTCCATGTTACATTTCATACGAAATTATATACTCTCACACGAAATTAACTTTTAACTTATGTGAGCATTCAATTTCGTGTACTATTGCACATGATGATGTCACGCTTGTTCAGATCCGCAACGAATCCAAGACTCGATATAAGACGAAGTCGACAAATGAATGCACCAACAGACTCCCCCTCAGATGTTGACGAGTCTTAAGTGTCGAATCTTCACAATCTTCAGTCTTTATCAGTCTTTGGGCTTCCAGAATCTCGATCTGGCTCTTGCCTCACTCTATCTCTTACAGACTCCCCCTCAAAACATGCTGGGATCGTAGACTGGCTTTTACAGGATCAGGATCGCAACCTGGCTCTCTATCTTCTCAGAATCCAGACTATCCTGCACATCCTCTACCCAAAACATAAGTTTCATAAAAGATAAAATATAACAAATTTAGAAACCCTGCTAACCACTTGAAGACACAAACTTAACACATCATTTTCACGTATCAAACAATAATGATTTATCAATTATAGTTTCTGATGAACCACTTGTATGTATATCAATTTCATTTCAAACATCTTCAAACAAACTTTCCCAAACCTGTTCGTCATGTTTAGCACTTGGAATTTTGAAAATCAGTTTTTCAACATCAGTCGTCTAAAATCTTTTTGAATTTTTCAAAATTTATGCTAAAACACACCGAAAATATTTTTGGATTTTTGATATAACCGAAATGAAATGCAGCAAAGAAATATTTACATACAATAATTTTGTGAGTTTGAGTAAGAGGATCATATCAGTTTAATGAGACAAATCACCAACACCGTTAAGCTTTAAACATTTTAAGTTCTAAACGATTCACTTAGATTGTCAGTATATCCACTTAAATTCTCACACAAAGTTCAACTGTCTCGAGATACGAGATTAATGTTTTAGAGACTTAAACTTATTCGCGTATCCCACCTTAGAATATACTCCCGTATCCAGATCCCAATATTCAGTCTTACAGGTGAGTATACCTAGATGATATCTGTAAGGGGTTAAATTGCGAAATCGTGAGAGCTCAGGTCCGAACTTCCGTTCAGCAGAGAGATGACGGCTCGACTTTTGGTGGGTCCCCTTTAGAGGATCTTTTTTACAACAGCATTGATTAGCAATTTTATTGTCTCATCATTTTATGCTGAGGGTGGCGCTATTTTTCAAGCAAGCGGAAAGTATTCTCCGGGGACTAGGCCATTGCTTCCGCATTATCAGAAGTCCCGAGATAATACCCCAGATATCACTAAGCATAAAGACCTAGTATCTCAAAAAGAGGGGTCCTTCAAACAAGATTTCGGGGATTACCCATATATCCGAGAGATGTTACCTACGATATAAGCAAGTTTGAAATTTAGGTTTATATCTCGTCACAATCTATTAAATGTGCAAAAACCTACTGGCATATCATCAGTGAGACCGTTTATCACTATTTAACTTTCCATTTCTTTAGCATGCCGTGATCGTCCACTGATGTACTATCATTTCCTCTTTTTACAACAAAAACTCATTTTTGATTTTATCATGTTTTTGGCTTTTTCAAATTTTCAAATGTTTTTGGATTTTCAGAAAATTTTTACTCCCCCTAAAATGCAAACACATTTTAGGAAATTTGAAAACAAACTGTACAATAAAGTGACAACTGATATCAAATCACTTCAGATCGCCATCCACTTGGCATAAACAATTAGAACTCCCCCTCACAACAAACTATTTTACCATTGTGATTTCAAAACACTTAAGTTTGTTTTAATCAAATGGTTTTTCCGGAAAATTAGTTTTGTTGATTTTCAAACCACTTGTAGGTTAGGGGATAAACTCATCATTTGTTCTCCAAAATACCACTTGTAAGTATGGTCCAATCAAGTTCAACTTAATGACCTTGATTAACCACTTATCAATGAAAACCTCTTTTCAACCACTTACAGGTTCACTCACCAACCATAATCATTTGTAAATCAAAATATAACAATTTAAAGATATCACCTGTAGATTTACGAATCAAACAATTTAAGAATGATGCCGATTCCTGCTCCACTCTTACCAACCTGGGAGCTCCGGCAAATCCGGATTTTCAGTTAGGAAAAACCTTCCCCCAAGCCTGACCATCCTTGGGAGATTCTGGTACACACCTGTCCCACCAACATTTTGATTTGTAAAATTCTTTTGCACCCTTTACCTTTCCATCAACCATCTTCCCGAAAATATGTTTAACTTTGCCATTAAACGCCTTTTCAGCATCAAATTCTTTGTTACCAGCAAAGAATTGACCTGAAATTTCAGTTTTACCTACTTTCAACCTCAAATTTTCCTTCGACAACTTGGGAAAATTTTCATCGTTCACCTCAGGAACGGAATTAACAACCTTTTTCTCAACAGATGACTCCTCTGATTTTATGGAATCAGATTCATTGTCAGAACTACTTTCAGATTTTACAACCCATTTTTGTTTGTTTAAATCAACTCTTCTTTTATAAAAACGTTTTGAAGTTTCACCAACTTCCAAAGTCGATTTATCAACACATTTCCTTCTCATTTCAGAGTTCGAAGAAACTCCCTGTTTTGAACAAGTGGACTCTTGGCAGTTCCAAGCAATGTGTCCAGCTTTTTGACACTTGAAACAGGTTCTTCTGTCAACTTTTTGAGCAAACTTCTTCACATTCCTCTTTACTTCAGCAAGAAACTCTTGATTTGACTGCTTCCAGAATGGTTTCTTCTGTTCTTCATCACAACTTCCACCTGCAACAAATTTTGTATTTGGTTTATAAGTTTTCTGATTTTTATAATTTTCTGGAGGAATAAATCCTAAACCTTTCGTTTTGAAATTACTGTTATGGTTTGGTTTCTTTTGAAAACCATAACTAGAACTGTAACCCTTTTTCTTGTTCAATCTCTGTTGAACTCTTGAAGTGTACTTTTTAGGTTTTTCATGAAGATTTAAATCTTTTATTTCAGAAATATTAATTTATGTTAATTTGAAAACCTGTTTAATCATTTCAGTTTTGACACTTCTTATTGGGAATTCTTCATCAGAATATAATTTGTCTGAATCATTCAAAGTATATGCCACTTTGATCGATCCATCATTCAAATTAGATTTTGATAACAAGAATTCTTTATTGTAAACCCTTTTAACCGGTGAACTAGGACTCTTTTCTGACGAACTCGAACTTTCAGACTTAGACTCCGGTTTTGACTCTTCATCCGTATCCAACACCTGGTCGACCACTTTCTTTAATAACTCAGACTCATGATCAGTGTCAGACACTGTGAATTTAACATCAATATTTTCTGGTAATTCATCAATGATTTCAGACTTTAACTTGATGTTGAGAGCCGTATTTACACGTTCCTCATTTGGCTTTCTGGGAGAATAACTTTCATGGATCGGGGGTGGACATCTGTTATACTTGACACTTTGTTTCTTACCAGTATCTTCAGTCTTTTTCTCCATGAATGCTTCAAGACCTGCAACAGTAGGATAAACACGATCAATCAAATAATCACAAGTAGTGTAACTCAACAGTAATCGTTTAATCCTTTCACTCTCAATTTTTTCAAGTTCCACTTCTTTCTTTAACTGTGCACAATCTTCAATATACTCATTGATAACGCTCTGCTTTGTCATTAATGTTGCGCTCATTTTTGTCATTGCATTTTCAATCTCTGTATTCATTCTTTTCAGACTATCAACTGTTTTGTTGAGCACATCATACGATTCCTTCACATATTTCACATCAGACAGTAAATCTTCTTTAATCTTCTCCAACTCAGCAATCTTCTTATCTTTATCCTCACAAACTTTGCAAGATTCTGAACACTTCGAACACGGTTTTTCAACTTCAACCAATTTTTCAACTATCTTTTCAACCTCGATGAATTTCTCTACTTCAACGACTTTTTCTACCTCGACGAGTTTCTCTACTTCAACGACTTTTTCTACCTCGACGAGTTTCTCTACTTCGATCAGTTTTTCAACATCGACTAATTTTTCAACCTCAACAATCTTCTCCACCACTTTCTCCACTTCAACGATTTTCTCTACCACTTTCTCAGTTGCTGGTTCAACATTTGCTTCTCCAGCTTCTGTCTTTGTCTTTTCATCAGTTAGCCTTCTAGCTGCTTCCAACTCTCTCCTCAATCTAGCAATCTTTTTCTGATTCAGCATCTCCATTTTATCTGCAAAAAAGAAATTAAAACTGCTAGGATCTAAACCTTTTCTAGCTTTATTAAGATGTTCTTCTTCATCATCAGTATCAATATCACTTCCAAGATCTGGAAAAATCGGGATTCTTTTCTAACTAGCTTCATCTTCCAGAACTCGGGCAACAAGAGCTGAACCAGGTATGTATTTGTCCCAACTAAAACCCTCTGCAACTTTTTCATCATCTTGATGAATGATTAAAGCTTTCTTCTTTCCATTGTCAATGGCATGAGACGATGATGGTTGTTTCTCAATCTGATGAAAAATTGATTTCTGATAATAATTGTTCTTATCTTGACTCCCGGTTGCTTCTTGGTTTTTACACTCTCGTTTAAAGTGACCCTTTCCTTTACAACGGAAACAAGTAACTTTTGACTTGTCAAAACCTAACGGAGAAGTAGCCAATCCTCGAAACTCATCTCTGCCAGTAATTTGTTGAAACTTTTCTGCTCTCCTACAAGCACTAGCTAAACACCATTTCACATCCATCAACTCAAGTTCCTCTGCATCAATTTAGTCATAATCTTCTTTTGTAAGCATCAGATTTCCAATCTTGCCATCAATCAAACTTTCATAAGATTCCAACATAGCAACTAGAGATGCCATGTGTTGTTTGGCTATTTCTGGAGATAAATTCTGACCATTTTGAATGTTCAAAGTGACGTTGCATTGAAGATTTGTTGAATTCGGTTGTTGAGGACTTGATGTTGTAAAGTTTGGATCAAAACTTGAATACGAGGACGAAGATCCACCACTCTGTGTCACATTACTACCTTTTGTTCCTGATGAACTATCAGCACTAAAACCAGTTTGGATCTTTGGGCTAGGACTGGGGTTAGCCTCAAACTTGTTCCCTCGATAATACAAACTGACATCTTGTTTGGCATTTGGATTCGTCATTATAGCAGTTTTCTGAATATCCAGCTCCTGCTCTTCAATCTTTTGAATAAACTGTGCCAGATTCTGTCACACCCCCAAAATCCACCTGCGGAATACCACCGCTTGGAGGCGTGACTGACCAGGATCCAGCCACCAATCATATTGAACAAGCAAACAAGTAATTATAAAAGTTCAACCAATACAATTGGTGTTCAACAAAACATAGTTTAAGTTGCAAGCGGAAGCATAACGTTTAAAACCAAAACATAAGTTTAAGTGTTTCAAAGTTTGACATGGCACACCGCTGTCCATGTCCCACAACGACCCTCCTCCATGCAAGCTCCAGCTAAGTACCTAAAGACCTGCAAAGCATGTAGTAACGAGTCAACAACAAGTTGAGTGAGTTCACGGTTGGGTGTTTGTTTTTAAGTTGTTCCAAAAACAGTTTCCTTTAACTGGCATCCTGCCGTGGGGGTTACCCCATAGTTGAAAACGTGATTTGTTTACCCATTTACTCTGGCAATACAGCCGTGGGGGCTACCCCATGTTAGTTATCTGGCATTTCGGCCGTGGGGGCTACCCCATGTATACACTAGACTCGTTACCATATCGACTGCTGACTGTAGTCGTGTTTATGTGCCCTGAACTGTCAATGTCTATCATCATTGACGTACCCAGATCCATTAGTTCACGCCTGTCCTCTGCGGCACGGTGTGAGGTTTGTCAGACCTAAATAGCGCTATCTAACTAATGATCCGCTCGCCATTGGCCCGGCGATTAAGTCGATATAAAAAGGAGGGACTTCATGATAGAGTTTTGGTCTAGTACGAGTTAACTGTCCCTGAGGACGAGGAATTACATTCCTGAACCAATATTGTCCTACCCAAGAAAGGACGAGGAATCTATGTTCCTTAACCCCATTCCCAACCCCTGGGAATCCCATGCTTTGTAGAGGGTGTGAACTCACCTTGGTTTGCTCGGCAGATACACAGAAAGTTGGTCAAGCTATAAGTGGTCAACCACGTCCTAGTATGGTTACCATACGAGTCAGATACAAACCGAGTAACTCACATACATTTTCTACATGTATACTAGCACGTTGCAAACAAGTGTTTCTTATGGCAGTCCAATGCACAACATACACATTCAACAGTAACACATAAAGCCCAACAGCCCAGCCCAATCTCCTAAGCCCGTAACAGTGAACAAGTCCAACTCAGTGAACCTGTGTTCATGGTCTCGAGTCGAGATTAGAGATCTCGAGTCGAGACTGTGCGGTCTCGAGTTATACATGCACTAGTCGAGACTAGACGGTCTCGAGTCGCAACCGGACCCGCAACCATGGTCTCGAGTTGTGGTGTTTGTGTGCTGATAATGTGTGGTCTCGAGTCGAGACTAGAGGTTCTCGACTCGCAACCTTGTGTCGAAACCGTGATCTCGAGTTGTCATCTTCATGGTCTCGAGTCGAGACCGAAGGTCTCGGCTGGAACATCTGCTGATTTCCGACACATGTACTAAACCAATAGAATTTCGATTTCATGCAACGGTGTGTACTATCCATACAAACATGTTTTGTTGTCTAACAATTAACCACAATGGATCAAACATAGCAAATTTCAAATATTCATATCACATTCAACAAGTTCTTCATTAGGGTTTTCAAACCTTTAACATATATTCATCCTATCACTACTTCATTAAATTCAGAATTCATCATCCGGAAATATGTTCATCCATTTTATATGAGGAAAACATGCTAACATGTGGTCAAAACATCATCAATGGCAACAACACATGATTCGGTTTCTAACTAGCATCAAGAATCATTATTATCTTCTAACAACTAGTATACATTCCTCGGTTCTAAAGCATGTGTACACACTCTTGTGTGTCATAACAATCTTGCATATTATCATCAAAATAACATTTGTCTTATAACCCCTAGCATAAATCGGATGATCATAAGTTTTCCACACATTCATCATTCAAATATCTTATTACTCATTATCATACAAAAACCTATACTTATTACTAAAGAGATCATGTTCATCATAGATGTTGTAACTAAGCATGCCTCCCTAGTGAATCAAGAACCCATTAACTCATCATGCAACCAATCCGAAATCAAGACATGATAGCCGATTACCAACATCATACACATCCGATTCACAAAAACATCATCAAGCATACAAACTATACTAGTTAAACCATGCCATCCATAAAATCATCTAACAACAAGCATCATAAAACACGAACCGGTTCAAGTATGGGTTCAAAGGTGTGTATGAAGCTTCCAAATGGGTGTGTGTGTGAGCCGATCCGAGAGCTCCTTGTGGTCGCCGGTTGAATCCGAGAAGAAGGAGAAGTGAGGTGATGTTTGATCTTTAGGGTTTTAGGTTTTCTAGAGAGAGAGAGTGTGGAGGAGAGTGTGTGTGAGAGTGAGTGTAGGTTGTCCCAAAAATGGTAAGGTTGGCCATTAACCAATGTTATATACTCGTTCCAAATTGATGCACCCTAATGGGCTTTCGGATGGATTAAATGGCCCAACCGGCCCACTGTTACACTGTTCACTCGAGACCGCATGGTCTCGAGTCGGGTCCTTGTGTCTCGGGTCATATAAATACACGCGTACATACAAGCATAACACATAGTCACATAATAACATTCATTAAACCAACAAGTCAATTAGTCACACGTTCAAGCATGTTACATCAGGATACTACGAAGGGTTCTAGATTACGAGTTGTCACATTATCCCCAAGTTGAAAGAAATTTCGTCCCGAAATTTGGTAAGCACTCACTGAGGAAGCTAGTTAAGTTGTATGGTTTTCCCGGTTTTCCTGGGGTGTCACATCCTCCCCCCGTTGATCTGGAATTTCGTCCCGAAATTCCGTAGCTTCAGCCTCAGTAGTGGTTGTATTGTTTGCGAACAGTTGGGGATACTTTTGTTTCTTCCGATCTTCGCGTTCCCAGGTGAACTCTGGGCCGCGACGTGAGTTCCAACGAACTCGAACGAGAGGTATTCTAGTGCTCTTGAGGAACTTAACATCCCGGTCCGTGATTTCAACTGGTTCCTCGACGAATCGTAACTGCTCGTCGATAGTGAGTTCCTTCAGAGGAACTACGTGGGTCTCATCTGACAGACACTTCTTCAGATTCGACACGTGGAAAACGTTGTGAACTGCACTGAGTTCTGCTGGTAAGTTCAGTCTGTAGGCCACCTGGTCTATTTTCTCAATGACTTCGAAAGGTCCAACGTATCGTGGGTTAAGTTTGCCTCGTTTACCAAAACGAACCACACCCTTCCAGGGTGAAACCTTGAGTAGTACCCGCTCCCCAACCTGGAGCTCTAGTGGTTTCCTGCCCTTATCGGCGTAGACTTTCTGACGGTCACGAGCTGCCGCCATGCGTCTTCGTATTTGAGCAATTTGTTCGGTTGTGTCTACCACATGTTCTGGACCAGTGATCTGACTATCTCCCACCTCTACCCAACAAAGAGGTGACCGGCATTTACGTCCGTACAATGCCTCAAACGGAGCAGCTTTATTGCTGGTGTGGTAGCTATTGTTGTATGAGAATTCCACAAGTGGCAGATGCTTTTCCCCGCTGTTTCCAAAGTCGATTACACATGCACGAAGCATGTCTTCTAAGGTTTGAATAGTGCGCTCGGACTGCCCGTCCGTCTGAGGGTGATACGCTGTGCTCATGTCTAATCGTGAGCCGAAGGATTTGTGCATCGCCTGCCACAGCTCTGAAGTAAAACGTGCATCTCGATCCGAGATGATAGAGATGGGCACCCCGTGCCTCGAGACAACTTCCTTGAGATATACTTCTGCTAGAGTGGAGAATTTATCCGTCTCCTTGATAGCCAGGAAGTGCGCAGACTTTGTGAGTCGATCCACGATCACCCAAATAGTATCATTTCTGCGCTGGGATCTAGGCAGGCCAGTAACGAAATCCATGGAAATTTGCTCCCATTTCCATTGTGGTATCTCTGGTTGTTGGAGTAGGCCTGAGGGTTTCTGGTATTCCGTTTTGACTCTCGCACAAGTCAAACACTTGCTGACGTAAGTTGCTATGTGGGCCTTCATGCTAGGCCACCAATACGTAGTTTTGATGTCGTGGTACATCTTATCCGAACCAGGGTGTACCGAGTAGCGTGACTTGTGTGCCTCGTCCATCGCAAGCTCTCGTAGGTTGCCATGGAGTGGTACCCAAATGCGTCCCGTTACGTAGTGAGCACCGTCTTCCTTCTGTTCTAAGCGTTGCCTTGAGCCGCGTAGGGCTTCAGCCCTGACGTTTTCTGGTTTCAATGCTTCTACCTGAGCGTCTCGTATTTGGGAAGGAAGACTAGAATGTATAGTGAGTTGTAAAGCTCGCATGCGCTTAGGCGCGGTGTCCTTTCGACTGAGGGCGTCAGCCACAACATTGGCCTTGCCCGGGTGATACCTGATCGAGCACTCGTAGTCATTCAGTAGTTCGACCCATCGTCGCTGTCGCATATTCAGTTCCTTCTGCTTGAAGATATGCTCGAGGCTCCTGTGGTCGGTGTAGATGGCGCACTTGGTACCGTACAGGTAATGTCGCCATAACTTAAGTGCGAAAACAACCGCTCTCAGCTCTAAGTCGTGCGTAGTGTAGTTTCTTTCATGAACTTTGAGTTGGCGTGAGACGTAGGCTATAACTTTATCTCGTTGCATCAACACGCAACCAAGACCCTGAATTGATGCCTCGCAGTAAACCACAAAGTCGTCTGTGCCCTCTGGCAAGGAAAGGATAGGTGCGCTGCAAAGTCTATCCTTTAGATGCTGAAATGCTAATTCCTGTGCATTTCCCCATCGATAAACAAAGCCTTTCTGTGTTAGTGAGGTGAGAGGCTGTGCAATCTTGGAAAAATCCTTAATGAACCTCCTGTAGTAACCTGCTAAGCCCAAGAATTGGCGAATTTCCTTTGGTGTACGAGGTGCAGGCCAGTTCTTAATCGAGTCCACTTTGGACGGATCAACATGAATCCCATCCTTGTTTACCATATGGCCTAGGAAATGGACTTCACGAAGCCAGAAGTCGCATTTCGAGAACTTTGCATAAAGCTGTTCTGTTCGAAGGAGTTCCAGAATAAGTCGTAGATGTTGCTCGTGTTCCTCCTGACTCTTAGAATAGATCAGGATGTCGTCGATGAAGACTATAACGAACTTGTCCAGGTAAGGCTTGCACACTCGATTCATCAAGTCCATGAAAACCGCAGGTGCATTTGTCAGCCCAAAAGGCATGACCAAAAACTCATAGTGCCCATAACGAGTTCTAAAAGCTGTTTTGGAGACGTCCTCTTCTCGGACTCTCAGCTGGTGATATCCTGATCTCAAATCGATCTTTGAGTAATAGCTTGACCCTTGCAGCTGGTCGAACACGTCGTCAATTCGTGGTAGAGGATAACGATTCTTCACGGTCACCTTGTTGAGTTCCCGGTAGTCGATGCACATTCTAAAGGTACCGTCTTTCTTCTTCACAAATAGCACTGGAGCTCCCCAGGGCGATGAGCTAGGACGAATGAAACCCTTATCCAAGAGTTCTTGTAGTTGCGTAGAGAGTTCTTCCAACTCTGATGGAGCTAAACAATAAGGTGCACGAGCTATAGGCGCAGCTCCAGGAGCTAGTTCAATCTGAAACTCGACTTGGCGATGAGGCGGAAGGCCAGGTAATTCCTCATGAAATACCTCAGGATAGTCGCGTACAACTAGAAAATCTTCTATCTTCTTCTCTTTCTCCGAGGTGTCAGTAACGAGAGCCAAAATGGCAGTGTGGCCCTTTCGCAAGCACTTCTGGGCCTTAAGGAGAGAGATGACGTTCTCAACAGCACTCCTCTTGTCGCCACGGATCATGAGAGGTTCACTACCGGAACCTGGAATACGGGCAACCTTCTCGTTGCAAAGAATCTCTGCTCGGTGTTGGGATAACCAATCCATCCCAATGACAACGTCGAAACTACCCAAAACGATAGGAATAAGGTCGATAGAGAAGGTCTGGTCAGCGAGAATAAGTTTACAACCCTTGACTACGTGTGCAGCCTCTAAACTCTTACCATTTGCTAGCTCTACAGTGTGCTTGTTGTTCAAGGGTGTTGGAATATGCTTAAGCATTTGACTAACTTCTATTGACATGTAGCTAGTATCGGCACCTGAATCAAATAAAACTGTAACATAAAAGTCGTCGAGAAGGAACTTACCCGCCACAACATTGGGGTCGTTCCTTGCTTCGCCTTGGCCAATCACGAACGCCCGCCCCCTGGCTCCATTGTTGTTGTTCCCATTGTTACCATTCCCCTGATTATTGTTGTTGTTGTTGTTCTGGTTCCTGTTCAATTGGGGACAATCTTTCTTGAAGTGGCCTTCAGCTCCACACTGAAAGCACCCTTTGTTGTTACCCTGCTGTCGCTGGTTCTGAGGGGCCTGTTGTTGACGATTCTGGTTTGCGGGGTACAAGCTTCTGCAATCTTTGGCGGCGTGACCTGGCTTGTTGCACCGATGACAGTTGCCCCTGGTGCATGGCCCGCTGTGGTGTAAGTTGCAGCGATTGCATTTGGGGTGATTCCCCTTGTACCCACCATGACTTTGACCACCAGATGATTGCTGACTGGGGCTCTTGTAGTCATCAGTCTTTCTCTGCTGAGACTGAGATTGCACAGAAGTTGAACCCTTGCTTGAAGCTCCATCCCATTTTCTCTTGTTGTCACTAGGAGTATCCGAAGTAGCTGTAGCACTTATGCGCTTGGGTAACCTGTTCTGCTCCACTGCCTGATCAGTAAGACGGTGAGCCAACTGAACAACCTGCTGGATAGTGGCGAGGTTTGCTGAAGTCACATGACTTTGGATTTCCGGCACCAAGCCCTTGAGAAAGAGTTCAATTCGCTTAATTGGAGGGTCCACCATAGTAGGGCACAATAAGGCAAGTTCATTCGATCTCTTAGTATACGCCTCAATTTTTGACCCCGTCATCTTGAGGTTGTAGAACTCGACTTCCAGCTTATGAATGTCATCACGACTGCATTATTCCTCCTTGATCATCTCCTTAAAAGTTTCCCATGGGGTGGCGTTGGCAGCAACCAACCCCAGCATTTGGACCTGAGCGTTCCACCATGTGAGGGCTAAACCCTCGAGAGTACCGGTAGCATACTTCACCCTGCGCGCCTCAGGGCATTCACACATTTCGAAAACTGACTCGAGCTTCTCAAACCAGTGGAGGAGACCTACTGCTCCTTCGGTGCCGCTAAAAGTAGTTGGTCGGCAGTCCATAAAAGTTTTAAAAGTGCACACGGGTGGCTGAGCATGTTGACCTATGGTGAGTGAAAGAAAAGATAGAGTTTAACACAAATGTTGGTTCACGAGAGTAGGATCTAAAGATCCTAGAATGAGTTTGGACTGCAGGATATACCTCCTGCGTGTGCAGCTGCAAGTGCCGCAGCAACTCGTTCGTTAATCAGAGCCGTCAACTGGGCTTGAGTCATGTTAACGCGTCCACTCATGATCTTCATATAAGAGGGAAACATGAGTGAGAGAGGTTCGCGAAAGTGCGATGGCAGAAGGGAGTAAGCACACACGTGTTCAAGCATCAGTAGTTATACTAACCAAGCATACCAGGAACAATGTACTATGTAACTAACAAGTAGGCAACATATACACGGATCATATCACCTATAATGTCGAGCCTTGCATGTGGAGTGAAGCGTCGTTGTAGACCGTTGAGCACTGTACAGGTTATAGTCTGGTTTTAACAAAAACGTTTCTCCTTTATTAAAACCAAGTTCACTATAACCAATGGCTCTGATACCAATCTGTCACACCCCCAAAATCCACCTGCGGAATACCACCGCTTGGAGGCGTGACTGACCAGGATCCAGCCACCAATCATATTGAACAAGCAAACAAGTAATTATAAAAGTTCAACCAATACAATTGGTGTTCAACAAAACATAGTTTAAGTTGCAAGCAGAAGCACAATGTTTAAAACCAAAACATAAGTTTAAGTGTTTCAAAGTTTGACATGGCACACCGCTGTCCATGTCCCACAACGACCCTCCTCCATGCAAGCTCCAGCTAAGTACCTAAAGACCTGCAAAGCATGTAGTAACGAGTCAACAACAAGTTGAGTGAGTTCACGGTTGGGTGTTCGTTTTTAAGTTGTTCCAAAAACAGTTTCCTTTAACTGGCATCCTGCCGTGGGGGTTACCCCATAGTTGAAAACGTGATTTGTTTACCCATTTACTCTGGCAATACAGCCGTGGGGGCTACCCCATGTTAGTTATCTGGCATTTCGGCCGTGGGGGCTACCCCATGTATACACTAGACTCGTTACCATATCGACTGCTGACTGTAGTCATGTTTATGTGCCCTGAACTGTCAATGTCTATCATCATTGACGTGCCCAGATCCATTAGTTCACGCCCGTCCTCTGCGGCACGGTGTGAGGTTTGTCAGACCTAAATAGCGCTATCTAACTAATGACCCGCGCGCCATTGGCCCGGCGATTAAGTCGATATAAAAAGGAGGGACTTCGTGATAGAGTTTTGGTCTAGTACGAGTTAACTGTCCCTGAGGACGAGGAATTACATTCCTGAACCAATATTGTCCTACCCAAGAAAGGACGAGGAATCCATGTTCCTTAACCCCATTCCCAACCCCTGGGAATCCCATGCTTTGTAGAGGGTGTGAACTCACCTTGGTTTGCTCGGCAGATACACAGAAAGTTGGTCAAGCTATAAGTGGTCAACCACGTCCTAGTATGGTTACCATACGAGTCAGATACAAACCGAGTAACGCACATACATTTTCTACATGTATACTAGCACGTTGCAAACAAGTGTTTCTTATGGCAGTCCAATGCACAACATACACATTCAACAGTAACACATAAAGCCCAACAGCCCAGCCCAATCTCCTAAGCCCGTAACAGTGAACAAGTCCAACTCAGTGAACCTGTGTTCATGGTCTCGAGTCGAGATTAGAGATCTCGAGTCGAGACTGTGCGGTCTCGAGTTATACATGCACTAGTCGAGACATGCTAACATGTGGTCAAAACATCCGGAAATATGTTCATCCATTTTATATGAGGAAAACATGCTAACATGTGGTCAAAACATCATCAATGGCAACAACACATGATTCGGTTTCTAACTAGCATCAAGAATCATTATTATCTTCTAACAACTAGTATACATTCCTCGGTTCTAAAGCATGTGTACACACTCTTGTGTGTCATAACAATCTTGCATATTATCATCAAAATAACATTTGTCGTATAACCCCTAGCATAAATCGGATGATCATAAGTTTTCCACACATTCATCATTCAAATATCTTATTACTCATTATCATACAAAAACCTATACTTATTACTAAAGAGATCATGTTCATCATAGATGTTGTAACTAAGCATGCCTCCCTAGTGAATCAAGAACCCATTAACTCATCATGCAACCAATCCGAAATCAAGACATGATAGCCGATTACCAACATCATACACATCCAATTCACAAAAACATCATCAAGCATACAAACTATACTAGTTAAACCATGCCATCCATAAAATCATCTAACAACAAGCATCATAAAACACTAACCGGTTCAAGTATGGGTTCAAAGGTGTGTATGAAGCTTCCAAATGGGTGTGTGTGTGAGCCGATCCGAGAGCTCCTTGTGGTCGCCGGTTGAATCCGAGAAGAAGGAGAGGTGAGGTGATGTTTGATCTTTAGGGTTTTAGGTTTTCTAGAGAGAGAGAGTGTGGAGGAGAGTGTGTGAGAGTGAGTGTAGGTTGTCCCAAAAATGGTAAGGTTGGCCATTAACCAATGTTATATTCTCGTTCTAAATTGATGCACCCTAATGGGCTTTCGGATGGATTAAATGGCCCAACCGACCCACTGTTACACTGTTCACTCGAGACCGCATGGTCTCAAGTCGGGTCCTTGTGTCTCGGGTCATATAAATACACGCGTACATACAAGCATAGCACATAGTCACATAATAACATTCATTAAACCAACAAGTCAATTAGTCACACGTTCAAGCATGTTACATCAGGATACTACGAAGGGTTCTAGATTACGAGTTGTCACAGATTCATACTCTCAGACTTTCTTGTGTGTTTTAAAATCATCAAATAAGTTCCCCACTTATGTTGTGGTAATGCTTCAGCTAGTTTATCGACCCACTCATCATCCTCCTTCTCAATTTTAAATCTTTTCATTTCCAAAACTAGATGACAATATCTATCAATGGTCTGCTTTGTTGTTTCATGGTCGAAAGCTGAAAACATATCAAACGATTTCTTCAATAATGCCTTTTTTTGTTTTTAATCATATCTGCACTTCCTTTGAATTTCTGAATCAATGCTTTCCAAATTGACTTAGCTGTATTAGCATGTTGGAGCAAAACAAATATATCTTCTTTAATCGCTTGTTGAAGAATACTAATCATCATTTTCTCACTAGTAAATTTCAATTTGTCACCCTCTGAATAGTCACAAATAGCTTTTTCAATCCCACGTTCATTCTTAGGTTTCTCATAATCTTTTAGCAACGAACACCATGCATCAAATTTGTAAGCTTGCACCCAGTTCTCGAATCGATTCTGCCATCCTTTAAAATCTTCAATGTACATCAGTTTTGGCGGTTTCTGATGCGTTCCCGTTTCATTCTCATTGTACACTGTTTCAGCAGCTGTAACTGGTGCAACCGGTGTAGCAAATGCATTGTAAAATTCTTCAAACATTATTCAAAGTCAAGTAAACACAAACTTTCTTGTTTCAAAAATAATGGTCTCAAACAAGCTGGATCACCTCGTAAAATACCTGCAAACAAACAAACAAACAATCAGTTTAACCGTACTGAATACGTAAAAGTGTGTGTTGATGAAATCAATCTAAGACTCGTGTCGAAGATTTGCGGACACTTTCAATGTATTCCGGTATAATCTCTGAATGAATAGACTAGAACAAATGGGTCGCGAGATATGGGCTTAGAATGAACTGGGCCTCCCTTATCACATGCAATTCACACAAATATATCTTGAGTCGACACAATTAATAATCACATGCACAATCTTTTTAGTCAAGAACCGACAAACACACAACAATCAATTAATGTTCAATCACAAACACATGCAAACTATGATGAATTCAAATTGATTGGACCACACTAACAATACAAACAATCTCTTATTTAGCCGATGTCACAACAGTATTTTTCAACAAATTCCAATTATGCATGAAATATAATTGGGCCGCAACATTTTAAATGGTTTTAAAAATTGGCTGATGAAACAAATGACATCACATGGACTTATAATTCTGATTGGACCGAGACTAACTGGGCTGACAACAACACATGCAATCTGATTTTAAAAATACAATTGCCGACAACTTTAATTGTTCAACAAAACTAATTTGGGCCGAGCAGATTACGTGATGTATTAACATGCACACTTCAATCCTTTCTTATTCTTTTTAAACAATGGCCGACATACTCAATATATTCACATGAGAACCTGACAATTTGTTTTAACACAAGCAATATTTGCACGATTTTTAATGGCTGATTGTTATAATGGACTGACAAAACTTTATGACTTCAAACTTGATTGGGCCGTTTGTATATTCACATGCACAACTGACCCATTTCATGCACACACTAATCGAAGATGGCAGACAATATTGTTTTGGAAATGATAGTAATTGTGCCGTTCAATGTTTGTATTCAGTTGATGTAGGTGATAAACACTTTCAAACTAGTTAACAAATTCACGCTGGATAACAAATTTCACACGGAATCAGCAAAACACAGTAATTCCGCACGAGATTAAGAACCTTTCAAACGGAATTAAATTTTTTCAAACGGAAATATGATTTTTCAAACGGAATTAGCTTGTTTCGTGCGTAATTAAGCTGACTGTAACACCTCGAAAATTCACGTCCTATAATGTGTAGACACGTGTCGTATGTTTAAACGTGTGAAAGAATATTATGAAAGGACTAAAGTTGACAAACATGGAAAGTATGTGAATATACGTATTCTAAGTGTCAACAGTGAATAAATATATTGTATATTAACCCTACAAGATGCTCATGCCTTCAAACGAATAAATCATGGATCATACGAAGCTAAAAGTGAGAGATTACAAACTACAGGGGCTAAATGTGTCAACATGTTTAAATTATACCTCTGACTGACCCTTTGATAAACCCGAAGCTTTGTAACGGTTAATTATGCTCACTAGAATACACGGTTTAAATTTCGTAAAGTTTCGTTAACGTATGAGAAAGTTATGATCAAATTCGTGTGTGAGGGGTTAAAGCGTCAACGTCGAAAGTTAGGCATTTTCGGGTAACAATTAAGTTAACCGGGGACTTAACAAAGTGGGTAAATGTCTTAAAGCCCTTATATGATAATTTCAAGGGCTCAATGTGCAAAACAAGACATGAAAACGACCTTTAGAAGGGCCAGGGACCAAAACTGCAATTAATGAAAGTTTTGTTGGATGACCCTAGGGGCTCGCGTAGCGCGAGCACTAAGTGCTTATGCAGTGGCGCTACGCCACTGCCTTGTCTGGACAGAAATTGATCTTCTTTGATTCTTTGTCTGCCACAGCCCTTGTAACCCCATTAATTCGACTTGCCTCTTCAAGATTGGCCCCTAAACAACCCCTAGAACATCTAGGACATGTGTTGATGAGTTGTGGATGGTTGTAGACTTGTGTGTCAACACTTTGTGGTGTCTTGATCACTATATAAGGCCTCCAAGTTTGCAACATTCTTGCACTCATCATTTGATCATCTCTGGAGCTTTTTGGAGCTAAAGATCAGACCTCAAGCCTCCCTAGTCGTGCATTAGACACTTGTAAGTTTGCTTGACCTTTCTTAATTAAGTTTTAGCTTAGTTTTAGCTTAAAAGTCAAACCGTCGTAGTTAACGGTTGACTTAACGATTAATCATTGATGGCTCAGTGATTTGTCGAATTGAAAGTAGATATAAGTAGGTAATTATATGGGTAATAAACCCTTAAAAGGGTTCCCCCTGATTACCACTCTAACCAGGTCAAAAGTCGGGTCAAACTAGTTCATAAAAAGTCAACATGATACTTAAAATGCCATTTATGCATAATTAACATTATAGATCATATACAACCTGTTGGATCATTGTTATAACTTGGTAATAAGTGTAAGAACATGTCCAAACATGTTCAACCCGACAATTTCCTGTTTAGACCCGGTTCGGAACCGAAAGTCACATAGTTTGACTTTCACTTTGACTTTCAGTTCTGACCCGTTTAGGCATGTTTTAGAAATGCCTCAGAGCTTTAATTGGACTAGGTTACATGTTAGTACAACCCTCTGTGATTATACACCTTGGTTCATTGGTTATCCAATTAATATGCATGTTTCCGTTAATTGCTCATATGTTGACCGTTATGCCCTTATTACCTTAAAAAGTGATTTTTGGAAATATAAAAGAGTAGAAACTTTAATTACTGATATATAAACTTGTATGCAAAGTTTGACATCAGTTTGAATTGTAGATTAAGAGTTATGCTCATTATCGCAAAATTAATGCTTTATGTTAATAAAACGGCGTAATTAGCATATAGCCTAGTTAAGCCTACTTTTTGATACCAAATCTTTTACCCACTGATGTAATATATTATTTTGGGATTTTTAAAGATTTTTAATTAATTTTAGGCTGAGCATAACTCATAGTCGTAGGCTTAATTCAGTAAATGTCGGTTTTGCCCTTACGGGCCATAAAATGAGTTTTACATATCAAAACGACTCCAAACCTTTTGCTACTGATTAGTTATGATAAATAAATTATTTTAGACATTCTGGAATAATAAAAATATCAGCTTTAGGTATTGAACCCATAAACGGCTCCTAATCGCCTTATTTAGCGTTTTAGCGCATAGTATGTACTAATACTATTTTTAAACATACAAGGGTGATACCTACTGATGTTTTAGTCAAATTATAACATTTTAACAGTAAGCAAAAGTTGGTTATCTCAGACTTCAGTTTTGAGCTTTTCGGCTTATGTGAAATTACCAAAATACCCCTACGGGGCATAGTTTGGTTATAGTTGATAAATTTCACATATCTAAAATACCGTACTGTTATAAATCAGTAAACTAAGTATTTTTGCTGATTATATCAGACCTGTAACTCAGTTAAACATTTAAACCCTTTTACAAACTTTTAAATGACCAAACTACCCCTACGGGGCCTAGTTTGTGTTTAAACACGTTTCGGGCATAATGAAAGACATCTTACTGATGTCACAACATATTTGAGGTATAATTAACTTAGGAAACCTGTATATGGCTCTCATGAATACCCGTCACGCTTATTACGCGTACGGTTCGGTTTATGTAACAAGTTTACATAAATTAGCCAAAACCGGTCAAACCTTATTGGTTTTATCTCAAAATCCAGAATGTGTATGAAATACCCATTTAAGACAAGTCTTCAAACTTGTTGGGTCTAAACCACATTCTATTCCGGTATTCGCTTAATCATGCGTCTGAACCGTATATTCCCTTAAGACTAACCGGTCTAAGCTTAGGCTAAATTAGAGACCCGTTAGCATTCTAATTGGTTATTTATACCATCATTCCAGACTAGAGCATTTCGGTAAATGGTACCTACGCTTACTTAAGTGAATACGGCTGAGTTATTAGATCCTTGCTATTTAAGACAGGAGCTAGCTCAGGTAAATACTCTTAACTTATTTTCCCTATACGGGCTTGGGATACGACACTATAAAAGTACCTCTTGGTCGGGTGTGTAGATATTTAAATCGTATTGTGATTGATGTAGTTACAACCCGTTTAATATGTATTATTTGGTGTATGGCCTTTGGGGGTTAATGACCATGTCCCGGATATCCTTGGCATCATTCGAAGTAATGGCCACGACTTAAGCACGGGGTGTAGGCATACACCTGACAGCTGCATTATGTAAAAACTGGTAATCCACTCCGAGGTATCATCCTTGTGGGCATTATACCGGAACTGGTAATCCACTTAGAGGATGATAGCCTGTGGGCATTATACCTGTGGCGTGTCAGTTAATCTAGTCCGGCCCTACAAACCGGCCCTAACGGACGACAAATAAGTAAAACTGTATACAAGATTATATACAAATAATTTTCCCAACTTAAAAAGGTTAATTTTGCCTCTGTGCATTTTAATCAAATTATAAAAGATATTTTGTGCCACGTGCATTCAAACCAATTTTCTTAAACTCTTTTTGAAATGAGTCGGTTGAGTGTATTTACCAGTGAAAACTGACGTATTTTCCAAAAAGGTTAAGTGACAGGTACTGAACGAAATTGGCTGGAAGCTCAGGGTGCTAATAAGGAATCTTGCAAGTTCTAGGCGTCTAAAGTCTGTTGAACAAATGATATGTTTTAAGATCCGCCTGTGGATCCTTTACTTTCCGTTGTAATACTGGATATTACTAAATTCGGATTTGTAATATATAATTTATCTTTTGCTTCCGCTGTGCATTCATATATATTGTGTTGTTTGACTATTATGTTGCCAACCACGTCACTATACTCCCCACCGGGCCCACCGGTGACACGTGGAAAGTCGGGGTGTGACAGGTTGGTATCAGAGCCAACACTGAGTGAATTAAACACTAGTCTTTTGTGTTTAATCTCAGTTACACAGTTGCACATTCTTGAGTCTAGACAAGAACATAGGACAAGTTCCAATTTGTTTCATTGTCTTTTAACTACTTCCTTGATTATTTTTCTGATTAGCCTTTGCATGGGCAAGTCATTTTTATTAGAAGTCCCGTTTAGGGCAACCATATACATGTTAAATTTTAAAGGAACGATTGTATTTAAAATATCATTCCTATAATATAAGATCTACCATTATAATAAAAATGGCAAAATCTAAAAAGGACGAGACCTAGCCATACGTCACATTAAGACGGGGCCAAGATGGTAGTTCCACAATTAGATTCAGATCCTTGTTAACAGTTCAATTTAGAAATTGTTCTGCATTAATTATTAAAAAGAATCTAAAGGGTAAAACCTAGCTTAAGTGTCACTACAGACAAGGCCAAGATGGTAGAACCTATACAAGAGGTTCAAATCCTTATTAAACGTTTGAAAGCATATTAACATGCTTGACAAAGTGTGATGCGATAAAATCACATAAGTCATTTTTTTTTGGATATTCTAAAATCCCTTATTTATATAATCATCCCTTATGGATGAAGTGCCCACGGGCTATAATTAACGTCCTCTGAGACTAAAGACAGTGGTAGCCTACAACTCCCTGTCAAGGAAAGGTAATGAACGTTGGTTCAAACCTCAAATGCTTCGACTCTCTGAAATCCTAGCATATAATTTATAATTGTCCATATGACTAGGCCTTTGGTGCCACGAATAAGACTGTTACTGTTTTATAATTAGGATAAATTATTATAGAAATCCTAAATAAATTTGATTAATAAATTAACCAAATATGGTCTCTGTTTACCATAGTTAATGAATTACCCTAAGGGGCAATTCCATAATAAACTCCCAAATAAAATATTGTCCTTGTTTTCTGCAACAGTTCAATTGTAATGGCTAACTCAGACGAGGGTAATAGTCATCCAGCGGAGGTTAATAATGACGCCCGAATTAATCTAACTGGTGCGGAATTAAAAGCGATCATAGACGGCGCAGTTACATAGGCTTTGGAAAGGCAGTATGATGAGTATAGTGGGACTCGTAGTAGGACCCTATCTACACAGCCTTCAAAGCCACCGTCCAATAACGACGACCCGAAGAAAAATGATGACCGACACTCCTCAAACCACAGTGCTCCATCTCAGCAGGTCATACTGAATAAAGGACCCCTTGCTAAGGGTTGCTCCTATAAATATTTTGTTTCCTGCAAACCCCGGGATTTCACTGGGGAGAAAGGAGCCATCGATTGTATGACATGGCTGGATGAGATGGATACGGTTGTTGATATCAGCGGATGTGCTGAGCGAGACGTGGTCAAGTTTGTGTCGCAGTCTTTCAAGGGTGAAGCTTTAGCATGGTGGAGATCTCTGATTCAAGCCACCGAGAAAATCCCACTGTACAATATGTCGTGGGATCAATTTGTTGCCCTTATCAGGGAAAATTTCTGCCCTCTGCATGAGGTGGAGAAGATAGAGTCCGATTTTCTATCCTTGGTGATGACAAACCTCGACTGTCAAGCTTACCTAACGAGCTTCAACACTATGTCTCGGTTGGTTCCATACCTGGTAACCCCGGAACCAAAACGGATAGCTCGTTTTATCGGTGGTTTAGCCCCCGAGATAAAGGCAAGCGTAAAAGCTTCTCGGCCAGCGACTTTTAGATCAGTAGCTGACATTTCCTTATCCCTTACTTTAGATGCGGTCAGATTGAGATCGCTAAAGAAATCTGAAGAAAGTAAGAGGAATCGTGAGGATGATAACTCACGAGGGTCAGAGAAGAAGCACAAGGGAAACACTGATTCTAAGAAGTCTGGGTCTGGAAGGAATAGTCAGCGAACAGAGGAGAAGCCAAAGTGCACGACTTGTCAAAGACGCCACTTTGGAAAGTGCAGATCTGAATCCAATTCTAAGTCTGAATCACCTGCATGTGGGTTATGCAAGTCTAAGGAGCACAAGACTGTTGATTGCAGGAAGATTAAAGATGCCACATGCTACAATTGCAATGAGAAGGGGCACATAAAGACCAACTGCCCTAAGTACGCGAAGAAGCCTGAAGAGGCCAAGAAAGCAAACGCATGAGTCTTCCATACGAACGCCAATGAGATGATGCAGAATGATAACTATATAGCAGATACCTTTTCATATCAAACAGTTTATGCATGAATTTTATTTAATACTGGCACATATGATTCTGTAATGAATGATAAATGTTGAGAACTGTTGTCTCCGCCTGATTAAGACTCCGGTCAATTAATGCGAGGTAAAAAATTGACCGATGATACTTTAGAAAATGCTCCAACAAATCCTATATTGATATTTAATATCTATTAGAAATCACTCTTTTCTGATACCCTTATGGCAAACTTTGAAACTATCCAAATTCATCAGTATATTAAAGACAGATGTGACATTTTGATCCCCTGTCGAAGAGGTGATGGACTAGGTCCAACCCTTAAATACCATTGATGGTCTTTTGTGACCTAGGCTAAGTGATAATGATATATTTTTAAAATAACGTTCATTAAGAATGTTAATGCCTTATTGGCCAGTATAGTTTGATGAAACCATGGTTAGTATATGTTAAGGCCATCAGGGTAATGAATAGCAGTTGTCGGATCGCAACGAAGAAGTTGATTTGTTTAGTAATAAGGACTATTTTTCTGTTCCTGTAAGAAATCGGTTCCTGTAAGAAATCGGTAAGTCGCAAAAAAAAAATTGGTGGAACCGGCCATCCCTGGAATCGAACCTGGGTCTAGACCACACCCTTTCGCGCGCCTAGCCAACCGAGCTAGGTGCCTAGTTTGTGAAAATTTCCATTCTGATTAAATATAAGCACATATAGTTGATATCTCTTTAATCTCTATCGATTTCGAATACCAAATGGTATGACAAAAGCTCTATATGAGGATTGGTGTATCATAATAAATTCCATAGATTGCTTCCATGCCTGATCAGTATGGAGGTTTAATGCATGGGACCACAAAGATATCCCAATGATCATATGGTACTAAAGTCAACTAATAGTATTCAAAGAAGATATCCAGAATGAAATTGTCCAAGTAAATATTCCCGATTAAGGAATTCGTGGACTAGTAACATAAATGTGTCACTTATTTGACACAAGCAATGATGAGTGAACTGGAGCCTGAGATATGAAAATCTCTATAACCTCCTTGTACCTTGATTATCTCCTCCTAAGATTACCCTGTTTACCCCTGGGAGGCAGGTAGAGTTAAGTTTAATATCCCATTTAGAGCTGCATTATTATGAAATCTCCAAGACAACTAGTACCATTATTGGCAGAATCGAAAAACCTGGTTAAGTAAGTTTTAAGATATAGATTCATAAAGCCAAACTCAATATCCTGAGAATTCGGTATAGTAAATTATGAAAGACGGTTCATTTTGCTTATGCATTGATTACCGCAACCCTAATTAGGCAACAATTAAGAATTTCTATCAACTACCCAGGATCGTCGATTTGCTCGACTAACTGTAAAGATTAGCTATTTCTTAAGATTAATTTTGAACAATGGTTGGAATAACCATCTCACCTTAAGATAAGCTTTTCTATAATAGCTGTTATATAAGTATCAAGGCTGCTCCCTTGAAGACCTTGTATAGACGGAATGTTAAACGTCCATTGATAGGACAATAGCTTGGTAAGTCCAATCATCAGGATCTAAGAGTTGCATTATAGACAACCAATAAGATCACGCAAATTAATAATCATATGTAAGATGCCAGTATTCGGCAGAAAATTAAGGATTAATGAAAATAGTAAACCTCCTAAATTCTTGTTAAGAAATAAGGTTCAACAATAGATGTCACCCTGGAAAGGAGTGATGCGGTTTGGTAAGAAAGGCAAGCTAAGCCCGAGATACATAGGACCTTTTGAGGTTATCGAACGTGTCGAGTCAGTTGCCTATAAATTAAACTTACCAGAAGAGCTCAGTGGAATTCACAATGTGTTCCACATCTACAATCTGAAGAAGTGCTTCGCTGACGAATCACTGGTTATACCACATACAGATGTGCATATAGATGAGAGCTTAAAATTTGTGGAAAAACCTCTGTCGATTGAAGATCGACAGGTAAAGAAGCTTCGGAGGAAGCATGTACCTATTGTAAAGGTCAAATGGGATGCCCGTAGAGGTCCCGAATACACGTGGGAGGTTGAATCCACGATGAAAGAAAAGTACCCTTACTTATTTCAGTAAATCTCGGGTCGAGATTTATTTTAAGGGGGTGAGGATGTAACACCTCGAAAATTCACGTCCTATAATGTGTAGACACGTGTCGTATGTTTAAACGTGTGAAAGAATATTATGAAAGGACTAAAGTTGACAAACATGGAAAGTATGTGAATATACGTATTCTAAGTGTCAACAGTGAATAAATATATTGTATATTAACCCTACAAGATGCTCATGCCTTCAAACGAATAAATCATGGATCATACGAAGCTAAAAGTGAGAGATTACAAACTACAGGGGCTAAATGTGTCAACATGTTTAAATTATACCTCTGACTGACCCTTTGATAAACCCGAAGCTTTGTAACGGTTAATTATGCTCACTAGAATACACGGTTTAAATTTCGTAAAGTTTCGTTAACGTATGAGAAAGTTATGATCAAATTCGTGTGTGAGGGGTTAAAGCGTCAACGTCGAAAGTTAGGCATTTTCGGGTAACAATTAAGTTAACCGGGGACTTAACAAAGTGGGTAAATGTCTTAAAGCCCTTATATGATAATTTCAAGGGCTCAATGTGCAAAACAAGACATGAAAACGACCTTTAGAAGGGCCAGGGACCAAAACTGCAATTAATGAAAGTTTTGTTGGATGACCCTAGGGGCTCGCGTAGCGCGAGCACTAAGTGCTTATGCAGTGGCGCTACGCCACTGCCTTGTCTGGACAGAAATTGATCTTCTTTGATTCTTTGTCTGCCACAGCCCTTGTAACCCCATTAATTCGACTTGCCTCTTCAAGATTGGCCCCTAAACAACCCCTAGAACATCTAGGACATGTGTTGATGAGTTGTGGATGGTTGTAGACTTGTGTGTCAACACTTTGTGGTGTCTTGATCACTATATAAGGCCTCCAAGTTTGCAACATTCTTGCACTCATCATTTGATCATCTCTGGAGCTTTTTGGAGCTAAAGATCAGACCTCAAGCCTCCCTAGTCGTGCATTAGACACTTGTAAGTTTGCTTGACCTTTCTTAATTAAGTTTTAGCTTAGTTTTAGCTTAAAAGTCAAACCGTCGTAGTTAACGGTTGACTTAACGATTAATCATTGATGGCTCAGTGATTTTTCGAATTGAAAGTAGATATAAGTAGGTAATTATATGGGTAATAAACCCTTAAAAGGGTTCCCCCTGATTACCACTCTAACCAGGTCAAAAGTCGGGTCAAACTAGTTCATAAAAAGTCAACAGGATACTTAAAATGCCATTTATGCATAATTAACATTATAGATCATATACAACCTGTTGGATCATTGTTATAACTTGGTAATAAGTGTAAGAACATGTCCAAACATGTTCAACCTGACAATTTCCTGTTTAGACCCTGTTCGGAACCGAAAGTCACATAGTTTGACTTTCACTTTGACTTTTAGTTCTGACCCGTTTAGGCATGTTTTAGAAATGCCACAGAGCTTTAATTGGACTAGGTTACATGTTAGTATAACCCTCTGTGATTATACATCTTGGTTCATTGGTTATCCAATTAATATGCATGTTTCCGTTAATTGCTCATATGTTGACCGTTATGCCCTTATTACCTTAAAACGTGATTTTTGGAAATATAAAAGAGTAGAAACTTTAATTACAGATATATAAACTTGTATGCAAATTTTGACATCAGTTTGAATTGTAGATTAAGAGTTATGCTCATTATCGCAAAATTAATGCTTTATGTTAATAAAACGGCGTAATTAGCATATAGCCTAGTTAAGCCAACTTTTTGATACCAAATCTTTTACCCACTGATGTAATATATTATTTTGGGATTTTTAAAGATTTTTAATTAATTTTAGGCTGAGCATAACTCATAGTCGTAGGCTTAATTCGGTAAATGTCGGTTTTGCCCTTACGGGCCATAAAATGAGTTTTACATATCAAAACGACTCCAAACCTTTTGCTAATGATTAGTTATGATAAATAAATTATTTTAGACATTCTGGAATAATAAAAATATCAGCTTTAAGTATTGAACCCATAAACGGCTCCTAATCGCCTTATTTAGCGTTTTAGCGCATAGTATGTACTAATGCTATTTTTAAACATGCAAGGGTGATACCTACTGATGTTTTAGTCAAATTATAACATTTTAACAGTAAGCAAAAGTTGGTTATCTCAGACTTCAGTTTTGAGCTTTTCGGCTTATGTGAAATTACCAAAATACCCCTACGGGGCATAGTTTGGTTATAGTTGATAAATTTCACATATCTAAAATACCTTAATGTTATAAATCAGTAAACTAAGTATTTTTGCTGATTATATCAGACCTGTAACTCAGTTAAACATTTAAACCCTTTTACAAACTTTTAAATGACCAAACTACCCCTACGGGGCCTAGTTTGTGTTTAAACACGTTTCGGGCATAATGAAAGACATCTTACTGATGTCACAACATATTTGAGGCATAATTAACTTAGGAAACCTGTATATGGCTCTCATGAATACCCGTCACGCTTATTACGCGTACGGTTCGGTTTATGTAACAAGTTTACATAAATTAGCCAAAACGGGTCAAACCTTATTGGTTTTATCTCAAAATCCAGAATGTGTATGAAATACCCATTTAAGACAAGTCTTCAAACTTGTCGGGTCTAAACCACATTCTATTCCGGTCTTCGCTTAATCATGCGTCTGAACCGTATATTCCCTTAAGACTAACTGGTCTAAGCTTAGGCTAAATTAGAGACCCGTTAGCATTCTAATTGGTTATTTATACCATCATTCCAGACTAGAGCATTTCGGTAAATGGTACCTACGCTTACTTAAGTGAATACGGCTGAGTTATTAGATCCTTGCTATTTAAGACAGGAGCTAGCTCAGGTAAATACTCTTAACTTATTTTCCCTATACGGGCTTGGGATACGGCACTATAAAAGTACCGCTTGGTCGGGTGTGTAGATATTTAAATCGTATTGTGATTGATGTACTTACAACCCGTTTAATATGTATTATTTGGTGTATGGCCTTTGGGGGTTAATGACCATGTCCCGGATATCCTTGGCATCATTCGAAGTAATGGCCACGACTTAAGCACGGGGTGTAGGCATACACCTGACAGCTGCATTATGTAAAAACTGGTAATCCACTCCGAGGTATCATCCTTGTGGGCATTATACCAGAACTGGTAATCCACTTAGAGGATGATAGCCTGTGGGCATTATACCTGTGGCGTGTCAGTTAATCTAGTCCGGCCCTACAAACCGGCCCTAACGGACGACAAATAAGTAAAACTGTATACAAGATTATATACAAATAATTTTCCCAAGTTAAAAAGGTTAATTTTGCCTCTGTGCATTTTAATCAAATTATAAAAGATATTTTGTGCCACGTGCATTCAAACCAATTTTCTTAAACTCTTTTCGAAATGAGTCGGTTGAGTGTATTTACCAGTGAAAACTGACGTATTTTCCAAAAAGGTTAAGTGACAGGTACTGAACGAAATTGGCTGGAAGCTCAGGGCGCTAATAAGGAATCTTGCAAGTTCTAGGCGTCTAAAGTCTGTTGAACAAATGATATGTTTTAAGATCCGCCTGTGGATCCTTTACTTTCCGTTGTAATACTGGATATTACTAAATTCGGATTTGTAATATATAATTTATCTTTTGCTTCCGCTGTGCATTCATATATATTGTGTTGTTTGACTATTATGTTGCCAACCACGTCACTATACTCCCCACCGGGCCCACCGGTGACACGTGGAAAGTCGGGGTGTGACAGGTTGGTATCAGAGCCAACACTGAGTGAATTAAACACTAGTCTTTTGTGTTTAATCTCAGTTACACAGTTGCACATTCTTGAGTCTAGACAAGAACATAGGACAAGTTCCAATTTGTTTCATTGTCTTTTAACTACTTCCTTGATTATTTTTCTGATTAGCCTTTGCATGGGCAAGTCATTTTTATTAGAAGTCCCGTTTAGGGCAACCATATACTTGTTAAATTTTAAAGGAACGATTGTATTTAAAATATCATTCCTATAATATAAGATCTACCATTATAATAAAAATGGCAAAATCTAAAAAGGACGAGACCTAGCCATACGTCACATTAAGACGGGGCCAAGATGGTAGTTCCACAATTAGATTCAGATCCTTGTTAACAGTTCAATTTAGAAATTGTTCTGCATTAATTATTAAAAAGAATCTAAAGGGTAAAACCTAGCTTAAGTGTCACTACAGACAAGTCCAAGATGGTAGAACCTATACAAGAGGTTCAAATCCTTATTAAACGTTTGAAAGCATATTAACATGCTTGACAAAGTGTGATGCGATAAAATCACATAAGTCATTTTTTTTTGGATATTCTAAAATCCCTTATTTATATAATCATCCCTTATGGATGAAGTGCCCACGGGCTATAATTAACGTCCTCTGAGACTAAAGACAGTGGTAGCCTACAACTCCCTGTCAAGGAAAGGTAATGAACGTTGGTTCAAACCTCAAATGCTTCGACTCTCTGAAATCCTAGCATATAATTTATAATTGTCCATATGACTAGGCCTTTGGTGCCACGAATAAGACTGTTACTGTTTTATAATTAGGATAAATTATTATAGAAATCCTAAATAAATTTGATTAATAAATTAACCAAATATGGTCTCTGTTTACCATGGTTAATGAATTACCCTAAGGGGCAATTCCATAATAAACTCCCAAATAAACTATTGTCCTTGTTTTCTGCAACAGTTCAATTGTAATGGCTAACTCAGACGAGGGTAATAGTCATCCAGCGGAGGTTAATAATGACGCCCGAATTAATCTAACTGGTGCGGAATTAAAAGCGATCATAGACGGCGCAGTTACACAGGCTTTGGAAAGGCAGTATGATGAGTATAGTGGGACTCGTAGTAGGACCCTATCTACACAGCCTTCAAAGCCACCGTCCAATAACGACGACCCGAAGAAAAATGATGACCGACACTCCTCAAACCACAGTGCTCCATCTCAGCAGGTCATACTGAATAAAGGACCCCTTGCTAAGGGTTGCTCCTATAAATATTTCGTTTCCTGCAAACCCCGGGATTTCACTGGGGAGAAAGGAGCCATCGATTGTATGACATGGCTGGATGAGATGGATACGGTTGTTGATATCAGCGGATGTGCTGAGCGAGACGTGGTCAAGTTTGTGTCGCAGTCTTTCAAGGGTGAAGCTTTAGCATAGTGGAGATCTTTGATTCAAGCCACCGAGAAAATCCCACTGTACAATATGTCGTGGGATCAATTTGTTGCCCTTATCAGGGAAAATTTCTGCCCTCAGCATGAGGTGGAGAAGATAGAGTCCGATTTTCTATCCTTGGTGATGACAAACCTCGACTGTCAAGCTTACCTAACGAGCTTCAACACTATGTCTCGGTTGGTTCCATACCTGGTAACCCCGGAACCAAAACGGATAGCTCGTTTTATCGGTGGTTTAGCCCCCGAGATAAAGGCAAGCGTAAAAGCTTCTCGGCCAGCGACTTTTAGATCAGTAGCTGACATTTCCTTATCCCTTACTTTAGATGCGGTCACTATACTCCCCACCGGGCCCACCGGTGTCACGTGGAAAGTCGGGGTGTGACACTGACGTCACGTATTTTCGAACACAAAATCCCAGATTCCTCTCAAACGACTAGGAATTCGGATCTGAAACTTGGTAGGGTTGTAGATTAGGTGTTCTCGCACAACATATCAAAAACTCATCCGATTTGGACCATAGAAACCCGTTCAATTTTGAAAAGAAAGTGTAGAAGATAGAAATTGTGATGAAAACAGGCTGATTTGGTATGAACTCCTCGTCCTGAGCTCTGATACCACTTGTAGGATCGAATCGCGACCTGAATGAGTCGTTCAGAAGAGTTCTTAGACTATACGAAAGGCGGAAACAGACGTATAGACTCGAAACAGCTTGAATATCACTTTAAACTTCTTGTATATTGAATTAACAGCAATTACAGTCACAAGAAATACCGGCAGCACCTCGGTATCGATTCCTAATTCCGTTGCAAATGACAAACTAGACACCCCTATTTATAGATAGGTAATTCCGCATGGAATTACACATATCTAGTTCATACGAAATTACCCAAAGTAGTATCGCACAGAATTCCATGTTACATTTCATACGAAATTATATACACTCACACGAAATTAACTTTTGACTTATGTGAGCATTCAATTTCGTGTACTATTGCACATGATGAATAAACAAAGTAAAAAAAATAAAACAAACAAGTAATCTTTATAATTTTTTTAATCTTGTGTTTACAATTTTCTAGTTTTTTGTCACTTTGGTATGTAATTTTGATTTATTTTTATCAAAAGAAATAAACCTAAAATGAGAAGAGGACAAAATATTAGTGAAATATCTAGACTTTGATTTCTGAGATAAATTTATTCCTATGCTATTTTTGTCAAAAAAGAAAAAACAAGTAATGTACATATTTTAAACCTAAATGTACAAGCTACACATGTACGAATATATTGGATATAGTTATTAAAATATTGGAAATGGAAAAAGGACAGTTCAAGTGATGTTCTTAGTTGTACAACTATATAGATCATTACCCTTTTTCTGCATGACTAGTTGCCCATATGTTTTTGTAACTGCCGATTACCTTCCCGAGCTGAGCCGGCGTTTCGAAGTTGTCTTCGTGCAGCGTAAAAGTTGTAAGTTCTGGGTCACAAATCCCCATTTTCTTCAGCTGTTTCAGGTCTCTGATGTTCACTATCTCTCTCGGCTTGAAGGTAGGGGACTGTGGTGGGACGATAACACCATCATTTGAGCTTATTATGCTCTGATTTGGGGTTAGGGTCATGATTTTCTTATCAGGTGGTTTGATTGATGATGCTCTGTTGTTTTGGGATAATCAACCCTTTCTTGGAACGGAGGAGGAACTGTGTGAATTTCATAGTGGTGTCTGGGATTGAGATGTGTGAAGATTATCAAACAAATACATATTATATAGAAGAAAATGAAGAAGAGAGGGGTGCTTGTGTTGAGAAATTGTGTGTGTCATCTGTAAGAGAGAGACAAAGACTTGCACCGAAGTAGAAAAAATAAAAATGAGAGCATGGTTTCCAAATGAAGAAATGATAGGGTTTTGGTGTGGGAGGAGGTTGTAT
Organism: Helianthus tuberosus; assembly: GCA_030545235.1. NCBI lineage: Eukaryota > Viridiplantae > Streptophyta > Magnoliopsida > Asterales > Asteraceae > Helianthus > Helianthus tuberosus. Next base: position 143,500,744 of record CM060444.1, on the reverse strand, counting down.
AGGTGAGCCTGAGAGAGAGCCGATGAGAGTTGTGAACTGGAGTTTTTAGAGGGAAAAGAGGGAGAGATAGGAGACCAAAGACATTTTTGTGTGCGCGTTGTCACTTAATTTGTTGTCCCCTAAAAATTACTTTTTTTCTACAAGCCAATTGAATTTTCAGAAGATATAAATTAATGTAATATTAATAACTAATAACACTTATCATATTGTGTGTATATATATATATATATACCCATGATGAAATAAAATGAGACGTAGAGTTTGTATTATGGTGTTATGCTGACTAAAAATAACAAAGTAATATGTTTTAAACCAATATTTTCAGGACCGGACCGGAGGTCGACCCGGTCGCCTTACGGGGTCAAAGGTCGGACCGGTCCGACCGGATTTAAGACCCGGATTACGTCATAAATTATATATAAATATATATAAAATATAGAGATCACTTAGCCTTTGATGCTACAAGCGGTTCCTTCTTTTGGTGTGGATTCTCTCATAAACACTCCAATAAAAAAAGTATCTTAAAAAAAGAACCACAAACTAATAAAGTAAATCCAATAAATAAACAAAGTAAAAAAAACAAACAAACAAGTAATCTTTATAAATTTTTTTTTAATCTTGTGTTTACAATTTTCTAATTTTTTGTCACTTTGGTACGTAATTTTAATTTCATTTTTATCAAAAGTAATAAACCTAAAATGAGAAGAAGACAAAATATTAGTGAAATATCTAGACTTGCAGTTTTGTTTTCTGGGATAAATCTATTCCTAGGCTATTTTTCAAGAAAACAAGTAATGTACATATTTTAAACCTAAATGTATAAGCTACAACTGTACGAATACACTGGATATAATTATTAATATATTAGAAAATGGAAAAAGGACAGTTCAAGTGATGTTCTTAGTTGTACAACTATATAGATCATTACCCTTTTTCTGCATGACTAGTTGCCCATATGTTTTTGTAACTTTCGATTACCTTCCCGAGCTGAGCCGACGTTTTGAAGTTATCTTCGTGCAGCGTAAGAGTTGTAAGTTCTGGGTCATAAATCCCCATTTTCTTCGGCTATTTCAGGTCCCTGATGTTCACTATCTCTTTCGGCTTGAATGTAGGGATCTGCGGTGGGATGATAACACCATCGTTTGAGCTTATTATGCTCTGATTTGGGGTTGGGGTCATGATTTTATTATCAGGTGGCTTGATGATGCTCTGTTGTTTTGGGATAATCAAACCTTTCTTAGAACATGGGGAGAAACTGTGTGAATTTCATAGTGGAATGTGGGTTTGAGATGTGAGGAGATTATCAAACAAATACATCTTATATAGAAGAAAATGAAGAAGATAGGGGTGCTTGTGTTGAGAGATTGTGTGTGTCTTTAAGAGAGAGACAAAGACTTGCACCGAAGTAGAAACAAATGAAAATGAGGGCATGGTTTCTAAATGAAGAAATGATAGGGTTTTGGTGTGGGAGGAGGTTGTGTAGGTGAGCCTGAGAGAGAGCTGATGGGAGTGGTGAACTGGAGTTTTCAAAGGGAGAAGATGGAGAGATAGGAGACCAAAGACTTTTTTGTGTGCGCGATGTCACTTATTTTGTTTTCCTCTAAAAATTGTTTTTTCTACAAGCCGATGGAATTTTCAGTAGATATTAATTAATGTGATATTAATAACTAATAACAAGTATCATATTGTGTGTGTATATATATATATATATACCCATGATGAAATAAAATATGACGTAGAGTTTGTATTATGGTGTTATGTTGACCGAAAATAACAAAGTAATATGTTTTAAACCAATATTTTCAGGACCGGACCGGAGCTCAGCCTGGTCGCCTTACGGGGTCAAAGGTCGGACCGGTCCGACCGGATTAAGACCCGGTTTACGTCATAAATTATATATAAATATATATAAAATACATAGATCACTTTTCCTTTGATGCTTCAAGCGGTTCCTTCTTTTGGTGTGGATTCTCTCAAAAACACTCCAATAAAAAAAGTATCTTAAAAAAAGAAACACAAACTAATAAAGTAAATCCAATAAATACACAAAGTAAAAAAACAAACAAACAAGTAATCTTTATAATTTTTTTTTAATCTTGAGTTTACAATTTTCTAAGTTTTTGTCACTTTGGTACGTAATTTTGATTTCATTTTTATCAAAAGTAATTAACCTGAAATGAGAAGAGGACAAAATATTAGTGAAATATCTAGACTTGCAGTTTTGTTTTCTGGGATAAATCTATACCTAGGCTATTTTTCAAGAAAACAAGTAATGTACATATTTTAAACCTAAACGTAAAAGCTACAACTGTACGAATACACTGGATATAGTTATTAAAATATTAGAAAATGGAAAAAGGACAGTTCAAGTGATGTTCTTAGTTGTACAACTATATAGATCATTACCCTTTTTCTACATGACTAGTTGCCCATATGTTTTTGTAACTTTGGATTACCTTCCCGAGCTGAGCCGACGTTTTGAAGTTATCTTCGTGCAGCGTAAGAGTTGTAAGTTCTGGGTCATAAATCCCCATTTTCTTCGGCTATTTCAGGTCTCTGATGTTCACTATCTCTTTCGGCTTGAATGTAGGGATCTGCGGTGGGATGATAACACCATCGTTTGAGCTTATTATGCTCTGATTTGGGGTTGGGGTCATGATTTTCTTATCAGGTGGCTTGATGATGCTCTGTTGTTTTGGGATAATCAAACCTTTCTTAGAACATGGGGAGGAACTGTGTGAATTTCATAGTGGAATGTGGGTTTGAGATGTGAGGAGATTATCAAACAAATACATCTTATATAGAAGAAAATGAAGAAGATAGGGGTGCTTGTGTTGAGAGATTGTGTGTGTCTGTAAGAGAGAGACAAAGACTTGCACCGAAGTAGAAACAAATGAAAATGAGGGCATGGTTTCCAAATGAAGAAATGATAGGATTTTGGTGTGGGAGGAGGTTGTGTAGGTGAGCCTGAGAGAGAGCTGATGGGAGTGGTGAACTGGAGTTTTCAGAGGGAGAAGATGGAGAGATAGGAGACCAAAGACTTTTTTGTGTGCGCGATGTCACTTATTTTGTTTTCCTCTAAAAATTGTTTTTTCTACAAGCCGATGGTATTTTCAGTAGATATTAATTAATGTGATATTAATAACTAATAACAAGTATCATATTGTGTGTGTATATATATATATATATATATATATATATACCCATGATGAAATAAAATATGACGTAGAGTTTGTATTATGGTGTTATGTTGACCGAAAATAACAAAGTAATATGTTTTAAACCAATATTTTCAGGACCGGACCGGAGCTCAGCCTGGTCGCCTTACGGGGTCAAAGGTCGGACCGGTCCGACCAGATTTAAGACCCGGATTATGTCATAAATTATATAAAAATATATATAAAATATAGAGATCACTTAGCCTTTGATGCTTCATGCGGTTCCTTCTTTTGGTGTGGATTCTCTAAAAAACACTCCAATAAAAAAGTATCTTTAAAAAAGAACCACAAACTAATAAAGTAAATCCAATAAATAAACAAAGTAAAAAAAAATAAAACAAACAAGTAATCTTTATAATTTTTTTTAATCTTGTGTTTACAATTTTCTAGTTTTTTTGTCACTTTGGTACGTAATTTTGATTTATTTTTATCAAAAGAAATAAACCTAAAATGAGAAGAGGACAAAATATTAGTGAAATATCTAGACTTTGATTTCTGAGATAAATTTATTCCTAGGCTATTTTTGTCAAAAAAAGAAAAAACAAGTAATGTACATATTTTAAACCTAAATGTACAAGCTACACATGTACGAATATATTGGATATAGTTATTAAAATATTGGAAATGGAAAAAGGACAGTTCAAGTGATGTTCTTAGTTGTACAACTATATAGATCATTACCCTTTTTCTGCATGACTAGTTGCCCATATGTTTTTGTAACTGCCGATTACCTTCCTGAGCTGAGCCGGCGTTTCGAAGTTGTCTTCGTGCAGCGTAAGAGTTGTAAGTTCTGGGTCATAAATCCCCATTTTCTTCAGCTGTTTCAGGTCTCTGATGTTCACTATCTCTCTCGGCTTGAAGGTAGGGTCTGTGGTGGGACGATAACACCATCATTTGAGCTTATTATGCTCTGATTTGGGGTTGGGATCGTGATTTTCTTATCAGGTGGCTTGATGATGCTCTGTTGTTTTGGGATAATCAACCCTTTCTTGGAACGGAGGAGGAACTGTGTGAATTTCATAATGGAGTGTGGGTTTGAGATACAAGGAGATTATCAAATAAATACATCTTATATAGATGAAAATGAAGAAGAGAGGGGTGGTTGTGTTGAGAGAGTGTGTGTGTCTGTAGAAGTATAAACAAACGAAAATTAGGGCATGGTTTCCAAATGTAGAAATGATAGGGTTTTGGTGTGGGAGGAGGTTGTGTAGGTGAGCCTAAGAGAGAGCCGATGAGAGTGGTGAACTGGAGTTTTCAGAGGGAGATATAGGAGACCAAAGACTGTTTTGTGTGCGCGCTATCACTTATTTTGTTGTCCCCTAAAAATTGTTTTTTTTTTCTACATGCGGATGGAATTTTCAGGAGATATTAATTAATGTAATATTAATAACTAATAACAAGTATCATATTATATATATATATATATATACACACACACCCATGATGAAATGAAATAAAATAAGACGTAGAGTTTGTATTATGGTGTTATGCTGACTGAAAATAACAAAGTAATATGTTTTAAACCAATGTTTTCAGGACCCGACCGGAGTTCGACCTGGTCGCCTTACGGGGTCAAAGTTCGGACCGGTCCGACCGGATTTAAGACCCGGATTACGTCATAAATTATATATATATATAATGTAGATATCACGTAGCCTTTGATGCTTGAAGCGATTCCTTCTTTTGATGTGGATTCTCTCAAAAAACACTACAATAAAAAAAAGTATCTTACAAAAAGAACCACAAACTAATAAAGTAAATCCTGTTATGAATGTATCATTTATATGGTGACTCTCCACATACATAACTCATATCTCTTTAATTTCTTTTTATTAATGTATGTGCATATATATAGAGAGAGGCATTTGTATATGGTGTATATAGATTAATGAATAAGAATTCTCCATGTTCTATTCTCTACATGATTTTATAGTTTTGTTCTCAGGTTTATATACTTATATATTGGTTGCTAATAGACCGTTGTTTTACAACACGTTATCAGCACGAGTCTCTCAAATATGCCGCTCTCAACAGTTAAGACATCGTCATTGCCTTCTAAGGTGATATGTAATCAGGTAAGCAAATCGAATCCTTGGTTTAATCATGAACAAGTCCAACAAACTTTTATGTATTGGGTTGGATTGATTCTTGCGACGGTCTTGTAAATGGGTAAACGAGACTTATAGTTTGCGAAGAAATTAATGGTGCCGCTCTCTTCTGCTCTGACATAGTGTTTTATTAAAATTCTGATTTTGATTAGTCAATTTATTGAAATTAATAACCCGATCCAAATTTACAAACATAACTTATCTAAATTTATTTTTCTGTGCGTCTAGGCATGTGAACACATCCTTTAATAAAAAAACATTTATTTTATAGATTACTTCATATTCCTCGTATCAATTAGCAGTTGATTAAAATATCATTTTCTTTTATAGATGTCCATGCCAAATTGAAAAAGTATTTAATTCAATTTTTATCCATGTACTGTGGACATACTACCAATTTTTATGTGATATATTAGTTTTAGATTATGATCTAAAACAACATATTAATCTTTTATTTGGTTGATTTTATAATATTAATATATTTGGTTGATTTTATTTCTGTTAAATACCTTCTTTACAAAACCCCGCAACCATTGATCGAGGGTCACCGCTATTTGGAGTTTTGATTTGCATTAAGTTCTCTCTTGCCGTTGTAACCCTTGGTCCGACTCCGTATCACCCACATATAGTTGCCACGTAACCAAGTTTACGAAGCTAGCGATTTCTTTACAAAACCAGGTAAATTAAACTATTCCTATAAATCTATGTGAATCATATGTGATTGTTTATAATATTTGACTGTAATGTTTTGAGTTTCCAACGATTTGATATTGGGTATCTGCGGATGGGTTATGGCAAGGTTAAAAAACCCTAATATCGGGTAGATGACTTCAGTGTGTTATTCTCATCTCTAAGCCACTAGTATTTTTATAAAACTATATACATATTTGATTCAGTGAAAATTCCATATTTTATTAACTAATATAAATCAACTTTACGCCGATATTGGTTATGGCATTAGTAGTGGTTGTAAATTCTATGGGAACTAAAACCAAATGATTATCCATAAAACTTACTACTAAAATTATGTATTAATAAATTATAAATTTTGGATAAAATAGTGAGTTTTAGAATAAGCAAGTGAAATAGGTTGGAGTTATCCATTGGTATACATTACATGAGTTGATATAGACTTATAATTATAACTGATTGTGCGAAATAATTTAATTGATATTAAACAATCATATCTATTATCATATATTATGTTATGTGATGCGTATGCTATGCTATGCTACGAATGTTATCATATATTAAGTATATTGATTATGATTGACTGATATTACTGATAGTATGTCAAAATTAAGGCATATATATTGTTTGTGAAGAATGTTAATTTGAATGTATTTGTTTATGATATATCCTTTAATATTGTTTTCGTGTGTTTGTAAATGATTAATTAACTGGTTTAATATTTTACTAAAATAAATATATGATTTAGTAAAGGTAGTGTGAATGTTGTGGTGCTAATAAACCTAATACATTCAATGGTTAAATGGTTTATTGTGTACATGTCTTAGTATTAATAATATACATTCGCGTGCACACTACATTATTAGTATTCATTTGTAAATTGGTATTTGAAAGATTCCATATCTTATCTAGTTATACTATTATTTGGATTTGCTTATTGAAGTTGATTTAATTTTCGGATTTGCTTATTGAAGTTGATTTAGTTTAAGTGCTTTGTATGATCATATGTTATTAAAGATCATGAGGATTTAATAGTCGTGTATGTTTCAAACAAACTTACACAAATAGTTGTTTGTAAATGACAAAAAATATTGTATCATAGAAGTTCATTATAATTCAATATGGTGACATGTTCATGCATATTTCTATGGTATGGCTTGTATTTTGTATGTATCATTTATTATTGTAGATATTATTAAGAGAACAACTAAACCAAAGATATTGTTTATTAATTATTATCACTATCATAAAAACGTCATACTCCTCGCATCTCATTATAAAGGTCGTAAGATATAAGATTGATAAATCTTATACGACTCAACTACTTCTCAATTGATGGTAAGCAAAGAGAACATTATTTACAAGGAAAAATCGATTAAATTATTTTCATTTGTTACACTGGAGACATATGCTCCTAAAGTAGCAATATCATTATAAGAGTTATGAAAAAATGAAATGATTTTATGCTCATGTGACCGAGTAAATAATGAAAAGCTATGAAGCTTGTTTTGGTTCTACTCCATTCCCAAAAGTGAATGTGGTTTTCTATATACATACGTATCATACGTTTGTATTATTTTAATAATAAGATGGACCACCAAAAGTGGCAAACTAAGAATAATGAGATGGACCACAAAAGTGGCAAACTAAGGAGTGATTGCATAGCGTGATGGTTTGAACTTTGAAGTTATAATATATTCTCTCGTATCATACGTTTTGTATTACATACGAGCAAGTCATACACATACGATCATAAATCGGAAGTTTATGGATCCTAATTATTTAATTAGTTGGCATGACCGGTTAGACCACACCGAGTCAATGATGATGTGAAACATAATGAAGAACTAGAAGATTCTTCAAGCTAATAATTAGCATGTAATGTTTTGCTCTTAAGGGAAATTTTATATTTGCCAAATAAAGTAGGGTGTGAATCACTAAGTATTCTGGAATAATTAAATGATATGTATATCCAAACATGATACCATTTAGTGTTTTTAAATCGATGCATCGTCTAAATGGTTATTGTAACACCTCGTAAAATCACGTCCAATGATGAGTTGACACGTGTACTAAACCCTAATAAAGTCAAACATTGACTATGAAGGACTAAATTTTGCGTAAAATCAAAAACTTTGATTATGGAAGGACTGGAAGTGTTATCATGCTTAAACTAAGCCTCGGAATAACCTCACACGATATTCGTATTCTCATATTAAGCCACTTGTTGGAGAAGCAAGACCGTTTGCATAATAAATCGAAAGTTTGCACGGCGAAGGGTTAGAAGCGTCAACATGTTTAATCTCTGAGTGACCTTTTATCGAACCCAAAACATTATTATATCTGATCATATTCTTGGGAATGCAAAACATTGGCCATTTAGGGCTTTAATGTCAATAAACAGCAATACGCACAAGTTTGTGCGTTAAAAAGGGTTAAAAGTGTCAATATGTTAATTCTTACCTCTGAATGACCTTTTAACAGACCCGAAGCATTGTAATATTCGATAATAATCTCGGGAATGCCCAATATGGATAACATAGGGCTTTGACGCAATAAAGCGGAAATACGCGCAAGTTTGTGTGTTAGAAGGACCAAAAAGCGTCAACATTTAAAACTACACCTTTGAGCGGCCATTTAAGCGAACTGGTGTGAACTGGAGTATCATAATACTCCATTATACTCTTAGGAATGCTTTTTATTAACTTTGTAAGGCTTTTACGCCATTTCGTGTTAATACGTGCAAGTTCGCAAATTAAAGGGTTAAAAGCGTCAATACGTCAAACTAGGCCTTTGACTGACACTTTTAACATATCGAGAAGTTTATGATGCTTGGTTTTACTCTTGGAGGTGCCTAATGTTGGAAATACAAGGCCTTGTGTGCTAAAAACATCGATTCGGATGAGTTCGGAAAGCCAAACATGACAACATTTGAAAGTTTTGGTGAGCTGTTATGGTCCTTACGGACCATATACAAGACCCTTACGGTCCGTATACTATTTCCAGTAACAGAATTCTTGAAAACCAGCTTTGGTTTGCCTCCTTATCTCACATATTTGATTCTAGGGGCTCTTAGATGGTTTTAATACTTGGTATTACACCTGTAATCATCTTGTAACTTCATTAAACACATGTCAATCATCCAAAAACTCTCCATCAACTATAAATAGAGATGGGTTTTTGTTGAAAACTTGCACTGTAACACCCATCTTAATTACTACTTGAATTTAATAATAATTCTTAAGGTTTTATATAAAAGATGTCTAATTTAAAATATAAGTTCTAAAAATAAAGTTCTAAGGTAACAAACATTAGTCAACTACCGACTAATTTAAACATTCATAAGTTGTTTAGCAAACTGTTTACATCATAACATCGTCTAAACAAAATTATTTTACGCGGAAGCTTCAAAAGTTCGTATTCGGTTCTTCATAAGCTTGCTTGACCGCCATCCGTATTCTTGCAATACCTAGAAACTGAAATGTTTACATAAAAACTAGTATTAGGGTTCTTAGAAGTATTACATAATCGAAACTACGATCAAAACGGATTCGATTAGCTATAATATGCAAAAATTTACAAAAATTCCAGGGTTCTACCGTAACTTACGGTATATACCGTAAGTTACGGTAGTCATTTGAAACTTCTGGTCCACCGTAAATCAGTAATGAACCACCGTAAACTTCTGATCTCTACCGTAAGTTACGGTGGGTACCGTAGCTTACGGTAGCCCCTGCAACTTTGTGTTTTGACTTTTTGTTTGTTTTGCCCAAACCCCATTCTCGGGTTTCTCATTCTAACAAACCACACACTGATTTCTCGTATTCTAATATGTCCTTTATTATCAATAACAATGATCAAGTAACCATATTATGATGCGTTAACCACGCATTGTTTGACTATCCGACCCGTTTGGCTCATCTACGGAATCCTCCATTACGATGACTACCAACGAGATTCCAACCAATTCTTGTCTTATTATACAATTTAGCGAATTCTATCACTTTAAGTCAACAAAATCTTTATTCTACAATTCTAATACACATATGCTAGTTATCAAAATTACCCAATGTAACAAGTCAAGTTACATACCTTCAAAGTAAGCCTTTCAAACGCGATTCGCCACCTGCTTGTCTGCTTGACGCTCCTGCGTCCTTTCCTATAGAGTTCATTTATAACATGTTTAGAACTCCCTTTAAACCATATATCGCGTAATACACCGAAACATCATAATTATGCGTTTCAACTTTGAATTTCAGTTTTAAGCCTTCTTTGAGGCATTTTCACAAACACTTTAAGGGCAGATTTTTACATGATTATATAGCAAGTCCCTAGCTTATCTTTTAACCCGAATTTCACATCAATCAACCTATTTTACATAATTGTTAGCTTCTAAAATTCTGAAGTCACTTCAAAATTGTCAAATTACACTAGAACAACACCCAATTTCCTAGTGTTTATCAAATTATTCATAACCCACTAATCACTTACTATGGTGTTCATAGATTTCATTAAAAATTCACATGATTTCACATGTGGTTGCCTAGGTTTCACTCCTAGACACTATATCTTTCTTATTCTACCCAAATAGCAAACATGCAACATAAAGTTTCAGATTTCCCAATTTCATGAGAATTTCAAACAGAGAATTAACACCAAATTTTACATACCTTGTAACCCCCTTGTGATGAGGATCACTAATCTATGTTCGGATTTTAATTTGGGACAGAAATTAGCCTTCAATTGATCAATTTTGTGTTGAACTAGGGTTTTGAGGAGGAGCTTGTGTCGCCCCTGTCTCCTGGTCGATCTCCACCAAACACAGACAAGAGTGTTTGTGTTTTATTTATTTTATTTTATTAATATTAGTTTTCATTTTAACACCTTTGGCCCTCCTACTTTCATTCTTTATTTGTTTTCACCCTTAACTACTCTTAAGTCTTTAACTAACTAGGTTAGTGTCATTCCTAGTTAGTTTATCTTACAAATTTATTTGCAAACTAATTGCAATTTAAGGAATTTGTATTTTCGGGATGTTACATGCACCATCTTCTTGAGTTCTTGCTCTCTATCTCAAATCAGAGGATCCTGAACATTGGAACCTCCTTCTGAGTTTATCTCAGTCCTTAGGACCACTTGTAAGTGTTCCTTTCATGCTTAGCTATTTTGTTTGGCTCTTAAAGCCGAAAAGTCAAGCGTTTGCGATAAACGCTTTGACTTTTAGATAGACCTTGTATGGTCGAGCCATGGTTCACAACGAACATGGTTGCGTGATCGTAATTAGGTAGGTGTTAAACCCTCAAAAGGGCACCTCCTAATTACCACGTTTACTTAGTTAATTGTCGGGTCAAAGTAACTAAAATAAAAGTCAAACGGGTCAGTTTTTTAATAAAAAATTCATAACTGATAATGTAGAGGCTATAAAATCAGTTTTATCACTTTAATAACTTGGTAAATATTAATTGAACATGTCTAAGCATCTTTGACTCGACAATTATTAGTTTAGGATCGGTTCGCAATCGAAAGTCGCAAAGGTTGACTTTTGCTTTGACTTTCAGTTCTGACCCGAATTAGCTTAGTATAGTTATGCCTTAGGGTTCCTTTGTGACCATATTATGTGTTAGTATAACCCTCTGAGGTTATACAACATGGTTCCTTAGAAATCCTAGTTCATTGCATGTTTCCGTTAAATGCTTAAAAGTTGACCATTATGCCCTTTTGATATTAAAACGAGATTTTTGAAAATGTGAGAGTACAAAAACCTTTATTACTGATTTATAAACATGTCCTCAAAATTTGACATCAGTTCATGGTCTAAAATGAGAGTTATGCACAATATCGTAAATGAAAACGTTTTTATTAATTAAACGACATTTTCGGCATAAATCCTATTTAAACCCAAATTTGGACACCAAATCTTTTACCCACTGATGTAATATAATATTTAGGGATTTTTGGAAATTTTTATTAAATTTTAAACTGATCATAACATAAGGTTCTTGCATTGATTCGGTAATTGACGATTATGCCCTTTTTGCTAATAAAATGAGTTTTACACATCCTTTACATGTCAAACCTTTTTCCACTGATTTTATATGATAAATAAGTTATTTTAAACTGTAAAGGCTGATCAAAATCTCAGATTTCTTTAATCATATACCGACTTTTATGCGATTTAGGCGCATAGTATGGTCTAAAACCATATCAGGCACCTAAGGCTTGTTACCCACTGATGTTATGAATCAATTTTTATACTTTAACAGTAAGTAAAAGTTTTGAACTCAGATTTCCAAAATTGGCCCTTTTAACATATGTGAAATGACCAAAATGCCCCTACGGTGCATAGTTGGCCATAAATGATAAATTTCACATAAATATGGTATCTTACTGATATAACTTATTAAAATTAATATTTCTACTGATTATTTTAGACCAGAACCTCAGGTTGCTATTTAACCTCTTTTATAAACTTTAAAATGACCAAAATACCCCTACGGGGCTTAATTTGATTTTAAATTCGTTTTGGGCATAATGGAAGGTATCCTACTGATATCACAACATATTTTGAGCATATTAACATGTGAAACCTGTATATGACTCATTTGGTTACCCGTTATGCATTTTTCGCGTTCGGTATGGTTTATGTAACTAGTTTGCGTAAATTAACCGAAACGGGTCAAACCTTATCATTTTCTCTTCAAAATCCAGAATGTGTTTAGTTTACCCTTATTATACAAGTCTTCATACTTTTCGGGTCTAAATCACATTCTAATCCGGTCTTCGCTTAATTTTGCGTTTTGAACCGTATACCTTTCTTTAAAGCTAACCGGTCTAAGTAATAACTTAAATAAGACCCGTTAGGAATCTAATAGGTTAATAAAACCTTCGTTCCAGATTGAGAGCCCTGGTAGAAGTACTTGTACTTGCTGATTGAATATACGGCTGAGAATAAAATTTCATTTTAGCTCAGGTAAATACTTTTAACTTATTTTCCCTTATACGGGCTTGGGGTACGGTATTTAAAATACCGCTTGGTTGGGTATTGAATCTTTAATCGAATAATGGTTAAAACATTAAGATAACCCGTTTAATCTGTTTTGTTTATGTTAAGCATTTGGGGGGGTTAATGACCATGTCCTTGATATCCTCGGCTCATTCATTGAAATGGTCACGACTTAAGCACGGGGTGTAGGCATACACCTGCCGGTGCGTATGTAAAAAGATAAACCCGCTCGTTGAGAATAACTCGCCGTGGGTATATTATGTGGTGTGTCTATTAATCTTTTAACCCGGTACTTCTAACCCGGGCTACTGAACGTATGACAAACATATAATTCTTTTACAAGATTATGTTTAAATAATTATCCCAAGTTATAAAAGAATTATGTGCCTTGTGCATTTAAATCAATTTTCTTAAACATTTTCAAAAGAGTAGTTAATTGTATTTACCAGTGTAAACTGACGTATTTTCCAAAAAGATTAAGTGACAGGTACTGTACGTAATTGGCTGGGAGCTCGGGGCGTTAATAAGGAATCTTGCAAGTTCTAAACGTCTAAAGTCTATTGAACAGTGTTTATATTTCTGTTTTAAGATCCGCATGTGGATCCATATACAACCGTTGTGTAATATTTTATTATACTTTCGAAAAGGTTTTGTATTATTATTACTTTTGACTTTCGTTGTGCATTGAACTGTGATTATTTGACTTTGATGATATCAATTACGTCACGATACTCCCCACCGGGCCCACCGGTAATATGTGGAAATATCGGGGTGTGACAGTTATCAAATCCACAACGTGAAGTTTGTGTGATTATGGCTTAACTAATGTGATAGAAAGCATATTGTTCCAGATTGGTATATTTATTTGGTAATAACAGTGAATTCAATTCCCAAGTGATTAATGATTATTGGAAAAAGTGTTGAACTTTTTGGTATGTTTATACACGAATTTTTGTTGAAGACGATCACCAAACGTCTACGATGGATTGCACAATCATGAGAGCAAAAGTTCATGTTTATACTTGAGTACATGTGATTTTGCAAGTAGTATCATTAATTCACATCATGTGGTAATAGTTTCTCCCCATTATAGTTGGTTTTTGGTCAGGAACCAAAGATGTCCCTTCTAAGATTTTGGTTGTGTAGTATATATTGAAATTGATCCACCACGATGCACAACGATGGGACCTTAAAAGGTGGTTGAGAATATATGATAACAAATAGAGACTTTCACGTTATATTGATTTATAACTCAATTGAATGATATCCATCTCAATGGATTAATATTCTCAACATCAAGGGGAGATAAAAAGCAGTTGGAAAAGAAATGAGTTGGTATGAATTATCATTGATCCTTAAAGCTAAAAGTGTGAACCAGAAGTTCAAATGATAACTCAATTACAAAGATTAGCGAATTTATTACCAGACACATTCACTGACCTTAAAAAGGTGACTATGTCACATATACCAACTGCTAATGCTCCAATTAAGATGATTGTCCCAGAAGGACAACCACATGTTTATAATGAGTCTATTGCACGTCTGAATCGTGGTAGACTAGTTGATTCCAATAATAAAGTTCCTCAAAAGTTGGAGCAACTAATTAAGATGGTCAAATCAAGGTTATATTAAAAAAGTCTCCTGAAGAGACATTAGACATGATGGTTCCAGAAGAACCTCAGGTACCTGAAATTAAAGAGATCTCGTTAATTTGTATCATATCTAAATATATATGGAATCAAATAAAAATCGACGTCGTTATACTTTTGTATATAAAATAGCGCTTGAAATGATAAAATGATAAGGATCAAGATTTAAGATCTACCTATGAATGAATATTAAGAAATGATTGGCCAAAATGGAAAGACGCAAATAAGGCAAAGTTGAATTCTCTAATGACATGGAAAGTATCTGGACCAACAGTACATACAACTGAAGTTGTAAAACATGTTGGATATAAATGGGCCTTTTATGCGAATTATGTGAAAATCGAATTGAGTGATATAAGGAAAAATTGGTGGCACAATAATTTTCGCAAAGACATATGATTGATTATGAGGAGACGTATTCTCCAGTGGTGGATGCATTGACTTTCCAATATTTTAATAGTCTGGTAATATAAAGAGAGAGAATTGATATTCGTCTTATGAATGTTATTTATCATTTGATACTGAGAGTTTACATGAAAGTCCCGAAGGATTAAATTATGTAGGTCATGTAAAGTAAGTTCTCGAGAACAATGTGATCATTGTATACATATTCGGATTTTGAATAAGTTATGATTTTTTACATGTTGGATATAATTGAAACTCCTGATGAGTTTCTAAAGCAATTGGGTGCTTAAAAGGTTAATTGAAACATCTTAACGATGTAATACTTGTGCACCAAGAAACGTACATAGAAACTTGTACCCAGTGATTGTGATATCTTAATAAATAGTGTACACGCATGGTACAATTTGGATTTTGAAGATAAAAGCAAATGTTCATGACACTTTTGCATATGATATAGATATCTATGTGTTATATGGGTAAGTTTATGTAGCAAAACTCATGAAGAGTGAATGCACATGTATATTTGGATAAGATGGGTAGAATTCACTCATGGATTGATAATGCCAGAAGCGTTGATACAAAAACCTCAAGAACGTACTATATGAAGTTGACAAAATACGTATGAGCTAAAATAGTTGGGTCAAGTGTTGTACAACTCGAGATATTCGCATTAAGAGGGATATAAGTTTGATTAAATTAGCCATATTCTATGAACATTCTACTTTTAAAAGTTCACTATAATCGCAATTTACAGTAATGATGTCTAGGCATCATCGAGAGAAATTGTCGAGCTTTTATAGGGAGAATTTTTTAATGACCTTGGCACGGTCTAATTATTACTCGAACTGCAGTTCGAGTATATATGTAATTATATTTTACTAATCCCTCAAGTACATCTAGAAGATGATGTTTAGATATTTTAGTATGGACATAATTGAACCTTAAAGTATGTTAAAGGTTGTTAAGTCATTTTTTATAAGAAATGACTATTATCATCTCCTACCAAAGTAGGGATTCTCATTCCAAAAGTACCATGACTAAAGTACAATTGTGCATTAATATTTCTTTCTATTTATGCATAATATATTTTTCTTATTTGAATTTATCAACATGATATAGCACATGTCCAATGAGGAGACATTTGAATGGTAAATCAGATATGTCGATACCTTAAAGATAAGAATGATATGTGTTTATATTTTACTAACCTATGAAAACTAGTTTCGTTAGTCTTGTAGATGTAAAGAATGTAACACAACATAATAGTGGATCTTATGGTATTTGTTTGCAAGAGGAAGCACTAGAAGTCGCACAAGAAGATTTTACAACATTACTCAATATAAAGTATTGCACTTCAAGGCATCAAACAACAAATTATTCTACAAAAGTTTTGAGTAACATTTGAGGAAGATGGACACATGTTACTTAAAGGATACATATTATAATGAGGGGAAGATTTGTTCAAGTTGCACTCTTTTTCCCTTAACTAAGTTTTGTCCCATTGGGTTTTCTTAGTAAGGTTTTTAACGAGGCAACATACCTGATCCAGAAGTATCAGAATTAGAAAATACGCGTTGCACTCTTTTTCCCTTAGCTGAGGTTTTGTCCCACTGGGTTTTCCTAGCAAGGTTTTTAACGAGGCAGCATCACCAAGCGTATTAAAGGTATGTGGATAGTCAAGGGGGAGTCTTATGAATGTATCATTTATATGGTGACTCTCCACATACATAACTCCTATCTCTTTAATTTCTTTTTATTAATGTATGTGCCTATATATAGAGAGAGAGGCATTTGTATATGGTGTATATAGATTAATGAATAAGAATTCTCCATGTTCTATTCTCTACATAATTTTATAGTTTTGTTCTCATGTTTATATACTTATATATTGGTTGCTAATAGACCGCTGTTTTACAACAAATCCAATAAATAAACAAAGTAAAAAAAATAAAACAAACAAGTAATCTTTATAATTATTTTTAATCTTGTGTTTATAATTTTCTAACTTTTTGTCACTTCGGTATGTAATTTTGATTTCATTTTTATCAAAAGAAATAAACCTAAAATGAGATGAATCTATTCTTAGGATATTTTTGTCAAGAAAACAAGTAATGTACATATTTTAAACCTAAATGTACAAGCTACAAATGTACGAATATATTGGATATAGTTATTAAAATATTGGAAAATGGAAAAAAGGACAGTTCAAGTGAGTTCATCTTATCCGAACAACTTACCGCTGCAACTTTTCATCTACCGGAATTTTCGTTTCCATCGACCGCAAAACCTTCATTTTATGTCATCTTCACCTACATAGATCCACCCCTGACATATACGAGATCATTTAGGGCATTTTTTTAATTAAAAAAACGACCCGACCTTAACTAGACACCACCGCCCCGACCTCCCGGATCCTGGCCTGACCTCCGTGTCGATGTTGAAACGGATTAAATGCAAGAACCGGCATGGTGATGCTTCTAGCTCCGGCCTGATTTGTAACTTTGGCCATTAGTTGTAAATCGTATTGGGTGGTAAGGGTGTGCAAAAAAAAACGAATTAACCGAACCATAACCGAATTTACCGACAAAACCGAACCGAAAAAACCGAACCAAATAAAAAACCGGTGGGTTGGTTAATGGTTTTTTTGAAAACCGAAAGTAGCGGGTCGGTTATGGTTATCATTTTTTCCATACCCACAATAACCGAACCAAACCGACATGTAATAATTTTTTGTAGGATTTAGGACATTTCACCATATTTTTAATATTTGATGTTGTTTATTGAAGATTTTTAGTATTTATTGGTTTTTCGTATCGTTTTGTGGTTTTGGTTGGATGTTTATTTGAATTTATGGAATGTATCATATCACTTTATTTCAATATTCGATAATAATTGGTATTAATATTATAGATTATATGTATTTTTTATACTATGTAATATACTACTATATACAAATATGCAATGACAATTTATTTCATGTTAAAAAAATTAAGTTATTTTTAGCTAAGCTAAATACACGGTTAACCACCCATAACGGACCCGCTAAAACCATCAAAACCGAATAACCATAACCACCATAACCGATCGATTATGGTTATGGTTATCCATTAACCGACATCGCGGTTATGGTTATGGTTTGATCCATTTCTAAAAAACAATTAAACTTATGAGTAACAAACAGTTAAAAATAAATCAATTTATTAATGGCCTTTATATTGTTATAATTCAGTTCAATTAAAACAGTCCAGAAAGGTCCAAAAATATGTCGCACAGTTTAGGGTTCCAAGTAGGAAACCGTACAGTCCAAAATACTAAACCGCACAGTCCAAAGGCCGCACAGTTCAAAATTTCAGTCGTACACTTCAATGATGAACCCGCACAATTGAAGAGGATCAATGTCCAGCCGCACACTTGAAACAAAGGTCCAATTTATTGATGTCGCACACTCCAGGAAGTTCAGGATAGGTCGCACAGTCCAAATTTGAACCCGTACACTTCAATAGAGTCAAACAAGGTCGCACAGTTGGAATAGGTGAACCCGTACACTTGAATAAGTTCAAATAGGTTGCACAGTTTAAATAACTGAACCCGCACACTATCAAAAAGTCCAAGTCAATCCGCACAGTCCAAGGTCCAAATATGAAGGTCGCACACTTGCTTTGTTGTCGCACACCTTTAATTGGACAGCACAGTCTTAAAACTTGGGCCGCACAGTCGTTTATTTGGGCCTGTACACTCTCTAATGGCCCAATCAATGATTCCAACACAGTTTACTGCCCGCACACTCGATTTGGTTGTCTCGTACACTTGTAAATGGAAACTAAATCACTAATTTTCAAACCAAATCTCCGAAAAAATTCGGAAATTCAATTTTTCCAGATCTTGTTCGATGATTTTCTTCAACCAAACTTTCTGAAAAAACCTGCAAACACAATTAGTCTTGCACAAAAACAGATCAAATCCCAGTTTTAATCAAAAATCTTTATGAATTTTATGATAACCTTTGAACAAAAAACCCAGAATTTTTTAATGTTGAGAACAGTTATTGAATAGAAAATTTCGAATTATGATTTTGGTTTCAACTTTCTGTTGTTCAATTGTCCAAAATCTAATGTCAAAAACCTTGTTTCGATTTAATGTTGTATCATAAACAAGCTGGGATTTATCGATGCAGTATGATCAGTTTGTCAAAGCACACACAGGTCAGTTTTTCAAGAAGAAAAACCTGCACAATATGCTTCAATACAAGAGAAATCAGTCGAGTAAAAATATATGTATTGAACAGTTTCAATCAAAACAGAAAACCAAACCTTTTCTAGTTATATTCGAGTCTTCGAACAGCAGCAAACACACGTCCAATCTTCAAGATATCCGATCCAACCGAGCCTTCGTGAGACTACTAAGGCTCTGATACCAATTGTTAGTCCAGAAACACTTAACAATCGGATATCACGACACCAAACAAGTAGCGGAAATACGAGAATGATGTAGAAGATTGAAAGAGAATTGTATTGATTCAAAGAACAAGAGCACACGATCACAGCCGATCGTCTGGTACCCAAGTCGCACAAAACACAAAGTTATGGCTAGAATCAACAACAAGGAACACCCTATTTAATTATAGATAATTAGATACATAGGATGCCCTAATACATTGGGCTAAGCCCATACCCGTTCGACCATTAAATCACCAAACAAGCCCACTATTCTAATTGAACCCAAACAAAACAAGTAACCCAAGACAAACATAAACCTAAACTAGTTTATGCCCTTACATGAATGAAGGATGTGAAAAAAGTTACTGTAATTACTATTATTATTATTTCATAAATTTTCTATAAATATTTTATATATAAATATAAGTTTCACACTTAGATTGTCAGACTAAATAAGGAGTACATATAACTTAGGTATCCATAATACATGAAACTTGACTACAACAACAAACAGATTTGCAAGAAAAATGAAATGCAATAGTTATTGGTTATTATGCCTTGATTGTGACACAACACAAGCATAAACCAGATGGCTTAATCTTTGAAGTCTGCCATTCTGAGCCAGTAGTTGCATTTGGGTCATACATTAATGTGTTAGCTCCTCCTTGTTCTTCTTCAAGTGAGAAAAGCAATAACTTATCTTCGATAATTCCAAACCGAAACCCGACCCTCGAGCTTCCAGTAACCGGGACCCCCACCATTTTCCATGAGCCGTCTTCGGGGTTAAAAATAGCGAGTTTTCGTTGGTTTTTCCATTCTATACAAAATAGTTTTTTTCCAACTACAGCATGAGCGGTCACCATCACACAACCGTTTTTCATTTCGCACCATGACTGCTCTATCGGGTTGTACACGTCAACAAACCTAGTTCAACGCGTATTCAAACAATTATTACTTTGTTGTGTGACTGTGTTTTGGTTGTATGATAACAAGGTGGTTTGATAGATTCTGACTATTTAAAACCAATTTTAGCTGAATTTATGGATAACAGTAACCCGTTTTGAACAGAACCCACAACTATCACTACCAAACCCGCCCGTTTAATGCCTCTACACTTTAACGGTCGTCTCTTATGAAATACAAGTGATGAGATAAACAAACCTTGAGTTTCCAATGGTGAAACTTGACCGCCCGCCCATAACGTAGAGTTTACCCTCGAACCCGCATGCAAAACAACCCCAACGTGGGCGGCGAAGCGATTCGATTAATGTCCACTTGTCGGTTTCTGGATTATACACCTCAGCACATGAGAGAGAATCTCCATCCACCCCATAACCACCAACTGCATAAACCATACCATTTACTTCTGCACATGCAAAATCATATCGAGGCACGTTCATGTTGGAAATCTTGCTCCAGCTGCAATCACAGATTTAGGAGGTCATATGCATTACAAAATACAAACAGACTTTGAGCGAATTTCAACCAGTCCCACATTTGACCCGTTTGAGATAAAACACAACCCAAATCGAACCATTCATAAATATACGAGTCAAAATTACTAACAAGATAAATAATCGAGTAAAATGTCATTTTTGTCCTTGACGTTTGGCCAGTTTTGCGACTTTCGCCCAAAGGTTTGTTTTCCCGCATCTGAATCTAAAAGGTTTGAAATCTTGTCATTTTCATCCGACTCGTTAACTCCATCCATTTAAGTTAGGGGTATTACCGTCTTTTTTGACATTTTTTTATTAAACTAAAAACACTATAAGAAATAAAGTTAACAAAGGTGGATCTTTATTCTTTATAGTGTTTTTGTTTAATAAAAAAATGTCTAAAAAGTATCCAGATGCAAAAAAACAAACCTTTGGACGAAAGTCGCAAAAATGGTCAAACCTCAGGGTCGAAAATGGCATTTTACTCTAAATAATCGAACAAACCTGTTAAGACAAGAGTCATATTGGTACACATCAGAAGAAACCGAACCAACACCAGCAACCATCGAATACCCAGCCATAACAATAAGCTTCCCATTAACAACCACAACCCCAAAGCCCGCTATCACGGGGCCTGGCATCCGAGGTAAGACTGCTTGTTTATTTCCAAAACAATCCAAGACCTCCCAGTGGGTCCCATCTCCGTTAGTATCCATACTCAAAACATAAATCCATTCTTCAACTAAACCAGAAAGTCTCCTAACAATAATAAACTCCTTGCTTTTAATAAAAGACCTCCATCTCCTTGACACATTTCCCATTGTTGGAAAGTATGTTCTTGGGACAAGGGCAAGACAGTACTTTGCTATATCGTCGGGCAGCCCGGGCAAGATCGGGCAGTCAAAGTCATCGCCAACTGAATGTAAACAAGCATTGGTCTTCTGGACAGATTTGGAGATGTGCATACTTTGGTTTGTGACACTAATCTCTCCACTTACAGATGCAGGCATGTTAAGGTGCTAAAGGCTAGAGTTGATCAGTTTGTTCTTCTTAATTAGAAGAAATGAATGTGAAAGAAATTGAAAATTTAAGACTTCTATTACAAAACTTCATGATACCCTTCGCTTATGGATATCTTACGGGTCCAAGAAGTTGCAGTACTGATCACTTGAGTATTAAAAGCGGTTGATTTTTTGAGTCTAGTCGAATCTGGTTTAAAATCCATGCCAGTTGTCCTATTTCTGGAGTAATAACTTGTATTTGTTTCACCACAAAAAACACAAAGTTCTAAAGTTTCTGACTTGCTTCTAACCTTATGCAGTGAGTGATCTACACATATTAAGTAAAACCATGAATTAAAAATCACAAAACAAAAAGAAAGAAAGAAATGAACATTGCACGAGCCAAAATGGGCAATATTGATACGAGTGGAGTCGGGTTTGGTTGACCCAGAATACTTTTTGTCCATTTTTCGAATAATAGCTAGTGCCACATTATTACAAAATTATAACTCCAATGATAATCAAAACTTTTAATAAAATGACTAACGAAGTTTAAGCATCGAATTTAGACCATGGCCGACCGTCAACCCGATGGTGCCACAATTTGACCCATTACCTTTCAACCTTTTTTCTTAAGTTAACCCATTTGTGTCGTTTCCTAACAACCTAGTTTTTAGCTTCGCCCATTTGACTCATTAGAGATAAAGTTAGCCTGCACCGACCCATTCAGAAGTAAATGGGTCGTAATTGCCTCCTTTAGGTAAAGCCATTACTTCTCAAGTTCAAGACCATTATCCGGGTACATATTTGATGATGACGGTTGTATCGATTTTTTTAACAGGGGTTGTCAACTTTTTTTTCTCGAAAAGAAAGTGTATCAAATTTGAATATAAGAATATTTTTTGTTTGACCACAAGAGTCAAAGTATACATAGAAGATGAAAAGGAACAATAAGAAATAGATTAATACCAGTCAAGGCCATAGAAATTGGCTTAACCCCCCTGTAACTTCCATTTTATCTAGATGTGCACAACCACCTACAATGAAACAAAAAAGTTGTTAAATTAGTGCTATTTGTAGGATATTATCAGTCCATAAGGTAAGTAATTACGCCAATAATTATCATATTCCTTCGTTAATTATGTGACATGATTAATCAATGAAACTAGTCTTAATTACTCACTCCCTAAATAAAGTGCAAAATTTCACACATGATTCTTATTTGCTACAAGCTCTATAACAATACTAAACCTATAAAAGTCTAAAACGTTAAGACTATCAAACACAAGCCACCTACCTTGCCAAACACCCAATAATGAATGAATAATTAAATACAAAAGGGAACTATGAAAGTCCTGTATCCACTAAACTTGCATTACAGCTCAACAATCGGACTGGATGTCGGATGATTATGTAAATATTATAAAAATAAATCACAAATTTTACACAAAAAAACAAATGAGAGGGAAAAAGGGGGATACTACTATATCACTCCGGTTTAGGATCAAATACAGAGGGGTCCTAAAAATAAGAAGTGTACAAAGGCTCCTAAAAATAAACCTACTACACCAAAAAAAGGGGGGATGCTACTATATCACTCCGGTTTAGGTTCTTGAACACTTGTCAGTCTATAATGCCTTCTTACACTTCTTATTTTTAAGAGCGTTTGTAGAATAACTTAACCCATATCAATCCTAGACGTGAGTAACATTTCAAAAAGGTAAATCTACAGCAACCACTAACTTAGGCCTTTTTTTCTCATACTAGAAATACTTATCTTCATCAAATGAAAAATCTAAACAAGTTTAACCATAACTTAGGTGATTATCAACCATTTATCTTCTAAAAAAGACATATATTTGACTTAGGGGTGTGAAAAACCGAATTGACTGATTAAACTGAACCAAATAAAAACCGGTGGGAGTCTCTCCGAAAACGGAAAGTAGCGGGTCGGACACTCGGACCGGTCGGTTATGGTTATCAATGTTTCCATACCCACCATAACCGAACCGATCCGGCGTGTAATAAAATCTTTGTCAGAGTTAGGACTTTTTACCATTTTTTAATATTTGATGTTTTTGGTAGTTATGGGTTATTTCATATCGTTTGAGTTGAATTTTCTATGAATTTATGAAATATATCATGTTACTTTGTTTGAATATTCAGTAATAACATTATAGATTATATGTATTTTTAATACTATGTAATAACAATATGTTCCATGTTAAAAAAGTTGAGCTATTTTTAGCTAGGCATAAATTAACAGTTAACCACCCATAACCGACCCGCCATAACCTTCAAAATCAATTAACCAAAACCACCATAACCAGTCGGTATGGTTATGGTTATCCATTAGGCCACAGGGGGCGGTCAGTTATAGCTCCGTGATGGCCATGTATAAGGCGTTAAACTTCCGTGATGACCACCGCCACTGATTAGTTCAACGCATGATGAATGGTTAAATGTCCACGGTCGTTATTTTTATCAAGCGTGTAAAATGGTGGATGTGAGGGGGTGTGGGGGTTTATTGTTAGGTGTTGTGAGTGATGACCATTGCCACTAAAAAAGGATGTGAGTGATAGAATAGTGGCTGATGACATGGCAGGAGTTGATTGGATGCTTGTGAGTGATAGAATTCTATCACTAGTGACCACCCCCACTCCCCTTAACCGACATCGCGGTTATGGTTAAACCAGGGGGTGTGGTGTACTGCCCATGGCCAACTCAGCAAGTTTGGCGCCCTATAGCACTCCTCCTCCATTTCCCGGCTGCCAAATGGGGCGCTATGGGCGTGAAAGAGGAGAGAGAGAGTAACAACCAATCAGATTTCTTTTTTTATTTTTTTCTTTTTTTATATATAGTAAATTGGGGCTTTAAAAGGCTTTATTCAACACCGTGCAAATTAACAATAACGCCCCTCGATTATGTATCGCCTACCTGCCGTAAGGCCATGCGTAGTCATAACGCCCCTTTGTGGGCGTTATGCGACACGTGGCGTGACACGTCAGCAAGGGGCTTTATGGGGCGTTATGCAATTTGAGGCCGTAGTCATAACGCCCCCGCCTAATCATTACACACTGAAATTCCGGCTTCTTCTCCGGCTTCTTCTCCGGCCTTCTTCTCCGGCCAAACGCACTAAAAGTCCGGTTATGGGACACAAACACAAAAACAGAGCATCCTCTGCACCAGAAAAAAAAAATGCAGGGACCAAGTTCTCCGGCAACAGTCTTCTTCTCCGGCAACAGTCTTCTTCTCCGGCAACCAAATTCCGGCTTGTTGTCCGGCCTTCTTCTCCGGCTTCAGGTCTTCTTCTCCGGCCTTCTTCTCCGGCTTCAGGTCATCTTCTCCGGCTTCAGGTCTTCTTCTCCGGCTTCAGGTCATCTTCTCCGGCTTCAGGTCATCTTCTCCGGCTGAAATTCCGGCTTGTTCTCGGTCTTCAGGTCCGATTTGCGTTATCCAAGGTTTGAAAAGCACCCCCATGGCGCCGCGATAAATCTCGCGCCTCCCCCAAATTTTTGAAACATGGCGCCGATGGTTTTGGTGTTCCCGGCGTTTTTGGGGCGCTATGGGGGTTATACCGCCGGGCATACCGCCCACTACGCAAGGACTAATAAGGAGCTTTACACCACACCACCCAGTCTTATGGTTATAGGACAAAACCTACCCAAACCGACACACACCCCTAATTTGACTAATGGATCTTAATTATCAGTCATTTGACGACAAAAGTCAAAACAAATTCCTACCTTCAATAAATATAATATTTACTGCATATAGAAGCCCCCAAACAATTAGGATTCTTGTTGACAACAAAATTCAAAAAAAGAAAACTAAGATGACATTCGTGTCCAGATATTCCTTCAAAAGCTAATTCAAAAGGAATTGCATCCACAAATAAGCACACATCCAACTAACAGATCTTTTGCAGATATATAAGAAAATATATCTAAGAATTAGAACTGATTCAATGGCAAAAAGAAATCACAACCAATGGTAAAAAACTAAAAACCAAAGCATGTATTTTTTTTTTTTTTTTCTAAAAAACAAGAAATTGTTACCTGAACAAGAGGAGAATTTGAGGGGATTGTGTGTGTGTTGTGATAGGAGTGAATAATAATAAGATGATATGGGTATGGATATATAGAATAATATTTTGAGAGATCAGACCCACGTCAGTAGTGTCGGGTTTGAAGATTGAGACGAGAATTGGGTAACGACAGTGACTCGAATTTTGTGCCGCTTTTAATAATATGGCCAATCAACATATGGGAACAACGTGGTGCTGCTGCTGCTTTATCGTCCATTTTTAATTTTAATCTATTTGTAAAAATATCTACGCTATTCACCTCTTAGCCGCATGGTATTTGTGAAAAAACAGGAACAATAAAGTCTTTAACGACACGAGCACAGAACCAAGCAAGCTTGTGAAAGAGATTAAAGAGGAATCGTTTGACTGGATAAGCTGATTAAGGTTTACCGGGATAACATGGCTTGAGTGGAAGGAATTCTCGTTTCTAAATTAACTAGTTCTAAGTGATGTGTTTTGTCTCTTGATTGATTTTTCTCTATGTAGGTTTTTTAATCTTGATTGTGCACTTGAGCTGTAAAGATCTGACCACATAGCATCTTGCTATGTGTCGTTTTTTTTATGGTTGATGAATAAAGGTTCCGTTGTTGTTGTTCAGAAAAAAAATATAAAATAAAGAATTTCATGTTTTTTTTTTATTCCTGACTATGCGAAGGAGGTTTAAGATTTTACGATTTAATTCACGAATATTTGGGTGGAGGGTTGAGTTTAATTCGCAAAGTTATTAAAGTTAAACTGTTGTTCTCCTAGAGGTCAAGAGTTCGAGCTCCGTCAAAGATGGATTTGATGTAATTAAAGTTGCTCAAAAAAATAAAAAATAGCGAATGTTTTATAATGGTTAATGAATCGGTTGTTTTATCTTTTATTTGAGGTTGTTTTATCAGGTTTATGTGTTACATAGCTGAATTGGTGTCAAGGACTAGATGGACTTTATAATTAATCTTTTATTTTTTTTTCAAATTACGTAAACTATAAATACTATTTAGAGAAAAATGCAATTTGCGTCCCTGTGGTATGTGTGAAACATCAACCTGAGCCCCTAAATTCATTTTTTGGTTTTTTGAGCCCCTGAGCTTATAAATTCATAACACTCTGAGTCCTTCCGTATGAGTTCCGTCTGTTTGACTGTTTGACTATTGTGAAATGTCCTTTATACCCTTAATGATACACATATATAATCCCTAATTCCCTAAACATCACCAGACCTTTTTTTCATCTCAGCATTTCATCAAACACCTGGTGGGGCACTTCTTGAATCCAGTCAACTCATCTTCTTGATCGGTTTTTTGTTCTTGTTCACTTCAAATTTGTGATCTTGTAATACCCTTTATACTAACATTTCAATCAAACATCACCGGACCCTCATTTCTCACCTCAACATTTCATCAAACACCTGGGGGAGACCTTATTTTCTTACTTAAATCCAGTAAAATCGTCTTGTTGAACCTTGATTTAATGAAAGGGGAATCAAAGACTTACTTCCGGTTGAACACCGGATCCTAGATTCCGGTGATCGGGCTCGGAACATGGCAGAGCGGCGGTGGGTTTTGTGTAGAAGCTGTGAAAACAGCGATCTCAGTAGGTTACCGTCACATCGATTGTGCACATCTGTACGGAAACGAAGCTGAAGTTGGGGAAGCACTAGCTGAACTTTTCAAGAATAATTGGGTAAAAAGAGAGGATTATGTCAGGGTGTCTCTTAAGAATCTTGGGGTGTCATATTTGGATCTTTACTTGATGCATAGGCCTGAAAGTTCTGCACTTGGTGATGCAACTGACCCGCCTGCGAATTCGGGTAGCGAATACAGGCGAGTAAGTTGAATTCAACATGGAAGTCTATGGAAAGGTTGGTTGAATTGGGCCTTGTTCGGGTTGAGTAATTTCGATAGACCACAGATTAGAGAAGTGCTTAAGTTTGCTAAGATTGTGCCTGCAGTTAATCAGGTTGGTGTTTTGTTCTTGTTGTGAACCATAAATTAGGGCTTAATACTGAATTTTGGGGTTTTTAGAAGGGAAAGAAATACAAAAGACGGTCTTACCCCTGGCTCAAACAGTCAAACAGACGGAAGACAGACGGAAGGACTCAGACTGTTATGAATTTATAAGTTCAGGGGCTCAAAAAACCAAAAAATGAATTTAGGGGCTCAGGTTGATGTTTCGCACATACCACACGCAAATTGCATTTTTCTCTACTATTTATATGAATATTTTGAAGAAAGAAAAAAAAAGATAAATTGTTGTATTCTAACATAAATACATTTTTAGTAGAGTCGGCAAAGATTCTTTCATTTTTTTCTCTAATTTTACACATTTCCCTCTTGAACTATATGAAAACGGCCACACTTAAACAACCTGTTAGTTAACAACTGTAACAACTTAAAAATAAACCAGGCTATACAATCAGCCCAACACGGATCAGTCCAATAAACAAACATATGAATGAGAATATTAATTCTGTTCTTTTAACATCCCCCTTCATTCATATGTTTGAAAAGAGATTAGATATGTATTATAATGTTTCGGTCATTTGTTAAAGAGATTAGATGTGTATTTATAACGTGAATGTCATGTTGATTTTTTTTTAACGGCAACACAGCCAAGCCCAAAATAAAATCACAAAGGGCATTTGATTAATTTCCTTTATGGATTTCAAGGCTAGCTTTTTGAAACCTGTCTTTTAAATAAAAGTGTCGGCTCTATCGTCCAAGCGAAACTTTTCCTTTAATAGAATTTTATACTTTGTAAGCATCATCTTTTACTCTTTTAGGCTCCAAAATGCTTTTTGCCAAGCATAATTTTGTGACTAGTAACGATTTCACAATAATAATCGAATTATTGCTAGCACGTACCCAAGTTAGAATCCAACTTCCTCTAGTTTTTTTATTTTAATATTTTAAGAGTCACATGTTTAGCGTAAAGTGTGTTTCACCTGAATAAACAACTGGTCGGTCGGGTATCAGTCAAGACAGATTCAGGTAAAAGTGAACTCGGGATCAAAAGTAGATGTTTTAAAAAATATCACTCTGGTTCGGGTAAAAACCAGTTCGGACTAATACTAATTTGGCTTGAAATGAGTATTGGCATGGTTGATGGAGACCCCTACCAGAAAATGAAACTACGATTGCAGGGCAGCTAGTGGCGACGACGGTGATGGTGACCGCAACAGTGGTGTCGGCAGCAACAATGGTGCCAGTGGTGATGTCAAAGAAATAGGCTGATTCTAAACGCACCCCTCCCCCCTCCTGTTTATACCCCCCTTGTGAGAGGAAAATTGCCAGTCCCACGCAGGCCCCACCTGTAAGTATGTGAGAGGAGAGGAGTGTAAAAAGTAATTAGAGGGTGTAGAAAGTAGCACCCAAGAAATATTATGGGTGTGACAACAATGAACAGTTTTATGAGTGAAAAACGGACAATTAATTTGAGTCAACCAACTTGACTTGCAACTACAGAAGACCCACATGAACCTACATATAATTTCTTTTTTACCCAAATCAACTCATAAATTGGTGTAGAGGAGGGTAGCATTTGGCGTACAAATATATGTATCTTAGATGATTTTCGTGTTGACGCACCAACATGACCAATTTAAGACCCCTATTTCCCTCTTGTCACATACTCATACTCATTGCATAAGACTAAAAAGAATACATCCAAAAATAAATATATTAGGCACCAATACAGAAATCTCCAACAAAATTTTTGTTCACAAGTAGAAGCCAAAAACGACAAAATTAACCCTGATAATAGTTTTGAAAGGTTTTTTTGGTTAAAATTAAATAAATAAGCCATAGATTAAATCTGAGACTACTTCGACTTTGCCAGTTGTGATTCCGCCTGCAAAATTCAGACTCAAAATTAGCAAAACTCTCAGAAATTGGGTGACTTAACTCGTAGCTAGCAACTCGCTCATAACTTAGCTAAAACGGAATTTGAACGAACTAGGTGACTAATGTAAACTAACAAGCCAGATATGGCTTCCATCTGATTCTTATATATTAATAGTTTGGTCAGAGATATTTAAGTTTGTACAATTAAATGTTGTTAACTTGTTATTTAAAACTTGTCAAAAAAATTGTAGTGACCGCCAAGCTTGAACGAGCTCAGGCCCGAGCTTCATACGGAAAAAGAAATAATTTTAGAAAGAGGTCATGTTAGATAACCCCTAACATAAATATCATTAATGAAAATGGTTAATAAATAGATAGTCAAAACTATTTGATTTATGAGTTTCAGATTAAACTGAAAACTACTAGTAATGTTGATAATAAATAAACTACAAGTGAAGCACTCTAAGAATGGGGGCAAAAGGGTTACCTCTTTTTTCACAGGCTCTTCCTTTTCGGATAAAGTCAGCTCAATATGACACGGAGATGACATATAAGCTGCAAAACAAATTTTCAACTCCAGTTAAATAAACTTTCATTATAGACACTTGTACATTGTGCTTTAGCTGTTCTTTCTCTCTCCAACTAAATCACAAACGCACTACGTACAAGAATATTATGTAGTTCTCGTGGTTCTCTACGTAAAATTGGTCCTGTATTATCCTAAGCATACAAAACTAAATCACAGAATACTTACGATTAATTCTTCCATGAGCTCGGTATGTTCTACGCCTTTGCTTTTGAGCTTGGTTCACTTGAATGTGTGAAATGAAAAGTGCATCAACATCCAAGCCTTTAACCTTCATTCAACAGCAAATATTATAGTAACAAATTCAATCCATTGATTATGACTTGCATCAATTTGGGTTGTGTTTTATCCCAAATGAGTTGAGTGAAAAAAAACAAGTTCAGCAAAAACCACAAGTCAAATTTCACCATATATGTGTTTTTAATGCACACAGCCAACACAATTATTCAGATATTTATTCTTTCAGTCCCAAAATAATCGTTTAAAAACATAACTTTAGATAATGCAAACTTATAAAGCTTTCCATTAACAAAATACATAAAAAAATACCTTTAATGAGATTAAGAACAAACTTTTTTGGCAAACTAGTTAGATTAAATTATAATAGCAAATAAGATTAAAAGAAAAAACTTACTAGTATCCATTTTTGAAAATGTATACTATTTTTAAACAAAAGAGTAATGTACACGGGTGGTCCCGATGGTTTACCCAAATTTTGGATTTGGTCCCTAGCTTTCCAAAAGTACACGAATGGTCCATGTGGTTTTCACTTTGTAACACGGTTAGTCCCTAGCCAACAAATTTAAAGGTTTCAGCATGTCCAAGTTAGGGACCAAATGCGTTTATAAAGTGCAAACCACAAGGGACCATCCATGTGACTTTTGGTAAAGTTGTGGACTAAATACCTTATAAAGTGCAAACCACAGCGACCATCACTGTACTTTTAGAAAGCTAGAGACCAAATCCAAAATTTTGATAAAACACGGGGACCATTTGTGTACTTTACTCTAAACAAAATAAATAGAAGGTAAACACTAAACAATATATTTAATGCCTCTATATAGAATTAAATACATTTCTTTTAATAAAAAAAGAGAATTTCATCTTTCAACATAAACCCAAACCCTCCAACATACCTCAGCATTGCTTTCAGCATTTTTGAGTAAATCCAAAATAAATTTTGCTGACTTGGCAGGCCACCGACCCTGACCATTAGAGTGTCGGTTTTTTGCCTGAGCTGTACGCCCAACACCCCTACAAAAACGAGTGAACGGTATAGCCTGTTTGTGGGCCAGAACGTCCTCCAAATATCTTTTTGCCTTGATCAAAGGCAACTTTCTGATAGCATGCGCCGTTTCTCTCGTGTTCTACAAAAATTCAAAAAAAAAATTAATAGATAGCTAATAACAATTGTTTTTCTTTATTTGTTAACGCTTGTTATCAATGTGACGTTTATATGAATTGCAAAACAAATAAGACAGTAATTAAACTCGACATCCCCAGACACCACTTAAGATACGCATTTAATAGCCATCAAGATAATCTGATATCCGCTTAACGTTATGCCAAACTTTTATATATGTATACATAAAAATGAAATAAAAACAAAAGCATAACATAGAATTAAATCTCCAACTTGCATTCTGTTATATGGGATTGTCATAACTAGCTATAAAGGCTAAAATAAAATGTATAAAACTAGGTTTTGAATCTTCTAAGTTCTAACAGAAAGACAGACCTTTGATAAAAAAAAAGGAGTCTATGATAATAAATGTGAGATGCATCACAAAAGTTTTAGGTTTGTGTAAAAATGTATGTATTATCAATTCCATATTCAACTCGCGAATAATTTTATTATTATTTGGGTATATATAACTAATTTATACGTAACCATAGTTGTCAATACTGGTCGCTATAGCGAATAGCGAATAGCGTAGCATATAGGTCGAAGGTCGCTCCAAAGTATGTAGCCATAAATAGCGGGATTTCAGTTATTTTTTAAAATATAAATAGCGATTAAATATAGCTATAAATAGCTGGATTTTAGGTTTTTGATTAATATACATGTAAAATAGCGTATATAACAGGTTATTTTGATATAATATACATATAAAATAAAATTCTAGTGTATCACTATATATAACATAACGCACGCTATTTATCGTTATTCACTATACAGCATATAGGTACCTTAACGCAATTTGTCGCTATTCACCATTAACGACTATGTACGTAACAATAATTATATATAACACAGGATATATTTTTTAGTTTTATATAATAGCTATATATGCACACATAATAATTATTATGTAATCACTAATTATAATGTAAAAACACTATTGTATTCTTAAAAATATTGTGCCAATTAAATAGCAAATAAAGAAAAACTCCTATCATAGCACAAAAACCAACAAAAACGAGACATGGAGATCAGATTTTTATCTAAAATCAACATACTGAGGTTCACTTCACCCATTGTGACAAACATTAACAAGCATGTGTATTTATATATAATAAATTTGTCAGTCATTCTGCAAACAAATTGAATATAACACATAGAGCAACATATCTAAAAGAGATTAAATACATTGTCTACTTTTGAAAACTAGAAACAACTGAACAAGTACCTTGAAATGGCATCTTAGATCAGAACCCCTGGCTTTGCAGGCTGTAATGCAAAGATAACATATAGTAGAAGATTAAATTCATCATTATAAGAAATCATCATCATCATACTCAGTAAATCCCACCAATAGCAAAGCAAAGGTAGGGTCTGAGGAGGGTAAGATGTAGACAGCCTTACCTCTACCCCGTAGGAATAGAGAGGCTGCTTCCAGTGAGACCCCCGGCTCGATAGTAGTTTTGCATCAAGCCTTGGACATAAGGCACATAACACTCGGCAATCGGGACAAAGACCGATTAGTGCATGTACCCTTTTGTCTTTCAGCTATCAACGCCAAAAAACTACTATCGAGACCCCCGGCTCGATAGTAGTTTTGCATCAAGCCTTGGACATAAGTTTTGCATCATTATAAGAAAAAAAATTCCAAAAAAAACATTTAGTCCAAAATCACACAGACAGCATTAAAGGTGTAAATTTCCAACAAACATCACTAACACAAAACTTGTGAATATAGGTTTAGCGAGAATGGGTCCAAGTCAGTTCTGCGTCAAACCCGTAATTATAATTATTATAAATTCTATAAAGGTTAACCATGTAGAAGCTTAAAGGTTAAAGTGACATGTATGCATCAGCTTGTAGCTTAAGCACAATTGTTATATAGACATTAATGTTTTTTGTGTAACTTTGTAGGTGGGTCTTGTCCGTGTCAACCCACAAATATAAAAGCAGTTGGGGTTTGTCTGATCATTGTTCTCAAGTTCATATAAAAATTAGAAAACAGAAAAATGGAGATTTAAACTAAATATTGTGACAAGCAGTTCAAATAAGCTAGTAATGTCTAAATTATTAAAAATATAGTGCCCAACATCATAAACTTACTATTACACTTATATGTTAAAGATGAATATAAAAACCAATTTATATCTGCATTTTAGCTGTTATAACTTTTGAAAACAAACACCCCTAATCCAATATCCACAACACAAACATTTACAACACAATGTGCAGTATAAGCTATATTTTGACAACAAAAACATAGGGTAACATATAGAGATCGAGAGTGAGCTACTTACATTTTGTCGGATTATCGGGCTCTTGCGAGTACTTCACCTGCAAAATTCACAGCATAATTATATAAAAACTTCAAGCATGTAATAAGATAAACATACAAAAACATGATGAAGACGAAAATTACCATTGCTGCTTCTTCTTCTTCGTCGTCAATGGAGTCAATGTGTGTGCCGTCGATGTTTATAGATATAAACCATAGGTGTTTTGATATCTATGGTGGATCATTATCACAAGGGATATTTCTTAGTGGATCTAGTTTTGGGCTCATTTTTTAATTGGGCCGTTAAAAATAGCATGTTTTACCAAGTCATTATTCTTACCCTATAATTTAACAAATATATATAGATACGGGATAAAGGGAAACGCCCTAAAGTGTGAGAACGGTGAGAAAGAATCATGTCCAAACATATGGCAGGGGGTGCTAATTGATATGCAGAGGTACGATTGTCTTTTTATACGTTCCCTTCTTATTCGCGTTATAAATTTGTTTCAAATTAAAACTCCAAAGATTTCGTGTTAGTCGTTACCTTATTTCCAAGCTTTCTCAGATCTATGGCATCTAACGTGGATTCTGTTCGACAAAGTAAAATTCGATGACGTTTCATATTTTTGTTCCAACAAATCATGCAACAGATATGGCGTTTTGTTCTTTTTATGCTTGTTTCATTGTTTTGTTTTTAATTAATATTTTCATAATGTGTTGTATGCTTTTCAATGGCGTTGTTCATGTATCCAATTTATTCGTGTTTTCATTAGTAGTTAAACAATTAGTAAGAACTGATAATTGAAGTTTTCATTATTAATTTTAATTGTCGTTTGGGATCTAGTATATTTCTTATGTTTTTACGATCATTGACGTTTTACACCTGATTAGTTTTAAATATTATTTAGTAGTATTTGTAAACATCAGTTATTACTATTTGTTAATTTGTGTAAACATCAGTTTTGTTAGTTATGGTGTTTTCATTATGATGTTATATTTGTTAATTATTTATGTTGTTAACTGTTTTTAATTATTCATTGCATGGCGTTTTCATTATCACGTTGCATTAGTATTGTTAATTCATTATTTTTGTTAATCAATAAAGTTATGGTGTGCGTATTTTGGTGTTTTCATCATGACGTTTTCAAATTATGTGTTTATTATGTCTTGTTTATTATTCATTTAATGGCGTTTTAATCTATAATGTTATTACGAGACATTTTCTATTTTTAATGGCGTTTTTCTGAATTTTTTGTTCCTCACTGTGTTTTCTCATACGAAGTTGCTTCGTCGAGTGAAAGGTTTTGCCCCAAAACTGGATTACCATTTATCATTCCTGACGTTAGTGAAGAAATAAAGCCCAGCATAGACATGATATTCACAAGCCTCAATGATTGTTATTCAATGTATGTTACGTATGCCAAGGTGTAGGATCGGTTTGTGACCCAAACGAGTCGTTCAGAAGAGATTTTATCAGTTTCAGAGGCGGAAACTAAGAAACCGATTGCGAAACAGCTTGAATATCACTTTAAATCTCTTGTATATTGATTTAACACTGATTACATGCAGAAAATATACCGGCAGCACTTCGGTATCGATTACAAAGCTCTGGTCTGGTACCTTCAAATGAACACATGACAATCCTATATATAGTACATGCTTGTTAGCTTGAAATGACACTCACATGTTCAAGCTATCAGACACTTTCAAGCTATCAGACACGTTCAAGCTATCAGACACGTTCAAGCTATCAGACATGTTCAAGCTATCAAGCATGTTCAAGCTATCAAGCATGTTCAAGCTATCACACATTGCAACCCAGACTTGATATAAGACGAAGACGACAGATGTATGCACCAACAGACTCCCCCTCAGATGTTGACGAGTCTTAAGTGTCGAGTCTTTGCATCTTCAGTCTTTATCAGTCCTTTCAAACTCTTTGAAATATCTGACGCTGTAAGCATCCTCAAACTTTATCTTCTTCTCCTCTTTAGCATCAACAGACTTCCCCACGAACAATCTCTACTCGGATGTCTTCAGACTCCCCCTTTCGATATGCTGGGATCGTAGTCTGGCATGTTGAAATCACAGAATCCTCAGGTATCAGAACCTGACTCTTCATCAAACCTGTACATTCTCTACCACAAACATAAGTTTTCTGATGATAACTTGTTAAAACAATCCCACCATCTAATGAAACACTTGCAAGAGTTATACAATTAAAGAATGATTTTTCAATGTTAATCATTTGATGAACCACTTGAAGATATATCATTTTTATTTTCAAAATAACACACTCTCCCAAACCATCTGTTCATCATGTCTAGCACTCGGAATTTTGAAAATTAGCTCTCCAACACCAGTTGTCGAAAATCTTTTTGAATTTTTCAAAATTTATGCTAAAACACACTAAAATCTTTTTGGATTTTTCAATGTAATGAAATGCAGTAAAGAAATATTTACAGACAATATTTTTGTGAGCTTGTGTAAGAGGATCATATCAGTTTATGAGACAAATCACCAACACCGTTAAGCTTCATTTCATTTTAAGTTCTAAACGATTCACTTAGATTGTCAGTATACTGGTCCACTTAAATTCTCACACAATGTTCAACTGCTTCGAGATACGATGTTAATGTCTTAAGAACTTAAACTCAATCACGTGTCCCACCTCAGAATATACTCCCGTATCCAGATCCCAATATTCAGTCTTACAGGTGAGTATACCACAGATGATATCTGTAAGGGAATAAATTATGATCGAAATCGTGAGAGCTCAGGTCAGAACTACCGTTCAGCAGAGAGATCACGAATCGACTTTTGGGTGTGTCCCCTTTAGAGGATCTTTTTTTACAACAGCATTGCTAAGCAATTTTATTGTCTTATCATATATGCTGAGGGTGATGCTATGTTTCAAGCATTGCGGAAAGTATTATTCGGTCAGAACTTCCATTCAGTAGAAGTCCAGGAATAATACCCCAGATATCACTGAGTATAAAGACCTAGTATATCAGAAAAAGGAATCTTTCAAACGAGATTTCGGGGGTTACCCATATATCCGAGAGATGTTTCCCCACGATATAAGCAAGTTTGAATTTAGGTTTATATCTCGTCACAATCTACTAAATGTGCAAAAACCTACTGGCACATCATCAGTGAGACCGTTTATCACATTTTACTTTCTAATTCTTTAGCATGTTGTGATAGTCCACTGATGTACTATCATTTCCTCTTCTTTGACACAAAACTCATTTTTCATTTTATCATGTTTTTGGCTTTTTTTTTCAAATTTTCAAATGTTTTTGGATTTTCTAAAATTTCTTACTCCCCCTAAAATGCAAACACATTTTAGGAAATTTGAAAATAAACTATACAATAAAATGACAACCAATATCGAATCACTTCAATTCGCCATCCACTTGGCATAAACAATCAGAACTCCCCCTTACACAAAACTATTTTCTCATTATGATTTCAAAACACTTAAGTTTGTTTTAACCAAAATGATTTTTCCGAAAAATAAGTTTTGTTGATTTTACCACTTGTAAAGTTGGGGTTTGGTTCATCATCTTGTCTTTCAAATATCACATGAATGTATGGTCCAATCAAATTCAAGTTAATGACCTTGATTAACCACTTGTAGGAAAAAAGCAAGTACAACTTAATGTCCTTGATTTTACCACTTGTAAGTGTAAATCTTCTTTCAACCACTTGTAGATTTTCCTACCAATCATACCATTCGTAGAAAACTAACAATTTAAATGATATCACCTGTACTCTACCATTTGTACCACTTGTAAAATTACCAACCAAGAAAGATAGATGCCGATTCCTGCTCCACTCTTACCAACCTGGGAGCTCCGGCAAGTCCAGAGACTTACTGTTCGTAATATGTACCATCCCAGTCACAAACCAGGGATGGTTCAACTTTTTCTTTCTTCGTCTTCTTCTCGTAAAACTCCTTTACTCCTTTGACCTTCCTGTCAATCATTTTTCCAAAAATATGATGAACTTTGGAGTTAAAGACTTTCTCAACATCGAAAACCTTTTTGTCATCATAAAATTGGTTTGAAATCTCAACTTTACCAATTTTCTTTTTATAATTTTCAGTCCGAAGTGATGGAAAATTTTCATCATCCACAGTCAGAACTGATTTTTCTCCTTTTACCTCAACCTGTGGCTCATCTGATTTTGTGGAATCAGATTCATCGCGTGCACACATCTGTCGTCTTCGTCTTATATCGAGTCTGGGTTGCAATGTCTGATAGCTTGAGATGTCTGGTAGCTTGAACATGTCTGGTAGCTTGAACGTGTCTGATAGCTTGAACATGTCTGGTAGCTTGAACATGTGTGTGTCATTTCAAGCTAACAAGCATTTAGTATAAATAGGCATGTCATGTTGTCATTTGAAGGTACCAGACCAGAGACTAGAGATTGATACCGAGGTGCTGCCGGTATTCCTTGTGATTGTAATCGTTGTTATTTCAATACACAAGACGTTTAAAGTGATATTCAAGCTGTTTCGCAATCGGTTTCTTAGTTTCCGCCTCTGAAACTGATAAAATCTCTTCTGAACGACTCGTTTGGGTCACAAACCGATCCTACAAATATCACTTTAAACGTCTTGTGTATT
This sequence comes from Helianthus tuberosus, assembly GCA_030545235.1. Classification (NCBI taxonomy): domain Eukaryota; kingdom Viridiplantae; phylum Streptophyta; class Magnoliopsida; order Asterales; family Asteraceae; genus Helianthus; species Helianthus tuberosus. The sequence goes on along the minus strand of CM060444.1, from coordinate 143,461,985 downwards.
GAAATAACAACGATTACAATCACAAGGTATACCGGTAGCACCTCGGTATCAATCTCTAGTCTCTGGTCTGGTACCTTCAAATGAACACATGACAATCCTATATATAGTACATGCTTGTTAGCTTGAAATGACACTCACATGTTCAAGCTATCAGACACTTTCAAGCTATCAGACACGTTCAAGCTATCAGACACGTTCAAGCTATCAGACATGTTCAAGCTATCAAGCATGTTCAAGCTATCACACATTGCAACCCAGACTCGATATAAGACGAAGACGACAGATGTATGCACCAACAGACTCCCCCTCAGATGTTGACGAGTCTTAAGTGTCGAGTCTTTGGATCTTCAGTCTTTATCAGTCCTTTCAAACTCTTTGAAATATCTGACGCTGTAAGCATCCTCAAACTTTATCTTCTTCTCCTCTTTAGCATCAACAGACTTCCCCACGAACAATCTCTACTCGGATGTCTTCAGACTCCCCCTTTCGATATGCTGGGATCGTAGTCTGGCATGTTGAAATCACAGAATCCTCAGGTATCAGAACCTGACTCTTCATCAAACCTGTACATTCTCTACCACAAACATAAGTTTTCTGATGATAACTTGTTAAAACAATCCCACCATCTAATGAAACACTTGCAAGAGTTATACAATTAAAGAATGATTTTTCAATGTTAATCATTTGATGAACCACTTGAAGATATATCATTTTTATTTTCAAAATAACACACTCTCCCAAACCATCTGTTCATCATGTCTAGCACTCGGAATTTTGAAAATTAGCTCTCCAACACCAGTTGTCGAAAATCTTTTTGAATTTTTCAAAATTTATGCTAAAACACACTAAAATCTTTTTGGATTTTTCAATGTAATGAAATGCAGTAAAGAAATATTTACAGACAATATTTTTGTGAGCTTGTGTAAGAGGATCATATCAGTTTATGAGACAAATCACCAACACCGTTAAGCTTCATTTCATTTTAAGTTCTAAACGATTCACTTAGATTGTCAGTATACTGGTCCACTTAAATTCTCACACAATGTTCAACTGCTTCGAGATACGATGTTAATGTCTTAAGAACTTAAACTCAATCACGTGTCCCACCTCAGAATATACTCCCGTATCCAGATCCCAATATTCAGTCTTACAGGTGAGTATACCACAGATGATATCTGTAAGGGAATAAATTATGATCGAAATCGTGAGAGCTCAGGTCAGAACTACCGTTCAGCAGAGAGATCACGAATCGACTTTTGGGTGTGTCCCCTTTAGAGGATCTTTTTTTACAACAGCATTGCTAAGCAATTTTATTGTCTTATCATATATGCTGAGGGTGATGCTATGTTTCAAGCATTGCGGAAAGTATTATTCGGTCAGAACTTCCATTCAGTAGAAGTCCAGGAATAATACCCCAGATATCACTGAGTATAAAGACCTAGTATATCAGAAAAAGGAATCTTTCAAACGAGATTTCGGGGGTTACCCATATATCCGAGAGATGTTTCCCCACGATATAAGCAAGTTTGAATTTAGGTTTATATCTCGTCACAATCTACTAAATGTGCAAAAACCTACTGGCACATCATCAGTGAGACCGTTTATCACATTTTACTTTCTAATTCTTTAGCATGTTGTGATAGTCCACTGATGTACTATCATTTCCTCTTCTTTGACACAAAACTCATTTTTCATTTTATCATGTTTTTGGCTTTTTTTTTCAAATTTTCAAATGTTTTTGGATTTTCTAAAATTTCTTACTCCCCCTAAAATGCAAACACATTTTAGGAAATTTGAAAATAAACTATACAATAAAATGACAACCAATATCGAATCACTTCAATTCGCCATCCACTTGGCATAAACAATCAGAACTCCCCCTTACACAAAACTATTTTCTCATTATGATTTCAAAACACTTAAGTTTGTTTTAACCAAAATGATTTTTCCGAAAAATAAGTTTTGTTGATTTTACCACTTGTAAAGTTGGGGTTTGGTTCATCATCTTGTCTTTCAAATATCACATGAATGTATGGTCCAATCAAGTTCAAGTTAATGACCTTGATTAACCACTTGTAGGAAAAAAGCAAGTACAACTTAATGTCCTTGATTTTACCACTTGTAAGTGTAAATCTTCTTTCAACCACTTGTAGATTTTCCTACCAATCATACCATTCGTAGAAAACTAACAATTTAAATGATATCACCTGTACTCTACCATTTGTACCACTTGTAAAATTACCAACCAAGAAAGATAGATGCCGATTCCTGCTCCACTCTTACCAACCTGGGAGCTCCGGCAAGTCCAGAGACTTACTGTTCGTAATATGTACCATCCCAGTCACAAACCAGGGATGGTTCAACTTTTTCTTTCTTCGTCTTCTTCTCGTAAAACTCCTTTACTCCTTTGACCTTCCTGTCAATCATTTTTCCAAAAATATGATGAACTTTGGAGTTAAAGACTTTCTCAACATCGAAAACCTTTTTGTCATCATAAAATTGGTTTGAAATCTCAACTTTACCAATTTTCTTTTTATAATTTTCAGTCCGAAGTGATGGAAAATTTTCATCATCCACAGTCAGAACTGATTTTTCTCCTTTTACCTCAACCTGTGGCTCATCTGATTTTGTGGAATCAGATTCATCGCGTGCACACATCTGTCGTCTTCGTCTTATATCGAGTCTGGGTTGCAATGTCTGATAGCTTGAGATGTCTGGTAGCTTGAACATGTCTGGTAGCTTGAACGTGTCTGATAACTTGAACATGTCTGGTAGCTTGAACATGTGTGTGTCATTTCAAGCTAACAAGCATTTAGTATAAATAGGCATGTCATGTTGTCATTTGAAGGTACCAGACCAGAGACTAGAGATTGATACCGAGGTGCTGCCGGTATTCCTTGTGATTGTAATCGTTGTTATTTCAATACACAAGACGTTTAAAGTGATATTCAAGCTGTTTCGCAATCGGTTTCTTAGTTTCCGCCTCTGAAACTGATAAAATCTCTTCTGAACGACTCGTTTGGGTCACAAACCGATCCTACAAATATCACTTTAAACGTCTTGTGTATTGAAATAACAACGATTACAATCACAAGGAATACCGGTAGCACCTCGGTATCAATCTCTAGTCTCTGGTCTGGTACCTTCAAATGAACACATGACAATCCTATATATAGTACATGCTTGTTAGCTTGAAATGACACTCACATGTTCAAGCTATCAGACACTTTCAAGCTATCAGACACGTTCAAGCTATCAGACACGTTCAAGCTATCAGACATGTTCAAGCTATCAAGCATGTTCAAGCTATCAAGCATGTTCAAGCTATCACACATTGCAACCCAGACTCGATATAAGACGAAGACGACAGATGTATGCACCAACACAAGGCTTGTGGTTTTTCAGTCAGGAAATGACTGAAAAGATAAACTCCAAATGTGTATTACATATTAAGTATTACATGTGTACGAGAGTTGGGGTATATAAGGACAAGAAGGTTGATACGTTGGACCCCAATCAAAATGAACGTTTAGTGCGATCTAACTTTTCAAAGAGGACTGATTGTGGTGCACTTTTATGTGTAATTTTTTAGGTTGGATCATGGAAGGTCTATAAGTTTTTCGAGGAGCACAACCACGATCTTGTTGAACGCCCTGATAAGCATTTTCTTCCAACTGAACGACACCTCACTCAGCTCCAGAAGCATGTTATACACAGCATGTCTAACTTAAATTTATGTCCAGTTAAGGCGTTTAATGTTATGAAGACTTGTTTTGACGGTTTTTGTAACATCCGTAAAAAAATGGACTCATATTAAAACCATCAGGGCCCAGGGCCTTATCATTCCCACATTCAAAAACCACGTCTTTAATCTCTCGAATAGAAAACGAAGCAACAAATAAAACTTTTTTCTCCTCCAAAAGCTTTTTAAAATTAGAACATATCACTTCTAGACGATTAGGAACCGATTCGATGAATCGTTTCCTAAAAAACCAAAAACCTCCTTCTTGATATTTGCCATTTTCATTCAAAAACTTTTTAATCCCCTTTAAATATATAAATAATAAACAATAATTTTTTATATATATAACATATTTACACACACAAAAACAATTACACATGCTTCTTCTCCACACATTTTGTCTCCCACAACCACCACCACCATCAACCACTAGCCGCCGCCACTGCCATCATTTCCATCAGCTACCACCGCCACCATCGCCATCAGCCACCACCACTGTGACAACCCAAACTTTCAAGGTTATTGACGTTTTATATTGTGATCTTAACTCCGTTAAATCTAGACGTTTGTGATAACTCAGTTAAATAACATGTATTGGGTCGCAGGTGTATACATGAAATCACATCACTTATGATTGGGCCTAGAGCCCAATTGAATCTTAGAATTGAGCCCATCTTCCTAATATCTAGTTTACGTAGAATTGTATAAGTGTAATGGAATAATTGCAAACCCTAATCTCTTCACCTCTCCCACATCACAACGGCAGTGGATGAACCCCCCCCCCCCTCTTAAAAGACTCTATCTTGCTTAACTTGTGCTCTCGGTCAGTTCCTGTACTTTAAATCCCTTGTGTTTACGAGATTATGTGCTAGTTGATTGTGTCATGCATGCCTAGTGTATCAGTACATGATTGTGTTATGATTACATGATAATATAAGTTACTTGTAAGATGATTTGTATAAAGTTGTGTGTTATTAATAGTAATTGCTATAGTGGACCGCATCCTGATGTCTTTTAATTGAGTTTGGGCTGCCCAAACCCCTGAAGCCCAAAAACTAGTCCAGCCGATATATTCATGCACCCACACTTAATTAATGGCATACGATATTTCTTGTTACATTAAAACACACGAACGAAACTCCTAGCATAACCCTCTTTCTTTCCCCTCTGGTCGACGGAAAAGGGGTCCTGGACGAAGCTTTTCCTTGCAGATTCGTCGTTCTTTCCTGTGTATGGTTAGTGTGTTTATATTCGTTCACGACTCTTGTTGATTATATGCTTATAGTTTATGCTTATATGGTAACATATGGAAATTGTAATGATGATGAATTCATGGTTCTAGTTTCTTGTTGATTGTTCTTGCTCATGGGTGATTTATTATGATTAGTTCTGTTAATCTAGGGCTTGGTATGTTACAGTGTGGTGTTGGAAGTAGGTTAGAGCCTCATGAATCGTTTTATGCATAGTTATGGTTGCATGATGGGTAGATTAACAAACAATGGTTATCGAGTAGGAACAACAGGATTTGATTAACAAATCCCAGCACTGGTCGATGTTGATAATTTTGTTTATGTGTTGACTGATATCGGTTCGTGTATAGGATCAAAGGGTTATTTTTTTGGGTTCGATGGGTGTTATTCTTGCTGATTAGTTATGGTTGATTGTGTGCAACTTGTTAATGTCTCGTATGTGCATTATAATATATATAGATCGGATCACAAAGAAACCTGGCTGCATTCGTTATAATATATCCAAATTGGATGTAACATGTTAGTGTCTTGATGTTGATTGATGTCTAATGATGAATTAGGGATAGTATGAGATTTAATCATGTAATTGGACCTCTTAATTGATTTGGCCACTCAGGTAAATGGCCGACAAACTTTTGTTGTTGCTTCACATGCAATAATGAATTTGATAATATACATTGATAAGTAGAATGATATGCATGTCATACACTGATCATGCAACCACACACTAGCAATATGCTATACACTCACTTGGGCCGGTTATGATAATTGGGCTGCACAATGAATTTAACAAATGGATCCAGTAGGGACTTGGGCCGCACATTTCATTTAAACATTGTGATGTTAGTTGGGCCATAGACATACCCGATGGATCACACACTGTTAAGATGTATGATTTTTAAACGTGGTCTTACGAACTAATAGATATTGGAAGATTTAAAACACCAAATATGTGATGTAATTTCCATGTGACGCAAGTGTCTAGTACATGTAATGATTTCGAAGTAGGCTATGGTTAAGTGTGTTACATGATCAACTATTACTTGCCGCATGATATTACGTGTATATATATATATCATGAATGCAACTTGTGACGAAATACGTGGTTAGACGTGAATACTAAACTGATTGTTAATGATAAACCATGATAGGACGTACTTAATCAACTGATAAACAAGTAACATAATCTACCGAGCAATCTAAGGTGAGTTCATCTCTTGAGCATGCGTCCCGGTGGTTAGGACAGTCAGTGGGTATCCCGGGGAGGGATAAGTCTTTTGGGTAAAAACTTGAATGTTGGATAATATACTCATCCTATCAACTTTAAAGTCCCTCCATGTTGTTTGGTTACCGGGGAGGTAACATGGTATTAGCTAGTAGCGCTACTTAGGTTTGGCAACCTCACCCCGTACCTGGGATGACGGGTGTTGAACTAATGACCTAGTCATGACCAATGCTTTGATAGGAGCATTGGGGTTAAGGGCAAAATAAATCAGAAGCCGTCTTGTATTCGGGGTATTATCAACATTACTTTCGGAATTAAATTCAATGGATTAACTAAACACTTGGTAACTAACGTTTTCGTAAAACTATGAACTCACCAGCGTTGTCTGATACACTTGTTGCATGCTCGCAGGTCGTTAGATATCTTGGGTTTGGGAACTTGCTGTCTGGCGTAGCTGGAGTGGACATGGGTCGACTGGAGGGATTCATGTGATTGATTGCTTGATACTATACATTGGTTTTGAAACTGTTTAACCTTGGTTTACTATTTGCTTCCGCTGAACATGTTGGTTTTCATTTAAACTTGTTGATGGTATTTTTCATTAATAATTGAGGATTTTATTTATAACTTGAATGGGTTCAATGTAATTAGTGGCTCGTTGTTGGTACGTCCCACACCTAACAGGGACATTCCCTAGGTGGTATTTTGGGGGTGTGACAACCACCATCACCATCACCAACATCAACCACCACCCCATTACCTCCACCAACCCCAGCCATAACCACCTGCCACCACCACCATCCCCGGGTCGGGTCGGTCTTCTGTTCAGGTCTAGATCTGACTTCTACGGAGATGTTTTCAAAAGAGACGTAAAGGATGTGAAAAACTGATTTAGCTGCTCAGATGGAATGGTGCCGAAAGCCAATAATTGTGTCGAGTTCAGGGTTGGCGATTACAACGCTATTTAAGATCTCGTTTGCTTGTGATATTTTCATTGCTTCTACAAATGTAAATTTATTGATACACATGCTATGTTTGTTTCAGTTTCCATGTTGATTTTGTTTTAGAAACCCTATAATTCATTTTAACTGAGTCTAGTATAGCTCAATACGTTTAAGCTTTGAGTCAAATCAAGTAGAGGTGTCACACCCTGATATTTCCACATATTACCGGTGGGCCCGGTGGGGAGTATCGTGACGTAGTTGATATCATCATTGTCAATACACACAACATAATAACACAGCGGAAGGCTTGGTGAATAATTAATATTACAAACCATAGTGTCCAAATAAAAAAATATACAGACTTGGTCGTAATAGAGATCCACAGGTGGATCATAATATAAAATACAAGAAACTGAAATAACAGACTCCAAGCATCTAAGGATTTGTAAGATCCTCTTATTGACACCGAGTAGCTCCAGCCTATTTACGTGAGGTAACTGTCATTTAGTCTTTGGAAAAATACGTCAGCTTTCACTGGTAAATACAATTAACCGAATCGTTTGAAAAGAGTTTAAGAAGGTTGATTTAAGTGCACAATGCACAAACCATTTATACTTGGGACAATTATTTAAGATAATCTTGTATGCCGTTTTACGTGTTTGTCATACATATGGGGCTCGTTTGGAAGCCGGTCATGATTAACCGACTCACCACAATAAAACCCACAAAGGAGTTATCCCCATCATGTGGGTTATTTAGCATTTGCATATGTCAGGTGTATGCCTACACCCCGTGCATAGGTCGTGGTCATTTACAAATGAAATGAGCCAAGGATATCCAGGACACGGTCGTATTAACCCCCAATGTTTATGTTATCAAACAAAATAGATTAAAACGGGTATGCAAATTTATTAATCACAATCCGATTAAATGATTTCATACCCGACCAAGCGGTGTTATTAAAATACCGTATCCCAAGCCCGTATAAGGGAAAATAAGTTAAGAGTATTTACCTGAGCTAGATGAAAGAAGTATCTCAGCCGTATATTCCTAAAGCCTTATGAAAGTACCTTCTACCAAAGCTACTCAATCTGTATAGAAGGTTTATTAACCTATTAGGATACTAACGGGTCTTTATTTAAGTCAAAGACTTAGACAGGTTAGTTTGAAAGATACTTTACGGTTCTAAATGCTAGATTAAGTGGAGACCAGAATGGAATGTGATTTAGACCCGACAAGTTTGGATACTTGTATTATATGGGTAAACTAAACACATTCTGGATTTTGGAGATTTAATGATAAGGTTAAACCCGTTTCGGTTATTTTGTGTAAACTAGTTACATAAATCGATCTGAATGCATAAATGCATAACGGGTAGCCAAATGAATTATATACAGGTCTCATATGTAGTATGCTTAGAATATGCTAATACATCAGTAGGGTGTTAACATATATGCCCAAAAAGTATTTAAAACCAATTTAAGTCCCGTAAGGGCATTTTGGTCTTTTTAATGTTTATAAAAGAGATTTAATGGTGTAACAACCCGCACTTTCGGGCGTTGTTACTACTCGCTATACTCGTTATGCCTAGCACCAGAGATTCGGATCATAATGTAATTATATCGCATACATCGCTATATCGCAACATTTTCGCATATTATCGCATATTTTGTCACGATCACATCACATTGCACTTGCTAACAACCACGAAGTTGTCAAGTGAAGACCAATTCTACCCTCCTTGATAGCCGTGATGTGTCGTAGTGCAACTCATTACTCAAAACGCACATTAACGTTCACGATGACATTGAGAGAGGACCTATTCTACCCTCCTCGATGACCGTGAAGCGTCGCAAAGTAATCGCATACTCGAAACAAAACCCGGTTATTGTATCGCAACTTTGGATAATTAAATATATAATATGAATACGTACATACGGCCCTTATGAATAAATAAACATATAGTAATAATAAATATAGGAAACGCGTACCCAAAACCATCGCAACGCTCGAAACGATGAAATTCTCCGCACCGAAGACCCAACCGGAATGGCCATCCGAACGGATAGGCCATCCGACCCAGATCACCACATCACCTCCACTCTGCTCCCTTGCCTATAAATAGCCTGTCATTTCACTTGAACAGTGATGTGACAGCTCCCACTCGACCAGCACACTCTTGGACCCTTTTCTCTATATTTCTCGCGATTCCGGTAAGATCTCAACCTAAATCTTGTACTTTTATGATCTACACTCAATTCTACACCTTTCTATCTTTTAAAACTCAACTTTTAACCGTGAAATCTACTGATTTGAGGTGTTCAAAGATGACGTCATCAAGAGTTCTTATGAACTTCAAAGTGTGACCTCATTTTACCATGAACAACTCGAATCTGAGTGATTTTCCCATGTTTTATAACAATCCCACTTAAAATCTATGAATCTAACCAAAGTATTGTGCGATTTCGGGTTAAACATGGGAAAACCGTCAAGGACGGCCAGATCTGATGGAATGGGGTGGTTCCCGGCCGATAGAACGGGTCGGAACTGATGGAATTTCATTTGTTTAACACGATGTCACACCGTCACAGTCAAATCATTCGTTTTCTTTCCAAAAACCCTCAATTACAGTTGACCAGAACGTTGGAACGAACTATTCACCAGTTTCGATATCGTCCGACATGATAGCTCATCCGACCGGACAGCTCATCCGACCGGATATAGTCATCTGACCGGACAGCTCATCCGACCGGATATAGTCATTCAACCGGATAGCTCATCCGACCGGATAGCTCATCCGACCGGATATAGTCATTCAACCAGATAAAGCTCATCCGACCAGGTGTGGTCATCCGGCCAGGTGTGGTCATCCGACCGGATAAGCTCATCCGACCAGATTGACATCCGATCGGATTGACACTAGGCCATTTACTCGACTTTTCGCGCTTAGCACATCGGGCATCGCTTACGATACCCTTCGATGTTTAGGCCAACTCAGACGCGCTCTCAACCAATCCAATCAAGTTGTGTTCTCGCTGAATACGCACTGTGAGTATACTCGAACCCCTTTTAATCACATTTTTTTGGTGTAAGATACGTTCCTAATAAATCGAACTTATCAAACGAATTATTCAATCAATCTATTTATCACTTGCGAATAACTGTTATAGTACTATAGCACCCGACGGGGTCTAGTTAGGATGAATAGCAATCGCAATCGCAGCTCGAGTGACTTAGCTGGAAGTATCTGTCTTTTTGCATGTATGTTGTGGTATCCCGTTTATGTATTTGGTAATTCGCAACACTTTCAACTATTTTTATCGCTACACTATCAAACTTGTATACTCGCCAATACTTTTGTATTGACGTTGTTTTAACGTATGTTGCAGGTTAGATCGCTATCTACATCAAATCAAGCTAGGAAGTCTAGAAACTCGCCTAAAATCTAGGTTGTCGGATTTGTATTGTTCGAGAGGACAAGAAATATGTGACAACTTATGTGATTGTATTATTTGTTAGTATGGGATAACGAATGTAATAAATATTATCGCAATATAGTTGTTATGGATTCTCTTGAGCAATCTGATTCGCCTAGTGTCGTGCCCCGATGATTCCGCCATCGGTCGGGGTGTGACAAATGGTAAGCTAAGGTTCTGGTCTAAAACATTCAGTAAAAATATTTATTTTATCATATTACATTAGTAAGATATTATACATATGTGAGGTTTACCAATTATGGCCAAACTATGCCCCAAAAGGGTATTTTGGTCATTTCACATATGCTTTTAAGGATATTTTTGGAAGTCTGAGTTCATGACTTATACCTACTGTAATAATATTAAAATTTATTTAAAAATTCAATAGGTAACAAGTATTGGGTGTTAAGTATGGTTTTAAACCATACTATGCACCTAATTAGCGTAAAAATCGCTGATTGACGATAATCAAGATGTTTATAGAAATATGAGATTTTGATTAGTCTTAAATGCTCAAAATAATTTATTTAATATATAAGATCAGTAGGAAAAGGTTTGGCATTCAAATCATTTGTTAATCTCATTTTATGTATGAAAAGGGTATTATCGTCATTTACTGAATTATACAAGAACTCAATGATATGGTCAGTTTATAATCTGAAAAAAAATCCTAAAAATATCTAAAAATAATATCTTAACAGTAGGTAATGAGCTTTGGGTCGAAATTCATGTTTAAACATGTCTTATGCAAGATAGCGTAATTTAATTAATAAAAACTTTCAATTTACGATATCGAGCATAACTTCTGTTTAAGATCAGAAACTGATGTCAAATTTTCGGGACATACTTATATTTCAGTAGTAAAGGTTTTTGTCCTCTCACATTTCCAAAAATCTCGTTTATATGTCAAAATGGCAAAATGGGCATTTATAAGCATAATAACGAAACTTAGCATATAATTCAGAATATATATGACCAGGTACTATAACTCCAGAGGGTTATACTACAACATAAGGTGGTCCTAATGGAAGCTTAAAACATGGAAGAATTAAGCTCAATCGGGTCAGAACTGAAAGTCAAAGCAAAAGTCAAACTTTTGCGACTTTCGGTTGCGAACCGACCTTAGACTTAGAATTGTCGGGTTGAACCTGTTTGGACATGTTCTAATAATAATTACTAAGTTATTAGAGTGTTAAAATATAATTTATAACCTCTGTATTTTTAGTTTTAATCATTATTTAAAATTCTGTCAAGTTTGACTTTTTAATTAATTAGTTTGACCCGACAATTAACTAAGCAAACGAAATAGTTAGAAGGTGCCCTTTTAAGGGTTAATTACCTACCTAATTATGGTCACATAACCATGTTCATTTCGATCAGTGGCCGGACCATTTGAGTTTAAACCGAAAGTCAAAGTCAGATTACGATAATGTTGACTTTTCGGTTTTTAAATAAAAAACTGAACTAATTAGGGGGGGGGGGGGAGGGCTAAGACACTTACAAAGGGTCCTAGCTATCTTTTCTACAAACTTGAGCTCCCTTCTTAACCAGAAACCACCAGATGAGAGTGTAGAGAATGTTTGAGTGTGATGAGCAAATGAAATGTTCAACACAAGGCCCTTTTTTATAGGCAAATGCCATGGAACAAGATCATAGCAGGTGTTAAGGGAGTGTTTAGGATCACCCCAGGTGTCCTAGTGGTATTCTAAAACCGTTAACATGCACCTGGTATCGAAATTCAGGCCTCTAAGGCGGTGGAACAGGCTGCAACCAGCAGCTGTCCAATTTTTGCAGAACTGGGCATCTGTCGCGGGCCGCGTAGGATTCATAGGGGGTATACGCGCCCCGCGACAACCTTGTGTTCAGGTTAAAATGTTTCAGCTGTTGGCAGTTTCAGTCCCTGGTCTTTTGAAACTTTGTTTAACTTTATTTTTTTTTGGCATAAGGGGCTCTTGGAGTTAGTTTGTAAAGGATCATGGAAGTGTAACCAAACTCCGTTAGGTCCGGTTTCGTTAAATGATCACCGAAACGCTAGTTTCATCACATTGACACTTTTCACCCAAAGTCTTGAAAACTTACATAACGATCTCGAAACCATGTGAAACTGATATCACTTATCCTTGGGAGTATATTTGAATATTACGAAGCCTCGAGTTCGTTAAAAGGTCACTAAGAGGTTAGAATTTACATGTTGACACGTTTAACCCCTGTAGTTTATAATCTTTCGATTATTTTCATAAACGGCTTCTTGTATCCAATTTATTACTCATTTAAGGATATATTCTTCGTGTGTGGTCATTCAGAGACACAAGTTTGGCATGTTGACACATTTAGTCCCTTTGGTTTCATATTTTTATCGTTTGTCCACTTTAGTCCTTTAAACTCAAACTTTCGCATATTTAGAGTTTAGGACACATGTCTTTACATAATTGGACACGTTTTTACGTGGTGTTACAAGAGGTCAACCATTTTTGGGGAAAAGATCCGAGCTCCGATTTCAAATGGTGAGCTCTGATTTAGGGGTAGTGTGTGGTTGTGTTGGTGAGTGGTGGAGGAGAGAGATATATAATAAAGGGTAGGGTTGTGATATGGTGGGGATGGTTGTGGTTGTGGTGGTGAATGACGGTGGCAGTGGTGGTGCATGGTGGTGGTTGTGGAGGATGAAAGAGAGGGACATGAGAGAGAGAGAGAGGGGGTGTGGTTGTTTGAGAATTTTTTTTCTAAAAAACACTTATCTATTTGTGTGTGTGTGTGTGCGTGTATTTTTTATATATTTTTAAAAATAACATTATTTTCTAAATATTTTATTTATATATTTAAAGGGGATAAAAAGGTTTTTGGATGGAAATGACAAGTACCAAACTATTTAGTGTGAGTTAACTGACATTTGTTGACGGAGTTAATGGATAGACCAAAATGACAAAAAAAAAACCCCGCAAACGTCAGGGACCCGGGGGAAAGAGAAAACTATTTGGACTAAAGTGACATTCTAGGATAATTAATACGGCTTTTTGTTATCACAACCAAGTTTCGATATCTTTAGATTTGAAATCTTTCTTTATATGTTTATGGTTAGGCATTAGTATTTAAAAACCCAAATCATCATGAGCATCACATAATATATAATTGAGTAAACTGCCATTTTGGTCCCTGAGATTTAGTCACTTTTCCCACTTTAGTCCAAAACTCAAACCTTTTGAATCTGGGTCCCCGTGGTTCAGTTTTATTGCCATTTAGGTCCAAAAGTGAAATCTACTCATATTTGTCTAATAAAATCCTGGTATTTTGTTCTTTTCCTCAGGGGCAAAATGGTCACAACAACCAAACATAAAAAATCCTGCCCCTTCACAACTACTGTTAACACAAACAATCACCAATATCATGACCAACAACAACATGACCAACACTACTAACAATCTAACACAATCATCTAATCAATCTCAGGAAGCAAAACGAAAATACCAACACAAATTAACTCAGATCTGAGAAGATCATCATCGTCGTTGAACCTGCTCAGTGGCATAACGGTTGCAATCAGAGTTGCCATACCAGTAGCAAGCCAACATCATCGTAGGGTTTAAAATCGCCACCACCAAAACAGATTAAATCTGCTGGTGGTGACCCTCCAGTCACTACCCACCTAATCACCACTACTAAAAAACTCAACCAAACAACTCACCAACAAACTCAACGAATTCCGATTCAAACCGGTACCACCAGCACCAACAATACTCCCAATAACACACAACAAAGCTGGTTTCACGTTAAAACCAGCCGATTTCACCAGCTTCAGAACCCTAAGCAACAACTTATGTAATTTATCAGGCTCAGGATCCGGCGCGGCTTCAATCGTCACCAATAAACACAACGCCGAGCCGATCTGCCAGTTCTGATTCTGCTCCGTCATAACCGACGTCACGGCACCGACGCAAGCGAAGCGTACAGCGGAGTCAGGGTCGCGTAACCGAGAGTGAGATGATGTGTTGGTGAGGTAGGTGAGGAATGGAGCGAAGGAGGTGTGGTTGAGAGTGAGATGTTTTGGGGAAGAGGAACAGAGCAGTGTTTAGTAGGGTTTGGGTTTGAGAAGATGATGTTTTAGGGAAGATTTCTAATCTCTGCTGCTTTTATAATAAAATTACTGTGACCATTTTACCCCTGAGGAAAATGACAAAATACCAGTATTTTATTAGACAAATATGAGTAGGTTTCACTTTTGGACCAAAATGGCAATAAAACTTAAACCACAGGGACCCAGATTCAAAAGGTTTGAGTTTTGGACAAAAGTGACCAAACCTCAGAGACCAAAATAGCAGTTTACTCTATAATTTCTATTATGCATATTATTTGTAAATTTTTGTACACATTATTTTAATTTTTTATTATATAACGTCGTGTAATATACGAGTCTGTAACCTAGTTATATATACTACATATAACTATATAAGGCATAAGACAAAGGCATTTTATGATGACCAAAGGGTTATCTATACTACATATAAGGCATAAGACAAAGGCATTTTAAGATGACCAAAGGTTAAGATTATTATTATTATTTTTTTGCTTTAATTGATTAGGTACAACCTAAAACGATGGTAAACAAGTCATTGAAACACTAATTACTTTTTGATCCTCCAATCGTAAATACACTTTAAATATCTCATCTTTAACAAAATTATAGATAACTAATTAGCAGTTACACTTTATCCTCTTATTAAAAACTAACTCTCCCACAGTTTTTACACTTTATCCTCTTATTAAAAACTTCTTTAATTTAATTTGAGTGTAGTGTTACTATATATTTTTAATTATAAAAATTGATATGTTACGTGATTAATAGTGTTTAAGGGTGAGTAATAACTGAATCGTTAACCAAAACTGAACCGAACCGAAAGCAAACGAAAACCCATCATTCTAAATCAATATAACGAACGGATTAACCGAATACCGATTGGTTAATAAACCAGACTAACCGATGACTTCGGTTTCGGTTGAGGATAATAACCGAATCAACCGAACAATACACACTAGTAGTATCTATGTTTCATCCCGTGTCGCGCAGACATCATTCTAGTAAGCTTATTTTTGTTTAATGTAATTTCATTTTTTAATATGAATTTAGAGTAAACTGCCAAAATGGTCCATGAGGTTTGGTCACTTTTGCCACTATAGTCCAAAACTCAAAACTTTTGAATCTTGGTTCTTATAGTTTCAATTTTGTTGTCATTTTTCATCCAAAATCAAAATCTGGTCAGATTTTTAAGCTAACATCAAGTTTTTTTTTGTCCGTTTCCTCTCCTTTAATGAAGGGCAAAATGATATTTTAACGTTTTATTTCAACAAATTAAAAAAATCTAACAATTTTGCTCTTCATTAAAAGGGAGGAAAAAGACAAAAAAAACTGGATGTTAATTGAAAATTTTGACCAAATTTTGCTTTTGGTTGAAAATGACAACAAAATTGAAACCACATGAACCCAGATTCAAAAGGTTTGAGTTTTAGACTAAAATAGCAACAGTGATCCATTTTTGCAGTTTACTACTTTTGTTTTAATTTATGCTCGTGTTTGAGTTGTTTAATATTAAAATGGTTCGAGTGACTTATTTAATTTGAAAGAGCATGAGCTCAACCTTGGCCATAATTAGTTTTCTTAGCTTTAGCTTAGTTAAATTATCGTTCGATATATTTTATTATTTTATTTATATAGGTATTTGAAAGAGCATGAGCTCAACCTTGGCCATAATTAGTTTTCTTAGCTTTAGCTTAGTTAAATTATCGTTCGATATATTTTATTATTTTATTTATATAGGTATATTTAATATTTCTCTCTTTGAATTTTAAATAGAGCATTATATTCTTATTTGGTTATTTTTTATCATTAATATATTTATAATAATAACTTTTGGGTAAATACTTAATATATTAAATAATCTTATATAAGTTGTAGGTTCGCTGACTTGCTGAGACTCACAGTCTAGTCAAGCTCGATATATGACGTTTGAGTTGAAGGTCGTTTGTTAAGTGAGCTCTAATATACGCTCAGACTCTAGCTTGTTCAAGCTTGATGTGATTCGAGTTGTTAGCGTGTTAATTTCAGATAGCTCATAAGTGGTCAGACTCATTTACACACGATATATAGAATGCTTGAAGCGAATTATCTTATTTAAAAAAGTAGGTGACAAAATTGATAGGGACGGGCCATGCTTGTTTTGTTGTAGACCAAAGCTCGTATATAATCCTGAGTCATTTGTTAAACATATTGGTGACATACACGGGACAGACATGGACCAATGCGATTGTAGTTGCTTTATATCATTAAACGACGTAGTTGAAAAATATTTGTTTCAAATTATACACTGCAATAAAATAGGAAGTGGAAGAAGATAATATAAATAAAGTCTTGGAATCATTTAATGAGGATAAATGGTCCAATGATGTAGGGCATCACGATCCTCATCTTGGTGGTAGTTCACAATTTGTGTCAATTAGCTCGTCACAAGTTGTGTCAATTAACTCGTTTAAACTCAACCATAACTTATAACAATGGCGATAAGAAATATCAGCTCTTTGTTTTCGATTTTTCGGGTTAAGAAATAACTGTTGAGCCCATGACATTATAACCTAGGGACATTTTGGGGGTGAGATAAGGCTCAGAGACCATTAGGTCATGGGTTCGATTCCCATAAAGAGGGTTTTCCCAGATTTATTGAGTTTTCTTCTGAATTGGTATATAGGCAGTATTGCCTAGTGGAGATGGATGTTGGTGGCATGATAATACTTCAGTGGTCCGTCGATTATCCAAATTTGTCCTTCAAAAAAAAGAAAAGAAATAATCGTTCATGTTGATTATTATTTCAATGTGATGTTATACCAAAATTGAGTTAAACCGTCAATTCCAAACTTTTAAAGTCGATGATTGTTTGAATTTACCATGGTAATTGAATCCAATATTTTTTGTTTGGTCTTTCTTTTAAAAAGCTTGCGATGATACGTTATCACAAAGTGTAAACAAAACACAAAATCAAATGACTTGTTGAAGTTCATTTCATTGTTTTTTACTATCATTTTACACCTACCCTCAACATATTAAATCACCTTAATAATAGACAAATATAAACCAACTAAACACATTAGTGTTTTATGATGAAAGCTCTAACGTGAGTCTCCAACTTTGTAAGATATATTTGTTTGTAAAATCTTAAATGGGTGAATAAGTTCTTTTTTAATCATTTATTTATTCTTTTTGAATAACTCTTTTGAGATTTGAAAGCATTAATAAAATCACTCAAGAGTATGAAATAATTAATTGCAATTGTGTGGGGAAGGTTTGTTTGATTAGAAAAAAAAGGAGATGAAAGGATAAAATTTGTTCAGGAACTTGTTGCTCTATGACAGTATGACACGATCATGTCGTGCATCGGCCATAGTCTCACTGACCTCTTGTCTCTCACAAAATATGTCTATTGCATTAAGTCTAAAAATTAAATTTGCGCATTTAAATATAGTTTAACCACCACAAAATTAAAGGTATTCAATGTTGTTTGTAATAGCTATAGATGAAATAGACCGATGTTTAGTATGTTAAACATTTTCCCTTGCATAATTAGTTACTAGTTGTACACCCGTGAGAATACACGGGCTTGTTTAAATACGATCGGAATCAAATACTAAAAACATATTATAATATATTATTTAAATTCTTTGTGTTTAGTTACATATCTTTATAAAACAATGTTAAAGACAGTTAGTTTTAGTGTACATGTTTGATATAGAAATAAAAAAATTTAGTATCAGATTATACCAGATTATAATATATCATTTAACCTGTTTGACTAAAGTCAACCACTGTTGGTAAAGGGTAATCTCTGTTTCGCCAAATCACTTTCTCAAGACTCTGTTTGTAACCAAACAGAGGTTTCAAACATATGTTTCTCATACCACTGTTTGAAATCCTAACCTCTGTAACCTCTGTTTTAAAAACCAAAGCTCTGTTTGTAACCTCTGTTTTAAAAACCAAAGCTCTGTTTCCTAACCTCTGTTTAAAAACAAACATCCAAAGCTAGTGGCATTGATAATCTCTTCAAGACTCTGTTTGTAACCAAACAGAGGTTTCACTTATATATGAAAGTATAATAAAAAATTTAAGATTAACATCCATCCATCCAAATTAACATTAACATCAACCAAGTATAATCAAAAATTTAAAATTAAACACTACAATATCCCTTATAGCAAACAAAACAATCATTAACTAACCACATAACAATAACTTAAAGGTCTTCGAATCTTTGAAAGATACAGCTTAAAGGTCTTGCATGCTCAAACCTGCATTAAACATAGTATGAAGAAAAAATGTCAAATAGACGTAAAATACCGGGTTTTTGCGTAGCAGTCCCGACTTTTTATTACAGATTCGGGTCATTTCTGTAGTCAATAGGAAGAGATTGCTTCAACTTATCAGCATTCTTTTTGTCATGAACGCATAGGATGTAGTCGATGTCTTGAGCATTCGGTCACACGTCGTTCGTAGTCGATGTCTTCTGGTCTCATCCAACAACTATGGTCATTAGGATCACTTTCCCCTCCTGATGTATCACCTTTCCTAACCTATGGTGTTCTTAGCTGGGACAAAAAACTTACAGGAGCTCAAGTAAGTAGCCAATAAAGGTGTAAAGAAGCCAAGCTCAAGTCCGGCTCCTTCAACTTTCGAGAACTCAAGATCGGCTCATTTCGAAAACTATTTATAAAGCCTGTGATTAACCAAAATTTTAGATTTGGTCCCCAGCTTTTCAAAAGTACACGAATGGTCCCCGTGGTTTGCCCTTTGTAACACATTTAGTCCCCAGCTAACAAATCTAAAGGTTTCAGCAGGTCTAAGTTATGGACTAAATGTGTTAGAAAGTGCAAACCACAGGGACCATCCACTAATGTTAGTATCAGACCCTTCTCCTTCACCGTCAAGATCGCGTGAGTTTACATTAGCTGCACCTACGGACTCTTCCACGTTCTCTTTATCTGTTTAATGCAATAGATATCAATGCCAAATGAGTATCAAATTAACCATAAATCATCATATTTCAGCACGTGGCTTAAAAAAAGACGTACCTTCATCCACTAACTAAGGTGGCAGTGGCTGCTGCTGCATTGGCTTAGTCTTGTACTTTTCAAGAATGGCTTGAATACGTCTTCTACTCTCTTCCTTTATTCTGTTCAAATCTTCTTCTTCATCGTCCTCCTCAAATTAAACTTTCATAAAAACTATATTACAAAATCTATCAGATTTCAGTTTCTAGAGTGTCTGTGCAAAAGTCAAAGGTCAACAGTGGATTAAAAGAAGATTAATAACCTGTTCAACATAAATAAGCACCTGATTCTTATCAGCCAATAATGCTTGAATTGTAGAATCAAGCACGTTTTGAAGACAGGCTCCCTGTATAATTGATGCCACAAATTAATTAAGATGCTTGAAACCTTAATGAAGATCAATAACCTGATTAAAAGAAGATCAATAACCTGTTCAACATAAATCAAGCATGTTTTGAACACAGGCTCCCTGATTCTTATCAGCCAATAATGCTCAAATTGTAGATCAATAACCTGTTCAACATAAATAAACACCTGATTCTTATGAAGAATTTTGTTTTGTGGATAATGAGTTAATTATATGTGATTAATAATCAGTTAAAGGACATGATGCATATTTGAAACCTTATTCTATTGCATTCGAACAAAAACAAAATAATGATTTGGCAGCAAGGAAATAGAGAAGTCAGATTTTTTTCCACCTCTTTTATATCATCTTTTAACTCGAATTGAGAAGGAAGTTCAAACAAATTCACTTAGAAAGGGATATCTTTTTCAATTAAAAAACTTACTTGATATTTAAAAGAAATGATAAACTGAAACAATATGAAAAGCAAGAGATAAATGGCTACCTTATTGATTGATTGCACTTATAAATCACATGTGAATCTTAAATTTGGCTGCACTACTCGTTGAAAGTTTTTTAGAGCAGTTTCATGGTCTTTCTGCTTGCTATAGCGATTTTCAATTACACACCTGTCACATTTGTGTTAGAAAAAGTACATTTGTAGCAAAAAAAAAAATAACATATGCAGAATATCCTTCCTATTTTTAGAGTTTTAAAAAACCTCATAGTACTTACCATTAATATTTTTTCAAACCCCTAAAGGCACTTTTGAGGGCTTTAGCCATAGGGCTTAAAAACTTTCTGGTTGTTATGATGCGAAACTTACAGTTGACAGTCTCTCCTTTCCATCTATATGTAAAAGCTATCACATTCTGTTCATACAATGAAGGAAAGTTTTCATACAAAAGGCATCACAGTATAAAGAATCTCCAATATGCATATTGATCATTAAGCAATGATGTGCACAAAATGCAACATATAAATTACATCAATTGTGGCATAAAACTAACCCTTTTTTAGTACTAATGTTGGAAAAAGTGCGTTTTTGTCTTCCTTTTGTATTTTCAGGAATAAATGAGCTCAAATGAACAAAAGAAGCAAAAAGGCGGCTAAATCTGACATAAATACAAGAAAAGGAACAAACGTGGCATGCCTGACCCCCCGACAGCATCTTCCCAAGAAAAATCAAGAAGACAGAAGGCTGAACACGCCCCGTGCTCAGTGCGCACGGGGGCTTGCCCAAGTGTCAGCATAAAAGACAAAGCTGTAGAAGCTTCTATCACCCACCACGGGGTCGTGCTCAGCGGACACGGGGCCGTGGTCAACTCTAAGATTCGCAGAATATGGGGAAATCTTGATAGTACAGATATGCTTCTGCACACGGGGGCGTGCCCAGCGGACACGGGGGCGTGGTCAACTAATGCAGACAAACGATCGATCGAGCTTGAACCGAACACTTATTGACAACCTTGAGCTCTGATTACCAACTTGTAACACCCATATTTTTAATTTATGTAAATATACAATATAAGTAAATACTACGATCATTTTATATAATAAGATCCAAAGGAAGAGTATTAAATGATCAACATTAGTTTTCTACGGACTAACTTAAACATTTTAAAAGTTGTTTAGCCAACAGTTTACAAAATAAACATTGTTTAAACATAGTCAATTTATGCGGAAGCTTCAAAAGTATGTGTTCGGTTCTTGAAAAGTTGCTTGACCGTCATCCGGAAGTCTTTGAGTATCTAAAACTACAATGTTTACATAAACATTTATGTCATAATGGTTAGAAATAATACTTGATCAAAACTATGATTGAAGTGAACTTAAATTTTACAATTTTACAAGATTTTCAAGAATTCAGACCTTACCGTAACTTACGGTTCCACCGTAAGTTACGGTGGTCAATTTATAACAAAGGTCCACCGTAAACCAGGAGATTCACATCGTAAACCCCCTGACCTCTACCGTAAGTTACGGTGTCACCGTAACTTACGGTGGATCCTGCACATTTGAGTTTTTGGCATTTTGGTTGTTTTGCCCACACACTTTTCTCGGATCCTTCTTCTAGCAAACCAACATATTGAATTCTCGTGTTCTAATATTCCAATATTTAATCAATAACAATAAACAAATCAATCATATTACCAAGCAAAATCCACGCTTTATTTGATTATTCGACCCGTTTGGCTCGTCTAAGGAACCTTCCCATATAACGACTACCAACGAGTTTCAACCAAATCTGATCAATCGTTCAATATAGCGACATCACCGCTTTAATTTAAAACAACCCTTATTCTAAAAATTCAACTACGCGTATTATAATCATCAAATTTACTTAATGTAACGGGTCAAGTTACATACCTTCAAAGTAGCCCTTTTAGACGTGGTTCGCCACCCGCTTGTCCACTTGACGCTCCTGCGCCCGTTCCTATAGAGTTCATTCATCATATGTTTAGAACTCTCTTCAAATCATAATTCGCATAATACACCGAACATCATGATTATGCGTTTAAACTCGAAATTTCAGTTTTTAAGCCTTCATAGAGGCATTTCAACAAACACTTCATAAGCAGATTTTTACATGATTAAATATCACATCTTTAGTTTATCATTTAACCCTATTTTCATATAAATCAACCAATTTACATGATTGTTAGCTTCTAATTGCTGAAATCACTTCAAAATTGCCAAATTACACTAGATTAACAATCTACTTTCTAGTGTTCATCCAAATACACATGACCCACTAATCACCTACCATGGTGTTTATGGATTCACCCAAAATTTCTTATGATTTCAACTTCTATTGATCTAGGGTTTGTCCTTAGACACTATAGTTGTTCCTCAATCATCATAACATACACATGCAACCCTAATTTCAGATTTTTCCCAATTCATGAAAATTTCAAGTTGAGAGTTTTCCTTAAATTTTACATACCTTGTAATCCTCTTGTGATGAGGATCACGATTCTATGCTCGGATTTTCGTTTGGACCAGATTTGCACCTCAAATTTGAGATTTCAAGTAGATTTTTGAGACATGGAAGGTGGGGGTGTCGCCCCTGGTTCTTCTGGTCGACCAGACATCCCCATTATGGGGTGTTTGGTTTGTTTTAATTATCTCAAGTTTCAATTCTTACAACTTAAGCCCCTCAACTTTATTCAACATATTGTTTAGTAGGTTTTTAACCCTATCATAAGCTACTTCTAGTCTTTTAACTAACTAGGTTAAAAATTTCTAGTTAATAAATTCTTGTTTATTTATACTTTATATTTTTAATATAAAGTTTTATATTTTTCGGGGTGTTACAAGTCCACCCCCCCTTAAAAGGGTTTCGTCCCCAAAACCGAAGTACGTACCAAATAATGTAGGGTGAAGACGTCGCATCTCCTCTTCGGACTCCCACGTAGTGTCCGTGTAACACCCCAAAAATGGGTTTGGTAATTTAAACCCGGTTAATGTAAAGGAACGGGTAAAAATACCGTTAGGGGTAAAAGTGAACCCGTAAATGAATATTAACTAGGAATAATTAACCTAGTTGAATATTATTATCGTTGGTATTAAACGAAGGGTTGTAGCCTTATTTAATTAAAACGAAACATGAGGGACCAAAGTGGACAACTTGGAAGTTGTTTTATTAAAACAAAACAACACACACGCATACACACACATCGTGTGTGTGTTCATCAACGAGCAGGGAAGGCTCCCTTGGAGCCAAAACCCTAAACTTCACAAGTTCTCCAAATTGAAAGGCTAAACGAAGCCCAAATTCACAACCGAACGTGAATTAACGATCACCTTCACAAGGGGATCATAAGGTATGTCTTAAAACTTAGATTTGATGATCTTGTTTGAAGTGGGTTATGATCAATCCATGAATTGATATGAAATTAAGCATGTAGAGGTGTTAGAAACACCAAATAGAACTTGTGTTATGAGTAATTTCAAGTTATTGGGTGATTTAGAATGAAACCCATTGCATGAGTGTGAAGATGATGATCATGATGAACTTGTAGATGTTATAGTGTGATCTTGTGATGTATAAGGTGTTATATGATAGACTGAGATAGATAAACTTGATGTGGAATTTATGATTATGAGATTTTGATTGAATGTGATGGTTCATAAGATGAAATAGGGAGGAACATGCTTAAAGCACTTGTACATTATGCTTAGAAAGTGATATGCACACCAAGTGTTTGATGAAATGCCTAGGAGAAAATGATAAGTGAGATTGTATGCTAATAATGAATAAATGTATGTAGAATGCGATGATGATGTATTAAAATAATAGATTTGTATAAGGAATGTGTTTTGAATGGATTACAAGTGAGAAATTAGTTTGATAAGATGATATGGCAAGAAACCTTCATTAAAAGGTATGTATGCTCATGTATGCTAATCATGTTATGATGAATGTGATGACATGTATGGATAGGAGTCATGTCAACATGGACACAAGCGTGGAAGGGCAACGGGCCAAGGATAAACACGGAAGCTATGCTCGAACTCGGACGCACGAGGTAAGTGAACTCCGAACTTACCCTTTGTTTGGTAATGTATTTATGATATATGGTAATTATTGAATGTAATGTGAGAAGATACGAATCGATCTGATTACTAAGTTAAGTTTTAGTGCAAATGGGTCGGAAGTGGTTAAGAAAGAGATTCAATTAAGTTTGGGTAAGAAAAGGGAACTTACATAATGAATTATGCATAAAGATGAATTAAGGAGTTATACATGTAGGATGTAAGTTGTAAATACGTGTATGAATAGAAAGTGAATACATGCTTGAGTGAGTATTTAATTATATGCTTGAATGAATAAGATGAGTTATGTGTATTCGAGGACATATACATGGACAGTTGTTACGGAACCCTAAATCAATCGGGCAACATAACTATTATGAAACTGGGGTTATAATACTTACAACGGAGCAGAACCTCGCTAATTAGGGGTATAGTACCCGACTATAATGCTTATAACTTTCAGATTTCGAGATTGAGAAAAAGAAATGAGCGACGGAAATTGTAATCTGATGCTATCTATTTATAGTTGCTGATTTCAGTCCTGTCGCGGCCCGCGTAAAAGACAAGGGAACCTTACGCGGCCCGCGTTAACCTCAGTCAACTCAGTAGCTTAGCTGGGTCAGCTAGTAGGTCCGCCACGATGTTGACACGTGTCGGCCTCTGGTGTAATCGCGTGTGATGCTCTGTCGCGGCCCGCGTAAGGTTGAGGTGAGGTCTTACGCGGCCCGCCCCAACTTACTATTTTCAGATTTTTGATTTATTTTATAATCTATAATATATTTCGGGCTCGGTTTTACATACGGGGCATAATATAAAACATATAAGGGTATTTTATAATATATTAGAGGGTCGGAAATATTATGAGAATCTTGATTTTACTGAGGGTTGTTACAAAGGTTGCCAGCTAGTCGTTGTTTTCCAGCTGTCCGACCAGGAAGAATATCCATTATGTCCCTTCTAGCGTGTTCAGGCCTAGAGGTGACGTGGCACATGGTTATTCGCTCCAGCTCAGCGTCCTTTTGTACTGGATGTCGGTATGTCCCATGGAGATCTTGCGATCGGTGTTGGCGTCCTGCCATTGGTGCCACATGTCGTCCTTTTTGTCTACTGAGAGCATCTTCTTGTCGCCAGGTGTCCCTTTCCAGAATCTTCTAGAACCTTCTGGATGCTTTCGTGTGGCAAGGTTGTCCGCTTGGAGTGGTGTGGTCCCTCTGACACGTGTCCACATGTGATTTGAGATCACACCTCTTCAAGAACTATTCAAGAGATCAACGCTAATCCGGGAACATTTAAAACCGCATTACTCGAACACACCCAACATAACTTGTTTATCTAAAAGGATCATACGAGTTGATGAGTTGAGCTTACATAATATGTACTTTTTGCAACCGATTTTGCTACCTAATCAATTTAAATAACTATTTTTGCGACCATCTCCTTCGATCACAACCTTTGTATTTTTTTCTAGCTTCTTTCAGCAGTAAGTTTTAGGGATGTTCACGGTTTGGTTTTTACAACTTTTAAGTCATGTCATAAGCCAAACCGTTAGCCATGATTTTTTATTAATGAAAACCGAAATCGAATCGTTGAAAATTAAAACCAAACTGAACCGAACCGTTACCAACGATTTGGTTTTGGTTTGGTTTTACGGTTTGGAGTTATTAGGCGTTAACAAATATAAAACCATTCTAAACTAATCAATATATAAATGGAATAGTATTTGGAAACAAAAATGTTTACAAATTTCTACCCCACATTAATCAAAATTGTTTACAAATTTCTATTCCACATTAACCTTAGTTCTCCATGCACATATTTTCAACAAATGATTCTTCACCACCAACTATGATCACAGTTAAACTTGAAAGTTATAGTGAAAACACAGCTTAACAAAGTAAAAAAAGAAGAAGATATATATAGAAACTTATAACTATGACTTGGCCCAATTTTATGTTAACTAAAACTAATACAAAATTAAGATAGTTAAATATATATATAATATAAAATACACAAAAATAGATAAAAAATATACTGTCAAATCGTACGGTTCAGTTCGATTTTATACGACTGGTTCTATGTATAAACACGAAACCAAATCAATGGCCGGTTTAAACAGTTTTATAGTTTGCAATCGAACCATAAACACTCATAATAAATTTGGGTAGAATGTAATCTGAATATTGTGATACCTAAAGTTGTTTTGTAAGATAAAAATATATATTATAAACTTACTTAAAAGACAAAGTCGGTGGCTTTTATCATCGACAATTTCTCTGTTTTTGTCTTATATAGAAGGTTTGCAATGTTTGCAGTTGGATCAAAATGCTTTTGATCACATCTTAGTTGCCGTTAGTATTGTTTATTGCATTATTATTTCTCAATCACAAGTAATTTGGAACAATCTGTTCACATGAAAGATATTATATAAGATCTTAAAAGAGAAAGTCGGTGGCTTTTGCCACCGACAATTTCTCCGTTTTTGTCTTATATATATATAGAAGGTTATCTAAAACTTTCACAAGTATTAAGGATTGGCTTGGTGTTCCGCCCTCCATCTGATCTACGCGTTGCTCGAGTTCAATTCCTACTACACCCGATACATTTGCTTATATTATATGTTCCTTTTTCATCAGCTACATATTTTTCGGGTCTGGCCCAAATTTTTACCTTTGTTCTTTTCGTTCGATGTCACATAGTTATACTTTGGTTCTTTTTGTTCAATGTTACATAATTATATTTTGCCAACACGTTCCTTTTAATTATTTTAATTTATATACAAAGCTTATCACATGTATTATAATTTATATACAAAGCTTATCACATGTAACCTGCGCAACGAGCTTGGGGTAAAATTTCAACCTTTGATTATGTTTTTTTTTTTTGTATGTTTCTTATGTATGAGTCAGGTCGTACATATAAAGGCACTATGATTGTACAATATAAATTCAATTACTCTACATTTTGATCCAACTGCAATGCTATTGAGTTAAACTGAATACGTCAAAACGCACGTTCTCGTATGGTTAACACATGACATAACGTTTGTACTAATTCATTCAATGTTTACAATGTACTCACGCGGCAACGCGCACAGGTCTAACTACTAGTTTTAATAAAAAGAGAGAAAATGTTGTATTATCAATTTTTATAATGATCCCATACTGGGGTATATATAGGTGTTAGTAAAAAAATGTTAAATCATTGTGTTGGTCGGGGTACTTGAAGAATAAAAATGCAGCGCCATGTGGATACTGAAGCCAATGAAGTTGTAGCTCAGTGGTGGAGAGAGCAGTTTCCTTGCAAGAGGTTAACGGTTCGATCCCCACTAGCTGCAATGGAGGTGAGAGGTTTACCCGCTTCGGTGGGGTTCCGCTCGGGGCTCAGGCCAGACTGACCGGGTTCAGGTACCGCATTGCGGTCCGGCAGATTCGAACCTGAGTGGGTACGCCTAGGGGCGGCCAAGGGAACCGGTTGATCCACTCCTTCCAAAAAAAAAAAAAAAAAAAAAATTGTGGATACTGAAATACTGTTGGATTGGCCTTTCTTTTGTCTCCATGCAACATACAAAGCCAATACTACCGTCTCCCATCTAACATATTTATTAATAGTACCCTTCGTCTACTTTGTAATGACATTTCCTACCCTACATTTATAATCTCAATTATTAGTTATTTTCCCAATTGCCAATGACTACCATTTCAGCTGGTAAGAGGTGTGAAGGTTTACCCACAGGCCACAGGTCACGGGTTCAATCCCGGGCCAGTGAGGTTCCTGCACGAGGCTTAGGCCAGACTGACCAGAAGGTACCGCATTGTGGATCGACGGATTCGAATCTGAGCGGATACGTCTAGAGACGGCTAAGATAACCAGTTGATCCACTCCTTTCCAAAAAATAGTTATTTTCCCAATTTCTTTGTACTGCAACGACCAATCATATTCAATAAATTGATTAAAAATATTTAGCTTTTTCTAAAATCATAATACACACTTGAAAGTAGGTTTTTCTTTAGTAGGAGTTTCTAATTTTTTTTTACACAACACAAAAAGAGTATTACTTTATATTATCCTCTAAAGTGTAAAATTTAATAGCTTGTATTTAGATAAATATGTTTAACATGTTTATTTAAACTTGTAAACTCCTCAACACGTCTTTCCATTTTACTTGTTTAGATAAAAGATTACACAAGCCATGTCCATGCTACACTATTTTAAGTGTCATATTTATAGTTGATATTTTTAACATAAATAAATATACGGGTCATGTTTGTGCTTAGCAATTCAAGCCGTCAACATAAAATTTTCAAATTTCAATACTCCAAGTAGGCATGATCACCGCCCTAATTAACCCTATAAATTCATAAAATACAATTTCAACTCAAAAAATAATCAAAAACTACATCTTTCCATGTTAAAAATATTTCAAAAGTTAATCTATAATAAAAAATAATAATAATCAAAAAATTCACTATTTATACCTTTTTGGGCGCTGAATTTTACGAAGAAGAGAAATCGTCACATTTTCTGGCGCATAAAAGGTTAAAAATCCAAATTTTAACCTTGGCCTGGTACCGGTATAACCCAATTTACTGGCGGTACAACTTCTTTTCCGTTTCCTCAGTTTATCGGGATGATTCGTGCCGGCCAAGCTTCCGGCATCCAATTTAACCGGTTCAACCAGCCGGTTTAAACCGGTTTTTAAAACCTTGCTGTTACATGGAAGTACAGAGATTTTAAATGTCAACTATAATTTCCGATTAAAGAAACTTAAAATTTAATCTAGATTACGACTTAGGTTACTAAATAAACCCTACATGTAAAAATATGATATATCAAACGCTACATATAATATTCATAAATATAGATAGATTTCATATCCGCACATATTTGACCTGCAGGCAGGCATAAACATATAATCAGAATCAACCCGTTACAACAACAAGTTATAATAATTTATATAACTCTGTATAAGAATAACAAACAACACGCTGAAATTGCGAAGCACCACGAACAATATCTTCGTTCATGGATGAATATTATTATTCCAGCTGCTAAAATCAATCAAATTGAAGCAGAAGAAGAAGATGAATCGGAGATCTGAAGGCGGAGGAAGCTGCATTGCTATCGGTACTACTCCTTCAACTTCTAGATTCTTCCACGCTTCTGCTTCTGCTTCTTCAGGTACTCTTCCAATTCAATTTCTATGCATTTTTTGTTGTAATTTATGCTCTCGAGAACGTAATTTGTTACAATCACTCTTGTACGTATAAATGAATAATCGACGTTTGTTTCTGATCCGCTAGCGAATTTTGCTATGTTGAGAGAAATCGATTAGGTTTTTGTTGTTAATAGCGTTCATGAAGTTAATATTATTATTCTCTACACAACGAAGCATTTTTTGTTGTAATTTATACTCTCGATTTGTTACGATTAGTATTTTATGTAAGAATAATCGACGTTTGTTTGTGATCTGCTAGCGAATTTTCCTATGCTGAGAGAAATCAATTAGGTTTTCGTTGTTAATAACGTTCATGAAGTTAATATTATTGTGTATTAGCTTCTAATTCCTTTTGGAGAGATAATGTTCATTTGTTTATACAAATTTTCGTATAAGCTGTGTGGAATGTTAGTTATTCTCTACATAACGATGCGTTTTTTGTTGTAATTTATACTCTGGAGAACGTAAATTGTTACAATTAGTGTCTTACGTATGAGCGATTTAGGTTTGTTTGTGATCTGCTAGTGAATTTTGTTTCTGAGTTACGGAAATGTTGAGAGAAATCGGTTAGGTTCTCGTTGTTAATAGCTTTCGTGAGGAACGAGGATGCAATTTTTAGGTGTATTAGCTTTCAATTCCTTTTGGAGATAATGTTTATTTATTAAATATTTAAATTAATTATTCGAAGTTGTGTCAAATGTTAATTATTCTGCCACATTATCGTTCACTTATGGTGACCTGCGTAAACTTCAAAAGCAATATGATCGTCGAGGTTTGTTTGTGATCTGCTAGCGAATTTTGCTTTCGAGTTACAGAAACGTTGAGAGGATTTCGATTAGGTTTTCGTTGTCAATAGCGTTCATGAAGCTGCAATTTTACAGTGTATTAGCTTGTAATTCCTTTTGGAGATAACGTTTATTTGTTTATTTAATAAATCGTATAAGTTGTGTCGAATGTTAGCTATTATGTCACTTTATTGTTCACTAATGGTGATATGCGTAAACTTCAAAAGCAGTATGCTTTGAAAATTACTAAACTTGTTGAACTTTGTTAAAGATGGAACAACATCAACAATAGATCATTCATGTAAAGTAGTTGGGGGTCTTCTTAACAATCCAAAAGCCGACATAAATATATCTGATTTGCCAATCTCGATACAGATACACCACTCATTGAAATATCTGTTTACACTTTACAGTTGGTCTATGTCAATCATGGTTGACATTTACTCTCCTAACTTCCATAGGTTGACTTCATTGGGTTTACATACTCTGAATATATTGTTTGTAGTGTGTTATGTGCCAGTAAATTTAATAAGTAATCCCCTAAACTTTTTTTGTTATGTTAGTGCTAATGCTAGTTGAAAATGTGGGTCCGCTGATTGCACCTGCTTAATAAGTGCATTTGAAGGTCCATACTATTTGCACAGGTAGTTGCACATCTGTAGGGATAGGGATATTCGTGGTCTATATACAAGTGAAAAGTACATTAAATGTGCCAAAGATATCCATATATTGGTGATCTGATACTAAGTGGTCACCTTGAAATTCAACTCTAAAAAGAGAAATAAAAAAACACTTGACACGCTGTATTTAATCAACCATCGTGGTTAGAAAGTTACCTGTACGTACAAAATATGATAACTTTTAGCCATTATGCTTGATTATAGTTTTTAGCTAACCATTCTACTTGGAAAATCTTGGATAATAATGCTTATGTAGTTATGTTTGTAAACACAGTGTTCTCTTTTTGGGATTTATCCAAGTATAAGATGGTTATGAGTTATGAAAGTCATTCACCCATTTGTTAAGTGCATTAATATATTTGTACTGATTTTATGCTTGTAAGTATTATTGCTGTGGGTATGGACCGAATTCTAAATGATTTAATGCAGATCCTGCAACTTCTGGTGGTCCTACGTGGATCAGGAAGGGCCTACCTTGTGTGTGTTTCAAAAAGAAGGGAAATTATGCACGGATATGTGTGAATGTAAGTCCTCTTCAGCCAAGTTTACAGATTATATTTATTGTTGTTGTTATTATTATTATTATCATCTTTATTATTCTTCGTGTATTTTTTAACAGCAAATACTCTCTCTCTCTCTCTCTCTCTCTCTCTCTCTCTCACACACACACACGCGCGCGCGCACATTCGGATAGAAAAGGGTCGTTTTTAAAATTTTGAGGAGAGCAGTGTCAAAGCAACTCACATTAATATTTGTTAGGTGTTTTTTTTATTTTTATTACTTGTTACTTTACTTATTTATAAAATTAGTTTTAACGGTTAACAGAGCGAAAAAACAAAAGTAACAAAAATGTCAAACAGTAAAGTGAAATGAGTAAATTCACTAAATTGGATCCATGATTCCATGTTTGCTTCCCATGATGCTGAGCTCGAAATCTCAATCTTATAGTTTAGGGTTATATCGTGTTCATTGTCTATTTTTCATCAATTTGGACCTTTCAGATTAATGATGGACTGATGGTTGTAATCATGTTATGCAAAACAAGAATAAGCTGCTTTCTTAGCCTACATGATGAATATATGCTTGATTTTACAGGAGGAGAGACTAAGAAGGCTGAAAAACCGGACAAAAGTTTATTTTGATCCTACCCGGCTTGAACATCAGGTAATTTTCATACAAAAACCACTCAGTTTGATTCACCATTTTAATAGCAGTGTTTATGCAGAGGTGGCAATTCTAATCCATTTTTATAGAAATGGATGCATCCGGGTTGTATTTAATTGAAATAGGTCGAACAGGTTAAAAATAGTTCTATATCATTTTATCTAAAAAGGATATTATACTATTGTTTTAGATTTTTTATGATATAGTTTTGGTTATCATAGCTAATACATATTTAATAATTAATTAGTTATAGATAAGAAAGTGTTGGTGGGCCAGATGGCAGGGGCGGATCTACCATAGAGGTAGGGGTAACCGGGGTTACCCCTTGGTCGGAAAAAATTTGGAAAAATTAGTGTAAATTTTGGAAAAATTTGACGTTTTTTCGATTTCGTTATGGCTTATTTATATAAGGTTACCCCTTGGTCGGAATCCTAGATCCGAAGGTTACCCCTTGGTCGGAATCCTAGATCCGCCACTGCCAGATGGCCAGTGGCCCGACTTGTTTTGACCAGCAAAAATTGGCCCATTTTGACCTGAATCTGTTGTAACCCGTTACCCAAACCGCTCGATATGCCCATTTTGCTACATCTAGGCTTCCATAGTTCTATATGAGAACTTTTGCATGCTTAAAGTTGATAAATGAATTCACGATTTGAACCTATGCAGTTAATGCGGTAAAAAATCGGATATCGGTCTATTTGAGATATAGGTTATCACGGTGGGATATCGATAATTTTAATATCATGCAGAAGTTACATATATATATATATATAGCAATTTAACACTAACAATTCAGTATACTCTCCTACCATTAACAAATTAACCTTTTGCAACTTGCAAAACAGTATAATTGTAGCAAGTAGGAACTCATTAAGACTTAAAACACTAACATTTAACAATTAAGACTTAAAACACTAATAGCAACAATAAGAAGAAAGACGAATGGTAGAACTAAGAAGAAAGGTACTGATATCTGGAAAATCGGTGATATAGCGGTCAAATATTAGTCAAATTTCGGTACCTATATTCCGACCAATATTTGACACTGATATTTTACATGGGGACCGATAACTGATATTAACTGCATAGATTTGAACATGACGGTGTTTCCGAAATTTTGTAACTGAATTGCACAATGATGAGCATAATGATAAGTTTCACGTTATTAATTACATTAATGTAAGAGGACAGGAGGCTTTGAGGGTTTTATGGTCATCCACGTTCCCGGATCAAGAGCTAGATGGCTTGATATCAGATCAATGGAAAAAAATGGGTTGGCAGGGGAAAGACCCATCAACAGATTTTAGGTTATTATATTTTATTTTTTTATTTTCAGAAATTAAATCATTCGGAACTTTTGCTAATGTTGTTGATAATCAGGGGAACTGGATTCATCTCCTTGGAGAATTTGCTATTTTTCGCCAAGACATTTTCTGTAAGATTTTGTATTCTGACTACCTAAATCCAAATTCTATCCGTCTAGGATGTTTTATGCATGTGTTTTGACTTTTGACCCGTTTTACCTGCTTGACCCGTTTGATCTGTTATAGGTAAAACATAACATGACTTAACCACTCACAA
Source organism: Helianthus tuberosus (assembly GCA_030545235.1). NCBI lineage: Eukaryota > Viridiplantae > Streptophyta > Magnoliopsida > Asterales > Asteraceae > Helianthus > Helianthus tuberosus. The sequence goes on along the minus strand of CM060444.1, from coordinate 143,427,957 downwards.
CTGAATGGGTCGAAATCATCACATCTAAGTTAATTATTCATTTAGGTCAGCAACTTTGACAGTCAAACCTTATACTTTATTTCAAACTGCAGATATCCTTCCAACATTTAATAAAGAAACAGGGGGCTAAGGGACCTGCATGGGAATATCCATTTGCTGTAGCGGGTTTAAACATTACATTTATGCTCATGAAAATGCTTGATCTAGATGCTAGCAAGTGAAACCACATATTTTTTTTTTTATAATTTTTGTAACATTTGTTTCCGCATGCACTTTGGAACATCTTCAATGTATGCACTAGTCATTTGCATCATGTTGGTGTAGAAAGAGCATATTGTTAGAATATGCACTAAGCATTTACATCGAATTTCTACGTCACAGTGGGGCACTTAATCAATTTGAGAAATAGCCGACGTTGTTAGTTCCTTTTTTTATTAGAGTAGAGAGATTATTTTAAGGATCACTTATGTTATGAAGTTATTTATAACAGTTAGAGATGAATAATAAAGAAACTTAATAATTCATAGTCAATATGATTCTCTTTTGAGTCATCTCAATAGTCACAATTAGATTATTGTTATAACTGTTTTTTTATAACTGAACTTTTGCTTTTTATGTTGAATGTTCGGTAAAATTGCGAATGATGAAAATTTGGTGTGATGAATAGTGTCACATCAAAATTTAACCATTTTGGTGTCTAGGTTAGAGGTAGGGGTGCAAACGAGCCGAGCTTTGATAAGTAGTTTTTCAAGATCAGGCTCGGCTCGTTTATTATCTAATAGTTAATATATTAAATAAATAAAATATAAATAATAGACTCGTTTAGGCTCGCAAGCTCGATAAGTGAAACTTGGGCTCGGGCTCATTACTAAACAAGCTTATTTTTAGGTTCGGGCTCGTCTCGTAAACAAGTTTAAATAAGCTCGTCTCGGCCTGGACAACTTTAAATAAGGGGTAAATGTTATTAAATATTAATAAAAACTAATTACACATAAGGCTCGACAAGCCTGACGAGCTTCACATGGCAAGCTCGAGCTCGATAAATAAACGAGCTTTATTTTAGGATCAAGCTCGGCTCGGGGGGGCTCGATAAGGCTCGACACGTTTCGAGCTTTTTCTTGAGCCGATCTTGAGCAGCTCGCAAGCCACTCGGCTCTTGCACCCCTTCTTTAGAGGTGATTTGCATAATATATACACCATTTTGGTGTTTAAATGCATACACTAAATATGGTGTGTGTGTGTTCCTTTATTTCATTTAATTGCATCACATTTTACACCAGATATGTAGCTTCAATAGTTTTAGAGATTATTGGCTAACCAAATAGTGTTAATATTTCAGATAAACCTAGGACACTCGTGAGTGCTGTTTTTGTACATATGTTGTCAGGTAAAGATGCTTAATGCATACTTCAATAGTTGAAATATTTCCTGTATTCTGTATAAGACAACCCTTTCGAAAGCTACCGTCACATTTTTCTTTAAGTACGGGTGTCAAGATGGGTGGATTGGGTAGGGAGTCAAAACGGGTGCTGGTTAAAATGGGTCATTTTATAGCCCGGTTCAAAACGGGCCGGGTCGGGTTGACTTGCTGGCCCTTTTGTCCTATTTTATTTTAAATAGTAAATGTGTTAGTTATGATTATAAGAACAATATTATTACAGCTATAATCTAAATTCTTGAGTAAAAGATTTTAGGAGGGTGTATGCTTCAAAAGTAATTTAATTTGTCCCGTAAGTTCACAAGAGGCCAATTCCTTAAATATGGTCACATCATGAAAACTGGGACCCACAAAAATTAGAATGGTGAGCTGAGGAAACTGGAAAAAGAAGGCTAGATTTTCCAGTTCTTATAAACTAACTTCAGAATTTAATTTATTTTCAGAGAACGAGTGGGCGTTTGATCTACTTTATTGTGTTGCATTCGTCATTATGGACAAAAAATGGGTCGATAAAAACGCAAGCTACATGGAGTTTAATGTAAGTCAACACCAACAATTTGTGCAGATTGATCACGTTTGCTTTCAGTTTGTTACATTTTTTACTTTTAAGGTCAAACTTATGATTTTTCACTTTTGAGTTTTAACAATATAAAATTCTTTTTTATAAACCGATATCTTCAGTTTTCTGTTGGTTATACAAGTAGAGATTTCCACATTTAAAAAGAAAATGGAACAAAGGGAAGGGTTATCTTGAGAACGCTAAATATTGCGAGAACCGTGAGAACGAAGAAGAAATCCAATCAAAATCATTTTCTTTAATGCAAACCTCATTATAATTAAAATACAACATTAAAAAAAAGAATCTACTCTTTAAATAGTTCATTTTTCTTTCAAAATCACTCTTGATAAGTAATACAACAAACTTACACATGTGTAAATTTTCTTTATTTATGAATACATGTAATTTTAAACGTAAATTTAATTTCTAACATTGTATTCGAATAACAATGATAAGTGTAAAAAGAAATTTTGAATTTGAATTGTTTTTGACCAAGTTCTCGTAGTTTTTCTCACGGTTCTCGCGATATTTAGCGTTCTCATTTAAACCTCCCCATGGAACATATTCATCAAATTTTGTAGTTGAAAACTATTGTAGATGGAATGGATGAAGTATAGTTACAGGGTGTTTGGGATCGGTCACTATTTTATCTGTTCATTGCTGCTTTTGCAATAAGCAACTTCAAATTGCTTATCCAAATAGCTTATGTCAGTCGCAAATCTTCAAATACAGTTTGAATGAGCAAACCTAAACACTCTCAAATCAGCTTATTGATGTATCAAAACACAATAAGCAGATAAACATATTTAATAAGCAAATCCCAAACACCCCAGTAGTACTTCCCCATTTTCTATATAAATTGGGCTACTTCCTGTTTTGGATGGACCATGAAACTTGCAACACTTCATTGTTTATTTATTCAAGAACTAGAATTACGTATTTGTCGGTTTTCATTAGAGGTGGAACGGGTCATAACGGCTAGTTTGTACAGGTCGGGTTGGCCCCAAACGCCTTGCATGATTGCATCCTAGATTTTAGATTTTTGTGTTAATGGTAATTGTAAAAAAGAAACTTATGGATCAGCATATGACATATCCGAACTTTATATTTATCTGATTAAATCCCTTAGCTTTTAGTTTCTTAATAACTATTTAAAGAAGTCAACTTCATAAAAAGACCTTTTCATTAAGTTTTTATAGTCCATAGATTTAATCATGCAAAATTAAAGTTCATTGACTTGTGATTTACCACCAGTCCATAGGTTCTTTTAAACAAATTTTATCTTTCCTAGTGTGTCAAATACTCAAATATGATTACAAAATTTTAACAAAAATAATTTAGGAGGTTTTATGCATTAGAAGCACACTTTGATGGCCCATTTGACGTTTCGTTCTAGCTTCTTTTTTTATCTACCTTATAGAGATTTGAATTGATCCATTCACCTTTAATGCAAATTATATTGATTTAATTTTTCATACAGGATGTATTAAAATCAACCCGGGCCCAGCTGGAAGAAGAGCTTCTTCTGGATGATGTTTTCAAGATTGAAGATATGCCATCTTATCGTCTTCTTCATTAACCATAGCCATGTAAATCAAGATATTATTCCACAATTCACAATTATTTCCACACAGGGTAGACCAACATTGATTCCTCGGGATCATATTAAAAGTAGCGGGTTGAATTGTTGAACCCGAGCCCGCCCTGTATATTTATTCGAGTCAAAGATGTCAACCCTAGCCCGGACACTTAATACATGTAACCCGAACACGACCCGTTTAAGCATTTTTTAAAACGACTAACGGGTTGTAAATGGGTTGGCGGGATGTAGTCAAGTTGTAAATGTGTCATCAAAAGGTTGGTGGCTTGTAATATATAGGTTAAATGGGTCGTACATTGGTCGGTGGGTCGACATGTTTAATTAAATGGGTTAAAACGTCAACCTGGACTCAGCCTGTTTATTGAATATACCATCATATGTTTAGGATCAAATTTCTGTCCAATTTTGTTAAGGCAAAGCCATTAAACTTGATTTACCCGATTGGATCTACATAAATGGCATGCATATATGAACGAAGAAAAATAATAATGGTTAGATTATTTTAACGTTGCAGTTAACAGTTGATGACACGTGAAAGGTGTCAACTTTATAACTAAGGCTCAATCAACCAAGAAGATCATAACTCTATTTTTAGGTGTTTTTAGGAGAGAACTTGCAGATGAGAGAGAAAGCATCTCCTTATGCCATGTGGCACACCCAAAAACAACACTCAAAAACACTCTGTTGGTGATGTTGTTGATGATGTTTAGACAGTTGCATGGAAATCACAACTAAAAAACATATACCATAAATATGAGCCTTTCAAAAATAAAATCTACCAAAAATATGAAGGTTAAAAGACAAATGTGCATCCGGTTTTGTAGTATTTCCAGGTTGGTTTTGTTCGTATCAATTGGCAAATATAGAAGTAGTTCAGCTTCATGCGTACGTGATTCAAGGGTTCGACTTGTCAACCTATGAACACACCCGTTTAACACCATCGACATTCATGAAACTCACAAGGTTGTAGAACAACCAACCAGGAGCAAAACTTGACCATGATTCAAGGGTTCGACTTGTCAACCTATGAACACACCCGTTTAACACCATCGACATTCATGAAACTCACAAGGTTGTAGAACAACCAACCAGGAGCAAAACTTGACCATTAAAAATAAACAGAAAAGACAGATTCAAACTTACCATTTTGATAGTCATTTTAAATGAGTAATGCATCAACATCAATAACTTTAAACTTATTAGATAGGGGGAACAGAAAACCAATTTTTATATGCATTTTTGTTGGTTTCTCCTCATAGTATCAACCAAATAGTTCGAAATTCACATTAGTTGTAACTTAAATGGTCCAAACATTGTTTGTTTGTTTGATCGATCACCAAACCTCAAACATAACACTTATATTCTTCAAATGGAACAAGAATGAATCGATATTTGCAAGACAAACATGTAAATCATAACGTGAGTGGTATATTTGTTTTCACAACAAAATTGAACCGAAGAACCCCTCGAACGAGATAAAGAGTTAACTACTTACACTTTGTCGGATTAGTAGACTCTTTTTGGTACTCCACTCGAAAATTACAAGGAAATCATTTGAAAACCATAAAAAAGATGAAGAAATGTAATGTTAAAGTCATAAGTGTTATTATTTACAAGGTGATTGGATGTGCATTTTTAACGTGGTTATACGAAAATCAAATATTCACGTGTGATAAAACGGGTGGTGACATATAGCATTAGTGTCCCAAGAATCATACTCTTTGTATTTCATGATTTGAATCAAAACGTATAATAAATGAACAAAGCTATTATGTGATATATGTTAAACACAAACTTCTGGTTTAAACGAATGTGATTGATTACAAACACACACAATTGAAACCCTATATGTATGGAACGAAACCTCAGAACAGTTTCCAAGGTGCCAATTCTCTAATCGGTTTATTAATCGTCGTTCATTCCAACAACGAACAACCTACTGGAACTGGACTTAAGACAATCGACCCATAGTTTTAAAATGGCCTACGACCCATAAGTCACAATTACAGCCCTGATAAATAAAGTGTTTGACCATTAAATAAACATACTATAATAAACAAGGAAAATATGGATAGGATCCCGACTAGGGAAGCGATGCTTAGGAGGAACGTCGTGATTGAAGATAGAAGTTGTCCCCTATGTAATATGGGGGTCGAGTCGGTTGATCATTTATTCATGTTGATCAGTTCTGTTTTAGGCATAAGGGAAAACATGAATAACATACCTGATTACATCAGCACAGGCCAGCAGAGAATCCAGATGGAGACGCAGCAATAGTGTTTGACATGATTGTCAGCTTGATCTGGTTCCTCCTTAGGGTGCAATCTAATGATGGTGATAAGAGAACCGATAAAGGGTAACCGGTATAGGAGAGGAGGCGATTTGATGTTATGAGAGTAATTAGGTTATGTGTCTAACCTTAGAACCTCTACATAAGCCTCCTTATATATGCACCCAAGAGGAAACCCTAATTAGTTAATAAGGGTAATAAGGCCCATCAACAATTACCAACTAATTATTTAATAGGTTGTTATATATTTTGATCTGTATAATGTAAATGATTATAATGGCTACTAGATTAAATATAAAATAATATATATATATATATATATATTTAATCTTACATTTTCCCACTTAGCCAAGTAATCATTTACTATGAGTATTAGATAAGCCTGATCAGGAGTTAACACTCATTTTAGCCTTAAACAAGAACTATAGCAGAGAAATACAGTCGTTGAATCATTATGCGACTCAGGACCCCCATTAGTCATACTATAGCCTTAATTTAAAACCTAATCGTTATGATCAAAATACACATAAGCCCTTTGTTTGATTTGTAATTTTATTTGTCTATATGCCATTATGCCGGCTTGACAGATTCTTAGAGAAATACAAAATCAAACTGACGAGGAAAATTAACTAATACTTAGTCATTCATAGTACGATATGCAGTTGTGCACGGCCATCAATTAATACCCGTCTATGAGCTCTTTTAATAAGACTTATGGGTAATAGCCCTTCAGTTATAGGATCCTTAAGCATATCATGAATGTATTCGATACAAAACTTAGTTTCCTCAATTCGTTCATAAACGAATAATTAATTGCGTATCGAAATTTAATGCAGCACGTCTTAAACTGTTACTATTCAAGGAGTCATGGTAGCTGACTTTATCACACTAAGTCTTCAAAACATTAATTATATGGAGTTAATAAACTTATGAGTCCACTGATAAATTTCCAACAACATTTAGTGACTATATTATGTCGTTATAACTTAGGTTGTTGATATCAATCCATTATGACTCCTCCATGAGATAGGTTTTGTCTGCTGACATAAAGATATACCCGAAATAACATTTTGTCATCTTTGAACATTACAAAGTTAAAGTGGTGTAGTCCGTTTTGGTAAACGAGGCAAACTCAATCCGCGATATGTCGGACCGTTCGAAATCATTGAGAAAATTGGCAAAGTCGCTTAGAATCTACCTGAAGAACTCAGCGGAGTTCACAACGTATTCCACGTGTCAAATCTGAAAAAGTGTCTGTCAGATGAGACCCTCATAGTTCCCTTAAAAGAGCTCACAATCGACGACCAATTGCGATTCGTCGAGGAACCAGTTGAAATCACATACCGGGACGTTAAGATTCTCAAGCATACCAGAATACCCCTTGTTCGAGTTCGTTGGAACTCCCGTCGTGGCCCAGAGTATACCTGGGAACGAGAAGACCAAATGAAACACAAGTATCCCCAGTTATTTGAGAAAAGTGCAACCACTACTGAGGCTAAAGCTACTGCGGAATTTCGGGACGAAATTCCAAACCAACGGGGGTATGATGTGACACCCCAGGAAAAACCAGTAAACCACGCAACTTAACTAGCTTCCTCAGTAACCACGTGCTAAATTTCGGGATGAAATTTTCTTAACAGGGGGAGAATGTGACAACCCTCATAATTACATGTATCCGTACGATTAATTAATATTATATTGTGCCTATTGATTGTGCAGAAAATTGACTTAATGGTCCTGAATGTTTTCCTAAGTATTGAGAATTAAAAGTATTACAAAAAGTTACATAAAAGACACTATACGGAATAACTTAGCACTTTAACGAACCGGTATCTAACCGAACAACCGGACATTACCCGGGACACCAAAATCTTGTCAGAAACATTGTTGTATTATTGTTGGACTAGTTATGGTCCCCGAACACCATAACACCCACTAGAATATCTACAAATTAACACTAGTAACCTTATACTTGAAATTGAACTAATATCTACCTACTTCACCATTCAAAGTTACACATAACCCCCCCCCCTTCATGTCCACGGTTATGAAGGTGTGGCCACACCTAGATTTTTGTGTGATCTTCCATGATCTTCATGATCCACCATAATCTTCATAAGATTTCATTATATCTCATAGGATCTTGCCTAGATTGTGAAAGATCTTATAGAATACTAATTGGATGAAAATTTACAATTAACCCCCCCCCCCCACTCTTTATTTACGGCCCAAAGGGGACCCACCATCATCATCACCTGAAGGGGTAAGGTCCCAAAAACCTTCTAACAAGCACTTGGGACCATACCACAACCTCGTCTTTCAGCCCCTTTTTACCTTGCGCGACCGCGCACGGGTCTTACAAAAGGAAGGCTTAAGAGACAGATAGCAGACAACACTCGCGCGCCAAAAGGAAATCATAAATCCTTGCGCTTTCCTCCATAAATAAAGGATGAAAATCCTAAGTCAAGCACTTCCGCTTAATAATATCCAGACTTGGATACCATTTACTTAACTGATACCACACGATAAAGAGTCACACCAGATTACAGCAGTAATCTTCTAGAAGAATTCAATCGTGCACCACTAGGACGGTTATAACCGTCTGGACACGTGTCATCACCTCAGGGATCTTCACTTGATTCACTTGCCAAGATATTAGAGAAATCATTATAAGTAGGGTGGCTAAGATTACAAGATCTTCATCATTTCATTCTCTCACTTCACAAGTTCACTCCACCTCCCTCACCATCTCTCTCCCTCTCTCGGCCGTCTCTACAACCGCCACCACCACCACCTTGTCACCACCATACAACCATTTACTTGCTTGTTTCAAGTACTAGAAGGTGATTAAAGGAACTTGTAGCTTGTAGATCATCAAGGAGCTTTCACTACTTGCATTCATCCACCATCTTCATCATCTCTTGTTCTTGAGTTCTTCCCTAGCTTTAAGCTAGTTGTAAGGCTTCCTTAAACTCTTGTTTACTTTTATTTTGACTAGTTGAAAGATTGTTGTTTAATGTTTAACACAAGAACACTAAAAGAAAATGAACAAGAATCATGAACATAAGTTTACATAGAGATGATGAAATCCTATTAAAATCAATGTTGTTAAGTACATGCATGGCATTTGATTGTTGATTTCTTGATAAACACTTGTTTAGGATATTTGCTTGCATGTTTTAGTAACATTTAAACGATTAACAACATGCTGAGTAACATTTTCATCCAACTTCAGTTGGCTGTAAACGGACCGTTATAAATCGAAAAATCGATTTTATGAAGTCTAAATTATATATTTTCGAAATATGGTTCTAATGGCACTGGAATTATAATTTTTGGACTTCGTTTGCTATTTTTAAAGGGTCGTTTTTCACAGCAGCAAAAGCTGCGTTTTTACTGCAGAAAATGTGTGTTATGTTTTTCGTCATAACTTGAAATCTGTGTAGAATTAGCTCATGAATTTTGTACTGTAGATGACCACTGATGTCGTTGTAATGCTCCAACTGGAATTTCATCAATCGGACTTACAATGAATTTTAAATAAATTATTCTGTGGATTGAAGTCAGAAAGTGACGAATCTGATTGAAGTCCGGCAAATGATTTTTATAAAATATTGGGTAATAAATTGGATCCCGATATTTTTACACAATAATAATTGGATCGTTTAAGACCTTCTGTAAAAAGTTGAGAGTTTTTGGAGTAAGTTAACTATTTTATTAAAATACCCAAAAACAGTCCAGTTTTGGATGATCAAGCTGAAACAATATAACTAGTGATTTGCATGTCTAAATGTCGGTTATGTTATCCGATAATGATCTAACGTGTTATATGTCAATGAAAGTGTTATGTGCAATATCGTATGCTTGCTCTTGAGTAGTTATAAGTGGAATGTTTATATGGGCGTGAACTATTGGAGTGAGTGGATGTTATGTAATAGACACGTGTAGGAACTTTGTGCTCTATTTGGAACCACTAAATGACTAACTAGTAATCATATGAGGATGTGATTGACCGACCTTGACTGTTAGCTATTTGTGAGAGTCAAACCGAGCAACCAAAGGTGAGTTCACACACTTTCTAAGGCATGGGATTCCCGGTGGTTGGGAATGGGTTAAAGAATTAAAACGGAACCTACATATCCTCCTTGGGTAGGATATGTACGGCCATCCTCCATGGGTAGGATGCCAATCTCAATCCTGCGTATTCTCCTTAGGTAGAATACGTACGTTCGTCCTCCTTGGGTAGGACAACAACCTTAACTTACTAGACAAACTCTATCATGAAGTCCCTCATTTTTATATCGACTTAATCGCCGGGCCAATGGCGAGCGGGTCATTAGTTAATAGCGCTATTTGGGTTGACAAGCCTCACACCGTGCCGTTCAGACGGGCGTGTACTAATGGATCTGGGCAAACTGTCAATGATGATAGACATTGACGTAGGGCACAACTATTGTTCGTCAGTTGTCGATATGGTAACGGTCTAGTGGTTCACATGGGGAAGCCCCCACTAATTATGGATATGGTTTGGGAAAAACAAAGATACTGGTTAACTCGTGGTTTACGAAAACAACTTATGATTTTCAAAACAAATTTTTAAAACTAAACAACCAACTGTGAACTCACTCAACTTTGTTGTTGACTCCTTGTTACATGCCTTGCAGGTCGTTAGGTGCTTATGGAGCTTGCATAGGGAGGCGTGGTCGTTGTGGGATATGGACTGTTATGTCCCGTTCTAAACATTTAAACTTTATGAACTTATTGAACTTATGTTTTGGTTTTACGTTTTACGCTTCCGCTGTTAACTTAAAGTTGGTTACTTTCTTTTGGACACCAATTATATTGTGGTTGGTTTTATTTACTTAATTACGTTGTTCAATATGATTGGTGGCCTGATCCTGGTCAGTCACGCCTCCAAGCAGTGATGCTCCGCATGTGGATTTTTGGGGGTGTGACAGATTGGTATCAGAGCCATTGGTTATAGTGAACTTGGTTTTAAAAAGGGAAAAGCTTTTTGACAAAACCAGACTATAACCTGTACAGTGCTCAACGATCCACAACGACGCTTCGCTCCACATGCAAGACTCGACACAATAGGTGGTATGAATTATGTTTATATTGTCTGTTTGATAGTTCACGTAGTGCATTAGTTAACGTGATAACTGCTATTTAAGCCATGTGTGCTTACTCTCTTCTGTCGTCCCACACTTACGCACTTTCGCGACACTTTTCTCACTCACGTTGCTTCGTTGTGAAGATCATGAGTGGACGTTTGAACTTGACTCAAGCCCAGCTGACGGCTCTAATCAACGAACGAGTGGCTGAGGCACTCGCAGCTGTCCCTGCAGGAGGTATAACCTGCCATATCAACCCATCTTAGGACGTTTAGATCCCACCCTCGCGAACCAACCCTTGTGCTTAACCTAGTCTTTTATTCTCGCGCCACAGGTCAACATGCTTCGCCTCCCGTATGTACGTTCAAAACGTTCATGGATTGCCGACCTAGTACTTTCAGCGGCACAGAAGGAGCTGTAGGCCTTCTTCACTGGTTCGAGAAGATTGAGTCTGTTTTTGAGATGTGTGAATGCCCTGAAGATCGTAGGGTGAAATTTGCTACTGGAACACTCGAAGGTGATGCGTTAACCTGGTGGAAAGCACAGGTTCAACTGCTAGGGCTGGCGGTTGCTAATGCCACCCCATGGAATGACTTCAAAGATTTGATCAAGGAAGAGTACTGTAGTCGTGACGACATCCACAAGCTAGAGGTGGAATTTTTCAATTTGAAGATGACGGGGTCTGAAATCGAGGCATACACAAAGAGATCGAACGAATTAGCTATCTTGTGTCCTACTATGGTAGACCCTCCCATCAAACGTATTGAGCTGTACCTCAAGGGTTTAGTGCCAGAAATTCAGAGCCACGTGACCTCAGCTAATCTTGGCACCATTCAGCAAATCATCTGTTTGGCTCATCGTCTCACTGATCAGGCAGTTGAGCAGAACAAGCTGCCCAAGCGTATTAGCGCTACTACTACTACTTCTGATGCTCCCAGTGATAACAAACGTAAGTGGGATGGAGCCTCCAGCAAGGGTTCGACTTCAGCTCAGTCTCAGCAGCGAAGGACTGACGACTACAAGAGCCCTGGTCAGCAATCTTCGGGTAGTCAGGGGCAGGGTGGATACAAGGGAAACCACCCCAAGTGCAACCAATGCAACAAACATCATAGTGGACAGTGCAACAAGGGTCATTGTCTGAGGTGTACCAAGTTTGGTCATGAAGCCAAGGATTGCAGGGGCTCACGTCCTGCGAATCAGAATCGTCAACAGCAGCCACAAGCCCCACAGAATCAGTAGCAGCAACAGCAGGGTAACAGGGGATGCTATCAGTGTGGTGCTAAAGGTCACTTCAAGAGAAACTGCCCCCAGTTGAACCAGAAACAGAACAACAACAACAATCAGGGGAACGAAAACAATAATGGGGGAAACAATGATGGAAATGGAGCCAGGGGACGTGTTTTCGTGCTGGGTCAGGGTGATGCAAGGAACGACCCCAACGTTGTGATGGGTAAGTTTCTTCTGGATGATTTCTTTGTTACTGTTTTATTCGATTCGGGTGTCGATACTAGTTATGTGTCCTTAAAAGTTAGTCAAATACTTAAGCGCACCCCAACACTTTTGACCACTAAACACATGGTAGAGCTAGCAAACGGTAAAAGTTTAGAGGCCACACACATAGTTAAGGGTTGTAATCTTGTTCTTGCTGATCAGACCTTTTCTATCGACCTTATCCCTGTCGTTCTGGGTAGTTTCGACGTTGTTATTAGGATGGATTGGTTATCTCATCATCAAGCGGAAATTCTTTGCAACGAGAAGATTGTTCGCATCCCTCGTTCTGGTGAAGAACCCCTCGTGATTCGTGGCGACAAGAGTGGTGCAGTCGTAGGCATTATCTCTTTCCTTAAGGCCCAGAAGTGTTTGCGAAAGGGCCACACTGCCATTCTAGCTCTCGTTACTGATGCATCAATGGAAGAGAAGAGAATTGAAGACATTCCTATTGTACGTGATTTTCCTGGGGTATTCCCCGAGGAATTACCTGGTCTTCCGCCTCACCGTCAAGTCGAGTTTCAAATCGAGATAGCTCCTGGAGCAGCGCCCATAGCTCGAGCACCTTATCGTTTAGCTCCATCGGAACTTGAAGAATTGTCCACGCAACTACAAGAGCTCTTAGATAAGGGTTTTATTCGCCCTAGCTCTTCGCCTTGGGGAGCTCCAGTACTATTTGTGAAAAAGAAAGACGGTACCTTCAGAATGTGTATTGACTACCGCGAACTCAACAAGGTGACCGTGAAGAATCGTTATCCTTTTCCACGCATTGACGACTTATTCGACCAGCTGCAAGGGTCGAGCTTTTACTCTAAGATTGATTTGAGATCGGGTTACCATCAACTGAGAGTCCGAGATGAGGACATCTCCAAAACAGCATTCAGGACTCGTTATGGACATTACAAGTTTCTGGTTATGCCTTTCGGATTGACGAATGCACCTGCGGTCTTCATGGATCTCATGAACCGAGTGTGCAAACCTTACCTGGATAAGTTTGTCATAGTTTTCATCGATGGTATCTTGATCTATTTGAAGAGTCAGGAAGAACACGAGCAACACCTGAGGCTTATTTTGGAACTTCTTCGAACAGAGCAGTTGTATGCCAAATTTTCGAAATGTGACTTTTGGCTTCGCGAAGTCCACTTTCTAGGCCACGTGGTAAATAAGGATGGCATTCATGTTGATCCATCCAAGGTTGACTCGATCAAGAACGGGCCTGCACCCCGTACACCAACAGAAATCCGCCAATTCTTGGGTTTGGCAGGATATTACAGAAGGTTTATCAAGGATTTCTCAAAGATTGCGCAACCTCTCACTTCGCTGACTCAGAAGGGTGTCACCTATCGTTGGGGTGATGTACAGGAGTCCACATTTCAGCACTTAAAAGACTGACTTTGTAGCACGCCTATCCTCTCATTGCCTGAAGGCACATATGATTTTGTGGTTTATTGCGACGCTTCCATCCAAGTACTTGGTTGCGTGTTGATGCAACGTGACAAGGTCATTGCCTACGCATCGCGCCAACTTAAAGTTCACGAAAGGAACTACACTACGCACAACTTGGAATTGGGAGCAGTTGTCTTCGCACTTAAGATATGGAGACGTTACCTGTACGGTACCAAGTGCACCATTTATACCGATCACAGGAGTCTCGAGCATATCTTCAAGCAAAAGGAGTTAAACATGCGACAACGTCGATGGGTCGAGCTCTTGAATGAATACGAATGTGCGATCAAGTACCATCCGGGCAAAGCCAATGTGGTGGCCGACGCCCTTAGTCGAAAGGATACTACACCAAAGCGTGTACGTGCGTTACAACTTACCATTCACTCTAGCCTTCCCGCTCAAATTCGTGATGCTTAGGTCAAAGCATTGAAAGCAGAAAACATCAGGGCTGAGTCCTGCGAGGATCGAAGAAACGGCTAGAATAAAAGGAAGACGGTGCTTATTACGTAACAGGGCGCATCTGGGTCCCACTTTACGGAAACTTACGCGAGCTTGTGATGGATGAAGCACATAAGTCTCGTTATTCAGTACATCCTGGTTCGGATAAAATGTACCACGATCTCAAGACTACGTATTGGTGGCCTAGTATGAAAGCCAACATAGCAACCTACGTCAGTAAATGTTTGACTTGTGCGAGAGTCAAGATTGAATATCAGAAACCATCAGGCCTACTCCAACAACCAGTGATCCCGACATGGAAATCGGAGCAAATTTCCATGGATTTCGTTACTGGCCTGCCTAGATCTCAACGCGGAAATGACACTATTTGGGTGATAGTGGATCGATTGACCAAGTCTGCACATTTTCTGGCTATCAAGGAAACGGACAAGTTTTCTACTCTAGCAGACGTCTATCTAAAGGAAGTAGTATCAAGGCACGGAGTGCCAACCTCCATTATTTATGATCGTGACCCATGTTTTACATCTGAATTGTGGCAAGCTATGCACAAGTCCTTTGGTTCTCGATTAGACATGAGCACGACATTTCATCCACAGACGGATGGGCAATCTGAACGCACCATCCAAACCCTTGAAGACATGCTTAGGGCATGTGTGATTGATTTTGGTAACGGTTGGGAGAGACATCTACCTCTAGTAGAATTTTCGTATAATACAGCTACCACACCAGTATCCAGGCCGCTCCGTTTGAGGCATTGTACGGACGTAAATTCCGATCACCTCTTTGTTGGGCAGAAGTTGGTGACAGCCAAATCACAGGCCCAGAACTTGTGGTAGACACGACTGAGAGGATTGCTCAGATACGACAATGAATGGCGGCAGCTCGTGACCGTCAGAAAAGCTACGCTGATAAGCGCAGGAAACCACTCGAGTTCCAGGTTGGGGATCGAGTGTTACTCAAAGTCTCACCTTGGAAAGGTGTAATCCGTTTTGGTAAACGAGGCAAACTCAATCGGCGATATGTCGGACCGTTCGAAATCATTGAGAAAATTGGCAAAGTCGCTTACAAGTTGAATCTACCTGAAGAACTCAGCGGAGTTCACAACGTATTCCGCGTGTCAAATCTGAAAAAGTGTCTGTCAGATGAGACCCTCATAGTTCCCTTCAAAGAGCTCACAATCGAAGACCAGTTGCGATTCGTCGAGGAACCAGTTGAAATCACAGACCGAGACGTTAAGATTCTCAAGCATACCAGAATACCCCTTGTTCGAGTTCGTTGGAACTCCCGTCGTGGCCCAGAGTATACCTAGGAACGAGAAGACCAAATGAAACACAAGTATCCCCAGTTATTTGAGAAAAGTACAACCACTATTGAGGCTGAAGCTACTGCGGAATTTCGGGACGAAATTCCAAACCAATGGGGGGATGATGTGACACCCCAGGAAAAACCAGTAAACCACGCAACTTAACTAGCTTCCTCAGTAACCACGTGCTAAATTTCGGGATGAAATTTTCTTAACAGGGGGAGAATGTGACAACCCTCATAATTACATGTATCCGTACGATTAATTAATATTATATTGTGCCTATTGATTGTGCAGAAAATTGACTTAATGGTCCTGAATGTTTTCCTAAGTATTGAGAATTAAAAGTATTACAAAAAGTTACATAAAAGACACTATACGGAATAACTTAGCACTTTAACGAACCGGTATCTAACCGAACAACCGGACATTACCCGGGACACCAAAATCTTGTCAGAAACATTGTTGTATTATTGTTGGACTAGTTATGGTCCCCGAACACCATAACACCCACTAGAATATCTACAAATTAACACTAGTAACCTTATACTTGAAATTGAACTAATATCTACCTACTTCACCATTCAAAGTTACACATAACCCCCCCCCCTTCATGTCCACGGTTATGAAGGTGTGGCCCCACCTAGATTTTTGTGTGATCTTCCATGATCTTCATGATCCACCATAATCTTCATAAGATTTCATTATATCTCATAGGATCTTGCCTAGATTGTGAAAGATCTTATAGAATACTAATTGGATGAAAATTTACAATTAACCCCCCCCCCCCACTCTTTATTTACGGCCCAAAGGGGACCCACCATCATCATCACCATATCCCACTAGATATTATCTCTTATTTGATTGGATCTTCACTTGATTCACTTGCCAAGATATTAGAGAAATCATTATAAGTAGGGTGGCTAAGATTACAAGATCTTCATCATTTCATTCTCTCACTTCACAAGTTCACTCCACCTCCCTCACCATCTCTCTCCCTCTCTCGGCTGTCTCTACAACCGCCACCACCACCACCTTGTCACCACCATACAACCATTTACTTGCTTGTTTCAAGTACTAGAAGGTGATTAAAGGAACTTGTAGCTTGTGGATCATCAAGGAGCTTTCACTACTTGCATTCATCCACCATCTTCATCATCTCTTGTTCTTGAGTTCTTCCCTAGCTTTAAGCTAGTTGTAAGGCTTCCTTAAACTCTTGTTTACTTTTATTTTGACTAGTTGAAAGATTGTTGTTTAATGTTTAACACAAGAACACTAAAAGAAAATGAACAAGAATCATGAACATAAGTTTACATAGAGATGATGAAATCCTATTAAAATCAATGTTGTTAAGTACATGCATGGCATTTGATTGTTGATTTCTTGATAAACACTTGTTTAGGATATTTGCTTGCATGTTTTAGTAACATTTAAACGATTAACAACATGCTGAGTAACATTTTCAGCCAACTTCAGTTGGCTGTAAACGTACCGTTATAAATCGAAAAGTCGATTTTCTAAAGTCTAAATTATATATTTTCGAAATACGGTTCTAATGGCACTGGAATTATAATTTTTGGACTTCGTTTGCTATTTTTAAAGGGTCGTTTTTCACAGCAGCAAAAGCTGCGTTTTTACTGTAGAAAATGTGTGTTATGTTTTTCGTCATAACTTGAAATCTGTGTAGAATTAGCTCATGAATTTTGTACTGTAGATGACCACTGATGTCGTTGTAATGTTCAAACTGGAATTTCATCAATCGGACTTACAATGAATTTTAAATAAATTATTCCATGGACTGAAGGCAGAAAGTGACGAATCTAATTGCAGTCCGGTAAATGATTTTTATAAAATATTGGGTAACGAATTGGATCCCGATATTTTTACACAATAATAATTGGATCGTTTAAGACCTTTCGTAAAACGTTGAGAGTTTTTGGAGTAAGTTAACTATTTTATTAAAATACCCGAAAACAGTCCAGTTTTGGATGATCAAGCTGAAACAATATAACTAGTGATTTGCATGTCTAAATGTCGGTTATGTTATCCGATAATGATCTAACGTGTTATATGTCAATGAAAGTGTTATGTGCAATATCGTATGCTTGCTCTTGAGTAGTTATAAGTGGAATGTTTATATGGGCGTGAACTATTGGAGTGAGTGCATGTTATGTAATAGACACGTGTAGGAACTTTGTGCTCTATTTGGAACCACTAAATGACTAACTAGTAATCATATTAGGACGTGATTGACCGACCTTGACTATTAGCTATTTGTGAGAGTCAAACCGAGCAACCAAAGGTGAGTTCACACACTTTCTAAGGCATGGGATTCCCGGTGGTTGGGAATGGGTTAAAGAATTAAAACGGAACCTACATATCCTCCTTGGGTAGGATATGTACGGCCATCCTCCATGGGTAGGATGCCAATCTCAATCCTGCGTATTCTCCTTACGTAGAATACGTACGTTCGTCCTCCTTGGGTAGGACAACAACCTTAACTTACTAGACAAAACTCTATCATGAAGTCCCTCATTTTTATATCGACTTAATCGCCGGGCCAATGGCGAGCGGGTCATTAGTTAATAGCGCTATTAGGGTTGACAAGCCTCACACCATGCCGTTCGCACGGGCGTGTACTAATGGATCTGGGCAAACTGTCAATGATGATAGACATTGACGTAGGGCACAACTATTGTTCGTCAGTTGTCGATATGGTAACGGTCTAGTGGTTCAGATGGGGAAGCCCCCACTAATTATGCATATGGTTTGGGAAAAACAAAGATATTGGTTAACTCGTGGTTTACGAAAACAACTTACTATTTTCAAAACAAATTTTTAAAACTAAACAACCAACTGTGAACTCGCTCAACTTTGTTGTTGACTCCTTGTTACATGCCTTGCAAGTCATTAGGTGCTTATGGAGCTTGCACAGGGAGGCGTGGTCGTTGTGGGATATGGACTGTTATGTCCCGTTCTAAACATTTAAACTTTATGAACTTATGTTTTGGTTTTACGTTTTACGCTTCCACTGTTAACTTAAAGTTGGTTACTTTCTTTTGGACACCAATTATATTGTGGTTGGTTTTATTTACTTAATTACGTTGTTCAATATGATTGGTGGCCTGATCCTGGTCAGTCACGCCTCCAAGCGGTGATGCTCCGCATGTGGATTTTTTGGGGTGTGACAAAATAGTTTTATTCAATTCAGAAGATTGATTGACACTAATGGCTTAATTTGAAGAGATAGGATCATTAAACTTTTCCAAAATCCATTTCAACTTTAGTTAGGGAGGTTATATAATCATCAAAGTTAGTAGGTTTTTAAACCTAGATGACCTCCTGAGTTGATTATTTGGTTCATTAGAAGTTTCAGTTTTATGGATTAGCTCTTGGTTAGGTTGCTATCATTTTAAGGATTCTAAGTTTGTAAGAGTTGATGCAGTATGGTGTACAAGAGGTGTAATCGGAGTTAAATTCGGAGTGAAATTTAATGACACTCTTCCCCCCGCCTCTTATATTCCTTGCAAGTCATGATAAGGACTTTGACTGCTCCCACTGACCTTAGAAAACTTTAGGAACTCAGCATGCTTAGGGTCAATATTTAACGACCAACAAATTCTAATAGAGAAAAACAAATTAATGACGTCAGTCTTTGTAGTTTTTCTTGTTGAGGATTATGTTAGTTTAGGTGAGAAATCTAAGTGTGCCCACAATTAAGCAACAATGAGACTTTTGTAAGAGTGACATTAGATTTTAAAGAGACAAGTTATGATAGAACAGTGTCAAGATGGAGCAGTGTCTTGTACAAGAGGTGTAAATTTAGGTAATATGAAGTTTTCACTCCCCACCTCTTGCAACTATTGCAAGTTATTCTTAAGACACTTAATGCTCCCACTGATCTATGATATCTCAAAATGCTACAAGAGAAGTTTCAATGAGGTACGTGACGTGGGAACCTATCATATATATGTTAGACTTTATTTGATTCCCTTAATGTCCAGATGTCATAAGAAAACTCAGGGACATATCTAATAGAAATCTTATTAAGTATATATATGAATAGATTTCTTCTAAGACTGTGGGCCATATGCGACAAAATTTAGATACAAGTTGATAGTCTTTTAAATGATAAATGAATTATGTCTGAATATTCCATTCGGAATAAGCTCCACGAATGTCAATGAATGACTTATGATGGACCCATACTTATTCCTTAAGCCAAGACATATTTTAGGGCTTTAACGTCATGATTTAAAATCACTTAGAATGAGATTAGATGAAAGAAAATCATCCTCATTAACCATGCCATGATTTCTCATGAATTTTCGGTTATAATGGATGAAATTTATAAGTCTCATTTTCCTTTTGTCAAATTCTCATTTACATGATGACAAAAAGTTGTGAAAGTGTAAGGTATCATCTAGTTTTATCTTAGTAATGTTTCAATCCAGATATTTAGAACAAATAAGATGAGAGTTTAAAGTAAGTGTGACTTTATGTTGACCATGCAAACCTCATAACCTTCATAACATTGCTTAATTATGATACTATATTCTGACTAATCTTCAGAATATATATAAGGTATCGAAAAACATTGTTAGAAGACTGCTTATTATGGTTCTTATAGCCTTAACATTTAATTTTTGTCAATAACTCTCATGTTAGTTATTTGTTGACTTCTGGTAAGGAAACGTTTAGAACTAGAGTCAACTAATCATGTGTTAATAGGAATATTAAAATTAGCAGACTTAGATATCATTAGTAAGTGACCACCTAATTAACTTATCCAACTGTTCTTTTGAATAATGGATAGTCTCGTTGCTTATGCCTAGTCTAATGACATAATTATGCAGTGAGATTTTCCCTTGAAGAACCTTAGAGTTGGGATTTTGTACTTGTATTTTGACTATGGACCTTAGAACAATCCTCTTTTAGGGTATTAGTGGTTGTAAGGTGAATAACATCTTATTTTCCAGTTTCAAACATTTATTTCTATGTACATATGTTGCTTATCAACACACTCATTTTCCTTTGTTACTTTTGAGTGTTATAGTTGATTTATAAGGCATCAAAATTGTACAAATGAAAATCTTAGTATGTAATGTATTGAAAAATTGTACTTGTTTCCATGCGTAAGCCCTTAACTTTATGGGTCATGGTATTGTACATTATAATGTATTCACATATACCATTTAACTTTATAGTTTAGAATTAAATGAAGGCATGCATCTTAGGAGTTCTTGTATTCACATATACCATTTAACTTTGCGCTCCGGATATCATCAGTTGAAGGTACAAGAAGAAGACATACCTAAAACCGCTTTCAGAACTAGGTATGGTCATTACGAGTTTACAGTCATGCCCTTTGGATTAAGAAATGCCCCTGCAGCATTTATGGACATGATGAATAGAATCTGTAAACATACTTGGATAAATTTGTAATTGTCTTCATCGACGATATACTTATTTATTCCAAAAACCAGGACGAACATTGTGAGCACCTGCATGCACTCTTAACTTTGTTAAGGAAAGAAAAGTTTTATGCCAAATTCTCGAAGTGTGAATTTTGGCTACATGAGGTGCAATTTTTAGGTAACATGGTGAATCACGAAGGTATTCACGTAGATCCTGCTAAAATAGAAGCGATCACCAAATGGAAGGTCCCGCAATCAGCTACAGAAGTTAGAAGTTTTCTAGGCTTAGCCGGATACTATAGGCGCTTTATTAAGGATTTCTCTAAGATAGTTGTGCCATTAACTAAGCTAACCTGTAAAACAGTTAAGTTTGAATGGGGACCTAAGCAAGAAGAGGCATTTAGGATTTTAAAACAAAGGTTAACAAACACCCCAATTCTTGCCTTACCAGAAGGGACAGAAGATTTTGAAGTATACTGTGATGCTTCAAAACTAGGATTAGGATGTGTACTAATGCAACGCAAGAAGGTAATTGCGTATGCTTCAAGGCAATTGAAAAAGCACGAGGAAAACTATACGACGCATGACTTAGAATTAGGGTCGATAATTTTTGCCCTTAAGATTTGGAGACACTATCTGTATGGAAGTAAGTTTACTGTTTATACAGATCATAAAAGCTTAAAGTACACATTTGGGCAAAAAGAATTAAATATGAGGCAAAGAAGATGGATGGAAATTCTAAGTGACTACGACTGTGATATCCAATATCATGAAGGAAAAGCAAATGTAGTCGCAGATGCTCTAAGTCGTAAGTATCACGAAAAGCAAAAGCGAGTTCGTGCTCTTAGATTAAGTTTACAATTAGATCTAATGGAACAACTGAATAAGGTCCAGGAAACAACAATCAAGGATGATGCTGAAGGAATGAAAGGACGAATAAAGGAATTAGAGCAAGGAAGTGATGGAATTTGGAGATTCCATAAGAAAAGAATTTGGGTACCTAAGCAAGAAAATTTAAGAGATAAGATCTTAGAAGAAGCCCGTAAATCTCGGTATACCATGCATCCTGGTAACAATAAGATGTACCAAAATTTAGGAAATAATTTCTGGTGGATAGGAATGAAAAAGGATATAGCTAGATATGTATCTAAGTGTCTAACTTGTTCACAAGTTAAGGCAGAACACCAGAAACCCTCAGGTCTACTACAACAATTAGAAATGCCCGTATGGAAATGGGAACTAATAACCATGGATTTTGTTACTAAGTTACCCAAAACCAGAAAAGGTAATGACGCAATTTAGGTAATTGTGGATCGATTAACCAAATCAGCTCATTTCCTACCCATGAAAGAAACTTTTAGTATGGAAATATTAGCCAAGTTATATGTAGACGAGGTATTATCCTTACATGGAGTTCCACTCTCCATTGTATCAGATAGGGATAGTCGTTTCACTTCACATTTCTAGACAAGTATCCAAGAAGCCATGGGGACACGATTAAATTTAAGTACTGCATATCATCCTCAAACAGATGGACAAAGTGAAAGGACGATCCAAACCTTGGAAGACATGCTCAGGGCATGTGTGATAGACTTTGGTGGAAACTGGGATGACCATCTACCCTTAATTGAATTCTCCTATAATAATAGTTATAATGCAAGCATTGAAGCTGCCCCATTTGAAGCACTGTATGGACGAAAGTGTAGAACTCCAGTTTGTTGGGCAGAAATAGGAGAAAGCCAATTATCAGGTCCCGAAATTGTACAAGAAACCACCGACAAAATCACTCAAATCAAGGAAAGACTAATGACGGCTCGAGATCGCCAGAAAAGTTATGCAGACAATAGACGCAAGCCGCTAGAATTTCAAGTCGGAGATAAGGTACTCTTGAAAGTTTCTCCTTGGAAAGGAGTAGTACGGTTCGGTAAGAAAGGGAAGCTAAGTCCAAGGTACGTAGGACCATTCCCAATAATCCAGCGAATAGGACCAGTTGCCTATCGTTTACAACTACCAGAAGAGCTGGCTGGGGTACATGACGTCTTTCATGTATCCAATCTCAAGAAATGTCTATCCGACGAATCCCTGGTAGTACCTCTTCAAGATGTAGAGGTAAATAAGAAGTTAAAATTTATGGAGAAACCATTGCAGATAGAAGACAGAAAGGTCAAGTTTCTCAAACACAAACGACTAGTGCTGGTCAAAATTAAGTGGAATTCTAAGAGAGGACCAGAGTACACTTGGGAGCTGGAATCAGAGATGAAGCGAAAGTATCCCTACTTGTTCCAGTAAATCTCGAGGACGAGATTCTAATAAGGTGGGGAGGATGTAACAACTCTCATTAAAATTACCATTTCTTATCTTATTTTGTCCAATAGGAAACCCTAATTGAGACCCCCAAGTAATACGGCATGACCCCTAAAAATTTAAGAACAGTTGGAATCAGGATCAGGGCCCTTAAAACTCAAGGGGGGGTATTCCCTAATTGATATTATCCTTACAGTTTTCCATAGAAATCAAATTTTATCGAATCGTCGACTCAGCTAAGCTACAAATACACGAGGCAACCCTATGCTAGAGGGGGTGCCCTCGCGCCACTCGACAGGCCCTCGCGCCACGCGAGGGAGCTCAGTTTTCAGTATAAATAGAGGGGTGTGGCACTTGAAGTTTGGCATTGGTTCGACGTAAAAACTCGTTTTCTACGTTAAGATATCGTCTGTTTACTTCAAAAACACACACACAGCACGAAACGATGCCGCGACAACAGGGTAATAACTCGATCACTGCTACGATTTAATGTCCGATCGATGGAGACCAGTCCGATGGATGTTTAAGTGCTGCCCTTAATTAGGCTATACTTTGTTATTCGTCGTGAGGGTTTCGATCTCGTGAGTTGTCGTAAAAGTTGTATTAAGTTACTGACCTAGTTTCGTGTGCATTGTTATTGTCTTAGGTTAACCAGGCTAAAATCAGTAGGCTAAACTCTGCCCGTTTAAATCTGCAATGTGAGTCATTCTCTTTTTATCAAATTACTTCCAAAACCCTATTTGTTTTCAAAGTTATAATTACAGGGATTAAGTCTTTGTAATCTTCAATTACTGCCGGTATGTGGGGTTTTGTATACATTACTTGATTCCCGTCACCATTGGACAACGGGTTAGCCAATGGGTGATCTGACCGTAGTCACAGATACAGTCGAGTGACAAATACTGATTTGGGGTAATTGGTTGATAGAAACAATGTAATCACCCTTAATACTGTATATTATAACAATGTGTCGTTTTGTGCAACTTGAGTGACTCGCCAGTATTTCCCTGCTGATAAAACCTTTTTAAAACATGTTTCAGGTGATCTGCTGTGATCCAGGAAAAGTGTCGTGTAGCACTACAAGCTTGAGGAAGTGGCTCAATAAAATAAAGAAACATGTTTTTGTAAAAACAGGGATTTCCCAGTGAAATCACCTTTATTGTAAATTATGGGTGTTATCCCCAATTTGTGAAATAAAATAAATTGGGCATTTTCAAGTTTTGAAAGATCCTGTTAAAATTCCGCTGCCAACATATTAATTACCACGGATTTCTGTCCCGCGGCTCCTGGAAGGGGTAAAACCGGGCCGGGGGCCGTGACAGTTAATATCCAAGGTTTAAACTAATGTTTCCATGACCGGATCAGATGTTGATGCCAGATAGTTGAGGAAGCTTTGGTTGCTGTGAAAACTTGCCTCTGAATGAACTTGAATTGGGGAAGACGGAGTGAATATAGACGATTATCACTTAGACCCGTAATTGGGGTAATGTGTGTAGACTCATTCTTCACAAAAACAAAAATGAAGAGTGAATTTCAAAATAAACATGATTGTCAAGACAAAATTGTTTAACAGATAAGAAATTCTTTTGAATTTTGGGTAGATGAAGAATATTAGAAAGACGAAAGGTTTTGTTGGGTCAAACAAATTTTGATCAATATGGAAAATGGGTATGGGCTTACTGTCATCAACGTATAGTTATTAACTTTGTAGACCTCGGTGTTGTCAAGGTTTGATAAGTGAGGAGTTGCATGGCTATTAGTACAAGTGTTAGGGGACTGTGGCTCCTGGTGTTGTTATAACTTCTAAACTGTTTGCATACTTAGCTTGAGGGTTGGATTGAGCAACATTAGGGGACTGATTTGGGCATTGAGACGATAGATGTCATGTACCACAACGGCTGCAATGATCGTATGTCGTGTTTTGGGTTGATGTCCATGCAAATCATCGAGTATAACTATTGTCACTACCCCAATTCTTGTACCTGTCATGTGAGTTGCCTCAAAAATTTCCCCGATGATTGCCTTGATCGTGAGATGGCCAAGAGGCATAAAAATCATGTGGTTGAGGGTTGAGATGCTAAATGTTGCAACTTATTAAGTTGAGATTGAATCACATTAAGGTTCGGTGATATGTTTTATCCGGTTGTGGTAACAAATACATGTGGTGTTGAGGTAGTGGCTAGAGGATTAGGTTTGTTGATATGTAGGCATGATCAGACAAGAGGCTGAATGTGATCGATGGGTGAATGTGATCGATGGGTGATGAGCCACAATGTTTTTTTAAATTGTTGTATTCTACTCGTAAACTAGAGACGGCAAGCATAATTAGATTTTTATCTCCCATTCATTCATCAGTATTTGCTAAAGTTGTGTATATTCCATTGCTCGGATTAAACAAGCGATTCGGGTTTCATCACCCTTCATTGTAATCCTAAGTAGTTGTGTTTTCAATATGTACTCATGAGAAGTTGTGTTTGGTGTATATGCACGTTATGAAGAAAACCACAGATCTCTAGAAGTCGTACCTTGAATATGTTGGAGGGAGGCTTCAGAGATGGTGATAAGACAATCATCCGTTCGTCGGGATATGTGCATCGTTGGTTATCCAATGAGGGTAACTAGGGTTATCAGTGGTTGACTATTGAAAGTATACATACGTCATATATATCGTATTTTACATATTCATAATGTCATTTATTTTATTTTTGATTTCTTATCACACTTTTATTGTTTGTTAACATTTGTAACATGTGATATGATATAGTTGTTGGGCCTGGATCAATAAGTAACATGTGGGCTGAAGAGCTTGTGGGCTAACTGATCATATGGGTTGCTGGCTGAGGATAAAAGGCATAAGATAAAGATAAGGCATGTATGGTTGAAGAGCATTCGGGTCAGTTCAAGTTTATGCGGGTTCAAGTACATTATATAAATGAACTCATCAACAGATGAGTTCATTCATTCAATCATAACCTTTGAAACTCTATCTCTCATAGGGTTTACTCGTTTTGTTTGTTCTTGTTGGTTTATTATATCTTGTGTTAAGATCTAGTAGTTGATTAGCAGTTCGTGTTTGAGAGTATTGCAGATCATCGTGTTGATGATTTGCTTGTGAGGAGAGTGTGAGATTTCCTGTTTGTTTCATGGATTTGTTGTTTTGTTGTGTATAAGAAAGTTTTGTTCAGTTTATACATGTTCTTTTGACATGGTATTAGAGCTATTATAGCTCTTGGTTCACTTCTGTTCATCATCGATTGATAATTTTATAACTTAGGTTTTCTGAAACTTTTGGGGATTTGACATATTTTGTTAGTCTTGGTGGTTTTCTGAGTAGATATGTTCATATATGTGTGTTTCACATAGTCTTGGTGGATCTAGGGTTTGCTGATTTTGGATCTGGTGTATTAAACCTTGAGGATTTGTGGAGTCTTGGTGTGCCTGAGGATTTGCCGATTCTAGAAGTTGTTGTTTCGATCTAAGATTCAACCCTTGAAGGTTGTAAAATCTTGATCAAAACTGGAGAAACCCTTGCTAGGGTTTGCTGACTTGGTGAGATTGTCTTTTGATATTCTTTATTGTTTTTATTTTCATTCTTCACTTAGGCATATTGTTGCCGAAGTAGTTGGGCCGGTTTGATTTGGGGACACAGAAAGGGTACATTTTGTTGCATTAGTGTGTTTTCGTTTAGTGTTCTAACTTTCGTGCAAAGGCTTGGGTAGGCACTTTGAGTGACGAACCTACTATCTGGTCCCTGGCATGGTTTCGTCATTAGGGTTTGTTGTTAATATCTTGTGTTATTTGTGATCTGGTATTTGCTTCTTGTGTTATTCTTGTTTGGTTCTTGATAAGTTTATGGTTTGTTTAATTGCTTAGTCAATATGGCTGATTTATTGGATTTATTTGGTGAAACCTTTATTAGTAAGCTTGAGCCTGATAATCCTTTGTATCTACATGCTAGTGATTTAACAAACTTGACTGTTGTTAATGTAAAACTTAAAGGAACTGAAAACTATCCTGTATGGGTTAATGCTATGATACTTGCATTAAGAGTTAAAAATAAAGTAGGTTTTATTGATGGGACATTGGTAAAATCAGAGGATAATACTATTTTAGCTACTTAATGGGAAAGTAATTTTTTTGTCCTAACTTGGATTTTGAGGATCTTTATTTAGGTCATGTATATTCCAAATCAGCATCTGATTTTTAGAAAGAATTACGTGATACTTATGATAAGGTTGATGGTTCAGTTCTTTTCGATTTGTATAAAAAAATAATTCATTTTCACAAAGTGGTATGTCTCTGGTTGAATACTATTACAAGTTAAACATTATGTGGAAACAATTAGGTCAGATTTTACAGATACTTGTTTGTACTTGTGATGCATCAACACAGTTTAATAATTTTAACCATTTAATCAAACTCATGCAATTCTTTATAGGACTTGATAATGTTTACCAGTCTGTTAGAACAAGGTTACTCATTAAAGAGCCTCTTCCAAGTGTGAAAGAGGCTTTCTCTGTTGTGTCCAGAGAATAGTCTCACAGGAGTTCAAATGTTTGTGTATCAAAAGAAGATATTGTTGGTTTTATTTTTTCTAAAGTGAATATTGTTGTGGATAATAAGTTAAATTCGTTAAAAGTTCAAATCAGAGTTTAAAGTGTACTCGTTGTAACAAACTTGGTCACTCTATTGACAAATGTTTTGAACTTATTGAATATCTTCCCTGGATGAATTTAAGTTTGGTCAAGTAAAAAAGCAAGTTGTTAGTAATAATGTGTTTAACAATGGGTCATCTGATGTTAATAAATTTGATACTTCTAGTCTTACTCCTGACCAGGTGACAAAACTGTTGAATCTGTTAAGTCAGAAGTCAAATGAAGGATCTGTTAGTTGTAATGTGTCAGGTAGGAGTTCAAAATTCTTTTGTTCTTCTAGTATTAGTAATTGTGTATATTGTTTTACAAATCAAACTAGTTCTTTAAAGGATATGGGATGGATTTGTGATTCTTGAGCCAACCAACACATGGTTATGAGTGACAATGGTATGTTAAACAAGTTAGATATTTCTGAATATAATATTATAGTTAATCATCTGAATGGCACTATTGCAGTTGTGACAGGAATTGGGGATATAAAGTTAAATGATAAAGTCACTCTATATGATGTGTTTGTTGTTCCTTGTGTTAATTTAATATATGTACATAAGCTAGCTAATGATAGTAAAATAGTTGTCTCGTTTGATGAAACGTCTTGTTATCTTCAAGATTCATTAATAAAGAAAATCCTGGTGACTGCTAGTCAACATGATGGGTTGTATTTTTGTGGTGAGTCTTCTGTGTTTACATGTATGAGTTATAACAATTTGGCCATTCTTCAGAAGTTGTGTTGAATGTTTTAAAAAATGGTCTTAACTTGGGAAAATTTGATAAAACTATTCCATGTGAAACCTGTCACAAGTCTAAACAGCATAGAGAACCCTTTCCTCTGAGTGATCATTAAACAAAACAACTAGGAGAACTTGTTCATCTAGATGTTTGGGGTCCTTATAGAGTTAAAAGTAAAGAAATGTGTAGGTACTTTCTAACCGTTGTTGATGAATATACCATGTCTGTTTAGGTTTACTTAATGAAATACAAGATGAATTGTTTGAAAATGTTACACATTTTATAAGTTTGGTTAAAACTCAAATTGAGAAGTCTGTTAAGATTCTTAGAAGTGATAACGGTACTGAATTTGTTAATAACCAGTTTACAAACAGAACTGGTATTGTTCTCAAACTACATGTGCCTATACACCTTAGCAGAATGGAATTGCTGAGAGAAGCTAGAGCTTTATTGTTTCAAAGTAATTTGCCTTTAAAATTTTGGTCTGAATGTGTTATGATTGCTGCATATTTGATAAACAGGACTTCGTCTTATGTGCTTGTTGGTAGGTCTCCTTCTGAAATGGTTCATGATTTTAAACCCTCTTTGTCCCACCTTGGAGTGTTTAGTTGTATTTATTTCAATACTATTTTAAATAACAGTGATAAGTTTAGTAGTCAGGGTGATAAATGTGTTCTAATTGGCTACTCAAATGAGAAGTTTTATTTTTTCAAGAGATGTAAGATTCTATGAATCTATTTTTCCTTTTAAACGTGTTATTTCTGAAACTGGTTCTGGAGATTCTAAAAATTTAAATATTTCTAACTTCTTTGATTTATATGAACAAAATATTTTTGAACATTCAAAAGGTTTGGGTAATCCCAATGATGAAAAGGGGGTTGATCATACAGATTCTAGCATTCATGAGCCTCAGCAATCTGATAGAGTGTCTGAGGCTACTGTTGATAGGGATGATACTCATTCATATAGTTCTTAGCAGTCTATTAGAGAGTCTGGGAATAATATAGGTGAGGTAAGGGCTCAGCAATCCAGTAGAACAAAACTTTTCCATGATAGGGCTGAGCATGAAGTGTTAGGAAGTGAACATGATAACCTGTCTGAGGGTATTGCATTGCCACAAACACCTGGTCCTTTAGTAAGGAGGTCTACTAGGTCTTCAGTTTTGCCTAGAAAATTTGATGATTTTGTAGTAGAAGGGAAAGTCAAATATGGTCTTGAAAAAGTAGTTAATTACTCACATTAGTCTACATAAAACTTTTGTTTTACTTTTATACTAAATAATTATGTTGAACCCAAATATTTTTATGAAGCTTTTAATGATCCTAACTGGATAAGTGCTATGGACAATGAGATCGAAGCACTAAACATTAATAAATCTTGGGATACTCTAGAGTTACCTCCTGGTAGAAAACCTGTAGGTTGTAAACGGGTTTTTAAAATAAAATACAAATCATCAGGTGAAATTGAAAGATATAAGGCCATGCTTGTTGCTAAGGGTTATAGTCAAAGAGAATGAATTGATTTTGATAAAACTTTTTCTCATGTTGTTAAAATGATTATAGTTAGGTGTGTTTTAGCTATGGCTATTTATAATGGCTGGCCTGTTTATGAGTTAGACATTAATAATGTGTTTTTATATGGTGATCTTTTCGAATATGTATAGATAAAATT
Source organism: Helianthus tuberosus (assembly GCA_030545235.1). Taxonomy (NCBI): domain Eukaryota; kingdom Viridiplantae; phylum Streptophyta; class Magnoliopsida; order Asterales; family Asteraceae; genus Helianthus; species Helianthus tuberosus. The sequence goes on along the minus strand of CM060444.1, from coordinate 143,397,484 downwards.
ACCCGAGGGCTATTTTTCAAAAGATGATACAATAGTGTGTAAATTGAATAAGTCATCGCATGGCTTGAAACAAACACCTAGAATATGGAATGCTGAGGTAATTAGTGAATTGATTGAATTAGGGTTTACACAAAGTAAATGTGATTATTCAATGTTTGTTAAGTCTATTGATTCTATGTTCATTGTGTTACTTGTGTATGTGGATGGCGTTATCATTAAAAAAATAATAAACTAGAGATCAAAAATGTGAAAAAAATTGTACAAACCAAGTTTTTTTATCAAAGACTTAGGCACCTTGAAATACTTTTTAGGTATTGAAGTGCTAAAAGTAAATGGTGGTTTGTGTTTGTCTCAAAGAAAATACTGTTTGGATTACTTAGCAGATTATGGAATGACTAGATGTAAACCTTTACTAAATCCTATTGAACCAAACTTTGTTCGTTACTGCATTGTGTGATAAAGAAAGTGATAACTTGATAAGTGTGACTGGTTATCAAAGATTAGTTGGTAGACTAATCTATTTGTCTCATACTAGACCTGATATAACATATTCTATGCATGTTTTTAGCCAGTTTATGCATAAACCTACCATAGCACATTGGTTGTTAGGGTTTTAAGATATCTTAAAGGTGCACCTCGTAACGGTATATTTTTTGGTAAAATTCTAGTATGAATTTGACTGCATATGCAGACTCCGATTGGAGTAAGTGTTTGGTGAGTATGAAGTCAGTTACAGATTATTGTATTTTCTTGAGAGAGTCTTTGATGACTTGGAAAAGTAAAAAGCAGGCAATTGTATCACGATCCGCAACTAAAGCTGAGTATCGTGCAATGTGCACTGCAACATATGAGATGATGTGGTTAATTAATTTGCTTAGTGGGTTAAGCGTTAAAATAGATTTGCCTGTTTTTTATTGTTTTGCGATAATACAACAGCACTGTCAATAGTTGCTAATCCAGTTTTTTCATGATAAAACAAACATTTTGAATTGAATTTGTTCTTTTTGAGAGAACAAATACGGAAAGGTTGTATTAAAACTGTTGGTGAGGAAACAACTAAACAAGTAGCTAATGTCTTTACAAAAGGTTTGCTTATTACTCAGCATAATAAAGTATGTGAATGGTTACATTTGCTGGATGTTATCAATAATAAAAGTGTGTGGGGGGGGGGGGTGTTGAAAGTATACATACATCATATATATCGTATTATATATATTCATAATGTATTTTATTTTATTATTAATTTTTTATCACATTTTTATTGTTTGTTAATATTTGTAACATGCGACATTTTATTATTAATTTCTTATCAACAGATGAGTTCATTCAGTCATAATCTCTGAAACTCTCTTTCTCTCTCAGGGTTTACTCGTTTTGTCTGTTCTTGTTGGTTTATTAGATCTTGTGTTAAGATCTAGTAGTTGATTAATAGTCCGTGTTTGAGAGTATTGCATATTATCGTGTTGATGATCTGCTTGTGAAGAGAGTGTGAGATTTCCTGTTTGTTTCATTGATTTGTTGTTTCGTTTTGTACAATAGAGTTTGTTCAGTTGATACATGTTCTTTTTACATTGAGAATTCCACAGCAACTTTTGGCAGTGGACACAGTACGGTATCGTCCACATATTCAAACATGTTATTGATGATTAAGAACAGTTAGATCATTGCCTTCTAATACCTGTAGTTTGTAAGAAAGAGTGTGAACGCGAACTTATGGGTGTTATAGGCAGTTTTCTTTGTGACATAAAAGGCAATGATGGTGGCCATGTTGGCTAATCGTTTTGGCTGGAAAAAAAAGAAAAGAATTACGATTGTCAGCAATATTCTAGGTTGGCCGATGGTTTAGGGTTAGCTTGTGGTTGAAGTTTTAATGGCTCTGCTGCCCAATAAAATCATGTATATTGATTGATTAATTTATAATTATACAATGAATTCAATATAAGAGTTGGATAATTGTATGTTACCATTAAGTACCGTATAGTTTAATGGGTTAGGATATAATAGGAAGTTTATTTGGGTAGGAAACCTAGAAAGTAATCTTGACCATCCATTTATTTAATCAATGGTTAAGATTAAATGAGTGAAATTGAAGGGAAAAAAAGGAGGAACGTGGGTTTGTCTAGGGCCATTCTAGTCAATCCAAGGCAATAGTTTCTCTATCCTCCAATTCCCCCCCCCCCCCATTTTTTAAACGTTAATAACTCTTTCATACGACATTATTTTTTTATAAAAATTGCACCAAAAAAACGAGTGTTTTTTAATCTTTAAAACGAGTATACTATTGCTATATTTTCGATTATTTTTTCGAAAACCCAGTTGCGTAAAACGCAATGGAAAAAACCCAGTTGCCTAAAACGCAATGGAAAAAAACCTAAAAGATGACATTTTTCTAAAACGCAAGGCACCAAAAACACAAAGAAATGTCTTATTTGTAAAACGCAATGGCCAGAAAACACAAAGAAATGTCTTATTTCTAAAACGCAATAGCCTAAAAACACAAAAGAAAGTGTACTTTCTAAAACGCAATGGACTGAAAACACATAAAAATGTGTTTTACGTAAAACGCAATGCACCAAAAACACAAACAAATGTCTTATTCCTAAAACGCAATAGCCAAAACACACTTAAAATGTCTGTTTCCTAAAACACAATGGACTGAAATGTGACACCTGGGTCACTGCGACCAGCAAACAAATACCAAATCAATGAAATATTGTGTTTCATACTTGGGATTTGTATAAATGTGTGTATCTTTTGCACATATCAATTCTTGTTCGATTTCAAGCTTTAAATCACTTTCTGGAGAGTTATACGCCAACTGGTGTGTAAACGTAATCAGTTTAATGCGACAAACACTCCGGAACATCAACATATTCTTAGCATACCTTAAATAACCTCTACATAACTTAGAAATAAGTTTTGAAGGCTTTGGTATGGCAAAATCAAGTTTAATCGCTTACAGGGACTAAATTCGACAAACTGCGAAAGTATGACGATTCGTACTGGAACAGACATTCCGGAACATGACCATAAGTTAAACATACCATAAATACCCTTTACATAGCTTAGAAATAGGCTTTGAGGGGTTCGGTGTGCTAAAATAAACTTTTGGGTCATTCAAGGACTAAAAAAACCGTCAAAAAGTGCACAAGTTTGCATTTTCGCGCATAACTTACATTCTGAATACATCCGGACATCCAAAAATTTATGTAAGCATTAAAATATTTTATTTTAGTTTTTGGCATAAGAAAAATCCATTCGTCTCACAATTTGGATCGTCTTTCGCGCTTATGCGCATTCCGTCATAATTAAGTGAATAACGCAACCGTACGACCAAACGAACCGACATCCGAGATACTTTTGAGCATGTTTTGAGTTCCTTGTACTTTAACTTTATTTTAGAGCCTTGAAATGGGGTTAACGGGGCTTAAAAGTGCAAAAAAATAAGTTTTACAAGTGCAGGGACCATTTTTGAAATTTCTGGCAGATTCAATGAACCTAGTCCATTTTGAAGTGTTGATGGTTTTAACCCATGGTTTTGCAAAACCATGGGCTAGTATTCAATGAACATAGTCCATATTAGGGGCTCCCATGGTTTTAGAAAACCATGGGCACACATGTAAGGTCCAGATCAAAGCTCAGTTTTCGATGAACGATCTTAACGGTTCTTGAATTCCTATAAATACCCACCCTCACTTCCTCCCAAAGCACACTTGAATCTGATTTTGGCTCTCTAAGTTGAAGTTTATGCTTCATACCTGAGAGTAAATCGGATCAAGAGCTTGCGGGACCTTCTGTAAGTATTCTTTCGTTATTTTCATTCGTTTTTGTCGTTAAAGTCAAACTGCGTTTGACTTTCTGCTTTGACCAGTTTATGGTCAACGCGAAGTTCTTTTAAACTTCATAACGTGAGCGTAATCACGATGGTTATAGTCCCTAGTGACTATACCTACTGATTACCACGTTATCTAGGCTCAGTGACGAGTCGTAGTTTCGGCCAAAATGCGTTTTCTCGCGTATTTTGTAACCAAACTACTCTAGGATATCAAAACCGTTTGTTTTGATATCAAAACTTGTTTTCTAACTTAGTTAAGCATGTTTTAACATGCTTAGCTCGTCACTTTTAGTTTTGTGCTTGTCTAGGGTCGTAAAGGTAAGCGATCTAATCAATCGCTTACACTTTCGAACCCGACCCGTTTGGTCGATCATTAGGATCCGACCAAACATGTTAAGTGACCATAGTAGCGTAGGGAATAACCTTCCGAGGTTATACCTTATGGTCACTTAGGTTTGATTAGTCGCATGATAGGTAGTTTATATGCCTTAGGTAAATTACCAAAATGCCTTTTTTACGCCAAAATTCATTTTAAGCCTATGTAACGTAATTTTTTATATCTAAACTGATTTAGCAACAATATTAGACATGTTAAGGCATATTTTACTTATCATAGGGCTAGTTAGGCATTCCGAACGTGTTTTACGCGAACGACGCGTTAAAGTAGCATAAGCTACCTAAACGGGTCGTTATGGGTCGTAAGCACTTAGGTTAGGTTTCATTTTAGTATGTAGGCTTTGTTAAACCATATTACACGAGTTCCCATACTCGTTTGGTTTACGAACCCTCATTCTATCTGATCCTCCGATTTAGGTCCGTTTATTAACATAGTTACCTATATTAGGTGCCGTTTGATTTCCGTGATCTCTAGCATTGTGTGGTTGTTACTCAAGGACTTCTAGGCAATCTAAAGTGAGTACACAGACCCCTCTTTTATTGTTTTCCAAACTGTTTTGGGGTGAAACACATGTGCCTACTTGTTACTTTCATGCTTTCCTGTTTTCACATCATAAACTTGCTATGTTCATTAGTACACTTATAGTACATGATTTACATCACATTGATTTACATGACTTTTCTGCTATGTATGTTGACTGAGCATGCTAACACATTGATTTACATGACTTTTCTGCTTTGTATGTTAACTTAGCATACTTAGTACATTGTTTTACATTACAATTTGTTGCATTTGCTCATCCAGCATATGAACACATTATATTACATTTTGAACCGTTTGTAACCATTTGACCATGTGAACCGTTATAACCATTTGACCATGTGAACCGTTATAACCATTTGATTATGTGAACCGTTTATAACTGTTGAACTGTGTAAACCGTATTTGACCATACATAAACATTTCTACAATTGTTAAACATTACATTTTGGTGGTTGTTTGGGTAAGTGATTTAAGTAACGTGGCGACGTGTAATACGATAAAAACATGGTGGATACGCCACTGGTACTTCCTATATATAAGTGCTTTTATGGTATTACATATCGTAGAGTTATTTAAACCATTTCAGTTTAGACATATTACATCTACAATACAATCTTCACATAAACATCGTTTTACAAATAACTTAACTTATACAAACTCATTTTACATGGTTATTCACTTAACCATACATTATTCTTTTAAACATATATATATCATTTGGTTTATTTATCACTTTTCAAATGACTTATGAAAGGAACCACTCAACAAGATTCATGGCTACTTTTATTAAACAGTTTCTTTAAACGCAGTCATGAATCCTATTTTCACAAAACCTATGTATCTCACAGGCATTTTTATGCTGACGTACCTATTTTCACATGTGTTTTCAGGAGCTGTTGCATAGGATGATCGAGACACATTTAGGCGGACCTATGCCTTAGTGACTTAAAACAAAGCAATAACTAGTTAATTTATGTTATGTACTATTTGTTTCTTGTTTTAAGATAATGTAACTCTCTTGTTTGATAAATAAAAGGTAACTTTAATTTCCATGGTTGTGAAACAATTAATTCTGTTACAACACTCCCCGACGTTTCCGCCGCGTTTCGTTGTTTTATGTGGTCGGGGTGTGACAGAAAAGTTGGTATCAGAGCCAATGGTTATAGGGAATTAGGTTATTAGTAATGCTTTGACCTAGACTATAGCCTTCCTAGGACCCTAACGCAAGAAGATTTGCGTTTAAATTTTTAAAACAAAAACCGTCACCTATCCTTAGGTGATAACCGCAATGAGAACATCAATTCCAAATCCGCTTTGAAAATTAATCATATGTTCATGGATGATTGATTACTAGGTTTTGAACCCTCTATTGTAAGGTTTTGAACCCGCTGTTATAAGGTTTTGAACCCCTTTGAGTTTTCAAAATCTCGTCAAAGTTTTGGGTCCTAAATAGTGTGAACACGTGCAAACTGGAAGAGTGAATGCTTGTACCCTGGGTTTTCTGTCTAAGGCTAGAGTGTTCATACAAATCCACATAATCGGACCAGTCACTCTTACCTGGGAACTCTTGGGGTGAGTGTTCACTTATAGGCGAGCATGTCTTCGCGATACATTATTTTTAACCCATTTACCTTGATTAGTCACAATGTGTCGTTTGTTTGCCTTGTGGTAACAAACAAATGACCGCCATCTTTGCTTTTGTCAAATTTTGTATCACCTCATCCTTTTCATCTAATCATCTCGCTCGTTTCCTTTCATGTTTCCCTCCTTTTAAAATGCCTCCTCGACGCGACAATCAGATAGCAAATGCCGAACTGGCAGAAATCATCGCGCAGCAAATGGCTGCTGCTTTTCCCGAATCTTATTGCTCAACTGAACCAAGCCAACAACAACAATAATGCTCTATGCAATTTCAAGAGTTTCAATTCGGCTAAGCCACTCAAGTTTAGTGGTTCTAAAGGAGCAACTGGGCTCCTACAATGGTTCGAGAGCACTGAGAGTACATTTCGTCACGTTCAGTGTCCTGATAATCGCAAGGTCGAGTTTGCTTCCAGTGTGTTTCTGAAGAGGGCTCTTACATGGTGGAATGGGGTGATGAGAGACCGTGGTGCCGAGGTTGCTTTAGCACAGACTTGGGCCGAGCTTAGGGCTCTTATGATGAAGGAATTATGTCCTCGTCATGAGCTAAGGGCTCTAGAAAGGGAATTTGATGATCTTAAGCAAGATAGCGGTGAGCATCGAGCCTACACGGACCGTTATGAGGAGTTAAGTCTGTTATGCCCAAACATGGTCATGCCTTTGGATAAGGCAATCGAAAAGTACATTGATGGCCTCCCTGACTCAATACAAGACATTGTGACTGGTAGCAACCCTACTACAGTTAGACAGGCCATTGAGCTAGCTGCAACCTTGACTGAATCTCATATCAGGAAAGGTAAACTTTTTCGAAAGGGTGACAAGAAACCAATCGAGGAATCAAAGACCATGGATGAACAGACTGGTTCCCCTAAGAAGTCAAAGAAGCGAAAGGCTTCTCAGAACTTCGCCATGGTTGCTCACAATGGTCAAGCCGTCCCCAACCAACCAGCTCAACCCCCTGCTAGGAAGCCCTACAACGGAACTGCACCCTTGTGCAACCAATGTAGCCTACATCATCATGCTGGTGTGAAGTGCCGCACATGCCAAGTTTGTGGACTTATAGGTCATACGGCGAGGGTTTGCCCAACAGCAGCGGCACCAAATCAAGTTAACAACAATCCTGCTCAAGGTCGTTTTCCACCAGGTTCTTGCTTCAACTGTGGCGAGATGGGCCATTTCCGAAGAAACTGCCCAAAGCTTGCTAATGCGAATCCAGTGCAGGGATGAGCATCTAACTGAACGGAAGACAATGCTGTTTAGAAATAATCACGTCTTATGTATTATTTTCTTTTGTTGTCAAGGTCCATGAAACAGTTGTTATCGTTGTTTATAAATAAATCTTTTACTTACATTGCAATATGTTTATTGTGGTTGCATGAATAAACAACATATCCCCTACGATACCGACAATCAAGGAATCGTATTCCTTGAAGAACAGACTACCCCCAAATTTCTTCCATTGTATGATCTCTTGCGTTTTCCACGAAAATCCTAAGTAACCGTTTCCTCCAAGGAAAACGAAGTACAAGGCGCAAGTCACAACTCTGGACAAATACCTACTCCTTAATGGGGTACCTAAGGATATTTCCGTAAGTCCTTAATTGTTGTATACCTTAATCCGAATGTGGTGATTCCTTGTAAAAATCGAATTTTTAGAAGATCATCCTATCTTTTCAGATAGATGCTTGAGGACGTTGAAGTCCATCAACTGGGTCCCTGGTATGCCTTGAATACCCATGTTCAAATCAACGCCAAGTTAATAACAATCAATAACAAGATAATAACAATTAATAACAAAAAAAAAAAACAATTATGTGATTATGTGTTCCCTTTTATGTTTTTGTGTGATCCAAATTAGGTTATCCAAATCCTCGTAGAATCTTCCATATCTTCGTATAAGGGATTCATAGTAGGATACCCAAAGATACTACCTAAAATCCTTAATGGACTTCTACGCTGTAGTTAAGTCCCTTGGATTATAAAGTACTACTCCATAATTAGACCCCTTTAGTGGTCTAGTTAAACAGATTGATCCAAAAATCTGGTTAGGAATATCATGTGATGATATAGCTGAAAGGACTCCTTGGTGGCCTAATTAAAAAGATCATCTATCGATCTAATTAAAAGGACCCTATGGTAGTCTAGTCACCCTCATCACAGGTTTGATTTTCTTCCCCTAAACAATTACAAAACAAACTGTGCGGACTATGCAAGGAATTACGTAATTATGGATGCATACATAATTATGGAATTTAGTGCACAAGAATCACAGCAAGTTCTGTCATGTATCTAGAGTTAACCCAATTCATTTCCAACTCTGATGAAGCAACCGTTGAAAATGACTCCGTCTGTTCATTTTCGTTTCTAAAGATTATCCGTTGAGGAAATGAATATCCGTTTGTCTAATCCTTCATTTCCATTTCTGATGAAGCAACCGTTGAAAATGACTCCTTCAGTTCATTTTCGTTTCTGAAGATTACCCGTTGAGGAAATGAATATCCGTTTGTTTATCCTTCTCATTTCCATTTCTGAGGAAGCAACCGTTGAAGATGACTCCGTCTGTTCATTTTCGTTTCTAAAGATTATCCGTTGAGGAAATGAATATCCGTTTGTTTAATCCTTCATTTCCAATTCTGAAGAATACCCGTTGAGGAAAATGACTCCGTTTGTTCATTTTCGTTCTGAAGAATATCCGTTGAGGGAAATGAATATCCGTTTGTTAAATCCTTCATTTTTCCATTTCCGAAGAACCCGTTGAGGAAAATGACTCCGTTCGTTCATTTTCGCTTCTGGAGAATATCCGTTGAGGAAAATAACAGGATTATGCCTTTCATATCTTTGATGATCATTTAACACAGAGTCACAGACAGACTCCTACGAATAAATTTCGGGACGAAATTTCCTAAAGTAGGGGAGACTGTGACACCTGGGTCACTGCGACCAGCAAACAAATACCAAATCAATGAAATATTGTGTTTCATACTTGGGATTTGTATAAATGTGTGTATCTTTTGCACATATCAATTCTTGTTCGATTTCAAGCTTTAAATCGCTTTCTGGAGAGTTATACGCCAACTGGTGCGTAAACGTAATCAGTTTAATGCGACAAACACTCCGGAACATCAACATATGCTTAACATACCTTAAATAACCTCTACATAACTTAGAAATAAGTTTTGAAGGCTTTGGTATGGCAAAATCAAGTTTAATCGCTTACAGGGACTAAATTCGACAAACTGCGAAAGTATGACGATTCGTACTGGAACAGACATTCCGGAACATGACCATAAGTTAAACATACCATAAATACCCTTTACATAGCTTAGAAATAGGCTTTGAGGGGTTCGGTGTGCTAAAATAAACTTTTGGGTCATTCAAGGACTAAAAAAACCGTCAAAAAGTGCACAAGTTTGCATTTTCGCGCATAACTTACATTCTGAATACATCCGGACATCCAAAAATTTATTTAAGCATTAAAATATTTTATTTTAGTGTTTGTCATAAGAAAAATCCATTCGTCGCACAATTTGGATCGTTTTTCGCGCTTATGCGCATTCCGTCGTAATTAAGCGAATAACGCAACCGTACGACCAAACGAACCGACATCCGAGATACTTTTGAGCATGTTTTGAGTTCCCTATACTTTAACTTTATTTTAGAGCCTTGAAATGGGGTTAACGGGGCTTAAAAGTGCAAAAAAATCAAGTTTTACAAGTGCAGGGACCATTTTTGAAATTTCTGGCAGATTAAATGAACCTAGTCCATTTTGAAGTGTTGATGGTTTTAACCCATGGTTTTGCAAAACCATGGGCTGGTATTCAATGAACATAGTCCATATTAGGGGCTCCCATGGTTTTAGAAAACCATGGGCACACATGTAAGGTCCAGATCAAAGCTCAGTTTTCGATGAACGATCTTAACGGTTCTTGAATTCCTATAAATACCCACCCTCACTTCCTCCCAAAGCACACTTGAATCTGATTTTGGCTCTCTAAGTTGAAGTTTATGCTTCATACCTGAGAGTAAATCGGATCAAGAGCTTGCGGGGACCTTCTGTAAGTATTCTTTCGTTATTTTCATTCGTTTTTGTCGTTAAAGTCAAACTGCGTTTGACTTTCTGCTTTGACCAGTTTATGGTCAACGCGAAGTTCGTTTGAACTTCATAACGTGAGCATAATCACGATGGTTATAGTCCCTAGTTACTATACCTACTGATTACCACGTTATCTAGGCTCAGTGACGAGTCGTAGTTTCGGCCAAAATGCGTTTTCTCGCGTATTTTGTAACCAAACTACTCTAGGATATCAAAACCGTTTGCTTTGATATCAAAACTTGTTTTCTAACTTAGTTAAGCATGTTTTAACATGCTTAGCTCGTCACTTTTAGTTTTGTGCTTGTCTAGGGTCGTAAAGGTAAGCGATCTAATCAATCGCTTACACTTTCGAACCCGACCCGTTTGGTCGATCATTAGGATCCGACCAAACATGTTAAGTGACCATAGTAGCGTAGGGAATAACCTTCCGAGGTTATACCTTATGGTCACTTAGGTTTGATTAGTCGCATGATAGGTAGTTTATATGCCTTAGGTAAATTACCAAAATGCCCTTTTTACGCCAAAATTCATTTTAAGCCTATGTAACATAATTTTTTTATATCTAAACTGATTTAGCAACAATATTAGACATGTTAAGGCATATTTTACTTATTATAGGGCTAGTTAGGCATTCCGAACGCGTTTTACGCGAACGGCGCGTTAAAGTAGCATAAGCTACCTAAACGGGTCGTAATGGGTCGTAAGCACTTAGGTTAGGTTTCATTTTAGTATGTAGGCTTTGTTAAACCATATTACACGAGTTCCCATACTCGTTTGGTTTACGAACCCTCATTCTATCTGATCCTCCGATTTAGGTCCGTTTATTAACATAGTTACCTATATTAGGTGCCGTTTGATTTCCGTGATCTCTAGCATTGTGTGGTTGTTACTAAAGGACTTCTAGGCAATCTAAAGTGAGTACATAGACCCCTCTTTTACTGTTTTCCAAACTGTTTTGGGGTGAAACACATGTGCCTACTTGTTACTTTCATGCTTTCCTGTTTTCACATCATAAACTTGCTATGTTCATTAGTACACTTATAGTACATGATTTACATCACATTGATTTACATGACTTTTCTGCTATGTATGTTGACTGAGCATGCTAGCACATTGATTTACATAACTTTTCTGCTTTGTATGTTAACTTAGCATACTTAGTACATTGTTTTACATTACAATTTGTTGCATATGCTCATCCAGCATATGAACACATTATATTACATTTTGAACCGTTTGTAACCATTTGACCATGTGAACCGTTATAACCATTTGACCATGTGAACCGTTATAACCATTTGATTATGTGAACCGTTTGTAACTGTTGAACTGTGTAAACCGTATTTGACCGTACATAAACATTTCTACAATTGTTAAACATTACATTTTGGTGGTTGTTTGGGTAAGTGATTTAAGTAACGAGGCGACGTGTAATACGATAAAAACATGGTGGATACGCCGCTGGTAATTCCTATATATAAGTGCTTTTATGGTATTACATATCGTAGCATTATTTAAACCATTTCAGTTTAGACATATTACATCTACAATACAATCTTCACATAAACATCGTTTTACAAATAACTTAACTTATACAAACTCATTTTACATGGTTATTCACTTAACCATACATTATTCTTTTAAACATATATATATCATTTGGTTTATTTATCACTTTTCAAATGACTTATGAAAGGAACCACTCAACAAGATTCATGGCTACTTTTATTAAACAGTTTCTTTAAACGCAGTCATGAATCCTATTTTCACAAAACCTATGTATCTCACATGCATTTTTATGCTGACGTACCTATTTTCACATGTGTTTTCAGGAGCCGTTGCATAGGATGATCGAGACACATTTAGGCGAACCTATGCCTTAGTGACTTAAAACAAAGCAAGAACTAGTTAATTTATGTTATGTACTATTTGTTTCTTGTTTTAAGACAATGTAACTCTCTTGTTTGATAAATAAAAGGTAACTTTAATTTCTTAAAACGCAATGACTAAATCAAAAACCCAGATCGTAAAAATGAAATTAAAGAATTTCTTACATGGATCGAAGCCGATTTCTTCAACGATTGACGAAACTTGAATGATAGAAACACTTATCAGCGATCGAATCGAACGGATCGAGTGATTATCTTCAAAATCACGGGGGAAAAGAGATTTTGAATTAAATTAAACTGGGTTTTCTTCAAAAAAAACTGAAGAACATGTTGATCGGGTGTTTGAATCATTGATTGATGACGAAAATCGCACTATAATGTAGTGATTATTGAGATAGTAAGTGAAGAAAAGGTTGAAGATGGTGGGTTTTGAAAATGGTGGGTTTTGAAGTTACTGGGGAGAAAAAGGAAGAAGAAATAATATAATTGACTAAAATACTCTTTCTCTTTATTTTAAATTTTGCCACATGTTATAATTTTATTGCTTACTGTCCTTCTTAGTTAAAATAAATTTCCTATTTGATTCCCACCCCTAGTTTAATATCTATATTATATAATAAAAGAAACCTGTTTTGGGACACTTGTCATTCTCTCATTTAATTGATTAAAATTATTAATAATACTAAAAATAATAATATTTAATTACGGTGCAAATTTTATCACAACCAAATCACTATTTCAATATGATTATTATCTATATTATATGGAATACGACTCAAGTTTGATATCAAATGTGGATGATAACGTAGAAAAAAAAGAAAAGAAAGATAAACTATATGAAACGTGATGGTCATGTACAAATGATAAAGCTTTGTCTTCGCCTCTACAGAAAGCATCTATTAAATTTATATGAATTTGCAAGCTTATGTCTTATAATCTTTAAAAAGCACGTTGAACATTCTTTGTGCTTACATTTTGCAACTCTTTTCGTCCTTTCAATTAACGACCGTTTAGAATTTAGCGTCAACTCAAGCCCACATTTGAGAGTAGAAGTGGATATAAATTTTTTATTTAGTAGGATATTATATAAGGGATTGTTAAAGAATTATAAAATTAAATTTAATATAAATTTAAACAATTCGTATAGGAGATAATATAATATTTTGAAATATTTATTAGATTTCAAAATTATTTATCCTGAAATTAAAAAAAGAGGTACACTAAATATAAATTAATATAGTTTAAATGATTTATTTATTTTATTAAACTAAAGTAGTTAAATGTAGAACTTATTTCAAAAATGTTTATAAAGGGTAAACAAAAACATTAATCAATGTTTATTGGTTCTATATTTTTATTTTCGTGTTCAACTTTCAACTCAAATACGGTATTCACTATGTTTACGTGGCATTTATAAGAACCATCACCGCAATCACCCCATCCATCATATAGCAAGTATATTCGTTTGTTTTTTTAAGATATATTTTTTTTATAGATTTATTCAACCCGTGTAATAAAAGAGGTTTTTTAAAGATATAATATTTTTATTATTTACTATACAAAATTGCGTTTATGCAACTCGTGTAATACACCGGGTTTTTAAAAATATAACTTTTTTTATTATGTGGTATATAAAATTAGATTTATTCAATCCGTATAATACACAAGGTTTATAAAGATATAACAAGATATAACTTTTTATTGATTGATATATAAAATTACATGTTCTCAACTCATACAATACATAAGGTTCTTAAAAATGTAACTTTTTCATTATTTAATATATAAAATTAAATTTACTCAACCCTTACAATACACGGGGTTCTTAAAGATATAATTTTTTTATTATTTAATATATAAAATTACATTTACTCAACCCGTACAATACACGGGGTTCTTAAAGATATAACTTTTTTATTATTTAATATATAAAATTACATTTATTCAACCCATGTAATAAACGAGGTTTTAAAAGATATATTGTTTTATTATTTGGTATATAAAATTATATTTATTCAACTCGTGTAATAAACGAGGTTTTTAAAGATATATTTTTTTATTATTTGAATATAAAATTACATTTATTCAACCCGTGTATTACACGGGGTTCTAACCTAGTAATAAATATAAAATAAAGTTATGATAATACAAAGTATCATCTAATATGATAAATATAAAATACATCATCATAGCAAAAAATAAATAAAGTTATTGTAGTGACGAGTTCTAACTCTGAGAAAAAAATTTCTATAATATTAATAAGCTACGATAGAAAAAAATATACTTTAAATAAAAAAAACATAAAATAAAATAAATTAAAACTCAATCTGAAGACCACTGTCAATTGACCAAAAATTTCAGACGAGAGAACAAAAATACAAAATATCAAAAATTAAAGTCCCTAAAAACTCGCACATATGTTTATCACTCTCTCTTCCTTAACACGCGCTCATCACTCCCTCCACTAAACCCATCCGTAACACACACGCGTCTCCTATGCGAGTAGAAACCAAACACTACTGTTATCAGCTGAGCGTGTTAAATACGTATATTTCTTTCACAAAATATAACATTTCCCCCAAAAAAATCATTTTTACACAAAATTTCCTTCATCCTTTTTAGTTTTCCCTCTCTGTTTTTGGAGGGAAAATTCGTAATTTTTGAAGGTTTTTGATTGTCACTCGACACTCAAATTCAATCAATTTCAGCTCGATTGTACAAATTTCGAATTTGTTGCATGTTTTTCTGTTATTTTGGTTCGTTTTTCGGTTCAATTTTGTCACACAGTTACTGTGTGAAGTGTTACTGAGGTGCGATTGTGATCGAAGGTGAATCAGGTACGGTGGATTTGGAATGTGAAGAGGTTAAATTAGTTGTTTTTATGTGTTGGTGCAGCTGAATTTTGTTTGTGTTTGGAAGTTAGGGTTTTTAGGGTTTTGAAATTGAGGTTTTGTTGTTTGTTGTGAAATTAGGGTTGAAATGTTGAAGATTTGAACTTGTATTTACTTATGTTTATGTTGTAGAAGATATTTTACAGTGTAGACTGTAGAGTGATTTTTAGTTGTAGGGTTTCTTGATATGTTTTGTTATTGATGCATGATTAATGAGTTTTTATTATAAATTAAGATTAGTTTAGGATAATGGAAATCATGGGGAGGGGGGGGGGGGGTATGCATGTGTAGAGGTGCACATCCAAACTGGTTTGTGAACCGAATCCAAAGTTTAAGGTGAACTAAAACTGGTTTGGAATTGATATAGAGAGGAACCGGATTGAGCCCAATAGATACCGTAGGTTTGTGACCGGTTGGAATTCAAACCGAACCAGTAAAAAACCGATCAAAACTGGAAAAAGCGGGTCAACAAACTGACAAAACCCGAACCAGTTTTGAGTTTTTTGCTGACCAACTCGGACTGGTTTAGGGTTTGAATCTGATTTGTGCACCTCTATGCATGTGCCTTCATAATATTAGAATTGGCAGCCATTGTTGAGCTTAGGGGGTGTTTGGGATTGCTTATTTTAGTGACTTATTAGCTTATTTATTTATTTATTTATTTCTTTTTTTTTTTCTTTCATTCCAATCATCAGGGCAAATTACATAAGGATAGCAGGTAGACGAGCAACAAACTGCGCCGCCATCCCTTATTGACTTATTGACTTTTTAAAAAGTTAAAAGGTGTTTGGCATGAAATTAGTTTGTGAGAGGAAAAGTCAATAGGTCACTCCATTGTGACTTGTTAACTTTTACAAAAACGGTCTTAAGTTGTTTTGAAAAGCTAAGCCAAACATGGCCTTAATGTCATAGAGTTATTGTTTCATGCTTCCTTGTGATACATAGCCTTTACTAAGTTTAGCCTTATTCATGGAATTTGTAGTGATTCAAATCGACTTGTAGTGGAATGCAAGATTATGTGAACATGAGAAAGATTAGTGTTGCTTGAGAACACTTTAAAAGGTATTTTAGAGGTGTATTGGCCGAATGACGCTAGTTCTAATTTAGAATGCACTATATTAGATAATGTAATAAAAATTTTCCAAGTAAATGTTTCTAGCTTTCTAGGAACAAGGAAGATCTATGGAAACATCCTTGGAGTATCCAAGAACTCTTTACAGATATGGAACTTTCCGGAATTCTTGAGTTTTGCTATCTGTACTCTAGGTGGGACGTGAATTAAGCTTTCATTGAACATGCATTTTTCTGTTATTCTTGTATTATCAGTTTTTTCAAGTACATAGTGGTGAATTTCATAAAATGGGAAAGAATATCATTTGTAGAATTGTAGGTGAAGAATGGCTAGTAATGTCTTAATTCAAAGACTTTGAAGGATGCCATAAATGTGTAATTTTTCTTGTATATATGTTATTGAAAGCTGCTTTGCATAACATGTGTTTCTAACTTTCTAAATGTTATTGGTCCTATGCATGGTTTTAATTTACCACCAGAAGAAATATTAAAGATTAGCTTATCAAAGAATTGCAGCTAATTCGTCTTGTAACTTAATGTAGGAAACTTAAGGATGTTCAGACAGTTTGAAAGAGATCACAACATGTAAACATATCTACTAAAATTTGAAGTTGACAAGTATCCTTGATTTTCTTCAAGTTTGAGATGCAAACAAAGAAAGTAGCAATGGGAAGAAATTCTTCTAAAGCAATCGGGAGTCCAAAAGTTTCTAGAAATCATAAGAAGGTTTCAGAAGATGTCAACAACCAAGAGAACAAAGTATCCCAGATAATTACATCTTCTGCTAGAAAACAAAAACCTGGTACGTTGGTTATCTTAACTAGTGGTGTCAATCTTATCAGGTTGGTGGGTTGAATCGTTAAATTAGAACATGACCCGTTTAACCGATTTTATCTAAAGGAATCAAACGGTTGGTGTGTTGTAGTCACATTGTAAATGTGTTGGTGGGTAGTAATAAATAGGTTAAACGGGTTAAACACGTCAATAGGAACACGGCTTGTTTATTAAACAGGTTAGATATGACAAACCAAAACTTGATTTTATATCATGTCAGAAATTGCACCCCTAAGTCCTAATCATAACCTGTGGTTTTGTACTATCATTAGGGGTGTTTGGATATGTGTTATACAACTGATTATCTGATCCTTTTGGTTTAATGTTGTAATAATAAATTTTTAGTGTTTGGATAAGGTGTCTGATTATGGCTATCTGATTATTCAGTAGTTAAATAATCATTTTCATATGTGCTGCAGTAAAACTGACTATTTAAGAAACAGTGTAATTACTTATTTACCCCTCCTTTTACCCACATTTTCATTGGTATCAATGCCATTTAAGAAATTTAATTACTAGATTTACACATGATAATGTTTTTAAAGAACTATTATCAAATGATTCGTATAAAAATATACTTGTAGTTTGTATAAAATAAATTGTCGAATTTTTTAATACTATGGCAATGCAGAAATATATATTTTGACCGTTTTATCTACTATTTCGTAGAATAATCCGGATTTGCACACTCTAGCTACTTATTAACAGATTATTACTAGTTTAAAACTTCTAATAGCATAAGCACATCCAAGAAAACTGTCTTCTGCTGCACTTTCTATTACGACTGATTGTCTGATTGTTATCGTTCAAGATTCCATTATCAGTGATAATGAGTCTATGTTGCTGCAAATAGTATATTTTATATAGGCAACCATGGATCTTAAACATGTTCAAGATTGTGCTTATATGGACTATTTTATCTTTTCTTTCACTTTGGGGATTATAAATTTGAGTGCTGTATTGCCATGTGTATGTCTATTGTAATCAGCAGCAGTCACCTGTACAAGGAACATCAAGGAAAATGTTGAATTGACTAATTTAAATGCTACGCTATGTTCGGACAATGATTCTTATCCTCCAGTCAACATGTCTGTGGATTCTGAGGTAATCATATATATATATGTGTGTGTGTGTGTCATTCTTTTTTCTTTTTAATTTGGAATTTGTCAACAATGTGTCAATTGTTTCTTTATTTAGTAAAAGGATACTGATTGTCACTAAAAATGTGCCTGTTTTAAGAAAGAGATTTCAAGAGTAGGGAAACAGTTTGATGCTAATATCAATATTATTGTTATTTATATTATTTAAATTTAAAATTGAGTAAGGTTTGGCCAGTTTTGCAACTTTCGTCCAACGGTTTGTTTTTCCGCATTTGGATCCAAAAGGTTTCAAATCTTGCCATTTTCATCCGGCTCGTTAACTCCATCCATTTTTTCCCATTAAGTCAGGGGGATGAAAATGGCAAGATTCCAAACATTTTAGATCCAGATGCGGAAAAACAAACCTTTAGACGAAAGTTGCTAAACTGGCCAAACCTTAGGGACGAAGATGGCATTTTACTCTTTTAAATTTGTAAATCTTTTTTTTTTCTTTTCTAAAACGACCATAAGCTACTTTAATTTCTAGAGATTTATATTGCAAATTAGGTAGGCTTTATGAGAGGTACATGATATTTATGAAGGTTCTAGTTAGTTTCATTTGATATGATAAGCATATTTGATATTCCTGTAGGCTTTTGTTAGTTTTGATATTTCATATTTTGATATAATGACAATCTTTTAATCTGCAATGGAATAGTGATTGTTGTTGTAGTTTTTATTATTGTGAATAATGGTTCTTACAAGTACTTTTTTTTATATGCTGTAGCGATGTAACGTAACCGAATCTTTCGGGAATGGAACCATATTTTCTCCTACCTTCCACAATTCCAGAACTGGTGAAGGAGAAAGTGCAGACGGAGGTAAATAGTGGATTCCGGTTTTAACTATATGAAATTATTTTTCTCCTGGTTATATACGTGTGGAAATGAATAATTTTTAAATGAAATATGGTGATACTTCTTTTGTTGTATATAATGTTGCTATCTTTTGTTGTGATACAGATTTAGGATGTGGTCTGTCAAGTGAAGTTTCAGCCATATACCAATGCATGAAAGAATCAAAGTTAGAATGTGTTGATGAAGATGATCATGATCATACGGCATCCGATATTCAAATGGAGGATACTGAATATGAAGAGTTTGATGAATTTGATCCCTATTATTTTATTAAAAACTTGCCAGAATTAGCGTCGGTGGTCCCATCTTTTAGGCCAGTGCTACTACCCAAACAGACACGGAGTTGCCCACCAACTACTCTTGTTTTAGACTTGGATGGTTAGTATTTCTCTTGACCTTTTGCTTGTACTGTTTTTTAAATATTATACCAGAATTTTGACTCGTGCCGCGCGTTGTGGCGGCAAAGTCGCGTTTGTGACTTCGTTACACGCATAACGAACGTGACATTACACGTTTTTTACTTTGTTACTCACGTCACGTTCTTGACATTAACGTCACTAGACACAAACAAAAAGAGTATGTCGCGGACATTGCGGTGTAAAGTTGTAAAAGTAATTTAGGCAGTGGTGTAAAGTCGTAAAAGTAATTTAGATACTAACGTGGCATATATAAAAAATGTAAAAAAAGTATAATAATGTGTCGCACATTGTGGTGTAAAGTCGTAAAAGTAATTTAAACTAAAGGAGGTGTCAATTTATTAAGTAGAAAAGGTTGGAGGGTCAAAGTTGTCAATTACCAAAAGTTATAAGTGAATGTGTAACTTACTTATAGATGACGGTTAATAGTGTTTCATGTCAAAAGTTTGAGGGTTAATAGTGAATGTTGTCAAAAGTTTGAGGGTTAATGAATGCTGTCAAAAGTTGAGGGTTGATATGTGAATGTTGTGAAAAGCTGAAGGTTAAAAGAGAAAAGTTATCAAAAGTTGAGGGTTAATATGTGAATGTGCCAAAAGTTAAGGGTTAAAAGAGAAAGGTTATCAAAGGTTGAGGGTTACCATGTGAATGTGTCAAAAGTTAAGGGTTAAAAGAGAAAGGTCCATTGACCTTTCTCTTTAAGGTATAGTAAATGTTTGCAGTTGAAACTTATTAAAGGCCACCTGCTTACTTACACACGTGTCTTTTTGGGTTATGTTTTATCTCTAATTGGTCAAATGGGCCAAACAAAGAACTAGTTTAAAGGGAAATGGTTTGAAAGTCTCCCAAGGTGTATTAAAAAAATAGATTAATTTTGTAATAATGTTAGTTTTGAGATGAAGTCTGCCACTCATTTATATAAATTAACAAACTGTTTAACAAAAAAAATGTCTGGGGTTGACTCGACCCGTACGAAATTGCCTGTTTTTACCAGAATAATTTTTTGCCCGTCACTCAACCAG
Organism: Helianthus tuberosus; assembly: GCA_030545235.1. NCBI lineage: Eukaryota > Viridiplantae > Streptophyta > Magnoliopsida > Asterales > Asteraceae > Helianthus > Helianthus tuberosus. The sequence continues at coordinate 143,376,862 of CM060444.1, read as the reverse complement.
CTTGACCCACACATTTTGCTTGCTTCTATAAATTTGTTTGTGACTCTCATACTACTGACTCAGTACCCTTTGCTTTTGGTTTTTTGGCTAAACACTTGCTCTTCTTAGAGGTTCAAGTTTGTGTTTTGTTGATGACTAGTCAAACAGGTCATATTAGAAAGTTAGTTAAAAAAATGCAGCAGGTTATACAGGTCAAACTGGTCAAAAGTTACCTAACATGTATTCAAAGGGGAAGTCATATGTGTTTATGTGTTGCTAACGCTAAGCAGTTAATGCGGTAAAAAATCAGACCGATATCTGAGATATCGGTTATCGCGGTGGGATATCGGTATTTTTAATATCATGCTGAATTCATAAATATAGAAATTTAACACTAACGGTTCAATATACTTTCCTACCGTTAACAAATTAACCTTTTGCAACTTGCAAAACACTACAACTGTAGCAAGTGATTAACCTTTTGCAACTTGCAAAGCACTACAATTGTAGCAAGTAGGAACTGATTAAGTGATTAAGACTTAAAACACTAACAATTAACAATTAAGACTTAAAACACTAATAGCAGCAATAAGAAGAAAGAGGAATGGTAGAACTAAGAAGAAAGGTACTAATAATCGCTGATATATTGGTCAATGTTGCCGATACTATCGGTACTAATATTTTGGTCGATATTTTGCACCGATATCTCACCAGGGGACCGATAACCAATATATCAATATCTACATAGTGCTAACGCTTATTTCCTTTTTACACATGTTGCCCTCAAATTTTATACATGTAGTACTAGTAGATTAACACCCCTTCATTTCCTCTTTGCCACATCTAGGTTTTGTTATTTTATACAATCCATTGAGTTTGTTTCTACTTTTTTGGCAGAGACTTTGGTTCACTCCACACTCGAACCATGCGAGGATGCAGATTTCACATTTACCGTCAACTTTAACCTTGAAGATCACATAGTCTATGTTCGTTGTCGGCCTTACCTAAAAGAATTCATGGAAAGGGTGGCTGGTCTTTTTGAAATTATCATATTTACAGCTAGCCAAAGCATATATGCTGAACAGCTTCTGAATGTTTTGGATCCAAAAAGGAAAGTATTTAGGCATCGTGTGTTCCGTGAATCCTGTGTTTTTCTAGAAGGAAACTACCTCAAAGATTTATCGATTCTTGGTCGCGATTTAGCACGTGTTGTCATGATTGATAACTCTCCACAGGTATCAAACTGTCGAGTTATACTATGCCCACTATTCCATGAAAATATCAAAAAATGATTTCAAGATATAGTTTCAAGTAAAATGTCGAGTAAAATGCCATTTTCATCCCTGAGGTTTGGCCAGTTTTGCGACTTTCGTCCAAAGGTTTGTTTTTCCACATCTGAATCCAAAAGGTTTGAAATCATGCCATTTTCACCTGGCTCGCTAACTCCATCCATTTTTCTCCGTTAAGTTAGGGGTATTTTTGTTAACTTAAAGGACAATTCGGTCTTTTTCACTTTACGTACAAGCATTTAACATAATATACAAGTATTCAAAAGACCGAATTGCCCTTTAAGTTAACAAAAAAGACGAAAATAACCTTAGCTTAACGGAGAAAAATGGATGGAGTTAACGAGCCAGATGAAAATGGCAAGATTTCAAACCTTTTGGATCCAGATGCGAAAAAACAAACTTTTGGACGAAAGTCGCAAACTGGCCAAACCTTAGGGACGAAAATGGCATTTTACTCTAAAACGTTTAAACCAAAATGAGATGTTCTTTGGTAAACTTGGTCAAAATTTCAATTTTAACATCATATATCGCCTTAACCACTTTTGCTTCAGGCATTTGGATTTCAAGTTGACAATGGCATACCAATAGAAAGCTGGTATGATGACCGAACGGATCAAGAACTGCTGACATTAATGCCTTTTTTAGAAAGTCTGATTGGAGTTGACGACGTGCGACCATTAATCGCCAAGAAGTTTAACCTCAGAGAACGAATTGCTGCAGCAGGTTGTTCTTTAGCAGAATCCTTTGAAAGGTGACCAATCAGTGAATTGGTGAAGAACAAAAAACAATGGAAGGCTTAGTGTCTGTTTTTTAGTTTGATTTTGTTAAGTTTTAGTTTGCATCTCATGCCAAGTGATACCTTGTAGGTTTGGTATGTGTTAATTTAATTGCTTTAAATAACAATGTGTTTTAAAGCTAATTTCCTGTTTGGTTCTTAAACTTTGAAGATTGTCCTAAGCACTAAAATAATTACATAAAACATGTCATTTTGGGACAATTTCAACCAATAAAAAGGTTTATAAACATTGGGTTTGTCTGTTTCCCGGTTTGTGGTATGAAGAATATTTAGTTTCTTGGTTCATGGTATGAAATATTTAGTCGAGGTGTTTGGTGTTCAAACATAGGTTTTACTTCTCTTTGTATGGTCGGTTCAGGACTCGTTAACACCAGCAGCTTGGTTACGTTTATGCATCCTTGAGTTGCTTCTATATGTTTTAACCATCACTCGATAAACCGGGGATGACAAGGTTAACAACTGCTTTGATTTTTAAAACATTGATTAATGAAGCGATGTACAATTAGGTTCCTGCTTCATGTCATGAACTTCATGGTATAAAAATGCCACTCTATATGCTCAAAAACTAGCAACTTCTTTTTAATTTAGCGAAACAATTTCAATTTTAAGAAAAAAAAAACAAAACTTAAGGTATTTTTTTATACATACACCACTTGCAAAGGCGTGTCTGTTGCATGCACACTCCTCTACTTGTTACATAAGTCATTTCACCTTTTAAGCAAGAGTAAAGGTTTTAGTGATGCCATGTAAACATGCGAAGGACATGCAAACAAAGTTTAGCCAGGCGATTCCTTGTAAACAGGCATTTAGCCCATGGCAATTCACTATAACGCACGTTTAGCCCATCACGAATCATTGTAAACCAGCGTATAGCCCTAAAAATTTGTAGGGGGTTGATAAGGCTATGTGTTATGGGGCTCCATTGGGGGCGCCATGGTTGCCATATCATCAGTGAGGGGGTGCAAACACCGCCACAAGGCGGCGTGGGGGCAAGGGCTTGGTGGGGATGGCAGGCGTGGGGGAGGAGGAGGAGGAGATCCTTTGGTTGGTTGTTGAACAAGGCTGCAAGGGCATGTGGCAAGGAGGGGGCGCCGAGGGACGTTTTCACCACAACAAGGGGCACTATTCTGGGCCGGTGAAAGATGGTCATTTTTGTGGGGTCACGTAGACGCCACATTTTCCCAATGAACTCCAACAAAACCTCTCAACACAGTCTTGGTGGATTAGAGGGTGTTTGTTTAGGTGCTTCCAAATTTTAATCAGAAAAAACCGCGAATACGTCGGTACTAATATAGTAATATCTTATATTTATATTTGTTTCCTGATTAAAAAAAGCAAAATTGACGAAAAGAAATTGCCATAACGGTTTCACAAACAACGTCTTCTGCATGCTACACTAACCCAAGCTAAACCCTCGTTTAACCACGGTTAAAGACCATATATACCGTCAACGTCATCTTCTCGCGCGTTACTTAATTCACTTTACACACACAAACACCTTCAAACTGAAGGAATCGGAGATCACCGAGCATGATTCGTTGCTTCTGGTAACCGATTTGCTTCAGATCTTACTTTAGGTTTACTCGTAGTGATATTATCTGCGTAGAAACAAAGCTTATAAAAAACGTTCTCAAATATTAAAAAGTAAAGATTGTTTAACAAACAACTGAACAAAGACACCAAAACATTAAAAAGTAGAGGAAGGTGGGTACCCGATTCACCTAGATGGATGAAGAATTATAGTTCTGCCCGTCTTCCTTTAAGATCTTTGAATTCTTCAATTATGGACTCCGAATCAAAGTTCTCAGCAATTTCCTTTTCTATGTAAATCACCATACTGTTTGCTAGACACTGATCTGACATCTTATTGCGAAGACGATTCTTAAATATTTTCATTGCTGAAATCCTCTTTCCGTTGTTGCACTCGAAACTGGAAGTGTCAAGATTAGCCGACACACTTTTTCAACCAATTTGTACATGTTATTTTTCTGACATTCCACAAGAGTTCTGCAAAGATCAGAAACAGTTGATACCCCACTTAGCTTGGCATTATTTATCCTTTCAATTTTTAAAGTCTCCAATTGACCACGTAATTGATTCCTCTCTTGCTCTGTAAAATCTTTAGGATAATATTTCTCAACAAGAAGAACAATCTAATTGATTCCTCTCTTGCTCTGTAAAATCTTTAGGATAATATTTCTCAACAAGAAGAACAATCTGATCAATATTAATCTTTTTTGAACATAAAGTCGCACTAAGAGATAACATGAAGTTGTTTGTCCAATGTCTCTGTAAACAAATATACCCGATAATAATGCTCAAATGTAACATGAAGATCTTTTTTACGAGGCCGATACCGAGTATATGGAGCACTCATATCAGGCATATTAAGTTATTAATCAGCAGCATGAGATGTGTCTTCAATTATTCCCTTGAGAACAGCACGAGTGACATCAAACATGTTAACCAAACTACAAATAGATTTAAAATGGGAACCCCAACGTGTATCACCAGCCCATCTTAATGTCCTAACCTGATTTTGTTCTTTTCCCGATTTGATTTCACCCAATTAAAGTAACTTTTTAATCTCAACTGCCTTCGTCATTTGTAACTCATTATGGCGCTTACTAGAAGCACAAACCACATTAATTATAATAATTATGCATACAATTATCTTAATGATACATGCACTTTAGTTTAATTACCGTCATTTTCTTTTAATTGATGTTCATTTATAATATTAACGAATGAACATAAACGAACATTTATTTTCTTAACAAACAAGAAAATTTGTTTGTTTAAGTGGTACATTCATTTTCTTCACAAACAAGAAAGTTTGTTTAAGTGTTCTTATCATTCTTTGTTCCATTAAAACCAAATGAACAAACATCAACTTGTTTGAACGAACATGTAAACGTTGAATATTAAGGAACATAAATGAACAAACACGAATGACCGAATGGGACACATGTTAATGTCCATACATTAGTCAGATGAACAAGTTTTTTTGTTCATGTTAATTCTTGAACACAAACGAACTTCTCGCTAAAAGGTTTATCAAACTTTCGGTTCTTTTACCGGACTATATGAACTCATTACCAGATCAAAATTTTGTGTTACAAAAAAACGTTGAATTCAAAATTGTGTTATAAAAAAACCCTTCTAGAGATATAATGTGAGAGTTATATCAACTAATGAAGTTTTTTGGTAACCATATTTTTATAAAAACAAAAGGAAGTCGTTTAAGTAAACAAAATGGACCATAATACTCGAAGACAAAAAACCATCACTATATAGTTGCTAGTAAGGTGGAGCTAAAACTAGATATATCATATGCATTCTTTAGATATTTTCTTCAAGCAATTTCGTTTTCAGTTATCTCAACACGTATAAACCATTTCTTGGCCTGAAATTTCCCATAATTTCATTGTTCAACCTCCTTCACTAACTATGGATTCAAACGAGGTCATATTTCAGCTCATTCTTCGTCATTTTCGCCATTATTTAAACTAAAATCACAAGTTCAAATTGTTGAAGATTCGAATTTAATTTTATGGTTTATGATGCTATAGATGCGAGCCACGTTTCATATTAGCAATGTGGTAACTATGAATGGGACAGTAGTGGTATTTGTGTTCCGATTCATCCTATTTTTGCAAAACAGTTGGACTCAACCGTTCAAGTACAGCTTTGAGAATATAACAAACCAAACCGGAAAGGTTGGGCTGCTCAACTATACATGCCGGTTTAACGCTTTGAACCATTCGGTTTAGCACCAAATTGTTTGGACACGTGTATGTGACACTTATATGAAACATTCGGTTTGGACTTTTTTTAAAGACCCCATGTGACACTCCTCTGAACCGTTAGGACTTGGGACACCCACATGTCACATTCCTTTGAATTGGACTGTTTTTAAGACCCACATGTCACACTTCTTCTAGCTATTTTTTCTTAGGCCACCCGTAGTCGTGCCCAAGGGGGCGTTTTTTTGCGCCGGCAAACACCCAAACACGCCGCCCCACCACCCCCTGGGCATGTTTGGCTGGAATTGTTGTTTTGGCGTTGTTTAAATCACGCTATGGGGGCATTGTTTTGGCCAATCACAGCTATCTTCTTTAGGTTTGATCAATACCTTTTTTTGGTTAGTTTTTTTATTTTATTTAACTGTTTACACCCTTTTAACATAATGGTCACATCCCCACTACACCCATTTTAGAAAAACGCCCAGTAATGCCCCTTGCTGACTGTACAGCCACATGGCGGAAAACGCCCAAGGGTGGGGACATTATTCACCCTTACCACTACGCATGATCTTATCTTCTGAAAACTTAAAATCAAAACCGTAACCTAGCTTTAGCATTGGGACCATCTGTGTAATTAACTATATACCTAAGCTAATATTCCATAACTTATAGGGTAAATTACATTTTTTGTCCTTTATGTTTGTAGCGAGTTGCAATGGGATGACCTTTAATTACATTTTTAGAAGATGAGAGTGGTTGGTGGTTCAGTGGTGGCTGCCCATGGGTTGGGTTTTGTGGTTGAAATGGGTAAAATTACAAACCTACCCTTATGTGACTGAAAAAGTGAAAATTATAACCTGGTTAGGGCCAAAAGACGTAGAGTGTAATGAGTTTTCCAAATAAAGGACTGTGACTGTAATTATTGAAGTTAAAGGTCATCTATTGCAACCTGCTACAAACATAAATGACGAAAAGTGTAATTTACCGTAACTTATAAGTTATAAGTGATCTTTTTTTAATTTTTCAGTTTGGTGCATATATAACAGTCTAAATTAGAGGTTGCAATATATATATGGGTTAGGTTAGGTAACACCACCTTTTGCACGGAACAGCTAATTTTTTTCCTTGAACACTTAATAAAGAGTTTTTTTTTATTTGACACAACACACAATGACCAACACATTTACTGAGTTTGGTTGAAATCACCATGATCTTGATACTACAGGAAAACCACAAATATTTAAGGAATCAAGAAAAGCGTTCGCTTAAAAATACCTCAAGAAACTACGTCCGCATCAAGATACGACACTTCATTTAGTCTCGATGTCGGTCCACCTGTAGTTTCAACCTATGTGTAATGATGTCATAAGCAATTCAATCAAAGCGTTTCATGATGACACAAATTCATGATCGATAACTAAGTTTTTAAACTTTTAAGGAATAATGTATATCAACGCCACCCAACTAATGAAACTCCTTAATAGGCCACCCAAATATTTATTCGGTTTCATTTATACAAAATCTGGCAAATAAACAGGCTACATGATGAATATAACCTTAAACTTTTGAAAGACAAAAATACATTTGGTTACTTTTTTCTGTACTTCAAAGTCAAAAATTACCATTCAGCATGCTTTTGGTCAGAATTGATATAAAATGAAACTGGACTATAAAATACATATTCAATGATTCGGTGGCCATAAATCGCAATGATAAAAGTTGTATGGTTGGACGGCCACTTATATATTATCGCAACTTTCAAGAGCTAAGCAACAAATTAGCCAGAAAAACGTAAAGTTACATCTAACAGTTTCATCATATAATATTTACAAAAAAGAAAAAACCTTACAGTTTATTTAGAGGAAGATGATGAGTCAGCTTGGTGGTCTTGAAGAAGATCGTCATAAGGATCCCTACGACCTTCAACCTGGCTAATTTGAGCATCCCAAAAGATTTGAGCATTGTGGCGGTCAAACGTCCAGAAACCGTAAGGACGAATTGGGTAGCTCCACATTTCCTTCGTCTTTGCGCATCGTTCTTTCATGTGATAAACATGATCTCTGAATTTTCTGTCTCTTTCAGCTGGATCTTCCATCATTCTCAAGATTAAATTCTCAGCAAATTCCATTATAAACGACATCTCTATGTTCCTGAGTACATAAAGACGGTTAAATGGAACTTATGTATAAAATGTACAGTTTATAAATCAATTGAGCATTAGACCTTCAACATATAATCAGAGATAGCACAAAAGTTCACTAAAGACACCAATTCAAGAATCTGCTTTATTGCTCGCACATCATCAAGAAATTGTTTGTAATACGTGACTGTGATTTGTGTACAAACATTTACGTATGTATCTACTTCGAAGTCATGTTCATTCACACATGTTATATGTACCAACTTCGAATTTATGTTTCTCAAAATAATACAGATACAACAAGAATAAATTTTTCAATACATGATTCATGATTGATACTCACTCACATAACATAAGATTATGTACAATGTACTATCATCGAATTTATATGTGTCCGCGTTACATGTAAGTCATGGATATAGGGTGTGAAATTGTTCTTACATGGCCATACAAGCATAAGACACCCTTGAAAGGCTATTTTTGTAATTTGCTATATTCATGGTTTAAAAAAACGGTTGAGGCGTGCGCCTCAAGGCGAAACGGCCAAAAAACGATTCTGAGGCGCGCCTCAGGGGGTTTATACTGTTTGTGCGCCTCAGAGGGGCTGAGGCGCTAAAAAGGGTGCGCCTCAAGGGGTTTAGAGATTTGTTTTTGATGTTTTTGCATTTTTGTGTCAATTTCAAGCAATTTCTGTCTTTTTTATGTGTGTTTTTTATTATTTTGATGAATTTGGTGATGGATTTAGTTAGTATTACTATTTTTATAAGATATAGAATATTTATATTTATTTTTTAGTTCCGCCTCGGGCTTACGCCTCAGTTCGCCTCGAGGCTTACGCCTCGTGAGGCGAAGTGAAAACACCTCGAAACTCGTTTCCGTTTTTTTAAACCTTGGCTATATTAACACAATAATACTAGGTAATTACCGAAACACACACAAACAAGCATCATTTTGTTGAACTGCAAGGCACACAAACAAAGTTACTGAATCAAACATTATCTCACAATATCAGGTCAACTTAAATCACATATGTTAAATACTAACATTATGGATAGAAGAAACAATAATCAAACTGAGACTACTCATAAATTAAGCAATTATCTGAACAAAAAAGCACAAGTTGTTGACAAAAACAAACATGAGAGAATTCAGCAATCAAATTGAACACAAAACCCTAGGTTTCACAACCAATTTGACATAGATATTCACCAAATTTAAAACACGTAATCAAGCATAACAGCTCCATAAACAAGGATATCATGAAGCACTGTTCATCATTCGATCAATTCAGCTTGATTTACAGATCATTAAACAATAGATTTCAGCATTCGATACACAAAAAAAGTACAAAATATATAACATATTAGAGAGCAAATAGAATATTAAATCCATAGATACAAACAAGCAGACTAGAATTGGAGTAGGTATTTACCGGTTAATTCGCGTGATCGAATTGAACAAGGCACAGAAACACTAGCAAGATGAACATGTGTCTGGTTAAAAATGGTCAACTGCTTTTGGGCCCTTGAAACATTTTGGACTGAGTATGGGCCCCTAATGTGAAGTCAGGAACCATCCTGGGCTTTATCTGATCCAACTCATTTAAATAGAAACTGTGTGTGTGTGTGTGTTGGGTTTGTAGAATTAGAATAAAAGTGTCTTTGAACCTTGAAAAAGTTAGATTTTTTTTAGAACCATGCCGTTAAATTAGCGCGGTTGTAGAGTTTTATTGGATGCGACGTGTCAATTGTGGGGTTGTCAAAGTGGTCGAACGACAAACTCTCTTGAATTACGAATTTTGCCATGCTTTCGCAAACCACATCAACATTGAATATATCACTTACTTGACGTTTTTTGAACTCGATCCAGAATGTTTTTCAACACCTTACTACTTGAGATTTTACATGACTCAAATAAGCACCGCAATGCGTGCATCAAGCTTTGTTCGGACTACCTGACATTTTACATGACTCAAAATGTGACCAAATTTTTTTTTTCTCGTTCTAGAATAACTTCCACAACAGTTGGTTCGCTTGCTTGCTGTAGAACACACACCATCGGGAAAAGTAGCACTTTTGGAAGCCATTCTTTAAAGTGTTTATATTGCGGTTTTGAGTTTTTGAGTGTGGTGATTAAACCAAAACTCCCACTAACTATTTATACTTACATATGGGAGGGGTAGAAATATATATATAAAATAGAGGTTCTAACGGCTATAATGTTGGGAAAATGGTCCCAAACGGATAAACCCAGTAGTGGATATTAGAAAACCCGGTTGCGAGTATCATAGGCGGATCTTATAAGGGCTGTGGCAGGGCCACGGCCCGGACAAGTTTTTCGGCCGTAGTGCTAATTTTCCGCATTTCGATCGAAATTTTTTATATATACTATGTTTGGCCCGGGCTTGCCCGGGCTTTTTTTAGTGTCCGTGTCTTTCGGCCCTGGCACGTTCAACGGGCAAGATCCGCCACTGGCGCCGAGTATAAAAAAACGGTTTTGGATTTAATAAATAACCAGTTTCGAGTATTAGTCGGGTATGGTTCTAAACATGAGATCAAAATATGAACCCTATTATAGAATACCCATATATTAAAAAAACTGTTTTTTACATGTATTTTAATTAGTTAAAATTCTGTACCCGGTTTTCTTCACACCTCGATCGTTAAAGAAGTGTTTTTGTTATGGCCTATTCGGCATTGCATGGGGTCTTTTGGAGTTAACGCAGGCGTTTATGTTATGGGCTTATGGCCCATTATACATTGTATAGTCTTTTGGAAGTAGAACATGATGTTGTCTACATTAGAGATGGGCAAATCGGGTTTTTTTATACCTGGAACCGGTTCCTACCTGTACCCGGTTCTTGACTGAGTTTGACTGGACCCGATTCTTCTATGACCCGGTTCCGGTTAGTACCCGGTTTCAAACCAAAATTACCAGAACTGTTCCTAACCGGTCCGGGTATATTGTAACCCGGTTCCTCCGGGTATCTTCCAGAAAAAGCTACAATAAAGCTGTCGGAATCGATTCCTAATGGCTTTATATCCGTTGGAATCGATTAATTGCCATTAAAACTTTAAAATCGGTTTCAAGTATTTATAAGCATATCACCTTCAACCAAAACTTAGTCCCACTCAAATCGGTTTCAACCTTCAAGTTACACCTCAAAAATCGGTTATGGCATGCAACGATGAAGTGGTCATGGTTTTGGAAACCAAAAGAAACCCCCAAGTTTGGAAGCACTTTGATCTGCGCCTGATGTTTGATAGCCATGAAATGACACGTTGCAAAAGTTGTGGGGAGTTCATGAAGGCTACGGCGAACTCGACCCTTAAAAAAAACGCCAACCGTCATTGTCCGGTGACAAAGGCTACGGCGAAGAAAAGTGAAGGCGGTGAATCATCCGGAACCGGTTCGAAGGTTTAGTGTGTTTATGTGATGTTGGTTTGAGTGTGTTTTATGTTAATCTTATGTTTAGTTATGATGTTTGTTTTTAATGTTTGGCTTTAATGTATGGTAGGTAGGTAATGTTTGGTTGTAATGTTTGGCCTTAGGTTTTATTTTAATCCTGCCGGTTCTTTGTGTTTATGGAGGAACCGGTTCCGGGTAGGAACCGGGTACGACCCTATTTTTTTATAAAATGTGGAACCGGGTACGAACCTACGGGTTTTTTGAACCCGGAATCGGTTCTTCCATACAGCGGATAGGAATTGGAACCGGTTCCTGGTCGAGTCTACCGGGTCGGGTTTGGAACCGGTTATTATGCCCATCTCTAGTCTACATTAGACATGTTAGCTACACTTTTTTTTTGAACGGTAAACTTAATGTATAAGGTTATCATACGCTCTAAATCAGAGAGCCTTGTATTGCCCCACTTTGGCCAGACTATATTGTCTTAACCGAGCCCCACTATTTGTAACATTTCTAGGCATATACTTTTGTACATTTAGCTTAGTTGGTGTTTCATGCTTCAATTAGTTGTACCCTTAGTTTATAAGGTTGTAGCTTTTGGTTTATTATTATATAACAAAAATTGATGTATTAACTCTTTGGTTTTTTTATGGTTTTTATATTGTAGTAATTTTTTTCTTTTATTGTTTTTTAGTTAAAGTGATTTATATGGTATACAACAAGTTTTAAAAGGATTTAAAACATTACATGGATATTTATAGGTCAAAACACCAAACAAAAAAAGGAAAACAAATTATTAAAGTGGAAACGTCAGATTTAAAAATAAAATTGTGCCCTCTCACCCAAGGTCGGAGAACTCGCTAATCGCTAGTCGGTCGGTGAGGTGGGGACTAGCGACTAATCAGGATTACTCGGGATTAATCGGGATTAGTCGGGTCGAAACTTTATATGTAAATTTTATTATTTTTATAAATATGTATATATATATATACTCACACATCCATATCAATATAATACTTAAAAATGTAAAAGTAGTTCAAAACACAAACTAAACTTACATATAAGTTATAACATAACAAGTCTCAGTACTTAAAATTCAAACATTAACAAATAGCTCAAATGTAATCGTCATCCCCGTAGTGTTCAATGATTTCGACACCATCCGACTCGTATTCAATCTCCTCGTTTACTTCATCCTCTTTCTCCGACTCAAATTCTTCGTCATATTAGGGTAAGGGATAAGGAAAACGGTCTAAAGTTGTAATCTTGGGCCTGTTTTGTAAGGATTTCAAATGGGCCGACTAGGGCGACTTGGGCGACTTGGACCGGCTTTGAACGACTAGCGATTTTTTGACTGATTAGTAAAAAATTACTCAGTATGAGGCCGACTAGCGACTAGTCGACGATTAATCGCCGAGTAATTGCGATTTTTGCAACACTGCTCTCACCAGACGTTTAAGCGATTTGAGCCGCATCTCTCAAGCCGTTTAAGCCAACTATGAGCCACCTTTTTCCAGCCATGTGAAGCGGTTGGCTTGACTTTTCCCATAATCTTGTAGCGTCTGAGCTGTTTTGGAGGGATTTGATCCACGTGTTACGTTCCTATTGATAGCCGTTTCCCATTGCTGAAAGAAGAAATAGGAGGTGGTCATTTTGGAAAGAACTCTTGGTCAAAGGCTACTATAAAGATTTTCCCTAAACTAAATTTATGATAGAATATAAAAAGATAAGGATTCAAAGAAAATTTATATGAAACTTTGTTAATTAAACACTTATATATCAAGCCTTATAATTATTAAGATATGTTACACAACTCATTAACAAAAATATTTTTTAAGGGAGGAATATAAAGTAAAAAACATTTAAAAGTTTTAAAAAGGGGCAATTACATATATCCCCCTATAAACATCATAAATTACATATATACCCAGACCAAAATTTAATTTACACATTTCCCCTTCCAAAACACATAAAATATCAAATATACCCATTTCATTAAAAATAGATTCAGGAATGACTATTTTACCCTTTTTTTTACTAAACCATAAAAATATTAAATTTACCCATTTTAGCTAGTAATTCTTTTTTTTTTTTTTGCTTTTCGTTATCGATTTAATTTGTTTTTTTCAGTATTCATCCAAGTGTATCACATATCAACACTCGTATGTAAATTATGTCCAATCCAATCGTCTTTGTTCTTTAAATTGATCAGTTGTGTTAATTAATCAACTAAAAACAATTTGTTTCTACAATTATGAAAATATGAAGACATTATTTTATCAGGAATAGTTACAACCAGCTCTCCCAACGCTCGACTGTTTCGTTGGAGGATTGGAAGAGATGATTTTATTCTCTTTGTTTCTGATGTACTGGTCATCTCGGTGGCTTGCTGAGTTCGGCTCCAAACCCATTTTTTACATTAAATGTCAACTGCGATTGTCGATTGGGACACCCTATGGCGGCGGGACAATCTACACCACCGTGACGCTAGGAATTTATCTGCCACAGATCCGCCCAAAATGGCCGTAAACGCCTTAAAAACTAATGACGTCGTCACCGTTAGAATCGACTACGCATCATTTCTGTGGGTTCTTTGTACGACAACGACTGACCCAATTTAGCCATTTCCGTTTGAGTCCACACCGGCTAGCAAGTGATGGATTTGGTCACGGTGGTGCTTCGCCGGTTAGGATTAGCAGCTATCGTTGTCTCCAGGGAGGTGGGGAGTGGTATGGACGAGGAGGAGGAGGGATGAAAGGTTGTAGGCTTTTTTAAGTTGGAAAGGGTATCTTTGTCTTTTTGCTCTATTGAGGGGAAATATGTAATTAAATATTTAAGTTGGGTAAATATGTAATTAGAGTTTGAAATAGGGGGATATATGTAATAATCCCTTTTAAAAAAGTACTGAAACTTTGACTTTGAGGGTTAAAATACTTTTTATAGCAGAATGTCACGGGCCAAATATTTGAAGGTCGTTATGCTATGGGTTGTGCTTAAACACTTGGGTTACTGGCTAGTTCTGGACTTTATCGGGGGACGGAGTGAGTGTCAATGAAGAGGTGTACATGCCTAGTCGTGTTTACGACGAACGCACCATTGGTCGAGAGCTGACGCCGCTCTCCTAATGAGTCCAAGGCAAGACGAAATCAGTGACCCACACAAAGAAACGGGATGGTTTAGCTTTCCCCGGGGATTTGGGGACGCCACATGGAGGTCGAAAACTAACCCCGTAACAACAAGCTCGTTAAGGGTTATCACATCTTTATGAAGCCTATCTAACTCAGTGCCCTTTAGTGTAGGGCCCAAGTAACAAGCACATATTGGACCAACTCTCAACTTGGAACGGACAAACAAGATTTTGAAACCGGACTCAACCAAACAGGGCAAACGGACGAAGCCATAGTTCTGCCCACTTTAATACTGCCATGGCCAATTTGAGTTACTATTCAACTAAAACATGTCGTTGTCGAATTTATTGAGAAACATCAATCTCATTTATGATTTTATAGCCGTGGTTGCAAAATTTTCAAACTTATTTCAGTTATCAATACATGAAAAATAAATGAATAAAAGTTAGTCGAAACAGATATAAATACGTGCATAAAATAAGAATTAATGAGGTTGGGTGACTCCTTGATTTATAATTAAGTTTTAATATTTTTTTAACGGCAAATTTGGATCACTGATGGACAACCGGAGTATCATCGTAACATCAGTAGAACCACCCGATCATATCCATCTCCACTAGCCATAATACCTATACACCAATTCAGGAGGAAACCAAATAAATATGGGGAAAACTCCCTTGTGATCGAACACAGGACCTATTGGTCTCAAAGCCTTATTCCACCCCTAAGATGCCACTAGTCTATAAAGCCATGGACAAAAAAAACTCTAGCTCAAGTGGTAAGTGATAGGAGGACTTGTGTTCTTCTATGAAGACTCAAGTTCGATTCTCATTTGGTGCAAAAAAAATGAGTAAGGTATTGGTGGGCAATGATAGGAGACCCAGGGAAAACTCGGTTCGATCCTTGAGCCAAACGGGGTTTACCAGTGGTTGACCCGAGAGTACTCGGTATTGATTTATTGGCCGTTCAAAAAAAAGTTTTAATATTTTATTATCATTCAATATGTTTTCTAAAGGATATTAGTATTAGTGAAAAAACCACATACATACCTAGAAAAAAATCGTTAAACTAATTCTAGCATATGAAAATCAATAAACTTATTAAAATAGGCGTATTTTTATACACTAAAAAGTCAGTGATCTAATTTGAACGAAAAAATAGTTTGACGAGAAGTGACATTCCAAGGGTTTAAAAATGTTTTTGTGGATAATTTCTTTTGAATACATAAGATTGACATATGTTTGTATCTATGTAGTTGATGCGGTAAAATATCGAATATCGGTTAAGGATTAATATTTGAGCTATCGGTTATTACGGTGGGATATTGGTAATTTTAATATCATGCTAAATTTATATATAAATTTAACACTAACAATTCAATATACTCTCCTATTATTAACAAATTAACCTTTTGCAATTTGCCAAACTAAACATTAACAATTGTAGCAAGTAAGAAATGACTGAGACTTAAACACGAACATTTAACACTAACAACTAACAATTAAGACTTAAAATACTAATTGGAACAATTAGAAGAAAAACGAATGGTAGAACTAAGAAAAAAAGTACTGATATCGAGAAAATCGGTAATATGTCAGTCAAATATTGGTCAATATCGCTGATATTATTGATACCGATATTTTGCACCGATATCTCGGCAGGGGACTGATAACCGATATATCGATTATATATCGGGATATTAACTACATAGGTTAACATGTTAACTGAATGTTAAGATATTGAATTATTATTTTTTTAAAAATAAAAAACCATTAAAAATTAGGTTTGGTGGAGTTATGTGGGGTGTAGTGAAATAGAAAAAAGTGAGTATTCTGAGAGCTATGTGGAGTTGAGAAATGTTAAAGTATACTTCAAGGCCTTAGAAGTAATGAATTGGTATCTTATGTCAGTGAAATACATGACAATTATATCCCAACATAAATTTACCTAAATAGTCTCCACCTGATTATGTTACTAATCGACATTTGTTTTTACAAGTACACGTATTTTATCCTATTTTGTCAAAGCTATTTGGGCGCGTGCCTAGGCTCTCAGGCGAGGCGCAAGAAAAACGCCTTGCTGCAAATTTCAGGCAAACTGGTTTTAAACATCCAAAATGGTTTGTGGAACTAGCTTAAATTACCCCTAAATAAGCTCAAAAAATGTTTGAAACCCCCCCCCCCCCCACCCCCCCAAAAAAAAATTGTATGTTTATGCTAGGCGTCTTGCTTATCTTGGCTCCTCGCTTTTTAAGCATCTTGAGTGCACCTTATGTTTTTGACAACTATTATTTTATTTAATGTTGACTTGGATAATTTCTTTTGATTACACTAAATATTACGTATGTAGAGCATTCACATCCAATCCATTAAAAATATACATACATTCCACTAAAAACAACTCCTATATCAATATATTTCCACTAAAAACAAATACTTTTTCTCTCTCCTTTTCAATATATATTACATTTTTCTCTCTCCTTCACTCACAACCACTTTCAATATATCTTAAAAAACTATAGTGGGTGAACAGTGTCCCCCAAATATACAGATGAACAGTAATATTTTCTCTCTCCTCCACTCACAACCACTTTTTATACTCTTTACATTTTAAAAACCCCACACTCACAATATGATACCTTGGATGTGAATGCTCTAAAGTGGTTAGAATTTATAAATTTCACATCACCAAAATAGTACACATTACATTACTATTACTATTATCTATACTTTCTATAAAAGGAGAAATCTAAGTGACATAAGAAAAGCTGATGTGTCAGCTAGAGAGCATGTCCAACAAGACTTTTCTTATGTCATTATCTACTTATCTAATAAATGGGGATTAAGGCTGATGTCATAAAACAGCCCTCCCCCAATCATAGGCAGGTATTTTAAAAAGGGTGATGTCAATTCTTGAAAAAATGATGTCATCTTTTTTTCTAAAACACATACATGCACACATACATACATAAGTTAACCAATAAAACGATTTTATATTTAAATTTAAAATTGTAACTACTTTTAATTAATACTAATGCCTGCATTTAATTGGGCTAACCCTTCTCCCCAATAACACAAGCTCCTTCTTCTTGAACACGCTTCTTTCTCCATTGAAAATCCAATTTCTCCTTCACGCCATTTAGCCTTTCAAATCAGATGAAACTTATAACCCTTAAGTTTTAAAATTCAAATCACACTTCTTTCACTACTGTAGCAGAATTAGGGTTCTTCAAATCGTGAATTAGGTTTCAGATTCACATGTGTTTGGATTTGTGCATTGCAATTTCAATGTTAGAATTAGGGTTCTTCAAATGGGGATTTCACGATTAGGGTTCTAACAGGTTTGATAAACAAATCATGTTCATTTATATTTTGTAGTTGGGATTGATACTTTTACTATAACCTCTGGATTGTGTTTGCTCTTTTAGTTGTTTTAAAGCTTTAACATGTTTTTTTATTCAAGATTGTGAAATATGTTATTTTACAGGATCTTGATTCTTGATATTGATTCAGCAAGAAGAAGATGGAACTGATGAATGACCCAGATCTACTTCTTAGGTCAGGTTAGTATCATCGAATAGGATAATTGTTGAAAATGTAATTACTTCTTATTAACTATAACCGTGCATAATTAATATCCCTGCAGCTTATTAATTGGGCCAAACTTCTCCCCCAATTAAATCCTGGTTCCTTTGCACGCCATGTCTTCTCTGGAAATCCAAACGACTTATGCAGAAATGCATCCTATATCCTCTCTTCTTTAAATACTTCATCATCATCTTCAGACCCAAGAACTATTTCGTCTATGATCTGAAGCCAACAATGTTTGATCTTTAAACTGATAAATGTAAGGTTTCTTTGAAGATTCGTATTTCATATCTGCTTAATCTTGATTAAATCACCGTCAATCTCTCTGCCGTTTCTCATATATACTAACAGCATCAAAAACCCTAACTTGCTGTAAGTCTATCAGTACTGATTCTTTGATGTTTTAGGGTTTATGTCTATATATGTTTTATTTGTTGTTTGTTTGAATCAGTTTATTGATTCTACTACTTCCTATGTTCTGTTTGCGGGTTGTTTGATCATGAGAACTGTTTTAATTGTGATTTTTGTTGACTGAAACCCTAATTTGTTCATTGAAGGAAGTAAGTGACGTTTTTCTGGTCTTTAGCTTGATTATTAGTTGTTATTATGTTAATAGGTTTCTATTAGACTTGATTTGGTGTATTTTGATTGATTGAGATCAGATGATGGAAGATATAGTTTTCATGAATTTTTAGGTGAATTTGAAACTGAACATATGAAGAAATGTTTGTTGTGATCCCCCGAATATGTCAGTTTTACATGTTTTTTGGATTTTGTGTTTGTGGTTGTTGCTTAAAGTGTCATTTTCTCTTATCTGCATTTAAACAACTTATCTGTTTATCGTGTGGATGAAGAATCGTGCTTTATTTGCTTATTTTGGGTGATATAAGTTGTTTTTAATAAATACTTTGAGATTTACAACCGACTGAAGCCATAGTTCAAGATAAGTTAGCCATAGTTGAAGAGTTGATTTGTGTGTATAGAGCCTTCACTTTTATTTAAACACACATGTTGCTTTGAGCTTTACGGATGACTACTATCATGTTCGAAGTGCATTTTCTCTATTAAACCAAGAAAGCATATACAAACTTATTTTTTTAAAATAAAAAAATTAATTTTATGTTTTCTAAATCGACCTTCAATGTGTAACAATCATATATATATAGATGAGCATGAAACAAGTTCCTTCATTTCAATCAGATTTGTGCATGAAACAATCATATATATAGATTAGCAGATAAGGAAACACTTCCTAGGATATCTATTTCTCTCGCCTTCTTCCATGCAATTTCATTTTTTGTTTTAATTTGCAGATCAGCTAGCATATCACAGGTCTTCTGATCCTGTTTCAGCAGATGTGTGATAAACTCTTATGCTTTTTCTTTAAACTCTGATGGAGTAGAACAGACAATTTCATCCAGCAGTGCAATGCTACTCCAGGTTTGCTTATAATATTTATCACTCACCATAGCAACTTTTTTGTTGAGTTCTTCATCTTTTCTCTGTTCTTCGAGTGACCATCTTGAAAATTCAATTTTAAGATCGGTAGTTGTAACACCCCACTTTCTAATTAACGGTTTTACATGTAAATACCAACAATTAGAAGTGTAGTTAAGACTACACATACTATAAAAATATGGATTTATTAAAACTTTTCGCAAATCATAAGTGATACAACGTAATGTGGTTTAATTCATCGTTTTAGAATAACGACGAAACAACTTGCGGAAGCTTCATTTAACGCGTGTTCGGTTCTTGCTCGATGCTTGATCTTCATCCGGGACTCTTGACATTCACCTGTGATCAAAACCAACTTAAAAGTTAGTTTTGATAATTAAATAACTAGTACAACAATGATGATTGAGTCGAATAATCGAATTAAACAAGGAAATCGAGAAATTCCAACATGGATGTCTTGATTCCAAAAACAAGGATATAAAACTGACCTCCACCGTAACTTACGGTGGCACCGTAAGTTACGGCGGCCCCTGGTATAAAGTGCCCCTACCGTAAATCAGTAGGAAGCTACCGTAAAGCTTTCAGCTCCACCGTAACTTACGGTGGGCACCGTAAGTTACGGTGGCCCCTGTATCAGAACTCCCATTTTTTCGTTTTTGACACGAAAACTTTTGTATCTTTCAATCCGCTCGTCCGTTTGACCTACCGTTTCTTCCTACGTAATTGTAATTTGATTCTCCACCTTATGGAGTTAAAATCTAACATCCGACATAATAAAATTTCAGACTTTTAACTCTTCAGCTTTGGCCTGTTGCCTTTGTTTTTTATTGTGTCGGATTCCCTAGTCTTGGTATGCCAAGTCTAGTAGAGTGTGCCAGTTTCTTGTCACACCCTGTTTTTTATTGTTGATTTATAAAATTCACCGGGGTAACCCTTTACCCAAAAAAAAATACCCTTCTTACCAATTTTTGACCCGTTTCATGATTTCATCATCAAACATGTTTATTTGATCTTTAAACTTATGAAATTCATAGTTTCAATGTCTCCTATCATGTTAATCTCAAATCACGGGTTTCTTACATAATAGAAACCCGTTTACGCTAAAGTGCTTATTTTGACCCGTTAAGGGTATTTAAGCACTCTCAAGCCTAAAATCACTTTCGATTGCTTCTAGCATTCCACCACCACATTTCTCATCCTATAATCTTCCACCACAACTGTCACACCCCAACCGATGGCGGAATCATCGGGGCGTGGCACTGAGCGAAACAGATTGTCCAGAAGTTTCCATAACAACTATCATTACCATTCAATTAAAGCAATACGTCCCATACTGTATCTTAAATAGTCAAACAAGTTATTACAGATAACATCAAAACAAATATTCTGTTTCGACAACTCAGATTTAAATAAGTGGCAATTGTTTATCCGCTTCTAGAGACCCCTAATACGTCATCTACAGACAACTATTTGTTGGGCTCTAAAGCTTTATTCTAGCTTCCATTTCCTACCACACATGCATCCTAAGCACCTGTCACATACGTTAAAATAAAGTCAATACATAAAATGTAAAGGTGAGCATACAAGTTTGATAATAGCATATAGAGTTCAAATTCGTTTACGCATAACCAGCACGTACACATAGTGAAATGAAGCACGTTAGTTATCGACATAGATCCATCGATACCAATGACTGCGGGTTAACTGCCCGAGGCAGTTCGCAATACATGATTACCACCGTAATTCATGCAAGTAAAAGATCCTTAACAACCCCCGTGTGAACGGGTGCTGAGTCCAAACTATAGTACTATCATTGCTAAGGCAGGTAGACAACATTCCATTTGTAAACATAACAAACAAGCATTCATAAGCCACGTATTACATGCATTATTGGTTTAGCGTTGAAAATAGCTTGAGTAGTGTGACAACAGTAGTTTGAATATTCGTAACGTATGTAACACCCAAAAGTGCTAAAACAAAAAGGGTTCGAGTATACTCACAACGATTATGGATTGAAGGGAGCGCTTTACAACGAGTACGGTTAGGCTGAATAGATTTGATAACGTAACGATAAGTGGCGCGTAAAACCTTACAAAGTGAGAGTGGGTAGGATAACTGATCGTGCGGATCAGCTATCCGTGGGAGGAAGTCATCCGTGCGGATGGTAATCCGTGCGGATGGTGACCCATCCGGATAAGCTATCCGTGCGCGTGGGCTGTCCGTGCGGACGGTAATCCGTCCGGACTAGTCATGCGTGCGGATTGCTTATCCGTACGGACAAGTTGTTCGTGCGGATAGACGTTCAAGTGGATTGTTTCTTCCTAAGGATGTGTTTGTGTATGATGGCTTGTGCTTTGAAGTTTTCGTTGTAGCATTTAGAAAACATTTAAGTGTTTCTACCTTTCAAGCCGGTCGCGCGGACAACAATCCGTCCGGATGGTAGTCCGTGCGGGCAATGGTGATCCGTGCGGACAGTCTGTGTGCGCGGGCAGAGGTAATCCGTGCGGATAGCCTGTACGTGCGGACGACTTGGCCATGCGGATGAACACTGTTTGAATTTATTTTAAGGCCTTAGTATCTCATGATACGAAGAGTAATCCATTCAGAGGTCGTCCGTCCGGATTGCTCATTCGTCGATACTCAAACCTTGTTTGGAAAGTGGGTCCCAAGGGTAGCTCGTCCGGGTGACAACCGTCCGGATAGCCTGTCCGTGCGCACAGCTTGTCCGTGCGGACAGCTTGTCCGTGCAGACAGCCGGTGCGTGCGGACAGTCCCTGGTCTGATTGTTCCGTTCGTCTACTCTTGGTTTCTGTTGTCGTTTATCGATACGTTCTGATTACGTGGCAACCACTTGGAGTTGTATTCTCACCCGCACGACTAGACCGGTCAGGAACCACCCTAACTTAGCCTGCCGGCGACTCAGAATGGTCGTTCCGATTGACCCCGAAATCAGGTGTCTGGTGGGTAGAATCCAGACCTAGGACTAGTGCATTACTATTATCGAGTAGAGACTAGAACCGATCAGATTCGTACCGATCTTAAGGGAAAAAATAAGGAGAGAACTTAGGTTTATTTCCTTCAACTCTTTTATCCTTAGAAAAGTTTAGATTTAGGTGAAGTTGTTGTGAAATCTTGTGGAAATCGTTTAGATCTGAGTTATTCTTGGTGGAATGAGGTCGAGCTTGAAGTTCATAAGAGCTTCATGATGACGTCACTCAAGAATACCTCAAATCTTGATGATTTCATGGTTAAAAGTGGAGATTTGAAAGATGGAAAGGTGTAGAATTGTGTAGTGATCAAGAATGTACAAGAATTAGTGCAAGATCTTACCTGGATTGAGAGAAATCTGAGAAAAAGTGAAGAATGCGTGTGGTTCGGACGTCACTTGCCAAAAGTGGAAAAGTTGGAGAGTGACCCGTGTATTTATAGGATGCCAAAAGGGGAAAGGGTGAGCCGTGCGCATGGCACGTAACCCGGATAGGCTATCCGCGCGGATTGGTCATCCGTGCGGACATCGCCTGTCTTGGTGCGTTCGGTGCGACGACGCTTCGGTTTCGATTTGCGAGCGATTCGATAGGGTTTCCTAGTCAAATTACTTTCAGTCCCAACTACTTCTTTTATGGTTCGACTCGGAATTCGGGTTCGGGTTCGTTTACATTCGAGTTAGACTTCGAGTTTGATTGAGTTCGCTTGATTATCACATCATAACACAAAATAAACATGCACAGGTAACACGTAAGGCACACACACACGTATATCTACAAGTAAAATACACAGTTCGAGTTGCGGTTCGATGTCGATTTGATTTGCATAGCTTGATTAACTTTATCGCATTGTTACTTCCTATCATTCACAGTTGTAGGTCGATTGAAATATGGTTAACACGATTCGATTATTGTAATGAACGACACTTACTCCACATAATATAAATAAAATCAAAACATTTCTACGAGTCAAGTCGCGCGAAATCGGTCGTTGACTTTGACCTTGACTTTGACTTTCACTCGTGAAAACACGGGGTGTTACAGCCTCCCCTTGTTTAGGGAATTTCGTCCCGAAATTAAGCTGAAAGCCGTGACTAACCGTGGATCACATGTGAGAGTCCTTCGTTTGGACCACTGAGAATCGTCAGATAAATCGACTTTCACAGATGAAAATCGCTGATTTTTGGATATGTTATGCGAAATTGTCTGATCTAAAAGCCTATAAAGTTTCAGATCTTAATTCGAAGCCGTTTGTGAGAAATTTAGATTTTGTTAGAAAGATGTTGAATGTTGCTGTTGATGTTCACCGTACGGATGGCAATCCGTACGGATAACGTATCTGCGTTGACTTGTTGTTCAGCCTATTCGCGCAGATATTTGTTGGCTCGGAGATGTGCGGAATCCGTGAACGTGTGTGACTAATCATAATCGTAACGGAGTCAAAACCGATCCTACAAGTGGTATCTGAGTAGGTGATCGATTGTGATGATTAAACACACTCAGATTTGACCAAATTCTTCATCGCTCATATTCATCATGTTTTTCTCTGAAAATCGCCAAATTAAACAACTTTTTACGGATAAAATTGCTAAAACTCGGATATGTTGTGCGAAAACACCTGATCTATAAGTCTACAAATTTCTTAATTAAACAACTGTGGATATTTTGCCTTCATGTCGCTTTCGAGTTCCCAAGTGAACTCCGCGCCTCGTTTGCCTTCCCACCGGACCTTCACAATAGGAATGCGTGAGCGCCTGAGTTCTTTGGTTTGGCGATCCATGATTTCGACAGGCTTCTCCACGAAGTGTAATGTTTCATTCACTTGTAGATCGTCCAAAGGAACATGTAAGTCGTGGTCGGCGATGCACTTTCGGAGGTTTGACACGTGGAAAGTCGGGTGGACATTGCTAAGTTCCTCCGGTAATTCGAGTCTGTAGGCGACTTTTCCGATCCTTTCCAGAATCTTAAAAGGTCCCACATATCGAGGCGCGAGCTTCCCCTTCTTGCCGAATCGGACTACACCCTTCCAAGGTGATACCTTTAGGAGTACGTAGTCACTAACGCCATATTCACGGGGCTTGCGCTTTTTATCGGCGTAAACTTTCTGTCGATCCCGAGCTTTCGCTAAGTTGTCTCGAATTTGGAAAATTTTGTCTCTCGTTTCTTGTAGCAGCTCCGGACCAGTTAGTTGCGAATGACCGATCTCGTGCCACACAATAGGCGATCGACATCTTCTTCCGTATAGGGCCTCGAAAGGTGCCATCTGGATGCTAGCCTGGTAGCTGTTGTTATACGAGAATTCGACTAACGGAAGGTGTCTATCCCAATTACCACCGAAGTCTAGAACACACGAACGGAGCATGTCTTCCAGAGTACGAATCGTTCTTTCAGTCTGACCGTCGGTTTGTGGGTGGAACGCAGTACTTAGATTAAGCATTGTACCGAGTGCCGTTTGGAATGTTTCCCACAATCGGGAAGTAAACCGAGCATCACGATCAGAGATGATGTCACGAGGCGTCCCATGTCGACAAATGATCTCGTCGGTGTAGATTCGGGCTAATCGTTCTACCTTGTAGTCTTCTCGTATTGGTAGAAAGTGAGCTGATTTAGTCAAACGGTCAATAACAACCCAAATGATGTCGTGACCTGATGACGTGGTTGGAAGCTTGGTTACGAAATCCATAGCTATGCTCTCCCACTTCCACATGGGAATTGGTGGTTGTTCGAGCAAGCCAGAGGGTCTTTGATGTTCAGCCTTGATTCTAGCACAGGTTAGGCATTTTCCGACGTAGAGAGCGATATCCCGTTTCATACCCGGCCACCAGTACCTATAGCGAAGATCATGGTACATTTTGTCAGCACCGGGATGGATAGAGTATCGGGATTTGTGGGCTTCATCCATGATAATCTGTCGCAGGTTGGTTCGCTTGGGAATCCAAATTCGGTCTAAGAAGTGGAATATCCCATTCGATTTGCTCACAAGTTGGGCTCCATCGTGGTAGATTCTTTCCTTCTTCAGAGTGCGTTCGTTGAAACATGCATGTTGGGCGTCGCGGATGAGAGCTTCGAGGTTGTGCTGGGCTTGAACATTACGAGTGCTAAGCAGATAGCTCCGTCTGCTAAGTGCGTCGGCAACAACATTCGCTTTGCCTGGGTGATAACGAATCTCACAGTCGTAATCGTTGAGTAGTTCTACCCATCGGCATTGACGCATATTTAGTTCTCTCTGATTAAAGATGTGTTGTAGGCTCTTATGATCGGTGAAGATCGTACACCTTGTACCATACAGGTAGTGTCGCCAAATCTTTAATGCAAAAACAACTGCGCCCAGCTCGAGATCGTGGGTTGTATAGTTCTTCTCGTGGACTTTGAGCTGACGAGATGCGTAAGCTATGACCTTGTCTCGTTGCATTAGGACACAACCGAGACCAAGGTTGGAAGCATCACAGTAGACAATGAAATTATCGTTTCCGTCGGGTAGTGTGAGAACAGGAGCATTGCAAAGCATGAATTTGAGGGTTCGGAAGGCAGTCTCTTGTTTGGTTCCCCAAACAAAAGGCTGGTCCTTATGAGTAAGAGAGGTAAGGGGTACAGCAATCTTCGAGAATCCCTCGATAAATCGTCGATAGTAGCCCGCTAGCCCGAGAAAGGAACGGACTTCAGACGGATTCCTAGGTGTAACCCAGCTCTTAACAGCTTCAATCTTCGCAGGATCGACGTGAATACCCTGACTATTTACAATGTGACCCAGGAACTGAACCTCCCCCAACCAAAATTCACACTTGGAGAACTTGGCGTAGAGTTGGTTCCCCTGGAGCAACTCGAGAACCAAACGTAGGTGTTGCGCGTGTTCGGCTCTCGACTTGGAATAGATCAAGACATCGTCGATGAATACAATGACGAAACGGTCGAGATATGGTTTACACACGCGATTCATCAGATCCATGAAAACTGCTGGTGCGTTGGTTAGGCCAAAAGGCATGACAACGAATTCGTAATGGCCGTAACGAGTACGAAATGCGGTTTTGGGTATATCCTCCTCTTGTATACGCAGCTGATGGTACCCTGAACGTAGATCGATCTTCGAGAAACACGTAGCGCCTTGTAGTTGGTCAAACAAATCGTCGATTCGAGGCAGAGAATAGCGGTTCTTGATAGTCAACTTATTCAATTCCCGGTAGTCGATGCACATCCGGAACGACCCGTCCTTCTTTTTAACGAAAAGGACTGGTGCGCCCCAAGGAGAGGTGCTCGGGCGAATAAAGCCTTTTTCAAGCAATTCCTGGAGTTGGGTTGAGAGTTCGCGCATTTCGGACGGCGCGAGTCGATAAGGAGCTCTGGCGATAGGATTAGCTCCAGGAATGAGATCAATGCGAAAATCAATATCGCGCTTTGGAGGTAGTCCGGGAAGATCCTCTGGAAAAACATTAGGAAATTCTCGAACCACAGGAACGTCTTTCACTTCCTTCTTCTCTTTCTTTTCCTTCTCCGCTGCTACGACGTTAGCCAAGAAAGCCCTGTATTCCTTGCGGAGATACTTGCTAGCTTGGAGGCATGACATAAGTTTGAGACTCTTCGAAGTAGTATCACCATAAACGCACAAAGAATCACCGTTTGCGAGCGAAAAACGAATCATTTTATCGAAGCACACAACTTCGGCATGGTTTTCTCGAAGAAAGTCCATGCCTACTATGACATCAAAGCTTCCTAGTTGCATCGGAGTGAGATCGATCGAGAAGATGTGATTATTGAGTTTGAGAGTACAATCACGGATAACGGAATTAACGGCGACGGTTCTTCCGGTAGCGACTTCAACTTCAAATGCCGAGGAGAGTTTGGAACGTCTACGACTAAGGAGTTTCTCAAATTCGAACGACACAAAGAAATTATCCGCTCCAGTATCAAAAAAACATGAAGCATAAATACCATTCACGAGGAACATACCATTGACCACGTTGTTGTCGGCCTGGGCTTGACGCACGTTAAGATTGAAAGTTCTGGCGCGTGCTGCCTGCTGTTGCTGCTGCTGCTGCTGCTGTTGCGGTTCTTGTTTCACTACCCTGTTCGGGCACATGTTGGCGAAATGATTCGGGTCGCCACACGTGAAGCAGACTCTGGCCTTGACTGCGGGTGCCGGAGGAGCTTGTTGACCCTGTGGGGCAGCGAGTAGAGCTTGATTGGCAGAGGCTTGACGAATACGGCAGTTGGCAGTGAAGTGGCCGTACACGTTGCAGTGAGCACAAAAGCGGCATTGAATAGCAGTCGGGTGATGATAGGTGCAAGCAGGGCAGAGCGGATGTGGCCCAGTATATGCACGCTTAGCAGGCGGTGCATTGGCCACAGGCGCTGCCGCTTGACGTTGTTGAGCAGGTGCAGCTTGAACTGGTGCAGCAGTGATCGCACAGTTCTTGTTGGTGGAGTTGCTCTTTCTCTTGTTCTTTCTCTTGCTGCTTGATGAGGTAGGTTCAGCAGTTGGTGCAGTAGCGGTAGCTTGATGCAGATGCTTGGAGGTCTTATCCCACACACCAGCTTTAACCCTTTTGTCGTTGATTTCAGCGGCCAACAGATAGGTTTCCTCAATCGTGGTAGTCTTAGCCGCTTGCACGAAATTAGCAACGCAGTCGGGCAAAGCTCGGATGTACTTCTTGATGGTCATCTCGGGAGTCTTGACCTGGTCGGGACAGATAATGCTGAGCTGTTTGAAGCGAGCAGTAAGACCAGCATTGTCTCCATCCTTCTGATGTATGTGCCAAAATTCATCTTCAAGCTTTTGACGCTCGTGAGGAGGGCAGAATTCCTCTAGCATGACTTCCTTGAGCTCGTCCCACGACAAACCATAAGCTGCATCATTCCCTCTCTTGTTCCTCTCGGCCGTCCACCAGTCCAAAGCATGGGACTGAAAGACGCCGGTAGCGTTCAGAGTTCGAAGGTCATCAGGGCAACCACTTTGTCGCAGAGTAACCTCGATAGAGTCAAACCAGTGGAATAGTGCAGTAGGACCTCCTTCGCCTGTGAATTCTTTCGGCCCACATGACTTGAATTGTTTGAAACTGAAAGGTTTCGTGACAGCCTTAGGACCTTCAGTCCTCGATTCCTCGGATGATTTGCTGGCGTTCTCATAGACATCGCTCACAGCTTTTGCCACACTTTTCGCGATAATAGAGGCAAGATGCCTGTCCCTCTTTTCCTGACGAGAGAGCGTATGACGAGATCCAGACGACATTGTCTGCAATAGACATCGCCACGGAACTCAACACATGTATTCGAATCTCACCTCACACGTCTATTACTTACTAAAGCTCAGTAACACGTACTATGTAAACGCATATAGTCACAAAATCACCGAATTGCACGAAATCACATAAACACATAGAGCACATAATCGCAGTATTCCTAAACATGTAAGCACAATAGCAAAACACATATATCTTAGTCGCTAGGGGTAGTCAGAAAACAGAAACCTAGAGTTCGCGAGTGTTCGAAAGTAGTGGAGTGCGAGTGCTTTGTTAATGATGTGTTGTGCGAGTAGCTAAGGCCAAAAGCATGAGATTGAAACCGGTAATACCTCAAAAACGTCAATAAATAAGCACAAAACACGTATCTCACATAAAAAGAGACGAAAACTGGAACACATAAAATCGCGAATGGATTGTCTACGGCTATTTAGACTTCGACTAACCAAAGTGATTCGACTATTCACAAGAATCCTGTGTGCACAATTACCCTCAGGACTATGTCTTTGCCTCGATTCTTGGGGGTTGGCGCAATTCCCTCGGGTCATATTGTGTTTTTAGATCGTTGGAGTCCGTCGAAACTTTGGTGGGAGTTTTGTATAAAAGCAGGACAAGTCGTCAAAGGTTAGGGTTTCACCCCTATCTTAAAACTTCGTCCTGGTTTTTAATAAAAATTGAGGAGATTATTCATCAAAATATGGATTTCACTCCTAATTCGGTATGATTCTCCTCGTTTGTAGCTAAAATGTAAGCTGAATAGGCGACTCTAGTCGAGAGTTTGCGGTTTTCACACCTATTCTCGGCCTCATTACCTGTTCATAACTTGAAAATTCGAGTGCAGTGATAGAAAAGAGCGAGTGATAGTGGCGAGTTTACGCATACGCGTGAGTTGGTCTGTTGGTTCTTAACTATAGACTAGGTCTCTAAGACTTCGACCCGGACTAGGTCGAGTCTTGCCTAACTCCCTATAGTTATGGCTCTGATACCAATCTGTCACACCCCAACCGATGGCGGAATCATCGGGGCGTGGCACTGAGCGAAACAGATTGTCCAGAAGTTTCCATAACAACTATCATTACCATTCAATTAAAGCAATATGTCCCATACCGTATCTTAAATAGTCAAACAAGTTATTACAGATAACATCAAAACAAATATTCTGTTCCGACAACTCAGATTTAAATAAGTGGCAATTGTTTATCCGCTTCTAGAGACCCCTAATACGTCATCTACAGACAACTATTTGTTGGGCTCTAAAGCTTTATTCTAGCTTCCATTTCCTACCACACATGCATCCTAAGCACCTGTCACATACGTTAAAATAAAGTCAATACATAAAATGTAAAGGTGAGCATACAAGTTTGATAATAGCATATAGAGTTCAAATTCGTTTACGCATAACCAGCACGTACACATAGTGAAATGAAGCACGTTAGTTATCGACATAGATCCATCGATACCAATGACTGCGGGTTAACTGCCCGAGGCAGTTCGCAATACATGATTACCACCGTAATTCATGCAAGTAAAAGATCCTTAACAACCCCCGTGTGAACGGGTGCTGAGTCCAAACTAAAGTACTATCATTGCTAAGGCAGGTAGACAACATTCCATGTGTAAACATAACAAACAAGCATTCATAAGCCACGTATTACATGCATTATTGGTTTAGCGTTGAAAATAGCTTGAGTAGTGTGATAACAGTAGTTTGAATATTCGTAACGTGTGTAACACCCAAAAGTGCTAAAACAAAAAGGGTTCGAGTATACTCACAGTGATTATGGATTGAAGGGAGCGCTTTACAGCGAGTACGGTTAGCCTGAATAGATTTGATAACGTAACGATAAGTGGCGCGTAAAACATTACAAAGTGAGAGTGGGTAGGATAACTGATCGTGCGGATCAGCTATCCGTGGGAGGAAGTCATCCGTGCGGGTGAACTATCCGTGCAGATGGTAATCCGTGCGGATGGTGACCCATCCGGATAAGCTATCCGTGCGCGTGGGCTGTCCGTGCGGACGGTAATCCGTCCGGACTAGTCATGCGTGCGGATTGCTTATCCGTACGGACAAGTTGTTCGTGCGGATAGACGTTCAAGTGGATTGTTTCTTCCTAAGGATGTGTTTGTGTATGATGGCTTGTGCTTTGAAGTTTTCGATGTAGCATTTAGAAAACATTTAAGTGTTTCTACCTTTCAAGCCGGTCGCGCGGACAACAATCCGTCCGGATGGTAGTCCGTGCGGGCAATGGTGATCCGTGCGGACAGTCTGTGCGCGCGGGCAGAGGTAATCCGTGCGGATAGCCTGTACGTGCGGACGACTTGGCCGTGCGGATGAACACTGTTTGAATTTATTTTAAGGCCTTAGTATCTCATGATCCGAAGAGTAATCCATTCAGAGGTCGTCCGTCCGGATTGCTCATTCGTCGATACTCAAACCTTGTTTGGAAAGTGGGTCCCAAGGGTAGCTCGTCCGGGTGACAACCGTCCAGATAGCCTGTCCGTGCGTACAGCTTGTCCGTGCGGACAGCTTGTCCGTGCGGATAGCCGGTGCGTGCGGACAGTCCCTGGTCTGATTGTTCCGTTCGTCTACTCTTGGTTTCTGTTGTCGTTTATCGAGACGTTCTGATTACGTGGCAACCACTTGGAGTTGTATTCTCACCCGCACGACTAGACCGGTCAGGAACCACCCTAACTTGGCCTGCCGGTGACTCAGAATGGTCGTTCCGGTTGACCCCGAAATCAGGTGTCTGGTGGGTAGAATCCAGATCTAGGACTAGTGCATTACTATTATCGAGTAGAGACTAGAACCGATCAGATTCGTACCGATCTTAAGGGAAAAAAGAAGGAGAGAACTTAGGTTTATTTCCTTCAACTCTTTTATCCTTAGAAAAGTTTAGATTTAGGTGAAGTTGTTGTGAAATCTTGTGGAAATCGTTTAGATCTGAGTTATTCTTGGTGGAATGAGGTCGAGCTTGAAGTTCATAAGAGCTTCATGATGACGTCACTCAAGAATACCTCAAATCTTGATGATTTCATGGTTAAAAGTGGAGATTTGAAAGATGGAAAGGTGTAGAATTGTGTAGTGATCAAGAATGTACAAGAATTAGTGCAAGATCTTACCTGGATTGAGAGAAATCTGAGAAAAAGTGAAGAATGCGTGTGGTTCGGACGTCACTTGCCAAAAGTGGAAAAGTTGGAGAGTGACCCGTGTATTTATAGGATGCCAAAAGGGGAAAGGGTGAGCCGTGCGCATGGAACGTAACCCGGATAGGCTATCCGCGCGGATTGGTCATCCGTGCGGATTGGCAATCCGTGCGGATTGGCAATCCGTGCGGATTGACCATCCGTGCGGACATCGCCTGTCTTGGTGCGTTCGGTGCGACGACGCTTCGGTTTCGATTTGCGAGCGATTCGATAGGGTTTCCTAGTCAAATTACTTTCAGTCCCAACTACTTCTTTTATGGTTCGACTCGGAATTCGGGTTCGGGTTCGTTTACATTCGAGTTAGACTTCGAGTTTGATTGAGTTCGCTTGATTATCACATCATAACACAAAATAAACATGCACAGGTAACACGTAAGGCACACACACACGTATATCTACAAGTAAAATACACAGTTCGAGTTGCGGTTCGATGTCGATTTGATTTGCGTAGCTTGATTAACTTTATCGCATTGTTACTTCCTATCATTCACAGTTGTAGGTCGATTGAAATATGGTTAACACGATTCGATTATTGTAATGAACGACACTTACTCCACATAATATAAATAAAATCAAAACATTTCTACGAGTCAAGTCGCGCGAAATCGGTCGTTGACTTTGACCTTGACTTTGACTTTCACTCCTGAAAACACGGGGTGTTACAACAACTGTACTTATGGTGGGTTTAATGTGGCGATCAATATAAACCAAATTTTACCTCTCGAATCATTATTTTACGGCAAAGACTATTATAGAGTCAAATGACTAAGGATTCACATGTTTCGCTTTTGTATACTTATTCTAAGTGTTTAATTATGCATACTACTCTTTTCCGAACAACCTTTGTGGGTCGTTCGCTCGATTTAGCTTACAAGGGTATTTTGGTCCATTTAGTCATTCCGTTAATATAAAGGACCTTTAAAAAAACATCATCGACCCAAAAGCTCTGTTTTAAACTATGCATTTGATTCAAAAGTCTTTATGTTTTCAAAACACAACGATCATCATATGAATCATTCGGTTTGCTTATTAAAGTAACCAATTGTCTATATGACTGCATTTAACTATCAAGGAACCTCTAGTTCCTATTGAGTAGTTATCTATATTACACATACCTGGCTCGGATCAATATTTATATTGACCCGTTATGATACCTTACCTTAATAACCGCTAAGTAATAGCGATGTAAGTATCCATTTGATATTTATTCCTGAAATCATACAACTCGACAAACCATTAGCCGATATTGTCAAAGGGTGATAATTTCACCTTTTGACCCGTTTGGTCTAAATGACCAATTATTAGCGAGATGACATTTATTAGAATTTACCCTTTTTGGTTATCATGATTTACCTTATATGGTAACCTTTAAAAGTACATATTTCATTCGTCATAACATGATCGAATTACCAATTTAACTCATTTTTAACCATCAATACGGTTTCTTATCCTATTTGGTTATCTTGTTCCGTACGACTACACGTCGGAACATCATATCTCAATTAGGCATTTATCTTATTCGTAATTAATACGACAAAGAATATTTCAACATATATGACTAGTGTAAGCTATACTTACCTTACTTCCAAATTATGCTTTTCCGTCATTCTTGCTTCGTTTGACCCGCTTCGTTCCCAAGCTTTCACCTAGCTTGTTAATCGTCAAACTATCATTGTAAATTGTAAGATGGTTAGATTAGTCATAATTATTCACGACTATTCCATCTCACTTATTTCATAAGCCGAAACTACTATTCGACTTCATGATTAGTTAACTTAGCTTATTAAAGTTAACTACTTTCGATCACATGATTTACAACATTAGTTCAAATCAACATGATGATTAAAACTCTTCTTGTTTCATATTTCATATAGCTTGCCATATTATTCAAATACACATTTTCACTCTAATTTCAACACTTTAGTTTTCATTTAGGCATTTTAACAAACACCTAATGTGCATACATTTTTACACATTTACAACTAGTTCGTAACTAGTTATTTTTACCAAGATTAACATCAAAATTCACCACTATCACTTATGATCAAATACTCAAAATTGCAAATTGTTTAAGTATTTCCCGATTACTTAACATGCATGATGATTCTAATCATAATCATATCATCAATTCCATCTTATGACTAATACCCACTTAGCCTAGTGTGGGAGTTCATTCAATCATTCAATTCATAACATGTTATGTATGATTTTCACTTAGGGTTTCGTTCCTAAGCAAATATACATCACTAATATAGCCATAGCTTCTCTAATTCATGCCTAATTCGCGATTAGGATGATTATCAAATTTTTACAACTTCACGAATGTTAGAAATTCAACATACCTCATGATCCCCTTGACTTGGTGATCACGAATTTGTGTTCATGCATTGATTTAGCTCTTGATTTGGGCTTCAATTTGATCAATTTGTTGAAGTTAGGGTTTGAGCTCTCCTGAGCTCTCCTGAGCTTTCTCCTGGTCGATCAGAACACGCACACACACACCTAGTGTGTGTGTTGTGTTTAATTTTAATAAATCAAGTTTCAATTCTTCCCTTTTTAGCCCCTCTAGTTTGTAGCTTTATAAAAAGGGTTGATACCCATGTTTTCTTCATTGTTTTAAGGCACCTACTTAACTAGGATGATATTCCTAGTTACTTGGTGGGTTTGGGGAAGTTTATGACCAAGTTTGTTTTAAGTTCCGTTAACTCGGGCCTTTTATCCATTTTTATTTCCTTAAAAGCTCTTATTCACTTTTTATTTATTATTAGGATTATTTATTTAAATCCTAATATTTGCCGGGTTACTTTTACCACTAACGGTACTTTACCCGTCCTTTGGTATTAACGGGGTTTGATTACCAAACCCGTTTTCGGGGTGTTACAGTAGTATCCGACCAGTGGTAGAAGGTTTTGCTTGCCATTTAGAAAGAGTGTTAGTGTTTTTGGATGGTTTGTTTTAGGATGAACGGTTTTTTTAAAATGAAGTGTTGATGTTTTCAAGTAAACTAATGATGATCCTTTATAGTGTTTAAAATGTTTGATAGGGTAAATGAAGAGTCGTCTCATAATTATGATAACCTTTTTTTGAATGTTTAAATTCTGTTCTTTGTGTTTCTAGATATTTAATTTTACTTGCTTTCCCATGAAAACTCATTTTTCAAAGGTTTTGCATTAAAATATTTTATATGGTAAATGAAGAGACGTCTCATATATACACGTTTTTCCCTCTTAAATCATTAAATGTACATGGTTTTTAAATATAAATTTTTATTTAATGGTTGCATTTAAATCTGACCTTTGGGCTGTTACATATTCTATATAATACCATTGTCAATTCAAATGTTGTTTATCATACCCAGATTCATTCAGTTAAATAGAAGACCAACTGTTATTGTTTTGCTTTAGTTCTTATAAATACATTAAAATGGAGTCATATACTTCTGCACAATCTGACGATTTCAAGCAACGCTTTATTAAACAAACCGAAGAGCAAGTTTTTGCTGTTAGGTCTACTCTTCAAGAGTTGAAGAGGTGCTTTAACGGACTGCAACTTGGTCTGCTGACAAGAGACCAGGTTTCGAGAGATCTGATGACGATGTCGACTACTTCCGTTCGTGACCTGTGTGTTGCGAGTAATATAGAGTGTGGAGATAGAGACCTGGAATTCATGAGAAAGATCAATGACATACATCGAGAGGTTCAGTGCTCCATGGAGTTGAAGTTAAAGTTTCTAGATTCTTGCTATTAGAGTTTAAGTGTCTGATTAGTTTTCTTTTTTATATGTAATTGTTACTTTTTTAATACTTTATATTTTAATCGTATTATTTTTTCTTATCACAGTTTATTTTTACTTCTTTTTATGAGTTTGAAGATAAAGAGACAGTGTTCCATTGTCGATAAATTAGAAAATTTTTCAAACTCTTTAATCTTGATTTATTTTTCTCCTTTAACAGTTTTGGAAGCCCAACAGTTTCAACAAACCCGGGTAACTTTTTTCTCGGTTTGGATTAACTTAACATTGTTTTGTAGTTGTATATATTCTAGGGCTAAAGTCGAAAGCTCCATTAGTGGCAGGAGCACTCAATATGGTAGTCTTATAGACTCAAGTTTTTTTGGTTTTGTTTTCAATGCTGAAATTTTGTTTTGTTATAGGTTCTTCAAACACATACTGACTTGCTCTCAGCTAAGTCACTATTCATCTTCATATAATTTGACCTAATTTTCACATCTGATGTTCCATAGTTCCAATATGTCTTCTGGTTGTCCAGAATGTGTATGTTTATAATTCAACTTCACCATTCATCCTCTTGTGTTTATATCTTCACTTGAATGTTTTGATTAGTGATTATGTTTCTTCTGATTAGTTCTTCACATACTATTCTTGATTAAACAAACAATGAAAATGGTTGTTTAAGTATATCATAATTTAAAGGTGACTTTAGACATGTTATCAGTTATGTTGGTGTGTGATTAATAAGTGTGCAAAACAAAAGAATGATAGAAGAAGATATGTATTAGATTTTATAAAAGAATGCAGCTTCTTTAGGATAATCTCATGTTGTGGACTTCAGAAATTCATACATGCAGGTCGGATTTTGAAATGTTTTTATTCAGTTCATCTTTTTACCTCATATTTTAGCTACATTATTGTTTGAATTATTGGTGTAATTTAGGGGTAGTGGCCTCTACAAATGGATCAGCAATAGCAAAGATAGGCTCCACTGTAAATGGACACGGGATATCTACTTATCTAATAAATGGGGATTAAGGCTGATGTCATAAGGTAGCCCTCCCCCAATCATTGGCAGGTATTTTAAAAAGGGTGATGTCAATTCTTGAAAAAATGATGTCATCTTTTTTCTAAAACACATACATGACCACATACATGCACATATACATACATAAGTTAACCAATAAAACGATTTTATCTTAATTAAGAAAATAAAAAATAATTAACTTAATTAAAATTTTTAAACAATAACCGAGAATAATTAATATCTCTACAATTGTATTGTAATTTGTTAATTTTGGGTATAACTTCAACTGATTTGAAGCAACAGAGGAAATTTCATGAGTGAGATGATTGCAAAATTTGATGGATTCAGTGTTGTTTTTTCAGGTGTGTCCATTGTTAAAAATAATATCATGATCTTTTTTTTAGATTAATTCAGAAGAGTTTTTGGATGATTCTTGACGAGATAAGAAGGTAATGCATCCTAATTTTGATTTTTCTCTTGACTTTCCCATATTTTTAATGCATTTTGACAGCTTTGTTGAAATGTTAACGTTACAAATCCCTTTATTCATCAGTTTTTATAAACTAATGACAGTATTTGATACATTCTATCAATGTTTTTTTATCAAATTCACTACAACATTATTGCATGTCAAGGTGCTTTGTTTTCTTTTTGTTCAGATATGTATGGTTGTCTTTTGAAGGATTTTGAAAGCAACGAGAAACTTGAATGGAAAACAAGGTCTACACTCCTTTTACCTTCATACCTCTTATCTTTCTTTTATATACTTTTTACTAGATCTTATATATACTCTTTTTTAGATCTTATATATATATATATAGGGGAGGGTTCATTGGAGAACACTAAAAAAGTGGGGAACGGGGGAACACTTTTAAAAATTATACTTAACATGTTAAAAAAAATATTTTTCTAATTTTTTTTCGGCGCTTTTTCTTATAAACACAAGTAGAAACATTTTTGATAAAAAAAATCAAAAACCAAAAATATAAAAAAATGTTTAAAAAAGTTATATCTTATAGAATTAACTTAACATGTTAAAAATATTTTTTTAAAAATATTTTTTCAACGCTTTTCTTTATAAAAAGGAGGAGAAACTAGTCGAGTAAAAAAATAATTTTTCTAAAAAAAACATTTTTTAGCCTTTTTTAATTGTTTTTTTTTTAATATTTTTAGTTTTTGATTTTTTTATTAAAAATGCTTCTACAAGTATATATAAGGAGAATCGTCGAAAAAGATGTTTAAAAAATTAATTTTTAACATGTTAAGTTAAATTTTTAAGAGTGTTCCCCGGTTCCCCACTTTTTTAGTGTTCCCCAATGAACCTCACACTATATATATATAATCTATATAGATATTGCTTGAATTTTTGTTGAAAATTTTAGATTTGTGTGTATTTTTTACCGCAATGACATATTGCTTTTGCTTCAGTTTTTGTTGGAAATTTTAGATTTCTGTGTATTTTTTTTTGTTGGAACCGTCTGTTATTCGATTTTGGTACGTATATATAATTACTTTGTTTTTTGCCTCTCGCATTTAGTTGAACTGAATTGTTGCATTCGTTGATTTTTAATGTAATGCAGGTGACATCGGCTTACGGGAATAGCTACCATTCATCTGAAAATGTGCAATCGGGTCAATTCTCTTTTGAGGCTGTTGAGGCTGGAGATTACATGGCTTGCTTTTTTGCCATTGATCACCAACCGCCGCTTAAAATTCCGGTTGAGTTCGATTGGAGGTCTGGTGTAACGGCTAAAGATTGGTCAAATGTTGCCAAGAAAGGTTCAGTCGATGTAAGATTATCAATCCGTTTTTGTTATCATATATGACGTTATGCATGCATAATTATATTTTTAGTTCTCTACTTTTTTAGTTTGAACTTAGGTAACATTATCAAGCAAAGAGAAAGAAGAAGACTTTATGGCAATGAAAGGGTGTAAACTCCCTCAAAGACCTAAGAAAAGAGCCAAGATGATTCAAAAAACCTTACTTGCAATGGAGGTAGAAGACAAGTGTGTTTTTACTCATGTTCAAGATAACCTCTTTCGTGTTCATGTGAGCAAGAAGAGAGGAAGACACAAAGGATGTGTCAAACACAGTTCAGATGATACAGGTTCAGGTAATAAGAAGAAACCCTCTGTTGAAGAAGCAACCAGTGATAGTGTTTTGGTGGAAAACGTGGATGGGTCGGTGATATTGTCGAGGGTTGTCAGAAAATGTCACCGACCCCTCCATGTTTTCCACCAAAACACTATCACTGGTTGCTTCTTCAACAGAGGGTTTCTTCTTATTACCTGAACCTGTATCATCTGAACTGTGTTTAACACATCCTTTGTGTCTTCCTCTCTTCTTGCTCACATGAACACGAAAGTGGTTATCTTGAACATGAGTAATAACACACATGTCTTCTACCTCCATTGAAAATTCCGAGGGCTGATTAATGATTATGTAGATATCAGTGTTTATTTGTTTGTATGTTTTATTGTATGTAAGAATTTAAGCTGTGGACTAAAATTTTGTTTAAAGCATTATGTACTTTTCAAGTTTTGTTGGTTTATTATAGTGTTTTCGTTTCATTCGTTAGTATTTGTTCGTTTAATATTAAATATATTTTTTTTATTCATATTTTTTGGCATGTAATAAATGAATCGCAATCAATTAATGAATAAAATGTAAAGCACTACGTAATTATGATTGTTTTCATTGAAAGATTGATATCATGGTCTAATTTTAATGTCTCATTAGCATACGCTGTTTAATTATTATTTATTTCATTATCGATTAATATTTATCGTTGTAATGTTGTTAGCAAATGTAAAATGTTCATCATATGACATTTCTTATTTTCTATCAATTAATGAATGATTTTTAAAACATTATATACTTACGATTGATTTGATGGAAAATTTGATCTAATGGACTAAAACAAACCCGTGTGTTACACGGGTCATAAGCTAGTTACATCATAATGCCTAATATTGAAAGACTTTAAAATTCAAAGTTGGCCCACATCCACCTTTTCAAAGGTCTGCCCACATACAAACCACTGCCCTTCATTCATAATTGAAACCACTGATGTTCATTCAAAATTCAAACCACTTTCAAACCACTGATGTTTCAAAATTATGGCTCCAGATTCAAAATTCAAAATTATGGCTCCAGATATATAAGATACCATCTTCTTCAATCAATTACTCTCTCTAATCTATTTCTCTCTCAACTCTCTCTATCTAAAACTCACTTTCTCTCTCTAAAATCCAGACCTCTCTCTCAGTTCAGTTCCAGCAGCAATAAAAGCAACGAGATCACCTAACTCAATCCTCAAAAACGAGAAGGAGCCACCAGCAACTGGAATCTCAACAGCAAACTCGGTATAACAAAACACAAAAGTTTGTGTTTCTCTCTCTCACACACGTAAAAACACACACAGTTTCTCTCTCTGTAGCTAATCGACAAAATGTAACAAGATTTGTTAAGTTGTTATTGTGTAAGCGTGTGTTTCGGAAAGCTAGGGTTTACTGGAAGCGAGTGGTGAGTTTACGACGGAATTAGGTGGAGATTTCGGATGATTTGTTGACTTTCCAGTGAGTTACGATTGATGTATGTTTCTAACATGGTAGAATATGGAAGAATTATAGGTTTTGTTGTTTATTTATTATGAGTTACGATTGATGTATGTTTGTTCAGGATCCTGTTGTAAATCCAGCTAGAAATCCTTTATCGACGTTGCTGTTTTTGGACGGTAGGTTTTTGCTAGCTGATACTCTCGTAATTTCGTATTATGTTGACCTAATTTCATATGCTAGAGTGAATTCTGTTACTGTTAATTTATTCGATGCTATGTTAGTATGTTGCACGATATGTGTGGAGAAATTTGTTTAGAATGAGTATTTATTTATTGAGTTATTGTTGATTTAGCTGAAGATAGAGATCGATCTTCACCGAAATATGGGAGGAACAAAAGAACATTATCGACAACCTGGCGGTAGAGAATGATGGAAATGCAAATGAAATCAAAGATTCATTACAATCTCGATATAGAGTTAAGGAAGAAGAAACCGAGGAGCCTGGGCCGAGCAACGTGTCGGGACAAGATCATTTTAGAAGGATTTATGAAGAAGCAGCTGCTAAAGAAAGGGAACGGGTCAGAAACAGATCAGTAGTTGAAAGGGCAATTTTTGAAGCTCGTGAGCGGGCCTATGCAGAAGCCCGTGAGAGAGCTGAATGTCAACGGGCTGATGTTAAAAAAGCTATAGAGGAAGCTAGACAAATAAAGATGGCTGAGGCCGGCGAAAAGGCTGCTAAAGCTTCTGTTGCGAGTAGATCTGCACAGTCCAAACGTAGAGCAGAACGTGCTACAGTAAAAGAGCCACATCAGAGGCCTGTCAACGTGCTCTAGAGAAAGCAATTTCACAGAAGACTGTTTCTGTAAGTAATGAAATATTAATGTTATTAATGTTTTGTTTGAGTTAGTTATTTATCTAACTGATTTGATTGATTAAGTTTGATAGAAACTTTGAATTGTTTATCTAATCTGTAGATAAAAGGATGCTGCTAAGTGGATTTTGAAGTACTGTGAGGAGGTAAAGACAGCCATAAGTTGATGTATTATATTCCCTACATATAGCATGTTTTGATCAGCTTGATTTCAAGTGTTTGTATAAATTCATCATCTCTGTTGTATAATCTTTATTCAAACCGCTCGAGCATGTGTTGAATCTGTGAGTGTATTACTTTTCCGTATCAATTCTTATAAATTATGCAACCTTTAGAGTTTGACACAAGACCAGATTCACGCAGAGCATGTGTTGAATTTGTGTCTATCTGCCCGTTTCATCGTCACCACAACAAGCTTTTGTCGAATCTGTGTCTGGTCAAATCTGTTTCGTTTAATAAAGAGTATTTATGTTTATGAACAATTCAAAAATGACACTAAAAACTAAGGGCTCGAGGCGAAAGTGCACTTTCCTCTCCAATTTAAAAGGTACAATTGAAAGGTAGTCAAGAGCGAATCTTTATTTATATTTATATGTTTTAGTTTTCATGATTTATTGATATTTATTTGGCAATGCTGATATAGAAGTATAGAAGTATAGAACCATAATCAAAGTCTTTTTATTTACAAACTTGATTATATAATAACCGATGTAGGATTGTTAGCTGCAACAGTTAGGGATAGTTAAGTTAGTGTTACAGTTAGCTTTCATAGCAAGTTTTATTATCTTGGATTCTTGGTGGAAAATGAGTTGGATATCTAAATCAACACCATATGCTTTTAATAGGCCTTCCCACAAGGATGGGACAAAACTAATTGTTTGAAATACTTGGAAGAATTTCAAGAGATTCACTTCTTTGGAGACAAGACTTACAAGGTAGCTCTTCATCTTCGTTTACATTTCTGATAGACTACTAATATTTGTGTCAGCTGAATCTTTTTTATAACGACGTTTATTAACTTTTTCTATTCGGTATGTATCAGTTTTAGTGTAACCAGCCTTATACTAGAGTTCAAAATATACAGTAATAAGTTCATTTATTTACTTAAATAGGAATCCATGAACGATTCCCAACAAGTGTTGATGGAATCGGAATACCGACAAGATTCAAGTCAACTTTCAGCAGCTGAAAAACAAGATTTAGAGGATAAGATGATCAGGTTATCATCTATATTGACCTCTGTGTTTAAGATGATATATAATTGTTGGTATGCCCACCTAAAAGACCATATAGATTCATAGCATCCATGAGCTGAAATTTGATTACCTTTGTGAATTGGGCTCAGGTACATTTGGAACTGTTTGTCATGGCAAGTGGAGAGGATTTGATGTTGTGATTAAACGAATAAACAATCGATGCTTTGCTGGGAAAGCTTCAGAACAAGAAAACATGGTTTGTATTCTCATTTCTATGTTTTTTTTAATGGATTTAATAGTATTCTCATTAAACAATCGAGGATTTAATGGATTAAAGTTTTTTGCAGCTTTGATATTCAACTTGGCATGGATTTAAAGCAAAGCAGAAAGAATTAGTTGAAGTTAATAAAATAAATTATGAACAAAAACATGCTCTGGTGGACCTTAATGAAAGACTTAATGCATCCACTCAGTCCTATACCTGGAAGGTCTACTGCTGGTATTAACGGACAACTGGACAGGTTCGGGATTCTCCTCGCATGTGTTTAAATCAAGATCAAGTCCTGATGGTGCATTGTGTTGACCAGCATCATCGACTCCAACATTCAAGTCAAAGTCAAAAAGAGTGTGAGTCGGTTTATCAGTACAAGTATCAGGAACCAGAAGGTCCGGAACATCTACCTTTCGAGGTTCTGTTGGACGGAATGCACTGGTGGCAGCAGAACCTTTCCACCCAATCTCAGGCTTACCTGTTAAGAGACTCTCAGAGGGGTAAAACGGTCCTTTTGCAGCAGCAGCTACAGTTATTGAATCAGACTGCGTACGGTCTTCAACACAGTTGGCCTATGTTACGGTCTTCAACTTTACCGTAGGGTGGTATGCCATATGTCTAATGGAGAGATCATGAACATGAGAATAGCCTTCAAACCAACATCAACAATCAACGCACGACTAATCCTTATATTTTCATGCTAGAGAATATGAGTAAGCTGTCTAAGCATACAGGTTGATATAGATTATGTTTTAATGCTAACGAGTCAGCCATGGAAAATGACTTTTCTTTAAAGGAATTAGTTGTAAAAAAGATGGGTAGCTGTGAAGCCTTTGTTCCTGAGAATATTTCTAGATGGATGGGAATGTTGACCTGATTAAAAAAAATCTTTGTTTCGTTAAAAAAACAAAATTCTTTGATTTTAATAGAATCTTTTATATAAAAAATACAATAATAAAACTATTTTTTAAAGTATAACAATGAGCAGACCTAGTTAATTCCAAGTTTAACAATGTGCTTAGTTAAAAAAATAGCATTTTGATTAACTTAAAATATTAGTCATATTTATCGATCTGTTCTTTTTGAAAAATTGAATCAACATTGTGTTTATATGTTCTTTTTAGGACCTTCAAACTTTAAAGTTGAAGTAAGAGATGATGCAGGAACCAAGAGAGCTGAAGATCATCAAATCAAGTGTGTTCATCTTTTTTCTATCTGTGTGGCAAAATGGGTGGGTCATACATGTTGGGTATCAATTAAATGGGTTAATGTAAGGTACGTGCCAAAAAGGGTCGACAGACAAGCTAAAGTTAATTGATTTATCTGTATATCTGCTAGGATCTTCAAGTTCGGGAACATGCAATCTCAGTAGCTGGTAGATTATCTGAAAAGAATCCTGCATATGTTTTTCCAGCACTTCGCCGCCACCTAATTCAGTTGTTAACTTATCTCGGGCAAAGGTCAGGTCAATCGTTTTGCTTCTATTCTATAAATATTTGATATTAGGTGTCATCAGACAAGTTTATTCATCGCTTTTATTGCTCATCATCTAACAGTGCTGATAGCAAATGGCGAGAAGATAGTGCAAAATTGTTGGGTTGCCTTATCGGCAGTTGTGAACGCCTTATACTTCCATATATTGTTCCAATTAGATGCCAAAACAAGTCATATACAGATGGATCAAAGAAATAGAAAAACGAGTTTACCCAGAAGAGGTCGCTAAAAGCGCGTATAGTCTTAAACGACTTCTACCCAACGACGATTTGGGGATTCTCT
The DNA here is from genome assembly GCA_030545235.1 of Helianthus tuberosus. Lineage (NCBI taxonomy): Eukaryota > Viridiplantae > Streptophyta > Magnoliopsida > Asterales > Asteraceae > Helianthus > Helianthus tuberosus. The sequence goes on along the minus strand of CM060444.1, from coordinate 143,332,477 downwards.
CATCTCTTAGATCTCGACAAGGAAGCGACTGTGTATAGTTATTTTTTTTTCATAAATGCTTTGATAATCTTGACGCTATTTTGGTTCGAATTGTAAGAACACCAGATTTGGGTTCGTAATATGTGGTTATATATTGGAATTTGAATAATATGAACCATGAAAATTGAACAGTTGACCTAAATACATAACATTCAATATTGGTATGAACTTGTAACAAATGTTTCTCATTTCTTGATCATACTGTAAGAAGGCTTGGATTAACTGATCTTCATTGGGATTTTTTCAAGAAATGTGAAGCTATGATCCTTTGTTTAGTTTCAGGTAACTTAATGGTCAAACTAGATCTCTTTGGTCAACAGTGGTTGATGCATCTGTTGACGATGTTTGAAACCACTGTTGGGTTAAAATAGTGTTTTGTAGAGAAAAAAGTGGTTGCCTTTTTCTGCAAACAGTGGCTTGACTTTGGTCAAACAGACTTTGGTCAAACAGTGGTTTGAATTTGGCCAAACAGTGGTTTCACTTTGGTCAAACAGACTTTGGTCAAAACAGACTTTTGCTCAAACAAACTTTGGTCAAACAGTGGTTTGACTTCTTTGTAATCTCTTTTTTGAAACAGAGGTTAGGATTTCAAACAATTGTTTGAAACCTCTGTTTGGTTACAAACAGAGTCTTGAGAAACAGTGATTTCGCAAAACAGAGATTACCCTTTACAAACAGTGCTTGACTTTAGTCGAACAGAGTTTTAGATACCTCAAACAAATGATTTACTCTTTTGAAACCTAAAACATGTTTATGAATCAGAGGTTTGGTTTTTGAAAACAAAGGTTAAATGTTTGTTCACTTTTGGTCAATCAGATGTTTGTTTTTCCTTTTGTAATGTTTGTTTTTGAAACAGAGGTTAGGATTTCAAACAGTAGTATGAGAAACATATGTTTGAAACATCTGTTTGGTTATAAACAAAGTCTTAAGAAACAGTGATTTGGCGTAACAGAGATAACCCTTTACAAACAGTGGTTGACTTTAGTCAAACAGAGTTTTAGATACCACAAACAGAGTTTTAATATTAATCAAATGAAAAACTAAACTAAAAATTACAATATCTATACACCTATTTATACTTTATATTAAAATATATTATGCATGGTTTTCTAAGAAACGACCCGTGTTTGCACACGGATCTTACCGCTAGTTATAAATAACAAAACATGTAGGTTCTTGATTGGGCCATCTGTCACATTACCATTGATTCAGTTAATTATTTTTTCTTTTCACACCCGTGTTTGAAAAACCCTAAAGAACTCTTGGTACTTTTTTCTCCATGCTTTATACCATTCCCCAATATCATTAGTGATGGATTTTTTTAAATAATAAATTAACAATAACAATTTCATTTAAATAAATATTACAATTTTGGTTTTGATACGATTGGTTTTGACACGGTTAGTTATGAAACAGTTCGTTTTGAAAGGGTTGGTGGGGAAACAATTGGTCGGGAAACGGTTGGGTTTGAAATGGTGGGATTGGGTCGACTTCGTCATGCGAGCGAAATCTCGCCGGCTCGCCATGGTTAGCTCAAACCTTTGGCCGTGTGGATTTTTTCTTCGAACCCGAACCGCGTTTGCTTGAACCTTCCATTTTTTGGTTTAGAATGTAGAGTGTAGAGATGGTATTTTTGTGGGTTGAAACCAAAGGTTAAGGTCTTTTTTGTGGGTTTAAAGGTTAAGGTGGATGGTATATATATAATGTTTATTTTTTTTAAACACCCCTAACGGTCCCCTCCTCAACGGTAACTTTCAAAATTTCACGCGTGGTCACAACAACTCGTGGTCACCAGCACGCGTGGTCACAAGGACCGGCGGCAGTGTTTCACGCATGGTCACCCACGAACCACACTTCATCACGGGGCATCCCCACTCCCCTAATGGATGTAAAAATGATCACAAGTACGTATGTATTAATCAAATATGAGAGCTTTAATATAGCAAAATTGAGTTAACTGACTTTTTTTATATAGTATGTTATTTTTGTGATGTTTAACTCTTAAAATAACTAGTCAAGTTTTAATGTTATTCTATTATTGTAAGACTTTTTATTAACTAGTTAAGCCTTACTGATTTAAATAGCTTTAAACCAGATTATTGTTTGGTTATGTTCAACCTTCAAAGTTTGAAAACATCATCATCATAACACATTATTTGACCGTCAAATGGTCTAATTATAAACCCAAATGTGATACACATAAAGTAAAAAGAGACTATGCAATAACTATTTTATGTATATAAAATCACCTCTTTTCAAAAAATCATAAAAGGAAAACGTTGCTTTGAGATCCGAAATATGTCATAATTGTTTGGTGTAAATGGTGGGTGGACTCACAAATATTGCACTATGCGTGGTGGTGCCATTCATTTTGGACCATAGTGGATGAATCGCATATGCTATTAACACAACAATTTATTTGCCTTTATATAAATTAGTGTTGGACCATTTGACCAATTGTCTGGCTATTGTAAACCTTTAATAGCTCTAACCCTAATTAAATTGCCTAAATTATCTTGATGAAAAGTGTGTTTTTACTCATCCATAAAGTTTTTGCCAAGTATGCATTCTGCTATTGTAAGGCAATATTATACCACATAGTATGTTTAACATGAAACTTTCAGGAGCTTTAAGATTTTAAGAAAAAGCTCAGCGTTTAGAAGGAGGTACAAACTCTTAGGGAAAAAAATGATTATTTTAACCTCTAAAGATAATGAACCTTTTAAAACTTTTTAAATTTTTAGTTATGTTCAATTTAGTCATTTTATATATTTTATTAAAAGCTCCAGCTACCCTGTCAAACACCAAATATATCTAAAAAACTACAGCTACTAGCTACCAGCTACCAGTTTCCAGCTATCAGCTTTCAACCACCAACTACTTTTGCCAAACATTCCCATAATATAAAATATAATGCAACATATTTCAATTCTTGATACATAGTTTTCTCAGCCTCATTTATGCTATTATATATTTTTTTAAGTAAATTAAAGTTTATAAACACCTAACAAAAGTTAACCAAATTCGAATATGGGCTTTTGAAGCTTTAGGAAAAAAGGGTATTCTTACTCAGGATGGATGCCCTTTCTATGAGGGATAATCTCAATATCTTCTCTTGGAGCATAAAGCACATACAACTATAGCTACAAGAAAAATGCTCCTCCACTAACAAATATATAAATATTTTTTAAAGTAAATTAAGATGCAATTGGTCATCAATATCTCCCCATCACTTGTTTCCCTTTGAAATTAGCAAAATCTTTTGATATCATAGTTTATTCTAGCATTTACAACACATTAGAACATTTGATAAGAATTTAAATATGTTATATTTTCAAATTATTATTTTTTAATATTATCATTTGAACCTTTCGATATAGTCAATTAAGCGAATCATTTTTAGACTTTTGATTGTGTACTAGATGAGATCATGAGGATGAAAAGATGACCGTAATTCATGAAGTAAAAGAGAAGTTGTTTTGAAATAAGATCCACACGTCAACTTATATGTATTCAACTCATTTGAATTGTTTTTCTCTTTATTAACACATAATATTATGGGCTAATTACCAAAATAGCCAAGAATTTCTTTGACTTACCAAATTGACCATTTGATGCCTCCTTGGAGCAGGGCATCACGAATTCAAATGTGCGGGATGACTCTTTCAAGACCCCTCATGCGTCTTTAAATATGGAAGTGACACGTGTCTCAATGATTAGGCAGACTCCTCCAATGCCTCTGGCAGATTCTTCCAATGCCCCAGCAGACTCCTCCAATACTTTAAGAAAATACTTTAAAATATTTAAAAAATACTAAAGATATCTTTAAAATACTTAATAAAATATTTAAATTAATTTTTTAAATTATTTTTTTAAAATTAAAAAATATTTTAAATTTATATACGTAAAGATATCTTTAAAATACTTAAAAAAATACTATACGTATATAAATTTAAAATACTTTACGTATATAAATTTAAAAAATATTTTTTTTAAATTAAAAAAAATATATATTTAAAAAAAATATTTTTAGTATTTTTTTAAAATATTTTAAAGTATTTTTCTTAAAGTATTTGGAAGAGTCTGCAAGAGGCATCGGAGGAGTCTACCTAATCATTGAGACACGTGTCACTTCCATATTTAAAGACGTATGAGGGGTCTTGAAAGAGGCATCCCGCACATTTGAATCCGTGATGCCCTGCTCCAAGGAGGCATTAAATGGCCATTTTGGTAAGTCAAAGAAATTCTTGGCTATTTTGGTAATTTTCCTTAATATTATAGGTTCTTATATGCCAATGACAATCTATAACTAGTTGGATTCCCCCGCGCTATGCGGCGGGAATTCAGTTTGTATCAGTTCGGTACATTACGTTATAGGTAGTCTTTATAGCAAGCAAAAGGGAAAACCAAAAAAATAAAGTCGTAATATACCCAAAGCAAAAATCGAATACCGGTACAGGTACGGGTTCCGATACCGACATTGGTACCAATGTTGTTCGGTCAGGATCGGTACAGTATCGGCACTTGTATAGCTTATAATACAAAAAATACTCTATCTTTAATACAAATTTATACCGAAATGTCACGGTACTGGTATGCTACCGACACCTGTATAGCTTAATAACCAATTATATTTGACGCGTTCAATTTTGAATAAAATAAACAAGTTGCAATGGTGTATTCGTAATTTTATAAAGCATTTTATTAAGATAAAGAAAAAGGGAAACAATGTTACTCTATATTAAATCGTGAGTTGGCTTTTATAACATTTACATTATGCTTTAACCACTTATGTATTACTCTTTACATCTTGGTTTTTAATATATATATTTTATTGAAATGTAGATAAATTAAGTATGTCACAACCATAAATTCAAGACTTTCATAGAATATCATATCTTAGACAAAAACAAAATATGAATAAAGTATTTAATATTTATAATACTAAAATAACAAGGTTCTCTAAAAAGTTTCTAATGTTTTCATACATTTTTAATTGATGAAAATTTAGACCATTCTAATATTTTAATGTGTGAATACTATTCATGTGGACTTTTCTTTAATATGTATAATAATAACTAGTGAGATTTCCCCGCGCTTCGCGGCAGGAATTCGACCGCTATTTGTTCGGTTCATTAGATACCAACACTCGATATAGTAATTGAAAAGAAAACCCTGCATCGGTTGAAAACAATAAAAATGGATCAATGTTGTCTAGTTGGTATCGGTTCGGTTAGTTTGCGTTCTATGTTTATTTTTTTCTGGCATTGCGATATAAATTTTATTGAAAACGAATATTGTGTTGTTTTCGTACTAAATCGAATCGAAACAGGCTGAACAACATATGTATCGGTACCAATATTTATTTTTATTCTTTTTTGCTTTCGATAAACTGACATCGTATCGTTACCATAACGTACCGAATCGAACAACATTGGTACCGACATGTATTCATTTTTATGGTTTCTTGTTTGATAACAGATATTGTGTTGTTAGCGTTGTGTACCAAACCGAAACCAAATGAACAACATTAGTTGCAATACCAATATTTATTTTTATTGTTTTGTCTTTCGATATACTGACACCTTATTGCTATCGTATCGTATCGATCAAGATGGGTCATTGTACTCATATTCATTTTTAGGGTTTCCGGTTTCGAAAGTTTTTCATTTATACAACTTTGTCTGTGACAATAAATGAATATCGGTACAATTGTCGTGACAATCTGAACCGACCGATACCGTTCGAACAACATTGGCGTCGATTCCAATGTCCATTTATATCGTTTTTAGTCGATGTAAAACACATGTTGACTTCTATACCGAGTGAATGTATCGTACGAGTATTGTAACGATCCAAATCAATACCAATCCAATATCTGCGATAACATACTGTCAAAATACACTGGCAAAAATATAGTTACCAATTTAGAATTTAAAGTTAAATTGAATGATAAACAAAAATATTATTAATAACAAAAAGAGAAAACAAATACTTAAAAAAATCATTTGTTATTTATTTATTAGAAAAAATACTTACAAAAGAATAATAAATAAAATACAACTAAAAAAACCAAAAATCTAAAATTATAATATCACTGTTCATAACCACTTTGAATTTGAATTTGAACTAGGTGATTTAACCAATCGCAGATTCAATGATTTTTTATCTCCTTAAAAAAAAAAGCTGAAATTTGAAATTTTATTTTGCTCTTAAATCAAAGAGTAAAATGCCAAAATGGTCTCTAAGTTTACGTCATTTTTGCCACTTCAGTTCAAAAATGAAACCTTTTGTATTTGGGTCTCTAAGGTTTCATTTTTATTGTTATTTTCATCCAACTGGCAAACTGAGTTAGAATTTTCTGTTAACTTCTTCTTTTTTGTCAGTTTCCTCATTTAAAGGTATAATCGTCATTATATGCCATAATATATTTTAATTAAATGAGGGAAACGACAAAAAAGGGAAGACGTTAACAAAAAAATCTCACTCAGTTTGTCAATTGAATGAAAATGACAACAAAAATAGAACCTAAGTGACCCAAATACAAAAAAAGTTTCATTTTTGGACTGAATTGACAAAAATATTATTGAAAATAGTTGCATTTATGTTTTGATGGAGTTTAGTTTCGTTGTAATTCATTCCGTGAGTAATTGTTGAAAAACCTCATATGTCGTTAGGGATGGTGCTAACACGGACGTGTATTGGTAATTTTTGTCTACTACATGGTTGTAAGAGCCATGTTTTATACCAGGTTCAATATACCCATTAGGCCATCCGTAGTCATAAAGCCCCTTGTGGGGCGTTATGCGACACGTGTCGTGCCACGTCACACGGGGGCTTTATGGGGCGTTATATCACTAGAGCCCGTAGTCATAAAGCCCCTACCCATCATTACCTATTTAATAATTTTCAATTTTATTAATTAATTATAAAAACTCATTCTATTTTTTGATTGGACAAAAGAAGTAACCAAACATACATAACGCCGCGATATATATCGCGCCGCCCAACCAAAAAACCCCCATAACGCCCCCCGTAGCGGTGTTCGGGGCGCTATGGGGCGCCATAGCCACCAAAACGCCTTTGTTCGCGCCCACTACGCAAGGACTTATAATCCAATCTGATCTAAATATTAATAAATGACTACAATTAATATTATATGGTAATTTCTCCTTCAACACTTGCTACAGGATTTGATGAGCTCAGTACCAATCGGTACCGAAAATACCGTTACCGAAATCCGCAAAAGTGGGTACCGGTACCGAATATACCTGGTACAGTACGGCTTGATATAGTCGGTACTGGTACGGCACCGGTATTTGACGGTAAAACCCGATGAATACCGGTGCCGAACGGATACCGAAAATACACACAGTTTGGTAAATTTGATACCGGTACCGATACCCGATACTATTAATTCATTTCTATTTTTATTACTGTTAATTCATTCTCTTTTTAATTTAATATTTATTATTTATTACTGTTCATTTCGTTAGGTTTTTAATATAAGGATAATTTGAATGAATTGATATAGATAACGATGGTGTTTTTTATGTGGTTTGATGGGATGAAGTGGTCTATATAAATGACCTAGGATTTAGGATTTTTTCCAATGGGGTTTATTTTTTTATGTGTTTAAATTTTTTATAACAAAACGATAATTTTCGGGTCAGCCCTCGTTCGGGTCAGGTCAGAGCGATGTTTGAATTAGATTTTAAAAGAAGCAAAGGAAAGCAAGGATTAAACCCATGACCTCTTGTTGGTAAAAAGAAGAAGGGTTTACCACTACACTAGCTTTCATTTTCTTTGTATAGTATCCACCTAATTGTATTTATGGGGTTCTTAAAAAAATTAATATACCAAATCTATGATTTATTTAAAAAAACATTAGGGTTCGAAGACTCCGACCCGATCTATGTGAGTCCGCCCCTGCTAGGATCCCTTTTACTACCATGGCCATTCACTTTGCTTTCACACATTAAAGAAAAACAAAGGGACAGCCTTACAACCAATACATGTTTTAACTTTTTTTTTAAATATTACAATTGTTATATTTCCTTGCAAGTACAAAATACCAAGTATATTGTTTTTTGTATTTGAGTTTTGAAGGGGTATGGTTCCAGATCTCGCACTAAAGCAGTCGCGAGTGACCACCACCCTTAACAAAAACCCCATTAGCAAGAACTTATCTGCGTCCGTGCGGGCACATACGAACGCAGCTACCGAATCCAATCGGTCAAGTGATAAGAAGACTTACCTTGTGTATGAAAATGGATGTCATACGTAGCGATGCGGTTTAACACCGCATCCTATGAACATTTTCGTCACGACAAGGGATCTAGGTAACAACAAAAGTTATCGCATGCGGCGATGCGGCCTACCACCGCATCCCGTACATGTCTTGGCCAAAGCAAGGACGCGGAAACAACTGCAGTTACCGCGGGTAGCGATGCGGCCTGGCACTGCATCCTATCCACAGAGCAAGTGAGACTGACACCTTAACAGCAAGTGGCGCCAATGACAGTTGCCTGTCAGCCCACACGTAAGCAACAGACTGACAGCAGCAGTGGGACGTGGCATCACCTCCGTGACCAACGAGCCTGACACACCTGCAAAGGGCTACACGTTGTCAGTTTAGCCACTCAATTACCCTCCTTCACTCCTCGGCTATAAATACTCATCCTGGACCAGGTTTGAGGTATTGCTTATAAAACTCTCTCACTCATACAACTATCACTCACTTTGCTCTCAAGAAAATTACTGATTCTCACGCCGGAGAGTGGTAACAAGGATCACCCCCACCCCATCCTCCTTGTTACAAGTCACAGTGTGTTTTCTTGTGCAGGAGACAGATCAAGTGGACGATCCAGCCACCGATCCTCGGAAAAAAAAGGGATTAACCCTACTTGACAAGACCAGCGAATTAACCTCCTTTGGTTAACCATTGTTTCATCAAGTTTGAAATTAGTACAAAACTGAATTCAAGTTTGGATTTCTAATTGGTCTTGAAAGTGACAAAAATGACACAATTTCAAACATTTAATCCAACTTGATTGTATTTAAAGTCAAATAAGCATGATTGTTGTGGCACGTTACTTGTCAAATAATTTGCTCAACTTGTGTTTTGTTGGACAAAATGTTCGTTTGATTGACCTAGTGGTTTGAATAAAGTTATGGATAGCCTTTCTCCTTGCTAACCACGAAAATAAACATTTCATTTTGTGAATATCCTTAGGAAGTGCGTCGCTTTAGGATTAGACATGACTTACTTGGTTTGGACAGAGAATTTAGAATAACCAAGACCAAAAACCAGTTTGAGTTGGTTTGGTTCGGCTCAGGAGACCATTTCAATAAAAGACTGTTTTTTAGGGGTTTTTTTTTTTTTTTTACTTTTACACCAAAAAGTTATAATATTGCATGTATGCCTGTATCTTGATGCATAACATGATTATCGAAGACGAAGGTAGAGCGATTAGTGAGTGTGACAAAAATGCGGTTAATGAGAATTACGTTCCGGCAAATCTGGAACAACAAGATTTAAACACGTTCTCGTTACATAACGAGTAAATACATGAAAATCTTCAAGCGGACTTGGTGGAATACATTTGGAACCACGCACACAACGAACCCAATGACGACATAGACAACGACCCCATTGACGACCATTATTTTTTTACTTAAGTTTTTTTAACTTTAGGTTCTATATTATTAATTTTAGTATTTAATTTAATTTTACTTTTATTATATTGAATATTATTTAACACAAAAAATGGGGAATGCTCATCACCCACACCCTAGACCTCTCATTAAAATAAAATGAGAGCCCCGATAACACGTGACCACCTACGTGAAGATACATCCCCAAGTGATGGGCTCCTTCAGACCGATCAGCCTAAACAAACAAATTAACATTTTTTTTTGTGGTGAGAGTTACTTCTAAAAAAAACATACAAACATGCAATTAATCATTTCACTTTGACAACAAAATGTTATAAATAATGGAATCGTTGGGTTTTCCTTTCACGACCGACACAATATGTTTTAAATTTCTAGGAATAATGTACAAGGAAATGATATAACTATTGAACATTTTTAGTTAACGAGGTTGGTTCCGGTACAAATCATATTTATCCTACAAACTGTAAGAACAGATCATAGCACTTAAAAAAAGTTAAATTAGGACATACCAAAACAATACATACATAAAAGTATCACTTTTGAATTGAGTTAATTACTTTTTTCGTCCCTGTGGTTTGTCAAAAATCACTATTTCAGTCCATTAGTTTAAAAATTGCGATTTCAGTCCCTGTGATTTCACTTTCGTAACCATTTCAGTCCACCTAGTAACCATTTCAGTCCCTGTACTTACAGAATAAATGGATTGAAATGGTTACGGAAGTGAAACCACAGGGACTGAAATTGTTACGAAAGTGAAACCACAGGGACTGAAATCGCAAATTTTTAACTAATGGACTGAAATAGTGATTTTTGACAAACCATAGGGACGAAAACAGTAATTAACTCCTTTTGAATTATATTAGCACATGGAAATTAATCAAGATAATTGATTGTAGCAAATGTTTGAATGATATAACACTTTTCTTAATTATCACATTGAAAACAAAAGGAAGATCCAAATAAAAAATTAATTGCTTATTAGCATATTTATAAGGAATTCAATACAATTGATATTATTTAGGATATTAGATTATCATTTCTCTATAATTGGTTCGGTGCCACGTGACACTTTTAAATGGTTCTTACAGTTTGTATGCAAAATATGGTTTGTATTTGATCTTACTCCTTTAGTTAACATCACTAAATTATTAAAATATCGTCATTGAATTATTGGGACCTAATTTGTACACCTTATAAGTAAGTATATAGTTTTGTTTATTATAAATCTAACGAGATCATAATATATATAGATATTTGTCAAATGAAATTACTAAAATATTGGAACATTAAATACCATCTTTTCTTTGGACCAAACTCTATATAAATGAGAGAAGAGAAACAAACCACGATCCACAATTGATATTTCAATTGATTATGGGTGGTAACATTAGGAGGCATAAATTTCCCCTTATCACACCATGGTCCATGACTTCCCCATCTCATCAACTGGGGTATAAGTTTATGTAAGAATAACGTGTGTAGATGCGTGATTTGGCACGATTCTGAATCTTCAGAAAGAAAATTCAAAGAATATAATTAGTCATGAATAGTTGATCAATATAAAAAAATAGATATAAAAAAAGGAAAAAACATACAGCTAAAATAATGGTTTGTGCTAATAAATCTTAAATATTGAATTTGAAGAGGTATTGTCTCAAATCAGTGTCGTATAGGGATCACACCATTTTTCCAGCATAACGTCCACATCACCCCAGTGCATCCAGAAGATTCTAGGAGTCGTCGGTGACAAGGAAGATGCTCATTCAGAAAAAAAGTACGACACGTGACACCTATGGATGGACGCCAACCACGACTGCAAGATCTTTGGAGGACAGGCCGACAACCCGTACTAACAGGCGCCCAACTGGAACGAGTAAGCGCGCGCCACATCATCCACTAGACTGCCGACAACAGAGGGGACAGAAAGGATATTCCCCTTGGTCGGACAACTAGCAACCACTGGCTAGCTGGCAGGTCTCCACCTCCTCCTTCATCCTTCGGCTATAAATAGAGAACTCCACCTCCAGGTTTAAGGATTCTGCTCTCTCACTCTTTCCTCTTAACACACACTATTTCATCAGAACAGTACTTATTCTCACGTCGGAGGGTGGCCACAAGGAGAACCCCCCTATCCCCTCTTTGCGGCGAGTCACCGGTGTTCTGTTTTGTAGGAGATTCAGCTAACGGCGAGTGGAGGAAGAGATTGAACCTTTAATCCACGAGACGACCGGCTAGGATAACATAGTGTTAACTAGTGTTTCATCATTGGCGCCCACCACATTTTTTACAACCATTTTCATCACTTTTCTCTTTGAAACGCTCATCAATGGCTGAACCAAACCCCTCTTTTTAGATCGACGGAGAAAACTCTCCGTTTGGCCCGGCAGCGGACAACACGCACTTCCAAAGCCACCAAAGGGACGAGCCCGTCGGAGAAGAGTTCGCAAGCACCGGAGTCACCAACATCTTTGGAAGTGCCACCCAGGTAATCCAACAGACGACTCCCGGCACACAAAACACAAGCCATGGCACTGGTCCATCGGCACCACTGGCACTGGCACAACCAAATGTCTCTGCATTACTAGGGTTACCAGAAGGAGAAACTCTCACTTCCTGGTATACAAAGTCGCAAGCAACACTGAACTTGATCTATGCGCAGCTGAGCGCACAACAAGCGTTGATCCAAGCGCAAGTATAACCATCTCCTTTCGTAACTCCAGCTCCACGTCAGGTGAGCAATTAGACTCCGTAGAACGCGCACGCGCGGACCCAACAACATGAAAGGTCATCAACGATAAGAAAGCAAAGCATGCATGACACGCGTGACACTTATGGGGAGACGGAGAGTAATTATGAAGAGCACACTCATCAACAGAGGAAGCCCCCATTGAGCAGCCGGCTAGGGCCGCGCAACATCAATAAAGAATGGGAGCACAACATTGAAGATGAAGATTCCACATACAGACAAGAAGAGACCTCTGTTTTTAGCAGGCTTCCACCGAATCATGAGTCATACAGGCCCCGCGCGCACGCATGGTATAATCCAGCAGCAAAACATGATTTCACCTTAAGCTACCGTCCAGAGGGCGTAGCTGAGAAATCCAAATTCATCAAAGAGATTACTATGGCCCCGTTAGAGAAAACAAAGCTGCCACACAACGTGGGAAAAGACAATGGTCTTACAGACCCAGATGACCACCTCTAAGTATTCACAAGCGCAGGCGTTGTGGGAGGATGGTCACTACCAGTATGGTGTCATCTACTTGTTCAAACCTTCGTGGGCATAGCACGCGCATTGTTCGATAGCTTACCAACGGTAAAAATCAAGTCTTGGATGGATTTCCAAGAGAAATATCTATCACACTTCAGTCAACAACGAAGGTACACCAGAGATCCAGCAGATGTCTTGAGCATCTGGCATAAAGAAAATGAAGGTATCGAAGACTTCATCACCAGGTACAACGAAGAATGTCTGGAAATCGGGAACGTTGGAGACGAAATCATGTGCGTCAAATATGATGACCTGATACGAAGGGTAAGAGGAAGGGATGGAGGCCCGAAGGAATGGGAAACTTTCATCGAAGCAACGAAAATCATCGCGCAGACAGAGAAGCAGTTGACCGGTGATGAAAGCTGTCAACATAACTATAGCTAGCAGGGAAATGATAGACGCAACAAGAAAGGGCGAGGCCCACCATGGAAAGCGTCTGGCTATAGCAAGAGAAGTCCACCTGTGGAAGATGCACACGCAACCATCAATCATATCGGTTATCGAAAGGAACTCAAAAAAGAAAACAGAGAGAAACAATGGACACCACTTACCAAGACTCCTTCCGAGGTGCTGGCCACCGAGAATCATTAGTTCAAGGCTCCTCTACAGATGTGCAACAAAAGGGGGCAAGACCCAAACCTTTTTTATGAGTATCATAAAGACACAGGGCATCTGACAGATGATTGTATCAGTCTAAGGCAAGAGATAGAATGAGCCTTGAAAAGTGGCAAATTGACACACTTGGTCAAGAATGGCAAAAGAGAAGCGCGAAATACACAAGCGAGACGAAGAGCCAGATAACAAGAAACTTTGAAAGTTAGAAATGTACATGGTGTAAGGTGGCCCAAGAAGACCGAAAAAGAACTACAACAAGCGCGTCCAAGATGATTCATGGCGCGGAAGGCAAGTGATTTTCCCGATCGTCAGAGGAGGACCATGAGAAAGAAGACCTATTGTAATGTCAGGCATATTTGGTCACTATCAAACATATTACATCTTCATTGATCCCGGAAGCATAGAAGATATCATTTACAAGCAATGCTTCAATCAACTGGACCCGGAGGATAAGGCATGCCTTGACCCGGTAGATTATCCCCTTACCGGATTCTGCAACGAGGCTGTCTTTCCTTTGGGCCAAATATCATTCCCAGTGCTACTGTCTGATGGGAGAAATTCTCGAACAGAAGAAGTAACGTTCATGGTCCTGCCAGCAAACTCTCGACACAACATCCTTTTGGGAAGGGAATCCTAGGGAGATTTTAGCATGATCGGCTCAGGACCTCATTCAGCGGTTGGGTTCCCAACAGAAATAGGAGTAGCCATCATTTATGCGAGTAAAGAGGTGCTCATGACTGACGATGCGCGTACATAAAAAACAAGCAAGCCAACCCCGCGCGTAGAAGCATTGAAGTGGGTCATGAACATTAAATATCCTGAACAGACAGCCACGCTAGGCGCAACGATTTCTGAAAACACCCGCACGTTCCTTAAACAGTTATTGTTTAGGAACATGGACATTTTTGCCTGGACACCAATAGATATGGTAGGTTATCCACGGTATGTTGTAGAGCACCGACTGAACATCTCCGAAAACGCTAAACCAGTTGTGCAGACGAAGCGCAATCTAGGCCCATAAAAGAATGAAGCCATGAAACAGCAAGTGACAGAATTGCTTAACGCAGGGATCATAAGAGAAGTGCGCTACCAGACCTGGGTCTCAAGTCCATTAATGGTACCATAAGGAAACGGCAGATGAAGGATGTGTGGCGATTATAAAGATCTCAACAAGGCGGGGGATCTAAGGGATTGCTATTCCCTGCCAGAGATCGACGAGAAAATTGATTCTTTAGCATCTTTCCAGTGAAAATGTTTTATGGATTGTTACAAAGGGTATCACCAAGTCTAAATGGCAATACAAGATGAAGACAAGACAACATTCCGCACGCCGATGGGTTTATATTGCTACACCAAGATGCCGTTTGGTCTACGCAATGCAGGAGCCACATACCAGAGGCTGATGAATGAAACTTTCGGAGATGATATTTGGCAAACATATTGAAGTGTACATGGATGACCTAGTCATCATGAGCTGGGAGAAGACCAGATGTTGCAGAATATACAAAAAACCTTCGATACACTCCGCGGTATCAACATCAAACTGAATCCAACTAAATGTTCTTTTGGAATGGAGGAAGGGAAGTTTTTGGGTTTCATCGTCACAAGAGATGGGTTTAAAGTGAACCCCAAAAAAGTGCAGGCCATTGAGCGTATGCCTTCCCCATCAACGATTAAAGAAATGCAAGTCCTGGCAGGACGTTTAGCCGCGCTAAACCGCTTCCTCGCCAATCATGCTGCAAAATCATTCCCGTTCATCAAGACTTTACGAAATTGTATCAAGAAGAAAAAATTTATGTGGACTCCAGAAGCAGAAGTTGCAATCAAAGAAATGAAGGAATTTTTAATACATCTGCCAACTCTCACAGCTCCAACAAAAGATGAACCCTTGGTCATGTATCTATCAACTTTTGAAAAAGGCGGTAGGAGCAGTCCTATTGATCGACCAGCAGGGTGTACGGACACCAGTATATTACGTCAGTCGCACCTTGAATGACCCAGAAACGAGGTATTCAATGATGGAAAAGCTAGTCCTAGCTCTTATCCATGATTTAAGGCGGCTATATAGATATTTTTCAGGTCATGTCATCCATGTCCTGACAAACTACAACATCGGCAACATCTTAGCAAGGCCCGAAATTTCTTGAACATTGGAAAAATGGGCCATCTAGTTGGGTGGACACAACGTAGTTTTCAGGCCTAGACCGGCGATTAAAGGGCAGGTGTTAGCAGATTTCCTCACAGAAGTACCAGATGACAAAGACCGCTAATGCAAGGCGATGGAGAAAGCTGACAAACAATCCTTAGAGGAACCGTGGTTATTGCACACAGACGGCGCATCCAATGAGGACGGCGTAGGAGTAGGGGTGAGGTTAGTAAGTCATGATAAACATGAGTTCACATACCCCATCTGCCTGGAATTCAAGAGTACAAACAATGAAGCCGAATACGAAGCTTTCCTCGCAGGCTTACGCTTGGCAATCAAGATGGGAGTAAAAAATCTTGAAGCGCATGTAAACTCATTGTTGGTGGCAGGCCAAATCAACGGTCAATATAATGCGAGCGGTGATGTCATGGCACTTTACCTCGAGCAAGCAAAGTCACTGTTGTAGCATCTCAACTCTTTCAAGATCACACACATCAACAGGAGTGAAAACAAACCTGCGGACGCACTAAGCAAACTCGCATTGTAAGACCCTTGTTAAAAAGACGCGATTTAATAATAATTTACATGAATTTCATACTAAAATTTGAGTTTGCAAAAGTTTCAATATTTAAAGACCAAACATATTCATGATAAGTACAAAAGCAAGGTTTTAAGTAACACCTACTAGTCAACTACTGACTAGTTTAAAACATTGATTACAATTCATTTACATCAAAACATTGTCTAGTCAATATTAAGTTAACGCGGAAGCATCCAAAATTCGTGTTCGGTTCTTGAATCATGCTTGATCACCATCCGGAAGGACCCCTTTAGTACCTAAAGTCCAAATCACTTAAAAAGTTAGTTATGACATATATACAATGCTTATAAACGAGTTCTAGTATTGAACCATCAAAATAAAATAAAATTCAAAATTTTCTCGCTGTCGTGTGTCGCGAGGGGTCCTCGCGTGGCGTGAGAGGCCCCGCGTGTCGCGCCAGATTTGCCTACCCCCGTCGCATGGCGCAGGGGAACACGTTTTCCAGCAGGTCCAGTTTCTGGACCTGCATTTTCTGCCAGCTCCGGATTTTCACTATGTTCAACTTCAAATGGTCATAACTTTGGATCCGTAAGTCCGTTTTAGCCGATTCTTTTTTCTACGCGATCGTAATTTAATTACGGACGCGTTTATCAATACTTTTGCTTAAAATATTATTTCAAAAACAGTTATTCTATAATTTGTCCCTTATTTATTTGACCCGTTTGTTTACAAATTTCCACAACATGTATTATTATCACATAACCTTTAGGCCAATACACCCATAACCAAGTTTACCAAGTATTAGCTTTTGCTCCCCTACCGAGGGTCGCTTGCGCAATAACCATCATGCTTATTTTCAAGAATTTATCCATGCTCTTCGGAATCATACAACGAGCGAATGTTCCGAACTATAATCCCTCTACAAGGGCTCATGCTTTTGCAACAAATTTACATGTCCGTTACACGACCTAACTAATCAAAAGTGATGGCTATTAGTTTGCGTTTATAACACAACTTGTTTTGACCCGTTTGGATACCGAATGGATATCCCTATTGCTAGGCACATCCAAACTCTATTCCTAACTCATGTTTTGACCCATTTTACTTGTTTAAGGCACTTTGTCACTTCCGTGACTTAACGATTTTTCTTGTTTACCAAATTTCAATATAATAACATAAGACCAACAATTAAACATAATGTAGCGGAACTATAAATCGCATACCTTTAAAGCACACCCTTCAAGTGCGTATTTCCTCATCCGGCTTGTCCGCTCGATGATCCGGATTCCTTGCCTAAGGAGTTCAATTCAACTTCAATTTAGGACCCTTTTTGTAATTATATGCACATAATTTACCATAGAAGTCAATTACGCGTTTTCATCCGATTTTTAACATATCAATACCCGCTTAGGCATTTCAACAAACACCTAGCGGGTCAGATTTTCACATAATCATTACCAAGTTCATGACTTGTTATTTCATCTAAATCAACTTTAATTAGGCAATTATACACATATTTCAACATCAATATTTCAGAAATTCTCACATAAATTCAGATTTCACTAGAACAAGAGTCTTAATCCTAGTGTTTATCAAGTTCTACTAACTTATTAATCACCCATTATGGTGATTATGAACATTACAAGTATCATGCAAGATCTTGTCAAGAAATCATCTAGGGTTTGTTCCTAAACCTCATATCACTCCCAATTTCATATATCTAACACATAATCAAGCTCAACATTCGATTTCTATCACATGCAAGGAATTTGAGTTGAATCAAAACAACCTAATTTGGAATACCTTATGACCCCTTTGACGAGGTGATCACGAATTCATGTTCAGATTTCGATTTTGACTTGGTTTGAGCCTTCAATTTGTGAATTTTGTGTGAAAACTAGGGTTTGGAGGAAACCCCTGGTCGCCCCTGTCTTCTGTTCGATCCAAGCACACACAGAAGTGTGTGTTTGGTGTGTTTTATTACTAGTTTAGTAATTAAGTTTCAGATTTGACTAGTTTGGTCCCTAAACTTTTATTTAACCTTAAGTTTAAGTGTTTTAACCCTATTATGAGTTATTTCAAGACCCGTAGCTAACTGGGTTATAGGTTCCTAGTTAGTTGGTTCTTGTTCGAATAATACTTTTAAAATAAAATCTGCAGTTTTATATTTTTGGGGTGTTACAAGTCCACCCCCCTTAAAAAGGGTTTCATCCCCGAAACCCAATAACGTACCAAATAATGTAGGGTAGAGCCGTTGCATCTCCTCTTCGGATTCCCATGTGGTATCCGATCCCTTCTTGTGTTCCCATTTAACCTTTACTTGATTTATTTCTTTGTTCCTTAAGGTTTTCACCTTACGATCCAAAATCGCAATGGGTTTCACCACATAGTTAAGGCTATCACCCACCTCGATGTTATCGTAGTGGATATAAGTTGTTTCGTCCGCTAGACATTTCCGAAGATGTGACACATGAAATGTGCTATGAATTCCGCTTAACTCCTCTGGTAGTTCAAGGCGGTATGCTACCTTTCCTACCCGTTCAATAATCGTAAACGGCCCGATAAATCTCGGGCTTAATTTTCCTCTCCTTCTAAACCGGATAACCCCCTTCCATGGGGATACTTTAAG
This sequence comes from Helianthus tuberosus, assembly GCA_030545235.1. NCBI lineage: Eukaryota > Viridiplantae > Streptophyta > Magnoliopsida > Asterales > Asteraceae > Helianthus > Helianthus tuberosus. The sequence continues at coordinate 143,313,558 of CM060444.1, read as the reverse complement.
CATGACTTTGTCGCCAACCTGAAACTCGATCGGTCTTCTCCTTTTATCCGCATACGACTTTTGTCTATCTTGAGCCGCTTTCAAATGTGCCCGAACCACATCAATCTTTTCATTAGTGGCTCGAACTATATCTTGGTGGGCAAGCTCACGTGGACCCACTTCACCCCAACATACCGGGGTCCAGCACTTCCTACCGTAAAGCATTTCATACGGTGACATCCCGATACTAGTATGGTAGCTGTTGTTATATGAAAATTTGACCAAAGGTAGATAAACATCCCAACTACCTCCTGTAACACCTCGTAATTTCATGTCCAATAATGTATTGACACGTGTCATAAGCTTTGAACGTGTGAAAGAATACTTTAGAGGGACTAAAGTTGACAAACAAGGAAACTATGTGAATATAAGGGTACAAAGTGTCAACAATGGATAAATATACTCTACAATAGCCCTACATGATGTTTATACCCTTAAACGAATAAATCATGGATCATACGAAGCAAATCGTGAAAGAAAGTGAGGAATTACAAACTACAGGGGTTAAATGTGTCAACATGTTTAAAGTATACCTATGAGTGACCTTTTAGCAAACCCGAAGCCTTGTAATGATAAATTATACTCACTAGAATATGTGGTAAAAATTTCACCAAGTTTCGATATCGTATGAGAAAGTTATGACAATATTCGTATACGAGGGGTTAAAAGCTTCAACGTTGAAATTTGTGACTTTTCGGGTAAGCACAAAGTTAACCAAGGACTTAACCAAGTTTGTAAAAGTCTTAAGGTCCTTAAAAATCAAGTTAGAGGGCCAAAAGTGCAATAAAAATAGTTAAAACCACGTATAGAAGGACCAGGGACTGAAATGTAATTATCAAACTTATTTGGCCTGTTGCGCCACTTTTAGGCGGCCCGCGAGAGGCCTTACGCGGACCGCGAACAAGTGCCAGCGACAGAATTCGCGCACAGCTGCCAGTTGCAGCCTTGAAACCGACTTAGAACTCTTGTTTTACATACCAGGGGCTGCCCCAATGGTATTTCATGCATAGGCGTCACTTGTCTTGATCTGGAAACCCTCATAGACCTTTTTGGCATCATCTTAAGAGATCAAAATTGCAATATAAAGAGCTTCCAAGTTGCAACATTTGGGCACTTGCATTTGCAACATTCACAAGTGTATTTCTGGAGCTTCTCTGGACAGCAACCAAGTTCCTTAGGCTTCCTAATCGTGCATAGGACCTTTGTAAGTGTCCTTAACCCTTCCTAATTCAGTTGAGCTTAGTTAATTAGCTAAAAGTCAAACCATCGTAATTAAGGTTTGACTTCGAGATTAATTAAAATGTGTTCAGTCAAATCTCGAATTAAAAGTACCTATAAGTAGGTAATTATGTGGGTAATAAACCCTTAAAAGGGTACTCTCTGATTCCCACTCTAACTAGGTCAATTGTCGGGTCAAAGTTGTTATTAAAAAGTCAACATAATGCTTATTTTCAAATTAATGCATAATTAACAATGTAGGAGACATGCAACCTGTTTGATCACTAATATAACTTGGTAATTAATGTGAGAACATGTCTAAACATGTTCAACCCGATAATTTTCAGTTTAGACTCGGATCGGAACCGAAAGTCGCATAATTTGACTTCGCTTTGACTTTCAGTTCTGACCCGTATAAGCATGTTTTAGAATTTCCTTAGAGCTTTATTTGGACCAGGTTTCATATAAGTATAACTCTCTGAGATTATACAACTTGGTTCATTAGTTATCCGATTCATATGCATGTTTTCGTTAAATGCTTAAATGTTGACTATTATGCCCTTTTGACCTTAAAACGTGATTTTTGAAAATGTGAAAGAGTAGAAACCTTAGATACTGATTTATAAACTTGTACCCAAAATTTGACATCAGTTTGAGGTCTAGATTAAGAGTTATGCTCAATAGCGTAATTAGAAAGTTTTATGTTAATTAAACGGCGTAATTAACATATAACCTATTTAAACCCACTTTTTGATATCAAAATTTTTACCCACTGATGTAATATAATATTTTGGGATTTTTGAAGATTTTTAATAAATTTTAGGCTGAGCATAACATAGGGTTGTAGTTCTAAATCGGTTATTGTCGGTTTTGCCCTTTTGGGCCATAAAATGAGTTTTACATATCTTTTTGACCCCAAACCTTTTGCTACTGATTTTATATGATAAATAAATTATTTTAAACCTTCTGGAAATATAAAAATATCAGCTTACTATATAAAACCCAGAAATGGCTCCTAATCGCCTTTTTAAGCGTTTTTAACGCATAGTATGTACTAAAACTATTTTAAACACATAAGGTTTGATACCTACTGATATTTTAGGTAAATTACAATATTTTAACAGTAAGCGAAAGTTGTTTAACTCAGATTCCCGTTTTGACCTTTTTAGCCTATGTGAAATTACCAAAATACCCATAGGATGCATAGTTTGGTTTTAAATGATAAATTTCACATATATCTAGTACCCTACTGTTATAACTTATTAAATTAAGTATATTTATTAAATAAATCGGACCTGTAACTCAGATTACTAATTAAACTCTTTTATAACCTTTTAAATGACCAAAATGCCCTTACGAGGCATAGTTTGAGTGTAAATCCATTTCGGGCATAATAGAAGATATCTTACTGATGTCACAACATATTTAAGGCATATTAACTTAGGAAACTTGCATATGACTCATTTGGTTACTCGTTACGCACTTTTCACGTTCGGATCGGCTTATGTAACTAGTTTGCATATATTAGCCGAAACGGGTCAAACCTTATCATTTTTGTCTCAAAATCCAGAATGTGTTTAGTTTACCCATATTATATAAGTCCTCAAACTTGTCGGGTCTAAATCATATTCCATTCCGGTCTTCGCTTATTCATGCGTTCAAACCGTATCTTCCTTTAAAACTAACCGGTCTAAGCTTAAGCTTAATTAAAGACCCGTTAGAAATCTAATAGGTTATTATAAACCTTTGTTCCAGAATAGGAGACCCAGTAAAAGCTACACGCACTTGCTAATTGTGAATTATACTTGCAAAGGTAAATACTTTTAACTTATTTTCCCTTATACGGGCTTGGGATACGGTATATAAAATACCGCTTGGTCGGGCATTTGACCTTAATCGTGGGTGGTTAAGTATTATCAAGTTGACCCGTTTAAAAATCTGTTTTGTTTGTTTTACGCCTTTGGGAGTTTAATGACCATGTCCCGGATATCCTCGGCATCATTCAAAGAATGGCCACGACCTTAGCACACGGGTGTAGGCGTACACTCGTCAGTGCATTTACAATTATTAAGGTATAACCGTTGGTTTCCCGCAGCGAGACTATACTATGTGGTGTGTCTATTAATCTTTAACCCGGCACGAACCGGGCTACTGAACGCATAACAGACATGTAATTCCTTTACAAGATTATAATTAAGTAATTATCCCAAGTTATAAAAGATATTTTGTGCCACGTGCATTCAAACCAATTTTTAAACCTTTTCAAAATGAGTCAGTTAAATTGTATTTACCAGTGTAAACTGACGTATTTTCCCAAAAAAGGTTAAGTGCAGGTACTACTCGAACTAGGCTGGCTTTCTCCTAGCGTCCACAATAAGTCTCGCAAGCTTGGATGTCATAAGCTGTTGAACAATGTTTCCTCTTTATTTTGATCCGCCTGTGGATCTGTTTCAACTACATTGTGATACTTTATATTACAATTCATTTGGTTGAAATAAATCTATCTTTTTCTTTTGCTGTGCATTTAAATATTGTGTTGTTTGACTATGATGATATCAACTACGTCACGATACTCCCCACCGGGCCCACCGGTAATACGTGGAAATATTGGGGTGTGACACCTCCGAAGTCGATAATACATGCTCGTAGCATGTCCTCTAACGTTTGTATTGTTCTTTCACTCTGTCCATCCGTCTGAGGGTGGTACGCAGTACTGATGAACAATTTGGTTCCCATTTGCTCTTGAAACTCTCACCAGAATTTTGAAGTGAACCGGGTATCCCTATCGGACACGATGGATACTGGTACTCCGTGGCGTGCCACTATCTCATTAGTGTAAACCTCCGACATCTTTTCTGACGTGTGAGTCTCACGTATTGGAATAAAGTGAGCACTCTTTGTCAATCTATCAACAACCACCCATATTGCATCAAATCCGAGGTTCGTCCTCGGTAGTTTGGTTAACAGGTCCATTGTAATATGTTCCCATTTCCAAACCAGAATTTCCAACGGTTGAAGCTTACCATATGGTTTTTGGTGTTCCGCCTTGACTTGTAGACATGTCAGGCACTTCTCCACATATTTCACTACATCTCTTTTGTGACACCCCAAGAAAACCAGTAATCTTCGCAAACCTGCTCGGGGAGCCGCGATACAATACAGGTAAACAACGTCACACCACTAGCTTCCTCAGTAACTGCATGCTAAATTTCGGGACGAAATTTCTTTTAAGTTGGGGATAATGTGACAACTCGAGTTTCCGACTTTCACTTTGACTTTTACTTTCGTATTTATTACACGTTGACTTTGACTGTTAGTTGTTTGACTTGTAGCTATACACGTTATGTTATAATGAAAGGCACTATGATTGTTACATGTTTATGTGATTTAGATTATAACATGAAATGTATGGTATTGTGAATTTTTGGCATGTATGTGATTAAAATTAAAACATGAGACTTGACATTTTAGGAAAAACACTTGAACTGTTAACACATGAAAAGCATCCCGACGAAACAGACTGGACCCGACGAAACAGACTGTTTCGCCAAAAGCATCTCGACGAAACAGAAGTCTGTTTCGCCGAGCCCAGTTTCACCAAAGCCCAGTTCGGGCCCAACACGTTATTTTGAGTTTTAAAACGTGAAACAACATCAGTTTTACATCTGCTACAAAACAACCGAAACCCTAGAGCCCCTTTCTCTCCTGTGTGACGGCAGTTGGAGGTTCCCGAAGATATCTTAGCGATCGACTCGTATTTCTCATATCTCGGTGAGTTGTGTGTTCGTCAATCGGTTTCTTGATTCTGTACCATCTCGATTCATGTTTGTGTAAATGATTGATGCGTGTTGTTGCTGCGATTCTAGTATGACGGTGATATAGATTTCGATTATGTATGATGTAGTAGGATATTCAATGCTATGCGAAACTTAATACAATCGAGTGCTCGGTTCTGGATATTGTTTATATGGCCTGATTCTGAATATACATTAGTATCTTGATAGGAATCGATGATATGATGTTGCATGTTAATCTATATGTTGTACACATAAACTAGGGTTCATACTAGACAAGGATTCTTGGATGATTGAGTTATGATGATTCTGGGTGCACATCGATCTTCATATGATTTCTGATTATTGATGGCGGCTGTTAGAATGACTAGGGTTTATGTATATTTCAGAACTGCTGCATCTGATGTCTGCGAAACTGACATCCGACGAAACAGAACTCTCGGCGAAACAGAAAGTGTTTCGCCAAGAGTAATCGACGAAATTGAATTCTGTTTCGCCAACTAAGACCACGACGAAACAGAACTTGTTTCGCCAACATGTGTGTTTCGCCGAATAGCTGATCTGTGCAGGAACTTGGGTTAATTCTGTTAAGCATTAACTGGAATATTTAACTGCTGTTAAGTGTAACCATCTTGTATATGATTGTGATTACGTGCTACATGTTTATACGTGAACAAATTGAACACAAACTGATTTCACATACGTGCCTACTTTAGGACGCGATTGATTACTTGTGAGCATACACTTAGCATACCGAGCAAACCAAGGTGAGTTCACACCCTTACTAAGGCATGGGATTCCCAGGGTTTGGGGAATGGGATGGAAGGAATAAGGTTGAATAGATTCGTACATACACTGATACTAGACTACCATACCATTGTCCTCGGTTGTGAAGGACACATACGTAAAACCTACGTATACTTATGCTACTCGCTATCCTCGGTTGTGAAGGATACTCACGTAAAACCTACGTGAACTTATACTCAATACTATCCTCGGTTGTGAAGGATACTCACGTAAAACCTACGTGAACTTATACTCAATACTATCCTCGGTTGTGAAGGATACTCACGTAAAACCTACGTGAACTTATACTCAATACTGTCCTCGGTTGTGAAGGACACTTACGTAAAGCCTACGTAAACTATGTACGTACTACTGTTCTCGGTTGTGAAGAACACTTATGGTTACAAATAGTCTAGTGTATATGCAACATGGGAAGCCCCCACTAATAGAACATACGATCGGCCTAGTAGCGCCACATGTTACGAAACAAACTTACAATTACGAACTTATTTACTGTGAACTCGCTCAACTAGTTGTTGATTCTCTGTTACATGCCTTGCAGGACCTTAGGTACATATGGAGCTTGCACAGGAAGGAGCAGGTCGTTGTGGGATACGGATCGTAGACGATATTTGAACTTATAACTTATTTTGGGTTTTCATTATTATGCTTCCGCTACTTTAACAATGTTTGGTTATGAACATCTGTCATGTCAAGATGAATTACCTTTTCCTACTTTTACACTTAAATACTATGTTTGATATGATTGGTGGCTTGATCCTGGTCATGTCACGCCTCCAAGCGGTGGTACTCCGCGGGTGGATTTTGGGGGTGTGACAGATTGGTATCAGAGCCATTGGTTATAGAGAACTCGGTTTTAATAAGGGGAAAACGTTTTTATTAAAACCAGACTATAACCAGAACAGTGCTCAACGATCCACAACGACGCTTCGCTCCACGTGCAAGGCTCAACATCATAGGTACTACTATTCATGTTACCTTACCTACTTGCTAGAATTACATAGAACTTTGCTCGCGGTATGCCTAGATTACAGAACTTACTATACGTTATTGCTTGAGAATACTTGTGTGCTCACTCTCTTCGCACTATTCGCGAACCTCTCACCCACATGTTCTCCTTGATGTCAAGATCATGAGTGGACGCGTTAACCTAACTCAAGCCCGGTTGGCGGCTTCGATCACTGAACAAGTTACTGCAGCACTCGCAGCTGCCCAAGCAGGAGGTGTAACCTGCCATCACCACTTACTCTAGGATCCTTAGATCCTACTCTCGTAACTCAACACTTGTGCTTAATTTTGATTACTCTTACGCACACGACAAGTCAACACGCTCAGCCACCTGTATGCACATACAAGACTTTTATGGACTGTCGTCCTACTACTTTCAGCGACACCGAAGGAGCTGTTGTACTCCTCCATTAGTTCGAGGAACTCGAATCGGTCTTCGAGTGTGTGAATGACCCGAGGCTCGTAAGGTGAAATATGCCACTGATATTCTCGAAGGCACTGCGCAAACTTGGTGGAACGCGCAAGTTACGACACTGGGGCTGGCGGCTGCTATGCCACCCCATGGAATGATTTTAAGGAACCTATCAAATGTGAATACAATAGTTATGATGCCATCCACAAGTTGGAAGTGGAGTCCTTTAACATGAAGATGACGGGGTCAGAGATAGAAGCGTGCACGATAACGATCCAACAAACTGACAATTTTGTGTCCAACTATGGTGGATCCTCCCATAAAGAGCTTTGAGCTGTACCTCAAAGGCTTAGTACCAGGAATTCAAAACCATGTGAAGACGGCTAAACTTGCTACTATTCAAGATGTTACTCATCTTGCTCATCGTCTCACAAACCAGGCAGTGGGACAGAACAAGCTGCCTCAACGTATCAGCGATACTACTACCACTACTACTTCAACTACTTCTGCTACCCTCAGTAACAATGGATGAAAGTGGGATGGAACCTCTAGCAAGGGTTCGACTACGATTCCGTCCCAGGCACAGCAGTGAAAGGTCGATGACAACTAAAGTCCTGATCAGCAACATTTGGTATTCAAGGGCAGGGAGGATACAAGGGAAACCACCCTAAGCACAAACGATGTAACCTGCACCACAGCGGGCAGGGCAAACACAATCATTGTCAATAATGCAACAAGCTTGGTCATGGAACCAAAGAGGGTAGAAACTCACGTCCTGCAACCAGAACCAACAACAACAGCCACAAGATCTATAGAATCGGCGACAACAGCATGGTAACAAGGGATGTTATCAGATGGTGCTGAAGGTCACTTCAAAAGACACTACCCACGGTTGAACCAGAACCAGAATTAGAACCACAACCAAGGAAACGGGAACTAGGGAAGACAACAACGGGGGGTAATAACGACGGCAATGGTGCCAGGGGTCGAGTGTTTGTGATTGGTCAGGGTGATACTAGGAATGACCCCAGCGTTGCGATAGTTTCGACATCGACATTGGTATGGATTAGTTATCCCAACAACAAGCAGAGATCCTATACATAGAGGATCATTCGTATCCCACGTTCTGGTAAAGAACCTCTCGAAGTTCAAGGCGACAAGAGTGGTGTCGTGAGTGGCATCATTTCTTTCTTGAAGGCTTAGAAGTGTTTACGTAAGGATCACACAACTGTTTTAGCTCTCGTTACCGATACATCGAAGAAAGAGAAAAAGATTGAGGATATTCCTGTAGTACGCGACTTTCCTCAAGTGTTTCCAGAAGAGTTACCTGGGTTACTGCCTCATCGTCAGGTCGAATTTCAGATCGAGCTCGCTCCAGGAGCAGCACCCATAGCTCGAGCACCTTATCGTTTAGCTCCAACTGAATTGGAAGAACTGTCAAAGCAGCTACAAGAACTCTTGGAAAAGGGTTTTATACGTCCTAGCTCTTCGCCTTGGGGAGCTCCAGTGTTATTCGTAAGGAAGAAAGACGGTACGTTCAGGATGTGTATAGACTACCGTGAACTCAACAAGGTGACGATCAAGAATCGTTATCCTCTTCCGCGCATAGATGATTTATTCGACCAGCTGCAAGGGTCGAGCTACTACTCCAAGATAGACTTAAGGTCAGGGTACCATCAGCTGAGAGTCCGGGATGAGGACGTCTCCAAAACAGCATTTAGAACTCGCTACGGCCACTACGAGTTTATGGTCATGCCATTCGGGCTAACGAACGCGCCTACGGTTTTCATGGATCTTATGAACAGGGTGTGCAAACCCTATCTTGACAAGTTTGTCATTGTCTTCATCGACGACATCCTGATTTATTCAAAGAGTCAGGAGGAACACGAGCAGCACTTACGACTTATTTTGGAACTTCTTCGAACGGAACAGCTGTACGCTAAGTTTTCAAAATGCGACTTCTGGCTTCGTGAAGTCCACTTTTTAGGCCACGTGGTAAACAAGGATGGGATTCATGTCGATCCATCCAAGATAGATTCGATCAAGAACTGGCCTGCACCTCGCACACCGACAGAGATACGCCAATTCTTGGGTTTGGCGGGTTATTACAGACGGTTTATCAAAGACTTCTCAAAGATTGCACAGCCGCTTACATTACTGACACAGAAAGGTGTTGCTTACCGTTGGAGTGATACACAGGAAACAGCGTTTCAGCACTTAAAGGGTAGACTCTGTAGCGCACCTATCCTTTCATTTCCAGAGGGCACGGACGATTTTGTAGTCTACTGCGACGCATCCATCCAAGGTCTTGGATGTGTTTTGATGCAACGGGATAAAGTTATTGCTTATGCTTCATGCCAACTTAAGATTCACGAACGGAATTACACTACGCACGATTTAGAGCTTGGAGCTGTTGTTTTTGCGCTCAAGATATGGCGACATTATCTGTATGGCACCAAGTGCACCATCTACACCGATCACAGGAGTCTTGAGCATATCTTCAAGCAGAAAGAGTTGAACATGCGACAACGTCGATGGGTCGAGTTACTGAACGATTACGAATGTGCTATAAAATACCATCCGGGCAAAGCCAATGTGGTGGCCGACGCCCTCAGTCGAAAGGATACTACACCTAGGCGTGTACGAGCGTTGCAACTCACTATTCAGTCTAGTCTTCCTTCACAGATACGAGATGCTCAGGTAGAAGCATTGAAACCAGAAAACGTCAGGGTTGAAGCCCTACGCGGCTCAAGGCAACGGTTAGAACAAAGGGCAGACGGAGCCTACTATGTAACAGGACGCATCTGGGTCCCACTCTATGGCAATTTACGCAAGCTTGTAATGGATGAAGCTCATAAGTCTCGCTACTCAGTACATCCTGGTTCGGATAAGATGTACCACGACCTCAGAACTACATATTGGTGGCCTAGCATGAAGGCCCACATAGCCACATACGTTAGCAAATGCTTGACTTGTGCGAGAGTCAAGGCAGAATATCAGAAACCGTCAGGACCACTCCAACAACCTGAGAAACCACAATGGAAATGGGAGCAAATTTCCATGGATTTTGTTACTGTCCTACCTAGATCTCAGCGCGGAAATGATACTATTTGGGTGATCGTGGATCGACTCACAAAGTCTGCTCACTTCTTAGCAATCAAAGAAACAGACAAGTTCTCTACCTTGGCAGACATTTACTTAAAAGAAGTGGTCTCGAGGCACGGAGTGCCCACCTCCATCATCTCTGATCGTGACGCACGTTTTACTTCAGAACTGTGGCAAGCAATGCATAAATCTTTTGGCTCTCGTTTAGACATGAGCACAGCTTATCACCCTCAGACAGATGGGTAGTCTGAGCGCACTATTCAAACTCTAGAAGACATGCTTCGGGCGTGCGTAATTGACTTTGGCAATGGTTGGGAGAAACATCTGCCACTCGTGGAATTTTCGTATAACAACAACTACCACACCAGCATTAAAGCTGCACCATTCGAGGCATTGTACGGGCGTAAGTGCCGGTCACCTCTCTGTTGGGCAGAGGTGGGGGAAAGTCAAATCACAGGTCCAGAAATGGTAGTTGATACTACTGAAAAGATTGCACAAATACGACAACGCATGGCGGCAGCTCGCGACCGTCAGAAAGCATACGCAGATAAAGACAGAAAACTACTCGAATTCCAAGTTGGGGATCGAGCGCTACTCAAAGTTTCACCCTGGAAGGGTGTTGTTCGTTTTGACAAACGCGGCAAACTTAATCCACGATACGTCGGACCTTTAGAAGTTATTGAGAAGATAGGCAGGGTAGCCTACCGATTGAACTTACCAGCTGAACTCAGTGCAGTTCACAACGTCTTTCACGTGTCGAATCTGAAGAAGTGTCTGTCAGATGAGACCCACATAGTTCCTTTTAAGGAACTCACTATCGACGAGCGGTTGCAGTTCGTCGAGGAACCAGTTGAGATCACGGACCAGGATGTTAAGGTCCTCAAGAACACGAGAATCCCTCTTGTACGAGTTCGTTGGAACTCCCGTCGCGGCCCAGAGTTCACCTGGGAGCGTGAAGATCAAATGAAACTCAAGTATCCCCAGTTATTCGGAACCAATGCAACTACTACTGAGGCTGAAGCTACCAATACAGAATTTCGGGACGAAATTCCAAATCAACGGGGGGATAATGTGACACCCCAAGAAAACCAGTAATCTTCGCAAACCTGCTCGGGGAGCCGCGATACAATACAGGTAAACAACGTCACACCACTAGCTTCCTCAGTAACTGCATGCTAAATTTCGGGACGAAATTTCTTTTAAGTTGGGGATAATGTGACAACTCGAGTTTCCGACTTTCACTTTGACTTTTACTTTCGTATTTATTACACGTTGACTTTGACTGTTAGTTGTTTGACTTGTAGCTATACACGTTATGTTATAATGAAAGGCACTATGATTGTTACATGTTTATGTAATTTAGATTATAACATGAAATGTATGGTATTGTGAATTTTTGGCATGTATGTGATTAAAATTAAAACATGAGACTTGACATTTTAGGAAAAACACTTGAACTGTTAACACATGAAAAGCATCCCGACGAAACAGACTGGACCCGACGAAACAGACTGTTTCGCCAAAAGCATCTCGACGAAACAGAAGTCTGTTTCGCCGAGCCCAGTTTCACCAAAGCCCAGTTCGGGCCCAACACGTTATTTTGAGTTTTAAAACGTGAAACAACATCAGTTTTACATCTGCTACAAAACAACCGAAACCCTAGAGCCCCTTTCTCTCCTGTGTGACGGCAGTTGGAGGTTCCCGAAGATATCTTAGCGATCGACTCGTATTTCTCATATCTCGGTGAGTTGTGTGTTCGTCAATCGGTTTCTTGATTCTGTACCATCTCGATTCATGTTTGTGTAAATGATTGATGCGTGTTGTTGCTGCGATTCTAGTATGACGGTGATATAGATTTCGATTATGTATGATGTAGTAGGATATTCAATGCTATGCGAAACTTAATACAATCGAGTGCTCGGTTCTGGATATTGTTTATATGGCCTGATTCTGAATATACATTAGTATCTTGATAGGAATCGATGATATGATGTTGCATGTTAATCTATATGTTGTACACATAAACTAGGGTTCATACTAGACAAGGATTCTTGGATGATTGAGTTATGATGATTCTGGGTGCACATCGATCTTCATATGATTTCTGATTATTGATGGCGGCTGTTAGAATGACTAGGGTTTATGTATATTTCAGAACTGCTGCATCTGATGTCTGCGAAACTGACATCCGACGAAACAGAACTCTCGGCGAAACAGAAAGTGTTTCGCCAAGAGTAATCGACGAAATTGAATTCTGTTTCGCCAACTAAGACCACGACGAAACAGAACTTGTTTCGCCAACATGTGTGTTTCGCCGAATAGCTGATCTGTGCAGGAACTTGGGTTAATTCTGTTAAGCATTAACTGGAATATTTAACTGCTGTTAAGTGTAACCATCTTGTATATGATTGTGATTACGTGCTACATGTTTATACGTGAACAAATTGAACACAAACTGATTTCACATACGTGCCTACTTTAGGACGCGATTGATTACTTGTGAGCATACACTTAGCATACCGAGCAAACCAAGGTGAGTTCACACCCTTACTAAGGCATGGGATTCCCAGGGTTTGGGGAATGGGATGGAAGGAATAAGGTTGAATAGATTCGTACATACACTGATACTAGACTACCATACCATTGTCCTCGGTTGTGAAGGACACATACGTAAAACCTACGTATACTTATGCTACTCGCTATCCTCGGTTGTGAAGGATACTCACGTAAAACCTACGTGAACTTATACTCAATACTATCCTCGGTTGTGAAGGATACTCACGTAAAACCTACGTGAACTTATACTCAATACTATCCTCGGTTGTGAAGGATACTCACGTAAAACCTACGTGAACTTATACTCAATACTGTCCTCGGTTGTGAAGGACACTTACGTAAAGCCTACGTAAACTATGTACGTACTACTGTTCTCGGTTGTGAAGAACACTTATGGTTACAAATAGTCTAGTGTATATGCAACATGGGAAGCCCCCACTAATAGAACATACGATCGGCCTAGTAGCGCCACATGTTACGAAACAAACTTACAATTACGAACTTATTTACTGTGAACTCGCTCAACTAGTTGTTGATTCTCTGTTACATGCCTTGCAGGACCTTAGGTACATATGGAGCTTGCACAGGAAGGAGCAGGTCGTTGTGGGATACGGATCGTAGACGATATTTGAACTTATAACTTATTTTGGGTTTTCATTATTATGCTTCCGCTACTTAAACAATGTTTGGTTATGAACATCTGTCATGTCAAGATGAATTACCTTTTCCTACTTTTACACTTAAATACTATGTTTGATATGATTGGTGGCTTGATCCTGGTCATGTCACGCCTCCAAGCGGTGGTACTCCGCGGGTGGATTTTGGGGGTGTGACATCTTTTCATTCCTGGCCACCAATAGTTTTGTTTCAAGTCGTTATACATCTTGGTCGCTCCCGGATGAATGGAATAACGAGATTTATGAGCTTCATCTAGTAGAAGCTTTTTAACTCCACATGTGTTAGGCACCCAGATTCTGTTGAAACGTGTTTTCAAACCGTGATTGCCTTCTTCGAGATCCTTAAATTGGCCAACAATTCTTTCTTTTCTCCAATTTTCCGTCTTTGGTACATCTTCCTCCTTGACTTTTAATTGGTGATAACCCGATCTGTGTAACACCACGTAAAAACGTGTCCAATAATGTAAAGACACGTGTCCTAAACTCTAAAGGTGTGAAAGATTTAGTTTGTAGGACCAAAGTTGTCAAACATTGAAACTATGAAACCACAGGGACTAAAAATGTCAACATGCCAAACTTGTGCCTTTGAATGACCATACATGATGAATGTATTCTTAAACGAAAGATTGATTGGATATAAGAAGCCGTTTATAAAAATAATCGGAAGATTATTAAATTATAAGGGTTAAATGTGTCAACATGTCGATTCTAACCTCTGAGTGACCTTTTAACGAAACCGAGACTTCGAAACATCCAAATACACTCTTAAGAATAAGAGGTATAAATTTCACGTGGTTTCGAGATCATTAGGCATGTTTTCAAGACTTTGGGCTATAAGTGTCAACTTGATGAAACTTGCTTTCATAGTGATATTTAACGAACCATAGCTTAACGAAGTTAGTTCATACATCCTTGAGCTTCAGTAAACTGATCACAAGGGCCCTACATGTCAACAATGAGGTTAAAAAGGGTTAAAAACGACCAGGGACTAAAACTGCCAGCTTTGAAACTTGTTTTGCCAGTTAAGCCGGTCCACGCGGACCGCGTAAGACCCCCTTAAGTCTTACGCGGCCCGCCTCAGCCTGCCCAGATCAGAAAAATGTTGACAGGTGTGGGTTTTGGCTGTTACACCGCCTTAGCCTAGTTTGTAACGACCTAAGAAGCTATATGTCGGTTTATTTCACCAGGTAGGACACCTGGGGTGATCTCATGATGCCCCATAACAGATTTAATTGATCCATGATCATGCAAAGTAGTATATAAGGGCATTAGTTCTTGAGCTCCTATGCACATTTGCAACCATTTTCCATTCTACTACTTCTGGATCTTGCTTAGGACAAGGAGAAGACTTTGAAGTGTAGAAAAGACTGCTAGGACCTGTAGTAAGCCTCTAATTTCTTGTTTAGTTGTTTTAATTAGCTTAATTACTCTAAAGTCAAACAATCGTAAATATAGTTTGACTTTCGTTTTAATTACATATGGTTTAACCACTGATCAAATTGAAAGTGGTTATGGGACCATGTTAAGGTAGGTGACTAAACCCTAAAAGGGCACCTCCTAATTATCTCGTTTGACTGGTCAATTGTAGGGTCAAAGTAGTTTGACAAAAAGTCAAACTGGACAGAATGTTTGAAAATGATTAAAATTAATAAACCATAGGTTCTAAATTATATTTTAACATTCTAATGACTTGGTAATTATTATTAAAACATGTTTTATGAGTCCTAACCCGGCAATTAATAGTCTAAGGCCAGTTTATAACCGAAAGTCGCAAAAGCTTGATTTTTGCTTTGACTTTCAGTTCTGAACCATTTAAGCTTAATTCTCCCATGTTTTAAGCTTTCATTAGGACCACATTACTTAGTAGTATTAACCTCTGGAGTTCTATTGCATGGTGACTAGTGGTTTGAATTATATGCACTTGATCGTATTTATGCTTAATAATGCCATAAACGCCCTTTTTACATACAACTGAGATTTTTAACAATGTGATTGGACTAACACCTTTGTTACTGATATTTAGACATGTCCCGAAAATTTGACATCAGTTTGAGGTCTAGGATGGGAGTTATGCTTAATATCGTAATTAAGGAACTTTTTATTATTTAAATGGCGTAATTAGCATAAAGCCTATCTAAACTCGATTTTGATACCAAAATTTTTACCTACTGATGTAAAAATAATATTTTGGGATTTTTGAAGATTTTTATTTATTTTTAGGCTGAACATAACATAGGATTATAGCATGATTTTGGCAATTACCGGTTTTACCCTTTTCATGCATATAATGAGTTTTACATAACTTTTTAATGCCAAACCTATTTCTACTGATTCTACATGATAAATAAAGTATTTTGAACCTTATAAGCTGATAAAAAACTCAGATTTCCTGTTTTAACCTGAATATCCCTTTAAAACGACTTTTAAGCGTTTTTAGCACCTAGTAAGGGTCAAAACTATTTTTAACATCAAAAACTTATTACCCACTGATGTTATAAGCTAATTTATATAATTATACAGTAAACCAAAGTTTTTAAACTTAGAAGTCTATTTTGACCTTTAAAGCCTATGTGAAATTACCAAAATGTCCTTACGGTGCATAGTTTGGTTATATAAGATAAATTTCACATATATAAAATACCCTACTGATATAACTCATAAAAATACATATTTTTACTAATTAAATCAGACCTGAAACTCAGTTTCATATTTAAACTCTTTTATGGGCATTAAAATTACCAAAATGCCCTTATGGGACTTATTTCGGTTTAAATTACTTTTTGGGCATATATGTTAACATCTTACTTATGTATTAACATAATTTGAGCATAATAATGATTAAGACCTGTATATGATTTATTGGGTTACCTGTTATGCATTTACGCGTTCGGATCGGCTTATGTGACTAGTTTACATAAAATAGCCGAAACGGGTCAAACATTATCATTAAATCTTCAATTTCCAGAATGTGTTTGGTTTACCCATATTATACAAGTATCCAAGCTTGTCGGGTCTAAACCACATTCTATTCCGGTCTCCGCTTAATCTAGCGTTTAGAACCGTAAGGTTTCCTTCTAGCTAACCGGTCTAAGTCCTTAACTAAATTAAAGACCCGTTAGCACCCTAATAGGTTAATAAACCTTCTATACAGATTAAATAACTTCCAGTAGAAGGTGCCTTCGAAAAGCTTTAGGATTTTACTGCTAGCATCAGGTAAATACTTTTAACTTATTTTCCCTTATACGGGCTTTGGGATATGGTATTATAATAATACCACTTGGTCGGGTATGAAATAATTTAATCGGATTGTGATTAATAAATTTACATAACCCATTTTAATCTGTCTTGTTTGATAACATAAGCATTGGGGGTTAATACGACCGCGTCCTGGATATCCTCGGCTCATTTCATTTGAAAATGGCCACGACCTATGCACGAGGTGTAGGTATACACCTGAAAGATGCAAATGCTAAATATAAACCCACATGTTTGGGATAACTCCTTTGTGGGTTCTATAAGTGGTGAGTCAGTTAATCACGACCGGCTTCCAACCTGCCCCAATTGTAAGACAAACATGTAAATCTGTATACAAGATTATATTTAAATAATTGTCCCAAGTTATAAAAGATTTGTGCCATGTGCACTCAAATCAATTTTTATAAATGTTTTCAAAAGAGTCAGTTAATTGTATTTACCAGTGTAAACAGACGTATTTTCTTAAAGACTGATTTGACAGGTACCTCTCGTAATAGGCTGGAGCTATTAGGTGTCATAAGAGGATCTTGCAAATCCATAGATGCCTGAAGTCTGTTATTTTGTTTCTTTGTATTTGTTTATGATCCGCCTGTGGATCTTATTACATTCCAGTCTGTATATTCTTTCACTCGAACACGCAGACATTATGGTTTGTAATAGTTTATTCACCAAGCCTTCCGCTGTGCTATTATATTGTGTGTATTGACTATGATGATATCAACTACGTCACGATACTCCCCACCGGGCCCACCGGTAACATGTGGAAATAACAGGGTGTGACAGGTTGGTATCAGAGCCAGCATTGAGTGAATTAAACACTAACCTTTTGTGTTTAATCTCAATGACACAATAAGCACATTCCTTAGACTCTCGAGTCTAGGCAAATGACCTAGGATTTTACTCTTAATCTTCCTCTTATTGTTTTATTATAGTTACTTGTTTGATAGGTGTTACCACTTGGAATAATGCCACCAATAGTAAGAAGAAGAGGCAAAGGACCAATGCGTGGAGGACCGTCTGGCAGCGCGGGACCCTCCCACAGACGTACACCATCCGATTCACTTTCTGGCTCCGACTCAAGGGGTAATTAGAGCCATAGCTTTGAACCAGCAAGACATTCTGTCTCGCTTGGATCCTCACCATCTGATCCTCCTTACTTTGAGTTGCCCATTTCTATCGAACCCCAGCATTCTCATCATTCGCTGGAATCTCATCATTCAACCAATCACACCACTCCTTTCAATCTCATCCTTTTCATCACTCAGACTCTACTTACTCTCCCGCACAATTTAATCCGAATGATTATGTTAACGACTTTTTGGGCTAGAACCCTTTGGGTCCTGAGGATCACTTTTCTCAGGAAATGGAGATGGATGATGAACCGGACCCAGAATTGCAAACAGGAACACCAGGCCACCCAATAAGCATCTCAAGCGGTTCCCCATTTCAGGGATCACCGAACCATGGGCCCGACTCATATCAAGAGAGGATGGCACAGTATGATTGGTACTTTTCACCTTCATACCATAACTCCCCAGCCCAACCTCCCTTGGTTGAACCCCAGCTCCAAGCTGTGACCCCACCACCGTTACCAGTTGAGGAACCACCTCAACAGCCTCCCGAGCCGCCAAGGCGAAAGAGAAATGCTTGAATGTCCGTACGTGGGGGACCACGGTTTGCATCTCCTCATGGCTCAAGTTCTTACCCCCTATCCCAGAGGACCCACAGTTGGGCGGACCCTCACACACGGTGCCAGAAGTCAACCCTCCACCAGTTTCTCATGCACCACTGCAGCCACCATTGGGTTTCGACAATCCAATCCCAACATACCCAGGTTCATCCGGGTATAACCCATCGGAATATCCATCGGATTATGGAACCCATGATCCGTACCTTACAGCTGCACAATACCATCATCTTTACCCTTCTTCTTCTTACCCTCCAGTGTATCCAACTTGATACCCAGGGCAGGGTTATCAATACCCGCCATACCAGTAACCTCCTTCTTTTCAGCAGCAACAAACTCAAGAAATTCTAGAGAGGTTAGATCGGGTTGAACATGAAGCCCATGAAACTAAGAAGAAGCACAATGGTTTTGTCAAAGGTCTTATGAACATTCTTAAGGGCAAGAAGAAGTAGGAAACTGTTGTTTCATGTTGTATTTCAATAAGTCCCTGCGAGGATGTTTATTTTATTTTCTTGTACCAAGTCCCTGCGTGGACTTACTTTCTGTTTCAGTAGCCCCTGCGTGGGCAGTTTGTGTTGTTTTCTCAAGTCCCTTTTTGGGCAATGTTGCACTCGTTCATAGTTTAACGAAGTTATTTTCGACTTTAATTATGTATTTTATTACATCATTGCTATATCATTTCAAATTTATTGATCTGCCAACAAATTTCTTAAAGGTATAACCTAGCCTAAATACTAAATGGCTATGCTGGTACAACCTTTTTAAGATAATAACTCTCTGTTAACATCTGAAAACATGTTAACAATCCTTAATTTGTGCGGTGCGAGAAACCACACAATCTTCCTATGTACTTGGACTTTTCCAAGTCACTATTATAGCCTATATGATCAAACATGAATCATGGCTAATAAACATCAATATGATGTATACACCACAACATCCATTAGTGATGTATGCTTATAAGCAAAGGTGTAATAATGACAATGAAAGTTTTAAATTTATAAACTTCTTGTCAAAAAGGCAATGGGCTTTGTGCCATCTAAATGTCCTTCGAGACGAGCTTTGTGTAATATGAATATGTCCTTATGACATTGACAGTGTGATTTATATTCCCCTGTCTAATAAAAATATAGAGAATTATATCTCTTTGACTATTACTATTTTCTTAAAATGGTCTATATGGTTTAATAATACCATGACCATCTAATCATCAATATGATGATTTATTGCATAATTTAAACATATCATTACTGTTTATATAGTATTCGAAAATGGCTGGCTCGGATGAAGCAAACAGTCATCCCACAGAAGGAAACAAAACCAGGATTAATATCACTGGTGCCGAACTGCAAGAAATGATAACCGCAACAGTCGCTCAGGCTATGGATGCTAAATTTAAGGAGCCAAGTATTGTTCGGTCTCAAACCCATTCAAGATCCCATTCTCAACCCCATACTCATAAGAAAAGTGAGTCTCAGCACTCATCTAATCAGGGTAGTGAGCCAAAGAGGCAGGTTCTCCTCGAGCCGACTCCCCGGTACACTAAGGGTTGTACCTATAAGTACTTTGTCTCCTGTAAACCGAGGGATTTTACAGGAGAAAAGGGAGCGATCGATTGCATGAAATGGTTGGACGAGATGGAGACTGTGATAGACATCAGCGGATGTGCTAAGGAGGATATAGTAAAGTTTGTGTCTCAATCCTTTAAGGGCGATGCCCTCACTTGGTGGAAAGCATTAGTACAAGCCACCGGGAAGATTCCTTTGTACAATCTATCATGGAACAAGTTTGTTAATTTGGTTAAGGAAACCTATTGCCCTCAGCATGAAGTCGAGCGGATAGAGACTGATTTCCTCACCTTAGTGATGAAGGATCTGGATTGTAGATCCTATGTGACTAGTTTCAATTCTATGTCAAGGTTGGTACCATATTTAGTCACTCCTGAACCTAAACGCATTGCGCGTTTCATCGGTGGTTTGGCCCCCGAAGTAAAAGGGAATGTTAAGGCTTCAAAGCCAGCCACTTATAGATCTG
The DNA here is from genome assembly GCA_030545235.1 of Helianthus tuberosus. NCBI lineage: Eukaryota > Viridiplantae > Streptophyta > Magnoliopsida > Asterales > Asteraceae > Helianthus > Helianthus tuberosus. The sequence goes on along the minus strand of CM060444.1, from coordinate 143,292,966 downwards.
CTGTGGATATATCTTTGTCCTCACTTTGGATGTGGTGAGGAGTAGGGCAAAGAAAACCACTGATGATGGGAAAGGAAGAGAGAGGAAGATAAGTCTCCTCAGTCGAACAAGAAAGGAAAAGGAAACTTTAATTCCAAGAAAGGGCAGTCAAGTGATAAGCCCAGATGCAAGACTTGCAATAAGAGGCACTTTGGAAAGTGCAACCAGGACCAACAAGCCAAACCATGTGGGATCTGCAAAAAGAAAGGGCACAAATCTGTAGAGTGCCGGAATATTAAGGATGCAACCTGTTACGGTTGCAATGAAAAGGGGCACATCAAAACCAATTGCCCCAAGAATGCTAAGAAGCCTGAGGAGGCAAAGAAAACCAATGCGAGGGTTTTCCAAATGAATGCTAGGGAAGCGGTGAACGACGAGAACGTCATAACAGGTACCTTCCTCATTAATAATAGTTATGCTAGAGTCTTATTCGATTCAGGCGCAGATAAGTCTTTTGTAGACCATAAGTTTTGTAAGTCACTGAATTTGCCTATTAAGACTTTAGACATAAAATATGAGGTAGAACTTGCTGACGGTACCTTAGAAACAGCTTCGACTCTTCTTGATGGATGCTTTATATCCATCAAGAATCATTATATCCCGCTATCCCTCTTGCCAATGAAGTTGGCTGGGTTTGATATAGTTTTGGGCATGGATTGGTTGTCGCATAACCAAGCCCAAATTTCCTGTGATAAAAAGCTAGTTATTATCAAAACCCCTTCTGGTGAATCTGTCACTATTCAAGGAGATACACAATACGGGTTGCCCAGCAATGTGTCTATTCTCAAGGTATCACAGTGTTTAAAGAGCGGATGTGTCATTTACATGGCACAAGTGACCGTGAATGATCCGAAACCTAAGATTGAAGACATCCCAATCATCTCTGAGTATCCTGATGTCTTTCCTGACGAGTTACCTGGATTACCTCCTGAGAGGCAAGTAGAGTTCAGGATAGACATTCTTCCAGGAGCTGCACCTATTGCATGAGCTCCTTATCGCCTAGCACCCACTGAAATGAAGGAACTTAGAACTCAATTAGATGACTTATTGGAAAAGGGTTTTATACAACCTAGTTCTTCACCTTGGGGAGCTCCAATATTATTTGTGAAAAAGAAGGACGGATCAATGCGTCTATGCATTGATTATCGTGAGTTAAACAAAGTAACGATTAAAAATCGTTATCCTTTACCCAGGATTGACGACTTATTTGATCAGCTCCAAGGAGCGAGCTTCTTCTCTAAGATTGATTTGAGATCTGGGTATCATCAACTCAAAGTTAGGACTGAAGATATGCTTAAGACGGCATTCAGAACGAGATATGGACATTACGAGTTTTTAGTGATGCCTTTTGGGCTCACTAACGCACCAGCAGCATTCATGGACCTCATGAATAGAGTCTGCAAACCATACTTAGATAAGTTTGTCATTGTCTTCATAGATGACATACCTGTTTGCTGGGCAGAAGTAGGAGAAGCTCAATTATCAGGACCTGATATAGTCCTTGAAACAACAGACAAGGTTGTCCAGATTCGAGATCGCCTGAAAGCTGCCAGGGATAGGCAGAAAAGTTATGCTGATAAGAGATGAAAACCTTTAAAGTTTGAGGTAGGCGATAAAGTTCTATTGAAAGTGTCACCCTGGAAAAGGTGTGATGCGTTTTGATAAAAAGGGCAAGTTAAGCCCTAGGTATATTGGACCATTCAAGATTATCGAATGTGTCGGCAGTGTAGCTTATAAGCTAAACTTACCTGAGGAGCTGAGTGGAATTCATAATGTGTTCCACATTTGTAATCTCAAGAAATGCCTAGCCGATGAATCTCTAGCTATGTCTCATAAAGACGTACAGATTGATGAAAGCTTAAGATTCATTGAAAGACCTATATCGATTGAGGATTGACAGGTTAAAAAGCTCCGAAGGAAGCATGTACCTATAGTAAAGGTCAAATGGGACGCCCGCAGAGGTCCCGAATATACGTGGGAAGTTGAGTCCACTATGCGACAAAAGTACCCTCACTTATTCCAGTAAATATCGGGTCAAGATTTCTTTTAAGGGGGTGAGGATGTAACACCACGTAAAAACGTGTCCAATAATGTAAAGACACGTGTCCTAAACTCTAAAGGTGTGAAAGATTTAGTTTGAAGGACCAAAGTTGTCAAACAGTGAAACTATGAAACCACAGGGACTAAAAGTGTCAACATGCCAAACTTGTGTCTCTGAATGACCATACATGATGAATGTATTCTTAAACGAATGATTGATTGGATATAAGAAGCCGTTTATAAAAATAATCGGAAGATTATTAAATTATAAGGGTTAAATGTGTCAACATGTCAATTCTGACCTCTGAGTGACCTTTTAATGAAACCAAGACTTCGAAACATCCAAATACACTCTTAAGAATAAGTGGTATAAATTTCACGTGGTTTCGAGATCGTTAGGCATGTTTTCAAAACTTTGGGCTATAAGTGTCAACTTGATGAAACTTGCTTTCATAGTGATATTTAACGAACCGTAGCTTAAAGAAGTTAGTTCATACATCCTTGAGCTTCAGCAAACTGATCACAAGGGCCCTACATGTCAATAATGAGGTTAAAAAGGGTTAAAAACGACCAGGGACTAAAACTGCCAGCTTTGAAACTTGTTTTGCCAGTTAAGCTGGTCCACGCGCCCGCGTAAGACCCCCTTAAGTCTTACGCGGCCCGCCTCAGCATGCCCAGATCAGAAAAATGTTGCCAGGTGCGGGTTTTGGCTGTTCCACCGCCTTAGCCTAGTTTGTAACGACCTAAGAAGCTATATGTCGGTTTATTTCACCAGGTAGGACACCTGGGGTGATCTCATGATGCCCCATAACAGATGTAATTGATCCATGATCATGCAAAGTAGTATATAAGGGCATTAGTTCTTGAGCTCCTATGCACATTTGCAACCATTTTCCATTCTACTACTTCTGGTGCTTGCTTAGGACAAGGAGAAGACTTTGAAGTGAAGAAAAGACTGCTAAGACCTGTAGTACGCCTCTAATTTCCTGTTTAGTTATTTTAATTAGCTTAATTACTCTAAAGTCAAACATATCGTAAATATAGTTTGACTTTCGTTTTAATTACATATGGTTTAACCACTGATCAAATTGAAAGTGGTTATGGGACCATGTTAAGGTAGGTGACTAAACCCTAAAACGGCACCTCCTAATTATCTCGTATGACTGGTCAATTGTAGGGTCAAAGTAGTTTGACAAAAAGTCAAACTGGACAGAATGTTTGAAAATGATTAAAAGTAATAAACCAGATGTTCTAAATTATATTTTAACATTCTAATGACTTGGTAATTATTATTAAAACATGTTTTATCAGTCCTAACCCGGCAATTAATAGTTTAAGGTCAGTTTATAACTGAAAGTCGAAAAAGCTTGACTTTTGCTTTGACTTTCAGTTCTGACCCATTTAAGCTTATTTCTCCTATGTTTTAAGCTTTCATTAGGCCCACATTACTTAGTAGTATAACCCTCTCGAGTTATATTGCATGGTGACTAGTGGTTTGGATTATATGCACTTGATAGTAATTATATTTAATAATGCCATAAACACCCTTTTTACATACAACTGAGATTTTTAACAATGTGATTGGACTAACACCTTTGTTACTGATATTTAGACATATCCCGAAAATTTGACATCAGTTTGAGGTCTATGATGGGAGTTATGCTCAATATCGTAATTAAGGAACTTTTTATTATTTAAATGACGTAATTAGCATAAAGCCTATCTAAACTTGATTTTGATACCAAACTTTTTACCTACTGATGTAAAAATAATATTTTGGGATTTTTGAAGATTTTTATTTATTTTTTGGCTGAGCATAACATAGGATTATAGCATGATTTTGGCAATTACCGGTTTTACCTTTTTCATGCATAAAATGAGTTTTACATAACTTTTTAATGCCAAACCTTTGCTACTGATTCTACATGATAAATAAAGTATTTTGAACCTTATAAGCTGATCAAAAACTCAGATTTCCTTTTTTAACCCGAATATCCCTTTAAACTGACTTTTAAGCGTTTTTAGCACCTAGTAAGGGTCAAAACTATTTTTAACATCAAAAACTTATTACCCACTGATGTTATAAGCTAATTTATATAATTATATAGTAAACCAAAGTTTTTAAACTCAGAAGTCTATTTTGACCTTTAAAGCCTATGTGAAATTACCAAAATGCCCCTACGGTGCATAGTTTGGTTATATAAGATAAATTTCACATATATAAAATACCCTACTGATATAACTCATAAAAATACATATTTTTACTAATTAAATCAGACCTGAAACTCAGTTTTATATTTAAACTCTTTTATGGGCATTAAAATTACCAAAATGCCCTTATGGGACTTATTTCGGTTTAAATTACTTTTTGGGCATATATTTTAACATCTTACTGATGTATTAACATAATTTGAGCATAATAATGATTAAGACCTGTATATAATTTATTGGGTTACCTGTTACGCATTTACACGTTCGGATCGGCTTATGTGATTAGTTTACATAAAATAACCGAAACGGGTCAAACCTTGTCATTAAATCCTCAATTTCCAGAATGTGTTTGGTTTACCCATATTATACAAGTATCCAAGCTTGTCGGGTCTAAACCACATTCTATTCCGGTCTCCGCTTAATCTAGCGTTTAGAACCGTAAGGTTTCCTTCTAGCTAACCGGTCTAAGTCCTTAACTAAATTAAAGACCCGTTAGCATCCTAATAGGTTAATAAACCTTCTATACAGATTAAATAGCTTTCGGTAGAAGGTGCCTTTGAAAAGCTTTAGGATTTTACTGCTAGCATCAGGTAAATAATTTTAACTTATTTTCCCTTATACGGGCTTGGGATATGGTATTATAACAATACCACTTGGTCGGGTATGAAATCATTTAATCGGATTGTGATTAATAAATTTACATAACCTGTTTTAATCTGTCTTGTTTGATAACATAAGCATTAGGGGTTAATACGACCGTGTCCTGGACATCCTCAGCTCATTTCATTTGAAAATGGCCACGACCTATGCACGGGGTGTAGGCATACACCTGACAGATGCAAATGCTAAATATAAACCCACATGTTTGGGATAACTCCTTTGTGGGTTCTATAAGTGGCGAGTCGGTTAATCACGACCGGCTTCCAACCTGCCCCAATTGTAAGACAAACATGTAAATCTGTATACAAGATTATATTTAAATAATTGTCCCAAGTTATAAAAGATTTGTGCCATGTGCACTCAAATCAATTTTTATAAATGTTTTCAAAAGAGTCAGTTAATTGTATTTACCAGTGTAAACTGACGTATTTTCTTAAAGACTGATTTGACAGGTACCTCTCGTAATAGGCTGGAGCTATTAGGTGTCATAAGAGGATCTTGCAAATCCATAGAAGCCTGAAGTCTGTTATTTTGTTTCTTTGTATTTGTTTATGATCTGCCTGTGGATCTTATTACATTCCAGTCTGTACATTCTTTCACTTGAACACTCAGACAGTATGGTTTGTAATAGTTTATTCACCAAGCCTTCCGCTGTGCTATTATATTGTGTGTATTGACTATGATGATATCAACTTCGTCATGATACTCCCCGCCGGGCCCACCGGTAACATGTGGAAATAACGGGGTGTGACAATCTGAGATCAATCTTTGAGAACCAACTCGATCCTTGTAGCTGGTCAAATAAGTCATCAATTCTTGGAAGTGGGTATCGATTCTTTACCGTGAGTTTGTTCAACTCCCGGTAATCGATACACATGCGCATGCTCCCATCCTTCTTTTTCACGAACAGCATTGGTGCGCCCCACGGAGACACACTTGGCCGAATAAACCCCTTGTCAAGCAGGTCTTGAATTTGGGACATCAACTCTTGCAATTCCGATGGCGCGAGTCGATACGGCGCCTTAGCCACAGGTTTTGCGCCCAGATTCAATTCAATTCCGAACTCCACCTCTCGTTCTGGCGGTTGTCCTGGTAAATCTTCCGGAAATACATCGGCGAAATCACGTACGACTGGAACGTCTTCAATCTTTGGCGTTTCTTTATCCGGTTCGTTTGCATATATTATGAATGCTCTGCACCCTCGCCTCATGAGTTTGTGAGCCTTTAGCATTGTGCACATAACGGGATTACCCCGTTTTTCACCATAAATGGTAACGTGTTTTCCACTTGGAGATGTCAATTTTATCTCCTTGCGGAAACACATCACTTTCGCGTGATGTCGGGATAACCAATCCATCCCGACAACTACTTGAAATTCTCCCATCGACATCGGGATCAAATCTATGGAATATTCTTCGCCGTCAATATCTATTTTACAATCTTGGCATACATCACACACAAAGAAACTTTTGTTGTCACATATTTCTACCTCTAATGGCATAGGTAATTTTGTTAGTACAAAAGAAGGATGTCGAATAAATCCATGCGAAATAAAGGATTTATTCGCACCCGTATCAAATAACACATGTGCGGGAATTGAGTTTATAGCAAATATACCTGAAACCACATCGGGTTCCCTTTTCGCCTCTGCTGTTGTTAATTGAAAAGATCTAGCTTTTGCTTTTGGGGCTTCGCCTTTCGGTTCTTGCCCATCTTTCTTTCCAATCTGCTCCGGGCATTACGACTTTTAGTGTCCCTGTCGATAACAATTGTAGCAAACCGTCACTTTCTCCGGGCATGATGTAGCCATATGTCCCGTCTTCCGACATATGGGACAAGGTTTATCCTTGAAGCGGCATTCGCCCTTATGACCCTTTCCACAGATTTTGCAACTTGGCGACCCGCCTTTTGCATCAGATTTCTTCCCAGTTTCATTCGTTCGTGCCTTCTTGGCAGGGCTTGGATTAACAACATATGCCCTTCTTTCACCACGCTCCAACTGCTTTTTCAATTCGATTTCCCGTTCCCGAGCAACATTTATGATCTCGGCAAGGGTCTCGTATTTCGAAGGAGTCATAAACTCCTTATACTCGGCACTCAACATGTTATAGTAATAGTATATCTTATGTTCTTCATTCGTCACCAATTCACTGCAAAACTTCATCTTATCCATAAACGTCGCCGTAATCTTGTCTATGGTCTCGTCCTTGTGCCTAAGTTGCATGAACTCTTCCTTGATTCTATTAACGACTGCCTTGGGACTATGATGTTTAACAAACGGTGTCTTAAACTCCTCCCATGTCATAACCTTAGCCGCTTCGCTACCAATCTCTCTCTTTTTGTTATCCCACCAGTCTTTCGCTTGACCCCTTAATTGACCCGTACCATAGGCTACGTAGTCATCTTCATCACAATGGGTCCTCTCGAATACTCCTTCGATATCGCTTAGCCATCTCTGGCATACGATTGGGTCAACCTCCCCATTATAGACTGGCGGTTTACACGCCATGAACTCCTTGTATGTACAAGGCTTTCGTCCTCCAGACTTTTCCTTTGTTAAATTGGCATTATCCTCCAATTTCTTGATTCTTTCCTCAACCACTGATAGTACCGTATTCTGGATCTTATCGATGAAACCAGACAAACTATTTTCGATTGCCTTTCCAACCTCCTCAGCAATCACTTCTCTTGTTTGCTCGGTGATTCTCGGCACCGTGTCATCGTTACCTTTATCCGCCATCTTTAATACTGAAATGTTTACATTGACCGTTAAACATTTCATTTATAATATATAATTTACTTGTTTTGGTTTAATCAAGTTCATAACTTGATTCGACCATTCTTGTTTCATGCATTTCCCATGTTTGAGTGAATCTACACACTCTTTTCGTGCATATCCGTTCATGTTTCATTTCTATATTCTCTAAATCTATTTAAAACTATTAACACTTACCGGATGCTTGATCAAGCTTTAACCGAACACTTTATTGACAACCTTGAGCTCTGATTACCAACTTATAAGACCCTTGTTAAAAAGACGCGATTTAATAATAATTTACATGAATTTCATACTAAAATTTGAGTTTGCAAAAGTTTCAATATTTAAAGACCAAACATATTCATGATAAGTACAAAAGCAAGGTTTTAAGTAACACCTACTAGTCAACTACCGACTAGTTTAAAACATTGATTACAATTCATTTACTTCAAAACATTGTCTAGTCAAGATTAAGTTAACGCCGAAGCATCCAAAATTTGTGTTCGGTTCTTGAATCATGATTGATCACCATCCGGAAGGACCCCTTTAGTACCTAAAGTCCAAATCACTTAAAAAGTTAGTTATGACATATATACAATGCTTATAAACGAGTTCTAGTATTGAACCATCAAAATAAAATAAAATTCAAAATTTTCTCCCTGTCGCGTGTCGCGAGGGGTCCTCGCGTGGCGCGAGAGGCCCCGCGTGTCGAGCCAGATTTGCCTACCCCCGTCGCGTGGCGCGGGGGAACACGTTTTCCAGCAGGTCCAGTTTCTGGACCTGCGTTTTCTGCTAGCTCCGGATTTTCACTATGTTCAACTTCAAATGGTCATAACTTTGGATCCGAAAGTCCGTTTTAGCCGATTCTTTTTCCTACGCGATCGTAATTTAATTACGGACGCGTTTATCAATACTTTTGCTTAAAATATTATTTCAAAAACAATTATTCTATAATTTGTCCCTTATTTATTTGACCCGTTTGTTTACAAATTTCCACAACATGTATTATTATCACATAACCTTTAGGCCAATACACCCATAACCAAGTTTACCAAGTATTAGCTTTTGCTCCCCTCCCGAGGGTCGCTTGCGCTATAACCATCATGCTTATTTTCAAGAATTTATCCATGCTCTTCGGAATCATACAACGAGCGAATGTTCCGAACTATAATCCCTCTACAAGGGCTCATGCTTTTGCAACAGATTTACATGTCTGTTACACGACCTACACTTGATACATAACCAATCAAAAGTGATGGCTATTAGTTTGCGTTTATAACACAACTTGTTTTGACCCGTTTGGATACCGAATGGATATCCCTATTGCTTGACACATCCAAACTCTATTCCTAACTCATGTTTTGACCCATTTTACTTGTTTAAGGCACTTTGTCACTTCCGTGACTTAACGATTTTTCTTGTTTACAAAATTTCAATATAATAACATAAGACCAACAATTAAACATAATGTAGCAAAACTATAAATCGCATACCTTTAAAGCACACCCTTCAAGCGCGTATTTCCACCTCCGGTTTGTCCGCTCGACGATCCGGATTCCTTGCCTAGGGAGTTCAATTCAACTTCAATTTAGGACCCTTTTTGTAATTATAAGCACGTAATTTACCATAGAAGTCAATTACGCGTTTTCATCCGATTTTTAGTACTAATGTTGGAAAAAGACCGTTTCTTTGTTCCTTTTTAATTAACAGGGTTAAAAGAGCTTAAATGCTCAAAAGGAGCAAAATAACAGCAAAACCAACACAAAATACAATAAAGAAGGATCGACGCAACTTGTCGAGCCCCCGACCACATCCAAACCAAAGAAATAGCAAAAACAGAAGCTTTGGCACGGGGCCGTACTTATCCAGCACGGGCCGTGCCCAGTGGGAATTTGCTGCAGAAGAAAAAGACAACAACAAAAGACAAATTCAAAGCTCAACACGGGGCCGTGCTAAAGCAACACGGGGCGTGATTAACTCTAGGATTTCCAGAATCTGAAGAAGTACAACAAGTACATTGGCCACGGGCCGTGTCATTGACACACGGGGCCATGTTAGTACGAGGTCTGACACTGCAGTTAATTTAGAAGAGAGAGACTGATGGTCATGGGGTCGTGCCAGGAAGGCACGGGCCGTGGTGGACGTTCTGTTTTCAGCTATAAATCGGGGTGCTTGGTCTCATTCCAACCCATCCCTTGTCAAACCACTTCTCTCTCACTTGCCACCACTCCACCACCACTACAACACCATCATCCACCACCATCATCTATTTTCCATCTTTTAGAGTGTATGTAGTAGTCTCGTAATCCAAGATTGATAGTAAGAGTCTTTGTCAAACAAAGGCCATGCTTGGCTAAACTCTTACATCATTTGGTGAAGACATATCTTTTATGTATTTTCTTTTATGATTTCTAATCTTTGGCAACTTTTTAATTGGGTATGTATTAATAACTTTAATAACTAGTTTTTTATATTGAAGGCAAATTTATCTAATCATTCTTCATATGTAGTTGATTCACATATTCGTGTCTTTACGGTCTATATAAAGCATGTTAATTTCCTAGAAAGGGGTTAGGAGGGTGGTTGGGTAAATTTTATGTCTCGTTCAGTGTATAGATCCTGCGAGAACCTGGTTCAAGCTTAGTAACACCTCACGAGTCAGAGCGGGCATTACCCACCACGGGAGAGGTGCAAAACGCTTGAATCCCTTATCTATAAACTACTATTAAAACTTTAAACCAACCCCGTGAGGACTGTATCCCTCCTGAATCAGACCAACAGGATGAGGGTGATCGCTGCCTAGTAGGGGGCCCACCACTTTTTGCATTAATAACTTACTTAATTATCTTTCAATAATCTGACCTAGTGGGATTGTATCCTTGCTGACTCAAACCACTAGGTTGAGGGTAACGTCGGCTTCACAAGAGGGGGCTACTACTATAACTAAGATAATCTCTTAAAATGCACAAAGTGCGGAAATCATCAAAAGGGTACATGAATGATAAGTCGGAACCAATTGATTCTTTTTTTTTTCTATCTGTTTTTACTTTTATTTTATTTTCTGTTTTTAGTTTATCTTTTTATAGTTTCAAAAATATTTTCTCAAAGTTTGGTTCGATTAGACGTTGATGATAAGCCGGTATTAAAAGCTCTTGTGTCCTTGGACGACCTTGGTATCTTGCCATCACTATACTACGTCCGTGATGGGTGCCGTTGCCCTAATGTGTGTGTAGAGTGATAGTAGAATATCGTGTTTTATAAATTTAAAACTTGAATTGGAGAGTAAAAAAAGCTAAAAATATACTAAAAAATATATACACATCCGCACATGTCAGACATCTTATACCGATGATCTTATCCGGGACCTCTGCTACGATGTGTAGACCCAGAGGACGCCAATTATCTCATTAGAGAAGTACACGAGGGGATTTGTGGAATCCACGCAGGCCCTAGGATGGTAGTGGCAAAAGTGATGAATGTCAGATACTATTGGCCAGGGATGCACCTGGATGTCGTGAAGGTTTTGAGAAAATGTGATGGATGTCAAAGGCATGCACCCAAGACCCTGCGCCCCAAGAATGAGTTGGTCCCGCTCACGACAGCATGGTCATTTCAGCAATGGGGGATAGACATGTTCGGCCCTTTCCCAGATGCCCCCGGGGCAGTAAAGTTTATCATTGTCGCAGTCGACTATTTCACCAAATGGGTAGAAGCGAAAGCCTTGGCTTCGTCGACGACAATCATGGTGCGAAGGTTCATATGGGAGCAAATCATATGTCGGTTTGAATTACTCCTCCAGATCATCACCAACAACGGTATGAATTTCGCGGCCGAAGACCTACAAAAGTGGTTCAAATAGTTAAACATAGAGCACGTCTTTTCCTCGGTGACACACCTAAAAGGAAATGGCCAAGTGGAAGCTATGAACAAGAGTATCGTCGATGGCATCAAAGCCTGACTAGGCACCCAAATAAGAGGTTGGGTTGATGAGTTGCCCAACATTCTATGGGCTCACCGAACAATGCCAAAAACCAGCAACGGAGAAACTCCATTCAGCCTGATATATGGTTCGGAAGCAGTCATACCTGCAGAGATCGGCTTGCCATCTCCAAGAATGTTATCAATGAAGCGAAATATAAGACAAAACTCGAGAAGTACTATAACAGTAAGGTGCGCATCTGCACCTTCAACCCCGCAGATTATGTCTTCAGAGATAAGGAAGCCTCCAATGCGGAGCGCCCGGGAAAACTTGCCCCGAAGTGGGAAGGACCTTACCTCATCAACAAGGTCCTAGGGAAAGGGGCGTATCAACTGCGCACCCTAGATGATAAAGTGGTCCCCTGGACCTGGAATGCACAACAACTGAGGAAGTGCTATATGTAATCTGCAGTTTTCCTTTTATATGTACGACCCCGGGCCCAACACAAACATTAATACAAGAAGTGTTGACTGCTTTACATTTTGCTTTCTGCTTGATGAATTTTCATTACAAATGCATATATCACTTTGGGTGCACACGAAAACATCGCTGGCACGACAGTACAAACATTGTAGACCTCCAAGGCTCGTCACGACCAAGTGCACAGCTGGGTTGATTTAACGCAATAACCTGTCAGCCACCGTTTACTTCGTAACACTTCAGGTGCACATGAAAACATCACTAGCATGACGACAGTATGAACATTGTAGACCCCCAAGGCTCGTCACAACCAAGTGCACAGCCGGGGCGATTTAACACAATAATCTGTCTTAGCCATCATTCTTTCGTAACACCTGTACAAAGTAATTACCATATGCACAAATTGTAACGCGAAACAAATTCATAAAATGGCCTAAGGCCCAACAAATATGTAACATCAGCAAAATCGTAATAGTCATGAAAACACCATTGCGATAAACGTAGTTAAGTCATGTCTGAAGAAAAGTACAGGTAATTGTTTGATGGGTTACAAGGCTCGAAAGCCAGTCCATGGCATGCAAGCCGGCAATAACAAACCTAAACTATTGGCTGGAACCAGCACCACCAGTCTCCGCATCACCATCTCCTAAAACCCTTTTCAATGTTTCAACTGCAGCACCACGCCAAGCCAATTTGTCAATCGCTTTTAAGATACCAAATTCTATGAATTCAAACTCGTGACGTTTGGCGGTATAGTTGGCAGCACAATCCTCTTTGAAGAGTTCGAACTTATCATCACGAGCTCCCTCCTTGGCAGCTGCTTTGCCCTCGGCATAACCGTCTTTACGACCACTATTGTAAGCAGCCCCACCAAGTTCAAACATGTACTTGGCCAATTCTTCAAACCTCACCAAATGGTCAGCAAGCTATACAAAGGAAAGCGAAACCTATAATATACATGCAAGAAATAAAACGAGATAAAAAAGTGAGGAACTTACCAAGGGAACTCCACGAGTAAGAAGCCATTCGCAATCATCACCCAGTTCATGAGACAACAACTCTAAAGTCTTGTTTTGAGTTTGCTGCTCATCAACAGTCTTTTCCAACTCAACAATGCGAGCCAATGCCTCTTCGTGGCCTTTATGAGCGGCAAGGGTTCAGCTTTTTTTTTTCTTTATACATAGCAGAGACACGATCAAACTCCTTGCTTTCCGCAGCCCTTTTGGCATTAACCCTGATGACTTCATCGCGCGCAGCTTTCAACTCACGGTTAGATCTTTCACATGTTGTCGTCCAATCCTTCTGACGATCAGCATTGAGCTTCTATTCTTTGGCCAATTTGTCCTCAGCATCAGACACCCGCCACATCAAACCTTTCTTCTCAAAATTAAAAGCCTCTCGTTCGGCTGCAAGCTCTCGTTTAGCATTCTCAAACTCCATTGTCTCTTCTCCCATTGACCGCCACTCCCAAACAATTTCTTGAGTGCTAGAGAAAAAGTTCACACCAGAGCGAACATGGTCATCCAACAAACAGAACCGATTACGGTTCTTCTGGTATAACCGTTCAGCAGGAGGAAGAGACATAGTATATAACTCATGGCAGTTGTCCAAATTGTCCATGCGGGAGCCTTGAATGGGATTCCACCGGGGGATGTGAGGAAGATTATCGCAAGATGGATTGTGAGTCATCCACGACCCACCAGGTCCCATTCTCTCAAACTCAGGGCTGTGCTGAACACCAGAACGACCGCGTCCTTCGAAGGTGGAAGGCTAGTGTCGGGTGTAACGAGTACCATAAGGAGGAGTAGCTTCACTGGATTCCTAATCCATCTCCAACTCTTCAACTCTCTCAACCCCTTCTTGAAAATCCAACCCAGGAACAACGGGCGGCGTCACCTTTTCTTTAACAGCTCTCTCAGACACTTCTTCCGGACCCTTCTCCTTAGGATCTGGATGAGAAGGAGAGGTACGAACATGTGATTCTCCATAAACAACACGGGGAGGAGACATCGATGGTGGAACTGAGGAGATATCAGGAGTAACAATCTTAACACCCTAAGAAGCAGACCGTGCAGACTTCAAAGGAGCTGCAAGAGAAACAAGAACTTATGTTCAGGAAAAAGAAAAAAAAAACCAAAAAAAGGAAAACACAGGTAGAAGCAACTATTCCAAAGCTATACCTTTTGGTTGTGAAGACGCCTCGTATATTTGCTCAAGAAGGTTACCAGGTTTTTTGGTAAACATTCCAAGGTCCACCTCACTGTCAGAGGGTGCAGCAACATGACCCATCACTTTCCGCTTCTTCTCGAAGAGCTCCAACGCAGCCTGCTCATCCAATTCTCGCTTCTTATCAGCCAAAATCTTCTGTTTTTTCTCCATCATTTGAGTCTGTGTGGCCTGGTCATCCTCATCAGGAGCAGGTCGCTTAGTCCTTGCGTCTACGCCGGACAACGAGTCAGAGACAACAACATAGTCCAAGAATTTTTCCTTAGAAGATTGCTTACGAGTCTGTGTGCCAGATGGCTCCTTCTTAGACTTTTTCTTATCAAGCTCCTCCTTCTCAGAGTCCTTCTGCTTTGGCTTGGGAGCAGCAGCAACTGGGTCAACAACATGGGGAGTAGATGCAGCAACACCTTCTGGGTCTTGAACAGGTCGCTGACGGGGACCTGCACGTGATGAGCGATGAATCAGTCTGTGCGAAGACCTGGTAGACTCCTCACTCGAAAGGAGAATAGTCCCCTCCCGAGTAGGAGATTTACCAAGTTTAGTCTTAACCACAGAAGGCGCACCTAGAATAACAGCACCATAAGCTGCCAAACTCTCAGAAGAGGGATGCAAAAGAATATCCCTAATCCGTTCAACCCAAGTCGCCTCCCCTACAGGCAACAGCATACCCGTCATCTCCCCACCAACCGACAGATCAAAGACGTTCATCAAACTATACCATGTCAAAATAAAAAAGAAGGTAAGCGAAAAAAGAAGAGAAGAAATAATAAGTTGAATAACAACAAACAAAGGGTACCTTTGTTTTTGTATGCATACACTGGTGCGGCCCTCAGGTCCGTAGGCACCCACATCAAGCTCATCCATGTAGCAACAAGGGCTTTCTCATCCAGTTGAATAATCAGTGTAGGAATATTTGTGAGATTTTTATACCACTCTCTATCAGCATAAGAACCAACAAGCACAACCTTCACTACCCCTTTGTGCTAAGCACGATAGTGCATGTCAATAGGAATCACTCCCCGATGAACATAGAAAAATTTGTTTTTCCAGTGATGGAAACTTTTTGGGGGGTCCCTGCTACAGGGAAGAACATTGGCAGTACGGGAGTTGAAGGAATAAAACCCACCAGCGTATGTAAAGAAGTAAAAAACATTGAACATCTCCACCGTCGGCACCAACTTCTGTGCTCGGCAAATGAACTCAAAATAGCTTACCCGAGGCAGCCCCAAAGCATTCACCAGAGAAATATGGATACCATACTTCGTGAGAATCTCACCGAGGAACTTCAACATGGGTAAACAAAAGTTCCCTTCCCTGAAGAACGCAGCATACAATGTCATATAGCTAGGAGGGGCGTTCAACGTAGTGCTGCCGGCGGTTGGATATTGGGCTCCCCATTTGGAAGGAAACCTAAATCTCTGACACAAGTTATGGAACTCCTCCTCTTTCTAGTTTATAACTGCACGGTTAGGCCCTGGAGGATCCTTAGGTTTACTTTGCCTCTTCTTTGAAGTTCCAGGCTTCGAGGAAGTAGACATATTTGCAAAAATAGCAAGAATATCTGAAGAAGAAGAAGAGTAAAAATATAAAGAAGAAGGAAGGAAGTTTGAAATTTGAGAAAAGATTGGAGAGGGAAAATGGAGAAGTTGTTGGGATCGCTGGATATTTATACCTATCGCATTTAATGCGGTGGGGAAGCGAACCGTCGAAAGGCAGGCGGGCATCCAATCAGGAGACGCCACGTCAGGAGAGAGAAATTGAGACGCCTATTTAGGGTGCGTGGCTGCCACACGCATAGGAAAAAACATGCATGACATCTGCAAAAGACGACTGTTCCTTCTTCGACAAGACAGCCACCTCAGACGGAGCATCAATCATACGTCAACCGTCACATCCCACCAAACATAGAAGGAAACAAGAAAGAACTTCTCCTTGAAGAAATCTTAGAGAAAACTTTCATACGCAGGCGCGCCATAAGCCACGAGCCGTTTTGGCTCAACTTTGCATGCCATTTTTCATGCGCCGTTTTGGCTCAAGATTGTACGCCATACGACATATGCCGTTTTGGCTTAGTTTAAACGCCATTTTTCACGCGCCATTCTGGCTCAACTCTGTACGCCATTCGCCACGCACCGTTTTGGCTCAGTTTTGTACGCCATCTTCACGCCCCGTTTTGGCTCAAGTCTATACGCAATACGCCGCTTTGGCTCAGTTTTGCACTGATGTGCTTACAATTCAACATTTAAATTATATCAAATACGCCATAAAATCAACCATTTTTCAGTACTAATGTTGGAAAAAGCTTGTTTTTCTGTTCCTTTTTAATTTACATGGTCAATAGAGCTTAAATGTGCAAAAAGAAGCAAAAAGACAGCAAAAACCAACATAAATACAAAGAAGGAGGAATTGACGCAACTCGCCAATCCCCAATCCACATCCAAACCCCAAGAATAGCAAGATTAGAAGACCTGATATGGGCCTGTGTCTGAGACTGGATGTTGTGCAGAAGAAAAGACAACAGCTAAGGACAACACTGACAGCCAACACGAGGCCGTGCTAAGCCAACACGGGGCATGTACAACTAAAAAAATTTCAGAATCTGCGATAGTATAACAAGTACTTTGGCCACGGGCCGTGCCGTTGACACACGGGGCCGTGTTTGTACAAGACCTGACACAACAGTTAATGAGGAAGAGAGAGAGAGAGAAATGACCACGGGGCCGTGCCAGGCGGGCACGGGCCGTGGTGAAGCCCCTGATTTCAGCTATAAATAGATGTGCTTGGTTCCATTCCAAACCATCCCTTGGCAAACCACTTCTCTCTAACTTGCCACCACTCCACCACCACTACAACACCATCATCCACCACCATCATCCATTTTCCATCATTTAGAGTGTGTGTAGTAGTCTCGGGATCCAAGATCGATAGTAAGAGTCTTTGTCAAACAAAGGCCATGCTTGGCTAAACTCTTACGTCACTTGGTGAAGACAAATCTTTTATGTATTTTCTTTTATGATTTCCAATCTTTGGCAACTTTTTAATTGGGTATGTATTATTGACTTTAATAACTAGTTTTTTATATTGAAGACAAATTTATCTAATCATTCTTCATATCTAATCATTGCCTGGAAGGGGGTTAGAAGGGTGGTTGGGTAAATTTTATGTCTCGTTCAGTGTATAGATCCTGCGAGAACCTGGTTCAAGCTTAGTAACACTTCACGAGTCGGAGCGGGCATTACCCACCACGGGAGAAGTGAAAAATGCTTGAACCCCTTATCTATAAACTACTATTAAAACTTTAAACCAACCCTGCGAGGACTGTATCCCTGCTGACTCAGACCAAAGGGTTGTGGGTGATAGCTGCCTGGAAGGGGGCCTACCACTTTTCGCATTAATAACTTACTTAATTATCTTTCAATAATCAACCTAGTGGAACTGTATCCTTGCTGACACAGACCACTAGGTTGAGGGTAACGTCTCCTTCACAAGGGGGGCCTACTACTATAACTAAGATAATCTCTTAAAATGCCCAAAGTGCGGAAATCATCAAAAGGATACATGAAAGATGAGTCAGAACCAAGTGATTCCTGCTTGTCTATCTATTTTTCCTTATATTTTATTTTTTTTAGTTATCTTTTTATAGCTTTAAAAATATTTTTTTCAAAGTTTGGTTCGATTAGACGTTGACGATAAGCCGGTATTAAAAGCTCTTGTGTCATTGGACGACCTCAGTATCTTGCCATCACTATACTACGTCCGCGATGGGTGCACTTGCCCTAGCATGTGTGTAGAGTGATAGTGGAATATCGTGTTTTAAAAATTTAAAACTTGAATCGACGAGTAAAAAGAGCTAAAAATATACTAAAAAAATATACACACCCGCACGGACGTCATGCACGCCATTTTTCATGCGCTCTATTGGCTCTACTCTGTACGCCATATGCCACGCGCCGTTTTGGCTCAGCTTTGTATGCCATCTTCACGCGCCGTGTTGGCTCAAATCCGTGCGCTAAACCCACGCGCCTCATCGAGTAAGCAAAAACAACCAAATCACTTCCATTTTTCTGAGTCCAGAATCCCTCCTAGTTGATAAACTCACCTGGAAACCACACTGGACTGGGGGGACTTGAAGAGGTATGGTCCCAAATCAGTGCACACATGGCACAGGGACCACACCACTTTTCTAGCATGGTGTCAACATCACCTGAGTGTATCCAGAAGCTTCTAGAATCTTCTAGAAGGAGTCGTCGATGACAAGGAAGATGCTCCTCCAGACAAAAAGGACGACACGTTGCACCTATGGATGGACACCAACCACGACTGCAAGATCTTTGGAGGACAGGCCGACAGCCAGTACTAACAGGCGCCCAGCTGGAACGAGTAAGCGCGCGCCACATCATCCACTAGACTGGCGACAGTAGAAGGGACAGAAAGGATATTCCCCTTGGTCGGACAGCTGGCACCCACTGGCTAGCTGACAGGTCTCCTCCTCCTTCATCCTTCGGCTATAAATAGAGGACTCCACCTCCAGGTTTAAGGATTCTACTCTCTCACTCTTTACTCTTAACACACACTATTTCCTTAGAACAATACTTATTCTCACGCCGGAGGGTGGCCACAAGGAGACCCCCTATTCCCCTCCTTGTGGCGAGTCACCGGTGTTCTGTGTTGCACGAGATTCAGCTAACGGCGAGTGGAGGAAGAGATTGAACCTTTAATCCATGAGACGACCAACTTGGATAACTTAGTGTTAACCAATGTTTCATCAGTATTACAGGGTTTAGTGATAAATTAAGACTCTCTGGTGACTGCAAGATTACAGTATTAAAGGGTTTAGGGATAAATTAAGACTCTTTGGTGGAGTGGAGGAAGAGATTGAACCTTTATTCCATGAGACGACTAACTTGGATAACTTAGTGTTAACCAATGTTTCATCAGTATTACAGGGTTTAGGGATAACTTAGTGTTAACCAATGTTTCATCAATATTATATTTTTTGTAATGTATACACACAAATATATAAACCTTCATGGTATAAAAGTGGTACGATTCTCATACCTCTTCCTTCATGGTATAAAAGTGATTTTGATACTTTTGGTTTCCTGGCGCCAAAGGCTGGAACTACTTAGTTGAGGTCAAAGGGTCATGCATAGTAATGCTATGACCCCTAGATCTATGGATGTGGTTTTTAAAAGACTTAGTTTTGCTATTCAAAAAGGGGCAGCGGCGCAACTTGTTTCCGGTTCACCATCTATCTCGATATGAATTTTTTATTATTTTTATCAATGTTAACAGGTAAAAGAGTAATATAATTCATCAACCTAATTTGTTAATTAATATGTTAATTTGTGTTACTTATAATTTTGTTTATTATTGTTAATTTGTTAATTAATATTGTTGATCGAGTTGGATACTGATTGGATTGGATAAGAGTTAGATGCTGATTGTACTTGTTACTGAATGGGCTTAATGAAGATGTTGCGAATTAATGGGCTAAAGACTAAAGTCTGATAGTCTGTCGATTCCAGATCTTTTGGATTGGAGGTTCTTGGAATTCATGTCGATGATTGTTGGTTTATAACCCTAATATGTGGTTGTAGATCTTGAAGAGGAAGAAAGCCTAGGTAGGGTTTGTGGATCTCAGGAGCGGTTGCTGGTTTATTCTTCTTTCTTGAAATTTGTAAACCTAAGTGAAGATTACAAATCAAGAATTTGCTTGGAGTATAACGCACTTGGTGAGATCTTTCCTTGATCTTTGTTTTATTTTTATTTTCTTTTGCATTAAGCATTTTGTTACCCGGGTAGTTGGAGCAGCGGTTGCTTGGGACACAGGGTGGGTCATCATGATCACAACGATAGTGTGTTTTACGCTAACCAGTTGGGCATGCGGCCCAACCCAAGCTGTACAATCAAGGCTACCACACAATCCTTGTTAACCATGAACTTCGTCATGCACTTGGAATATCCTTTGTATGTCACTAAAGGTTTGCCGTCTCGAGTAACGCTTGCTATATAACGCCACAACACCTACAATTATAATCGTCTACTCATTCATATATGGGGAACAATAAACAATACTATAGCTTTTAAGTAAACAATAATATACTATGTAATTAAACACTTATATAAAAAATAAAACATTAGAAAGGGTGTAACAACCCGCACTTTCGCGCTTGTTACTATCGCTACTCTCATTACGCATAGCACCAGAGATTTGGATCATAATGTAACTATATCACTTACTACGCTACTTCGCATATTTTCGCATTACACCGCATACTTTCAACACACTATATTGCACATCACAACGCATACACTAACGCTAACGATGACATCACGTGAGTACTTAAACTACTCCCCTCGCTCGTCGTGATGCGACGCAAACGCAACGCAGACTCAAACGCAATTACTTATGCTATGACCTATTATATTATATATATATATATATATATATATAGATATAAATATATCAAAGTGTTAAAAATCGGTTGAAAACGCGCACTCACGGGCACGCGCAATTCAACTTATCGCACTGAAACACAACATAACACGATACTACTTATCTCGCTAAAACGCTTAATGTATCCACGATGTTTAACGCAACGCAACGCTTAACGAACAAACCAAAGTTGGAAATCCAACTCGCATAAACTCGGCCGATCGAATGGACATCCGTCCGAATGGCCATCCGACCGAAAGGCCATCCGACCACTACCCTACTCTCTCTCTCTCTCTCACCTATAAATACCACTCATTCACGTCCCTTTCACTGATTTTGACACTCTCATCCGACCACACGCACTCCATACGCTCTTAAGCACTTTTGATCGAGATTCAAGGCTTTTTTGTAAGCTTTTCTCCACAATTCTTGTACAATCATCATCACTGAACACTTCTACATCATCTTCTTCATCAAAATCACACACAAACACTTACTTCTTCTCTGAAATCACTGATTTGGCCCTCTTGAAGGTGTTCTTCACACACTTTGCTTATGCAACCTGTTGAGGAGCACCAACTCATCAAGATTTGTTCGGATCTAAGAGATTTCCACCATGGTTCAACTAAGTTTATAAGATTTCAAACACTTTTCAACTGATTACATCTTTTCTTTAACTTTTCTTCAACTTTCTATGCAAAATCGATGGAATCTGGACTCAACCTGACTTTAGACTCGTTCCTTAGTCTAGAGCCGCCTGAAAATGGATTTCCACCGGAGAGATGACCGATTTACGTGTTGAACATTATTTTAACGTATGTTAGGAAGTCTAGAAACTCACCTAAAAATCTAGGTTGTCGGATTTATATTGTTTGAGAGACATGAAATCTGTGACAAATTATGTGATGTATTTGTTTATTAGTATGGGATAATGAACTTGTTAAATATTTTCGCAATTTTGTTGTTATGGATTCTCTTGAGCAATCTGATTCGCCTAGTGCCGCGCCCCGATGATTCCGCCATCGGTTGGGGTGTGACAAAGGGTAACTACAAAAAAATGTATACTATCGCGGCACACTTTATCCGACATTTTCAAATACTCATCCCATGAGTCACTCACATTGTCGTACGCCATTTGTCGAATTGCCGACATGCATTTTTGTAGATGAGAAAAACCTGGCTTTCGACGTGCATCTTCCCTTTTGTCAGAAATACGTATAATTTCTTTTATATCACGAACAACCCGTAAGAATAACCGACGACTCATTTGAAAACGACGCCTAAAAATCTTGTCATCATAAAGTAGGTTTTTAGAAAAATAATTGTGTAGTAGTCGCGCATGAGCGGCCTTGCGATCTTGTTTCAATGGAGCACATCTTGTTAAAGGTTCGGACGTGTCCTCTTCATCATATAAAAGATCCACGCCCGCTCGAATCTCCACGATGATTGATTACATCTTCTACTGTTTCGGATATCCATTTAGAAGTGAGGTGTAGAAATTTGAAGTTTAGTAGTGATTTGTGTGAGAAATGGTATAGAGAATGGAGTGTATTAATAGAATATGTATAAGTTTTAAACAACAAATAAGAGGCATGTAAGTTTAACAAACAAGAAGTATTGCTAGGAAGCATGTAAGGTAGAATGCATAAGTTTTAAACAACAAATAAGAGGCAAAGTTCCTAAAACTATAGACTAGGGCAAAGCATTCCTACTTTTTCCTAATTCCCTATAGTTATGGCTCTGATACCAATCTATCACACCCCAACCGATGATGGAAACATCGGGATGAGACGAAATAATTGCAAGAGACATCATAACACTATGTGACAATGTAATTAAAATTCAAATTTCATAAATGGACTAAATGTCATACAAGATTCCAAGGATATACAACATTGTTCAACAAAACATAACATCAAAAGATAAACTAAATTTAGGTGTGTATCTAAGTCCACCTAATCTTTGTTCTTCATCGCATCATCATCAAACTATCAACCTGCAACATGTATTAAAATATATCAACAAAAAGTTGGCGAGCATACAAGTTTGTTTACATAGCATAATATAGACTAAAAGTTGCTCATATCCACATGAATCATAGTATGCGAGTTACTAGTATGCCTAGATTGTGTAACAATATGTTCAAACCCAAGTTTCCAACGCGTTTAATTTTGCCTATCCCATAGTATCGCGGGAGGTTAACATGTTTAACTTAACAATACCGCAAGTATCATGGGCGGTGCATTAATCCTATAGCGCTATAATTGTTAAGGTAGGCTAGCAAAGTTAATGAGCATATATCAACACAAATAGTTTACATGGCATACGAGATTAACAAGCATCACACATAGTTTCATGTTTCAATAATGGATAGAGTTCGTTTAAAAATAGTTTCAAAGTGAAGTGTAGTTTGTATAATATAAATGTTGCACCCAAAGTGATTAAAAGGAAAAAGGGATCGAGTATGCTCACGGTTTTGCAAGCTTTCCTACTTGAATCCCGCGAGTGGTGTTGGTTGTTTAGTTTGGAGCACCTTGTCCTTCTACACAAAGGAACATAGATGTATGAGTTTGGGGAAATAACGGAAGATTATAGATTTCGGAATTTAAATAACATAAACATAGCAATATGAAAAATAATCATCCATCACATATGATGTTTAGACGATAACTTACTAATTTAACAATGTCCACTTGTTCATCATCAAAGGTTCGGTTTGTTCGAATATTACATAAGTATTATATAGAGTATAGTACATCATATAAGTCAAGCATGAGGTAGAAGATCGAGTCTTCATTTAGGTACCTCTAAGTTTCATGGAAATCATGTAGGAGGTAGGAAGAGAAGTCTTCCATTTAGGCACCTCTAATTTTTCACCACTACACTTGATGTAAAAACATTCAAGGAGGGTCATGAACTTGAAAGTAATACAAGAATATAAACAACTAATCTATAATAAATCATCAAGCAATGTGTGGATTTTATGTAGGACAACCCAAGTAAATCCTCAATCACACATACATCAAGCTTTGAGCTTGAACATCACTTGTGGGTTGGAAAACTCTAAGCAAAACAGAATGTATATGAGGTTTAACCTCTGATTTTGAATGTCTCAACCTTGTTTTTAAGCCTAACTAACCATAGAAGTGGTTATAAGCCTAAGGACATAGGTTTGAGATGAGTTAGACTCAAGTTGAACAAGTTTAGTAAAGATTAGATGAAATCAGAAATGAACAGTGAACTTTGGAGCCTTTTTGGCAATGTTCCAGGGACTTATTTACTGTGAAAAAACCCATGGAATCGAAGCTAAGGTGAATCCAAGCATATAGGAAAAAGAATGAGGCAAAACGGATAAGAAACAAAGAAGTTATGCTCACTTTAGTGTAGAGGTAGCAATCTGCTCGAATCTGGAAACTCAGCTGCGTTTTTTATGTTTTGAGAGTGATTTGGATGAGTTTGCAAAGTGATTTAAGCTTGGGAATGGCTTGGTATTTATAGGGAATGATTAAGTTAGTTGATGGTTGTGTAATAAATGTTAAAACTTGTTTAAAAATCAAAATAACACAAAATTCGCGCTTAAAACGAGCTGAATCAAGCCTGTTTGCGCGCTGGGCTTGCTGGCGGGCCGAGTGTTTAAAGGTTTTTCAGTGCTGGACTTGTTCAATGTGAAGTCATAGCTCAGCTGGTTGTGTTGTGCGCGCCTTATCATTGAACCGGGTTGGCACGCAGTTTCGAATGCTGCCACCCCTTTTTGTTATTTTTAGCAATTTAATGAGTTTCCTTCTTACAAAAAGGCCCTTGTACTTTAGTTTCTTTAGGAAACATAAGAAAATAGTTTATACCTATAAATCAATTAAGTTAGTTAAATAATTAGCTAGATAAGTTAACTTGGTTTACTAACTAGGTTAGCTTGGTTTAACTTTAAGCTAACCTTAAAACCTAACGGGGCTAACTAGAGTGTTTTATTTATTTATTTATTTATATAAAAAACAAAACTTTTTTTTATCGTAATATTAATTAATTGAATTAATTAAATAAAATAGGATAGCTAAATAACGAATTTAAATTAGGATAAAAATCCTTAAACGATCATTCATTTCACGAAGCTTTCGAGTTTCGAGAATTAGGATCTGAATTTCATTATTAGTTTAACGAGTATCAAGTGTCGATAAATATAGAATCAAGAATCCTTGAATAATATTTCGTTCAAACAAGAAATTGATTAACAGTTGCACATAAGTCTAATATGAATACACAAAATAGCCTCGTTTTCTTTATGATCAATAGTCTCGAATTACAAATGGAACGAAAGTATATTACAAAGAGAGTACAAGTGTCTAAATATGGAAAGTACAACACGACTTGCTAAAATAAGAAAGTGCGAAAATGCGAAGCGTTACAAATAAAACATTTTAAATTTAGTTTGTTCCCGAGAGATTATTGTTATTGTTTTAGATTGCGAAGACACGTGCGAGATGTGTAAAAGTTTCAAACTGAATTAAGTATCAAGTATAAAACCACATGTAAATCGAGATAACATAAAAGATAGGCTCATAAAACATAGGATTGTTTCGGGTAGAGAAACGCTGACTAACCAAAGTAAATCGAGCCCCTTTCGAATTAAGGCAACGTGCTTTGGCGTACTTAGAGAAATACGTTCATCGATGTTAGGCCTATGATATTTGTCTTTTCGGTCACTACACGTCCTCAATCGATTGGGAAGACTCGAGACTTTGGCGAGACTGAAAATAAAAAAGTGGGACTAGTTATCAAGATGCGAGTTTCACCTCTAACTTGGTAACATCGTACCCTAATATCGTCGGTACTTATCAATAGATAAGACCTACTAGATTATGAAATGGAAATTCCCCTTCAAGGTTTGGAGGTCAGTCTTGACTTGAGGGTAAATCTCGTGCAAAAATACTGCACTGCTGAACGAAAGTCGTCATCAAAGGCGGGAATCACCCCTGTTTTGATGAGTCATTTCAATTTTGTTTCAAAAGTGTTTTCAAAGTATCCAAGTGTATATTGTGTTAGCCTTAGGAAAGGCGTGTAAGTTTAACAGGAAAAGTATTACTAGGAAGCATGTACGGTAAAATGCATAAGTTTTAAACACAGATAAGAGTCAGAGTTCCTAGAACTATAGACTAGGCAAAGCATTCCTACTTTTTCTAATTCCCTATAGTTATGGCTCTGATACTAATCTGTCACACCCCAACCGATGGCGGAAACATCGGGGAGCGGCACTAAGCGAATCAGATTGCTCAAGAGAATCCACAACACTAGTGGTTTCAATATAGGTTAATTCAATTTTCATAATATTTTCTAAAAAAGTCAACAAAATCATCCATAACCAAAATAAGTATCAAACGACATCATGATTTTGAATTGTTCAATTTCCCTGAATTAACTAAGATGAGTTTCTAAGCATCACCCTAGCTTGTTTCTTGAATCCCAACTAATATCAACCTGCAACATGTATTAAAATACTATCAACAAATTGTTGGCGAGCATACAAGTTTAAATACATAGCATAATAGTTTAAAAACTCATATCCATCATAAAAACATATAACAAGTTTCACCATGCTAGTTTACGCAGTCCAAGTGATAGCCCAAGTTTCCAATGCGTTAAATGCCTTTCCCAAAGACTAACGGGAGGTTAAATGTCTTATCCTAACAATACCCCAAAGACTAACGGGGAGGTGTATTACCCCTATAGCGCTACCATTGTTAAGGCGAAACTACACACAAGGATTAAACGTTCACATAGCATAAAAGTCTCAAGTATCAAGTTTCATGTTTAATGAGGATAGAGTATGTTTCAGATAAGTTTCAAGTGTCAAGTGTCTTGATATAGAATACATGTTGCATCCCAAAAGTGTTTAAAACAAAGAGGGATCGAGTATACTCACAGTGGGTGCTTAAAACCAAACACTGTTTGATTGGATCGAAGGGAGCGCTGGATCAGCCTGCGTGCAGGGAACAGAGCATAAGTCCTCTAAGAGCTAACCCGATTGGGAACAGAGTGTAAAATGACGTGAAAATCGAGTAACAGTGTCTGACTGACTACCTGGCGGATGGTCATCCGGACGGATGGCCATTCGAACGGATGGCCATTCGAACAGTGGGTGTTTGTGAACTTATAAGGTTTCAAAGTTTTGATCATAGTGTCCTGTAAAACAAACAACAAGTGTCATCATAGTCAGATCATCTGGACGAATGGTCATCCGATCGGATGGCCATTCAGACAGACGATCAGTGTGTGAAGTTTCGTGAAATTTTCTAAGTTTTGAGTTAACGGAGACGACGCAACGACGTGTCAAACAAATGAAACATACCAAACCCAGCTTGTTCGGCCGGCTGGGAACCACCCCTTTTCGGACCGTCAAGCTGTTTCTGATGATATTTCATGTTTGGACCGTAAATCGGCCGGTTTTCCGGTGGAATTCAGTCTTCAAGCCGATTTTCGACTAAGAACGAGTCGGAAGTCTGTTTGAGCCCGATTTCACCCATGTTTCGTATAAAAATTGAAGAAAAGTTCGAAAATCAGTTGTAAAACATGATGTTCATCAGATCCGAGCCGGAAACACATGAAGTTCCGTCAGATCTGATATATATGTGTGATAATCCTTTAGATTTTGCTTAAAAGTTGTGAAAAACACTTAGATCTGGGGTCGATCTTGATTAAATGATGCTCCACCACAGTTTGTACAACCTCTGTGTGGGAACCATCTTCAAGAGACCAAATCAGTTGGTTATCATGATAAAGTCGAAGTGTTCAAGTGATTTTGATGAAGAATATGGTTTAGAAGTGATAAATGATAAGAGTTGTACAAGAATCGGGGAAGAATACTTACGGGTTTGCCTTGAATCTTGCTAAAAGTGCCTGAGAGTGCGTGTGGTCGAATGGCAGAGAGTAAAGTGTGAAATGAAGGGTGAACAGCCCTATTTATAGGTGATGTTGACAACTAAGGCGGTGTAGAGTGCAAGGGATCGGATGGTAGCCCGGTCGAATGGCCATCCGATCGGATGTCCATTCGGACAGCCAATTCCCGTTTGCTAGTTTTCCGACTTTGGTTCGTTTTGCGAGTTAGATTAAACATTGCGTTGCGTATTATTGTGAGTAACCATTACATGGCATTATTATATAGTTAACATAAAAGTTTTCGTGCTTCAAGTCTGTGTTTAAGCTAGTTTATTCAATAACTATCAAGTTTCTCGTTCAATGAGTACCAAGTTTCTCGTTCAACCAAGTATCAAAAGTTCTCATTCAATAAGTATCAAGAGTCAAGAATCAAGTTTCTCGTTTCACAAGTGTCAGGAGTCAAGAATCATAACATAGAATCAAGAATCATATTAAAGAGTTAAGAATCACATCGTTCATATGCATATATAGTATCACAAGAGTCGAGCGTCACAAGAGTCAAGAATCATATTGTTCACGCATAAAAGTATCACGAAAGTATCACATAAAGCAAAGCTTAACATAGTTTAACACGAATAAGATTCCAAATAGTTCCATTAAGCACCACAAGGTCGAGACTTGCCGAAATATATAAGTTTCGAAACGTAGGGCGTTACAACGGGCCCTATAATATAAAGTCAATAACTCAATTTTGTAAATAAAAAATAAATATATTTGAATTAGTTCATATTTATATACTAGAAAACATAACAAAGAATATAGTCGTAGCATGCCTAAAACATGTTTGTTTCACTAGTTTTGTATCATAAATGGTAAAAAAGACCCTTTCGAATATTGATTTGTTAAACTTAATTTAAATAATTAACAAAAAAAAGTAAATTAAGTTTTAGAACAAAAAAAAAGGAAAAACGTTAAATTGAAATAATGAAAAAAAGAAGGATCAAACCTTATTCCATGGTATTTACATGAGGTTCTTCTTTCTTATTATTAAGAAAGTCCCCGAGAGGGCTTAGTTGATCCATGATTTAGGTTTCATCTTTCGTTTCCTTTTCGTTTGTTTCGAGAAATATATCGATCAATTCCAATTCTTTCTTTTTCTCTTGATTCATTTCCGATCGAGATGTATAGATCCTCTTCATGGATTAACGAAAATGTGCAAAAGCTCTATTTGCCTCTGCCATTCTATGAGTCGCTTCCCTTTGCGTATGGCAACAAAACAGCAATAAAGTAGGAAAATAAAGTTAGGAAAAAAAAACAAAAGGATAGAAAGGGAGTAAGAAGGCAAAGCTTCCTTTAATTAAAGATTAAGAATCGAACTTGAGGCCATTTGATCCAACCAAATACGTTTCACGGGAATAATACACATCAGATCATTCATCTTTTTAATAAACAAGTTTGAAATAAAAAACCTATATATGCAATTATATATATACTATATTTTTATAAAAACTTTCGGGCTCCGGAGGGGTTTGGGCCTTGAACCGTCGCCCACCCTGCACACCCTCCGGGCCGACCCTGACATAACTTTAGATTTGAAAATCTGATGCCACAAATTAAGACTTACATTTCATAATTTCATTTTTCTCACATCGCTGTCACACGATGACCCATTTAAACCCCAACATGTTTGCTACACCTTGAGGTGTATAAACTATCGATTTTGTAAAAGTCTGTTTTATGAGATAATTCATTGTTTGCTTGAATTGTATATTTCCACTTTGGACAATCATTTTTTTAGTTGCATCATTGGGGCAAATTTTTGGTTCATAATCCTCATGATTTTTCATAGCTAACTTGCAAGAAAACAGTGGCGGACCAAAAAATTATTTACTGGGGGTGTGAATGTGGGTCTTAACCAATATTTCAAGAGGTGTGATCAGGATTTTTGCCTATAAAATACACTATTTTTTTCAAGGGGTGCGGGTGCGCCCACCCAGCCTATAACCTAGGTCCGCCCCGACAAGCAAAAGTATCATTTGCGTCGATTTCAATTAGGTATTAAATTATATCCTAGGTATGATATAATTTATGGAGTTTTCGTGTGATCAAGGTCCTTCTGGGATCTTATATTTGTGCTTTGAGATGGATCAGTTGAAACATATACCACACAAACATATTTTTTAAATGGAAGCTGGGGTTGTTCACGAGCCGAGCCAAGCCGAGCGGACATTTGCTTGTTTACAACTCAAGCCAAGCCGATCGACTCGTTTACAACCGAGCCAAAAATCGAACGAACATTTTCCAAGCGAGCGGCAAGCGATGTGGACATCCCTACTATTTAGGGTGTCATCCGGTTCAAATTTGTAGAAAGAGAAAGTGACAATGTTGGGTCTCAAGTTTTTAGGCCTTAAAAGGCAGACGCATTTCATAATAATACCTTTTCATGAATGTCAATGTTGTAGCCGATGATGAGGCTAAGGATGAGACCAATGAGACGATGAGCAACTGTAGAGAACGATGACAGTAAGAACAGGAGACGATCGGCCTAAAATGAAAATGGGAGACAATGAGGCAATGAGTAGAGTTTCAGGTCAAAGATTGTCGCTTAGCGACTTAGGCTTTTACTTTGGATTTAGTGTTTATTTTTTTTATTATGTTAATTGGGTTAGTGTGTATAAATATAATTAGGTTTGCCGTTTATGGCGTTCGCTGAATGAATTAGTGAACCAGGTGAGTAGTTGAGTCAAATTTTCAAAATTTACATGTTTTTTTTTTCTAAAATCTCATTTACCAACTCATTTAAGACTTTAGATTTTAGATCAAACTAAAAAATGTAGTTATATATTTTGTTTTAAATTAGCTACATGTATATTTTAAATTATTTATAATGTAATCCATTTTTAAAATCTCATTTGCTAACTCATTGAATACGTTAAACTACAGGTTCATTCAGTCTAATGAAAAAGGATAGGCCGTACATTTTACTCACATGAATCAGGATAGAGGATGTGGAATGCTTAGGTGTCACTGCTGAAGATTGAGGAATATCGCAAATCTACGGTGCAAGCGGTATCCCTATACCGCTAGATATTTGAAACAATGGACCCGGAGATGATGCGGGGATAAAAGTTGATGTCTAGGTATGGGGTGGCAAATAACACTACGCCGCTACTGTTGAATGACACATACTCGGCCCAGTACCTATCGGGTATTAGATATACCCGTCTCAAATGCTTTGGGTTTTAAATGGATGTACCTAGTGGCACAGTTGGTGTGTAGATAGACACCCCAAAAGTGTTTTTTTTTTTTGTCCTATATGCACACCCAGCGGTGTCGAACTGTGGCCAAAGCGCGACGTTTTGGTCCGGTCAACCAGACAAAGACTGACGGGTCTGTTGACCGGACCAAAACGCCGAACTTTCGCCGCATTAGACACCCGTCAGTCTTTGTCTGGTTGACCGGATCAAAACGCCGCGCTTTGCCCCAACTCGACACTGCAGGGTGTACATATAAGACAAAAAAAACACTTTTTGAGGTGTCTATCTACACACCAAGTGTAGTTTGAGTCTTTTAAATATGCCCGTCAAGCTTATGAATGATGCAGGGAGCGTGAAGCCTCACAAGTATAACGCTTGCCCTCGTAAATATTAAGCATGAATTCAGATTTGAATTTTCTTCAATTTAAGAGCTTTTAATGATTTTCTTTAAAAATAAAAAGGCAGCTACACTGAAGATATATTGTACAAAAATTGCTACCCATTTTCGAAAGAGAAAAAAAGTAAATTACTTCTCTTACTAACGTCGATATTCCGTCCAACGTCTAAAGAAAGCAAGTTCCCGATGAAGTAACCCCAACATAACTTTGCTTCAAATGCCGTTATGTCGAACAAGTTCCGTTACCGTCAAAATACATAAATCCGGCCAACGTTTCACCTCTCCACAAACATTCCGTCATCTTCATTAACATTGTCATTATCATCTCCGTCACCGTAAGCGTCACCGTCATCAACCAACCTCTCAACTTGTGTACACTCCATCTTATGACGGATTTTCCAGTCAAGCGCTTGACACGCACGAGAACAATAGTTCACATTCCCACAAACCGAACATCTTCGGAACTCATGTTGTCTCGTCTCCGGCCGCCCACACCCAGCGTGTGAGCATAACCGGAGACCAGAACCAAGTTCCTTATCCGAAAACCATTCGGAAAGGAACCGGTTCGCCGGATGAGGTTCCTGAGCGGGTACGTTACATCCAAAATCACTAAGCAACGGACACCCCAGTCCCACAACGTTTCCATGACGTAAGTTAGGTAACGTGTTCCACGTCATCCAGTTACCCGAAACCAACGCCGACGGGGTTGTTGAGAGCACGGATGAAAGTTCACGAGCGTTCGCTTGAACTAAAAAACGGCGTCCTTCAGCGATGTTCTGACGGACGCCATAACCGTCTTGGAGGCAATGACCGAGTTCTCTAAGAGCGTCAATGTGACCGAGAAACGCTGCACGCGCACACAGAGCCACACCCGCGCGTAAGTCTTTGTCGTTCTTTGATCCTCCACTACCGTTGAACTGAATCACCGCTAGCGAGTACAACGCTGGAGCGTGTGAATTAATCGCAGCTTTCGCCATTAGCGATGCTCCACTTCCTCGATTTTGCAAGCAGTAAAATCGAATCTGCGTCAACAAAAATAGTTTTGTTATAACCACTCCATAATATAATATAACGTACCAGATTTGGCTAAAAAACGGTTTATCCGGGTTTATCGGACGGTTCAACCGGACGTACCAGACAGTTTAACCGGTTTTATCGGATGGTTCAACCGGTACAAACGGCCGGTTTGAACCGGTTTTTAAAACATTGTATGATACCATGGTGTTACGCCCTTTAAATCACACTTATCAAATTCTAGAACTTTCCGGGACAATCTAGCGGCATAATATTTATTGTCAAATCGATTTATAAATTATGTACTAACCATGCCAAGTGTGTAGCAAGCTTCAACATTTCCGGCATCCGAACACCGTTTCAAAAACCGGTGAGCGGATTCCGACCAGTTCTTCGATTTAACCACAAAAGTTTTCGGAGACACTTTAGACAACACGAGTGAGTTCACACCCAACGCGTTTAGCCTCTTGCATCTACATAACAAACAAAAACAGAAATTAGATACAAAATTAACAACTTTTGTGATTTTTTTTTTATTATTCTTCTAATCCTTACGTTGATAACACGCTGATGAAATCTGCAGTACAGCTGGCGGTTGAGCCAAGTTTAGAGAGGATAAACAAAACGATGTCGTCTGGAAGGGTGTCTAAATAGTCACACTGGCCGGAAACAGTCGCCGCCGGTGTCCCCGCCGACGACTTTACTCTTTTCCGGCACCTGTTTTCACCAGAGAAGTTACAGTATGTTTTTCTCTTGTCACAACACATATTGTTTACTTTTGGATAAGAAAGCCTTCTGGTTTTCATTTCCTTTGATCTTTAGAACCACATATAGATACAGAAATGTGTGTGTATAATTGGGATGACTTTTGTGTGTGGAGAAAAACTGAGGGCTTATATATATAGAGATAGTAGAGAGAGAGTAAGAGACAGGATGAAACACAATAAAAATGACACCATTGAATATTAAATTAAACATTTGAGGAATAAAATATAAAATTGTCCTAAAAAGGCGACTTAACTACCATACTGCCATCCGTTTCTACCGTGGTTTGTCCTTATCTGATTTGTAAGAAGAATGTGAAGACTAAAAAGCAAAAACGTGGTCAAACGGCGTTGACCAGATCCTGCCGTCCGTCCGTTTCACGCTTTGTCTAACTTGTACGTACAAGTCTACTCCATGTTTTAGTTTTTAATAGCGCTGACAATAGATATCTGTACACGATTAGACATGTTTATTGAAAAAGTACACAACGTGATTTTTTTACTTTTTAAAAATAAATATAATTTGTTCTTCTTGTTACATAAAACGTAAAACTGTGTTATAAACATGAGATATAAAGTAGTTAAATGAGTTGTATTCAAGTTTAATACTCGTGTTACACGTGTCGTTAGAGACCTATTAAACCCGATAAGAAATGATTTGCCAGTCCTAGTTTTTAAACTATAAAAACCCGTTAACTTAAGGTAATAAACTGCTAATCTCAGTGACGGAGCTTGAACGGAATTTGGTAAGGGCTGGACTTTTAAAAATCTAATATTACACACACAAAAATAATTTTTCAGTAAAACTAACATTACGCGCGATACCATGATGTTTATGTTTAATTAACATGTAATACTCAAGTGGTTATGGTAGCATATCAGTAAAAATTCATACCTGATGTCTGTTTTAAAGAAGAATCAGGTAATTACCAAGTAAAAGTTGATTATATGTTTTGATGGTTTTCATGAGTTTTTTTTTAATCCAGATAGTATTTACTCTACAGAAAAATATGATATATTTAAATATCATCTTATCTAAATTCCAATCTTACATATAAGATCAATTATGTCATAATTAATCGATTGTTATGGTAAGAAAGTTAAACCAAGAATATTAGACACATTTTTGGCAATGCTATAATGTCATCTTCAATGTGTTAAAATGTCTTAGGAAACATGTCCAAAACTTAAGATTGAAGTGTTTTCTAAATGATTACCGTTTTCTTGTTAGTTTTGATGAGCATTGTTTATGCTTGTACTCCGCAATCACACCTTTTATATTTATTTTAGGAATTTATATTTTTGTAATGTAAAGTTTAAAACTTCATGAAGTAGATTTGATTAGGCTACATGGAATGATAAGTATGAATTTTTTTTACATCTTAATGCAAACAATATAAATGTCATGGTGCAAACGTTAATATATTTGGCTTTAGTACAATATAACAGTCAGTTGAAGCTTGTGCCATTCATCACCTTTTGGTGATGATTTAAACTTAACAAATTGAGTAGGTTCAAAAGATAGGAAAACTCATTTATGGATCAATGATAAACCTTTAGGGATCAAAAATCGAATGCACAACGATTAGAGACCGACATAAGATGTTCTTACCGACCGAAAAAAACATTTTTGGGATTAAAAAGAATGCCCAATATAACGGTTTTTCAGCCTATGTGACTTTACTGTCCACATTTTTATGATTACATTGGATGCATTTACAAGTCACCCCTTAGGACGGGGAGAACAAAAAACTTTGTGTGTGTGAACACATTTTGTCTGTAGGTAAACGGTTAATAAAATATATGCACAAATTAGTTAAATGATTTTTATATACATAACATACACATATGTATGTAAGGCTGTAAGAGTAGACGGTGTCGAGTGGTGCCACCAGCCTTATCGGACCGTTCGCGCCCCAAACACCATCTCCCTAAGCGCCATAGGGGGCATTATCGTGTCTTTCGTTGTCCAAATCGCGGGCGCCAGCGGGTGATTTATTTGAAAACTTAACATTTGACCGTTGAACGGTCATACGTATTAAACAAAATTTCCATTAAATTCATCACTCTCCTCTATATAAATCCGCAATCTTTACCATTTTTTATCACTACTCTCTAAACTTCATACCACAAAATCAATCATCTCTTTCATATTTTGAACCATTTTATGGCAAATTAATGGACAGACGAAGAGGACATCGCTTTAGCTACGAGTTGGGTGCATTTTGTGGAGCAAGGTCACCATCCAGACTCTGTTTCTAATTGGAATGCGATTTTGAAACGCTTTCGTCAACAAGTGAATACACCCACTCGTAATTTGAATCACATTACTGGAGGGTTTATTATGATGCGGACAAACTGTGAGCACTTTGAGAAGCTTTTTATCAAGGCCATGAACCACGAAGAGGGCATAACTGAAGATTAAACGATTGAGGCGGCCTGTGCCGAGTACCAACTACATCATAACAGAAGTTTCTGTCATATTCGGCTTGAGAAATTTGCTTGTCCATTTTAATAATTTTAAGCCGTCTATTTTAGTTAATTTTTTAGGTATTGTTTTTAATTAAGTTGGGTTGTAATCTTTTTTTATTCTAGTTTAATGAAAGTTTTATGTTTTATATTGTTTTGATACTTATCTTTTATATAAAGTTTATTAATTGAAAATAAATTTAAATAAAAAAGTATTGATTAATGATGTCAGGGGCTTTATAAAAAAGTATGGATCCCCTATCTAGTTGGCACTGATGTTGCGCTTACGTGTCGTGATAAAGTCCCTAAAGTCTTTATTCGACACCACCCAACCTAAGGTGTGGTTTTCAATCATCTCATCTTAACATAAGCTTCACATCACCTCCCCATCCTCTGTCCCCTTCAAGCCTCTAGGGGTATGCTGCCTTCCTCTTCCCCAACCACCCATCAGCACCCAATCAAGAGACATAGAGAGAATAGAAGAAAGAGAATGAAGTCGGGGAGGCCAGGGCA
This sequence comes from Helianthus tuberosus, assembly GCA_030545235.1. Classification (NCBI taxonomy): domain Eukaryota; kingdom Viridiplantae; phylum Streptophyta; class Magnoliopsida; order Asterales; family Asteraceae; genus Helianthus; species Helianthus tuberosus. Next base: position 143,256,913 of record CM060444.1, on the reverse strand, counting down.
ACTCTACGGTTATACCGTATTGTAACACCTCGTAAAATCACGACCAATATAATAAAGACACGTGTCATGGACTTTAAACGTGTAAAGAATTATTTCTGAGGGACTGAAGTTGTCAAACAATGTAAACATGTGAATAAAGGGATCCAAAGTGTCAACATGCCATTCTTGTGCCTCTGATTGACCTCACATGACATTCGTATTCTTTAAAGAATAATTTATCGAACTTGAAAAGTCGTTTGTGCTCGAAATAAGGATCTTGTGAAACATAGGGGTTAAAAGTGTCAACATGCTGAAAGTAACCTCTGAATGACCTTTTAACGATCCAAAAAACATTGTGATAATTTATTTTGGTCCCAGGAATAACGGATATTAAATTCGTGGAGTTTCGACGCACATAAATAAGCAAAATGTTAATTACAAGAAATAAGGGTTAAATGCGATAATATTGCGTTTCAAGACCGTTCGGGTGACCTCGTGACTAACCAAAAGCTTATTGGTAAATGTTTAAAGATTCAAGACCCTTAAAAGTCAAGTTTGAGGGTTAAAAGTGCAATAAACGAAAGTTAAAACTAGTTTAGAGGGACCAGGGACTGATATTGCAATTTCTGAAACTTGGTGACCGAATCAGACCCTCAGGCTGGCCGCGTAGACCTCGGCCAAACCTTACGCGGGCTGCGTAAAACGCCCAGATGCAGAAAAAATTGGACAGTTGCCTGTACAGCAGGTTGCACCGCCTTTGCATGGTGGTTTTCGAATTCAGGGACTGAACCAATGGTTTTACATGCATATGGGACACCTGGGATGATCAGGAATCACTTGTAGATTTTGTTGGATTGATCTTGTGAGTTTAAATTTCCTATATAAGAGTTCTTGTTTGATAGTTCAAGTGCTCACTTTCAAAAATCATTCTAAACACAATCTCTGGAGCTCTCTGGACTTCAAGCTAGTTTTCTCAAGCTCCTAATTCGTGCTAAGAGCCTTTGTAAGCATTCTTAGCCTTCCTAGATCATGTTTTATTAGTCTAATGACCAAAAGTCAAAGCCGTTGTAATTAAGCTTTGACTTAGTGATTAATCACTAATGGTCCAGTCATTTTTCGAATTGAAAGTGGCTATGAGTTGGTAATTATGTGGGTAATAAACCCTTAAAATGGCACCCTCTGATTTCCACTCTAACTTGGTCAATTGTCGGGTCAAACTTAATTATAAAAAGTCAACATAAAACTATTTTTGCAAATAAACTCATAACTAACAATGTAGAAGTTATGAAACCTGTTTTAACACTTAAATAAGTTGGTAAATAATGTAAGAACATGTCTAAGCATGTTCAACCTGACAATTTTGAGTTTAGGCTCGGTTCGGAACCGAAAGTCGCAAAAGTAGAATTTTGCTTTGACTTTCAGTTCTGACCCGATTTAGCTTAGTTTAGATATGCTTTAAAGTTCCATTAGGACCAGGTTATAGGTTAGTATAACCCTCTGAGGTTATACAACTTGGTTCCTAATTAATCCGATTCATTTGCATGTTTCCGTTAATTGCTTAAATGTTGACCATTTTGCCCTTTTGATATTAAAACGAGATTATTGAAAATGTGAGAGGACAAAAACCTTTATTACTGATTTATAAACATGTCCTAAAAATTTGACATCAGTTTGAGGTCTAAATTAGGAGTTATGCTCAATATCGTAATTTGAAAGCTTTTTATTAATTAAACGGTATTATTAGCATAAAGCCTATTTAAACCCGGATTTTTAGGGCTGTAAACGAACCGAACGTTCAGCGAACAGTTCGTGAACCGTTCGGCGGGAAGTTCGTTTATGTCCGTTCGATTAGCTTAACGAACGAACACGAACAAAAAATTTCGTTCGGTTAGCTTAGCGAACGAACATGAACACAGGTCTCGTTCGTTCGACTACGTTCGTGAACGTTCGGTAATATGTTCATTTACGTTCGTTCGTGTCCGTTTAATTATATCAAAAAATTAATAAATAATAAACCTTTTATCTAAACATATTGAAAACTTGAAACCCTATTTTTTTCTAAGTTAGTTAAAATTTGGACATTCCAAGAAATTTTTGGGGATAATTATGTCTAAATTATTTAAACTTGATTCATCGTTTGGTGGTCTAGTAGACTTCTTGTGTTTTGATTTATCATTTGATGGTTGTATTTAACTACTTATATCCAATGTTTAAGAATAACAATGTTTTTATTTTTTTTATTTTCAAGTTAAATGTTCGTTTGCGTTTGTTTTTATTTGCTTGCGTTCGTTTGTGGTCGAGACCAGTGTTCACGAACTGTTCGTGAACAATTGAATTTCCTTAACGAACGAACACGAACATAAACTTATGTTCGGTATGTGTTCGTGAACAGTTCATGAACATGTTAATTTTCTTAACGAACGAACACGAACATGGCCTTGTTCATGTTCGTTCGGTTCGTTTACAGCCCTACGGATTTTGACACCAAACCTTTTACCTACTGATATAATATAATATTTTGGGATTTTTAAAGATTTTTATTTATTTTTAAACTGATCATGGCATAGGGTTCTTGCTTTGATTCGGTAATTGTCGGTTATACCCTTTTTACTAATTGTTAAATAAATTATTTTAAGCCTTCTGGACTGATAAAAATATCAGCTTTCCTTATACAACCTGAAAATCGCCTAAAACCGACTTTTTACGCGTTATAAACGCATAGTATGGGTTAAAACTATTTTTGGCATATAAGATTTATTACCTACTGATGTTTTAAGTAAATTTCTATACTTTAACAGTAAGAAAAAGTTTTGAAATCAGATTTCCAAATTTGACCTTTAAAGCTTATGTGAAATGACCAAAATGCCCCTACGACGCATAGTTTGGCTATAAATGATAAATTTCACATATATGCAATACCCTACTGATATGACTTACAAAAATAAATATTTTTACTGATCATTTTAGACCAAAACATCAGATTAATATTTAATCTTTTTTATAACCTTTAAAACAACCAAAATACCCCTACGGGGCATAAATTGATTTTAAATTCGTTTGGGCATAATGGAAGGTATCCTACTGATATCACAACATATTTAAGGCATATTAACTTATGAAACCTGTACATGACTCATTTGGTTACCCGTCATGCATTTTTCACGTTCGGTACGGTTTATGTGACTAGTTTGCATACAATGACCGAAACGGGTCAAACCTTATCATTTTTAGCTCAAAATCCATAATGTGTTTAGTTTACCCATATTATACAAGTCTCCATACTTATCGGGTCTAAATCACATTCTAATCCGGTCTACGCTTAATCTTGCGTTTTGAACCGTATATCTTTCTTTAAAACTAACTGGTCTAAGTTTAAACTTAAGTAAGACCCGTTAGGAATCTAATAGGTTATTAAAACCTTCATTCCAGATTTAGGAGCCCAGTAAAAGATATTTGCACTTGCTGATTGTATACGGCTGAGATAAATTTGAATATTCTGCTCAGGTAAATACTTTTAACTTATTTTCCCTTATACGGGCTTGGGGTACGGTATATAAAATACCGCTTGGTCGGGTATTAAATTTTTAATCATATGAAGGTTAATTCATTGAGATAACTCGTTTAATCTGTTTTGTTTGTTAAAGCCTTTGGGGGGTTAATGACCATGTCCTGGATATCCTCGGCTCATTCATTGAAATGACCACGACTTAAGCACAGGGTGTAGGCATACACCTGACGGTGCATATGTAAAATGATATACCTGCCTGTTCGAGAATAACTCGCCGTAGGTTATATTATGTGGTGAATCTATTAATCTTTAACCCGGTATTCAACCCGGGCTACTGAATGTATAATAAACATATTATTCTTTTAAAAGATTATTTTTAAATAATTATCCCAAGTTATAAAAGATTATTTGTGCCTTGTGCATTTAAATCAATTTTCTTAACAACTTTTCAAAAAGTGTCGGTTAATTGTATTTACCAGTGTAAACTGACGTATTTCCCAAAAGGTTAAGTGCAGATACTATACGAAATAGGCTGGCTACTCCTGAGTGAATAAATAAAGAAGTCTTACAAGCTTTGTCACTTAAAAATCTGTTGAACAATATTTCCTATGTTTTGATCCGCCTGTGGATCCTTTTACTTTCCGTTTGTAACAATCTTGATACTTTCATTCGGTTTGTAATATTTTTACTTTAGACTTCCGCTGTGCATTATGTGACAACTGTCAAAAAACCAGGTATCTGTACAATTTAATTAATCTTGATCAGCGCCTAATGACTGTGCTGAATTACAATTAATTGCTTTCTGATTACTGCATCATACTTACATGTGCATCACATATTACATAATGTCACATCATTATTACATGCAAGCCATATTGACATACATGATGCACAAAGCACAGTTAGCACAGTTAGCGGATAACTCAGAAAATGCTGACAAGGTTCAGTACAGAGACATACATTGTTTTGGAACCCAGTATGAGCCAGAGACTAAGTACTACACTAGTATGGTGTGTAGGGAAATAAGGATCACAAAACTACTTCACTAGGTGTTAGTTTAAGTGCCAGAAAGTGCCTAAAACCCACTTAAAGTGCTGAATTAAGCTTTTTCAGCAAAATTCAGCATTTTAACAAGCTAGTTTCATGCAAAAATATGACTAAATGGTCCTGAATACTTTCCTAAGTGTCGGGAATTAAAAGTGTCACAAAAGGGTACTTAAAGACCACAAAACGGAATAGTTTAACACTTTAACGAACCGGTATCTAACCGAACAACCGGACACTACCCGGAACACCAAAATTATACTAGAAGCATTGTTTTAGTGTTTCCAAGCTAGTTATGATCCCCGAACACCCTAACACGCTATATAACACATCATACACTTAGAAACTAAACTTTACACTTAACTTTCAACTAAATAATCTAACTTACCATTTAAACCCAACTATACCCCCCATATAAGTGGACGGTCACCATGTGGCCCCCACCCCAAATCTTCCTATGATCTTACATGGATTTGCTAGAGATTATGCATGGTACTTAAGAGACATGATAACCATTGGAAAAAAGCTCTAATTTGTGTATAAGTATAACATGAAGGATCCATAAGCTCTCATCTCCCACACATTTAACACACCACAACTCTCTCCCTCCCCTCCCTCTTCTCTCGGCCGAGAACAACAACAATACCACCACCATCATTCATCTAAGTTCATCTAATATCAAGTGTACACAAGGTGTAAGGAACCATATAAGAAGGTTTGGTGGTCTTGGAGATTGAAGGACCTCATCCAATTGCTTTTATCCAACACTTTTGTCATCTGCAACTTCTAGTGTTCTTCCCTAGCCTTGTGCTAGTAGTAAGGCCCTCATAAACCTTTGTTACTTCATATTTTGATGAATAAAAGATGTTGTACATTGTTAATCTTGATGAACATTAAAAGACATAATAATGAATCTCTAACATAAGCTTATAAGCATATGAATACTTGTTGATTTGTGTTGATTTGCTTCTTGATGAATGATGATTTGTGTTAGTGATGTTAGACATCATAAGAAACCTACTAGATTGTGATTAAACACATGATCTAGTAAGTTAAGGTGGTGATCTTATGAAAGACCAAGATCATCATGCTTTATGTTTTCATGAACTTGAAATATGGAAATGATTTTATGAATAATGAAGCGCATAACATGTTTACTAGACATAAAGGTGGATGATTACAAAAATAGTTTTTCCAAAGAAACCAAGTTAAATAACAAGATTTACATGAACATCGTTTTTAAAGAAACTAACCATGTTTCTAGTGGTGAAACAAGTATAAGAATACATTGTTTACAAGAAAAATTCAAGAGAATGATTTTTGGAAAAATCATCTAGTAAGTTGTAAACACCTAAATCCTTTAAGAATGGGATTTTTTAAAGAAATAAACACACTTAAAAGGGTAACTAAACCTACTAAACACACTACCAAGTTACTACGAGATTTTATGAAAGTTCAAGTTCATGATTATTATGTAGAAGCATTGTTTTGGCACTTGGTAAGTGTAGGTTGATTGTTGATTGTTTGTGATGGTTTTAAAAAGAAAATGATATGCTTTGATAGCATGGACACCTCCATTTTTAGGGGAAACTATGGCAAAATTTTCTAAAAATATAAACGCTTAAAAAATATTGTCAAATCAATATTTACAAGTGTGTTTTAACTATGATTTTCAACATAAACCTTGCCATAATTTTTATTACAAGAATACAAATATTGGAGGTTGATTTTATAAATAAAAATGGATAAATATGTATTTAGAATATATATTTACATTAAAGACACATTGTGTGTGATTATTTGTATACGTTGTGAAATAATTATATTATTTTAGGGTAAAATAATATAACTTAACAAATACCAAGAATTTACAATCCAAAATAATACCAAAAATCACAACGAATAAATATATAAGTTATACACATAATATTGTGGAACCGAACGATAGAACGTAACTTATAAAATATTCCGAAAAATACCGTTATAAATACATTGTTGGTAAATATTATTTTGGATACAAAAGAAGCGAAAGTATGATCTTTATTATTATTACAAAGTATATCATATTTTCGACAAGGAGAAAATATATTATTTTTGGGAAGTAAAAATATATTTTCTTGAATATTTAGAAGATGTATGATTTTTGAGAAAAATATATATTTTCTGGGAATACATTATTTTTGGACAAAATAAGTTTATTATATATTTTCTAAAGTGAGACTTGAAAATATACTAATTTGAAACTATAAATACAAGAATACGAAAATACATGTATGAGTTACCCCCATCCTTGGGAAGGAAATACGAAAATAAATACTTGAGAAGTATTGTTACAAAAATATTGTTTAACAATTATTCCAAAATTAAATATAATTTAAAGTTAAAATAATTATTATTTTAAGAAGTAATTATAACTTGGAATAACATTGAAGACATGGAAGAAATGTAACTCAGAAACGTTAATTATAAGGCATGGCACTTCCCGTTTGTCTAATAGACCCTAGTACATTGTAGGTAGTCGTGTTTGCTGACGAGATTTGAGTTGCGAGTACCGAAGACGCAATACTGTGAGTTCATGTCCCCCTTTTCTTTAAACTGTTTTGTTTATTTACTTCGGGGGTGAAATACATGTTACAAAAGGATTACTTACAAATACAATTGGTATGGTTAGCCTAGGAAAGAACCATAGATCATGTGAATGGGTAGGCGGATACTTGAGACCATTAATCCTCGTATAAGGACCGAGGGGCATGAGTGATAGATCTATTTGGGTGTAGCGAGCCCACACCCGTGAGGACCAGGGTGGCCCATAGGGTGACTATGTCTTCCAGCCGGAAGCCAGGTACAACTTTGCTAGGTTTGAGTCTTCCTACACTGTCACACATATCAGTGGCCTTGCAAACCATTGGTGATTTTTTCCTTGTTTGCTTTCATACCGGGATTTACATACACTGTTTACAAAGGTTTTATACATACATATACAAAACACATGAACTCGCTCAACTTTTGTTGATGTTTTCAAATTACATGTATTTCAGGAAACTAAGTGGATCTGGCAGGTGTATGCATGTGTTTCAAGCTGCGTTATAAATAAAAGATGTCATCCGAGGTCGTAGGGTTTAGGAGATGTATCTTATTCCTGGACGAGATACATGTTTCTAAACTCGGGCTTGTTTAAGGTCTTTTGTTGAGTCTTCGTGAACTCATTTAAACATGTTGTGGTTGTAACTTAAATTTGGTGTTGATATTTCAAACAAGTATGTTGTGGTAATTTCAAACTTAATTTTTATGGATGAATATCTTATGGTTTTATCATATAGCATTGTTATGATTGAATGCTATGGTATTAAGAAGTCACACCAATAACCAAGCTTCCGCAAAAGTCAGGGTGTGACAGCTTGGTATCAGAGCTTCGATCGTAGCGAACTAGGATTCTTTCTCGAGTCTAGGCTACGATCATTAGGGCTCTCATGAAAATGTTTTCATAACATATTTTCATTGCATACACCAAACGCCCAGATCCAGGAAACAAACATTTTTACAAATAAAAGACATGAAATACATTTCAAGGAATTCATTTATATTGCAGTCTGAGAGGCTGGGTGGTGCAGTCTGAGAGACTGGGTAATTCAGTCTGAGAGACTGGGGAGTTAGTCTGAGAGACTAGCTGGGGCAGTCTGAGAGACTGGGTAGTTCAGTTTGAGAAACTGGGCGGTCTAGTCTGAGAGACTAGGTAGTTCAGTCTGAGAGGCTGGGTGGGATAGTCTGGGAAGACTAGGATGCATACACGCTTACATTGTTATTACTTACATGCTTATTTGGTGATTGTTGATATATGTCCATATGTTGTGATTGTTTTGTCACAGACACCATGTCATCCTCAGAGAGTGGAGTATTTGATACAGTTGACCCTATGGCCATTGTGTCGGACGATGAGATGGCCATAGACCCTGAGGTTTTCACCTCTGACACCACGAGTGACGATGATGATGATTTCCAGCCGTTTGCTTTACCAGATTTTGGCGACGATATACCGCTAGTTGATGGTTTCCCTGTCGAGGATTTACTTCTTGTTCCGATCCCCGATCCTTTACCTCTTGCTGCATTTCCTCTCGAGGATCTGCCTTTTGATGCCATGTCTGACGATGACATCGATCTTTTTATTGAGGGCCTCCCAGAGGGTGACCAGGGTGACGGAGCTCCAGTCGATGATGTCATTGCTATTCTGCCTATTGAGATTCCTGTCGTTGAGATTTCGTCTGATCATTCTGGTCCTGATTCATTCGAGTCTGTGTCATCTACTACTTTGCACGCACTGGGATTGCAGCGTTATCCCACCGATTCTGATTCTGACACAGCTATGTCTGCTGCACCTGTTCCCCCACAGGACTTTGAGTTTGATGATGAGTTTGATCCTGACATTGATCCTGAGCATGAGATTGACTTTATTCCCAATGATCAGCTTTTTGATGTACCCGCTGATCTTGAGTTAGCACCAGCCGACCCTGAGCCTATGATTGCACCCGAGCCAATACTTGCTCATGATCCCCTGCCTGAGCATGACCCTGTGCCTGTTGATATACCAGTTGTTGCACCACCTATACCCGATCCGATCCCTGCAGCTGCAGACCATGCTCCTTTTGCTGACCATGTAGATCCCCGTTATGTATTCACCCACAACGGGTGGATAGAGGATGATAATGACATGCCTTCTTTCGTTGAGCATGTTACTCCCCCACCTGCACCCACACATGCACCAGTTGACATTGCCTCGTTTCACCCACATGTGTCTGATATACACCGCACTGACCTACCGGTCACGTTCTTACAGGATATCCCTCCACCCCGTCCAGGGGAAGGACCATCTAGCCAGCCGTCTGGCCATGTTCCACCTGTGTCAGCCACATTTCCTTTCATGCCACAGTTTACACATACTGCTCCTTCTGCTTCTGCACCATCAGGCGAACCACTTATTTGGTTTCCGCCCAACACCATGCATGTTTCTGATCCATTCCATCCTTTACATTACACTGGTTACACGAGGGATGATCTGCTATTGTCGTTACAGCTTCAGTAGGAGATGTTATGTCGTAGAGTCATGGATCTAGAGAGGATTCCACGTCCTCCGCCTTGTCCCTGTCAGTCACCTTTCGCTACTCCACCTGCTCCTCTCCTGCCATACCCAGATTTTGACGTTCGTTTTCTTACTATGGAGCAGCAGATTAGCTATCTGTTGTGACTCGCCTATAGCCTTGAGGAGGAGCTAGCGCATTTGCGCAGCTTGCGTTTCGTTCCTCCACATCCTCCTCCTCCACCATCAGCATAACAGTTTTTGGTTTTATGCAGGTAGCATACTTTTGATGAGAGTGTCGCTATTGAGCCAGATTGCACAGCCTTTTGAAGACCACTTTTTGATCTTTATGACTATTGTAGTTTGATGGATATTTTGGAAAAGGGTAGTGTGACCCTTTAGTCCCTTTTGGTGTAATATGGTACATTGTAGAACATGTAAAACTGTAATTGTGGTCATTGATATATGAAGGCTCAATCGCAATATTCTCATTACAAACGTTGTTGAATTACTTGTTTACGTTATGATTGGGATGTTATGTGTTTACTTGCGCTGAAAAATGTTATTACATACACGTACTACATACTTATATACATAAAGACCTGACCTATACAACCTTCTTTAGAAGATGCCTCCTCGAAGAGACAACACACTGCCCACAACTGAGGCCGAGTTACAATAACGGATTTCACGAGCGATAGCACAACACGAGGCCTTACGCTCCGAGCATAGCGGAGTACCTCGGGAAGCAACCCACCTCTTGGTAATGTTTGAGTCACTAAGGACACATTACGTTAAATTTGGATATCCCATGTGTGATCGCTAATGCTTTATGTGAATGATGTTGCTTGTACAGGCTGTACCTATAAGCAGTTCTTAGACTGTAAGCCTCTGAATTTCGACGGCACCGGGGGTGCTGTAGCTTTTGTCAGATGGACGGAGAAGACTGATTCTGTGATAAGAATGAGCAAGTGTGCACCGGAGCACCAGGTCACCTATATCTCTGGATTGTTCTTAGACGGGGCGCTATCCTGGTGGAATCTCCAAGTTCAGACCTTGGGAGAAGATGTTGCTTATGCTTTGACATGGGAAGAAATGAAGGAACTCATGCGCAAGAAATACTATTCCAGGGCTGAAATCCAAAAGTTAGAAACTGAATTCTGGAACCTCAAGATGGATGGTCCGAAGATAGCCGATTATGTGCAGAGATTTCACGACTTATCTCGCGTCGCACCTTACATGGTGGATCCAGAATTCAAGCGCATCGAGCGTTTTATTTGGGGGTTGGCACCTCAGATTATGAGTATGGTGACGACGTCAAAGCCTGACACAATCACCGAGGCTATTGATCTAAGTGTGGCGTTAACTGAAGAGGCAATCAGGTTAAACAAGTTTTCGATCTCTGACCAGAAGAAGAAAGAAACTCACGTTGAGTCATCGGGTGAGAACAAAAGGAAGTTCTCAAATTTTAAGAAGGGTACCAGCAGTGCTAACAATAAGGAAGAGGGAAACGCACCAGCCAAGGTCAAAACTGGTGCTGAAAACAGAGGAAAAGGGTACATGGGCACCTTGCCCAAATGCGATGCGTGTCAGTTGCATCACAATGGACGGTGCCAAGCTGGAGGATGCGAGTCTTGTGGAAGAGTTGGTCATTCAAAGGAGACGTGCTGGGTTGGTGCTGGTCGTGGTAGTGGTGGTCAAAGAGGTTATGGCAATGGAAACAATAACCGCGGTGGTAATGGGTATGGAAACCGCCCTCAAGGAGGAAATGGCGGTAACGGAAATCGTGGTAATTTTGGGAATCAAGCTGGTAGTGGGAACCGGGGAGCGAATAACAATCAGGGTGGTAATAGGAATGGAAATGGTCGAGGACCCGGTTGCTTCAACTGTGGAGAAGTGGGGCATTTCAAGAGAGAGTGCCCAAAGCTCAATCAAGCTCAAGGAAGGGTTTTCAACATCGGAGCGAGGGAAGCTCGCCAAGATCCAAATGTGGTTACTGGTACGTTCCCTATCAACCAACGCTTTGCATCTGTACTATTTGACACCGGTGCCGATTATAGTTTTGTATCCCTAGAATTTAAGAATATACTTGGGTTGGTAGCTAGTAAGCTAGACATTCCGTATTCAATAGAACTAGCTAATGGAAAGCTAGTAGAAGCGAATGAAGTCATTTGAGGTTGCGTAATAGAGCTTGGGGAGCACGAGTTTACGCTTGATCTGTTGCCAGTCGAGTTGGGAAGCTTCGACGTGGTAGTGGGGATGGATTGGTTGTCAAGCAACCGAGCAGAGATCGTATGTCACGAGAAGGTCATTCGCATTCCGATGGCGAATGGAGAAATGATTGTGGTACATGGAGAAAAGCACGATACACCCCTAAGGATCATTAGTTGTTTGAAAGCTCGAAGATGATTGCAGAAAGGATGTGTTGCCTTCTTGGCACATATTGTGGACAAAGAAGCCGCTGAGCCGAAGTTGGAAGATATCCCAGTCGTGAAGGAATATCCTGAAGTCTTTCCCGAAGACTTACCGGGATTGTCGCCGCAAAGACAAGTCGAGTTTCACATCGACTTAGTTCCAGGCGCTGCGCCTGTAGCTAAGGCACCATATCACTTGCACCTTCAGAAATGCAAGAGCTGTCAACACAACTCCAGGAGTTATTGGACAAGGGATTTATCAGACCACGCTTCTCGCCTTGGGGAGCTCCAGTTTTGTTCGTTAAGAAGAAAGACGGTAGTTTCCGTATGTGCATCGACTACCGAGAGCTTAACAAGTTGACCATTAAGAATCGGTATCCTTTGCCAAGGATTGATCACATGTTCGATCAATTACAAGGTTCGAGTTTTTACTCCAAGATCGATCTTCGATCGGGTTATCACCAGTTGAGAATTCAAGAAGAAAGTATTCCAAAGACGGCCTTCAGAACTCGATATGGACACTACGAGTTCCTGGTTATGTCGTTTGGGTTGACAAACGCGCCAGCAGTATTTATGGTTTTGATGAATAGAGTTTGCAAGCCGTACCTCGATAAGTTTGTGATTGTGTTTATCGACGATATTTTGATCTATTCAAAGACAAAGGAAGAACATGAGCAACATCTAAGAGCTATCTTAGAGCTGCTCAAGGAAGAGAAATTGTACGCAAAGTTCTCGAAGTGCGAGTTCTGGTTGCGTGAGGTTCAGTTCCTTGGTCACGTAGTTAATGGAGATGGAATTCATGTGGATCCCACAAAGATCGAGGCGATCAAAAAATTGGGAGACTCCGAAGACGCCAACCGAGATCCGTCAGTTCCTAGGTTTGGCAGGGTATTACAGCATTTTCATAGAGGATTTTTCGAAAATCGCTCAACCTTTGACCTCCCTCACTCAGAAAGACAAGAAGTATGAATGGGGAGATAAGCAAGAAGAAGCTTTTCAGTTGTTGAATAACAAGCTTTGCGATGCACCCATCTTATCCCTACCCGAAGGCACTGATGACTTTGTGGTATATTGTGACGCCTCGCGTCAGGGATTGGGATGTGTATTGATGCAGAGACAGAAGGTTATAGCCTTTGCTTCAAGCCAGTTAAAGGTTCATGAGATGAACTACACCACACATGATTTGGAACTAGGCATTGTGGTGTTTGCATTAAAGATCTGGCGACATTATTTGTATGGCACACGATGCACAATCTATACTGATCACAAGAGCTTACAGCATATATTCGATCAGAAAGAGCTTAACATCAGACATAGACGACGGGTAGAGCTGTTAAATGATTATGATTGTGAAATCAAGTATCACCCAGGGAAGGCGAATGTAGTCGCAGACGCCTTGAGTTGGAAAGAAAGAATCAAGCCTATAAGGGTTCGAGCTTTGGAGATGATTATACAAACGGACCTCTCATTGCGCATTCGTGCTGCGCAGAGAGAAGTTCTTAAGAAGGAGAATCTTGTGAACGAATACCTCCGTGGGATGGAGAAACAATTGGTACCCAATGATGAAGGAACGTTGTGTTTCATGAAATGAATTTGGGTTCCCCTCTTTGGTGGTCTAAGAGACGTTATTTTTGAAAAAGCTCACAAGTCAAGGTACTCAATCCATCCAGGATCAGATAAGATGTACCAAGATTTGAAAGATTTCTACTGGTGGCCGAGATTAAAAGGCGATGTTGCAACGTATGTTGGCAAATGTTTGACTTGCGCCAAGGTAAAAGCCGAATATCAGAAGCCTTCAGGTCTTCTGCAGCAACCTGAAATACCCATGTGGAAATGGGAACAGATTTTAATGGATTTTATCACGAAACTACCAAAGACACCCAAAGGTCATGACACGATTTGGGTAATCGTAGACCGTCTGACGAAATCTGCACACTTTTTGCCAATCGAGGAAAAGGATAACACTAGCAAGCTTGCTGAGCTGTACCTTAGAGAGATAGCCGCACGACATACAGTGCCTCTCTCAATTATTTCTGATAGAGACGGAAGGTTTGTGTCAAGGATTTGGCAATCATTCCAAGAAGCCTTTGGTTCTCAGTTGAATCTGAGTACTGCATTCCATCCGCAGACTGATGGCCAGAGCGAGCGAACGATTCAAACGCTAGAAGACATGTTGCGAGCTTGCGTAATGGATTTGGGTGGTAGTTGGGACACTCACCTACCGTTGGTAGAATTCTCATATAACAACAGCTACCATGCAAGCATTCAAGCTGCACCATTTGAAGCTCTCTATGGACGCAAGTGTCGATCACCGTTATGCTGGGCAGATGCGGGTGATAGACAGCTTGTTGGTCCTGAATTGGTTCAAGAGACTACTGATAAGATTGCACAGATCCAAGAGCGCATAAAGGCGACTCGAGACCGATAAAAGAGCTATGCGGTCCGAAGAAGGAAACCGTTGGAGTTTGAAGTGTGAGACATGGTTTTACTAAAAGTCTCACCCTGGAAGGGTGTAGCACGCTTTGGGAAGCGTGGAAAGTTGAACCCGCGATACATTGGACCATTCAAAATCCTGGAAAGGATTGGTCTTGTAGCTTACAAGTTGGATCTACCCGCAAAACTGAATGGAGTTCATGATACATTTCATGTATCTAATCTAAAAAAGAGTCCACCTCAAGAAATAGTTGTCATTCCTGCCGGCGAAGTTCACATTGACGACACACTCCACTTTACTGAAGAACCCGTTGAGGTTACTAATTGGAAGGTTAACAAGACACGAAGGAGTAGTGTTAAACTCGTCAAGGTTCGTTGGAACGCGCCACACGGCCCAGAGTTCACTTGGGAGCGTGAGGATCGCATGAAAGCAAAGTACCCACATTTGTTCCCCAAGACCCCTGCAGCTGGTAGCAGAACTAAAATTTCGGTATGAAATTTTCTTAACAGGGGGAGAATGTGACAACTGTAAAAAATCCAGGTATCCGTACAATTTAATTAATCTTGATTAGTGCCTAATGACTGTGCTGAATTACAATTAACTGCTTTTTGATTACTGCATCATACTTACATGTGCATCACATATTACATAATGTCACATCATTATTACATGCAATCCATATTGACATACATGATGCACAAAGCACAGTTAGCACAGTTAGCGGATAACTCAGAAAATGCTGACAAGGTTCAGTACAGAGACATACATTGTTTTGGAACCCAGTATGAGCCAGAGACTAAGTACTACACTAGTATGG
Source organism: Helianthus tuberosus (assembly GCA_030545235.1). Taxonomy (NCBI): domain Eukaryota; kingdom Viridiplantae; phylum Streptophyta; class Magnoliopsida; order Asterales; family Asteraceae; genus Helianthus; species Helianthus tuberosus. Next base: position 143,241,646 of record CM060444.1, on the reverse strand, counting down.
TGTGTAGGGAAATAAGGATCACAAAACTGCTTCACTAGGTGATAGTTTAAGTGCCGGAAAGTGCCTAAAACCCACTTAAAGTGCTGAATTCAGCATTTTTCAGCAAAATTCAGCATTTTAACAAGCTAGTTTCATGCAAAAATATGACTAAATGGTCCTGAATACTTTCCTAAGTGTCGGGAATTAAAAGTGTCACAAAAGGGTACTTAAAGACCACTAAACGGAATAGTTTGACACTTTAACGAACCGGTATCTAACCGAACAACCGGACACTACCCGGAACACCAAAATTATACTAGAAGCATTGTTTTAGTGTTTCCGAGCTAGTTATGATCCCCGAACACCCTAACACGCTATATAACCCATCATACACTTAGACACTAAACTTTACACTTAACTTTCAACTAAATAATCTAACTTACCATTTAAACCCAACTATACCCCCCATATAAGTGGACGGTCACCATGTGGCCCCCACCCCAAATCTTCCTTTGATCTTACTTGGATTTGCTAGAGATGATGCATGGTACTTAAGACACATGATAACCATTGGATAAAAGCTCTTATTTGTGTATAAGTATAACATGAAGGATCCATAAGCTCTCATCTCTCACACACTTAACACACCACAACTCTCTCCCTCTCCTCCCTCTTCTCTCGACCGAGAACAACAACAATACCACCATCATCATTCATCTAAGTTCATCTAATATCAAGTGTACACAAGGTGTAAGGAACCATATAATAAGGTTTGGTGGTCTTGGAGATTGAAGGACCTCATCCAATTGCTTTTATCCAACACTTTTGTCATCTACAACTTCTAGTGTTCTTCCCTAGCCTTGTGCTAGTAGTAAGGCCCTCATAACCCTTTGTTACTTCATATTTTGATGAATAAAAGATGTTGTACATTGTTAATCTCGATGAACATTAAAAGACATAATCATGAATCTCTAACATAAGCTTATAAGCATATGAATACTTGTTGATTTGTGTTGATTTGCTTCTTGATGAATGATGATTTGTGTTAGTGATGTTAGACATCATAAGAAACCTACTAGATTGTGATTAAACACATGATCTAGTAAGTTAAGGTGGTGATCTTATGAAAGACCAAGATCATCATGCTTTATGTTTTCATGAACTTGAAATATGGAAATGATTTTATGAATAATGAAGCGCATAACATGATTTTAGACATAAAGGTGGATGATTACAAAAATCGTTTTTCCAAAGAAACCAAGTTAAATAACAAGATTTACATGAACATCGTTTTTAAAGAAACTAACCATGTTTCTAGTGGTGAAACAAGTATAAGAAAATGATATGCTTTGATAGCATGGACACCTCCATTTTTAGGGGAAACTATGGCAAAATTTTCTAAAAATATAAACGCTTCGAAAAATATTTTCAAATCAATATTTACAAGTGTGTTTTAACTATGGTTTTCAACATAAACCTTGCCATAATTTTTATTACAAAAATACATATATTGAAGGTTGATTTTATAAATAAAAATGGATAAATATGTATTTAGAATATATATTTACATTAAAGACACATTGTGTGTGATTATTTGTATACGTTGTGAAATAGTTATATTATTTTAGGGTAAAATAATATAACTTAACAAATACCAAGAATTTACAATCCAAAATAATACCAAAAATCACAAGGAATAAATATATAAGTTATACACATAATATTGTGGAACCGAACGATAGAACGTAACTTATAAAATACTCCGGAAAATACCGTTATAAATACATTTTTGGTAAATATTATTTTGGATACAAAAGAAGCGAAAGTATGATCTTTATTATTATTACAAAGTATATCATATTTTCGACAAGGAGAAAATATATTATTTTTTAGAAGTAAAAATATATTTTCTTGAATATTTAGAAGATGTATTATTTTTGAGAAAAATATATATTTTCTGGGAATACATTATTTTTGGACAAAATAAGTTTATTATATATTTTCTAAAGTGAGACTTGAAAATATACTAATTTGAAACTACAAATACAAGAATACGAAAATACATGTATGAGTTACCCCCATCCTTGGGAAGGAAATACGAAAATAAATACTTGAGAAGTATTGTTATAAAAATATTGTTTAACAATTATTCCAAAATTAAATATAATTTAATGTTAAAATAATTATTATTTTAACAAGTAATTACAACTTGGAATAACATTGAAGACATGGAAGAAATGTAACTCAGAAACGTTAATTCTAAGGCAAGGCACGACCCGTTCGTCTAATAGACCCTAGTACATTGTAGGTAGTCGTGTTTGCTGACGAGATTTGAGTTGCGAGTACCGAAGACGCAATACTGTGAGTTCATGCCCCTCCTTTTCTTTAAACTGTTTTGTTTATTTACTTCGGGGGTGAAATACATGTTACAAAAGGATTACTTACAAATACAATTGGTATGGTTAGCCTAGGAAAGAACCATAGATCATGTGAATGGGTAGGCAGATACTTGAGCCCATTAATCCTCGTATAAGGACCGAGGGGCATGAGTGATAGATCTATTTGGGTGTAGCGAGCCCACACCCGTGAGGACCAGGGTGGCCCATAGGGTGACTATGTCTCCCAGCCGGAAGCCCGGTACAACTTTGCTAGGTTTGAGTCTTCCTACACCGTCTCACATATCAGTGGCCTTGCAAACCATTGGTGATCTTTTCCTTGTTTGCTTTCATACCGGGATTTACATACACTATTTACAAAGGTTTTATACATACATATACAAAACACATGAACTCGCTCAACTTTTGTTGATGATTTCAAATTACATGTATTTCAGGAAACTAAGTGGATCTGGCAGGTGTATGTGTGTGTTTCAAGCAGCGTTATAAATAAAAGATGTCATCCGAGGTCGTAGGGTTTAGGAGATGTATCTTATTCCTGGACGAGATACATGTTTCTAAACTTTGGCTTGTTTAAGGTCTTTTGTTGAGTCTTCGTGAACTCATTTAAACATGTTGTGGTTGTAACTTAAATTTGGTGTCGATATTTCAAACAAGTATGTTGTGGTAATTTCAAACTTAATTTTTATGGATGAATATCTTATGGTTTTATCATATAGCATTGTTATGATTGAATGCTATGGTATTAAGAAGTCACACCAATAACCACGCTTCCGCAAAAGTCAGGGTATGACATATTAAACTTTGATTATTTGACCATGATGATATCAACTACGTCACGATACTCCCCACCGGGCCCACCGGTAATACGTGGAAATATCGGGGTGTGATACGTACCCCCATCGTGGGAGGGGGAGGTGTTCTTCTTCCTCCCCAATGACAGGTCGGCTCCCCTAACTTTTAACCTATCCCCACACCTTGTGGCTTAATAAGTAGAGTAAATTACAAAACTCGTCCTTTATGTTAACACTAAATTGCATACTGTGTCCTTTGTCTTCAAAAAGTACAAATAAACGTACTTGATGTTTGTAAACCCTTACATGTTACGTCCTGAAGAGGTATGGTCCCAACTCCATGCACACATGGCAGGGATCACACCACTTTTGTCCAGCATGGCGCCTATATCAGCAAGACACATCCAGAAGCTTCTAGAAGAAATCACAGGTGACACCCAAAGATGCTCTCCTAGACAAAAAGGACAACACGTGTCACCAGTAGATGGACGCCAGCTGGACCTGCGAGATATTCCTAGGACTGGCTGACAACCACTGCTGAAATTCTCCTATCTGGACGAATAGGGATGCGCCACGTCATCCACTACTCTAGGAGTGACAAAGGAGACCAAGAGGGTATTCCCCTTGGTCGGACAACTGGCATTCAGCGGCAGCTGGCAAGGCCCTCCTTTCCTCCTTCATCATTCGACTATAAATAGGAGACGCCTCCCTCAGGTTTAACATTCTGCTCTCTCTCTCTCTCTCTCTATTTCACCTACGACACACACTATTCTACTCGGAACAGTACTTATTCTCACGCCGGAGGGTGGTCACAAGGAGATCCCCCCTATTCCCCTCCTTGTGGCGAGTCACCGGTGATCTGTTTTGCAGGAGCCCAGCAATTGGCGAGTGTTGGAAGAGATTGAACCCATATTCACGAGACAATCCTGCTGGTTAACCTAGTAAAAACCAGTGTTTCGTCATTGGAGCCCACCGTATCTTTTACAACCATTTTCATCTATTTTCTCTTAAAAAAACACTCTCTAAATGGCTGAACCAAACCCTTCTCTTCACGTAGACGGAGAAAGCTCTTCTTTTGAACGGCGTACGGACACCATTCATGTCTAAGGGCCCCAAGGGAACGGGACCGTCAGAGAAGAACCAACAAACAATGAAATTCCTGATTTCTTTGGAAGTGCCTCCAGAGTCATCAACCAAACCACACCTGGAGTTACCAACCAAACAACCCCTGGAGTTACCAATCAAACAACTCCAGGAGTTCAAACGGCAAACCATGGTGCATGCCCTTTAGCACCATCGACTCAGGCACAACTAAACTTCTCAGCTATATTGGGGCTACCTGAAGGAGAAACTCTGGCCTCCTGGTATGCCAAACAGACAGCATCACTAAACATGGTCTATGCCCAGTTAAGCGCACAACAAGTATTGCTCCAGGCACAAGCTGCTCCATCTGCTTTCGTCACCCCATCCCAAAGGCAGACAAACACTCACAATCCACAACAGGCACAAGCGCACACACATGCGTGGAACCAACAACATGAAAAATCATCCACCATCAGGAGGCAAAGCGTGCATGACACGCGCGATACCTATGGTGAGACAGAAAGAAATTATGAGCAACACACTTACCAGCAGAAAAAACCTACGTTGCACACCCGCTTGGGCCCACGCAATATCAATCATGAATGGGAGAGTCACAATGAAGAAGATGACCCAACTTACAGGCAAGAAGAAAACTCTATTTTTAGAAGACTACCACCAAACCACGAGGCATACAGACCCCGCGCATGCACGGGATACAATCCAAATGCTGAATATGATTACACCTTAAGCTATCGTCCTGAAGGCATAGCTGAAAAATCGAAGTTCATCAGAGAAATTGCCATGGCCCCAATAGACAAGACAAAGTTGCCACATAATGTGGGAAAGTATAATGGCCTCACAGATCCCGATGATCATCTTCAAGTCTTCAGTGGTGCAGGAGTAGTAGGTGGCTGGTCATTGTAAACCAGGTGCCATTTGTTCGTTCAAACCTTCGTCGGCGCAGCGCGCACATGGTTTAACAGTCTACCAGGGGGAAGAATCAAGTCCTGGATGGACTTTCAAAAAAAGTTTCTAGCACACCTCTCCCAATAGCGTAGACATACAAGGGACCTTGCAGACTGTTTAAACATCTGGAGAAAAGATCATGAAAGCATCAAAGACTTTATCACTAGATATAACAAAGAATGTTTGGAAATAGGGAATGTCGGAGAAAAAATGATGCGCGCACATTTCATGAGGGTTGTCAAATGTGACGACCTAATCAAGAGAGTCAAGGGCAGAGACGGAGGTCCCAGAGATTGGGATACCTTCATCGAAGCAGCAAAAACCATTGCCAGAACTGATAAACAGCTGACTGGTGACGACAACCGTCAGTATAGTTATAGCCAGCATGCCAACGATAGGCGCAACAAGAAGGGAAGGGTCAACCCTGGAAAGCATCTGGCTATAAGGAAAGAAGCCTACTAGCTGAAGACGCGCGTGCGACTATCAACCAAATCAGCTATCGTAAAGAAGTGAAGAAAGAAAATAGAGAAAAGCAGTGGACACCTCTCACAAAAACTCCTTTTGAAGTCTTAGCAACCGAGAACCACTAATTCAAAGCTCCATTGCAGATGCACAACAAAAGGGGGCAAGACCTGAACCTCTTTTGTGAATTTCACAAAGATACAGGCCACCTAACAGATGACTGTATTAGTTTAAGACAGGAGATAGAAAGAGCTTTGAAAGGTGGTAAGCTTACCCATTTGATCAAAGGGGGGAAAAGAGACAACCGTCAAATCCAAAGAAGAGAAGAGGGTCTAGACAACAAGAAACTTCGAAAGCTAGAAATGCACATGATTCAAGGGGGTCATAGAAGACCCAAAAAAATTACAACAAGCGTGCCCAGGATGACTCCTGGCTCGAGAGGCAATTCGTTTTTCCGATAGTAAGAGGTGGTCCAAGACAAAGAAGACCCATTGTAATTTCTGGTGTGTTTGGCCACTACCAAACAGACTACATTTTTATTGACCCATGGAGCACCACGGACATCATATACGAGCAATGTTGTTGGATCGTTGTGTGACCCTAATGAGTCAATCAGAAGAGTTTATGATCTATTTCAAAGGCGGAATCCGAGAAATAGACTTGATACAGCTTGATATTCCATAATTATCTTCCTATTAATGATTTCAAAGCTTTTACAGATCGTTTGACAAACTGGCAGCACCTCGGCTCTGAATCGGAAAAGTTATTTCGTACCAAATGACAAAGACCAGGCACCTATATATAGGCAAGGTAATTTCGCATGAACCTGTTCACACGAAATCACTCTCAAGCGAAATTACTAATTCAATGCGAAATTACCATATAATTTCGTGTGGAATTACAACATGTAATTTCATGCGAAATTACCTCCAAACCTATTTTTGACAAATTTCTCGTACTACGTGCTCTGATTTATCTTATCTAATACAAGAATCTATAAAGACGGAGTTAACAGACATCTATGCACCAACAGACTCCCCCTTGGATGTTGACGAAGTCTTTAGCATTAAATCTTCGATCTTTAGTCTTGATCTATCTTCTTCTCTTGTCCAATTTGTCTAACACTATAAGCATCCTTCAATCTCTATCTTCAAACTCCCCTTTAAATGTTGATCCAGAATGTAGACTCCCCCTTTCAATATGCTGGAGCTTGAATTCTGGTTCAAACTTTACACTATCTTTGCCACGGGGATCATGTTTCCTGCTTCTCAAGAATATAACATTACAGTCTATTCTCTTTTAACATCTTTTCTCATTTTTATCAGTTTTAATAATCCACTTAAGTATCTAGGTTCAAGTTAATGACCCTAGGCACTTAATTTATCTACCAAGTTCAAATTAATGATCTTGGTTGATTCAAGACGAAACAAAACTTACTTTTGTTCAACAAATTCTAAACATTATCTTGAAAATTAAAAGTTTCAATTTAATGAACTTGTTTTAACTTTTCATTTTTCACAAGTTTAACAAGATAATCTCACAACTCTTCTGTCCAGCTCAGAAACTTCCTGCATCTGCTTCAAACTTCGAATCTGAAGATCAGCTTTCCACTTTGGTTTGTCGGAAAATAAAGCAGAAATATAAAATCTTTTTGGATTTTGAATAAAGTTTCTAAACTAGAATGCTAAACAGAAATGAAATGCAGTAAAAGTAAACTATTTACAAACATATTTTTGGTGTGCGTGTTAGGGAATCATATCAGCTATTCGACAAGTCACAAGTACCATTAAGCTTTGATTTCATACTTAGAATTAAACAATTCGCTTAGATTGTCGATATACTGATCCACTTAAATTCTCACACAAATTTCAATCTGTTCAGGATACGAATTAGGTATTTTAAAGACTTAAACTCATTCATGTGTCCCACCTCTTGAATATACTCCCGTATCCAGAACCCAATATTCAGTCTTACAGGTGAGTATACCACAGATGATATCTGTAAGGGGTTAAAATGCGAGGGCCGTGAGAGCTCAGGCTATTGCTTCCGCAAAATCAGAGAGATGACGGCTTCGACTTTAGGTGTGTCCCCTTTAGAGGATCTTTTCTTCAACAGCACATGATTAGCATTTTTCAATGTTTCATCATTTTTTATGCTGAGGGAGGTGCTATATTTCAAGTAAGCGTAAAGTATTATACGGGGACTAGGCCATTGCTTCCGCAAAATCAGAAGTCCCGGAATAATACCCCAGATATCACTGAGTATAAAGACCTAGTATTTCAGAAAGAGGGATCCTTCAAACAAGATTTCAGGGGTTACCTATATATCCAAGTAGTGTTCCCCACGAAATAAGTAAGTTTAAATTTAAGTTTATATCCCAAACAAACCTACTAAATATGTAAAAACCTATCGGCATATCATCAGCGAGATTGCTTAAGACTTTTTAAACTTTACATATCTTTAGCATACCGTAACTGTCAAGCCAATGTACTATCATTTTCCCTTTTTACACAAGCTCTTTTTTCCTTTTTCTATTGTTTTTGTATCTTGAAAATATCTTATGTTTTTGGATTTTTGAAATTTTTTACTGTTTTTGTATTTTCAGAAAATATAACCTAACTCCCCCTAAATACCAAAACAAGTAAAAAATTGACAAACCATTGCAGATTGTGTCTCAACATCATCTACAGTGGTACCTTCATCTACGCCAAGAAACTCCTCCGACACCGATAAAAGCTTCATACCGTTCAATTTTAAAAGATATTTAAAATGATTTTTATCAAACGTTTTGGTATGTAAATCAGCTTTTTGTTCGTCAGTGTGGATTTTCTCAATTCGTATCAACTTCTTCTCAAAACAGTCTCGAATGAAGTGATGACGAATTTCAATGTGTTTCGTTTTAGCGTGATGAACAGGATTTTTAGTAATGTTTATCGCTACCTCATTATCAACAAAGATAGGGGTGTTAAGAAATTGCAAACTGTAGTCTCTCATCTGTTGCTGGATCCACAAGATCTGAGAGCAGCAGCTGCTAGCAGATACATACTCAGCTTCACATGTAGATAAAGCCACAGAGGTCTGCTTCTTGCATTGCCAGGTAACCAATCGTGGTCCGAAAAACTGGCACCCCGCTGTTGTTGACTTAGCGTTAACTTTGCAACATCCGAAATCGGAATCGGAATACCCTTCGAGCGTGAAATCGCCTTCTCTTGGATACCACAACCCCAGTGATGGAGTTCCTTTCAGGTAGCGTAATATCCTTTTCACAATTACCATATGCGAAGCTCTCGGGTTAGATTGAAATCTTGCTGCAAGGCAGGTTGGATACATAATATCGGGTCTAGAAGCTGTCAAATACATCAGCAATCCGATCATGGAACGATATAATGTTTCATCTACCTTCTTTCCGGTGAGATCAGGGTTTATCCCATGGTTTTTTGCTAATGGGGTGGAAGCTGGAGTAGAACCTGACATCCCAAATTTCTCTAAGATATCATAAACATACTTCGTCTGATGTATGAAAATTCCCTTAGGCAGTTGATCAACCTGAAAACCTAAGAAAAATTTCATCTCACCCATCGATGACATTTCAAATTTTTGCTTCATAACTCTTTCGAAATCTTTGCACAAATTTTCATTTGTTGACCCAAATATGATGTCATCCACGTATATTTGAACTATCAGAAGATGTCCGTCGACCTCTTTGGTGAAGAGAGTGGCATCCACTTTTCCACGGATGAAGCTATTGGCAAGTAAATGTTGAGACAATGTCTCGTACCAGGCTCTCGGGGCCTGGTGTAAACCATACAACGCTTTATCCAGTAAGTAAACCTTGTCTTTATGGATTGGATCGGTGAAGCCCGGTGGCTATCCGACATATACCTCCTCTTTTACCTTCCCATAGAGAAACGCCGATTTAACATCTAGCTGATAAACTTTAAAAATTTTCCAAGATGCAAATGCTAGGAAGATTCTGATTGCTTCAAGTCTAGCAACTGGAGCATACACTTCAGTGAAATCTATCCCCTCCTGCTGACTGAAACCCTGGACTACGAGTCGAGCTTTGTTATGAATAATAACCCCTCGATCGTCTCTCTTTCACTTGAACACCCACTTGGTGTTTATCTTCCTGTGACCATCAGGCAAGTCTACTAATTTCCACACTCCTAACTTCTCAAACTGACTTAACTCCTCTTGCATCGCATTGACCCAAGAATCTTCAGTTAATGCTTCCTTGTATGTTGCGGCTCAATCTGCGAAATAAAACAACTAAGTGAAAACTTAGTTTGTAATGAAGCAACTGTTGAATAAAAACAAGTAAGGCCTTGGTCAATTTGACGTCTAGTGCGAACGCCTGATTGTAATTCTCCAATAATCAATTCTTCTGGATGGTACGAAAGAGTTCTCGGCATCACCTCGTCTGGAACATCTACCTCGCCTTCCAAATTTGTGACATTCTGATTTGCACCTTGTTCACTGACTGGAATTGTTTGACTTGAAATCTAGATCTGCTCCCCCTCAGAATCTGAATCACCACGATTGAATATAGGTCTATCATCAGATTCTTGATTATCATTGACTGCCGTCTGATTATCAGGAGCTTGTTCTGAGGATTGTTGAATATCATCATGTTCTCCAGCATTACTTGGACCGGCTTCATCATCATTTGAAGTTTGCCGCTGTCGTCTAGAATACTCAGCTGGAAACCTTTCTTGCGATTCTTCATATTCTCTTAGAATATCCAACTCGTCAGAGAAATCTGGTTCTTCTTCTATGTCAAACGAATCCCACAGTGTATTGTAATTAAAACGCCATGAGTCGCCGTGATTCTGAGGTGGCATGGTATAACCTTGACACTCAACATTATGTGCTTCGATAATCCGCTTCAAGCTTGGAACAAAGACTCGTTTCAATGGACTTGCATAACCCACGAAAATTCCTTCAATGCTCTTTGCACCAAATTTTCCATAAGGTTCTAGAACTGTACAGGGAGACCCAAACGGTTCCAGATACTTCAGGTTCGGTTTGCGGTTGATAATCAGCTCGAAACATGTCTTGTTGAATTTCTTCACTGTAAGAACCCGGTTGAGTGTATAGCAAGCGGCTGATACTACTTCTGCCCAAAAGTTAACAGGTAGTTTGGAATCAGCAAGCATCGTCCTAGCCGTTTCAATTAGCGTCCTGTTCTTTCTTTCAGCTACTCCATTTTGTTGCGGAGTGTAAGGAGCACTAAATTCTTGCAGTATACCTCTCTCATCACAATATTCTTCCCTCTTGTTGTTCTTGAACTCTGTACCGTTGTCACTCCTGATTCTTCTGATTCGAGTTTGGTACAAGTTTTCAATTTTTCTGAATAACGTCATCAAACTTTCAAACGTCTCATCTTTTTTCTTAAGAAATGAGACCCATGAAAATCTTGAGTAATCATATGTTACTACTAGACAGTAGAGATCACCAGTTATGCTTTTAACATTCACTGGACCAAAAAGATCCATATGAATTCTCTCTAACGGTCTCAAGACTGAGTTAACTTTCTTTCCAGGGTGAGATTTCTTCTTTTGCTTGCCTTTGACACAGCTAATCCACTCCCCCTCAAGATGAAAACCTTTCACATGAACCCCAATAACTAAGTCGTTATGCACCAGGTGATTCATTTTTCGCAGGTGAATGTGGCCCATCTTTCGATGCCACAATTGTGATTCTTTTTCTGTTGCTCTTGACATAAAACAGTGAGCCTGACCCGTGGTAGTAGTTGCTACACTCATGTCCAACACGTACAGATCATTTACTCTCGGTGCTCTCATGATAACCCACTCTTCGGGAACAACAAATCCTGGTTTCAAGATCAAACATTCCTTATCTGTAAAGTGCGTTGTATACATACGATCACAGATCTGAGAAATACTCAGAAGATTGTTTTCAAGCTCGGCGATGTAGTTTACTCTTTCAAACGTAACAATTCCATTCGATAAAGTTCCTTCACCAACTATTCGACCACCTTGATTACCTGCAAATCCCAGATATCCACCATTAAACCCTCTAACATCGTACAGTAGGGTCTTATTCCCTGTCATGCGCCGAGAAGCTCCACTATCCATAATCCAACGTGAAACGGATCTTGGAAGCTCCTGCACATATCACAAACATGTAGTTAAATTTTGATGCCTCCCAAGCCTGTTTTGACTCAGGGAGCATGATATTGAGATAAGTTTTTGTAGTACATAGTGGCGGAAAATTTTTGTCATTTATCTTTAAGCTCTCTTCAGACCCAATCTCAACCTCTTTGTATAAAAAGAAATCATTTTTAGTAGGTTGATTAGATGATTGGTCTTTCTTTGATACATTCTTCTTTTCAGAAACCATAGACTTTTGTTTTTCAAGTTTCTCATAGTAATCCATAGGTACATACATCTTCTCAGGTGAAGATGATGTTTTTACAGTCTCAGAAACCTTTGGTTTTGGAAAACTTGATTCTTTTTCACTTAATTTTGGTTTCCATGCTTGTTGAGACGAAGCAACCCGTTTGTAAAACTTATTAGTTTTAGTTACCACATTCTTTACAGATTCAATTTTGGAATTTGTGTTTTCATTTTTCAAAATTTTCTTCTCAACAACCATTGTTTCTTTGCCTTTTGCATCAACTTTCCTTTTCTGACTCTCAACAACTTCAGACTTAGGCTTTAAGTTGGTGCATTTTCTTGCAATGTGTCCAACTTTGTTGCACTTAAAGCATGTACGAGTATTAACTACCCGACTTGTACCTTCGGTCTGAGGCTGTGAGACCTTTTCTTCAAAAAACTCTTCATTAGTTTTTGAAAAAATTTCAGATTCCTGCTCGGAATGAGAACTCGAGCTTTTTACAAACACCTTTTTTCTCAACACACTTCTTGTTTTGAAAATTCCTTCTTTGATAATTCTTACCACCCTTATAACCACCCGACCATCTGTTTTGATAGTTGTTAGAAAAATGAGGCGGTACAACAGGTTTTTTATAATAAGACTTATCTTTTTCAAAATTTAAATGCCTCTTTGTACATTTCAAACCTTCGATCTCAGACACATCAATCTCAATCAACTTGAACACATTTTTCAATTTGTCCACATTCACATTCTCCAACGAAAAATCACTATCCGAATACAACTTATCAGATCCCGCCATCTTGTACATCACAAGATTTGGTTCGTCATTTAAGTTGTTTTTGGATTTTGATTTCGGAATATATTTGTTCAAAAAGCATTCATCATCCTCAGTAGTGTCACTTTCAGACTTTAAAACATTTTCAACCATGCTTTTCACAACTTCAGATTGAACACTATCTTCATCAGAAGATGAATTGAATATGATATCAATCGTGTCTGGAAGCTTAACTTCATTTTCTTCTTCATCATTAACCAACCCTGATTTTTTCTTTGAAAAATTGTTTAAAACTGGCGGTGGAACCTGATGAAACCTAACCCTGGTTCCATCAAAGTATAAATCTTCGCCTGCTTTGTTCTTCCCAATTGGTTTAGGAACTATATGTTGAAGAACAAAACTTGCAGAGTTGTAACTGTTCAGTTTCAACTGAATGCGTTCATTTTCAATTTTAGCTTCTTGAAACTGAAGCTTCAACTTAGCAATTTCATCCAGTTGTTGATTGATTAGTTCTTCTTTTACCCTAAGAACACCTGACAGTTGAACATTTTCTTTGTTTGTCTTACCATTTCTCTCATCAGAATCTTTTACCGTTCGTTTTAGTTTCTCAAAATTTTCTGAAAGTTGACGATTTTCATGAATTAACTTTTTGTTTTCTTTCCTAATTCATTCTACGTCATTTTTATCATTTTCAATTTTCTCAGTTAATTCTTTTAATCATTCATTTGAAGCTCTTAACATTTTGTCACGGTTTAAGATCTGATCTTCAACGTCTCTGACTCTTCCTGTCAGTTCTTCGGTCTTTTTACCGTTAAGGTAAGCAAGTGTACTACAAACCTTGCAATCCTTCATGCAATTTTTGCAGTCACTCTCAGTTTTAGTTTTCTTACCTGACTTATTGATTGCATCATTCTGACTGACCTTGCTTTTAGACTCAGATCCAGAACCAGAAACTACCTCTAGCTCTTTCACAGCAAGTACTTTGTCAGCCATCTTCTTCAAATTTTCTGCCGTGAATTCTTGTGACGTGTCAATAATCCCATCATCAGCTTTCTTTGTCTGCAACTCCTTCTCTTTTTCTTGTTCTTTTTCTTCAGCTTCTCCTCCTCCCCACCACAATCTCTGATTTGCTTCTTCTTCTGCTGCAATTTGCTGAGTGAGAGTTTCAACATCGACAGTACCTGGATTAACATCAATGTTTCCCTTGGGATCAAGATAACATTCTCTGTCAGCATCCCATCTATTCGCCTTTTTAGCTTCTTTGTATGTACGATAGATTCTACTAATCCTGTTCTGAGCTAACATCTTTCTGTTGATGTATTTCACTTCTTCTGTTCTGGAGTCTTTGAAAGGAACAATCTTTGTCACAAACGGATAGCCCACTGCGTCTTCTTCTGGTAACACTTCACTCCAATCATATCCCTCATCGTCATGGATAACAGCAAGTGCTCTAGATTTTTCTTTGGGATTTTCTTCTATCTGCTTCATTCTAGGCGATTCAGATTTGTTCTGATGATAGATTGCTCTTTTGTAGTAATCTTCACGAAATGGATTTGCAGTATCATCAGCATATGCATTTCGACATTCTCTTTTAAAATGACCTTTTTTTTACATTTAAAGCACGTGACCTTCGACATATCAAACCCTAGCTTGGTTGAAGGTCCACCAATAGAATGTCTACCGGTAATCTCCATGAATCTTTGTGCTCGTCTGACTGCACTAGCCATACACCACCTGATATCTATCAACTCCATCTCTTCTGGGTCGATCTGATCATAATCTTCCTTGGTGAGGTTAGTGTTTCCAATCTTTCCCGCAGCAAGGCTTTCGTATGACTCTAAAACAGAAGCTAAGAACACCATCTGCTGCTTTGCGGATTCTTCACTAAAATTTTGAGCATTCTTTAGATCCACAGCAATGTTACATTGAAACAGATTCTTTGGAACTAATTGACTTGGAGTAGTTGACGATGAACCTCCATGATAACCACTGCTTGGAGTTTCTTGATTCACCGTGTTTGAATTTTCTGCTGAAAATGCTGTTTTTGGTGACACAGATTTCGGGATCATATTTCCTCGGTAATACAGCTCAACATTCTGCTGATATGAGGAGTTATTGACTTTGCTTGATTTCTTAATCTCCAATTCATGACTCTCCAATCTTTCGATTAACAGATCAACCGTCAGATCCTCCGACTTAATTGTATTCTTCAGCATCAAAGCAAAGTATTGCCAGTCTTTATCATCCGGCAGCGAGTCAAACAGTTTGTCAACCAACTCTTCTTGAGTGTACACGATTCCATGTCTTGCAAGTTCCAGCTTCAAATGCCCAAATCTTTCAATCAACTTAGATACAGATTCATTTTTCAAACATCCAAACAAATCAAATTCTTTTCTTAACAACTTCTTTTTGTTTTTAACTATCTCAGCACTACCCACACATTTTACTCTCAATTTCTCCCATAGATCTTTTGCATTTGTGTACTCAATCAACGATATTGTGTCGTCTCTCACAGACTGATGAAGCAATGCAATGCACTTTTGTTCAGCAACGAAACTTTCTACACCATCAGTATCTGCTATATTTTCATAATCCGATCTTCCCATATTGAAACCATTTTTCATGCTTTTCCAGCTTGGATACGCAAACGCTTTTAACCACTCTTCAAACCTTTTAGCCCATCTATTGTAATCTTCAATCGCCATCAGTTTGGGAGGTTTGTTGTATGTGCCATATGCACTCTCCACACTCAAAGCATCAGAAAGAGTTTTCTTCGCATTCGGAGCATTTTCATTTGTGTTGTTTGATGTATCGTCTCCAGTGTTTCCCGTGAAAGCAAAAACGTCACTGAATGGATTCATAAAATCATCCATCTTCACGTATCTCGGCTCTGAATCGGAAAAGTTATTGCGTACCAAATGACAAAGACCAGGCACCTAATATAGGCAAGGTAATTTTGCAGGAACTTGTTCACACGAAATCACTTTCAAGCGAAATTACTAATTCCATGCGAAATTACCATGTAATTTCGTGTGGAATTACAACATGTAATTTCGTGCGAAATTACCTCAAAACCTATTTTTGACAAATTTCTCGTACTGCGTGCTCTGATCTATCTTATCTAATACAAGACTCTATAAAGACGAAGTTAACAGACATCTATGCACCAACAAATGTTTCAATCAACTAGACCAACAGGATAAGGCGTGCTTGGAGCCAGTTGACTACCCACTCACTTGTTTCTACAACGAAGCCATTTTCCCCCTTGGCCATATATCTTTCCCGGTGCTACTTTCTGATGGAAAAAATTCAAGAACTGAACAAGTTATGTTCATGGTCTTACCGGCGAACTCGAGGCATGATATTCTCTTGGGAAGAGAATCCCAAGGAGACTTCAGCATGATCTGTTCAGGGCCGCACTCAGTGGTAGGGTTTCCAACGGAGACTGGAGTGGCCATAATTTATGTAAGCAAAGAAGTGCTCGTGACCGATGAAGTGCGACCTTCAAAGACAAGTAAGCCAACTCCATGCGCGGAACCCGAGAAATGGATTCTAAACAGAAAGTACCCAGAACAAACAGTCACTCTAGGCTCAGCAATGTCAGAAATGACGCGCGCATCGCTTAAGAAACTGTTATTCAAGAATATGGATGTGTTTGCCTGGACACCAGCCGATATGGTCGGAGTTCCAAGACACATTGCAGAACACAGATTGAATGTCACTGAAAACGCCAAACCTGTCGTACACGCCAAACGTCATCTGGGAGAAATAAAACATGAAGCCATGCAAGAACAAATCACAAAGATGCTCAATGCCGGCATCATTAGAGAAGTAGGATACCAGCCCAGTGATGGTACCAAAAGGAAATGGCGGCTGGAGAATGTGTGTAGACTACAAAGACCTAAACAAAGCTTGTCCGAGAGACTGCTATTCTAATATCGACAAAAAGATTGACTCCTTGGCGTCCTTCCGATGGAAATGTTTTCTCAATTGTTACAAGGGATATCATCAAGTACAGATGGCAATCCAGGATGAAGACAAGACGACGTTTCGCATGCCAACTGGGTTGTATTGCTACACGAAAATGCACTTCGGGATAAAGAGTGCAAGAGCAACATACTAGAGGCTAATGAATGAAACATTCAGCGATGCTATTCTCGAAGTCTACATGGATGATTTAGTCATCGTGAGCAAAGAAGAAGATTTGATGTTGGAAAATAGGGGTGCAAACGAGCCGAGCCCGAGCTCGACCAGGCTCGAGCTCGAGCTCGTTTAACTTATGAAAGCTCGAGCTCGACTCGATTTGAGCTTTATTTCTAAAGCTCGAACTCGGCTCGAAGGTAATTTTTGAAGCTCGAGCTCGGCTCGGGCTCGACTCGTTTAGTATCTATTAGTTAATTCTTATTAATTATAATTATTGTTATATATATAATTTAGTTATTTTTTTATATTTATATAAATGGTAGATATTATTATTCAAATATATGTTTAATATATTAATAAAAAATATATAAAAAGAAAGCTCGTTAAGGCTCGCGAGCCGGCTCGAGCTCGATAAGCGAAGCTCGGGCTCGTTTACTAAACGAGCTTGTTTTTAGGCTCAGGCTCGAGCTCGAGCTCGTTTAAGCTCGGCTCGTTCGAGCTTTTTTTCGAGCCGAGCTCGAGTAGCTCATGAGTAGCTCGGCTCGTTTGCACCCCTATTGGAAAACATTCATAAGACCTTTGACACATTACGAGGGGTGAACATCAAACTGAACCTAGCCAAATGCTCCCTCGGGATGGAAGAAGGAAAATTTCAGGGATTCATTGTCACAAAAGATGGGTTCAAGGTCAATCCCGAAAAGGTACAAGCAATTGAACGAATGCCTTCCCCATCCACAATAAAGGAAATGCAGAAACTAGTAGGACGTTTAGCAGCACTAAACCGCTTCCTCGCTAATCATGCAGCAAAGTCATTCCCATTTATCAAAACCCTTCGTAACTGTGTGAAGAAAAATCAATTCCTATGGACCTCAGAAGCAGAACTTGCATTCAGGGAAATGAAAGACTGTTTGATATGCTTGCCAACATTAACAACCCCAATGAAAGATGAGCCGTTGGTCATGTATTTGTCAGCACCGGAGAAGGGAGTTGGTGCAGTTCTTTTGGTTGACCGACAAGGTGTACAGACACCGGTATACTACATTAGTCGCACTTTGAAAGATCCAGAAACCAGATATTCTATCATGGAAAAGCTAGTTTTAGCACTCATCTACGCATCCAGAAGACTACGTAGATATTTCGCCAATCATGTCATCCACGTCCTGACGAACTATAATATTGGCAATATCCTAGCTAGACCAGAAATCTCAGGCAGGCTAGCGAAATGTGCCATCGAACTAGGAGGTCATAATGTGGTATTCAGACCAAGACTGACAATTAAAGGACAAGTACTAGCTGACTTTCTTACAGAAGTACCTGACGACAAGGATCGAGAATGCCAGGCAATGGAGAAAGCAGAGAAGCAATATTCTGAAGAGCCGTGGCTGTTATACACATATGGTGCATCTAATGAGGATGGAGAAGGGGTAGGTTTAAGGTTAGTAAGCCCAGAAAAGCATGAGTTTACGTATGCTATTCGCTTGGACTTCAAAAGTACAAACAACGAAGCAAAATACGAAGCTTTTCTCGCTGGAATACGCCTAGCAATCAAAATGGGGGTTAAACACCTAGAAGCGCATGTTGACTCGTTGCTCGTGGCGGGGAAAATCAATGGTCAATATGACACCAAGGGGGATGTCATGGCATTATATCTTGAACAAGCAAAAACCCTGCTACAAAACTTCGATTCTTTCAAAGTCCACCATATCAACAGGAGTGAAAACAAAGCTGCGGACGCCCTGAGCAAACTTGCATCGACCAGTTTTCAGCACTTAGCCAAAGATGTGCGCATCGAAGTATTAAGTAACTCGTCAGTCCCATTAAGGCAAGTCAGCATCATCCAGCTGGGAACAACATCCTGGATGAATCCCATCATTATGTACCTCCAGTCAGGAATTTTACCTGAAAACAAAGAAGAGGTAAGGAAGATACAGTACAAGGCGGAGCATTACCATAAAATCATACCTTGGCCTACTACTTCGTTGTGTAGACCCCGAAGTCGCCAACTACTTGATTCGCGAAGTACACGAGGGGATTTGTGGCATTCACGAAGGTCCGAGGATGGTAGTAGTGAATGGTGTACGTTAGGTGTGATATGTTTTTATTGATATTTTAAGCCCATTTTACACATTAATCAAGTTTTAAAGTTATAAAACACGATATTCTACTAACACTAAACACACACTTGGGCAAGTGCACCCATCATGAGCGTAGTATAGTGTTGGTAAGATACCGAGGTCATCCAAGGACACAAGAGCTTTTAGTACCGGTTTATCCTCAACGTCTAATCAATCTAATTTTTATTGGGAAAAGAGTTTTGAAATATAAAAATAAAAACTATAATGCAAATAAAAATAAAATTAAAACAGATAGACAAGATGAATCACTTGGATCCGACTCGCCTTTAATGTATCCTTTGATGATTTTCGCACTTTCGGACTTTTTAAGAGATTATCTTAGTTATAGTAGTGGGCCCCCCTTTTGAAGGTGACGTTACCCTTAACCCAGTGGTTTGAGTCAGCAGGGATACAATCCCAAAGGGTCGGAATATTGAAAGATAATTAAGTTAATTATTAATGCGAAAAGTGGTAGGCCCCTCTTTTGAAGGTGACGTTACCCTCGGCTAAGTGGTTTGAGTCAGCAAGGATACAATCCCAAGAAGCCGGTTTAATGTATTAATAGTAGTTTACAGATGAGGGGTTCAAGCTATTCGCACTCCCGCCATCCAATACCAGTGGGTATTGAAGGAGGTCCTAGTAAGCTTGAACCAGGTCCTTGCAGGATCTATACACTGGACAAGGCAAGAACCTTACCAAACCATTCCCCTAACCCCCGACCAGGTAGTCAACATGCTTTTATATAGACCGTAAAAACATGAATGATGTAATCTTTTACTTTATATAGACAGTAAAGTAACTTCAAGAGACCACGGAAAAATGATAGGAAGAATTCACCTTCAACATAAGAAACTAGTTATTAAAGTCATTAATATAAAACCAAATAAAAAGTGCCGAAATATTAAAAATTAAAAGTAATACAATAAAGACTTGTCTTCACCAAGTGATGTAAGAGGCTTAACCAAACATGGCCTTTGATTGGCAAGAACCCTTACAATCAATTTTGGATCCCGAGACTACTACACACTCTAAAGATAGATGATGGATGATGGATGATGGTGGTGGGTGTTGGTGATGTAGTGGTGGTGGAGTGGTGGAAAAGTGGGAGAGTAGTGGTTTGCCAAGGGATGCCTTTGAAGTGAACCAATCACCCCTATTTATAGCCTGCACAGTACTCTGGCCACGACCCCGTGTCCAGCCGGCACGCCCATGTGGCCAGCCTTTTCTCTTCCTTCATTAAATGCAAATGTCAGCGAAGGGTCCCACACAACCCCGTGTCCCCTGGGCACAGCCCCGTGGTCAACTTCGTATTTGTACAATCAAGATTTGGCAAGATTCTGCGTATCTTTGCGTTGACCACACTCCGTGCTGAGCTGGGCACACCCCCGTGGTGGGCGTGGAAGTTTCTACAGGTTTGTCTTTTGTGCAGCACCTTGACCACACCCCGTGTTCGGCTGGGCACGGCCCCGTGGTCAGTCTTTTGATTTCTTGTTTTTACTTTGGGGATGCTGCCGAGGGGTTGGGCAGTTCACGTTTACTCCTTTTCTTTGTATTTATGTTGGTTTTGGCTGTCTATTTGCTCCTTTTGTTCATTTAAGCTCACTTGGTCCTGTAAATTCAAAAGGAAGACAAAAACACGTTTTTTCCAACATTAGTACTAAAAAATGTTAGTGTTATGCCTCATTAGATGTAATTTAAATGTTACATTTTGCACACATCAAATACCTCCACACTTGAATCTTTGCTTGTCCTCAAGCAAAACTCTTTTAATATATGGCTTACATATCCAAATAGAAGAGGTAAAGGAGAAGTTTTGGGTTTATCTTGAGTGTCGGGAATCCAGGTTCTTTTATTTTATTTACAATCCTATTCGTAATGATTTATTTAGAACATTTTATAAGAAAAAAATACTTATTTGGGCATAACATGCCTCTTTAAAATTCCATTTATATACAAGTTCACACACCTCACGGGAGATCACTCAACATTAGGCCGAATATGTATTTTTGTGAAACGCTCGAGGCCGGCATGGAACTTACTTCTACCATATGCTTGCCAAGCGATCAATCCTCCTCTTTTTTAACTATAAACCTTCGTAAATATCAAGAGGACTTGGGGAAGGGTTAGGCTTCGGCTAAGGATAGGTGGTTTTGGTTAGCGGTTAGTAAAAATGGTGTAAAGCGTAAAAAGCGTCGGTCGTCGTAAAACTTTTTGTTTTTGTGACTTTTATTCAAACTAAGCATATTCAAACAAGATTTCTTTGAGGAACTTGTTTGTTTATTGCAAGACTTTCATTTCATATATATATATTACGTCCCAAGATAAACGAGCTTTTTACTAAAACAAAGGGGTTGAAAAGGAAAAAAGGTTTTGGTGGGTAAAGGGTGTTTGTTTTGTGGGTTTTGAAATGAAAAGGTTTAGGCTCAAATGGGCTAACTAGGGAGATTTTGGGTAGGTGATAAAAAATTGAAAAATAATGGTGTTGAAAGGAAAATGGGTTAGTCCTAATGCCTTTATCATTTACTTACTTGGGTTCAAGTTGGTAAGTACCGGGAATGTATCGTCGTGGCAAGTTCTAGAGTCGTAAGAACCAAGCGGCTAGTCACACAAGAAAGGAAAAATGAGCATTTAATTTAAAGATATATGCTTGTATGCTTAATAAAGGCTCAAAACTCACTTGTTGTGGGAATGGGTTTATAATGTGATCAAGTATATATAATCAAATTTTAATTAGATTTGTCATGCCTTTTCATGATTTTCTTATTCGGTTCTTTTTATCACGACGCTATCGGTTGTAAATTTATAAAAATATTACCTTTTTAGAACTTGCTATTCCCAAATTAAACCAAGACAAGTAAAAAAATGAGAATTTTTGAAAAAATTTAGGGTGATTAGCGGTTCCAATAAAGTTTTGTGTAAGGCTTGTTATTAGGACTTGCAAGATTCAAGGTTTTAGCATCCGCCCCCCACACTTAAATTACACATAATCCTCAATGTATCCCAAAAATAAGTTTTTAGGTTGATTGAATGTGTAAAAAGGTGTTGAAAAACAAATTTTTATGATACTGGGTATCTGGCCACGGCCCCGTGTTGGTCCGGGCACGGCCCCGTGGTCAGATTTCCAGTACCAAAACTAAATAGAAGGCTGGCCACGGGGCGTGTCCAGCAAGCACGGCCCCGTGGCCAATTACCTGAACCGGGCAATTTTCTGCAGAGCCTGGGCACGGGGCGTGTTGGGCTGAGCACAGCCCCGTGCTGAACTTGTTGTAATGCTGGAAAAGTTTTCAGGAGGCTATGTTTTCGTGCATGGGGTGTGGTTTTAATGTTCCCTTGGTAACCTCCATCTTTTCTTGTTTGTTAAACCATTATAACATCATCCAAACACCATATGATAACATTAACTATCATTCATTAAGAGTGCGAAATACATAGTTCCTAAAAATTAAAAGTACAAACTATAAATTAAGATAGATAAGTAGGTCCTAGAATGCAAAAAATTTAAACCATGAAGAAGTTCTATCCTAGATGTTTTCATGACAAGAACAACAAAAACCCGAAAAATGATTTTTTTCTGTTGAATAAGGCTCTAAGAACTTCTACCCAGAGGGTGCTCCTCAAACATCATTGAGCCATTCCTCTATATCCCGAGGGAGAAGGAAGACGGGCTCATTGTCCACAACCTCTTGCGGGGGAGGTGCGACGTCTACCGGAACCTCATGTAATACGTCTAGAGGAGGCTCCGGAGGAATGTCATCCCATCCGGCCGGATTGACAACTTCTTGCGCCAAGTTCCAATCTTCTTGGGGGAAGATTAGTTCCATAGGTGGCATTGCAAGAATGTTCAACCTTTGGTGCAAAAGGTTGATTTCTTGAAAGCTACTTTCCAGCCCCACTGTCAAATAGTTGATACGGTCAATGAGAACCTCTTCCATGGATGTCATTTTATCAAGTGCTTCCCTTAGTGCACACACGTATCGGACAAGGGTAGCTTCTATCGACGACCTTCTCCCCCTTCGACTATTTCTTGAGTGAGCTGAAGATGTTCCACTATTTTGGCTTGACATTCTAAGAAAACAAGTCAAAAATTTCAAAAGAATGAAACTGTAACTCCGGCCACGACCCCGTGCTCGCTGGGCACGGCCCCGTGGTCATTATTCTGCAGATTTTTGAACCAAGGATTTTTATTGGTTTAAAATATTTTTCTGAATCTTGAAACATTTCTGAGCATAAATAACTTAAAACAGTGTTGTAAAACTTATTTTTAATAAGATTCCTTGGTTAAAAACCTTGCAAATATCACAATAAAGCTTGAAGCTATGTAGGTTTCAAGCTTTAATGGAGGTTGAGGAGTTTTGGAGAAGAAGGTAAGTGACAAAAGTGGTAAAGACAAGATGGTTGTTGAGAAACCTTCTTTGGAATATACCTTTTAAGGTATGTGTGAATATCCTAGCAAATCTTGGTCTTTGGAATGGGTCCAAATGTGCAGGAATCATGTGCTGACCACGGCCCCGTGGTCAGACAAGACTCTGACACATTTTGTCCGTATTCTGAACACGGGGCGTGTTGGCCTGGACACGACACCGTGGTCAATTTTGAGGTGGGCACCGGGCATGTTGACCTGGGCACGGCCTCGTGGCTAGAGCGTTGTATGAAGTTGCGTCTTATTTTAAGGTTTTTATTCGGATTGGGCAGTTCCTTACTGGAGGGAACAACACCGAAGTGCCTAAGGTACCTTAATTGCTCTTGATTTAAACAAGAACGCAAGAGGATATCGGAAAGGGTAAAACTTAACTAAATACCAGTGGGCGACTATCGCTCATGTTTTTACAAGAGGTCGAGGTGCTTTCGGTATCGTCGATGTTGGTGGAATCCGAATGTGTCCTCAACAATTATCCTTGATCGTTGTCTTGGGATGAATAACTTGTTATCATCTCAAGTTCTAATTCTTTTAATTTCTGGAGAATTACTTCTTCGAGTCGAAATAATTCATCGGAGGTTATGTCGTCTGAAAGAGATGGTTGGGGCATTCGGGCGAGAGATAGTGATCGTTTCTACTTCCGCCCATCTTAAGGTTATTACAGGAAAACGATGGGTCTAAATAGCGGGGAGTGAAATTTAGAAAATAACATTCTAAATCTTTATGGAATCCACCACATATTTGACACCACTCACCATAAGAGGAGCAAAAGTAAAAAAAAAATCAATATCACTCATATTTTTGTCAGAAATTACCAACCGTCGGAATCTTACAGTTCTGTTTCAGCAACTGGAGGTTAGACACGGGGGCATGTTTAGTGGGCACGGCCTCGTGGTCAGCTACTGTCTGACTTAAAACATGATTGCCAGTACCGATGATTGGACACGACCCTGTGTCTGGCTGAGCACGGCCCGTGCTGAAGTCTGAAGAAACTGAAAATTTAAGAAAAATCCTAAAAAATAAAAAAAATAAGTAAAAATAATTAGCCCGTTGATTTTAAACTTTCTTAAAATCCTTGTGTCCCCAGCAACGGAGCCAAAAACTTGGTGTGTGTTAGGTGTGATACCGAGGTAAAAGTTTCGAAATGCAAAGCGTTACAGTAAGATACCGAGGTCGTCCAAGGACACAAGAGCTTTTAGTACCGGTTTATCCTCAACGTCTAATCAATCTAAATTTTTGAGAAAAGTTTTGAAACATGAAAATAAAAACGAAAAATGCAGAAATAAATAAAACAAAAAATAGATAGACAAGATGAATCACTTGGATCCGACTCTCCTTTAATGTATCCTTTGATGATTTTCGCACTTTCGGACTTTTTAAGAGATTATCTTAGTTATAGTAGTAGGCCCTCTTTTGAAGGTGACGTTACCCTCAACCCAGTGGTTTGAGTCAGCAGGGATACAATCCCAAAGGGTCGGAATATTGAAAGATAATTAATTAAGTTATTAATGCGAAAAGTGGTAGGCCCCTCTTTTGAAGGTGACGTTACCCTCGGCTAAGTGGTTTGAGTCAGCAAGGATACAATCCCAAGAAGCCGGTTTAATGTATTAATAGTAGTTTACATATGAGGGGTTCAAGCTATTCGCACCCCCGCCATCCAATACTAGTGGGTATTGAAGGAGGCCCTAGTAAGCTTGAACCAGGTCCTTGCAGGATCTATACACTGAACAAGGCAAGAACCTTACCAAACCATTCCCCTAACCCCTGACCAGGTAGTCAAAATGCTTTTATATAGACCGTAAAAACATGAATGTTGCAATCTTTTACTTTATATAGACTGTAAAGTAACTTCAAGACACCACGGAAAAATGATAGGAAAAATTCACCTTCAACATAAGAAACTAGTTATTAAAGTCATTAATTCAAAACCAAATAAAAATTGCCGAAAGATTAAATATCAAAAGTAATACAATAAAGACTTGTCTTCACCTAGTGATGTAAGAGGCTTAACCAAACATGGCATTTGATTGGCAAGAACCCTTACAATCTATCTTGGATCCAGAGACTACTACACACTCTAAAGATGGATGATGGATAATGGTGGTCGGTGTTGGTGTTGTAGTGGTGGCAAAGTGCGAGTGTAGTGGTTTGCCAAAGGATGCCTTTGAAGTAAACCAAGCACCCCTATTTATAGCCTGCACAGTACTCTGGCCACGGCCCCATGTCCAGCGGGCATGCCCCCGTGGCCAGCCTTTTCTCTTCCTTCATTAAATGCAAGTGTCAGCAGAGGGTCCCACACGGCCCCGTGTCCCCTGGGCACGACCCCGTGGTCAACTTCATATCTGTACTATCAAGATTTAACAAGATTCTGCGTATCTTTGCGTTGACCACACCCCGTGCTGAGCTGGGCACCCCCCCCCCCCCCGTGGTGGGCGTGGAAGCTTCTACATGTTTTTCTTTTGTGCAGGACCCTGACCACACCCCGTGTTCGGCTGGGCACGGCCGCGTGGTCAGTCTTCTGGTTTCTTGTTTTTGCTTTGGGGATGCTGCCGAGGGGTCGGGCATGTCACGTTTGCTCCTTTTCTTTGTACTTATGTTGGTTTTGGCTGTCTATTTGCTCCTTTTGTTCGTTTAAGCTCATTTGGTCCTGTAAATTCAAAAGACAAAAACACGCTTTTTCCAACATTAGTACTAAAAAAAGGTTAGTTTTTTGCCTCATTTGATGTAATTTATATGTTACATTTTGCACACATCAGTGAAGTGATGAATGCGGGCTATTACTAGTCAGGAATGCATTTAGATGCAGTCAAAGTGTTGAGAAAGTGCAGCGGATGTCAGAGGCATGCTCCAAAGACCATGCTCCCTAAGAACGAACTGTGCATGTTACAACGGCATGGCCGTTTCAACAATGGGGAATCGACATGGTTGGCCCTTTCCCAGAAGCCCCAGGAGCAGTAAAATTCATCATAGTCATGGTCGACTATTTTACCAAATGGGTGGAAGCCAAAGCTCTGGCGTCAACCACGCCCACGGTGGTTCGAAGGTTCATATGGGAACAGATAATCTGTTGTTTCAGGTTACCTCTAAGGATCATTACAGACAATGGGACAAATTTTGATGCTGAAGACCTCCCGAACTGGTTTAAAGAGCTGAACATTGAGCACATGTTCTCATCAGTGGGACACCCACAGGGAAACGGTCAAGTTGAGGCAATAAACAAGAGCATTGTCGAGGGCATCAAAGCAAGGCTTGGTACTCAACGAAGGGGCTGGGTTGATGAGTTACCCAGTATCTTATGGGCCCACAGAAGAATGTCAAAGACGAGCAATGGTGAAACCCCGTTCAGTCTGGTATACGGGTCAGAAGCAGTGATACCTGCAGAAATCGGCTTGCCATCCCCAAGAATGTTGTCAATGAATGCCATAGACAATGAAGAACAGAGAAGGCTAGACCTGGACCTCCTGGAAGAGAGGAGGGAAATGGCAATAATAAATGAAGCAAAGTACAAGACCAAGTTGGAAAAGTACTACCATAGCAAAGTGCGGATCTGCATTTTCAATCCTGGGGACTATGTCCTGAGAGACAACGAAGCATCCAATGCTGAAAGACTAGGCAAGTTGGCTCCAAAATGGGAAGGGCCATATGTTGTCGATAAGGTCCTAAGAAAGGGAGCATACAAGTTGCGCACGCTGGATAACAAAGAAGTCCCTAGGACTTGGAACTCCCAGCAACTACGAAAGTGCTACATGTAATCAGCTGACATTATTTCCCTCTAATGTAAGGCCATGGGCCCAACACCAACATCTTTAATACAAGAAGTGTTGACAACCATTTCTTTTGTGAATTTTTGTTACAACTGCATACATTCCTTTGGGTATACACGAAAACATCGCTGGCCTAACGACAGAAAACATTGTAGACCTCCAAGGCTCTTCACGACCAAGTGCACAGCCGGGTCGAATAAACACAATAAAATCTGTTAGCCAACTATTACTTCGTACCTGCGTATACACGAAAGCCTCATAGACAAGGTAACACAAACATTATAGACCTCCAAGGCTCGTCATCACCAAGTGCACAGCCGGGTCGATAAGACACAATAACCTGTCAATGATCACTTCATAACATTTCAGGCACGTGAACAAACAGTTGGCATAATGATAGAACGAACATTGCAGCAAAACTTGGGCTTGGCACAACAAAGCGCACAGCCAAGTCGACCAAACACAATAACCTATCATAGCCATCACTCATTCGCAATACCTGATCAAAGAAGTTATTATATTCACAAATTGTAACTAGAACAAAATTCATATAAACAAATTAACAACTAAAACTTAGCATGTTAGCAAAAATTGCGGCAGTATATCAAGAAGCACGACACCATAAGGACATATCGTTTACAAACACTAAATAAGTATCAAATTGTCTGGGGTTACAAGGTCAACAGACCTATACACGGCATGCAAGTTGAAGACTTAACATAATCAGACCTGGTGACTCACACCAGCGCCACCGGCCTCCGCATCCCCATCTTCAAGCGCCTTCTTGAGGGTTTCCACAGCGATGCCTTTCCTGATCAACTTTTCAATAGCCCAGACAATTCCAAACTCAAGAAACTCGTATTCCTGACACTTGGCAGCGTAGTTAGCCATGCAATCTTCTTTATAAAGTTCAAAGTAGTACTCCTTTTCGTTGGCAGCGGTAGTGGCCCTACCTTCACCATATCCATCCTTGCGTTCGTTGTCATAAGCAGCTCCACCCAATTCAAACATATATTTAGCAAGCTCTTCCGATTTTACTATTCGGCCAGCAATCTGCAAAAGGCAAAGGAAGAAATATAGCACACAATAAAGAACATAAGGAAAATCGAAATGACAAGCAAACACACCAATGGAATGCCACGAGTAAGCAGCCACTTGCAGTCGGTACCGATCTCTTCAGCAAGGATTTCTAAAGCCTTATTTTGAGTCGATTTTTCTTCAACAGCTTTTTTCCAAAGTAGCAATGCGTGCCTGAGACTTGGCTTCCTTCTCTTTATGAGTAGCAACGACGCGCTCATACTCATCGCTTTCCTTAGCCTTTTCAGCCTTCAATCTTACCACCTCATCACGAACAGATTTCATCTCCCGATTGGTTCTTTCACAAGCAACCTCCCACTCTTTCTGACGATTGGCGTTAAACTCTTTCTCCTTTGCAAGCTTCTCCTTGCTATCAGTAACTCTCCATAACAACCCCTTCTTCTCAGCATTAAAAGCTTCTTGTTCAGCAATAAATTCCTTCCTGGCAGCCTCAAACTCAAGAGTATCCTCCCCCATCGACTGCCACTCCCTTACGATCTCTTGGGTAGTGGAGAAAAAGTTAACACCAGCATGGATATGACATCTAAGAGATCCATCCGATGATGGCTCTTATGGAATAGCCTCTCAGTCGGAGGGAGCGACAATGAGTAGAACTCACGACAGTTGGGAAGGCTATCCATCCTTGACCCTTGAGTCAAACCCCAACAAGGAACATGTGGAAGGTCATCACATCACCACCTTCAACCCTGTGAACCTTCGGACCCTACCGGCTACCAGAAGCTCCACCACCTCCAGAAGTACGTACACGTTTAGTGTATACGGTGCCTTGGGGAGTGGCCTCACTTGATTCGCATTCAATTTCAGCACCTTCAACGTGTACGCCACCCCCAAGACCCACATCAACAGCAGCAACATTTTCCATCACCTTCTCTGTCCCATCACCCTCAGCATTTACCTCCTTACCCTTCCCTTTCGAATCAGGGTAAGGAGGGGATAAATTGAACAGATCGGGGGGGAGATATGGGTGGAGTAATCTTGGAAATGTTAATTTTAGCCCCAGAACGGGCAGACTTGGAAGCTGTTAAGGTAAAAACAAACAGTTTTCGTAGAAAGATAAAGAAAGATAGACGAAACTGAAAACATAATTAACAAAAGGAATCATACAATCGAGGGACGGATGAAGCTTCAAATATTTTCTCCAGAAGATTACCGGATTTTTCTGCTGAAGACAGCCAAGTCAACCTCAGACTCAGATGGTGCAGCAGTATCACCCATAAACTTCAATTTTTTCGCTGACAAAGCAGCAGCAGCCTGTGCATCAAGCTCACGTTTTTTTATCTTCAAGCATTTTATGTTTCTTGGCAATCATCTTCATTAGAGTGACATCGTCATCTGGGTCACGATCAGATCGCTTGACCCCTACGTCTAAACCAGACACGGAGTCAGAAACGACAATATAATCTAAAACTAGGACGTTAGAAGAGTGCTTACGAGTCGGATTAGGGACATGTTCCTCAGTAATCCTCTCTTCCACCTTTTTCTCTTCTCTCTTCTTCGTCCTTGTTTCCTTTTGAGGGGTAGCAGTAGCTTTTGGATCCACAACAGGAGGAGCAGACACGGCCTCGCCAACAGGCTCTTAAGTAGGTCCCCGTTGTGGACCTGCACGTGACGAACGTTGAATTAGGCCGTGCGATGGACCACCAGACTCCTCACTCGAAAGGAGAATAAGCTCCTCTCGAGTAGGGTTGGCATCAATATCAGTTTCATCTTCACCATCATCACCTAAGAAAGTATTGGCATAAGTAGCAATGCCCTCATTCGAGGGATGCAAGAAGTTGTCCCTAATCCGTGCAACCTACCCCGGTTCACCCTCTGGCAGTCCCGCCACAGCCATCCCACCAGCAACCTTGGGATCAAATACTTTCATTAAACTATATCCTGCTGAAAAACATAAAAGAATACGAGACGATAAACAAGGAAAAAAATAACAAGGCAAACGACAAGGAAAAAATACCTTTTCCATTGTATCCATAGACCGGGTAAGCCGTAGGGTTTTGGGGCACCCACAACATGCTCATCCCAACCGACACCAAAGCCCTCTCCTCCAACTGAATCATCGGAGTAGCTTTCCGGATCAAAGTCATATACCAGTCTTGGTTAGCAAAAGATACCAAAACATTAACTCGAGGAACACCTTCACTTTCTGCCCGGTAGTGCATGTCAATCGGAATAACACCACAGCGTATATAAAAGAACTTCTGCTTCCAGTGGTGAAGGCTCTTGGGAGGATCCTGGCTACAAGGCAGTACTCCACTGGTGCGGGAGTTGAAAGAGTAAAACCCACCAGTGTAAATAACAAAGTAGAAAATGTTAAATTTCTAAAACGTCGGTTCAATACATTGGGCCCGATAAATAAACTCAAAATGGGTTATCCGAGGCAAACCCAACGCATTTATTTGAGAAATATGCAGCCCGTAACCAGTCAACACTTCACCGATGAACTTAGACATCGGCAACCGAAAATTTCCTTCACGAAAGAAGTCAGCATACATCGTCATGTAACCGAGGGGAGCGTCCAAAGCAGTACAATTGGGCGTCGGAAACTGAACTCCCTAGTAGGAAGAAAAGCCAAAATTTTGAATCAAGTTATTTAGTTCATCCTCCCTCCAATTAATAACCGTCAGATTTGGGCTCGGAGGATTCTTCGGCTTGGATTTCCTTTTCCTTATAGTAGCAGGTTTTGCACCAGTGGACATTTTTTCAAGAAAAAGAAAGAGAGATAAAGATGAAAGGAGATCTAAAAGGAAGAAAGAAGGATTTGAAATTTGAAATCAGAAAGAAGTTGGAGAGGAAAATGGAGATTTGGTGGAAACCGTCATGTATTTATACCCATCGCATTTAATGCGATGGGGTAATGGACCGTCGGAAGGCAGAAGGACAACCAACCAGGTGATGACACGTCAGGAGAGAGGAAACAAGACGCCGTCTCTTCAAGGCGCGTGGCCGCCACACGCCTGACACACGATGACAAACGTGTCTGAAACACTGAAAAAGTAAATGTACACACCTCTCACAAGACAGGCACCTCATCCGGAACGTCAGTCACATATAAAACGTCATCATTTTTACAAGGACGAAAATCAAAACTTCTCTTCAAAGAAATATCTAAAAATATCATACGCCATGCGCTGTTTTGGATCAAATTTGCAAGCTATCACCACACGCCATGCGCTGTTTTTGGTTCAAATTTGCAAGCCATCACCACGCGCTGTTTTGGCTCAAATTTACAAACCATCACCACGCGCCATGTGCTATTTTGGCTCAAATTTGCAAGCCATCACCATGCGCCATGCCCTATTTTGGATCAAATTTGCAAGCCATCACCACGCACCATGCGCTCTCTTGGCTCAAGTTTGCACGCCAGTACCACACGCCACGCGCCATTTGGGCTCAACCTTGCACGCCATTCGCATGTGCCATGCGCAACATGCCCCAACGCTCATTAAAAACAACCAACAATACTTAACCCTTATGAGTCCAGAATCCCTCCCAGATGATAAACTCAAATGGAAAACACACTGGACTGGGGGGAATTGAAGAGGTATGGTCCCAACTCCATGCACACATGATAGGGACCACACCACTTTTGTCCAGCATGGCGCCTACATCAGCAAGACACATCCAGAAGCTTCTAGAAGAAATCGCAGGTGACACCCAAAGATGCTCTCCCAGACAAAAAGGACAACAAGTGTCACCAGTAGACGGACGTCAGCTGGACCTGTGAGATATCCCTAGGACAGGTCGACAACCACTGCTGAAATTCTCCTATCTGGACGAATAGGGATGCGCCACGTCATCCACTACTCTGGGAGTGACAGAGGAGACCAAGAGGATATTCCCCTTGGTCGGACAACTAGCATTCAGCGGCAGCTGGCAAGGCCCTTCTTTCATCCTTCATCCTTCGGCTATAAATAGGAGACGCCTCCCTCAGGTTTAACATTCTCCTCTCTCTCTCTCTATTTCACCTACAACACACACTATTCTCATCGGAACAGTACTTGTTCTCACGCCGGAGAGTGGTCACAAGGAGATCTCCTTGTGGCGAGTCACCGGTGGTCTGTTTTGCAGGAGCCTTGCAATTGGCGAGTGGAGGAAGAGATTGAACCCATATTCACGAGACAATCCTGCTGGTTAACCTAGTGTGAACCAGTGTTTCATCACGTCCTTTAGCCCTAACTCAGTTAGTTTTTATGGTTATATCTAACCAAGTGGACCCCACATAAGCGGTATTTTGGTCATTTTACATAAATGCTAAAATAAATAATCATAAAAAACAATAAATAAAACAATTATCTTTAAAATTATATGTATACTTATAAATATTTGCAGACATCATATAACATACCCCCTCCTTCTCTCTCTCTCTAATAATCATACCACTTGCCACCACCACTTCACTGCTGATCGCCCCCTCCCCCTCTCTTTCTCTAACTATCATACCACCACCACAACTCACTTGCCACCACCACCACTTCATTGCAGATCGTCATCGCTACACCACCCACCTGTCGTCGTTCTCTCTCTCTCTCTAACCGTTCTACCAAATCCGAACCCTAATTTTTCACTTTTTTGTAGTTTATTGAAACATATAGGTGTTTTTGACGTTTATGGTTTCGTTTTTGGATCTGTAACAACTGGTGGTTCGATTGAGGTGTGATTGAATAGAAAAGTTCAATTTGTGTCAAATTTTGATGATTTGTTTAGATCCACCGGTGACCGTCGTTGGTGGGGGTGTTAACATTGGTGGAGGCGTTGACGGTGGTGGAGGTGTAGTGGTGATGATGGAGGTGTGGTGGTTGGTTTGTGTAGTGGTGGTTGGCCATCGGGGGTGAGGGTTTTGCAGCAGGAGTGGACGTGATGTGGTGGAGGTTCGGTGGTGATGATGGAGATACGGTGGTGGAGGTGCGGTGGTGATAGAGGAGGCGCGGTGGTGATGGTGTGTAGATGGTGTTGGTGATAGTGGTAGGTATGTGTGAGAGAGAGGGGGGAGGAGGGAGAGATATGGTCAGATTGATTTTAGATCTTGAATACATATGGTAAAAAGACTAATTTACCCTCAAATAGAGTCCATTTGGTCAGATTTAACCATAGAATTAACTTAGTTAGGGCTAAAGGACATAACGTGCAAGGTATTGCAAACATCGAATACGCTTTTTGCACGTTTTGAAGATAAAATATATAGTTTGCAATTTAGTGTGAACATAAAGGACGATTTTTGTAATTTACTCTAAGAAGTAAAACAAATAAAAATAAAATGTACAATTGATTTGAAAAAATATTTAGATTTGTTACTTTTTTATTTTTACAATGATTTATTGTTTTGTAATGAAACTAAAACTAATAATAATAGATAGATAGATAGATAGATAGGTAGATTTAGTATTAGAAATAAGAAAGAGCTAAACTGGTGTTAGTAATCTGCTGATATGAACAAGAAAGCTGAACCAGAAAACAGTAAAATAAAAGAGACAGCAGCGCATTGCACATAATGATCATTAAAACGAATAATCATAGCAGTTTAAAAACTGAACTAGCCTCATGCGGGACCGGGTTTTCGGAGCTGCATTCTCTAAGAGTAAATATATTATGATTTAATATTTAATCTAGTAGCCATTATAATCATTTACATAATATAGATTAAAATATATAATAACCTATTAAATAATTAGTTGGTAATTGTTGATAGACCATATTACCCTTATTAACTAATTAGGTTTCCTCTTGGGTGCATATATAAGGAGACTTATGTAGAGGTTCTAAGGTTAGACACATAACCTAATTCTCATAACATCAAAAATCGGCCTCCTCTCCATAACCTAACTCCCTATTCGGTTTTCATCATCACCATCATTAGTTTGCACCCTAAGGAGGAACCATATCAACTTGACAAAAATGTCAAATTCAATGACTTCTTCTCTGACTGGATTCTCCACTGCACTATCTACCGTAACAGGTATGTTATTTATGTTTTCCATCATGTTAAACAGAACTGATCAACATGTGGTATCAGAGCGTAGGTTGATAAATCAGTATTGTTTTATCCGTAAATCTGGAATAAATCTGGAAAACAGAGTTTGGAGAAACCCTAATAAAATTCGTTTTTTACCATCTGAGATACCATCTCGGATCATCTTAAATCTGAATCATGTATCTCGGATATATCTCGGATCATATGTTTATTCATAGTCATTGTTCCGAAATCAAGATGTGTTAGGAAATCTATTTAAATGTGTAATGATTTCCAGATTTCGGATAGAATGATTGAAGGTTTTATATTAGGGTTCATCACATGTTCATGAGAAAATTCAAAAATTCTCTTAGTTTTGGAATAAATTCGGATTATTGGGTGTTTGTTCCTGTTTTGATCTATTTTATCTACTTAAACGTTTCAAAAATCTGTTTTTCTATTAATGGATATAATTTTTGAAATAAACAGATAAAAATAATTAGCATTTAAACAGGAAACATAATCCCATAATCCCTAAAATTTTGGATTTTCAATCTTATCAATTATTAACTGCCTAAATTAAGGATTTTGAAGCTTGAGGAACACGTCTCGGATGAATCCGAGATTATCACGAACTGATCATCTCGGATGAACATATGTTCGTCCATCAAGGATGAATAACTACTTGATCATCTCGGACCATCTCGAACTAAGTATCTCGGATCATCTCGAACTAAACATTACCATCTCGGATGAATCCGAGATCATTCGACTTATGCGTCTTGGACACATCCGAGATCATTAGAACTCATCCATCTCGGGTAGTCCGAGATGATGCGAAATCATTCATCTTGGATGAATCCAAGACATAATTCATCCGAAATCATGAGTGTTCATAAAATGTCAAGACTTATTCGAAATCCTATTACTTTATTAACCAGTTAATATGAGGTGGTTTGTTATTAAATAATTGGTATTGTAAATACTTAGTTAATTAATCAGAATCAGATAATGTTTTACAAAACCAAAATGGCTTAACTTGAATGAGCTTCTAATGTATCATTTCTGGCCAAAGCTGATTTGATACATCTATTTATCGTTCAAGTATTACGAAAGCTATGTTGAGTGTGCATTACAAACGTGAATGTCTTAATATCTGGTCAAAGCTGATTTAATTCATTGATTCATGTATAGCATACTCAACAAGTGCATTACTAAAGTGATTGTCTCATTTCTGGCCAAAGCTGATTTGTCACAATCACTTTGCAGACATGCTTAAATGATTACACTTCTGGCCAAAGCTGATTTGTCTTCGTATAAGTAGAATTTTAACTAAGTCTATTATTTTGATGTTAGTGATAGACAATATCACAGCTTCATAATAAAAATGGTCATTATTTATGCTTATGCCCTTAGATCACGTTAAGACTTCCTTCTTAGTATTATAACTTGCTCATCTTATTTCCATTATCAGCATCCAATTGCGGGATTCCACCTTTGACTGGTGATAACTTTGCTGCATGGAAGGATGCTCTCATGCTTACGCTTGGATTGCTGGATGTTGATTATGCTCTAAGAGAGAATCAGCCAGCAGACCTTACTCCTCAAAGTACTGCTGCTGAGCAGTTGACTCATGAAAATTGGACTAGGTGTAATCGCATGTCTCTCATGTTTATGAAGCAGTCCATAAGCAATGCAATCAGAGGAGCCATTCCTGATTCTGAAGATGCTAAAACCTACTTGGCTTCTGTGGAGGCGCAATTCAAGGGGACATCTAAAGTACACGCTAGTACCCTTATCCTCAAGCTGGTGACGACTAAGTATGATGGGAGGAGCGGCATTCGCGAGCACATCATGACGATGAATGACATGGCCAATAAGCTGAAGGGGCTAGAAATGGAAATCAGTGATGGTTTCCTCGTTCATTTCATCATTACTTTGCTTCCTTCGTCTTTTGAAGCATTCAAGATCAATTACAACACTTAGAAGGACAAATGGACGATGAGTGAGCTGGTCGCTATGTGCGTACAGGAGGAAGAGCGTATGAGGATGGATCGCACTACTGATGTTGCTAACTTCACTACCTCCAACTCTAAGAAAAGGAAGAACAATCATCAGAGAAAGGATGCTTCCATAGTCCAAAGGCCCAATCCTAATACAAGTGCATCTTCCAGCTCTAAGAACTCCTTAGGCAGAATCCACTACAAGTTCTGTAAAAAGACAGGACATATGCAGAAGGAATGCCCTGACTTTAAGGAGTGGCTGGCTAAGAAAGGTAACGATTATTTTATGATACTTGAGTCCTATAATTTAAGTGTTCCTTCTAATTCTTGGTGGTTTTATTCTGGTACTATGGTTCATGTTTCCAATTCAACTCATGGATTCCTTACAATCCGGAAGCTGGGAAGAAACCAAATAACGCTTAAGGTTGGGGATGATCGAGAATTAGAAGTGAAGGCCATTGGAACATTACAATTATTTATGAAAATTGGTTTATGTATTAAACTTTATGATACCTTATATGTTCCTGAGGTAACTCGAAACCTTGTATCAGGACCAAAGTTAGACTTGGACGGTTTTATTGTTTCCCATGTCATCGCAAACTCTCAATCCTCTATGATTCGGTTCTTTATGGTACTGGTATTCTAGATGGTGGTCTCTATAGATTAGAACTAGATGATTATTTTTCCAAATCTTTGTTGTCATATAAAATTAATGAATCACTCACAAAGATGAAAGAGAAACGAGACTTAGAGACTTCATCCATGTTGTGGCATCAACGTTTAGGCCACATCTCAAGAGAACGATTAAATCGTCTTGTAAAGGATGAAGTCTTACCTCCTCTTGATTTCTATGATTTTGGAACATGTGTCAAATGTCTTAAAGGTAAAATGACATTAGCGAATAAGAAAGGTGCCACTAGGAGCTCTAGTTTATTAGAACTCATTCACACTGACATTAGTGGTCCCTACCAAATCGCTGGTATAACAGGACATACTTCATTTATCACTTTCATTGATGATTATTCTCGTTACATGTACTTGTATCCTATTAAGGAGAAATCTGAATCTCTAACAACTTTTAAAGATTATAAGGCTGAAGTTGAAAAACAATTAGATCGTCAGATTAAAGTTGTGAGATCAGATAGAGGCGGTGAATATTATGGAAGACATACTGATGTGGGTCAAGCTCCTGGTCCATTTTATGAGTTTTGTAAGGGCCAGGGGATTGTGAACCAATACACCATGCCTGGTACACCTCAGCAGAACGGAGTCGCTGAACGAAGAAACCGTACCCTTATGAACATGGTGCGCAGTATGTTAGCAAACACTAATTTACCATTATTCCTCTGGACTGAAGCGTTAAAAGCAGCTGTTCATATACTCAATAGAGTTCCTTCTAAGTCTGTCCCTAAAACTCCTTGCGAACTTTGGACAGGAAGGAAACCGAGTCTTAGATATATGAAAGTATGGGGCTACATTGC
The DNA here is from genome assembly GCA_030545235.1 of Helianthus tuberosus. Lineage (NCBI taxonomy): Eukaryota > Viridiplantae > Streptophyta > Magnoliopsida > Asterales > Asteraceae > Helianthus > Helianthus tuberosus. The sequence goes on along the minus strand of CM060444.1, from coordinate 143,203,864 downwards.
TGAAGCAAAACTTTACAATCCTTTCCTAAGAAAACTTGACCCTAAATCAGTTACCTGTTTATATATCGGGTATCCTAATAACTCAAAGGGTTATCATTTCTATTGTACTTTCCATGTCACCCGTATTGTTGAAACAAAGCGTGCTGCGTTCCTGGAGGATTTCAAGGTCAGTGGGAGCAGTAACAACCCTTACGAAGAATTGCAAGAAGTACAAGACGCGGGGGGGGGGGACTCGTTGCTTACCATTACTCCAATTACTCCTCTTGTACCCAATGAAACTACTGCACCTGAAGCTACTGCACCAACTCCAAATTTACCTCTGCAGTCAGAACCTATTATACCTCATGATTAAGGCACATCAAACACTCAAAACCAAGACAACGCTGAACCCGATAATCAACTCAGGAGGTCATCTAGGCCCAGAAGGCCTACTAATTGGGATGATTATCTTACCTACCTGACTGAAATGGATCCCGGAAAGCTCAATGATCCTATCTCTTACAATGAAGCCATTAGCAGTGATCAGTCTTCTGAATGGAATAAAGCAATGACTGATGAGCTTGAATCCATGAAGAAAATGACGTTTTGGATTTGGTAGAATTACCCAATGGTGTCAAACTCGTAGGATGTAAATGGGTGTTCAAGACAAAACTGGATCCGAATGGGAACGTTGAACGCTACAAAGCGAGATTGGGTGCAAAGGGCTACACTCAGAAAGAGGGAATTAATTATCAAGAGACGTTTTCACCTGTCTCTCATAAAGATTCATTAAGGATCGGCATGGCCCTAGTAGCTCATTTTGATTTAGAGTTGAATCAGATGGACGTTAAAACCGCTTTCCTTAACAGAGACTTAGACGAAGATGTTTACATGAAACAACCTGAAGGCTTCAAACCTGAAGGCCAGGAGCATCTAGTCTATAAGTTGAAGAAATCCATTATGGGTTAAAACAAGCATCACGTCAATGGAATCTCAAGTTTGATGAAGTCATGAAGAAACAAGGTTTTATGAAGAATCAAGTGGATCAATGCACCTACCTCAAGATGAGTGAGAGCAACTTTACTATACTTGTCCTTTACGTAGATGATATTCTATTGGCAAGTAATAGTTTAGACATGTTGAATGAGTCGAAGCGGTTATTCTCGCATAACTTCGACATGAAGGATCTCGGAAATGCTTCTTACGTCATTGGCATCAAAATTCACCGAGATAGACACAAAGGGATCTTAGGATTGTCTCAAAAGGCTTACATAAATCGTGTCCTTACACATTACAACATGCAACAGTGCAAATCCTCCGTCGCTCGAGTAGTTAAGGGAGATGTTTTCGGTTCATTCTAGTGTCCGACAACGGAGGTTGAGAAGGAGCAAATGAGCAAGATACCTTACGTGTCAGTAGTTGGGAGCCTGATGTATGCTCAAGTCTGTACTCGCACAGATATCCCTTATATTGCTGGAATGCTAGGCCGTTATCAGATTAATCCTGGCCTAGATCACTGGAAAGCAGCTAAGAAGGTACTTCGATATCTGCAAGGGACGAAAGACTATAAACTGATTTATAGAAGAAGTGATCATTTAGAAGTGGTAGGCTATTCTGATTCTGACTTTGCCAAATGCAAAGATGACAAGAAATCAACTTCGAGCTATCTTTATGTTAGTAGGCGGACCCATTTCATGGAAGAGTCATAAACAACAGTTGACCACAACTTCCACAATGATGGCAGAGTACATTGTTGTTTACAACGCAACCTGTTATGGAATGTTACTTAGAAATCTGATCACTGGACTCAAAATTGTTAATTCCATTTCTAGACCATTGAAGCTTTACTGTGATAACTCAGCTGCCGTTAGTTTCTCAAACAGTAACAGTTCGACTGGAGCTGGTTTATATCTCGATACAAAATATATGTTCGTACATGAACGAGTTGAGGAAAATAATCTTTGTATTGAGTATATTAGTACTAAATATATGCTTGCGGATCCGATGACTAAAGGTCTCCCTCCTAAAGTTTACGAAGAACATGTTCGGAATATGGGATTTAGTAAAGACCTTATTTAAGCATATTGTACTAGCTTATGTTTTATGTTAATGAAATTTCCTCAGTTTGATTTTGTATGTCTCTAAGAATATGTTCAACCGGCATAATGGCATATAGACAAATAAAATTACAAATCAAACAAAGGGCTTATGCGTATTTTGATCATAACGATTAGGTTTTAAATTAAGGCTATAGTATGACTAATGGGGGTCCTGAGTCGTATGATGATTCAACGGCTGTATTTCTCTGCTATAGTTCTTGTTTAAGGCTAAAATGAGTGTTAACTCCTGATTTGGCTTATCTAATACTCATAGTAAATGATTACTCGGCTAAGTGGGAGAATGGAAGATTAAATATATTATGATTTAATATTTAATCTAGTAGCCATTATAATCATTTACATAATATAGATCAAAATATATAATAACCTCTTAAATAATTAGTTGGTAATTGTTGATGGACCATATTACCCTTATTAATTAATTAGCTTTCCTCTTAGGTGCATATATAAGGAGACTTATGTAGAAGTTCTAAGGTTAGACACATAACCTAATTCTCATAACATAAAAAATCGGCCTCCTCTCCATAACCGAACTCCCTATTCGGTTTTCATCATCACCATCATTAGTTTGCACCATAAGGAGGAACCAGATCACCTTGACAAAGATGTCGAATTCAATGGCTTCTTCTCTAACTAGATTCTCCATTGCACTGTCTGCTGTAACAGGTATGTTATTTATGTTTTCCATCATGTTAAACAGAACTGATCAACACATTCGTGTCCGCGGGATGTGCGGGCACGCACGAGTTCAACCAAATTCCAGTTTTGAAACTCAATTTTTGCACCCCCATGAGCACGCGGAGGTAAGACTTGTGGTAAAACATGTCATAAGACTACAATTGTTCATTTGTTTGGTCAAGATTTTACCTTATAAATAACCCTTCCCTTTGTTCCCACACCAATGTGAGACAAAGTATTTTACCACTTGAGACTTTCATTCCCACCCAAATTTCCAACAACTCGAGCACTCGTTCTTGTAAATTAAATAAGACAAACACAAGTTTGTTAAATATAAAAATCTCTTCTGCCTTTTAAATATAAAACTCCCCTTTACTCTATAATGAAAGCGAGAGGGGAGTAAAACAATCAATATGTGAATGCGATATTCCTAAAGTGCCGATGTCATTGCCGCCCGCCCGCCGTCTCCCATGCCTAATTTGTTTTGGATTACGACCATTTTCCCACTTAAATTAAATATATTTCTTATGCGTGAGTGATTCAAACCAAACAAGACAATCTATACTAAAATATACACAAGTTTTGACTTTATGGTTTTAACTTTTAACCGTACGTTCATGAATCAATCACTAGGATTGGTAGGGAAAGTTAATAAATAACAAATGATTGATGAGAACCTTATAAGGGTGTCCGGTGTGGCTCGGCAAAGGGATCGGCAAAGCTGGTTGCCGCGCGGCAAACACCGCCGCCGACCCTTTGCCGACGCGGTGAGGTGAAGGGAGCGGTGAGTGATTGCCGACGCGGGGAAGGGATTCGGAGAGAGAGAGGGGGTTGCGGTGGGAGGAAGGAGAGAGAGAGAGGGGTATTTTGTGGTGGGTCCATTCCAATCTCAACCAATCAAACATTTTTCCTTTTTTTTTAAGTTTACCACTTTACCAAGTGTTTAAACCATTGCCAACACTTTTCAGCAAAGTTTAAACACTTTTGCCTGATTGACATGGCGCGCTCTGATTGGTCGGTTTTTTAGTTTACCACTCCAAAGTGTTTAACCACTCCTTACACCCTAATACATTTGTATGAAATGATCAATGTCTTTAATGAGAAATAGATTTACATTGGGTAGGTGTTTATGTAGACATTTTGTATATTACGGAAAAACAAAAGGTATATGTGTTTATTCGATCGTCCTGGTTTCTGTTCATTTGATTGTCTTGAAGCAATCACTAGGATTGGTAAGGAAAGTAAACGATGAGAACCGTATAATACATTTATGTGAAACTATTAGCATATAACGTAAAAAAAAAAGACAGTGATTGGTAGAGTTTACTTAGTTTTATATGTTACTCTTAAAACTAAAGGTACGTGTGTTTAATCGATTATTATACCTATCCTTATGCTTGTTATGTAATTATCGTCCATCGAGATTTATAAGAATTTTTATAACCGATATACAAAATAAGTAATTATGTAGTTTGGATAAAAAAATTACATAAAAGAGTTATAGACAAAATGGAAAACTAGAAACGAATTAAGACAAAACAAAGTTATCTTTCCGTCTTATAAAAGTTAGAGCGATCAAGAAGTATCTTTTGTGATGAAGTGAACAAATACGTGTCATACATGTGAATAACTGTGAGTCGTAATATAAACCTTTTTCGAAATACCAACTAAAACTTTGATGCTATGTGATAATTGATAAATTGTGATTATCAAACTAACTCCCTTAAGATAATATAAAACATTATCTAATGAAAATTTATGTTTGAACACTTCCTTAATAACACATTATCTAATAAAGAACAATTTTATTACGGTTTTGATAAGATAAACTAATAATTATTTGTGTTTTAGCTAAACGTCATGTGATTACAAAAAGAGTAAAATATGATTAAAGTCTTGTAACAAAGAAAGTATAACTTTTGTAGACAATTAAATTAATATGTTATAAATTCATTATATATTATTTACGTAAATAGCAAGAAAATGTATATAACAAAACTACACGAAAAAAAAGTCAAAAGAGTTACATGAACAAATTATAATTTTTTTTCTTTGAGTTATTAAGTCTTTCTCTTTTAGTCTATCGGATATCAGATTGGGTTGGATAAGAATATAAGATAAAAATTAGGTATTAGGGAAATATGAGAGTGGTTAGTATATCAGAAAAAATAAGAGAGAGAAAGTTAAGATGGTATGGGCACATAAAGAGGAGACATGTGATGACCATTGTTAAAATCGTATAAACTCTTATTGTAGAAGTGAGGAGTAGAGTTAGATGTAAGTCCCGAAACGATATCACAACGATATCACACAAGCTTGTTTGGTGGCGGAATCACACAAACAAGCTATGATCCAAAAGAAAAGAAAAGAGATGAAGAAGAAAGATTGTTGATTGAATGCTTAAACTTGCATACAATGATTGTCCAATACAAGTTTCTAAAACAAGTCACCAACAACTATGCTCCTAATGGTCATTTACTATATATAGAAAGGGATTGGGGAGCATTCCCCCTAAACCCTAGGCCCAAAACCCAATAAGCCCACAACTAATACCCATAAACCTACTAATCCATAAACCTGTAGGGCCTAACAATCTCCCCCCTAGGTTTACTGGATTAGTTGCTACATTAGTTTTGAAGTCCACCTTGCATTGGGTCCGGATCAGCAAACAGACGATTCCTGATTATGTTGCCAACTGCACTCGTCCATGACTTGGCACATTCTTCATAACGATCATTTGTGCGAATTTGGTGATGAAACAGAACCATGACATCTTCCTCATGAAAACTCATCAGATCCAACGTGTCTAGAACTCGAATAGACTGCCCTTGAGTCACTATCACAGCTTCGGCCATCTTGGGGTCATATGCCCAGAAATTGAAGTTCTTCATAACTCCTTTTGCAAACTTGCGAGCAATCGGAATAATCTTCTCTTTATCGGTTGGTGACCATATAATAGACTTGACTGTTCGCTTGGTATGGGGGTCACGAACACCAGGATTCCTCCTCACTGTAGACTCAGTTGTCTTCGTGTTTGGGAAGTTGTTCTTTACCTCCCTCTCAAGCTTAGAATGAAAAGCCCAACCTCTGCCTCTTTGGTTTGGAACTGAATCGTGATACGGAGCACACATCAGGCTTTATAAGTCGATCTTCGTCCACCTTTCAAATTGGGATTCTTTAGCATAATATTCCCTGTGCCCACTTTCACGTGTGATCAACCACAAGTTCTTGTCGTGATCATATCTCCACTTTGCGACTTTAGACTTATTTCCCACTGTGTCGTTGTGGCTGGATCCCAATTCCATGACAAATCTATCAGGCCTTTTCATTTGATCTTTTAGCTGAAAGTTTTCATCAAGAGGATTCATATCTTGGTTTTTCATCACAAGCATCTGTTTGTTGTTCTGTTTCTTTTCAGGCTTCATTCTTTTCTTATTTGGCTCAGCGGCAAGATAAGAGTTTAGACCAGCTTCATGTTCGGCATCAGCTGTTGCCCTTGTTGTAGCTCTTTCTTCAGCTGTTTGTTGGGACGACCAGCATTGAATTGTTCATCCTCTTTGTCAATAAATTCATTTCCGAACTTCTTTTCAAGCTTGGATTTTAGATCATACACGACAGACATCACCATACCCAAGTTTTCTTGCAGTTGTTCTATCGTTCGATCCCTAACTGAGATTTGAGCATGCAAGGATGAGATCTAAGCTTCTTTTAAGGCAACATCTTGTTCCAATACAACCACAATGTAATCTTGCTACATCAATATCCATATCTTCATCACTATCACTTTGCTCAATGAATCTCCTTTTGTCTGTTGCATAGCACATAGCAGCTTCATCGAGTTCAGTGAATCTAGCACCACTGGAACTTCCTGCCTCGAACCTGGCGCCACTTGAGCTTTCTGGTTTCGAGTGAGTCGATAATTGGTATCAGAGCCTGTCGAACCTGTTTCCAGGCTCGGATCTGATATCACACGGATTCTACATCTCAAATTGTGTTGGTTTCTGTTTCTGTTCATGCTTCTGTTTTGAAGATTTGCATCTCGAATGTAACAACCCGACTTTTCGGATTGTTATTCGTTGCTAATTGCTTCAGTTTGTAACCGTTTTGTACACTGAGATTCGATATAAACAATGGGTTTTGTTAGTCAAAATACATTTTCATCACAGAGCACCGCTGCACGTTTTAAACGATTTTTAGTCGCAACGCTTAACGCTAACGCAACATGAATCATAGAGTATTATGCTACTCTATTTGTCGAGTGTGTTTGTTTGTTCGGTAACCACTCTCGCCTTCGCATTCGCTTATCATGCCTAACACGCTAAATCGCAAACGCTGTTATTAGTAGTAGTAATGTTATGTTGTATGTTCTTATGTGTTTTACTTGTGTGTGCTTTATATGTTTATGGATTACACTCGCAACGCAAACTCAAACGCTACTCGCACAACTCGATTTATCACCCTAGAACGCAAAAGCAACGCGATACTTAACACCTCGCTAAAATACTTTAAGTACCAATACTTACTAACGCAACTAAAGGGGTAAGGTCCCAAAAACCTCATAATAAGTACTTGGGACCATACCACAACCTTACTTTTCAGCCTTGTACCTTGCGCGGCCGCGCACTGGTCTCACAAATAAAGACTTAAAGAACAGTCAACAGTTAACACTCGCGCGCCCAAAGGAAATCATAAATCCTTGCGCTTTCTCCCATAGACAAAGGATGAAAATCCTGAAGTAAACACTTCCGCTTAAATATCCAGACCTGGATATTATTTACTCAGACTTGGGATTTATTTGTTCAGCTGTCTCCACACAATAAGGTGCCACACCAGATTACCGCAGTAATCTTCTAGAAGAAATGCAATCATGCACCACCAAGACGGTTACAACCGTCTGGACACGTGTCACCATCTCAGGCATCCCTGAATTCACAACGAAAGCATGCAATTGAAAAGTAATCTCCACTTGATCACTTTACACGTGCCAAATTCCCAGCCTTCGATTTAAGCCACGATCTGTGTGCTCTCACGTCGGATCAAGGAGCTTGACGGAAGGAAATGTAACCGCTTACGGGGTTAGCATCTTTCGTCAACTTTTCACTAACGGGTTTTCCCGCCTAAACGACTCCCGGCTATAAATATGAAACAACCCAGGTATGAATTCAAGTTACACACACTTCTCAAATACATCTTCTTCCTCATTACCCATACTTATTCTCACACCGGAGTCGGGTCAAGGAAAGAACCCACTTCTCCCCTTGGCGAGGCTAACGGTGCTCTTTTTTGCAGAATTACCGGAGAAGAAGACCAGTTGTACCTGAATCAATCGAGAGAAAACAAACCTTTTATGCGGATTCAAACCCCCTAGATATCTCGGTTCCGACCATTTATCTAGTGTTTCTTCAGCAACAAAACGCATTAAACGAGCATCCTACACGCGAAATGAGAAACTTGTTACACGAAACAGAACCTTCGAACGACTTACTTTGATTTATAAACTTCGGGTATGTACCATTGATGTGCTACGAAACACATCTATTTCTTTATGTATTTTGTATAAATTTTAGATAGGTTTTGAGTCGTTTTGGGTCTTTATTAGCTTGTACTTTGATATTGTTGTATTTTTTAGGCGTTTGTGTGAAAAATGAGCGATAACGAGCTTAAAACGTCAAGAAACGAGCACTCGAGATAAAAACATTTCACTTTGTACATGTTTTGGAAAATACAAATGGATTGGAAATGAAGATATTGGAAGATAATATGATAGAGGGTTGAAATACAAAAATATGGCCATAAACGGGTAGGAAAACGGAGTTAGAATGAAGATTTTATGAAGAAAACACAAAATCAGGATGTTATGGTCCTTGCGCATCGCGAGAACCCCTTATTCTAGCCTCAGCGACACGTGAATGCATGATATGTCGGCAAAAACCCTAATCGACCTATATATTCGATCTTAACACCTCCATCCGGTAATTACGACCTCTAGAGCTTCTAGAGGGCGATTTTGGAAAGGAGAAAACTTGGAGATCAAGCGGGTTGGTGAATTGCAATAACTTTCGGTTTGTTCATTGTTATTAATCATTCAGTTTGTTTAGATCTAGATTTATTTGAACATGAATACTAATTTCTTTTGTTTAGAACTGATTTATGCTTTTGTTATGAACATGAATAGCTAAACTCTTAGAGTTACCTAGGCAATTGCGATGTTTTGTAAACATTTTTCAATTTTGGATAATATAAGATTTGGTTAAAGTTTTGGTAAAAGGTTTTCTAATCGGGTTTCTTATGTGTATGCGTGCTTTATGTTTGATTGTTATTGCACGTTCCGCCTAATTCTAGTTTGACTGATTTTGTATTAATTGATCAACGGGTTTAGTGATTTTCGTAGACTTTGTGTTTCCATTAGAATCTTGTGGTGGTTAGACGTAGTAAACCCTAAGAACAAGTACTTTAACTATTCGGTAATTTAGAATTCTACCATCTTTGAATCCAATGGGAGATTAGATGTCGGTGTGTCTGGCTTTTTAGATAATCGGGACCGTTGTCTGCACGAGAGTGAGTCACCCCTAGTAAGTTTATATTGTTACCATCTCGTGTTAGAAATATCACCCCCTTGCATCCCTTACATATCTCAGATGTATTGTTTCTGGTGGGATCGAGAGGATATCAAGATTTAGGTACCTTAACGTTTGTTTGGAGAGACCGAGAGGTGATCTAAACCTGAGACCGGTAAGTTTACACACTTCCCTATATGCTAGATTGCGTCATGTTAGAGAGTGATTCGACATCTAGTTTTGGTCTTGGTTGTGTATTTTAAGATCCCGGTAGCAAATCCAGTTATCTAATTCCGAGCTGTGAGGGAGTTAACATGATTCTTGCCAAGGTAGTTGTTTTCTCACTATTTGATTTCGTTGATAATCGTTGTTTGGATTGCTTGTTTGAGTCATTTGCAGTTTTAATTAGGTTTGGTAGTTAATAAAATTGATTATTCACTCAGTATTATTAGACCGAAACTCGATAGAGATTTAATACCGAGAGTCACTACACTGTGTCATTGGATTGATTCTGGTCTTACTTACTTGACTACAAAACGACCGATACACTTGCCGATTGTATGTAATTACGTTAGTCAGCCGTTTAAATTTTGTGTTCTTAAATATAAACAACATTTTACACATCAACTATATGATTACTATTTAAGTATTTATTAACCTCATATCTACGCTTTAATCATATACCTTGTTGATTCATACAAAAGAGTGACGTTTTTAGATGAAGCTCTTAAATTCCCATCCTTTTAAGCTAAAGGTTTAACCATCAAATAATTAAACCTAATTTTAATAAACAATTAATTTTTAGTCAAACTTCATTAGTCTAGTCTCAAAGGGCAAAATCACTAACTATTTAAAAATTAATTTCTATCGACATCATGTATCTAATTGCTAATATGATTATGCCGACCGATTGACTTATATGACTTGATGGGATGTTATAGAGTTCGTTTTAAATACATATTTATGTTGAGAAAATAATTCTTAACGTGCGATGCGTGCTCATAACGTGCATAATTATGAATATAACATGCGTGATTAGGGTTTGTTCATGCGTGATTTTGTTGTTTTTTTGTGACCACATGTGATTATATAGTCACCATGCGTAATTATGGTTTTTTGTTGAAATGATTTTTTTGTTCATGCATAATTATGGTTTAAGTTTTATAACATGCATCATTTACTATAGTACGCATCGCACATTAATGACTATTGTATGTTAACATTCCCATATATATATTCATAACTTTTTAACCCTACCAGAACCTCATCACAAAACTAATCACAACTTAAATAACTTCAATGTCGTGTATCAAATTTTCTTTGCATACGATAAAAGGTATTGTGATATTCTACGTGGCGCTATACATGAGAATCGCCGGTTATGTAATTTAAATAACTTCAAATTTTCTTTGCTATTTATGACTGTTTTATGAAATGATTATGATATGCATGTGCGTAACACTTCTTAGAAGAATTTTTCTTTGTGTGATTTTCTCAATAATTTTTCCTATTAAATTGATGTACTTCTACAAATATAATATACTTACTTTTTGCATTATAATAACATAAAAGAATACTTGTAATATGATATAACCTAAGGCAAGAATGGGTTAAATACGTTGACCCTTGAATATTATATAGTTTCCTTTATTATTGATGTTAGGAAATATAAAATACTAAAAGCATGGTGTGTTTGTTGACATGAGAAACTAGATGTGATGTACACTCATCCAATTAACAACTTAGGGTTTCTTGCCCCTTCAACTTTCATAATGTAAATATATTAAATATATACATCTACCCAAACACGTATATACAGTATGTGTATATACATCTTAGAATATTTTCAAGCGTGCTTAAGCTTACATAACATTAAAATTAAACATATGTAAAAATTTAATGTCAACGCATGTCAAATTACGCTATGTCATACGAAACTTTAGGTTAACTAATATCGAGACGAAATGTTGATATAACACTTCCGTACCTAACGGGATAGAGCGTAAATATTAGATTAAGTTTTTTGGTGAATACACTAATCTACAAGTTTGTAAAAATGCGAGAGAAAATAAGTATATGTCTAATTACTATGTGTGTTTATACATGTTCGTGTTACATTTTTTTTATTTATAGCACTTTAGTTTGGTATATCTTTAGTTTTCTTAGAATTTACACACTTTTATTTGGTGTATCTTTAGTTGTCTTCGAATTTACAGAGTCTTAGATGTAAAATTGATAGGTCATACAATATAGGTTGTCTTGATGAATAGAGTAGAGTAAGCGTTGCCATAAAAAATAGAGTAACTTTTCATAACGGAGATTAGGAACATGAATGCAAAAAAGTGTGGGTTATACGTACGATGTGTGCTAGGTTTTTATACTTTGACTGTACTTTCTAACAAATCACGGAAATAAAAAGGTGCTACTGATTACACCCCTTAATTACTAAATACAACCCCTCTCTCATATACTTACGGGTGGGGCCCGTGTGGGACCTGCGCTTTTTCTCTTACAAAGAGGGGTATAATTAAGGAGAAGGTGCATTTAGATAAAGCCAAATAAAATTCACATGACTCCTTGTAACAATTTTGTGAGATATTTCATACATCCGAATGCAATTGTGACAATTCTTTAAACTAAAATGATATAGTAGTTATTTCACAATAGTTATGTCAACACATGTTGAAATTTTAACACTGCGTATATATATACTTAAAAAGTAAATATATTTATGATTTGGTGTAAGACATTGTTAACGTAATAAGCTAATTCCCATTATTCTTCAGTAATGAAGAGATTGTCAAATATGAAGTATATAGATACCTCTATCCCGTAAGACCTAAAACAATTAACTTGTTAATTTTTGCATTGATAACGTTTGCTCTGCTCACATTTGTAAGAATATACGAAGGGTAAATTACACTTTTCATCTTTTATGTTTGTACCAGATTGCAACGGATAGCTTTTAACTTCAATAATTACAGCCACCATCCTTTATTTGGAAAACTCGTTACATCTTTCGACCATTAGCAGTAACTAGGTTAAAATTTTTAGTTAAGTCTATTTATATAAGGGCACTTTGGTCTTTTACCAATCTAATTGAAATATATTATAAATAACAAACAGTCCCTACAAAATTGGCCGTTAAATATCGTCACGTGAAACGCACACGTTGGTAAATATGTATTTTCCCCTCCTCTTCATTTCCACCATTTATAACCCACTGCAACCAGCATCCACCCCAACGACAACTACCATCGACAACCGCCTCCCAACTGCAACCAAGCCGCCACCACTTCGGCCACCCGCCACCTTCCACCACCACCATAGCCACATGCCGCCACCACCACAACCACCGCCGCCCATCGGTTACAACCATCGCCACCCGCCCACATGCCACCACCACCCCACAGATCCATAACCAAATTGACAAATCCTTGATTCCTTAACCAATTTCCCCATAAAACCGTATACCTAAATATTCACTATCTCTAAAATTACAAACTCTATAAACCGAACCCTAACTCTACCAAATTATCCAACCTAATCCTAGATTCAAACATATTCTTTCCAAAATAACGATAAATCAACCAAATTTTTCGGTGAAAACCGACTTAAATCCGCAAACAAGCTTTATTACGAAACTGAAACCATAACACGATAATCATCAACCATAACTGATCGGTAATGAACAATAACAGTAAAAATCTAAGATCTGTACTGCAATTGAAGCTAAAGAAGTTGAAAAAATGTGGAACTCAAAACCACAGAAAGCACGACGGGGGCGCAAAAGTTTATCCCGTTGAGATGAGTGTGTGTGGTTCTCAAACAACGACGGCGACTAAGGAGTGTTTGCAGCGGCTGGAGGTTTTATTGTGGCGATGACAGTGGTAGGTTGTGGTTCTGATTTGTGGTGGTGGTAGTCTGGCAGAAGTCACAGGAATGTGTGTGGCTTTAGAGAGAGAGAGGGAGGGAGAGAGAGAGAGAGATGAGGGTGAGAGAGTGAGGGGTGAAGGGGTTGCTAAATTATTATCTTTTTAATTTTGTATTTTAATTAGATTGGTGAAATGACCAAAGTACCCTTATATAAATAGACTTAACTAAAATTTTTAACCTAGTTAGTGCTAAAGGACGAAAGATGTAACGAGTTTTCCAAATAAAGGATTGTGACTGTAAGCATTAAAGTTAAAGGTTATTCATTGCAATCCGATATAAACATAAAAGACAAAAAGTGTAATTTACCCACCTTCGAATATAATTCAAGGTGTACCTACAAATTTCTCATTCTTGTTTTTATTCCCTAGGTCTAACAAGAAATTGTATAGGACTACTAATTTTTAATGCCTTTAAAAATCTAAATTTGCTAAAGTTAGCCAAGGTATATTTGTATGATTTTATTTTTGATGAAAAAGACAAGCTTATATATGAATTCGACCACTACATTGACTAGAACCGAACTGTCAAACCGACCTAAAATTTTTATGTACAATCCTATGAATTTGGAGCATCTAATTAAAAATAGTCAAACCATTGAAACACTAGGCAACCCAAATGAAGGTTATCCACCGACTAACCTAGTTCTGAGCACACCGCGAGAAACCATATTAAACATGTCGAGAGTTGATAACGATATCAGAAATTTTAGAATATATTTCATATATTTCGAGTAAAATGCTAGAATCGGCCATGAGATTTGATTATATTTGTTTGTTCTATCTAAAACGACTTTTTGTGCATCTGAGTCCTTTAGATTTGCGTTTTATTGTTATTTCCATCGAATCACTACAATTTTTTTTTTGTTAAGGTGAAGGACATTTTTTTCCATTTGGATGGATCAAGCAAATATGAAACTTCAAGGATGTTTTGGCAATTTACCCATACATTTTTGTTCTATATTTTTTTAGTACTTGTTTTCCCATTGCATAGTTTATTACTTTAATAACTTCGTCAATATATATATGTTTCACTAAAGATATTTTAATAAAAAAGACTATATTATTTATCACAATCATTGAAATACCCATTAAAGTTTTATAAACATCATTTTTGACACGTTACTCAACCCATCACACCCACTTATTTTTGCCACTTTTACTGTACATTTTTTGTTGGGAGCATGCATTTCGGTGAAAAACACACACACATATGTATGTATGTATGTATGTATGTATGTATGTATGTATGTAGGTATGTATGTATCGTAAGATGGGAAGAGGCAAGGCAGTGGGTTTGGACAACATACTGATTAAGGTGTGGAAGTGTTTGGGGCAAGAAGGAGTCCGTTGGTTAACATTTTTGTTCAATCGTATTTTCAAGACTGGAAAAATGTCAGATCAGTGGAGGAGTAGTGTCGTGCCTTTATATAAGAATAATGGAGACGCTCAATGTTGTGGGAACTACAGAGGAATCAAACTGCTAAGTCACACTATGAAGCCCTGGGAAAGAGTAATTGAAACTAGAATTAGAAGAGAAACTCGGTTTTTACTAAACCAATTTGGATTCATGAAAGGGAGTCAACTACAGAAGCGATACATATTCTAAGGAGACTGATGGAAGAATATAGAGCGAAGAAGCAAGATTTACACATGGTGTTTATCGACCTTGAAAAGGCATATGACACTGTCCCACGACAACCGATTTGGGATAGTTTGGAGGGTCGAGGGCTACCTAGGAAGTATAATTAAGGATATATACGATAGAACGGAAACTAGTGTCGGGATACAAACTTCTTTCCTGTGGAGGTAGGACTCCACCAAGGGTCTGCGTTGAGCCCTTTTCTTTTTGCGGTTGTCTTGGATGAGTTGTCCAAGTTGATTCAGGAGACAGTTCCGTGGTGCATGCTTTTTGCAAAGGATATTGTGTTGATTGCAGAGACTAAACAGTGCCTGAACGAGAGGGTAGAGGAGTGACGAGTAGCTCTAGAGGGCAAGGGCCAAAGGATTAGTCGATCTAAGACTGAGTATCTACACTGTGATTTCAGTGGTATAGCCGATGACGATGACACCCAAATCACCATTGAGGATCAATTGGTCCCGTAGGCAACTAAATTTAAGTATTGGGGTCGTTTGTACAAAGAGATAGTGACATAGATAGTGATGTAACCCATCGCCATACAGGCTGGCTGGTGTAGATGGAGGGCAGCCAGTGGGGTATTGTGCGATATGAGGTTCCCAACTAAACTAAAGGGGAAATTTTACAGGGTAGCAGTTAGGCCCGCTATGCTATATGGAACAGAATGTTGGGCTATCAAGAAGACACAAGGGCGCAAGATGGATGTAGCAAAGATGAGGATGCTGAGGTGGATGTGTGGACACGCGAGGTTAGATCGGATAAGAAATGAGGCTTTTAGGGAAAGATTAGGAGTGGCTAGTATATCAGATAAGATTAAGGAGGGGAGATTGAGATGGTTTGGGCATGTGAAGCGGAGACAAACGACGGCACAAGTTAGAGTAGTGGAAACTCTTACTGTGGAGGGGAGGAGAGGAAGAGGCAGACCCAAACTGACATGGGATGAGCAGATTAGGCATGATTTACTAGAGTTACATCTTTATGAGGACATGCTCCAAGATAGGACTTCGTGGAGGCGTATGATTAAGGTTAAGGACTTCTAGAGGATATTGCAGTAAGGTCTTAGGTGTATTTTAGGGACGTATGTTTTTCTTATTCTTTAAGTGACTTTACCGGTGATTGCCTTCTTGTGTTTTTGCCCAAATGGTGTTGTATGCTATTATACATGATTTATATTATATTGTGTCACTCTGATCACTTTCTTGATCTTGGTGACTTCTTTTTTCTATATTCTTTGACTTGGTGTGTTGGTATGTTGTTCGTTTTGGAGTCGAGGGTCTCTCTGGAAGCAGCCTCTTTATCATCAGGGATAGAGGCAAGGTCTGTCTACATCCCACCCTCCCCAGACCCTATAAGTAGCTTTGCTATTTGTGGGATTTACTGGGTATGGTTGTTGTTGTATATATGTATCGTAAAAGTTATTAAAAATAATAAATATTAAGCAATATAAAGGGGAAACAAGTAATAAAAAATATATAACAAAAATGTAAGAATAAAATGTTAGAATCGTCCATGAGATTTAGTGATATTTGTTTGTTTCATCTAAAATGATAAAAATGCCCTTCACCTTAACGACTAAAATTCATAAAAAGTCTTATCTTAAATAGAACTAGGATTTTGACCCGCCGCGCGTTGTGGCGGCGTCAAAAGTTATTGTAACTCGGAATTATACATTATATTTGACACGACTTATTTTCGAAAATAAATTACGTCGCCGTAAAATGAAAACGTATTATATTTGTCGATCCGACTCGCTTTCGCACATGCATACACCAAACCATGAAATCACCATACTGAACTTTAAAGGGATAATTCAAGACATCCTAGCAAAGATTCAAATATACAAAGAAAATACATTAGTAAAAGACAATCATATGTTATGTTCCCATTTGGATTTCACCTTGATAGATCTCAAAGCGTTGTCGACAGGAATGGGTTAAGGGAAATAGGAAACAACTACTAATATGGCCATCTATCAGTTTTAACTTGCTAGTAGTTTGCTCCGTTCACAACCTAATAAAAGATTTCAAACAAAGTCCTGCAGAAATAAAGTAATTGGAGTGCACATTCTTTTGATAATTTAAAGGAGCATTGAAATATAATTAAATCTAACTTGTGTGTTTTGCATTCACCTGCTCTTCTCAGATTGGTTGAAATCGGGCTGTCTTCTATAAATATTTCCTCTACGGGTCAAAATTTCGGTAGTTGCGTTTCTTAACTTTCTCTAGTGGATCAAGTTCTACTCTCTTTGTTTTTCTAAGTACTTTTTCATCAATCAATGTCTTTTTAATCTAATATAGGAACCTATAGACAGGCTTTACAGTAAAGCCAATTAACTGGTGGAAATAGATTAGTTTACTGAATGCATTGACTTAGGTAAGAATAATAATACCTGTTACTCGGATCCTTTTCTTCCTCTGAATGTTCTCTAGCTCTTCACCGTCATCGGTCCTCTGTAAGTCACCGAATTAGAGCTAACCACCATCAACGAATATAGATGTTTGTCAATTTCAGAGAAAGGAAGAGGAAAGTGCTGCATTTGGGAAAGGGAGAAACAGATATATGTAGCGGTTGGGAAAGGGAGAATAAATGTAAAGACTGGAAAAAAGAAGGGAACATACATCTAAAATGCACTGACCACCATGAGATAATTCTTAAAACAAAGGTGAATCTATGGATCAAAGATAAAAGAGTCATTTGAAGCACTCCAGCCAACACCTTCATCCCATGCCCATTTCACATATTGAGTCTCGCCTCCGTATGCCAGGAGGTTATTAACCAAGTCAATCAAAAGTCGACATCCAACTTGTCTTGCTTCTGCAATCACGTAATCTAATGCCAACAAATATTTTATCCAATCAACAACCTCTAAATTTTATAATGAAATAGCACAAAGAATGAAAACTAAACTTTTCATGAAAAAAGAAATAAAATTATAATCAAATTGTATTAAAACTTGTCTGAATTCTCAAAAAAAAAAAGGAAACTCAAACTTTCTCAATAAAAAGTAGGACTTTCCAATATTTGGTTGCATGCATCTTTGGGTGGTATTGTTGTTTCAAAACTTGAACTCGTATAAATTTCAAATCAGCACCATATCTCTTCAAATCAATATAAGTATTATATAAGACCAGTGTGTATAGAATAATGTAAAAAAACATAGATTATGATTTTGATTAGCACTTCATAACCATTTTGAATCCTTAAAAAACACCTTCACTTAACATAGAAGATCAAGCAACAAACATATAACCTTTCCTCGAGATAAATTCTCCATTTGTAGCAGAAATCAAAAGCCCTAATGGTATCAAAAATTAAATTATCGTAAAGAATATCATATGTAAACACATCAAACTTTTTCTAAGCCCTAACTTTAAAAATAAAAGTTGACATACCAAACCTCTTATGGGTGATTTGGGGTTCAATACCGTCTCACTCAGCGACTCCATCATCAACCGTTGATGTCCGGTTGCCAGAGTTCGTCTCCACCGGCGAAACGAGCACTGACGCGTGGAACGGCCACCTTAGCCCCCAACAATCTTGAAAAGACCAAAAAATCAGAAGATCATATGGCGAATTTAAGTCAGATAACCGGAGAATTAGGATTAAAAGTGTTGTATCTTACCTTCGTTACTAGAAAACCGGTGTACATATCCACCGTTGTTGCGCCCTGAACATCAGCCTTAGAATCCTAGAACTGACCCTACTCCACTCCACTTCGTTCCTAATCACGAAAACCCCCAAATCACAAAAAGTTTGATTGTCCACGGTTGTTAAATCGCCGCCGATGCAGTCATCGTTCTCCATCACAAACCAGATCATCCACTCTTGTTGACGTGGAACCCAATCAAAAAATATAAAGAATCTGTAATGGTATTGGCAGTGACGGTGACTGTGGTGGGGGTGGGGCTGTGAAGGGTTGGAGCAGTGGAGTGCGATTCTATGTACATAAGATGTTTACTGGGTGAGAAAGAAAGCTGGAGTGGGAGAACATGGCATAGAGTCATAGACAATAACACTATTGCACCGACCTTTCATTTTAAGATTATATAAATAAGAAAATATGACTAAACGTCAGAGATAATTTTGACATTTTAAGAATATATATTTATACATTAAATAAATATTTAAAAGAATCAGCAATAATTTTGAAAATTATTTATTAGAGACAGGAAAAGAAAAAGGAAAAAAGGTTTGGAAAGTTAGGGTACGTGCATGAACATCAATATTTGCTTGAAAAGTCGTGATCCATTGGTAGATTGCTTCAAATCGAAGATTATTTCAACGGCAGGATGAGGTGCCACGTGAATGAATCATAAGTGGCCATGTCAGCATGAGAAAGACGAAACTTTGTATTAAAAGAGAAAAACAGAGGTATGTTGGACAATGAAGCAACGGTGAAGAAGAGTGTTTATGAAATTTGTGTAATATCCTTTTCTTTCACAAATATAAAGATAAGAGTGAGACCCCCACCACCCCTTTATATTTTCCTAGTTTCTTATCCTTTTAAGAATTTCTTTTTTGTAAGTTATAGTGTATTTAAAAAAAAATCTTAATTATACATTCAAGCTTTATATTCATATAAAATATACATTTATATCGATAAACAATATAATGAAGCAGTTTATAATAGAGGAATTGGCCTATAATAACACCACCTACACCTTATTAACCATTAATAATCCTACCTCAGAATATTCTCCTCACCAGTTCCACCTTTCACCTATTTTTCCTACAATGGTCCCTCGTTCCGTTAAGTTTTTTTCCAAATTACAAACAGATTTTTAGGGCTTTTGATTAGAACAACGATACGAGTCCATTGATGTAAAATTTGCCTCGAAACGGTGCTCCAAATGATGAAAACGACGCTTCAATTCGGGTGTTTAAATTTCCAATTAACAAAAATCAAGTCACTTTGAAAGTTTTACATCAATGGACTTGTATCGTCGTTCTGATCAAAAGCCCTTAAAAATCTATTTGTCATTTGAACAAAAGCTTAACTCCGTTAAGTTTTTTTAATGAGGGACCATTGTAGGAAAAATAGGTGAAATGTGAGACTGGTGGGGGGGAATATTCTGAGGTGGGATTATTAATGGCCAATAAGGTCTAAATGTGATTATTACAGGTCAATTTCCCTTTATAATATACTTTTTAGCGATTTTGCAGAAATAATAAATTTTGTTAATGAGTATTATTTTATCCGATATAGATAAATCTCCGGAGTTAACATGAAGAAGAAAATAGACCAATGAGAAAATATCATTTTTATATGTCTTATCATTTTTATATGGTTTATAAAGTTGTACTATAAACATAATGGTATGTTATAAGTACAAGATAACAATATTGGTTCTTATGTTTGACAATTGAAGTTCAAGTTTCTCTTACAATTTCAATCTTCGAGCACATTATCTTGTGATGCTAGTTTTAGCTTCAAGTCAAGAGCGGGTCAATACCAATGAGCATAAAGTCTAGCGGTACTCAAGGTGAATTGTAAAAGTGTTCATCCTAATTAAGTAGTTAGGGGTTCTATTCCCATGGTGAAAATTTGATGTAGATTTAGAAGTAAGTTTGAAGGTGACTTTTTTTATAAAATTAGTTAACTAAACAGTTAACTTTATTGTATATAAAACACCATGAATAGTTGAATACAAATGCAAATTTGCAAAATGAACTATTAGTGGTTGCAAAATCTAATTGTTACCCACAACCAATATCCTAAACACTAAAAGAAATTAATAGGCTTCTAGATTTAGCATCCAACTTTCAACTGTTGTCTTTTATTTACGATACTTAAAATGATTTTTAATAATATTCAATGGGTAGTGTGTGTATATATATAAAGGTATTTACGTAAATACCAAGAGATTCTATATCTTCCACCATGCATGGGTAGTACCAAAGATTTGGGGGAATGGAAGAAGCAAGCTACAAACATTGAAACACTTGTAGTCTTCACAAGAAAACCAACCTAGTCAAGCTTACATTTCCCAATATCTTACTTTAAAATTATTTATAACCGACCCTTTAACATAAGTTAGGGTTACAACTGTCAAAAATTATATATATATATTTTTTTTATGACATATTTAGATAACTGACGGACCACTGTAGTCTTATTGTGTCTGAGCAGAATCACCCGATCATATCTATCTCTACTAGGCTATAATGCCTATATACCAATTCAAAAGGAAACCCAATAAATACTGAAAAAAACCTCACTTGTAAGAATTAAACGCAGAACCTAATAGTTAGTCTCTAAGTCTTATCCTACCCCAAATAGCTTGTGGGTGTCAAAAATTTATATATAAACAACTAATTGTAAAAGCTCGCGAAGTAATAAGTATTTAGGTTTGCATTCCTCAATCTAACTATTATTTTTCTGTTTTTAACCCTTTCGAAGCTCATGTTGATCGTAAGTTGTGTGTATCATATTGGTTAGCAGAGTATTTACAAAAGTAAGTTTTTTGTAGCAATTTCTCACAGCTAAAGAAACACAATTTTGAGTTGTAGTTTATGATGTAAAAAATAAGAATAATTTCAAACTTGTCTGGGTATGGTCTCAGATCTCACACTAAAGCGGTCACGAGTGACCATCACCCTTATCAAATACTCCCATCAGCGAGGACTTATCTGCGTCCTTGCGGGCACGCACGAATGCAATTAGACGTTCCAATCGGTCAAGTGATGAGAAGACTTAACTTGTGTATGAAAACGGCTGTTTTCGTCACGACAAGGGATGCGGTAACAACAACAGTTACCGCACATAGCGATGCGGCTTAGCACCGCATCCTATACATGTCTTCGTCAAGGCAAGGGACGCGGAAACAACCGGGGTTACTGCACATAGCGATGCGGCCCGGCACCGCATCCTATTGACGACGCAAGTGGGACTGGCGCTTTGACTTAAGTGTACAAAACAGCAAGTGGCACTGACAGCAGTCACCCGTCCAGCCCACATGTAAGCAACGCTAGCACACAGACTGACAGCCACAGCGGGACGTGGCATCACCTCCGTGACCTACGCGCCTGACATACCTACAAAGGGTTGCGCGCTGTTAGTCTAGCCACTCAATCGCCCTCCTTCACTTTTCGGCTATATATACCCATCCCGGACCAGGTTTGAGGTATCACTTATCTACTCTCTCTCACATTTACTACTATCACACACTTTGCTCTCAAGCAAATACTGATTGTAGGATCGTTTGCACGACCAAACGAGTCGTTCAGAAGAGATCTCGTCCAATACGAAAGGCGGAAACAGACGTATCGGAGTTATTTCAGCTAATTTGCACTTAGATTCACTTAAACTGTCTCTTGTATTGATATCAGATCGTTTTACAATGCTGGAGACACTTCGGCAGCACCTCGGCACCGGAATCAGAAAAGTTACAAATGAAATGACCAAGGCTCCTATATATAGACCCCCCATTTCGCACGGAACAGACTCACACGAAATGACCAATGTCATTTCGTACGAAATGGTCACATTTCACATATTTCTCTATTATCTCGTACAACGTGCCCTGATCAATCTAATCTAATACAAGACTCGATACAAGACGAAGTCGACAGACATATGCACTAACAGACTCCCCCTTGGATGTTGACAAAGTCTTCAGTGTTGAGTCTTCTGTATGTCACATCTTCAGTCTTGATAAGTCTTCGTGCTTTTCTCAAAGAATTCTCCATTGTAAGCATCCTCAATCTCTATCTTCTCCCTCTCTCTTCTAGAATATCAACCTGTCTCTATCTTCTCTTGATCAGATCTCTTGATTCTTTAAGTTCTTCAGCATCAGCAGCTTGCGTGGACAACAAGATTCAAAATTGACTTTTTACCATTCAAGCTCCCCCTTGAATGTTGATCCATAATCTGTATCTGGCTCTTATGTCTTCTGACTCCCCCTTTCGATAAGCTGGGATCGCAGTCTGGTATTCAAGAACGTTTCCTGGCTCTCCGTAGCCACAAAATCTGGAACCTGGCTTTATCCTCATGCTGAAAGTCCACAGGAATCAGAACCTGGCTTTCGCGTATCTTTCAGGAGTCGAAACCTGGTTGCTTCTGCCTGCACAATCTCTACCTCAAAGTAAGATTTTACAACTTAAATCTTTGCTTATCATATGTAAAAACAATCTCAAATCATTACTTGTAGATATTATCCAAAATGATTTAATATTTATAATCTCGGATAACCACTTGTAAGAATAATTTTTTCTTCTTTCTGAACACACTCTTCCAACCCTGTTCATCATGTTTAGCACTTGGAATTTTGAAAATCAGCTTTTCAACATCAGTTGTCGGAAAAAAAATGAAATAAAATCTTTTTGAATTTTTCAAAATTTTATGCTAAAACACTCCGAAAATCTTTTTGGATTTTTGTTTTTAATGAAAAACCGTAAAGAAATATTTACAAACAATATTTTTGTGAGTTTGTGTAAGAGGATCATATCAGTTTATGACAAATCACTAGAACCGTTGAGCTTTAACACTTTAAGATCTAAACGATTCACATAGATTGACGATATTGTTGTCCTCTTAAACTCAATCTAAAATTTTTTGAAATGCTTACCGATACGTTAACATATATTAATTTTGCACTAAATTTTTATGGACCCCACGATCTCAGCATATCCCCTCATCATGCAATACACTGACTCAAGTAATGCTTTTAAACTTTCATCAACTGTGATATGTTCGAAAACAACGCAGAGTGCTTGAAAACAACGCAGAGTGTTTAAACATTAACAATCAGGTCGATCTTTCGATACGCAGAGAAAGTCCAATGTTTAAACAAAATAAGAAATAAAAACAAGTTGAATATGTTTATATCTTAACCACGAGTTCGATATTCACATATACGCAGAGATGATCCAAGATTTAAACGAAACACCAAGAAAAATAAAGCAGAACGTTCAGGAACTAACATCCAGTTCGATACTCACGTATACGCATAGGATGTCCAATGCTTAAACAAAATAAAGAAATCAAACAAGTTTAAATCTTTGCAAAATAAAATGAACAATCACAGTGACTTTTTCAGCAAGTTGTGAAAGTTCACAAACTGACCGGTTTTTATGCTCTTTTAGCATTCAGGGATTACAGAGTAGGTACACAGTCACGAAGGATAAAACTAAGTACTATGCTTTCAACCGCGTTTCCCACTAGAACTAGACTTTTTCATTTAAGTTTGTATCGTTATCGCAAATCTACTAGTCTAGTTGAGCCTATCGTCACATCTTTAGTGAGACCGTTTATCACATTTTAACTTTCCATTTCTTTAGCATACTGTGACAGTCTAACTGATGTACTATCATTTCCTCTTTTTTTACAACAAAACTTATTTTGATTTTTATCATGTTTTTTGCTTTTTCAAATTTTCTAAATTTCTAAAAATTCTTACTCCCCCTAAAATCAAAATATGTTTCAATTTTGATTTTCTGAGAAATTTTGAAAATGAAAGCAATAAACTGTACAAATAACATGACAACATGATGCGAATTACTTCAATTCGCCATCCACTTGGTATAAACAATCAGAACTCCCCCTGACAACAAACTATTTTCCCATTATGATTTCAAAACACTTAAGTTTGTTTTAATCAAAATGGTTTTTCCGGAAAATAAGTTTTGTTGATTTTTACAAACCACTTGTAGGTTAGGGATTAATCCATCACATTGTTTTTTAACCACTTGTATGAGAGTTAAATCAAGTTCAAATTAATGACCTTGATTAATGTCACACCCTGATATTTCCACGTATTACCGGTGGGCCCGGTGAGGAGTATCGTGACGTAATTGATATCATCATAGTCAAACAACACAATTTAAATGCACAGCGGAAGCAAAAGATAAATATATTACAATCCGATAAAGAGTAATATCAAGTATTACAAATACGGTTGTAAAAGATCCACAGGTGGATCAAAAGATAAAAAGAAACTTTGTTCAACAGACTTTAAGGTATCTAAGCTTGCGAGACTTTTATTTGATGCTAGGAGAGGCCAACCTATTCCGATTAGTACCTGCACTTAGCCTTTTTGGGAAAATACGTCAGTTTACACTGGTAAATACAATTTAACTGACTCATTTTGAAAACGTTTAAGAAAATTGATTTGAATGCACATGGCACAAAACTTTTTATAACTTGGGATAATTATTTTTATATAAACTTGTAAAAGAATTACATGTTTCTTATACGTTCAGTAGCCCGGATTGACACCGAGTTAAAGATTAATAGACACACCACATGATATAGTCCCACGGCGAGTTATTCCCGAAACCGGCGGTTATACCTTATTATTTATATATGCACTGTCGGGTGTACGCCTACACCCCGTGCTTAGGTCGTGACCATTTCTTAAAATGATGCCAAGGATATCCGGGACATGGTCATTAACCCCCCAAAGGCTTTAAGCAAACAAAACAATTTAAATGGGACATTTCAATAATTTAACCTTCATACAATTAAAAATTCAATGCCCGACCAAGCGGTATTTTATATACCGTACCCCAAGCCCGTATAGGGAAAATAAGTTAAAAGTATTTACCTAAGCTAAATATAAATTTAATCCCAGTCGTATATCAAATCAGCAAGTACATATAGCTTTTACTGGGCTCCTAAATCTGGAACGAAGGTTTTTAATAACCTATTAGATTCCTAACGGGTCTTAATTAAGCCTATGCTTAGACCGGTTAGTTTTTAAAGGAGGTTACGGTTCAAAACGCATGATTAAGCGAAGACCAGATTAGAATGTGGTTTAGACCCGACAAGCTTGTATACTTGTGTAATAAGGGTAAACTAAACACATTCAGGATTTTGAGATAAAATATGATAAGGTTTGACCCGTTTCGGCTAATTTATGCAAACTAGTTACATAAGCTGATCCGAACGCGAAAAGTGCGTAACGGGTACCCAAATGAGTCATGAACAGGTTTCCTAAGTTAATATGCCCTAAATATGTTGTGATATCAGTAGGATACCTTCCATTATGCCCAAAACGAATTTAAAACCAATTTATGTCCCGTATGGGTATTTTGGTCATTTTAAAGGTTATAAGAGAGGTTAAATAATAATCTGAGGTCCTGGTCTGATATAATCCGTAAAATACTCAATTTAATAAGTTGTATCAGTAGGGTATTACATATACGTGAAATTTATTAATTATAACCAAACTATGCACCGAAGGGGCATTTTGGTAATTTCACTTAAGCTTTAAAGGTAAAAATTAGAATTCTGAGTTTAAAACCTTTGCCTACTTTTTAATTATGAAAATTTACTTAAAACATCAGTATGTATCAAACCTTATATGTTAAAAATAGTTTTAACTTATACTATGCGTTAAAAACGCGTAAAAAGACGATTTTAAGCGATTTCCGGGTTTTATAAGAAAAGCTGATATTTTTATCATTCCAGAAAGATTAAAATGTTTTATTTATCTTATAAAATTAGTAGCAAAAATTTTGGTATCAAAATGTTATGCAAAACTCATTTTATGGCCAAAAGGGCAAAACCGACAATTACCGAATCAAGGCTAGAACCCTATGTTATGCTCAGCCAAAAAATAAATAAAAATCTTCAAAAATCCCAAAATATTATTTTACATCAGTAGGTAAAAAGTTTTGTATTAAAATTTAGGTTTAGATAGGCTATAAGCTAATTATGACGTTTAATTAATAAAAAGTTTTTCATTTACGCTAATAAACATAACTCCTAATCTAGACATCAAACTGATGTCAAATTTTAGGGACAAGTTTATAAATCAGTAATGAAGGTTTCTATCCTCTCACATTTTCAAAAATTTCGTTTTAAGGTCAAAATGGCATAATGGTCAACAATTAGGCATATAACGGAAACATGCAAATGAATAGGATAACTAAGGATCCAGGTTGTATAACCTCAGAGGGTTATACTAACCTATAACATGGTCCTAAAGGAATCCTAAGGCATATCTAAACTAAGCTAATTCGGGTCAGAACTGAAAGTCAAAGCAAAAGTCTACTTTTGCGACTTTTGGTTGCGAACCGAGCCTAAACTCGGAATTGTCGGGTTGAACATGCTTAAACATGTTCTTATATTAATTACCATGTTATTTAAGTGTTGAAACATGTTCCATAACTTCTGAATTATCAGTTATGAATTTATTAGTAAAAACTGACTCGTTTGGCTTTTATTTTAATTACTTTGACCCGACAATTAACTAAGCAAACGTGGTAATTAGGAGGTGCCCTTTTGAGGGTTTCATACCTACCTAATTACGATCACATAGCCATGTTCGTTGCGAACAATGGCTCAACCGTTTGAAAGTCAAAGCGTTTATCGCAAACGCTTGACTTTTCGGTTTTTAATCGCTAAACAATTAAACTAAACACGAAAGGACACTTACAAGAGGTCCAATGGACTGAAAGGAACTCAAAAGGAGGCTCCCAATGGCTAGGATCCTCAGATTTGAGTTAGTGAGCAAAAGCTTCAAGAATGGGCGAATGAACAAATGAAAAACCCACCACTATATATAGTTTTCGGGATTGCACGGGATCGTGACAAGTGTCGGGATGGATAACCAGATGATAACAAGTGTTAAGTGGTTTTATAAATCAATGGGCAAGCCCCTAGTTTGAAAAAAATGTGTGTGTGGAAACCAGATTTGGCAAAAACCAGCAACAAAACATGAATTATGATGTAGTGCAGACTACACGGCCCACGTAAGAAAACCCAGGCAGCTTACGCGGCCCACCTAACAGTCCAAACCAGCAGACACATTTCCAGAAATGGCAGTTTCAGTCCCTGAACATGTAAAAAGGTTTTTCTGATACGTATAAGGCCTGTTAATCTCATTTCAAGGCTCCACCATGATGCCCACACATAGGGGACATGAAACATGCTCAAAAACATGTCGGATGTCGGTTCGTTTGGCCGTACGGTCACGTTGTTCGTCTAATTACGACGAAACACGAACGGACGCGAAAAACGATCCAAATTACGCGAAGAATGAAATTTTATCATGCCGAACACTAAAATAAAATATTTTAATGCTTACATAAATTTTTGGGTGTTCGGATATATTCAGAATGCAAGATATGCGCGGAAATGCAAACTTGTGCACTTTTTGACACTTTTAGTCCCTGCATGACTTAAAAGTTTATTTTTGCGCACCAAACACCTCTAAGCCTATATCTAAGCTATATAAAGGATAATTAGGGCATGTTTAGCTCATGGTCATATTCCAGAAGGTCCGTTACCATACGAATCGGCATACTTTTGCAGTTTGACGCAAATAGTCCTTTAATCGTACAAAGTAGCGCGGAATGTCGTTTACTGACATCCAAGCCTTCCATGGCCCATAATGGGCATTCCCAAGCATGAGTTTAATTATTTCTATGCTCTCGATCGCTTAAATGGTCACCAAAAGGCGTAGATTCAAAAGTTGACGCTTTAGCTCCCTCTAATGCGCAAACTTGCGCATTTCATCGTTTAATAGCGTCGAAGCCTTATCTAATCCATATTAGGCATTCTTGAGAGTATTATTAAATATCAAGATGCTTCGGGTTCGCTAAAAGGTCATTCAGAGGTATAATTAAACATATTGACACTTTTAGTCCCTCTAACTTGCAAAGTTGCGCGTAACTTTACTTATAGGCATAAAAACCTTAGACGGCCAATGTTTGGCATTCCCGAGAGTATAATAAAATGTCATGAAGCTCCCGGTTTGTTAAAAGGGCACTCAGAGGTAAGAATTAACATGTTGACGCTTTTAACCCTTCAATGCGCAAACTTTCAATTAATTACGCGAACGGCTACTCTCGATCAACAAGCGGCTCATTTGTGAATATAAATACCGTACGAGGTTATTCAGAAACTTATTTTTGGTATGTTAACACTTCCCGTCCTTTCATAATCAAGGTTTTCGATTTAAAAAAAAAAATAGTCCCTTAAATTCAACATTTGACTTCATTAGGGTTTATCACACGTGTCAATACATCATTGGACGTGATTTTTTGAGGTGTTATAATAAACCACTTGTAGGTTCACGTGTACAACTTATCAACAATACCACTAGTAAATCGAAATATGACAATATTGAATTTTGAGACAGATGCCGATTCCTGTGTAACGACTCACACAAAAACGTTCTAAAAACGTTTCGTAAGTATAAACCCGGACCCCTGATATAACAACTCTCATTAAAAATACTATTTCTTATTTTAATTTAACCAAAAGGAAACCCTAATTGAGACACCCAAGTAATTCTACGCAAACCCTAAAATTATCAGAACCATCAGAATCAGGATCAGGGCCCCTAAAACTCAGGGGGGGTGTTTCCTACTCAACGATTATCTTTATAAGTTATTATAAAAATCGAATTTAATCGAAATGTCGACTCACCTGCACTCCAAACACACGTGGCAAGAAAATAAGAAAAGTGTATCCCTTACGGACCGTAAGGAATATTTGTTACGGTCCGTAACAAATGGCAAAATTTGTGTATAAATAACAGGCTTTGGGACTGGCTTCTGTGCGTTCGTTCGACGATAAAATTCGACTCTGGCACGGAGTTATCGTCCAAATACTCATAATTAACACACACAAATCACTAATTAGTATAGCGGGGTGCTGCAGAACAGGGTATTAACTCGATCCCTATTACGATTCAATGTCCGATCGATTAAACTATCCGATGGATGTTTAAGTGCTGCTCAAACTTGGGTTATGCTTTATCATTAATCGTGATTTCGACTTGAATGTTTGAGTGCTGTTCGAACTCGGACTATACTCTGTCATTCGTTGTGAATCCGATGGATGTTTAAGTATTGCACTTTGTCATTCGTTGTGAGGGTTTTATCTCGTGAGTTATCGTAAATGCTGTATTAAGTTACCTACCTAGTTCGTGTGCACTAGGTTACAAGGTTAATTAATAGGATAAGCTCTGCCTATAGGAATCTGCAAAAACTTAGCTATAGACTCAACTTTGCCTGTATAAATCTGCAATATATCGAGGCTTATCTGTAACTTTGGCCGTATGAATCTGCATGCTTATAATGTGAGTCATTCTCTTTTTATCAAAGTGTTTTATAAATTCTTAAATATTTTCAAAGGTTATAATTACAGTGATTAAGTTTATGTAATCACCAAGTTACAGCCAGTATGTGGGGTTTTGTATACATTACTTGATAATCTTCACCATTGGACAACGAGTTAGCCAAGGGGTGATATGACCATAGTCACAGACACCATTAGACGAATGGGCCAATGGGTCGAGTGACAATTACTGTGGGTAGTTGGTTTGATATCTGAAACATTGTAATCTCTCCTAATACTGTAATTGATAACACTATTTTCTAGTTATACTTTGCAGTGATTAAGTCTTTGCCAATCTTTAAGAAGCAAATGTAAAAACTCTTAATGCTGTAAATTATAACAAATATGTTTTAAAGTAAAATAAATGAACTCACTCAGTATTTCCCGCTGACAAAACCTTTTTAAAATACTTTTCAGGTAATCACAATAGAGTGGAGTAAGAAATGGATACGGCACTGAAAGGCATCAAGAAGTGGCTTATTTTATTAATTGAATCAAATTAAGAAATATGGTTTTATATAATCAAATTTATCTTTATTAAAGCTACCATTGTAAAACATGGATTTATTCCATCTATTTAATAAATAAAAATCCGGTGTTTCTAAACTCTGATATTTTTCCTAACTCACGGTTCTGATGAAATTTCCGCTGCAACGTTTTTCAAAATAATCACCGGTACCGCTGGACTGTTCACGGCACCCGATTCCGTCCAGGGTGGATCGGGGGTCGTGACAGAAGGTGGTATCAGAGCCAACTCAAAGAGCCACTGCTTTAAGCCTTTAGGTGTTGTAATAATAATACCTAAATTTATATAAAAGAGTTAGGAGGTTGCTGTTAACTGGTAGCATTTAAACTTGAACTTAAGAGAAGATGCCTTAGTATTAGCTTCACGATAAGCTAAGTACTTGTGTAAATAAATATAATGGAATTTGGTGTGCCATAAGTAATATATTTGATAAAGTAATGTCACGGGACAACTAAGTCCAGAGTTACTAGTTGAGAGAATGATCAACAGTGACATGACCAAAAGTACTAGTTGAAAGAATGATCAACAGTGATATGACCATAATTACTAGTTGAAAGAATGATCAACAGTAATATGACCTGAGTCACTATTTGAAAGAATGATCAATAGTAAATTGACACTGTCACAGGAATCGTCTAGTGATCAATATAATAATAAGATATGTTCTGGAAATATAAATTTCCTTAATTCTGAATAAAAGCCCTAATAAGATAGGCACTTTTGAAAAGATACTATTTATGGGAAATAGAAAATTTTCTCTGGCAAGACTGGGTATGGTATGGTAGACTCTCCAGTTTGTCCAGATATACTGAGGTTACCGCTCCGGCGCGAATCGGATAAGACGGGATATATAATATGTCAAACAAGTGACAAGATTTCCCTAAATAGTATCATAATCAGATATTTGACTGGTTTTTGGAAATATAAATCTATTAAATACATTGACCTGATAGATGGTATGTTTAATTCAGTATGTGAAATATATGATTTAATAGATATGTTTATCTATAAGGAAATCCAAAAAAAACCATAAGGATTGACAATTTGGAATAAAGCACAAGTATCTGTGTCTAGATTTCTTTATTAGGGATCTCTTTTCCGACATCAAACATTATTTTGTTTGATTATCTGCCTAGTAACTCGAGTGACAATAATAACAATAGAAACCCATTAAGTTGGGATATCATCAAAAGTGTAAAAAATTTCTAACGCATTACCATAAACTATTAACGCAAGTAAGAAGCATGTAAAGTTGTGATAATATACAAGAAAACACATGAAAATTTAATTATAAGTCCACAAAAGTTAAAGTATATCCCACACAACTTTCGAGGCAAGATCTTTGGAAAATATAAATTGGGCACAATGAGACCAATGTTAAATTCCGTCAGTAGAAGAACTAAAAGCAGCACTTTGCTACATGATCCTATAAACAACATGAATATCGCTGAGGTACGCTAGAACAAAATTTCACAAAAACATCGGTGCACAGTCTAATCAGAGTCATAAGTATTAGCACTGAAAAAGAAGTCATATACTTTTGCAAATTCCCTATTTCATTTTATTTGACATTCCTTGGTAATGTCACTTAACAACGGTTATCATCCAAAATTCCAGATGAAATTCTTAAAATTCTTTTGTTAAAAATCTGATTTCTGTGAATAGACTTTCGCATTTCTACTTTTCCTAACAGTCATCAAATCAGGAGGATTTATTTCATAGTAGCGAATATTGATTCATTTCATTTCTTGGTAAATCCACACGTTACACATGCACCGTTTGTTGCGCATGTGGTTCGTTAATTTCCGAATTCCACTGGAGGGCTTCATTCTAATTTGTCGTTTTATCCAAACTCAAATATCCTTTAGTTAGAACTTGATTTTGGCATGGTGAACCGCATCATTGCTAAACGATGACTCTTAATATCGAGTCAATAAATTTTTGAAAAACTCAATTTTCTTTGGTATCCATGGTTTCTGTTATGACCATGTCCGAACTTTCTTATTTAAACTCAAACCAAGTTCAATTGATTGAACTTGCTCGCATTACATATTCAATTCAAAGTTCCATATGATGAATTAAAAACCATCATATTCAAAATAATCCTAACAAGCATTTCAATTCTCTTGAACTATACCACGCTTGTGTAATCCTCAACTTCACTAAATCATTTCTTTGATCACAATCACTTTGAGGTAACATTTTCACAAAATCGGAAGGTTGCGCTAATCTCGGATTTAATCATTTAATTATTTATATTAAATCCACTTTGTTGATTTATTCTATACAAAGAATCTTAAAATAATCATGTGCTCAAATAATAATACCCAAATTCATATTTCGGTATATCTCTTAATAGTTATTACAATATCAATCAAGCCTTTCATGATAATTATTGCTTTAACTGAAAAACATTATATAAAATTTATTTTATATGAAAACTTACATAAGTGATTACCTAATTTACAAAATAGTATTACTATATTC
Organism: Helianthus tuberosus; assembly: GCA_030545235.1. Classification (NCBI taxonomy): domain Eukaryota; kingdom Viridiplantae; phylum Streptophyta; class Magnoliopsida; order Asterales; family Asteraceae; genus Helianthus; species Helianthus tuberosus. The sequence goes on along the minus strand of CM060444.1, from coordinate 143,170,876 downwards.
TTGTTAAACCATTGAGGTAAAGAATTTATATTTTTATATATAAATATATAAAAATTTATGTTGAAGTATATTCTCATTTAAATTTACGTTCAGTTATTTATTATTGATAATTTTATTATTAATAATAATATTAAGATTATTTTTAAATACTAGGATTATTATCAGGGGCAGGTATTGAATAGCCTAGCCTTAGTTAGGTATGGACTGATCACCTATGCTTAAACAAGGCAGCACTAACCAATATCCACCATGATAATGACTAGTTAATATATATAAATTAAGTCATCATACTTATTTAGTAAATTTTAATTATATATGAAAATATATATACTTTGGAGAAGACATATTTTCATACAATAAAAGGGACAAATAAAACATTATAAATAATAGTGATTTCTAATACTAAAATATTTTGTAAATATAATAACTTCATTGCGGAATTTTGTAATATATATTACATAGTAAAAATAAGTTATTTTACATAGTATAGTAAAATACTAAAATAATATTTATTTAAAAATACGTAACAAATAATATATATTACATTTGCTTTATAAATATTTGGCCATGCCAAAACAACTTATTTTATTATATTTCGATCTCTAGGAAATAGTATGAAAAAATATGGTCATTAATAATGTATTATCACATTGTTTCACAATTAAAACAACTTGAAACTTGAAATAAGGATACAGTAACTCTATTGTCTTTTGGTGTATCTTTGCAATTCACTCATATCAACACTTTGATTTTCTCATATCATAAATATTTGACAAATCATTTTTCATGCTTTTATTTCATTCTAAACCTGTCAATTCTAAAGATCTTCCCCAGTTGTCAAATCAAAGTAAGCTTTCTTTTGACAAAGAATTTTATTAATTCTAAAAATCCTTCACATTCATATCTATTGATCATATATCTTTTGGCTTGAACCTAGTTACTTTGGAAATTATATCATTTCATCTCATTCATTTGATAATCGATTTCTTGAACTAATTCAGTTGAACCATTGAATTCTACTTATGGTACAACTCGTATTCACAAAATTTGATATTTTAATTTTATGTCATCTACCTTAATATTATTTTTATTAACTAAAATGTGACATAAGTCTAAAAGAAATATCATAACCCAAATACACTTGGGAACTGGAATCTGAGATGAAGAAAAAATATTCCTACTTACTTCAGTAAATCTCGAGGACAAGATTTTTATTAAGGTGGGGAGAATGTAACGACTCACACAAAAACGTTCTAAAAACGTTTCGTAAGTATAAACCCGGACCCCTGATATAACAACTCTCATTAAAAATACTATTTCTTATTTTAATTTAACCAAAAGGAAACCCTAATTGAGACACCCAAGTAATTCTACGCAAACCCTAAAATTATCAGAACCATCAGAATCAGGATCAGGGCCCCTAAAACTCAGGGGGGTGTTTCCTACTCAACGATTATCTTTATAAGTTATTATAAAAATCGAATTTAATCGAAACGTCGACTCACCTGCACTCCAAACACACGTGGCAAGAAAATAAGAAAAGTGTATCCCTTACGGACCGTAAGGAATATTTGTTACTGTCCGTAACAAATGGCAAAATTTGTGTATAAATAGCAGGCTTTGGGACTGGCTTCTGTGCGTTCGTTCGACGATAAAATTCGACTCTGGCACGGAGTTATCGTCCAAATACTCACAATTAACACACACAAATCACTAATTAGTATAGCGGGGTGCTGCAGAACAGGGTATTAACTCGATCGCTATTACGATTCAATGTCCGATCGATTAAACTATCCAATGGATGTTTAAGTGCTGCTCAAACTTAGGTTATGCTTTATCATTAATCGTGATTTCGACTTGAATGTTTGAGTGCTGTTCGAACTCGGACTATACTCTGTCATTCGTTGTGAATCCGATGGATGTTTAAGTATTGCACTTTGTCATTCGTTGTGAGGGTTTTATCTCGTGAGTTATCGTAAATGCTGTATTAAGTTACCTACCTAGTTCGTGTGCACTAGGTTACAAGGTTAATTAATAGGATAAGCTCTGCCTATAGGAATCTGCAAAAACTTAGCTATAGACTCAACTTTGCCTGTATAAATCTGCAATATATCGAGGCTTATCTGTAACTTTGGCCGTATGAATCTGCATGCTTATAATGTGAGTCATTCTCTTTTTATCAAAGTGTTTTATAAATTCTTAAATATTTTCAAATGTTATAATTACAGTGATTAAGTTTATGTAATCACCAAGTTACAGCCAGTATGTGGGGTTTTGTATACATTACTTGATAATCTTCACCATTGGACAACGAGTTAGCCAAGGGGTGATATGACCATAGTCACATACACCATTGGACGAATGGGCCAATGGGTCGAGTGACAATTACTGTGGGTAGTTGGTTTGATATCTGAAACATTGTAATCTCTCTTAATACTGTAATTGATAACACTATTTTCTAGTTATACTTTGCAGTGATTAAGTCTTTGCCAATCTTTAAGAAGCAAATGTAAAAACTCTTAATGCTGTAAATTATAACAAATATGTTTTAAAGTAAAATGAATGAATGAACTCAGTATTTCCCGCTGACAAAACCTTTTTAAAATACTTTTCAGGTAATCACAATAGAGTGGAGTAAGAAATGGATACGGCACTGAAAGGCATCAAGAAGTGGCTTATTTTATTAATTGAATCAAATTAAGAAATATGGTTTTATATAATCAAATTTATCTTTATTAAAGCTACCATTGTAAAACATGGATTTATTCCATCTATTTAATAAATAAAAATCCGGTGTTTCTAAACTCTGATATTTTTCCTAACTCACGGTTCTGATGAAATTTCCGCTGCAACGTTTTTCAAAATAATCACCGGTACCGCTGGACTGTTCACGGCACCCAATTCCGTCCAGGGTGGATCGGGGGTCGTGACATCCTGCTCCACGATTACCAACTTGGGAGCTCCGGCAAGTCCAGATTTTTAGTCGTGATAGGTTCTATCCCAGTTACTAACCTGGGGTGAACCATATTCATCTGGTTTACTCGTTTTCTTTTCATAAAATTCCTTTACCCCTTTGACCTTCCCGTCAATCATTTTCCAAAAATATTTTGAACTGTGGGGTTAAAAGCTTTTTCAACATCAAATTCTTTCTTTTCAGAAAAGAATTGATTTGAAATTTCAACTTTTCCAATTTTTGATTTTAAATTTTCAGCCCGCAATGGTGGAAAGTTTGCATCATCCAATGGCGGCACTGAATTTTCCCTTTTTAGCTCAACTTGTGGCTCCTCTGACTTTGACGAGTCAGATTCATCGCCAGAAAATAGATCCTCTGATTTTGACGAATCAGAATCATTGCTAGAACTATCATCTAATTTCTTAACAACCCACTTTTGGTTGTTAAGCTTCACTTTTCTTCTGTAAAAACTTTTTGAACACTCACCAACCTCAAACTTTGAATTTTTGAAAACTTTAAATTGTTTGGTTGGTGGTTCATTTTCAACCATCTTTTCTTTCAGTTTTTCAGAGACTCCCTGTTTTGTGTTGGTTGCCTTTGGACAGTTCAAGGCAATGTGACCAACTTTTTGACATTTATAACAGGTTCTTGTCTCCTTCTTCTTCTGAGCAACTTCGTTCTTCATTCCCTCTTGCTTCTTAGCAAGGAATTCTTTGTTTGTATGCTTTCTGAACAATTGCTCTTTTTCTTCTTCAGATGATGTTCCTGAAACAAAAACAGTTTTTGCTTTATAAGTTTTCTCATTTTTATGATTTTTTGGTGGAATAAAACCTAGACCATTCTTTTTGAAATTACCGTTATGGTTTGGTTTCTTTTGAAAACCAGAACCAGAACTGTAACCCTTTTTCTTGTTTAATTTCTGTTGAACTCTTGAGGTGTACTTTTTAGGTTTTTCAGAAAGATTTACATCTTTTATTACAGAAATATTGATTTCTGTTAGTTTGAAAACCTTTTTAATCATTTTAGTTTTAACACCTCTTATTGGAAATACTTCATCAGAATATAATTTGTCAGAATCATTCAAAGTATATGCTACTTTGAATGTTTTGTCATTCAAATTATTTTGTGATAACAGAAATTCTTTATTATAAACCTGTTTGTCCTTTTTGACTGTTGGACTTGACGTCTCAGACTTTGACTCTGACTCCTCCGTTTCTTCTTTATCCAACACCTGATCGACCACTTTCTTTATTAACTCGGACTCATGATCAGTGTCGGATGATGTGAAAGTGACATCAATGTTATCTGGCAAGTTATCTGAAGGCGCAGATTCCCACCGTAAGTTGGTTGCCTTTTTTACTCTTTCTGAATTAGGATTTCGTGGAGAATATCCATTTTCAAGCGGAGGTGGACACTTGTTATAACTGGCACTTTGTTTCTTACCAGAATTCTTCACTTCAGTATCCTCTTTTGTTTCGGAATTCTTCACTTCAGATGTTTTTTTCTTCAAATGCCTTCATGCCTTCCACTGTAGGGTAAATCCAGTCAATCACATAAGAAGAACATGAGTAACTTTTCAACAACTTGTTTACTCTTTCAGTTTCTATCCTCTGAGTTTCTAATTTCTGTTCAAGCTCAGCACACATATCAATGTAATAATTGACCATTTCCTGCTTTATCCTGTATGCTCCATTGAGTGTTTTCATGGCTGTAGCTTGTTCACTGCTTGACTCGTTATATTGATTCATGGCTTTGTTTAAGACATCATATGATTCTTTCAATCTGTTCATGTTGTGAATCAACTCATTGTTGTGTTTTTTCATAGTCTCATAGTTTTCACAATTCTCAAACATCTTTTCTGCATCAGCTTCTTTTTTAATCTCGAAAGCTGGAATTTCTTTGTCCTGCTTCTTTATCACACGAACCTCTTCTTCATCATTCTTATCTTTCATTCTTTCTTTATCTCTCTCGGCTAGAAATTTTAAGTGCTCTTTCATTTTATCTGCCCAATAATCATCAGCAGTATATTCAACGTTTTGAGCAACAAAAGCTTTATGATCTGCAATTCTGTTAGGATCATAATCATCCCAACTGAAATCTTTTGGAAGCCTTTCATCATCTTGATCTGTCAGACATGCTTTACTTTTAGTTGAAATATATTTGTCCCAACTAAATCCTTTTGACGATCTTTCATCAACTTGATTAACTAGATAAGCTTTCTTTGATTCTTCCATCTCCTTCCGAGCATGAGCAGTTTGTGTTTGTTGTTGATACGACTGTTGAGCAACTTGATGATAAATCGCTTTCCGATAATAATCATTGTTTCCGAAAGGATTCTGAGCTCCATTTGCTTCGCGGTTTGTGCATTCTCGCTTGAAATTCCCTTTTTCCCTGCAACGAAAACAAGTAACTTCAGATTTATCAAATCCTAAAGTAGAAACATTTGCATCACGGAAATCATCTCTTCCCGTAATCTGTTTAAACTTCTCAGCTCTTCTCAACACACTAGCCAAACACCACTTAATATCCATAAGTTCCATCTCTTCAGCATCAATCTGATCGTAATCCTCTTTTGTCAACATTGGATTTCCAATCCTTCCTGCAACTAAACTCCCATAAGACTCTAACACAGTCACCAACAAAGACATGACTTTTGGCTACTTCTTCAGAGTAATTTTGATCATTCTCAAGATTTAAAGCAATGTTGCATTGTAGTACTTTGCCACTCTTGGTTGCTGAAAAATTTGGATCGAACGATGGATATGAAGAGAATCCAGTTTTGCTACTTGATCCTTGAGATAAATCTCCAGAAGAACTTTTTGCATTGAAAGCAGTTTCAATCTTTGGTGCAATGTGAGTCTTATCACTAATACCTCCTTTGTAATACAAACCAATGTCTTGTTCACCATCATAATTCTTCATTCTCGTTATCTTTCGTTGTTCCATCTCTTGAGCTTCGAGTTGTTCAATAAACTCGCTCAGCGTTAGATTGTCAAATTCAGGTTTATTTTTCAACATCATAAGATACGTGCCCCAAACATCTTGTGGCAACGCATCGGCCAACTTTTCAATCAATTCTTCTTTATTTTTATTGATGTTCAATCTTTTCATATTCATCACCAAATTGCAATATCTTTCTATAATCTGCTTGGTGTTTTCAGTTCTTAATCCACGGAATAGATCAAATTCTTTCTTCAAAAGCGACATTTTGTTCTTGATCATCTCTTTACTTCCAACAAACTTTGATTTTAATTCTTTCCATATCGAATGTGCACTTCCGTTGTGTTGAAGCAAAATCAAGATTTCTTCCTTAATAGCTTGCTGCAAGAGACTAACCATCATCTTTTCATTTTTGTATTTCTTTTTCTCATCAACACCTAGATCTTTAATATCAACCTTCTGTCCGTTGTCCTTAGCCGGTCTAATATATCGAAATTCAGTAAATTCCCATGCATCTAAGTAATATGCTTGAACCCAATTTTCAAAACGTTCTGCCCATCCACTATACTCCTCAATACTCATAAGCTTAGGCGGTTTTTGCATGGTGCCCATTTCATTTTCTAGTATCGTATTCTGAGTCATAGTGATCGGGGTAGCAAAGGTGTTATAAAACTCGTTTTCCATGTTTCGGTTTCAAAAATTCCACAAACTCAGTCTTTCAAACGAATTGGATGATGTTTCACACGATTTGGAACAATCCCAAACGAAATGGAATGCACTCACACACGAAATGGAGTCTTTCAAGCGAGCTGGTTACTATTTCAAACGAAATGACACCTTCAAGCGAAATGGGGACACTTTCACACGAAATGACAATCTTATGCGAATTGGATGATCAGTTCGTGCGAATTGAAGTCTACTAGGTCCAATTCGTGCGAATTGAGGTAACTTTCAAACGAAATGGCCCTTGGTGCGAAATGGAGACTCAGCTCGTGCGAAATGGATGCAAGTTCAAACGATCTGGTACCAATTCGTGCGAATTGGAGCTGACGTCACACGATCGGACATGTTTTTTTAACAAATTGATCAAGTTTTACTTCGAATTAAGGTCTGATTCTTTCAAGGATTAATTAAAACAAAGTTTCGCACCTTACATGTGAAAATCAAGCCATTTTATCCGTAAAATCTCAGTTAATTTTGAAAAATGTGAAAAAGAATGAGTAGAAGTCAGAATTTTAGATGAAAAACAGCTGAAATCTGTAAGAACTCTTCCTCCTGAGCTCTGATACCACTTGTAGGATCGTTTGCACGACCAAACGAGTCGTCCAGAAGAGATCTCGTCCAATACGAAAGGCGGAAACAGACGTATCGGAGTTATTTCAGCTAATTTGCACTTAGATTCACTTAAACTGTTTCTTGTATTGATATCAGATCGTTTTACAACGCTGGAGACACTTCGGCAGCACCTCGGCACCGGAATCAGAAAAGTTACAAATGAAACGACCAAGGCTCCTATATATAGACCTCCCATTTCGCACGGAACAGACTCACACGAAATGACCAATGTCATTTCGTACGAAATGGTCACATCTCACATATTTCTCTATTATCTCGTACAACGTGCCCTGATCTATCTAATCTAATACAAGACTCAATACAAGACGAAGTCGACAGACATATGCACTAACACTGATTCTCACGCCGGAGAGTGGTAACAAGGAGCACCCCACCCCATCCTCCTTGTTACGAGTCACGGTGTGTTTCCTTGTGAAGGAGACGGATTAGTGGACGATCCAGCCACCGATCCTCGGAAAGAAGGGATTAACCCTACTTGACGAGACCAGTGAATTAACCTCTCTTGGTTAACCACTGTTTCATCATCTTACAAACTTAATATCATAATTCCTTATCAAAAAGTTACAATATTAATAAATATATGCATTTCATATATTTGACATAAACACCTTCTCTCATGTAAGGATTTAAGTTATTAGGCTATAGGGTATGGGTTCGTCCCTATCTCCGTCGAGGTTCGGCGCCGGCGAAACACCAACCCGCCCCCTCCGTCCCCGTCCTCACCGGCGTCCTCTAGACGATCAAGACGATCCAATCTGGTGGGCCCCCTTTGTTTGTGTTTGTGTTTGAATTTCAAAATAAAGATTAATGAAGCTTTAGTGATTTGTACATTAGGCATTACTACTTGTACATAGTGCATAGAGATTAAAAAAAATAAAAAACATAAAAGTGGTGGGGTAGGATCATCTAGGACCATCCTCCCATACCCTCTAGTTTTGTGGGATGGACCATCCTTGGGAGGACTATGATGTGGCGCCTACGTGGCGGATCATCCTCCAAGAGAGGAATATCACCATACCCTCCAGCCTTAGAGTTGGAAGTGTTCATGTAAGACCACCCGTAGTGGGGCGTGGTTTTTAAAAAATTTTCAAAAAAAAACGCCGGATAACGCACCTCAACCCATTACACCCGGCGTTTCCGGGCGTTATTTTCGAAAAAATTTGAATGTGGCGTTTTAATTAAAACGCTGAAATTGTATTGGGGTGCGAGAATTGACCGTTGCAAACGGTCAAATGTGTATATTTTTTTTATTCAAAAATTTACCCACTATATATATATCAACCCACTTTCTCCTATTTTTTATAAAAAACCTCTTACTTTCTCTCCTACTTTCTCCTCTTTTCAAGTAGTGTAATTTTTATTTTAAATTAATGAAGTTTTTTATGTTATGTTTTAAAATAAAAAAAAAATGTGAAATGATTGCATGGCCGTTATTGGAATAATGCCCCACTACACCACTTTATGCTATAATGCCCAATGCTGACTGGGATGACACGTGTCGAATAATGCCCCATAATGGGGGCATTATTTTGATTTACCACTACACATGGTCTAACGATTTAAGTTATTAGAGCTGGAAGTGTAAAAGTTGTCGTATTACAAATTGTATTTGATTAAATGGACAAATATACCATTTTAATTGTTTAAATAAAAAAAGTATATTAGTTTTTTTATATGTGCTCGGTTGAAACAGCTTACTATTATTTTATTAATATATTATTATAACTGTATTAAACCTAAGTTTTATATAAATTCAATAAAAGGGTAAAAAGAAAATGACTAGTATTTATTTTGGGGTTCTTGAATTGAGGAGTAAAAAGGAAGAAAAATGTATGCATGGATGCATGTTAAGTAATGGCATTGTCTCACAGTCATCAAAGCTTTCAAAACAGGGAAAAGTGAAAGTGTGTTGTTCAACCAAGTAAACCTCCCCTTAACTTCAATTTTCAGTAAATTAATTTTCAATCCATCATATCTTCCTTTCTTTGCAATCTAACCCCCCAATTATTACAGTTACCATTACCATTACCATCACCAATATATTTTTTATGGAGTAGATTTCAAGAGTTCCTAATTTACTTCACTTCACACCCTCAAGTCTCCAAATAATTTGCCCTAAATCTTTCAAGTTTTTTTTTTCTTATTTTATATAAAATCACTTTATTAATATTTCTCTTAAAACAGAAGTACCGGTTTTATGTATATTTTCTTTATACGAGACAACTTATCCATTAAAACAAAACAAAATGCACAGATTTTACACCGGTCATGACTCGAATTGTGTTTTAACACCGCAATCAAAATTTCTTTTTTACAGATTATACTTTATTTCTTTGTCTTTCGATTCTTAAAAAGTCGAATTTTTTTAAGAAATTATAAATAACATCCTTATTTTGTAAAAAAAAAGTAAAAATAGAAAAGAATGAAAATGACATTACACTCTTTTTTAACAGGGTTGGTTCCACAAAGATCCAAAGTATATGTGCTTATATTTAGCTTGTTGGCTAGTAATAACTTTTAAGTCTAAAGTGACAATATGTGAAAATTAAGAATAAAAAGTGGGCCAGAGAGAGAAAATGGGGCCCATATTTGTTAGGATGTTAGGAGACAGGTGGGTGGATCCCTCGGAGAGCTACACGGCATCTATCGTGTCATGCCACGTGGAAATGTTTGTGCTGAGTCAGCAGATAAGTCAAAGGTGTGCAATCGGCATGCGCACGCCACGTCAGAATGCGTACGTACGGTGTAATGTAAGTCAAGTCAAACCCATCGTGACGGAGGATTTGTTAGCCGGCTGACGGTGCCGCAACCACCATGCTCTATCATATATTTTGTCATTTAAAAATTTAACAGAGAACCAAATTATTATAGAAATTTATACATTTAGATGTGCTTTTGCGGTGGAGACGTTACACTAAACAAAAAAATATATGTAAAAAAATTGAACAATGCATGTGCGTTGTGGCATGTTTATTCATAAAGAGTAGAGTGAAATGTAAAACATAGAAAAAAAATAAGTAAATCACCTTAAGACCCGCGCGTTGGGACGGAGTTGTTAACCTCAAAACAATAAAATAAAACAGACTTAAAAATGTTAAACACATGCACGCTGCAACATGTTAACTTGTAAAATTTAGACCAATATTTAAAACATTATCGTAATATCACGCACAACTCAAATAATAATAACTATTTTTAAGCATCCCGCGTTGCAGGGTGAGGGACGTAAACTGTACTACCTATGTTTAGGGGGGGGGGGGGGGGGGGCTGTGGAGGGCGTAAACCAAACCATAACCAAAACCGGGGAAAAGTGTAAATTGATACTAGATGCACAAGATGCATGGCATTTATATGTGAAATACAAACTTTTCCTTGTTTGAATGAATGAGCATGAGAACTACATTTTTTGTAGATATGTGAAATTATTTAACAAACTTCAAAATTGTAGTGATATAAGTTTCTATATAATAGATACTAATAGAAATATAAAAATAATTAAAAAAGAGGGAAAGAAAGAGTATTAAGAATGGTCAGCGTAAGAGGATGTTGCTTAAGGGGTATTTGTTGAGTTCCTTAGGGTCAGGAATGTGGGATACGGGCACGCTCCGGCGCACGTGATTTGTTTCTACTTTCTGCAATCTTCACCTGGACCCTAGCAAAGTGTATAATTCAAGCCACCTTCATTTTTAATTATTATTTTATTAAAATGCCGTTGACAACACTAGACTTCACAACTCCAATACGACTATATTGTATTTTATCAGTAACTCTTTTATATAACGAGGTGTGTTTTTAGAAATAAAAAACAATCCATTCATATTTACTAGTTTTTTTTCTTTTTTCTTTTTGAACGGCAAATTTGGATCACTGACGGACCACTGAAGTATCATCGTGCCACCAGCGGAACCACCCGATCATATCCATCTCCACTAGGCATAATGCCTATATACCAATTCAGGAGGAAACCCAATAAATATGGGAAAACACCCCTTGTGGGAATCGAACTCAAGACCTATTGGTCTTAAAGTTTTATCTCACCACTAAGATACCACTAGGCTATAAAACCATGGACTTCATATTTACTAGTTAGTAGTTAATTTTTAATGTGGTATCAGAGCTTTAATATTTTTAAAGGACTTAGAATAAAATATTTTTAGATAGTTTTGGAAGAAAAACACTATGCCATAGAAACATCAAAATCTATCTCGTGGATACTTTTTTCTGTTATTAAAGGTTTTACTTTTACCAATTACCTACTAGATTTTAACCTATAGTTTTTTGTGTGTAAAGATAAACACAATGATGCCTTTAGTGACTTATTTCCGACTTTTAGTTACACTTTTTGATAACATCTTACATACATGATACTTTCTCCATAAGCAAATAGATAAAAATACTGCGACATACTATATATTCAAATGTGTTACTCGCAAAGAGGGCACATTTAGACATTGAATATGATTGTTAATCATAGTATGATAGAGATTATATTATAAATTCTAAATAAAAACTGCGACAATCATGCAAATACTTATAACTACTGTTTGGATTTCTACATATGTACAAATAGATATACAGTTTTACACTATGTTTTTTCTTGAACAGTCGGATTCTATGATTATAGAATAGGAATAACATATAATTTTAGTACGTATAAAGAGAAAAGTTAAGACGAGTATGGAGAGTTGAAAAGGGTTGAGAAAAAGTTGGTTGACCGGTCTTTTACATGCTACCATGGATGATGCATGTTATCATGCAACTCACCTTTTTTGCTTCTCTCACACGCCATCCACAGCATGCCTGTTTCTTTTTTACTTATTTGCCCCCACCACCTTCCTTTGTTTTATACAACTTTTAAGTTTTAACACATCTCTAATCCAGCTTGGTAGCATCTAATAAATCTAATCCCTCCCCAAAATACATAGTATGATGGTTTGGTGTCTTCGCTCTATCTATCGTAGAGGTTAAGGATTCAAATTCAATTCCGCAAGATGCAGTTATAAGAGTATTTAGTTTGTCATTCAAATAAATAAATAAATAAATAAATAATATTTCTAACCCTGGTTGTCAAATTGGTTATTAATCTCACCTTTTTATATAGTGGGAAAGTTAGGTTAAAGTCTTAAGTCCTTCTAATTTTTATTTAAGACATGTTATTCTTCTTCAATGTTGAGAAAAGCAGACTAAGGGGCTGTTTAGTAGCCTCTGAATGGTCATTAAGAGGCTACCTCTTAATGGAACCATTAAGAATTTATCAATGAGAAGGTAGAAGAATGTGACATGTGATGATTTACCATTCAGAGGTTACCTCTTAACCATTTAGACTTTAGGTTACCTCTTATTCATTCAGAGGTTTTAAACCATTAAGAGGTAGCATCTGAATGGTAATTAAGAGGCTACCAAACAGCCCCTAAACCAGTCTGTCTAATCAAACCGTGACATAGTTACAAGCTAAAGGACCAGGCAATGATGAATCGGACGGCCAAGCCCTTAGGAGAATTCTAAAACCGTGAATACTTACCTCATCTATTTGTTGGCCAACCGGTTGTTACTCCGGTTGTCCAAACTTTGATTTTCTTAGGAGAAAGTAAACTGTAATTAACAAGGTAAAGGGTAACATGAACTTGTGATAAGTACTATGTAATCACACTATATTGATATGTATATATTAGAAAAGGTTGAGACCAAAAGCGTTATTATTATCTTTCGTATATGTCCTATATTTTACGGTGTCGTGTAATTAAACTTATAATCAGGTTTAAGGAGATAGGTTAAAATATTGAATTTGTGGCTGTTGGGCCGTTTAAGCAAAGAGTAATGTTGTTTTGTGCCTCCTGCGTACGAGGCATGTCATGTATATTATAATTCACCTTTACGTGCATGGCAAGTGAGCTTCAAACTGGTAGGCCTATCATTCATCCCACTCTCATTCCCTACTTTAAAACAATTTTAAGTTTTTCTTTAGTGAATTATACACACACACATAAAAAGCACAAATACCTGTTACAATATATCGTATAATAGCTAAATACTTAATAATGGTAATCACTGTTTACCAACATATTGAATTTGATAAGAGTTAACCATACTAATATGTATTGAACTTGACACTTGTGTATTATAATTATGTAACATATACTAAAATCACTATATTTAAATACGCGTAAGTTGGAAATTTTTATCTTTTCAGGTAACGAAATATTTTAAGAATTTTTTTATGTAACATATGTAAAATATTGTGCCTTGTACAAATCAGAATTTTCTGTTTTGTCTAAGGCCACCAGGGGTGGTAATCTTTTTGTGCGTGATGGAACTTTTCCACGCGTGGAAGATCACAAAACATCACTGCCACCTCCTAGTTTCACTCTACCATTTTTATAATGCGTGCATTTTTTGACGCGTGATGATTTGAGTGTTGTGAGGGTAATTGTTAGTTGGGGGGAAATTGTTGGGTGTGGTGGTGAGTGATGGGCATTTCCACTAAAAGAGGTTGTGAGTGATGGAATAATGGTTGATGACATGACGGAACTTGATTGGATGTTGTGAGTGATAAATGAGTGGTGAGCGATGACCACCCCTACCCCCTAAGGGGAGTGGGGGTGGAAGCGTGATGGCTTCCCATCACTAGTTGTTTTTTTAGCACACCGCCGCCACCATATCAACCACGCGTGGATCAAATAACGCGTTGAACTAATCACGCGTTGAACATTGATGAATTTGAACGTTGGGCTTCCATTTTTGACCGTTTTGTAACGGTAAACTTAATAAAATAAATAAATAAATAAATAACCTTTAAACCTTTTATATATACTTCTCCATTTTTAAACATTTCACCCACACCAAAACACAAACACATTTAACACAATCTACATCTTTTTCAAATGGAGTTTCCTACGGATTCGACATTTCCGATGGATAGCGATAGCGATACCGAGTCGTCTTCCGACAATGAGACGCTTAAATATTTTGTGACGGTGTATAACAAACTTGTTACTAGTTCGTCCCGCCCAAAGAAGAAGATGGTAGATCGTGATCGTATACGTGCCAACGATGTGTTAATGAACAATTATTTTGTGAAGAATCCGCTCTACAATGCCAAAATGTTTAGAGATCGGTTTCGTTTACCAAATTAGAATTATTTTTAAAGATTGTTGGAAACATCGAAGTAAGCGAGGAATGGTTTCAAGAAGGTTACGATGCGATGGGCAAACCAAGTTTCACGGCGATACAAAAATGCACGTCCGCCATTCGCCAACTAGCGACAGCTAACCCTCCCGATCAATATGATGAATACCTAGCAATGGCGTCCAGAACTTCCCGTGAATGTCTGCAATTTTTTTGCAACGCGATCATTAAGTTGTATGGTAAAGAGTTTTTACGTAAACCGACGGTCATTAACTAGTATGTTTTAATTTTAATGAAATATATAATTTTAGTGTTTTATTGTTAATTTCTAATTAAAAAAATTTGTGAGTGATGGAATTCCATCACTAGTGATGACCACCGCCACTAAAAAATGCTTGTGAGTGATAGAATAGTGATTGCTGACATGGCGGAACATGATTGGATGTTTGTGAGTGATGGAATTACATCACTTCTAACCACCCCCACTCCCCAAATGAGAGCTGCACGGATTTGTTTTGGTTATCCGAGTGAAGTCATTGCGCCTGATCACACTTGACTATTACATTATCCTCCAAAAATGTGTCAGTGATATTTGAGATCCTGTATTCCTTAGGGTGAGAGGGGCACTCCCCTAAGGCCGTGGGGTATGGGGCGGGGGTTTGGGCGTGGGTTGGGGTAAAACGCCCAAGTGATGTGGCTATGCCACCCGCCCAGCCACGCCCAACCCAAGCCCCACCATACCCCTTGAAAACTTGGCTTTGGGTTTGTAATATTCAAGATCCACGTGTCACCAAATGCCCAACCCAAGCCCCAACCCAAGCCCTACCATACCCCATGGTCTAAGAGGGGAGTCCCCTCTCTTACGCATAACCAATCCTTGTGTGCCACGTCAACTCCCCTAACACCCTAAATTGATGGCGGCACTCCCCTCTCAGGGGACTTGGTTTTTTTTTTTTTATTTGTTGTAATTATGCATGTTTATAAAAAAAATATTAATAAAAATTAAATAAAATTTAACAAAAGACATTTCAAAGTAGAAAATAAAAATAAAAATTAAATTCAAACTAGAAAATTAAAATTACATTCAAACTAGAAAATAAAAATTACATTAAAACTAGAAAATAATAATTTTAGAAATCGCACGGCCACCCGTACTTGTTAGCGATGTCGCGTTTTCGGGCGAGGATGAACGGCAACATATTTGGCGGAGCATTGTCGTGCGGCTTGATGAATGTTTCCATATCTCGATCGTAATTGTAGTTTTTCATCGTCTCGCGTTGTTCCGATATGAGCTCGAGAGCCTGCGACTCTCTTTTCTTCCTCAATTCAATCGCCTCCAATTCAATCGCGTGCTTCTTTTCTTTCATGGCGGTGTATTCTTTGAATTGTTCCGCCAACTCGGCCGAGCTTCCCTCGGACGATGTCGCTTGACGCTTGTCTCGCTGTTGTGCTCTTTGTGGCGAGGGGTCTTCGTTCATATCGGGTATGGAAGGGTCCACCTCAACGGGCTTTCTTTTATGTCCCGAACCTTCCCCTTCCTCACCCAACAATGGGACTTGGGCCCATTTGTCGTGTTTTCGAACGACCTCCCACGCCTCGACATGTTGAAAACCGTTCGGAAATCTCTCTTTAAATTCTTTTAAAGCGACTTTCATCACGTCGAGATCCTTGACTCCGCTTCCTCGTGTGCGATCCTACATATTATAAAATAATAAGTGTTAAAAAAATATGAACTTAGTAAAGAAAATTAAAAAATATACAATGTTAAAAAATATAATTTTTACCGCTTGTTGGTATAGGCCGTTGAAAAAGTTTATTTTCGTCATCATCGGGCCCCATTTAGACCGTACTTGATGCACGGTCCGGTTACTTCCACCGAGGGTGGCGTTAAAATGATCTAAAATCTTACGCCAAAAACTATCGCGGTTTTGTTGATTGCCCTTCTCTTTGTTGGTAGAGCAATGTACCCACGCCTTCGCCAACGCCTCTTCTTGGACTTTTGTCCATTTTTCGCTCGCCATTTTTCCCTTTTTATCCCGAGCGTCATCTTCTTCGTTGTCGGCGTCTTCATCCACATTATATTCATCGTCCTCGTCCTCGTACTCGTCCTCGTACTCGTCGCCCAAATTTTGAGTTTCGGGCACTACCTCCTCGTCCTCGTCGTCGTAAATAGGTAGAGGACGTTCAACATTTCCTCGTGTAGATGAAACTTGTGGGGAACGAAAACCATATGGGTCGAAGGCGGGGGATTGAGGTGGATTCATTGATAACAAATTTTGAAAATAGCCGAAATTGGGTTGAAGGTTGGTTGCTTGGGTGTTGTAAAAGAAAGGGTGTGAAGGTTGTTGGAAAAAAAACGGGGGTTGTGAAGTATATCCGAAAGGGGGTTGTGATTGTGCACTTGCACCGCTCGAACCACCACGAGACGGTTGCTTGCCCCGTCCCTTAGTTTTTTTCTTGGCTTCGCGGGGTTGGTTCTCCATTGCTCGGTTTGAAGTGGGTGTGGTTTGAGAGTATAAAAAATTAGTGAAGTGGGTGTGGTTTGAGAGTATAAAAAATAAGAAGTGGGTGTTGTTTGAGAGTATAAAAAATAGTGAAGTGGGTGTGGTTATTTATATTTGTTTAAAAAGTGATTTTTTTTTTAAATTCGACCGTTTAAAAATTCGACCGTTCCTCAAACATCGTGCCAATTCAACGCGGTGAAGAAGTGCCGAACCCACTCCCCGAATCAGGTCCCCGCGGTGATGGCGGCGGTGTTCCCGATCGGGGAAGGTGGTCACCGAACCCACTCCCCGAGAGTGCCCCGGATACCCTTATAAACCCAACATGTCTCATCTCTGCGACTGACGTGAGATTCGTGTATGGTGTTACGGCATATTTGCATATGGATTTTAACAATTTAAAAACAGATACACAGAAAAAAAATTTATCAATAACAATAATATTCTAAATTTCAAGGAAAAAATACAAAATAAAAACAATTGAAACCACACATTTCTTCATCGACATATATTGCACGATTGCATGTGATACATGCCATTTGATTTTTTCATCGAAATTGCATGATTGCATGTGATACATACATACGTTATACGTACACGTATATTACTGGGAAATTTTTGAGGATGGTATTTATATTTTTAAGTTTTGAATTTGTAATTATGTTATCATTCGATGATCGACTTTATTGAAACGTGGGTGGGATCCCAGGAAGTAGATAAGATCCAGAGATTAGAAGTGGGTGGCAGCCATATCTGTTCGATCTTCCATCGTATCCAAATAGTTTAGTGGACCATACATTTCATAAACAAATAAAAGTATACTAAAAGTAGTTTTTTATGCAAGTAATCTCTCTTTCTCTTACGCACGTATATACGTATACAATCACACACGTCTTCAAGTATCGATCTTTATATTACATACGGTTCTTATTTTATACGTACGTAATTGGTTTATATATGTTCCTGTAAAATCAAAATTTATTAAGATATATAGTAAACCTAAATTTACAAGAAACTGACTGTCATCTATGACCTTAACATTTGAAAACCGTAACATTTTACAACCTTAACATTTTAGTTGACTGTTACGTTTTACAGTTACAAAGACTATTTTGTTGGGAAAATTTGTGAATGGATATTTAGTTAATTTATAATTTAGTGAAATTATAATTACTAATTAAACTCCTTCATATGGTGAAACTCTTGAGTAGAGTTTTATATCACTTGATTAGCTTTTATTAGAGTTTTTATGGCTCTAATTAAATCACTAATTAAGTGAAACTTTTATTAGAGTTTTATGTCTCTAATAAAATCACCACTTAAGAGAAACTCTTCATAACACACAACTCTTGTAAAAAAAATGGGAGGCCATGTGACTCATTGGAATTATGAGAAAACTACAAGAGAAAGATAATATGTATGAAGAATTCTTGGAGAAGTGGTGAAGACTTGAACATCCATATGTTGGGAATTATAGAGAGATAAGTTTTCTCTACTCGATTCCATCACCTTCATATCATTATTTTCCACAAGTTCAAACACTATAATTCTATTCGGTGTAACCTCGGGCGTGTGGCCATTTCCGGCAGTACAGACTGCTTCGGCTGTTGTACCCTGGGAGACAGACGCGTCGTCTTTAGTAGAGGCGCGAAATCTGTTTTAAGGGAAGCGTGTTGAACACGTGCCTCAACCAAAATCGTCAACATTTTAGTGTTCTTTTTGTTGCAGTCAAGGAGTATTTTTCAAGACTCAAGATGATGAATACTCGAGTCTAGGATGCTATCAAGTGCGCGTGAAGGACCCACCAGAGATGCGGCTTGAATCAAGATTGGTATATATAATTATATTATATATTCTTTTTATTTAGTTATTGCAACCGATATTGTACTATGATATTTCCTACGAATAACGAGAGTCTCGTTATTATATAATTTGTAATTATATTTTACAAAAGGTGAACCTAATTCCTACAAACTTAAAACAGATTTCGTGAGATTGTTGGTACAATCTTAAAACCTTATTTATAAGGATTTTGGGTTTATGAAAGGATTTATAATAGAATAAAAAAATATTTTAGAGATTATGATCTTATAAATATATTTTTTTGGGAAATATGAATGTAGTACAACTTGTTGTGTTTGGATTTTTGAGATTAAGATACAACCTTAAATCCTATACCATGGTACAAAACGAATAGTTTTGGTTCCAACATTTGGTTTTGAAACGATTTTGAAAATCGTTAATTTTTCTAACTTTTGTGTTAGATCGGGTTTATTAGTGTAAACCATACGTTTTTTTGTAAACGTTAAATTCTCTAACATGTGTGTTAGACCGGAATTATTGGTGTAAACCATACGTTTTTTGTAAACGTTAAATTCTCTTAAGTAGAGTTTTTTTATGTCTTTAAATAAGAGTTTTATGTTACTCGATTAGAGTTTTATGTATCTAATCAAGTCTCTATTTAAAGTAGACTTTTCATCCACCCATTGATTGATATGAACAAATAAGTCTTATAATGATTTTTGTAATCATTTGTCTTCTAACATGTGTGTTAGAAACGTTCATGAAACGCGTTAGTTTGGAAGCAATTTTAATTGTTTAGTTTCTAACGTGTGTATTAGAAATGACTTATTTATTTGAACCATATATGTGCTTTTAGCAAGTCAAATTAACATTTTGTGAAAATGTTAATATTTCTAACGTGCGCGTTAGAATTTCTTTCATTTTAACATAATTGTTAAAAATGGTTAAAATACAAATGCTTTGAAATGTTTTATGTAAACATTTTATATAAGTAATTTGTTGTAGCATTGATTTTAATGCTTTGTATGATTTAGAAATAAAAGGTCATACATTGAAGTTGATGTTTGATTGGCTTCAAGAATTAAATCACAATAAAGTGCTAGTGTAGTTGTGTGGGTTCATCACCAACTTTATGCAACACCCCAAATTTCGTATGATATAAAATAATATTATATTTGTTTTTGTGATGATAAATAACAGAAAAACGGTAACTATTAAATGGTACCGTAAGAAAATGATAGTAAGTTTAAATTATATGTATGTAACTAAGTTAACCAAAGGAAAGGTAACCTAGTTAATGTGAAAAGAAAGAATGTGACATGTATTAAAAGACAAGGGACTAAAAGTGTAAAGGTGTAATGAAAAATTTGTAACACCCCAAAAATATTTATTTCAATTAGGATAAAATGTAGAAATAAAAAAAAGGGGTAGTATTTAAATTTAATAAGTGATTGAAATCAAGGGACTAAAGATGTAAATGCCCAAAAGTTAGTTTACTAAAATGATATATGACAAAAACCCACACACAGTACGTGTGTGGGGTTCTGGTCGATCAACAGAAGGGAGCAAAGGGGATTGAACCCTAGTTTATCAAAAATCCACAAGAATCAAGTGAAATCTTGAGAAAATCGAAAATATAAACAACGAATTCTCAGCTCCTACATCTGTTCTTCGAAGTGGTAAGTTCAATTTTATGATTTAGCAAATTGTAGGAAATGGGTCTTGATCAAATCTGATTTGCATGATATGAAATTTATGAAATTTAGTTAAGATTATGATATAGGATCAGAATCATGTCTGATTTCTAGCAATTTTGTTGTTTATAGCCAAGACCCAAATTGATGAAAAGTTACTAGGGTTGGAATGATCAAGTTTTGATATATGTGTGTGTGTGTGTTGATGAGGAATAACCTTGTCTATGATGTAAAATCATTAGATAATCTGATATAGAGTAAAGCTTAATTGATTGATGTTGAATGATTAAAGTAACTAGCTTAGAAATATATGTTAGTTAGATGGGTAAATGTCCCGAAAATGCGAAACCCGCCATGTGTTCGATGAAATGCTTGAATGAACTACTATGTGTAATTTAGAAAATAATGGAACGAAAGTTCGGGTACTAAACGAATGAACGGATGTGTTAATATATAGGCGTAAAGGAAGAGGGCTCAAGTATTAAGAAGTCGGAAGGCTCGCAGGATCGGGGTATGTTTTGTTGCATACAAACCTTATTTAAAATTTTGTTTATAATATGATAAACAATCCTTGTTAAAATGTTATGGTGATTAGTAAGTAATTAGCAAATCCCTTGCGGATTTGGTTATAATGAAAGTTATAATAAGCTATGCAAGTCGACCGGTTCTAGTTGAACAAGTCGAGTAAGAATAAGCTACCAACCGTTTTGAACGGGTGGTTTTGAATGCTATGATGAATGCTAAAAGCTTAATCCGTTATGCGGATAGAAAGAAGGATTTATGTTGAAAGCAATTAACCCAATTAAACGGGTCGAAATTGTATGCTTAACTCTCATTAAGAGTGTTTATGCCAAACCCAAGTACTTGGGTAGTCGAATGTGTAAGAAAGATGAAAACTCATATACGAATGGAACTAAAATGAAGGATTTATGATTTAACAAGTGTGATGACTAACTTTTAAGCCTTGTTGTTAAATGTAGGTAAATCTTCACTTTAGACGATTTGGAGATTTGGAGCGAGCACGTATCCATGTCTTGTTATACCAAACGCTTCCGCTAGCTTATTCGCATCTTTTTGGTCAATGACTTGTTATTTTGTCCAACTTTGTTAGTAGTCGTACATTTGTAAAACTTGTTATCTTTGTTTGTGGTGGTTTTATGTCAAACGGATCGTAGAATGTTATTTAGTGGATCAAGTTAAAAACAGGGGGCATGTTCGTTTTTCGAACGGGTCATGCCCAATTTTTGTAAAAATTTTAATTATGTATCAAAGTTGGTATTTTTGATGTCTATTAAATTACTCTAGTAAGTAATTTTATAATTACGGAAAAGCGGACCTTACACTTTAATTTGTGATTTCTAAATCAATTTGAGTGAAATTTTAATTACTAATTAAACTCTTCATATGGTGAAACTCTTGAGTAGAGTTTTAATGGTGACATTTGATGAGTTTTATTAGAGTTTAAATATATAATTATTGAGACTCTTAACTCTTCACATGTGAAACTCTTGAGTAGAGTTTTAATGGTGACATTTGATGAGTTTTATTAGAGTTTAAATATATAATTAGTAAGACTCTTAACTCTTCATATGTGAAACTCTTGAGTAGAGTTTTAATGGTGACATTTGATGAGTTTTATTAGAGTTTAAATATATAGTTATTGAGACTCTTAACTCTTCATATGTGAAACTCTTGAGTAGAGTTTTAATGGTGACATTTGATGAGTTTTATTAGAGTTTAAATATATAATTATTGAGACTCTTAACTCTTCATATGTGAAACTCTTGAGTAGAGTTTTAATGGTGACATTTGATGAATTTTATTAGAGTTTAAATATATAATTAGTAAGACTCTTAACTCTTCATATGTGAAACTCTTGAGTAGAGTTTTAATGGTGACATTTGATGAATTTTATTGATGACATTTAATGCTCTAATTTGGTCATGTTTTGTATATATAAAATGACTTAAATTTTCTAACACGTGTGTTAGAAAATGTGTATCACGAATACGAGGTTAGAGATTGTTCATAATGAACAGAAATGTTTTATGTAAACATTTAATTGCCTATGTGTGCATTAAAGATGATGAGAAATGGTTTATTTTATAAACTATATCTTAGAAAAACGTTTTATGTAAACGTTCGATTCTATAGTGTGCTTGGTATAACATTTTTTTTATAACATGCGTGTTAGAAAATGTTATTTGGTGAAAAACAACTTGGTGTTGTTGTGAACAAATTTAATTGTTCAAGTTTACTACTTAAACGTAGTATTTGTAACAACTTGGTGTTGTTTTGAGCATAATTGTCCTACTTTAAAGTTTAAAGATGAAATGGGAACTTGTACTTACAAGTGCATGGAGTCTTATTGAGGGAGTACCTCAAGACATGCTATGGGACGATATTGTTGAGAAGATTTCGGTCAGATTATAAAGTGTTGAAGATAAAAACACTTTGCTATTTGATGTCTACATATTGTCTATGTTTCCGTTTAAATTTCAAAAATGATTGACACTTATGATTTAGTTTCTAATGTATTTTATTGTTTTGTGTTTAATATCTTCGGATAACACATACAGTTTTTTACAAAGAAATAAATCAATAATGGTTGTGACGTATAAATTATTTTTGTGGAAAATAATTATAACGTCGGTTATACATTGTTTAAAAGAATATGGTTTTAAACGGATAATACATGAAAATACTTGGACATAAACAACTTGAGAGTTGTTACATTGACTAAAAGTAAAAAACGAAACATCAAATGTATAACCACATCATGAGTGAGTAATGAAAGAACGTAGTGAGTGTATTGAGATGAAATACACTAACGACATTCATGTCGACAGACTTCATTAGAAGTCATTGGAAAATTCACAAGTGTGAGTTCTAACATATGAAAGGAAAAGTACTATATGTTATTGTATACATTTAATAAATCTTGCGAGATTTATAAGTAGATGCATCTACCACTTGATTATTGTTAGATCTATATGGAGATTTTACCTTCATTTGGGAGAGCATCCTAAATATACATATCTCCTAATGAATAACAATACATGTATGCAAATCACTTATGGCAAAATTATGAATGCCATGTTGTTGAGTGTCGATCTAGTTGACTCTATCTCACACATAATAATGATTGTAGACGAGAAACATTTATCTTGTTGGTGATGAATGTGTTCACCAAGTGACTTGGATTAAGACTTATGTTTAAGTACTTATGAGTCAATGGTAGATTGTTGGAGATCAAAGGTAAACAAGTTATGTTCCTTAAATGAATGATGAAATTTAGCTTTGTGCTATATACAATAATTTGTGTGACCTTCCTAAATATTGATGTTTTAGGATTATTAATAAGTCTCATTATTTTGTCTTAACAATGGATGAATGTTGCAAAGTGATATTCTGATATCCTTAGGGCTGTGAAGAATCAGAATGATGCATCTTCTGTTCACAAGCTAAAGTATTGTAGTCTAAAGCATGCTAGACTAGTACTTGGTTAATTATGGGTCTTGACGGAGACTAATTAACTCTAAACATTCAAATGTGTATGAACACAAAAAGAATTTGTGTATGGACAAAGTTGAGAGAGAATTTTCATTCATTATAAGGAAATGACATGTAACTTTTAAAAGTTTGTTCGAAAAGCTAATGAGGAGAACTCATTGTCTAAGCTTATTCTAGATGTTAAATTAGAATTATTCTAAGTTGGTGACAAACTTATGACAATGGCATGTGTTACTTTGGTCAGCTCGGAAGCTTGTGTAAGCTAATGCAATATGAGTTGAATTCACTGATACAATAAGGTTGGTCTTGTTCAATCATATGTGTATAAATGTCGCCATAAGTGGTATTACGGAAATGTTGATCAAATGGCAAGAAATGTGGGGGAGGAACCATTTAAGAAACAACCCTATAAGGGTATGTAGAAATAGTTCTCATTAACACATCTAAATGTTATCCAATAACACTTAAATGTGGGGGTGTCTTGCATTTGTTTTTAGCAATAAGGATTTTGTAATCCAATCTAACATTGCAAATAGACGACTAAGTGGAGGACACAAAGGTCGTAGTGCATAATAGAGATGTGTTTGCCTTAAATGATACACGTATCTTACGAAGACATATGTTATAACCAGATTCAGATGGCCACTAAGGTTATAGTCTTAGAAGTTGACAATAGGCAAAATTAACTTACGAGTTAAGAACACATCATGACAACTGATCTCAAATACGCAAAGTTATTTGCTAATGTTATGGATCCAATAACCGGAGGGTTTATTAGAGATCAAGTTGTGGAATGGGACTGAAGCCCTTGAAAAATGAAGTTCATATGATGGAAACCTAACTCAGTAGACTGGAGACCCCAAGAATTGAGTTCAATAGGAAAACCTAATTGTATGAATAAGCGAGGTCACTGTGGGGGAATAACCCTACGCATTTAATAAGGTAGTTTATTATAAAGATTAATAAACTTCCTAGTCCATTCCTAAAAGTGACAAGTGTGAGGCTAAGCATAATATGTGGTAAATGATTTGGATAGATCACGATAACCACAATGCTTTTAATGATCTAAGGAGAATCACCTATGTTAGAGAGAAGTGGGGTCGCTTCGAATGGAATTGAGGGCACAATACCTAGAGCTCTCGCAGAACCAGGAAAGTGTTCCACGACCATTATTGGACACGACTATGAGGAGATGACCCTGCTAGGGAGAGTCTTGTGTGAAGTGTATTGTCGTCTACACAAACGGCAGACGAGTTCAAAGACATCGAGATCTACTCAGAGCTAGTGGGCTAAGTGCATTTCATGAGCGAAGGTTCAAAGGGTAACACCTACCTATCGTATGCAAAACTCAACTGTCGAGGTTCCATTGGAAATTTTATGTGTTTTGAACAATCTCCATTCATGTGGAGGATTGTTGGGAAAATTTGTGAATGGATATTTAGTTAATTTATAATTTAGTGAAATTATAATTACTAATTAAACTCCTTCATATGGTGAAACTCTTGAGTAGAGTTTTATATCACTTGATTAGCTTTTATTAGAGTTTTTATGGCTCTAATTAAATCACTAATTAAGTGAAACTTTTATTAGAGTTTTATGTCTCTAATAAAATCACCACTTAAGAGAAACTCTTCATAACACACAACTCTTGTAAAAAAAATGGGAGGCCATGTGACTCATTGGAATTATGAGAAAACTACAAGAGAAAGATAATATGTATGAAGAATTCTTGGAGAAGTGGTGAAGACTTGAACATCCATATGTTGGGAATTATAGAGAGATAAGTTTTCTCTACTCGATTCCATCACCTTCATATCATTATTTTCCACAAGTTCAAACACTATAATTCTATTCGGTGTAACCTCGAGCGTGTGGCCATTTCCGGCAGTACAGACTGCTTCGGCTGTTGTACCCTGGGAGACAGACGCGTCGTCTTTAGTAGAGGCGTGAAATCTGTTTTAAGGGAAGCGTGTTGAACACGTGCCTCAACCAAAATCGTCAACATTTTAGTATTCTTTTTGTTGCAGTCAAGGAGTATTTTTCAAGACTCAAGATGATGAATACTCGAGTCTAGGATGCTATCAAGTGCGCGTGAAGGACCCACCAGAGATGCGGCTTGAATCAAGATTGGTATATATAATTATATTATATATTCTTTTTATTTAGTTATTGCAACCGATATTGTACTATGATATTTCCTACGAATAACGAGAGTCTCGTTATTATATATTTTGTAATTATATTTTACAAAAGGTGAACCTAATTCCTACATATTTTGCCCTTAATTCATATCAATACACGTACCTATGGTTTAAACTTATTCTCATGATCGTAATTTGGTGCCATGGATGACCACGGATGCCACCATGATGCCGAAGGACAAGTGAAGCCATGGATGCGACATTAGACATGTTTGCTTGTGGCTGAAGGGTGAAGATGAAGAAGCGTCCGTGAAGGCCGATGAAGTGAAGCATCGGTGGCACCCAAATTTGATATTTATTTGTTAACAAAAAAGCGTAAGAATATTTATATGACAGTATATAGAAATACTTGACTTATAAAATAACTAGGTTATAACCCCGTGTATTACACGGGTTGAATAAATGAATTTTATATACCAAATAATAAAACATTATCTTTTTAAAAGCCTCCTTTATTGCACGGGTTAAAGAAATGTAATTTTATATATTAAATAATAAAATAAGTTATATCTATAAGAACCTTATGTATTGTACGGGTTGAATAAATGTAATATTATATACCAAATAAAAAAAAATTATATCTTTAAAACCATTGTATTACACGGGTTGAATAAATGTAATATTGTTTACCAAATAATAAAAAAAGTTATATTTTTAAAACCCCCGTGTATTACATGGGTTGAAAAAATATGATTTTATATACCAAATAAAAAAATATATATTTAAAAAAACTAACGGATTTTTTTATATTTAAAGTAGGATAAGATTGAATATTAATCTGAACTAACGGATTTTTTATATTTAAAGTAGGATAAGATTGAATATTAATCTTTATTTATTTAGTTAACATAAGATTGAAAAATCATATAATTGAATAGGTGGGAGGTTGTAGGATGATAAATCGGTTAACCGTACTGAATGATAAAGATAATAGTGATTGTTGAACAAATTAATTAATCGAATTTAACATAAACATTTGTGATGTTAGGTGGATTTTTTTTTAATTATTTGAAAGTAAATATCAACTTTGGAATTCGTATGAATTCTTATTAGATTTGATTAAATATTATTGATAATAAAAATTTGTATTAGATTAGATTTGATTAAATATTATTAATAAAAAAATTTGTATTAATTCAGATTAAATATTATTATTATTATTAGTATTATTAATAATTTTAATCAATTAAATGAGAGAATGACAAGTGTCCCAAAACAGGTTTCTTTTATTATATAGTATAGACATGTGTGTTTAACCTACACATGCGCAAGTATATGTACAAAACCTACGCATATGTATATGTGTGCGTTTAACCTTACACATGCGCGACGTTATTAAAAATAATCAAACCAAATTAGTTTGATTATGTACAAAACCTACACATACGTATATGTAAACACAAGAAAAAAATAAAAATATAAACCACTAATAAAATAATTTAATGGTTTATCTGTTATGAGTGTTAGATAAAAAAAATGTTTTGAATTGATCCTCTTGTATGTGACACGTACATATATAACTAATATTTTATTAGATTTGATTAAATATTATTGATAATAAAAATTTGTATTAGATTAGATTTTAGATTTGATTAAATATTATTAACAATAAAAATTTGTGTTAATTTAGATTAAATATTAATATTATTAATAATTTTAATCAATTAAATGAGAGAATGACAAGTGTTCCAAAACAGGTTTCTTTTATTATATAGTATAGATTTTTCTGCATAATAATAATATTCAAGCTATGCTTATTTTCTTGATAAATCTAAAGAAATTGTATATACTAACCTATAAATTTATATGTATTGTGTATATAATTAAACTTATCTATAATTTAGTTATGAAAATTAAATATAAACTAGGATTGCGACCCGCTGCAATGCGGCGAGGATTCTTTAGTTATAACTAAGTCAATCTAGGACCCGCACGTTATGTTAAACCTGTCAAACGGCGAAAAAATAGACGATGTAAAAACGTTCACCCACACACGCACGTTGCGTCGTGTTAACTCACAAAATTTAGAACGAAACGTAAAAACGTTAAACCAAAGACACACGTTGCGATGTGTTAAGTCACAAAATTTATAACCAGGCATAAAGCGAAAAATTTGTGTATTATAACCAGGCATAAAGCGAAAAATTTGTGTATGTGTTTAACCTGCTTAAAAACTTATTCATTTAACTTGACCTCATCATTGGTGTCATATTACTTGTCAACTTGTGTATTATACTTTTAAAATATATTATATGTACGTTTATTTAGAGTTTAGAGAGTTCATAGAAATCCTAATTAAGTAACTTAAAATAAAAGGAAAATTAATAAATAGTTATTCCTTAAAAAAGAATCAAAATTGCAGGTGGAAATTGAAGAGAAATAGGGATTAGGGAGAATGTAGCGTAACGAATAATGAAAGAGAATTAGAAAGCAAAGGGAGCATGCCATGCATGGGATATTGCTCTACGCATTTCGGACCCTCTTTTATATATTTTATTTAACTCGAATTATTTATACGAATAACAACGTAATTTAATAAGTTTACTAATTTATTCAACGTGTTTTTCTTCTATTTCGTAAGTGATTATATTTTCGAAAGTGTTTCAGTTTTACAACATACTACTGATAGTATTTATATCTAGAATTTGTTTGTAAAAACATTTAATAGTAATATCAAGGTTAGATTTTTTTACATTGTGAAACAACTTTCTGTAATCGAAAAAATAATTGATTTTTAATAATTCAAACTATAACCTACTCGATGATAATTTGTTAACAATTCAATTAGTAACACTTTTAACTTGTAATTTTTTGTTTAGAAGGGCAATTTCACTCGTATAATAATTATAGATTTACACTTAATTTTCATTCGATTTCGCTCATAATTGTCCATGCAAGTGAAAACGAGCGGAATCAAGTTTAATTTTTTTATGGTTATGCGAGTGATAATGCTTCTGAAAACAAAAGTGAAAGTTACAAGTGTCGATGATTTAACTAAAAGTATAGAGTGTTAGCAGTCAGTTAGTCATAGACTCATAGCTTGGGTTGATATAATTCAATTTGCCTCATAAATACACTAACGTAAGACAACGTAAAAAGATATGTTTCTTAAACAACCATGTTGTTAAAGTACATAGGTAGAAGTAGAGTTGAAATTTGTTAGATTTGGATGTCCACTTAACGACATTTGATTACACTGTTACTGATAATTAGGTGGGTCAAAACCCACTTCCCTTCCCATAATAATGGAAGGAGATAAACAACTAGCCTACACAACAACAGACGAGGAGAAGGCATCCCCTTGTCACCAGGCAAATAAGCACAAAGCCAATAAGGCAGTGCGTCTCCATAAACGAACAAGGAGGAACCATCTCCTCATAAGCAAGACAACAGTTGTAAGGCACGATGATCGAGGCAATTTAGAAGTCTCATGAGTTAAAGACAAGACCAATTAATACGACACAAGGAACATTCTGGATCAACCGCTTTTAGCAGGAGGAAGGTCAAAGGACTACCCATTTTGGCATGGAAGAGAAGAAAAGAGGCCTGGAACAATAGAAAGGACTATGTCAAACTTCCTCTCCTAGAAGTGCACAGGTAGACTTAAGAACAAGGGAAGACCCTTGGTCGCCTATAAATACCAAGCTAGGGAAATAATGAAGAACACTTCGGATGCAAGACTTGAACTCTAGACTTGCAGACCATTAATTTAGCATACTGCTCCTTTTTAATTCTAACATACTATTGCAGTTGTAACCCGTACTCTCTCTTTGTACTTATACCAGTTAGCCTTAACTCTTCCAAGGTTAATTACTTCATTAAATAAATAACACACACTTTATTACCATGCTGTAATCGTTGTAGAAACAAGTGGTGTCCACCGTGGGGCACGCTTCGATTTAATCACTTTAATGGTGTCACATTTTTTTTTTATTCTAATCGTTATCTTTGTTGCCTCTAAGAGTGGTAAAGAATGTCCGGTGAAAACCAGCAAGTTCCAGAGGGTCAACCCCTTCCTTCTCCGGAAGACTTTGTTAACGTGTCTGACAAGATGGAATTCACCCCTGAAGGGGTCAGAGGGCACTTCTCCATACTACAACGCCAAATAGTGGAATATGTTCTAGAGGAAAGAATGAAGGGTGTAGTCGTAAGGCTCTCCTACAAAGAAAAGCCCAATGGTGCTCTATGAGGTGCTCCTCCTGATAAATCATCAAATCCAGCAGTTAGCCATTTCCATCCCAGCCAGTGGCACGTCTTGACAACAAGGGGTAACCCTCGAGTTCGGATCTATACCAATAACGGGAGTACTCTCCCAAAGTCGAGCTTTTGAAACAATGGGCAACACATTGGCTCAACAAACTTCGATCCTAACGGGACCACAACTCCCCATGAGTTATCTACTAGCAATGCAAACACTACCCTACATGTCGCTTCCACCCTACTACCATTGGCAAAATGTTAAAATGTCTCTAACTCAACCTGGGTACTTCTTACCTCCAAATCCTCTTCTAGGAAACATAGGAAAGGGTGCACCCTCTGATGAAGCAGCAAAAGTTGTTCTCCACATAGAAAGTGAGGAAATATAAGATGAGTTATTGAAGCCTTATCGACTGAAAGATTCTGACAAGTTTACCAAAAGAATTGTTGAATTCAAGTTCCCCTAAAAAAGAAAGATACAGACTAACTTTAAGATGTATGATGGACGTGGAGATCCTAACGACCATCTCCAGCTCTTCTCAGGAGCTGCCAAGGTGGAGCAATGGTCCATGCTTGTGTGGTGCCACATGTTTGTTCAAACTCTCACAAGAGCGACACGGGTATGGTACAACGACATTCCCGAAGAAAGCATAGATAGTTTCGAATATATGAGCAAGAGTTCCTCACCCAACTTCATGATGTAGCAAAAGAAATGTGTCAAAGATCCCATTTCCTTGGACTACATCAGGCAAAGAGAGGATGAGCTACTGGAAGAATTCATGGAAAGATACAAGAAGGAAAGCCTTTGCGTAGGAGAGGCTAATGAAAGAATGAGAGTCCCCGGATTCATCCATGGGGTACGCCACAAGTAGCTATGTGAAGAGATGGGGAATCATCCCCCAAAGACGATGGAAGAAGCTCTAGAAATGGCTGAATCATTCCTAAGTGGAAAGGACACTTTGCAAGCACGAAAGGCCCGCCTCAAAGCCAACGCTAGCAAGAATGCTTGTCCTCCCCGATATCGTTTTAGATCTTCCTCCTAAGATGAACGAGGACCTGGATGGTACCACTCTAAAGCAAGAAGTGCATACAAGTAGCCTTCCACAAGGCCTGCCAAGAGGGAAAGGTTTCCTGAAAAATCAAAAGGGGTGTAGTTCATTGAGCTCACCAAAAACCCTAGAGAAACATTAGCAACAGAAGAATCTTGCTTTGGTTTTATGCCACCAAAGCTAATGGCCCAACAAGGAAAGGACAAGTCCAAGTACTGTGAGGTTTATGGTGACAGAGGCCATCACACAAATGATTGTAATCAACTTAAGAATCGGATAGAAGACATGGTTCAATCGGGAGAACTCGTTCACTTGGTAAAAAACCATCAAGGAAAAGAAAAGGCCCGCCAAGAAATGGGAAGACAAGACGGTGTATATGGTGCGTGTTTACAAAGATGCGCCATCAATCCGAGTGCTAGACCTTTCAGCTCAAAGGAGGATTGATTTTCCTCTCTTGCCTATGGGAGGACACTCATATCTTTCCATGGTGATTAGAGCTCGGGTGGAAAAACAGGAAGTCCGTCGAGTCTACGTTGATGCAGCAACACTCCGACATCATTTATGAGCATTGTTTTCTCTAGCTAAACAATAAAGTCAAACAAAGAATATGAAACTCATATGCCCCACTCATTGGATTCTCGGGTTAAAGAGTCCTCCCCATAGGAGATGTAGGCTTAGATGTTTCCTTGGGAAAAGGTCGATAGTCTCGAACAGAGAAACTAACCTTCCTGGTGGTGAGGTCTCCTTCAAGTTACAACATCTTGATCGAAAGGCCAGGAATAAGCGTCTTAAAAGAAGTCGTCTCGACATCAAATTCTATGGTGAAGTTCCCTACTAGGGCAGGCGTCGCCACTTTAACATCTGATACCCGAGAAGGACATGTCTTCTCCATAGAAGACAAGGAGAATGCAGTCTTTTCCGAGAAAGTTTGTAGCAATGAAAGATATCTGAAGCAGTTGGTCCAAATAGACACTACATTATCTCTAGAAGGAAGACGTGCAATTGAAGATCTACTCCGAATAAACAAAGAGGTTTTTGCATGGGGTTATGTCGATATAACCGGAGTTCCCAGACATATCGCAGAACACTAGCTAAATATCTCACTAGTAACTCCCTCATTTGTGTAAAAGAAGAGATGTTTGGGTCCTGAAGGAACAACAAATAGGAGTAGGTGGCCAGCCTAGTAGGAGCGGGCATCCTCAAGGAAGTCAGATACAAGACATGGATTGCCAATCCAGTGTTGGTAAAAAAAGGCTGACAAGTCACGGAGAATGTGCATTGATTTCAAAGATTTGAATAAGGCATGTCCTAAATATAACTATCCTCCCACTGAAATCGATTTAAAAGTTGACTCCTTAGTGGGGTACAAGTGGAAGTGTTTCCTCAATGCGTACACATGGCATCGTTAGATACAAATAAGTAGGGAGGGTGAGGAGAAGACAACATTCCACACCAATGAGGGGATATTTTGCTACAAGAAGATGCATTTTAGTCTAAAAAAATGCAAGAGCAATCTACCAAAGGTAAATTGATCAAGCCTTCAAAGATCAAATAGGCAAGAACATGGAAGCCTACGTTGACGACCTAGTAATAAAAAGTGAAGACGAGTAAATGCTTCTCTATGACATAGAAAAAACATTCAACAACCTAAAGAAGATCAACATGAAGGTAAACCCCATGAAATGCTCCTTTAGAGTAGAGGAGGGAAAATTTCTAGGTCACATGGTGTCAAATCAACTGATCAATGCCAATCCAGACAAGGTCAAGGCTATAAGGGAAATGTGATCCCCTTTTTACAAAAGAGAAGTCCAGAGCCAAAATGGTAAGTTGGGTGCTCTATATCGCTTCCTCTCCAAGTTGGCGGAGCGGTCTCCCACATTTTTTCAAAATTATAAAAGGTAACCTGAAGAAGACGAAGTTTAGGAGGGGATTGAAGAGGTTGAAGCTACAAACCTGGAAATGAAGGCATACATCGCCTTAATCGCTGAGGTGACCGCTCCAGTGAAAAATGAAGAACTACAAGTGTACTTAGCAGTAGGAAAAAAATGGTCAGCACTGAATTAGTAATTGAACGTGACAGGAAGCAAACGCAGGTATACTTCGATACTAGAGTTCTGAAATAAGCAGAAGTCAACTATCCTCAGCTGGAGAAGTCGGTACTTGGCCTCATGCATGCCTCCAGAAGGCTCTGGCACTACTTCTAAGGGCATAAAGTAAAAGTCATAACCGCTCAACTTCTCAAAGAGGTGATGGCACAACCAAAGAAATATGGGAGACTAGCTGTAACAACCCGACTTTTAAAGTCAAAGTACAAGTCAAAGTCAAAGGAAGATCAGATTGCTATTCAGATCTGTCATTTCTGGCTTGATTATTGCTTGTACTCTCAAACTCGATAATCGATGTATATTAGTATCGCTAAATTTCCATCCGATAGGATTGCCATCCGATCGAACGGCTATCCGACCGGGTGATTGGTAACCTCAACACTTAAACAATTATCCAAAATATCAGTTTCAAGCAGATAGCCATCCGACCGAACGGTCATCCATCTGGATGACCATCCGACCGGATGACCTGATATTTAGAGACACTTCACAATTTTCAAAATGCTACAACGAAAACTTCAAAGTTCAAAGATTACACAAACACACTCTTTCCATCGAATGACCCTCCAACCGAATAGTCATCCGATTGGATCACTATCCGTCTCTCACCGCACCGACACGCCGTTTCACGCACTATTCAACGCTTACACTATCGTTCTCTGATCAGGCTAACTCTCCAGCGCTCCCTTCAATCCAAGATTGTGTTTACTTTACTAAACAAAATCTATGAGTATACTCGGTCCCTTTTGCTTAACGCATTTTTGGGTGTTACATACGTTACTTATATCAAATCACATCGATCACACAATGCAAACACTTTTTATACGCTAACCGCTCTCGCATGTTATACGTGTTGTTCGATGAATGCTAGTATGTTATGTTTACGCTGTGATTGTTGCCTGACACCTTAGCAACGATAGTACTATAGTTTGGACTCAGCACCTGTCATGGACAGGGGTTGTTAAGGGCCTTTCTTCACGTGTCACAGTGGTGATATGTGTTATGCATTCTACAACTCGCAGTCACGTCTATGCATATTTCATTGTCGATAGCCTACTTGCTTCACATTACTACGTGTTACCTGCTGGTTATGCGTAAATCGTTTTTCGCTACTATATGCTATTAAACTTGTATGCTCACCTTTACACTATGTGTATTGACTTTATTTTAACGTATGTGACAGGGGTTTAGGATGCTATGCTATGTTTTGCTGAACTCTGTGGAATCAAGCTAGGAGAGTGTCTAGAAACAAATTAAATAAAATCTATGTTGTCGG
The DNA here is from genome assembly GCA_030545235.1 of Helianthus tuberosus. Lineage (NCBI taxonomy): Eukaryota > Viridiplantae > Streptophyta > Magnoliopsida > Asterales > Asteraceae > Helianthus > Helianthus tuberosus. The sequence goes on along the minus strand of CM060444.1, from coordinate 143,136,163 downwards.
AACAATTGAATTGTCTTTGAGAAACTATGTCTGTAATAATTGTTTTACTTTATATGTTATGGTATGGGACATGACGTTAAATATTTGGTAATTATAGTTGTTATGGATTCTCCTGGGCAATCTGTTTCGCTCAGTGTCGCGCCCCGATGTTTCCGCCATCGGTTGAGGTGTGACAGATTGGAATCAGAGCCATAACTATAGGGAATTAGGCAAGACTCGACCTAGTCCGGGTCGAAGTCCTAGAATTGACCTAGTCTATAGTCTAAGTACCAACAGACCGACTTGTACAAGCCTAGTAGGGGTTTTGTACGAGCTTACTTGATTCTCTCCCTCGAATTTGCTGGAAGCGGCGCAACTTTTCCTAAAGCTGACACAATACACTACACGCTTTTGGAAAGCACTCGCGTAACGCAATTGAGCAACTTGTCGAGAATAGGTGTGAAAGCCAAGAACTCTCGATGAGATTGTTCGATCTACGCTTATTTTTACTATAAAACACGAGAATTTGGGTTAAGTCATGAGTGAAATATATATCTCGACGAAATTCTCTATCACCATTCTGTGGCCTTGCCTAAAAAACTGGAATGAAGTTGTTAAGTTAAGGGTGAAACCCGCATCTTAATGACTTGTTCCGCTCCCTATTTGGTTTTACAAAACTCCCACCAAAGTCTTGACGGACTCCAATGACCTGAGTCACGCAGTAACTGGAAGGATGCGTGTCGTTCACCCAGACCGAGGCGAGAGCACAGTCCAGAAGGCCAAAGTGTGCACTCGAGTTCCTTGTTAATAGTCGAATCACTTTGGGCAGTCGATGTCTCACACCCAGACACTCTGTTTCGATTCTGAGCACGCAACCCGCTGACTCTGTGAATCTTTGATTTTATGTGATTTATATGGTTTTATGTGTTTATTTGTTTCGATTTTGGAGATTTACTCGCTTTCGCTCCTCGCTTTGATAAACACGCACAACTCGCACCGCACATTTACCTCAAAACGCTAACAAATCGCGGAACTCTCGCACGCTTTACTACTCGCTTATGTTACTCGCTATTCGCACTCACAACTCTCGATCTCTTTACGCAGCTTTGAAAGATAGGGGAACACGTTCGAGACATCTAGGTGAATACGTGCAAAATACGTGCTTACGTAAACTACATGCTTATGTGCTTCTGTGCTTACATGCTTAAGTGGACTATGTGCTTATGTGCCTATGTGATTACGTGCCTAAGTGATTGATGTGTTCCTGTGCTTTACCTAAAGTAGCTTGTGGTGATACGCTAGACTATACTAGATTTAATCGAAATCTCGTCTGAACCTTATGACGATGTCTGTTGCAGACAATGTCGTCATTTGGTTCACACACTTCTCGCGCTGCTCGCCGCAACCACACTGACAAACGCATCGCATCGCTAGTCGCCAAGGAAATGGCTAAAGTCATTCCGTAAATCGTCAGCGAAATCGATGAAATAAGTAGCAAGTCCTCTGAGGAATCTAGGACTGACTCGCCTCGAGCTACTTTTAGCTTCAAGCAGTTTAAGGCCTGCGGCCCCAAAGACTTCACTAGTGAAGACGGGCCCAGCGCCATGTTTCAATGGTTCGACTCGATTGAAGTCACTCTTCGCCAAAGCGGATGTCCCGACAACCTCCGCACTGTCAACGCAACTGGCGTTTTCTAGTCCAGGGCTCTGGACTGGTGGACTGCCGAAAGAAACAGGCGAGGTAACGACGCAGCCTATGGACTTTCTTGGGAGGAATTGAAGGAAATCATGATGAAAGAATTCTGCCCTCCACATGAGCTCTAGAAGCTGGAGGACGAGTTCTGGCATATCAAGCAACAGGGTGGCGATAATGCTAGTCTTACTGCTCGCTATAAGCAACTTAGCATCATTTATCCCAGCCAAGTCTCAACTCCTGACATCACAATCAAGAAATATATTCGCGCCTAACCTGATTGTGTTGCCGATTTCGTCCAAGCAGCCAAGACTACTACCATTGAGGAGACCTTCCATCTCGCGGCCAAGATTAATGACAAGCGAGTTAGGGCTGGTTACTTCAAGAACACCGCCAAAAGTCTCCATCAAGTCACCGCTTCTCCCGCTCCTGAAACCGCCGCACCGCAAGGGTCGAAATCTTCACGCCGCAAGTGCAAGAACAACAACAACAACAAGAACCGTGCTGCCATCGCCGCTCCTCTGAATGCTATTCCTGCCCAAACCTCAGGACCAGAACCGCCAAGTAGCAGCACCAGTGACCAATGCACCGCTGGCTAAGCGTGCATATACCGGTCCGCACCCTCTGTGCCCTACTTGTACTTACCATCATCCAGTTGGGATTGCTTGCCTTTTTTGTGTCCACTGCAACATCTATGGACACTTTACTACGAACTATCACACTGGTCCCCGTCAAGCTCAAGTTCATGCTCCTCCTGCACTACCCGCTCCTCTTCCTGCTCCTCAGGGTCAACAAGCAGCTCCTGCTCCCGCTGCTCATGCAAGAGCCTGCTATGCTTGTGATGATCCTAACCACTTTGCAAATGTCTGCCCGAACAGAGTGGTAAAGCAAGAGCCACAGCAGCCACCAGCGCAACAACAACATCAATAGTAGCAGCCTCAGCAGCAATAGCCACAACAACAAGCAGCCCGTAGCCGAACTTTCAACATCAATGTCTGCCAGGGTCAAGCTGACAACAACGTTGTCAATGGTACGTTTCTTGTCAACGGTATTTTATCTTCGTGTTTATTTGATACTGGAGCCGATAACTGTTTTGTGTCATTTGAATTCGAGAAGCTCCTAAGCCGTAAACGCGCTAACCTCCCAATGACGTTCGACGTAGAAATTGCCACTGGAAGAACCGTCACTGTTAGTTATGTTCTACGTGGTTGTACTCTTGAACTCAACAATCACGTCTTCCCGATTGACCTTATTCTGATGCAACTTGGTAGTTTTGATATCATAGTAGTCATGGAGTTTCTTCGTGAGAATCGTGGTGAAGTCGCTTGTTTCGATAAAATGATTCGTTTCTCTCTCACAAATGGTGATCAACTCTGTGTCTATGGCGAAGTGTCATCGAAGGAACTCAAACTCATGTCGTGCATTCAAGGAAGCAAGTACCTCCGAAAGGAATACAAAGCTTTCTTAGCACACATCGTAGTAGCAGAGAAGGAAAAGAAAGAGAAGACAATGGAAAAGGTGCCTGTGGTTCGTGATTTTCCTGCTATCTTTCCTGATGATTTACCTGGTTTACCACCATCTCGTGATATTGATTTCCAAATCAACCTCATTCCTAGAGCTAACCCTGTTGCTGAAGCTCCCTATAGCCTCGCTCTGTCTGAAATGCGCGAACTCCCGAGTCAACTCCAGGAATTATTTGATAAAGGCTTCATTCGCCCTAGCACCTCTCCTTGGGGCGCACCTGTCCTTTTCGTCAAAAAGAAGGACGGATCGTTCCGGATGTGCATCGATTATAGGGAACTCAATAAGATAACTATCAAGAATCGCTATCCCTTACCTCGAATCGATGATTTGTTTGATCAATTGTAAGGCGCTACCTGCTTCTCGAATATCGATCTACGCTCAGGCTATCACCAGTTACGAATTCAATAGGAGGATATACCCAAAACCGCATTTCGAACTCGCTACAGCCACTATGAATTTGTCGTTATGCCCTTTGGTCTAACCAACGCACCCGCGGTTTTCATGGATTTGATGAATCACGTGTGTAAGCCCTTTCTCGACCACTTCGTCATCGTGTTTATCGATGATATCCTCATCTATTCGAATTCGAAAGCCAAACACGCGCAACATCTTTGTTTGGTTCTCGAGCTTCTCCAAAGGAATCGCCTCTACGCCAAGTTCTCCAAGTGTGAATTTTGGCTTGAGGAGGTTCAGTTCCTCGGTCACATCGTCAATAGTCGAGGAATACACGTCGATCCCGCGAAGATGGAAGCCATTAAGAGTTGGATTACACCAAAATACCCGTCCGAAGTTCGTTCTTTCCTCGGATTGGCGGGTTATTACCGCCGATTCATCGCTGATTTCTCTAAAATCGCCGTGCCGCTTACCTCTCTCACGCATAAAGACATGCCTTTTGTTTGGGGTACCGAACAAGAGACTGCCTTTCAAACTCTCAAGCGTATGCTTTGCGACGCTCCCGTACTCGCGATACCCGATGGAAACGATGGCTTCGTGGTCTACTGCGATGCCTCGAACCTTGGTCTTGGTTGTGTTCTCATGCAATGGGACAAGGTTATCGCGTACGCCTCTCGTCAGCTCAAGATCCACGAGAAGAACTATGCAACCCACGATCTCGAGCTTGGTGCCATTGGTTTTGCGTTAAAGATTTGGCGACACTACCTTTACGGTACCAAGTGTACGGTCTTCACCGACCATAAGAGCATACAACACATCTTTAACCAGAAGGAACTGAATATGCGCCAACGCCGATGGGTTGAACTTCTCAACGATTACGACTGTGAGATTCGTTACCACCCTGGCAAAGCAAATGTCGTTGCCGACGCTCTTGACGAAGTGATTTGCATAGCGTTCGTAATACTCAAGCCCGACATACTCTCGAAACCCTCATTCGTGACGCTCAGCACGCCTACTTCGTTGAGAACACCTTGCAAGAGGAAATGAAGAAGTGTGGTGCTGAAACTCAACTTGTCACCAAATCGAACGGTATCTATTACTATCTCGGTCGCATCTGGATTCCAAGTCACAATGACCTTCGGGAGATATTGTTGACTGAAGCCCACAAGTCCCGTTATTCCATTCATCCTGGTGCCGACAAGATGTACCATGACCTTCGTCTTCGGTATTGGTGGCCTGGAATGAAGAAGAATAGCGCTATCTATGTTTTGAAATGCCTGACTTATTCGAAAGTCAAGGCTGAGCAACAACGACCCTCTGGCTTACTCGTGCAACCTGAGATCCCTATGTGGAAATGGGAGAGTATAGCTATGGACTTCATTATGAAACTTACGCGCACGTCATCAGGTCACGATAGCATTTGGGTTATCGTCGATCATCTTACTAAATCTGCTCATTTTCTGCCAATATGAGAAGACTTTAAGGTGGAACGATTAGCACGGATCTATACCGACGAAGTCATTTGTTGACATGGGACACCTCGTGATATCATTTATGACCGCGATGGTCGATTTACCTCGCGTCTTTGGGAAACTTTTCAATCTGCTCTCGGTACTACTCTTAATCTAAGTACCGCTTTCCATCCCAAGACCGACGGTCAGACCGAACGCACGATTCGCACCCTTGAAGACATGCTTCGTTTGTGTGTGATAGATTTCGGTGGTAATTGGGATTCGCATTTACCTTTAGTCGAATTATCATACAATAACAATTATCATTCTAGCATTCAAGTGGCACCATTTGAGGCATTGTATGGAAGAAAATGTCAATCGCCTATTGTATGGCATGAGATCGGAGATGCGCAAATTACCAGTCCTGAGTTATTGCAAGAAACGACTGAAAAGATCCTCTAGATTCGAGACAATCTATTGAAAGCTCGGAGTCATCAAAAGAGTTACGCCGATAAACGCTGCAAGCCCCTTGAATTTGACGTTGGCTATCACGTACTCCTAAAGGTTTCACCTTGGAAGGGGGTGATCCGATTCGGCAAGAAAGGAAAGCTCGCGCCTCGATATGTTGGACCCTTTAAGATTCTGGAAAGAATTGGCAAAGTAGCCTACATACTCGAATTACCGGAGGAACTCAGCAACGTTCATCCGACTTTCCATGTTTCGAACCTCAAAAAGTGTCTAGCCGAGCAGAATTTACATGTCCCTCTTGAGGATCTACAAGTGGACGAAACATTACACTTCTTGGAAAAGCCAGTCGAGATCATGGACCTAGAAACCAAGAAGCTCCGATGCTCACGCATTCCTATAGTGAAGGTTCACTGGGAAGGCAAACGCGGCGCCGAGTTCACCTGGGAACTCGAAAGTGACATGAAGGCTAAGTATCCATAGCCATTCGTTACGCCTGCGCCTTAATTTCGGGACGAAATTCCCTAAAGTATGGGAGGCTGTAACAACCCGACTTTTAAAGTCAAAGTACAAGTCAAAGTCAAAGTCAAAGGAAGATCAAATTGCTATTCAGATCTGTCATTTCTGGCTTGATTATTGCTTGTACTCTCAAACTCGATAATCGATGTATGTTGGTATCGCTAAATTGTTTTACGATTTGTAATATGTGAAGTAACAATGCGATAAACGCAATTAAATGCTAATCTACTTAACGCTATCTCATCGCTATCACATCACAACCCGAATCGCAGTTATTTGGTATTGGTCTATGTGTATATGCTATTATGTGTTTACTTGTGTGTGCCTTATATGTTTTGGGGTGATTATTCGCAAACGCAATCGCAACTCCATCGCAACGCAATCTCATCGCGGACTCGAAAAATAAGTTCCACTTTTATGTTATTTAGGAGTTATGTTATTTGTGCAACTAATGTGTAATACTATCGCATCGCTTATTCGCAACTCGCTTAAACGCAACGCAACGCTCAACGCACGAAACGAAAGTCGGACACCAACTCGCGAAGGCCCTCCGATCGAACGACCATTCGGTCGAATGGACATCCGGTCGGATGACCATCCGATCAGAAGGCCATTCGACCGAAAGGCCGTCCGACCCTTTAAACTCCGCCGCCTTTCCACTTCTCACACTATAAATACCCCTCCAGTCACATCACTGTTCATTGATGCGACAGCTCCCTCTGACCAGCACCCTCCCAGCCTCTTTACTCTCGATTCCTCGCGATTCTTGTAAGTTTCTACTCTAAATCTTGTACTTTCACAATCAGCACACACTTTCTCATCATCTTCACCATCAAATCTTACATTTTCACCAAGGGATCACTCGATTTGGGCTGTTCTAAGGTGATGTCATCATGGAGTTCTTATGAACATTGAAGGGTGACCTCATCCCATCAGGAACAATCCAGATCTGATGGATTTCTACACGTTTTTACACCGATTTCAGCTAAATCTAAACATTTTTCAAGTGTTTCAAACTTTTCTTTAACAAACTTTCACTTTTTACTCAAAACCGATAGAATCTTGACTCGTTCGGGTTCTCTACGCATTCTCTAGTGGAGAACCGATCTGAGAATGGATTTCTATCGAAGAGACGACCGATTCACGGGTTGAACATGAAACTCCGTCAAGAACAACTGAGTCTGGTCGAACGGGGTGATTCCCATCCAATCGGATGAGTTGGACTTGATGAGATTTCCATTGTTTAACACGCCGTCATAACGTCTCCGTCAAACCACGAACTTTTAACCTAGCTGATTTTACACAGTTTTCAACCCGAAATAGTTGCTCGATCGAATAGCCATCCGATCGGAATGCCATCCGATCGAACGGCTATCCGACCAGGTGATTGGTAACCTCAACACTTAAACAATTATCCAAAATATCAGTTTCAAGCAAATAGCCATCCGACCGAACGGTCATCCGTCCGGATGACCTGATATTTAGAGGCACTTCACAATTTTCAAAATGCTACAACGAAAACTTCAAAGTTCAAAGATTACACAAACACACTCTTTCCATCGAATGACCCTCCGACCGAATGGTCATCCGTCCAGATAACCATCCATCCGGACGGTCATCCGATCGGATCACTATCCGTCTCTCACTGCACCGACACGTTGTTTCACGCACTGTTCAACACTTACACTATCGTTCTCTGATTAGGCTAACCCTCCAGCGCTCCTTTCAATCTAAGACTGTGTTTACTTTACTAAACACGATCTGTGAGTATACTCGGTCCCTTTTTCTTAACGCACTTTTGGGTGTTACATACGTTACTTATATCAAATCACATCGATCACACAACGCAAACACTTTTTATAAGCTAACCGCTCTCGCATGTTATACGTGTTATTCGATGAATGCTAGTATGTTATGCTTACACATTGATTGTTGCCTGGCACCTTAGCAACGATAGTACTATAGTTTGGACTCAGCACCTGTCGTGGACAGGGGTTGTTAAGGGCCTTTCTTCATGTGTCACAGTGGTGATATGTGTTGCGCATTCTAAAACTCGCAGTCACGTCTGTGTATATTTCATTGTCGATAGCCTACTTGCTTCACACTACTACGTGTTACATGCTGGTTATGCGTAAATCGCTTTTCGCTACTATATGCTATTAAACTTGTATGCTCACATTTACACTATGTGTATTGACTTTATTTTAACGTATGTGACAGGTGTTTAGGATGCTATGCTATGTTTTGCTGAACTCTGTGGAATCAAGCTATGTCTGTAATAACTGTTTTACTTTAGATGTTATAGTATGGGACATGACGTTAAATATTTGGTAATTATAGTTGTTATGGATTCTCCTGGACAATCTGTTTCGCTCAGTGCCGCACCCCGATGTTTCTGCAATCGGTTGGGGTGTGACATTAGCAAAGTGGGCAGTAGTTCGAGAACATTGATTAATATATTCTCCTTGAACATCTATTAAGGGCCACGTTTTAGCCGATTTCATGATTGAAAATCCAGACGTAAAGGAAGAAGAAGTAAAAGCCATTTGAGTGTACATGAGGAGAGTCCTCCTTCACCTGACGGAATGACATTGAAGTTGTACACTGATAGAGACTCCAGCTTTGAAGGCTCAGGAGCCGGCATCATTTTGATAGACCCAAATTAAAGGGGGTCGAAGTTACTTCACCGCATCACACATGCAGGGCAACTCACCAATCATACATTACGTGAATCCAGTCTATAAACATAGAACACGTAACATCTACCAGATGAGTGTAGGTGGAAATTTTGTAACTTTCATTGATCACACTAACTTGTGGCTTTAAACTACACCTTTTGCAACAAATTAATGAGCTTAGAATGATTTATATTCGCACGATATGTGACATGCCTATAAGATATAAATACATATACTAAATAACTCATTTAGCCTTTTATCCACACACCGACGACTTCAAAGATTTCATTTTCGCATAGAAGAATTACTAAAAAACACAAAGCGTGTGTAAAATGATCAGCAATACAAGGTCAAAAATCAACTGTGGGTAAAGTTCGTGTAATTAAAACGATTGCATATATTTATTGCTATTATGGGAAATATTGTCTAATTTGAAAAATATTTAAAAAGAATTTAAAGATATACATATGGGTGATTTTCTTTATCTATATATATAATAAACAAAACCATTGGGGGACACTTGTCACCCATTGGTTAAGCCACCTAAGCAATCCACGTGGCATATGTCTTGTGCGAGTATTGGAACAATCGTGTAAGGGAAGTTTCTTTTATTCTCTCTCTCAATCATCGTTCTTATTTTCCCTAAAACCCTAGAGGCGAAATCATCTCCCTCCTCCGGATCTCAATCTCCCTCTTCTGGATCTCAGTGAACAATCGACGACTAACCTCAATCGCAGCTTAGGGTTTGCAATTCTGTTTCTTCAAGGTGAGTTTATCTTACAGTTCATTTCCTCATTATAACTTTGGTTGTTCGATTTTGTCTTCAACATTCATTTAGGGTTCGATTTCATATGATTTAGGGTTCAATTTCATATGATTCCATCCCAAACTTGATTTACCCCAATCTTTAGTTTCTACTCAAATTTATTCATTGATTTCATCTATTTCAACAGGAATTGGTTCAAATATATGAGAATCTAAATCGACTATGGGCAAGATCCAGTACTCCAAGAAGCATTTTGATGATACATTTGATCACAGGTTGTAGTTTTTCATTTTTTTTCTTTATTAATATTAGTTCGATAGTTGTTTTTTGTCTGTATTCCATCTGTTTAGTTATTAATATTTTGAATAATTTGTGATAATTACTTCTAATTTGTGATTTGTAGGCATGTGGTTCTTACTCATGTAGTTGTGAAGCTTTTTCCAAAGAATTGACTTATATCCGAGGTATATTGTTGATTTTGATATGTTATAAGGGTCTGCTCTTTTTTATGTTTATGATGTATCGATGTTTAATGATTACAGTTTCGATGGCAAAAGGAGCATAGATAGTCGCCAGGGTTTTTGAAGTGGATCAAAAATTATCTTTTTACCTATGTATATGATTTGAAGGGTAATTGAAGAACTTTACTTTCTTTTATGTTCTTGAATTACAGGAGTTTCTTGAAACAATGGGTAATGACAATGATTTCTTAAAAAGGTTTGTCATAGAAATTGAACATGTTCACAAAGTGCAAGTATCATTATATTATTGTTGAATTAATTACTAACCAACATGACGTGTGTATATATATATGATAAAACAGATTCAGAAGCAAAGAACGCGTAACTGTTTCCCGTTAATTTCATCAGTGGGCCAAGAAGGCAGCATTCGAGGAACCAGATAGGTTGTTTGACAAGGTTCCTGCACATCCTTGCATATTGTACATGGTCTCTAATTTTAATTCATCAGTGGTTGCAAATTGGGGGGACTGGGTAACGGTTCAAAACAACCAATTACTTATATTGGTGTGAAAATGTGATTATACAAGTTAAATGATTTTAATGACGATCTTATTTCCAAATAAATGATTCAGTAGGGTTGGTTAATAAAAAGTACACCATTATTAAAATTTACTTTACCTCTTCAAAGATAAACCATAATCCGAATTGGCCCATTCGTATGTAAACGAGTCAAAATGGCCACTTCTACCACTTAAACATGTGCATAATCAAGTAACTTCATGCTTATATTTTCTTGTGTCACGGTTTGAGTTTGATTCTTGTGTTTGGTGGTTCGTAGTTTGCCTTTGAATAGCATTGATATTATGACTTAAGATGATAAGCAGCTTAGGTGGGATCATTTATTTTTAACGGTTTTGATGATGAATTGTGAGATCGCGCTATGCTTTTGAGCTTAACAAAATCATCAACATTATTCTAAATCAAAGTTTATTTTGTACAAGCTTAATAAACACAATGTTTTATTTATTTAAAGGAGATGTTGTGAAAGAAGTTGGTGCGACTTGAATGTTTTCCTTATAGCTTCTTTGTACGATTTAAATATATTTAATAAAATAGGATGTGACACCCTTTCTACATTAAAGTTTGATTACAATTTAATATTTTGATCTGGTGTTACTTTTGATTACTTGGAATTAGCTCTTGAGATGTTTGAAGCTCCATTTTTCCTTCGAGAACTCAGTTTGGTGAGGATGTTTTTTTTTTTTTTTTTTTTTGTGGATAATAATGCAGGTAATACCTGATCCATACACCTACTTTCCTGATTCCAAAAATGATATCTCTGTTCGTAGACAACCCAAATCAACGATGATGTTTTAATCCTAATTGAAACCACAATTTGAATGACACCATCTCTGCACACCCATCAGATGTTTTGCTTCATTGAGCATTCACAAATATCAGCTTACAATTCCGTTTCCACTCACATTTCACTTCGAGGTAAATCATAATATCTGTGAGCTTCGTTTTTTTCGTCTTTTTGGTTAATATGTGATTTGATTTTGAATCTAATGGATTAAGGTTAGTCAACCCATATAGATGTGAAGTTTGGAGTTTTTTCGACCAACTAATGGCACCTCCATAATGTTCATCATATGGACCTCTGGTATCGATCCTAATCCTATATATGTTCTTCTTTATTTGCAATCTATGTGCATATGTTCTATTCGATAGGAATTTGCTTCCTTGATTTGGTTATACGTTGATTTAGGATTACAATAACATGTGTGTGTTTAGACAACAGATACAGTTGCTTTAGCTGCAATGACATCACTTTCCACTGAAGCTTCTTGAGTTGACTGCCAAGGTTTGTTTTCTATAACAAGAAATACGTTTTCAGATTGAGGAAGTCACATTGGGAGTACTATGTTTGAAAATAAAAATAAAAAGTCTAATTTCATAAAGTCATGTACTAATTTTGAACCTCAAAATTCGCCATCTAATCACTTAATTATTTGTTAAAATGTGCTATTCACATTATTTTAGATATGGGCCATCTAAGGTTGAGCAGTTGGCCTGATATGAACAATGTTGCAGCAAGCGTTGGTTTTCATGGGGAAGCGCTAAGCTCGATTTCTGATGTTTCTTTGCCGAAATTTTTTACAATGGCACATGGAATGCAAAATGGCTAACGCAATGGCATAAAGGTATGAGTTCTTAAAAAGTTAAATATTAACATTTCATGACATTTTACCTCTCCTAATTTGTAGTTTTTTTTTCTATTTTTCATGGGTGAAAATTGTTGTATTTAGGAATTGGCGATGAGAGACAAGATGTTGGCTTAACAGGTAATGTATTCTCAAATGTTATACACAAATGTGTCTTTAGTTTGATGGTTTAATCATTTGTTATCATATTGTTGGGTATTGCGGTTGTTTGCGATATATTCTATAACCAACCAGTTAAAAGGGGGAATTTATAGTCCAGATTCTTTTATGTGATAAATTGTTTTAATCGTCTTTAATTATTGTATGAAATTGCATATTCATGATGCTGACATATTGTTAGGCTATCATTTTCAGGAGCATGGAAACAAATTAACAAGGCGATTGGCGAAATGAAAAGAGACGGTCTTGATTGTTTCTAGGATCATTAAAGGGGTAATTGGTGGAAGTACTCCGGTTAGATTCTGGTTCGACTGTTGGGCTTGTGACAAACCGCTATTGTCAAAGTTTCCTCAGTTGTATGATCGAGAAACTAACAAAAGTGTGTTAGTGGCATCTCGAGTGGTGAATGAGGTGGGGGGGGCTTGGGAATGGCGGCGGGCTGCGCTAAATGATGCTGAACAACAGGAGCTTCGGCATCTTCTATTATTGGTTGAGCAACCGGTGATGTCGAACACAAGGGATAAGTAGATGTGGGTGTTGGATGGGGCTGGGGTATTTTCTGTTAGGAGTATAAAAAGAGAGCTACAAAGGAAGCGGCACGGGGTCTCGGCCAGTGTGTTTAAGTGGAACAGTTGGAGAACAGGTTTAGAAAGGTTGCCGACTCGTGATTTACTGGTTAAAAGCATTAATGTGTCGTCTAATCTGTGTCCTATGTGTAACGAAATGCTAGAGACGGTTGAGCATCTCTTTGTGTCATGTGAGTTTGCTCAGACAATTTTGCAATGAGTCACGCTTTGTTGTAAGTTGTAGCCTTTCTTTGCTTTTAACATGCAAGATGTGCTAAGGTTTGACACTTATTCGGCTGGATCGGCGAGGCTTAAAAAGACTTTGCATGCGGTGTGTCTAACTTCGATTCGAGCCATATGGAAAGTGCGTAACAAGGTGGTTTTCAATGAGGTTCCGGCTCAGATTCAAAAAACCGAGTGATATAAAAGGCTCTTAGATTTTTTGTGGGTGAATCAAGATTTAAGCAGGTGGATTTGGACCAGGAAATTTGGAGGGCCTTTAAATTGTATAAGGTGGGATGGTAGCCTTTTGAGTAACCTTTTTGTTTCTCTATTGTAATTTGGTAATGTAGTTGTACATATAGAGTTGTTACGATGGCTTGTATATTTTGGGAGATAATGAATAAGGGTGTTTTTGTTAGCTGTAAAAAAACTAGGATAAATTACACTTTTCGTCCTTTATGTTTGTATCGTATTGCAATGGATAGCCTTTAACTTCAATAATTACAGTCATAGTCCTTTATTTGTAAAACTCATTACATGTTACGTCCTTTAACCATAACCTGGTTAAAATTTTCAGTTAACTATAACATGTGCCTTGCACATGAGGGAATTTATGTCTTTTTACCCAATCTATTTAAATTATATATATAAAATCCACAAAACAGCTCTCACTCTCTCCTATCTCTCTTCTCACCTGTCTTGTCTCTACACCCAGTATCACGACCACCTTATCATCATCATCACCATCAAAACTCACTCATCCCAAAACCGAATCAGACGACCCACCATTATCCAACCGGACACATGTCCTGCAAACCAGGCAACTGGGCACCTTCGTCAACCACCTATCCACACACCGCGCGTGAAAAACATGATCACAAACCGGAAGCACCCGACAGATCTCCCCTTCATTCAGAAACTCCAAACAAATCGAACAATCATCGGATGCGGCAGTGGTGTTGGAGAATTTGAACGGCGGGATGTGGGTCTGAATGTCGTGGAGGGAGAGGGAGGAGGCGCATGGGGTGGGGGAGCGCGTGAGGATTTTACGGATGGGTTTGGATGTGGATACGGCGGTGTGGTGGTGGCGGCGATTATGGTTTGATATGTCCATTAACGAGTAGGGTTATTTTCGTTGTTGATTGGGAATAAGGAAGGGTGGTGGTATCTAGGGTTGTAGATATCTCAGTGAGTGATGATGGTGGATATGGTGGTGGGGCTAGCAGGAAGGAAAGTGAAAGAGGGGTTTATAAGGTGAGAGGAATAAAGGGTAAAAGGACATAAATGCCCTCATGTGCTAAGCACATGATCAAAGTTAACTTAAATTTCTAACATGGTTTGGGGTAAAGGACGAAACATGCAACGGGTTTTCCGAATAAAGGATTGTGACTGTAATTATTGAAGTTAAAGGTCATCCATTGCAATCCGCTACAAACATAAAAGACGAAAAGTGTAATTTATCCAAAAAACTATTTCAGGCAGATAAAGCAGTGGTTATGGTAGCACATCTAATGAAAGCCCTAAAAGACGTTCTTCACTCTTCTTAAGGAATGCATACTGGATATTGCTCTTGTCCCTTGACAACCTGGGATTCAAAGTGATTAATGTTGATAGGTGTCCACTTTTCGTATATGTATTTTTTATATAGTTATAGTTTTTTTTTTTTATAATTTTATGTATGATTACTAACAAAATATAAATAAATAAATAAAATTAAAATCAAACTTAATTTAGTTTTGTTTCCATTTTACGAAACAAACATTAAATATAAAATACATATAAGACTTAAAAAAAGTATTGTTAGTAAAAAATCAATAAACTTCACGTAATTTTTAATACGTGTTTTGTACAGATTTGTCAATTACATTAAAACTTATCTCAAATATCCAGTTTTCTCAAATGGTCAACTTTATGTTGCATTATCACGAGTCAAAAGCAGAGCCGGTGTGAAGTTGCTTATACTAGACAAAGATGAGAATGTAACGAGTAAAACAACAAATGTCGTCTACAAGGAAGTTTTTTCCGGGATTTGAATAATTTTCTGTTTGTTTCTTCCAATGTATGCGTTTGTACAAAATTTCCGTTTTGGTGTTGTTTTGTTGTTGGAATTTGTTTTTTTTTTTTGTTAACTTCAAGAGTTGTGCATTTATTTTACACCTTGTCTAATTTTGTTCAATGCCAAAGACTACATTAGGCTCATTCTCAGACGTAGGTACCTCTTATTACTTATCAAGACTACCTGGATAAAAGAATTCCTATTAAGTTTCAACGACGATAATTCCCCTTAAATGTATGTTTCGCAATGACTATAAACAAAAGTCAAGGACAATCTCTATCAAGGGTTTGATTGTATTTGAAATATCCAGTTTTTTCACATGGTCAGCTTTATGTTGCGTTATCTAGAGTCAAAAGCAGAGCCGGTGTGAAGTTGCTTATACTAGACAAAGATGGGAATGTAACGAGTAAAACAACAAATGTAGTCTACAAGGAAATTTTTTCCGGGATTTAATAATTTTCTGTTTGTTTCTTCCAATGTATGCGTTTGTACAGAACATTTCATTTCAAAGTAAATAATATGGTTTAGGTTTTTTAGGTATATTTGTAGAGTAACTTTGATAGTTATTGATAATTACAAAAATGATACCTTATCTTTTTGAGTTTTCCTTCAATTTGTATGTTTAGTATGTTAAGATTATTTGTACATGAACTTTCCCCTAAGCAAGTAAACAACCTGGTTGAGTTGAACTCAAACCTAAATTGAAAATAATTTAATAAATAAGTTTAAGCCCAAGCTTAATGCACCTGATTTTTAAGACATGTTACTTATATAAGTATAATAATATGTGTATCTTATTTAAATCTATAATATAAATAAATTATTTAAAGTTAAAATATCTAAAAAGAAATTATGTTAACAACACAAGTAATCATAAAATGGTCATGTTTGTTAGGTTAGAAATCAACTTTTTTTGATCCTTTTACTATGTATATATTTTGTGTTCAAAACATTTTGCATTCCTTATGTTTTGCTTTAATTTGAACACATATGCATCATTTTCCATAACCAACAATTGTCCAATATAGAACTTTATAATAATTAAATTATATGTAACGCCGGTGTGAAAAAATCAAAGCAACTATTATCTCGTTAAAAATGTTGGGACAAACCTAAGCGGGCATGACGAGTTCTTAATCAGTGTTTAGTAATCGTTAGTCGCTAGTCGGGCAGTGGGATGAGGACTAGCGATTAATCAGAATTAGTTGAGAATAATCCGGATTAATTGTGATTAATCGGGGATTAATTGTGATTAACCGGGGATTAATCGACGCTTAGTCGTGATTTTTACAACCATGTTCTTAAGTAGTATTTTTGTAATAATACCTTGGATTTTAATAATCTTAAGTTTTATCTGTTGGCCAATAATAATCTCAACTTTAAAAATTCTCTTCAATGATCCCAACTTGTAAGAATTTGGTCCCCATTGATCCTTTTATAACATATAAGAATTTGGTCTCCTCAATAGATTTAAGTGCACCTGCAGCCTTCTTAATTAAATTTAGTAGTGCACCTACAGTTTGAAAATGATCGATAAGGGCCAAATTCTTACAAGTTGGGATTATTGGAGGGAATTTTTAGAGTTGATATTATTTTCGGCCAATAGATGAAACTTAAAATTATTAAAATCCAATATCCCAATAAAAAAATGTTAGGTTAAATATAATGCATTGTTTTATCCGACATAACATTTTATGACCACAAACATGCACATCCCAACAAATGTTCTTACTTAAATATGCTCAACAAATGTTCTTACTTAAATATGCTCAAAACAAGTGATTATACGAAAAGTCCTTATCCAAACGTTGAAGATAAAGACGTAACAATATTAATTAAAATAGTATAATAATGGCCGCCCAAAAGAGCGACATGTTTGGCCTCTTATTTACTAGAAGATAGATTAGGTAGTTTAAGCAAACATTGTCCATGCATAAGCAAGATGATAGATTAGGTAGTTCAAGCAAGCATTACCCATGCATCATTGATCATTATTTTAACAAATCATAATTATTTATGTTCACTTTTTCAAAAGAGAATATAAGTTATAATAAAACCAACATCTTAATGTTTGGTCGGCATCTAACCTTAACAACATGTTACCAAATCATGGCATGGCATTACCTGCTCTCTATTCTACTTTAAACAATTTCTTTAATAGCTCATTACAAATATTAACCCTCTCTAATGAACCACTCTTATAAAATTGTCAATTGACTGGTTTTACACTGGTCTATCGCTGGCTTTTCTTTGTTCGCTTAAATTCGACAGGTTCTTTTCTTTCTTGTCCGTTAGCTCATATATGAACCGATAATACTAATGATTCGTGGTTCAATCGATCAATAATTTGGTTGGTGCAATACAGTTTTAAAGAATTATAAGAAAGATCTATACACGAAGCAAGAAAATTTTCCGACCTCCAATGTTAAGTCTTTTGATATCATGACTTATACTTTAAATTTTGGCAAATCGGATTTTAATTATCCAAACTAAGGCCTATTGGTCGATAATAATCTTATTGGTAACGTGACTAGTGGCATTCATAACTTTTACTTATTTTTTTTTTTTTGGCAATGTCGATCTCATTCTAACTGAAAACTAACTTTGTTTGACTAACGAAAATTTGCTGATTTTTACCTCAATCTAGAAGCTGTAAGTTGTTTTGAAACGCCATAAGTGAAAGTCATGGGCAGATGAAGTTACTCTTCCGTTATATTGAGATTGCCCTTGGCAACACGAGTAAAAGTTAGAGGTGTCAAATCACATTGTTCGCAGAACTTATTGGCCCATAGATAAAAGTTTAA
Organism: Helianthus tuberosus; assembly: GCA_030545235.1. Lineage (NCBI taxonomy): Eukaryota > Viridiplantae > Streptophyta > Magnoliopsida > Asterales > Asteraceae > Helianthus > Helianthus tuberosus. The sequence continues at coordinate 143,118,203 of CM060444.1, read as the reverse complement.
ATTATTAAAATCTAATTCCCTAAATAATGTGTTATCTTACTATTTCTACATTAAATTATCAAATGTAATGATTTAAGTTTTTACTAGATATGCTTATTTATATATAGACATATAGATTGATGGAATAAAAGTGAAATAAGTGTAAATTATTGTGTTGCCTATATCCAAAAAGGGGAGACAAGATCTATGCAAGCCATTGGTGCCGTAACCTTTTTATTTCTAACCTTATAATTGTGAAACAAAAAAACATAATCAAATTTTGAAATCGTTACTACTACTCATTTCAGTCCTCAATCATTCAACTAATCATTTTCTATTTTTAATAATAATCTTGCGTTGAATGAAAGTATACGAACATCGTACAAAACTTTAGAAAGAGATGTAGTACGAGAAAAAAAAAAAAAAGTTTTGTACTTATACTACAAGATTGTTTTCCAAGTGAGAAAAATGCAAACTTGGTAAAGCATACACATACATTTAATAAATTAATATTATCTTATTTGTCCACAAGTAGCTCGTGAATTTGTTTTTTGTTACTCGGATGGAGACTTCCTGGGAGGTCGTCAATCTCTAGATTGCTTCAAATTAAGCAGTCTTAATTGTGAAGTTCTCCTAACATAGTAAATGCGCTCAAAAGAAGTTAGTGATATTTTATTTATGACATTTTGTTATGGCTCAATATCTCTCTCGTGGACAAAACCATCTAATGTGGGATTTGTCTAGATCCAACTTCTTTTATACAAAATATATCAATAATACTAAAACCATGACTTAACTCTGAAAAGTTATAACCGTACATGGTCGAATGTGTCGGTTTTTGGGATTTCCCCACTAGGTAGTGTTTAGTATATAATCCTACCTAAGATTCAAATCAAAATTAGTAAAGACCAAGTTTTTAAAGTGTTTTGGTCTTTGAATTCAGCTTGTAGGTTTTGATGACTTGTTGACACTTGCTTTTATCATATCAATTTAGACATTTATGTCTTTTACATTATTAAAAGTTGATAGTGATTCCACTTGTACATAATTTCCTTAAAAAAGGTCTTCATCTTATAACTTGTTCGACTTGTTTGCTTTATTTTTCAAGCATCGCACTTAATATTTTTAAAAGTGATATTTCACAGATTGAATATTAAAGACAAAAATACCCTTGTGTAATTGTTGTTTCGTTTTGTACACCAGTTTCCCCAAACCTATTTAAATGACAGTCCAAAAAAGTCAATATTTATAATCACATTTTTTTAATTTAAACCAACACCGCTAGAACGATTAACTTATACCTCATTTAAAAGATGAGATACTGTGTTTTTTGTGTCTCGTCTATATGCTACATTTACTATATGGTTATATTATATAACATGTACTGCACAATGTTTTATACAGTACTACAATAGTACAACACTAAAATACTAGCAAGACAAACTTGTAACAAAAAAAACATGAAAACATGTCCATGCCATTTAAAGTTTTAGATGATGTATTACACATTTTTCGTGTTCTTAACGACGATATTCACCTTTGAACCGGCTAAATTCTCAGATTGATAATTCTTTGTCACCAGAAATTAATATGATTAACAAGATCAAAGATTATATCATAAAATTTCAATTTGCTTGTCTTAATTAATCATAAAAACATTAACACTTTACTAATTTACCATGAGTCTGAAAGGTATGGATTTGGTTATTTTTTATAAACTCACATGTAGAATGAATTTGGTTTTTTTTTTAATTTATAAAACTCACATGTATTTTTTATAATGTATTGTATACGATATTGACGTGCGCAAAATGCAACATATAAATTACATCAAATGTGGCATTAAACTAACCCATTTTTTGTACTAATGTTGGAAAAAGTGTGTTTTTGTCTTCCTTTTGTATTTTCAGGATTAAATGAGCTCAAATAAACAAGAGAAGCAAAAAGACAGCTAAATCTAACATAAATACAAGAAAATGAATAAACGTGGCATGCCCGACCCCTCGACAGCATCTTCCCAAGCAAAACAAGAGAACAGAAGAGCACGGGGGCGTGCCCAAGTGTCTGCAGAAAAGACAAAGCTGTAGAAGCTTCTATCACCCACCACGGGGGTGTGCCCAGCGGACACGAGGCCGTGGTCAACTCTAAGATTCGCATAATCTAATGAAATCTTGATAGTACAGATACGCTTCTGCTCACGGGGTCGTGCCCAGCGGACACGGGGCGTGGTCAACTAATGCAGACAAACTGCATTTAATGAAGGAAGAGAAGACGGGTAGACACGGGGCCGTGCCCAATGGACACGGGGCCGTGTCCGGGCTTCTGTATAGGCTATAAATAGGGGTGCTTGGCTCATTTGCAAATCATCCCTTGGCAAACCACCTCTCTCACACTTCACCCACCCACCACCACCATCACAACCCACATCCACCACCATCATCCATCACCCATCATAGAGTGTGTGAGTAGTCTCGGGATCCAAGATTGATCGTAAGAGTTCTTGACAATCAAAGGCCATGTTTGCCTAAGTCTCTTACATCACTTGGTGAAGACTAGTGTCTAGTGTAATACTTTTTATTTTTTACCTTTTCGCACTTTTTATTTGGTTCTGTATTAATGACTTTAATAACTAGTTTCTTATGTTGAAGGTGAGTCTTCCTTATCGTTTGTCTGTGGTGTCTTGGCATTATTTTACTGTCTATATAAAATAAAAGATTTTCACCATTCATATCTCCACGGTCTATATGGATGTATGTTGGCTACCTGGTCGGGGGTTAAGGGAACGGTTTGGTAAGAGTCTTGCCTTGTTCAGTGTATAGATCCTGCAAGGACCTGGGTCAACTTTAGTAGGACCTCCTTCAATACCCACTGGTATTGGATGGCGGGGGCCCGAACTCCTTGACCCCCTCATATGTAAACTACTATTAAAACTTTAACCCGGCTACTTAGGACTGTATCCCTGCTGACTCAGACTACTTAGCCTAGGGTAACGTCACCTCCAGAAGAGGGGCCTACCACAATATGCATTAATAACTTAATTAATTATATTTCAATAATCCAACCCTTTAGGATTGTATCCTTGCTGACTCAAACTAGTGGGTTGAGGGTAACGTCACCTTCAGAAGAGGGGCCTACTACAATAACTAAGGTAATCTCTTAAAAAGTGCAAAAGTGCAGAAATAATCAAAGGTTACACTAAACACGAGTCGGATCCAAGTGATTCATCTTGTCTATCTGATTTTTATTTTATTTTATTTTTCAGCATTTTAGTTAGTTTTATTTTTCTAGTTTAAAACATTTTTCTAAACTTTTGATTTGATTAGATGTTGAGGATAAACTGGTACTAAAAGCTCTTGTGTCTTTGGCCGACCTCGGTATCTTACCAACACTATACTAGGCTCACGATGGGTGCACTTGCCCATATGTGTGTTTAGTGTTAGTAAATATCGTGTTTTATAAATTTAAAACTTGGTTAAAAAGTGTTAAAGGGCTTAAAATATACATTAAAAAATCTATAACACTCACGCACATTAAGTTTTTGGCGCCGTTGCCGGGGACACAAGGATTTTAAGAAAGTTAGGAATCAACGACCTAATCGTTTTTTCTTATTTTTCTATTTTTTTTTTTTTTTCTTAAATTTCCAGCTTGTGCAGAACTCAGCACGGGGCGTGCCCGCTGAACACGTCCTCGTGCCCAATCTTTGGCACTGGCAATCCTGTTTTAAGTCAGACAGTAAGCTGAACACGGGGCCGTGCCCACTCAACACGCCCCGTGCCCAAGTTTCTGTTACTAAAAACAGAACCGTAAGATCCCGACGGTTGGTAATTTCTGACACAAACATGAGTGATACTGATATTTTTTACTTTCGGCACTCTTATGGCAAGTGGTGTCAAATATGTGGTGGCCCTCATAAAGATTTAGAATGTTATTTTCTGAATTATAAGCCCCATTATATAGACTCATTGTTTTCCTGTAGCCTTAAGAGAAGCGAAAGTAAAAATAATCCATATCTCTCCCTCGAATGCTCCCAATCGAATCTTCTAGGAGAAATGCTTCTTGACGAATTATTTCAAATGGAGGATTTAATTCTTAATTGGGTAAAGGAACTTGAGATGGATTTCACTAATTCACCTCAAGACGAAGCCCAAGAAGAATTATTGAGATCACATTCGAATAAAAACAACTTCGTTGTTCCCGAAATCACCTCTAACTCTAGCGAGGACTTGAGCGATAGTCGTCCCTGTGTCGATTGTGCCGTGAAGGACTCCCCATCGCCTTCGTTCGGTGCATACATAGACCTGAGTGATTCGGCATACACCTTCTTTAACGAGAGCCCGGGAAAGGGTTGGACTTGTCCACCTACATTTAGCATAGGAATCACCCTCACAGACAACCTCTTGCGTTCTCGTCTTAGTCTAAAGCAATTAAGGTATCTCAGGCACTTTGGGGTTGTTCCATCCAGTAAGGAACCACCCGATCCGGGTGAATTCCTTAGGAATAGACGAAACTTCATAAACAGCCTCTCGACACGGGGCCGTGTCCAGGTCAACACGCCCCCGTGTCCACCCAAAGATTTCTTTCTTACTTTTTGTCAGAATACGGATAAAATGTGTCAGGGATTCGTCTGCACACGGGGCCTTGTCCAGCCGACACGGGGCCGTGTGCAGCGTGCCGTCGTTTTCTATAAATGCAGCCAAGAATCCTGCACATTTGGACCATTCCAGGGACAGAGATTTGGTGGGATCTTCACACATACCATTCTAGGTATTTTCTAAAAGAAGGTTCTCAACAACCATCTTGTCCTTTCCTCTCTTGTCCATTCCCTTCTTCTTCATTTTTCACCTCAACACCTCCATTAAAGCTTGAGATCACCGTGATTCCAAGCTTTATTGTGATATTTGTTAGGTTTTTTGTTCAAGGAATCTTGTTATAAATAAGTGTTACAACATTGTTTTAAGTTATTTCTGCTCAAAAACGCTTCTTAAGTTGGAAAAATAATATAAAACTCCAAGATTCCTTGTTCCAAAAATCTGCAGAAAGGTGAACACGGGGCCGTGCTCGTTGAGCACGGGGCCGTGTCCGAGGCTACTGTTTCATTAAAATGAACTTTTTTCAGTTTATTTTCGTAGAATGTCGAGCCAAAACAGTGGAACTTCTTCTACACATTCCAGAAACAGTCGAAGGGAAAGGAGGTCTTCGATTGAAGCAACTCTCGTACGCTACGTGATGGCATTACGTGAAGCTCTTGATGAGATGACCTCGGTAGAGGAGGTCCTCATAGACCGTATAAATTATCTTACGGTGGGGTTGGAAAACAGTTTTCAAGAAATCAACCTCTTGCACCAGAGGTTGAACATTCTTATGACACCTCCCATGGAGCCAATCCTCCCTCAAGAGGATTGGAACCTATAACTTGGAGTCAATAATCCCACCGGGTTGGATGACATTCCCGCGGAGCCTCCTCTTGAAGATTTGCAAGAAGTCCCGTTGGAGATTGCACCCCCTCAAACTGATGCAAATGAGCCCGCCTTTATTCTCCCAAGAGAGATAGATGAGTGGCTCGCCGACGTATGAGGAACCCATATCCGGAGGGAAAAGTTCTTCGAGCCGCATCAAACCGAAAGAATTATCTTTTCGGAAATTTTGCTAATAGAATAAACTTTAGGCTATAACTTCTTGGTTTAGACTCCTTGTTTTTTTTTTTTTTGACCTATTTATCTAAAAATTTAATTTATTAGGATTATTATGTAACTTTCTCTATTTGAATGAATGATGGTTTTAATTAATTTGGTGTTTGGATGATGATGTAATGGTAAAAACATACTTGGGATGGTGAAGGATACCAAGGGAAACTTGCACCAGCACCCCATGCACAAAAACAGAGCCTCCCGCTGATTTTTCTTCATTACAGCAAGTTCAGCACGGGGCCGTGCTTAGCCAACACGCCCCATGCTCAACCATCTGCAGAAAAATGTCTAGTTCAGGTACCTGGACACGGGGCGTGCTCACTGAACACGCCCCCGTGTCCAGCCTTCTGTTACTTTACTTTATTTTCTGTTACTGGCGATCTGAACACGGGGCCGTGTCCAGACGCCCAGTAACATAAATTATTGCTTTTTTCACAACTTTTTACACATTCAATCAACCTAAAAACTTATTTTTGGGACACATTGAGGACAATGTGTAATTTAAGTGTGGGGGGGGGGGGGATGCTAAAACCTTGAATTTTGCAAGTCCTAATTACAAGCCTTACACAAAACTCTATTGGAACCGCTAAACACCCCAATTTTTTTCAAAAATTTTTTATTTTTTTTACTTGTCTAGGTTTAATTTGGGAATTTCAAATTCTAAAAAGGTTATATTTTTACAAATTTACAACCGATAGCGTCGTGATAAAAAGAACCAACATAAAAAAATTATGAAACGGTATGACAAATCTAGTTAAAATTTGATTATATATACTTGATCACATAAAAACTCATTCCCATAAAAAGTGAGTTTTGAGCCTTTATTGAGCATACAAATACACATCTTTAAACTAAATGCTCATTTTTCGTTTCTTGTGTGAATAGCCGCTCGGTTCTTACGACTCTATAACTTTCCACGATGATACATTCCCGGTCCTTACCAACTTAAACCCGAGTAAGTAAATGATGGAGGCATTAGGACTAACCCCTTTTCATTTCTACACCTTTTATTTTTATTTTTTTACCACATACCCAAAATCCCCCTAGTTAACCCCTTTGAGCCTAAACCTTTTCATTTCTTAACCCAAATCAAATACCCTTTTACCCACCAAAACCCTTTTTCATTTTAAACCCTTTATTTTAGTAACAAAGCTCGGTTTTCGCGTGACTTCCTTAAAAAAAATTGATAAAGAAGAAAAGAAAAATGAAGTTAGCAATAAACAAACAAAGCTCATCAAAAGAAGGCTTGTTTGAATAAAGCTTCATTGGAATAAAAAGTCACAAAAATGTTTTGCGAAAACCGACGCTTTTTACGCCTTTCGCCCTTTTCTACTAACCACTAACCCAACCACCTACCTTTAACCCAAGCCTAACCCTTCCCCCAAAGTCCTATTGATATTTACAAAGGTATATAGTTAAAAAGGAGGAGGATTGATTGCTTGACAAACTTATGGTAGAAGTAAGTTCCCTGCCGCTCTCGAGAGTTTTCACAAAAATACACCTTCGGCCGAATGTTGAGTGATCCCCCATGAGGTATGTGAACTTGTATATAAATGGAATTTTAGAGAGGCATGTTATGCCCTAATAAGTAATTTATCTTATGTAATGTTTTAAATAAATCATGACGAATAGGATTTTAAATAAATAAAAATAAAACTTAATAAATAATCTTGGAAATCTCGACACTCTATGACAAGCCCAAAACCTTCTCTTCTACCCATTCCATTTGGGAGTGTAAGCCACATTATAAAGAGTTTTGCTTGAGCACAAGCAAAGATTCAAGTGTGGGGGTATTTGATGTGCGCAAAATGCAACATATAAATTACATCAAATGTGGCATTAAACTAACCCTTTTTTAGTACTAATGTTGGAAAAAGTGTGTTTTTGTCTTCCTTTTGTATTTTCAGGATTAAATGAGCTCAAATGAACAAAAGAAGCAAAAAGACAGCTAAATCTAACATAAATACAAAAAAAGGAATAAACGTGGCATGCCCGACCCCTTTACAGCATCTTCCCAAGCAAAACAAGAGAACAGAAGGCTGAACACGCCCCGTGCTCAATGAGCACTGGGGCGTGCCCAAGTGTCTGCAGAAAAGACAAAGCTGTAGAAGCTTCTATCACCCACCACGGGGGCGTGCCCAGCGGACACGGGGCCGTGGTCAACTCTAAGATTCGCAGAATCTGAGGAAATCTTGATGGTACGGATACGCTTCTGCACACGGGGTCGTGCCCAGCGGACACGGGGTGTGGTCAACTAATGCAGACAAACTGCATTTAATGAAGGAAGAGAAGACGGGTGGACACGGGGCCGTGCCCAATGGACACGGGGCCGTGTCCGGGCTTCTGTACAGGCTATAAATAGGGGTGTTTGGCTCATTTGCAAACCATCCATTGGCAAACCACCTCTCTCACACTTCACCCACCCACCACCACCACCACCATCACAATCCACATCCACCACCATCATCCATCGCAGAGTGTGTGAGTAGCCTCGGGATCCAAGATTGATCGTAAGAGTTCTTGACAATCAAAGGCTATGTTTGCCTAAGTCTCTTACATCACTTGGTGAAGACAAATGTCTAGTGTAATACTTTTTATTTTTATCTTTTCGCACTTTTTATTTAGTTCTGTATTAATGACTTTAATAACTAGTTTTTTATGTTGAAGGTGAGTCTTCCTTATCGTTTGTCCGTGGTGTCTTGGCATTATTTTACTGTCTATAAAATAAAAGATTTTCACCATTCATATCTCCACGGTCTATATGGAGGTATGTTGGCTACCTGGTCGGGGGGTTAAGGGAACGGTTTGGTAAGAGTCTTGCCTTGTTCAGTGTATAGATCCTGCAAGGACCTGGGTCAACTTTAGTAGGACCTCCTTCAATACCCACTGGTATTGGATGGCGGGGGCCCGAACTCCTTGACCCTCTCATATGTAAACTACTATTAAAACTTTAACCCGGCTACTTAGAACTGTATCTCTGCTGACTCGGACTACTTAGCCGAGGGTAACGTCACCTCCAGAAGAGGGGCCTACCACAATATGCATTAATAACTTAGTTAATTATCTTTCAATAATCCAACCCTTTAGGATTGTATCCTTGCTGACTCAAACTACTGGGTTGAGGGTAACGTCACCTTCAGAAGAGGGGCCTACTACAATAACTAAGATAATCTCTTAAAAAGTGCAAAAGTGCGGAAATAATCAAAGGTTACACTAAACACGAGTCGGATCCAAGTGATTCATCTTGCCTATCTGTTTTTTATTTTATTTTATTTTTCAGCATTTTAGTTAGTTATATTTTTCTAGTTTAAAACTTTTTTCTAAACTTTTGATTTGATTAGACGTTGAGGATAAACCGGTACTAAAAGCTCTTGTGTCATTGGACAAACTCAGTATCTTACCAAAACTATACTACGCTCACGATGGGTGCACTTGCCCATATGTGTGTTTAGTGTTAGTAAATATCGTGTTTTATAAATTTAAAACTTGGCTAAAAAGTGTTAAGGGGCTTAAAATATACCTTAAAAATCTATAACACTCACGCACATTATACTATACTACATTTACAAGTGTCGGCTACATGATTTGATTGGCCCAAATGGGCGGCTGGTTTAAAGCCTTTTTTTTTTTTTTTTTTTTTTTTCCTGTTTTGCCCCTAGCTCAACCTAAAATTACGGTTTTGTCTCCAGCTCAAAATTACGATTTTGCTCTCAAGTGAAAATTACGATTTCGTCTGCCACTCTCCCATTGGACCAACCAGTTTATTATTTTATATCAATTTTAAAATGACGATTTTGCCCCCCAGCTCAAAATAATATTACGCTTTTGTCCCAAATAAATATATGTTTTTTCCCCCAGATAAAAATTACGATTTTGCCCTCAGTTAAAAAATGGTATTTTTCCCCGTTAAAAAATTTACGATTTCGCACTCAGTTGAAAATTACGTTTTCCCCCCCTTCAAAATAAAATGATGCTTTTGCCCCAAACTAAAAAATACGATTTTGCCCTCGGTTCAAAATAAAAATGTGCTTTTGCCTCCAGCATAAAATTACGATTGTGCCCGTAGTTCAAATTTATATTACGCTGTTAACCTAGGTGCAAAATTATGAATTTCTCCCTTTTAAAATTCCAAATTTTCCCCCCCTTCAAATTTACAGTACTGCCATCACTTTAGCTTTTGGCAATTTACGATTTTACCCCAGTAAAAAAATACAATTTTCCCTCAGTTAAAAATTACAATGTTGCCATTGTTTTAGTTTTTTTTATCAAAAATATAAAAGTGCTTTTTTTTATTTGGTTGACTCGATTTAGTTGTTTTTCGTGTCAATGAGCTGCTGCCTAACACTCGCTCATTATTCGTGCACCGCCCCGCAACGCGGGCGGGGCATCTAACTAGTTAGATATAAACATACAAAAAATAATAAAAAATCAGAGGTTCTTCTAGGTGACCCATTAATTTAGGTTGAATTGTGTGAAGCCCACAAGCCACATTGCACTAAAAGAGCCAATCATAAAATATCTTTCGTTATCCATGGAGATAAGCCCATTTGCTTACGTTAACGGTTAACAACATTTTCCCGCCAATCAAATGACTTCAACTCTTTTGTGCTTAATTCTCTCCAAGGCAAGTTTCTTGTTTCTTTAAACACGTTATGGTTATTTTTTTTTAGCTCTTAATGGTTCAGACCTTTTACTGGTTTAGCACTAAATGGTTCAGACTGCTTTTTTCGCGAGCAGATGTCTGAATGGTTCAGACATCTGCCTCTGAATGGTTAAACATTCTACCGAGTCTGAATTGTTAAGACCTCTAATCTGAATTGGTCAGACATTTGGCTCTGAATGATTAAGCATTATACTCACTCTTAATGGTTCAGATCTCTTACTGGTTCAGCACTTAACCATTCATAAGTTGTCAAACAACCCCTACTTCTACTATGTTGGTTGTACTTTGTGCATTACAACTTGCACATATTCATCAACAAAAATAAGAGGAAATTCTGGAAAAGAAAAGGAATTAGAGCCAAATGAAATACTTTGGGATTGACATTTGGGCCTACCCCAGACATATGGGTTCACCCAAACCCTTGAGTGTTTAATGTGAAAAAAACGACTCTTATATATTTATTTGTATAAAAAAAACATTTAAATTTATACACACACCTACACACTTAAAATCTTGTAACCTAAACAAGGCATGTTTAATCCATCTATCTAAACGTGTCCAACAGGTTGACGGGTTGGCAAGTTTATTCAAGTTGTAAATGTGTTAAGAGGGTTAAGAGGCTGTAAAAAAAATGGGTTAAATAGATAATAAACCGGTTAGTGAGTCAATATCTTAATTAAACTTGTCAACCCGAACATGGCTTGTTTATTAAACATGTTAGATGTGACAACAAAAAAATCCGATTACTTTTGTCGTTTCGAAAATTCCTATCACTAGTTTGTCATAATAACCCGTATAGGTGTTGGGTACTTAACTCATGGAAGGCAGGAATGGCAACAAACGGGTTTTATTAGGAATGACAATAGGACGGGTTTTGTTAATTCAAGTTCCATATTCTATTAAAAAATCACGTCTTTACTTGGTCTCATACATGTTGGATACCCACAACCATGTGTAACACATAATTTATTACATCTAAAATAGTTACCCGTTTACTAGAATTGGTTTCGAGGAGGAACGGAGGTCTGAACGAGGAGAGGACGGCCCGTAGGCGTAGACCGTAGCAGTACCGGACCGCCACAGCTACTACACACCGCTCCAGCCTACATACTAAGACCCGTTGCTATTTGAGTCACAATCGGACCCACAACTAATATTAAAGAAATTGGAAATTAAGGTTGAGTTACTTGAGAATATTTGGTAGATTGAAGGAATTACAAAACTACGCTAAACTTATTGCAAATGTCAAAATTTCATTTTTTCTAAAATAATATAAACTTCAATCACATAAACTACGCTAGCTTGTTTCAAATGTCAAAATTTCAAATTTTCTAAAATAATATAAACTTCAATCACATATTGTTATAATGAGGAGTCAAAACTAACATTTTGCATTTGTCCAAAGGCCTACTACCTTGTTCATCAAGTGCTTTTGTTGTCATTCTTAATTCGACAATCTCTAGTCATTTGACTTGCCTTTGTTTACTTGTGTTTGTTAACAATATCTGCATCGTTTTCATGTTTAGAAACTTACTCATTCATCTAAATTATAAAAACAATGGATGGTATTTATAAATTTGACAAAAGAAAGTATGAGGGATTGAGAATTGAGATGCCAATGTAACAAAAGTCCAAATAAGTAACAAGTAAGCACCTATGGTTAACCACTAATGACATCATATGTCTGACTTCAAATTCAACGGGGTCACCATCCAAATTAGCTGCCTAAAACACTTTGGGTCTATTTGGTATGGCGTAATGGAATAGATGAGGGAATGGAATGGACGAGGTAATGGAATGGACAAAGGAATGAAATGGATCAATTCATTCCATAGTCTTGTTTGGTTACCATGTAGGAAAGGAATAAATCATTACATTGTGTTGTTTGGTAGGTAAGAACAGAGGAATGAATTAAATCGGCGATGGGTGGTGGCGGTGACAGCGATGGGTGGCGGTGGTCGGTGGTAGTGGTGGTGGGTGGCGGTGGTGGTCGGTGGGTGACGGTTGTTAGCGGTGGCGGCGGCGATGGTCGGGGTTGGCGGTGGTCTGCGGTGGCAGGTGGCGGCGATGGTGGTCGATGGTGATGGCAACGACGGTGGTGGTGGTGGTCGACGGTAGCGGGTGGTCAGGTGGTGGTCGGTGGTGGCGGGTGGCAGTGATGGTGGTCGATGGTGGTGGCGACGACGACAGTTGGTGGTGGTGGTCGACAGTAGCGGGAGGTGGCCGCGGAGGATGGTGGTAATGGTCGGGGTGGCGGTGGACGGTGGTGGCGGGTGGCGGCGATGGTGGTCGATGGTGGTGGCGACGACGACGGTGGGTGGTGGTGGTCGACAGTAGCGGGTGTTGGCAGTGGAGGATGGTGGTGGTGGTCGGCGGAGGGTGGCGGTAGTGGTCGGGGTGGCAGTGGTTTACGATGGCGGATGACAACGGTGTTAGTCGATGGCGGTGGCGGCAGAGGACAGTAGTGGTGGTGGTCGGCGGAGGTTGGTGGCAGGTGGTGACGACGGTAGGTGGTGGTGGTGGTGGTGGTGGCAAATGGTGGAGGTGATGAGCGGTGTTTGTGACGTAGGCTGAGAGAGGGAATGGAATGGAAAAAAAACAGGGGGAGTGGATGGAATTAATTTGAGGGAATGAAATGACTTATGTAATGAGTGATTCCATTACGTTGACCAACCAAACACATTTTTTTTCATTCCCTCACAATAGTTCATTCCATTCCACCTCTCATTCTTGCATACCAAACACTACCTTTATTTTTTAAACCATGGTAGATGGTACTATTGCAAATGTCAAAATTTCAATTTTTCTAAAATAATATAAACTTCAATGGATGGTATTTATAATTTTGAATCATGGCACTATTGTAATTTGAAAATTGTAACAATGGTTTTTAGGGAGATTTTATGTTGATTTTAATGTGTGTTAATCAGATTAGATAAAATCCCAAGATTGATCAATAATATATATTTTTGTATTGACGTCTCTAGATTTTTAAAATGATTAAAATCATTGTAATAAATACTAATTACCAGTATAAAAAAGAAAAATAGGTTAATACAAAATTTGTAGTTTACTTAAGCTATGGTATACTTTCACGCCCCTTGATTACATGTAGGCATCACATCACCCACTTTACCCTCTTACACTTCACCTCACACCAAGGAAATGTTTAACCACATTAACGCCCCTTATATTAATTATAACACACACACACACACACACATATATAGGGCAGGATCTAGAGAAAACTTCTAAAAGTGTGAAAACGGTGAAAATGATTTTAGTATTGACATGTGACATTGGTGCTAACTTACACTAAGTGTAATATTTTCAAAAGGCCCATGTACATGTCAAAGACCATGCAAATTCAAGTCACATGCATATTTTACTATCTTTTTTAAACTCTCGTAACCTTTTTATACATGATTATTTTTTTTTTTTATTAAATTACACCATAAAATTGAGTGTTTTATTATCTTTCCCACAAGTATACTATTACTATACTTTTGAAATTAGAAAAAAATGACATTAACTGGGCATCCAAATAAAGACGACATAAAAACACCCATTTCAGAAAAATCATCATGAAATACCCAGTTGAAAACGCCATAAAACACCTAGTTCAGAAATACACCATGAAAACCCAGTTGAAAATGCCATAAAAACACCCAGTTTAGAAAAACACCACAAAACCCAATTGAAAATGCCATAAAAGCTCTCAGTTCAGAAAACACCATAAAAACACAAAGTTGAAAACACCATAAAAAACCCAGTTCATTTTTTTTTCAAAAAGTATATCAATAGTATACTTGTTGGAAAGATAAAAAAATGTTGGATTTTATGGTGTAATTCAAAAAAAAATCATGTATAAAAAAGTTATGGACGTTTAAATATGATGCGAAAATGACATGTGATTAGCATCTGCACCTTTGTTTGGATCTTCCCAATTTACCCCTCCTGGTAGTTATAAGGTTCCCAATATTTACAAAAATGCCACTATATCAATCCCAGCCACAAATCACAAAGATCTTGTGGTTGAATATCGTTATCACCATTTTCACACTTTAGGGCGTTTTTTCAGTGCTTGTTGTAACGTTCCGTACTTTTGTACTTTCTAATTTTGGAAACTTGTAATTCGTATTTCATTTCCACATTTTTATTCCGAGACTTTGATCATAATGAAAATTCATGTTTTTATATACACGTTATATTCATACTTAATTCTGATTCAATCAATCAACAATTACACATTTATACACGAAACTGAGACTTGAAATACTATCGAAACATCAACCATGCATGCATCATACTTATGTCATACTCAAATACACCTTGAATACCTAAAAACAAGTTAAAATACAAGTTTATGGCATAAAATAACCTAATAACCAAGTGCATGGGCCAAAAGTGAGCACAAACAAAATTTTGTAAAAATCAGCCCATTGCGCCACGCGATGGGAGAACCTCTGATGGCCGCGTGGCGCGAGGATGCTCAATCTGCAGTAGGTTTTTCTTGTTCTCAGGAGAACCTCTGATGGCCGCGTGGCGCGAGGATGCTCAATCACCTTCCAACTTTCTTAAAACTCAAACCATAATCCCCCACTATAAAACTAAGTCTCCCACACCTCATTTTCACTTTCTCCATTCTAAACCACTCCCAAAACACTCCAATCTTCAAGAATCTTTGCAACTTTGAGCAGAAAGTTCTAAGTGTTTAAATGGGCTTTCAACTCACTTCCTTCTTCATTTCTTCTTATTTTCTTCATCCTTTCCACTTGGACAACCTTTAGGAATGTTTCCACAATTTTACCATAGTAAACTAATTTGGAACATCACCATATTTGAGGTCCAAAGTGAGATTTGAAATTTTGTTGTGTTAAACTTTCAACTACTTCGACTTATACTTGTCTTTCTTAGATGAACTTGTACCAAACCCCCAACTAATCTACATGTTGTGGGGCTTGAGTTGAGGTGTTTTTCCAGAAAGTTTGAGGTTCAAACACCTCCTAATCAACCAACCTAAGTCACTAAAATAACTTCCAAGTAACAAAGTGAACAAGACTACACTAAGTTTCCTAACACTATCCATGTTTGGAACGCACTCGTCTAGTCAAGTCAACTCACCTGGTTGTTTAGGTGATTTAGATGATTAGTTATCTAAGTGGCTTCCTAGAAAACAAAAATGAATCAACCACACCTCGTCTCCAACATTTTTCCATGTTGGGTATGTACACGTCTTAGTTGCTCTCATTTGGCCACTTAGCAAATTTAGTTACTTGTAAATTTTTATTTTTATTATCGACCAACCGAAATCATCAACTAAGTTGATGATTTTGTGCTTTGGTGAATCCATATAATTAGGTTAAATGGATGGAATTCATTCTACCTCCTTGCATGACCATTACATGATACTCTACAATACTTAGGACAATTATACATACTATATAACTACAATATATATCCAACAAACCGAATCTTAACACCAACCAAACTCATGGTTGAATGTTATGCATTATGGTGAACCTTATCTTGCATTAAGATTACTCATACTTGGACTTCCAATGGGCGAAATAGTGCCTATGAAAAACACATAAACATGGTGTCCAATTTGAATGTTTTAACAAGATAACTTTTATGTAATTTCATACTAAGTTACACTTCCGCATACAAAATCCTAACATAATCCGTCATACTTACACGCCTTGTTTATCCTTATAGGATAATTCGGTGTTCCCAAACTCTCAAACACATCAACTCACTTACGTGGAACTTCTACGCAAACCGTGAGTGTACATGACCCCTTTTTTATTTTAACACACTTTGGGTGCAATATATATAATGTATCGAACTCAAACTTACACAATCTAACACATGATTCAATCAACCAATCCATTTATACATGCTAATGTGATATACTTTAGATTCTTACATGCTAGAAGCCATTCTTGCACAATACTTGACATTAACTTCATGAGCCAACCTTAACATGTATAGCGCTATAGGAGTAGCACACCGCCCTTAGGAAGGGTCTATGTTAAGCAATCAATCATATAACGGTCTTGTTCACTTCGGTGACAAAATTATGCAATGTGGACACAACTGGTTTGACATCTATTTGTTGCATGCTAGTTTATGTATTTATGCCCTAGTATACATTTATTCCATGTTTGTATTGAGTTAAATTTCTATACGTATGCTAGTAGACAAACTTGTATGCTCACCAATGCTTTATGTGTTGACCGTTACTCTAATATATATTGCAGGAAATTGATGATTGAGATGTTTCAAGAAATCTATTAGGATGGACCTAGAAACACACAATTTAAATTCATGTATTTCCTTTCATGTTAGTTGTGTTATGTTTCACTTGTTGTATTTCTTGTTCCCAAACGATGTACCTTGAATTTTAGCTATCAATGAAATTCGAATTATTAAATTACTGTCATTTATAGCAAGTTATGATGTTTTGAGCAATCTAGTTTGTCTCAATCTGGTGTTTCCGCCATCAGTTGGGGTATGACACTTGATTCCCTATTTTTATGGTTAACTTTTATATATTTCCTTGTATGTAAAGTAATAACTAATGAAATCCCCCGCACGATACAGTGGGAATTCAATTTCGATTGATATCAGTTTAGTTCGTTATGGTATCGATACTTGGTATAGCAATCGAAAGAAAAAACCAAATGAATAAATTCATTAAGCATCAAAGTATAAAAATGTTGTGGAAATTTAAAGAGTTCAAACTTTACTATTCCTTGCACACATAAAAAACATGATATCAAAGTGAAATCATTAATGAAATTTGCGTTCAAGCTAATGTTTAAAATTTAGCAATATAGCAAATTCCTCATGTGTAGAATTTCATTTCTTATTATCTATAATTTCAAGCTCTGTAAATGATAAATCTTAACTTATGTATTTGTTGATAATTAGCAATAATTATCTGTGATATATTGGTCTTTTAAATTGTGTAAATTTAAAACTTATTTCAAAATTGTTATGTTTTCCTTTAAATGTCAAATAAAGAAATTGACATTTTCATGATTATGGATGGTTTTGAGCAATTTGTATTTTAAATTTATTATTTTTTTACTTACGTAAGACATTTCCTTTATTCAACTCGTATAATAGTGGGTCTATAACCTTGTAGAACATATAAATTGTTATTGCATAGAAATTGCGATATATTCAATCATAACTATTGAGAAAAGTCATTACGTTTTTAGTTATTAAACCGCAGTAAGCAAAGGTGGATACATGTTGTAAGCGAAGGTGAATAAACAAATTCTTTGTGTTAAAATTATAATATTATATTTAATATAAATATAGGATAATATATGGGTTTTATCATCATTCATCTAATAAATGATCATTGACTTTATTACCCTATATCATTAATTGGTAATTATTCGATAGACGTCATTGCCCTTAGGTTATGGGGTGTGGGAAGGGCGAGGGGTCAGGAAAACCTATGTGGCATCGGCCCCCATGGGGAACACCACCCCCCTCCATCAACAATAAGTGAAATCGGGAGAAACTCCCCCATCTCCCCGAATGATTTTTGATGAAATGTATGGTTGAGATTGAAGGGAAAAAAGGAAAAGGGGTATGGGGATGGGGTAAACCCCCTCCCTTGATGGGGATGGAATGAGTGATGATGATAGGTTTCTCTTGGGTGTGTATAAATAAATATTACAAGGGAGGGTTTAAGGGTTACACAATCACCAACATCAACACCAATTCGTCCTCTCTCTCTCTATAAATTTGTGATCATTAAGATCACCTTAGTGATCATAACTATACACCATAAATGGGAACTCGATCAATTAAGAATATATCTACCTCCATTTTTGCACTTTCAGAATTAACATGTACACACGTTTTAACTTTTTTTCTATCATGTTTAATAAAGAATTGATCAACAAAATTCAGATCGAACTCCATCCGGGAAAATCAGTTAAACCGGAAATCAACGCTGCCACTGGTTCAGTTACTAACTAATAAACTAGATATAAATAAACTTTTTTAAGTTATCTAAAGAAAATCATAGAAAAACATCGATTTGTCTTCCCTTTTTGACAACCAACATATTTTTTAGTCCGAGTTAACTAGTTGAAACTTTACTAATATCAAAGTGTGGATTAAAGATGCTAAAAAGTTTCTGAGTTTAGGTCTCTTTTGCCACTTAGTTCAAAAATGAAACCTTTTGAATCTGGGTACCTGAGGTTTCAATTTTTTGTCATTTTCATAAAAAAGCCAAACCTGGTCAGATTTTTCTGTTAACATCCAGCTTTTCTGTCTTTTTCCATTTTTTAATGAACGGCAGAATGGTATTTTATGTCACACCTGCTCGTAGGCGGAAGCGCGATGTGTGATCGTGATTAGTTCTCATTGCATACGATATATGTAAGTAACCAAGCTATACGAATAAAATAAATACGATGTGTTTAACATTATTAAAAGTTGATAGTGATTCCACTTGAGTAGATAATTTCCTTAGGCCGTGGGGTATGGTGGGGGCTTGGGTTGGGGCATATGCTGACACGTGGAATGGGAGCCTCCCCACCGCCTGGCTACGTGGCCGCGGGGTATGGCGGGGCGTGGGTTGGGCTTGGGTTGGGTGCACCGCGTGGCAGAATAATTAAAAAAAAATACAAAAAATTTATAAAAAATCACACAACATTTATAAAAAAACCTACAGCTTCATTAAAATTTTAAAAATTACATAATACTAAAAATTACATAATTTCTAAAAATTACAAAATAACAAACATAAAGCGTTAAATAAATTTCAAAAAGGTCGATCTTGTCGACCCTTCATAGCGTCGTTATGTCGGTAGGCTCCGAATGCTTCCACCCAATATTTTGTTTGGCCCGGCGGCCGACCCTTCATAGCGTCAACGACGCTTGTGACGAGAGCAATTTCCTCTTCATGGGTCCAGGATGCCATAGCGGGGTTGGGTTCGTGGGATGGGGTGGACCAGTGGGGTAGCGGGTTCGAGAGAAGTGGGTAGCCGGTGGGGTTGTTGGGTTCGTGGGATGGGGGGACCAGTGGGTTGGGGTTACAATATATAGAGGCCTTTGGGAGACCCGGGTGGCAGTTCGAGAAGATGGGGGGACCGTTTGAATTTTAAAATTCGAAATTTAAAAACACCGCCTGACGTGGCGGGTGAGCCAATGAGATTCAGCCAACTAGCATGGCCATACCGCCCCACGCCCGGCTTGAAACCCAAGCCCCAAGGGCCACGCCCCAACCCAAGCCCACCCGGGGTGGTGGCTTGGGCGTTTTCCCCCAACCCACGCCCAAACCCCCGCCCCATACCCTACGGTGTTATAAAGGTCTTCATCTTATAACTTGATCGACTTGTTTGCTTCATATTTCAAGCATAATTTAAATCAACATTATGATTTTTGAAAGTGATATTTCAATATTTGAATAAAGACACAAATACCCTTGTGTAATCGTTGCTTCCTATACTTTGTGCGACACTTTCACGATTGTCCTACTCGTATGACAATCCAATAAGTTCAACACCTATAATCACATTTCTTTAGTTTAAACCAATACCGTTAGAACTTAGAAGGATTAATTTATACCGCACTTAAAAGATGAGATACGTTGTGTTTTTTTGTCTCATCTTTATCCTACGTTTATTACAACGCTATATATATAACACTATTGCACACATTGTTATACAATACAAGAATAAAGTACCGACAAACAAAACTGTGACAAAAAAGATGATGTATTGGATATTTTTCGTGTTAGTGAGTCTTGACCATGATATTCACCTTGTTAAGTGACTAAATACCCAGACTGATAGTTCTCCGTTATTGAAAATTATTACGATTAACAAGATCAACGATTATCTCATAAAACTTCAATCCGCGTAATGATAAAACAACAAAATTTTACTAATTTACGATGAGTCTAAAAGGTATGAATTTGGGTATTTTTATCAAACTCACGTGTATTTATAATATTGTATTGTATACCGATGATGGCTTGATTTAGTTAGTGGTCGGAGTTAAATCGGTCTGCATATGCTTGCAACCTAGATTATACTTCTCCCCCTAATTATTTTTTGCTTAATTCCACTCGCTTCTTGGGGCCGGTTAGACTATAGTTTGGTTGTATGGCGGAGAGAGAAAAGAGGGACGAGGAATGGAGAGACGTACCGACTAAACGGAACTACAAAGGAGGGAATAAGGAAAAAAGGATCGACAACAATGTAACGAAGTATTACGTATCCAACCTTCCCTTTGGATGCACTCCTTGGGAGGTAACAGAATTTTTAGGGCATTACGGGGAGGTAGCAGGTACTTATGTCGCTCGTAAAAATGATAAAGAAGGGAATAGATTTGAATTCGTCTCCTTTAAAAATGTCAAGAATGCTAAGGAGCTGGAGTTTAGGATGAATGGAGTGAAAATGGGTAAGTTCATTCTCAAGGTTAATATTGCGAAATTTGCTGCTGAGAACGCCGGTCTTTTTGAGGGTGGTGACCCTTCTAACAAGAACAGACCTGTATCTTTCGGGAGGGAGCATTATCAGCAGGATAATTCGCAACAGAAGTGGGCTGGGGAAAATTATAAGGGAGTACAAAAAGGACACTCTTTTGCGGATCTGTTCAAAGGGAAAGGATTAGTTAATGGAGAGGCCTCGACCAGTAATGTCCCATGCTCAGGAAAGATATTAACGATCTCAGAGGATGTCAAAGCTTTCCATTTTTTACATGGCAGCGCCTTGGTGGGTAGAACGGTGAACATAAACATTCTTAATAAGTTGGACAGAATTTTATGGGAGGAAGGCTTTACTGGAGTTGTTATTCATTATGTGGGTGGGTTATCCCTATTGGTGAGTTTTAAGAATAATGAAGCAGCTGCTGAATTTTTATCAAAAAAAGATGTATGGAGGCAATGGTTTTCAGTTCTAGATTTGTGGGAAGGGCAAACCTTGGCGTTCGAAAGAATTGCTTGGCTTAACATATTTGGGGTTCCTCTTCATTTAGCGGATAACACTGTTTTTAACGATATTGCGAGTCAGTTTGGGACTGTTGTCAAACATGCTCAGTTGTCTGTTGATGAGGATGATCTTTCTTTTGCTTGTGTCGGAGTCCTGATCGGAGATGGTAAGGAAGTCAAAGAGACGGTAACCCTAAAGTGGAAGACTAAAAGCTTTGATGTCTGGGTCTCAGAGGTGAGTGATGTTTGGATCCCCGAATGCATGGGAGTGGTGGGTTTGAAGAATGATATTTTGATGGAGGAGTCTATTCCTCAGTCGTCGGAATTTTTTCCGGTGGAAGGTGAGCTTCAGATGGATAATGAAAATTCGAGGGAAGATGAAGAGTTGGGGCTGCACGAGAATTTGCATGGGAATCAGTCTAGTATTTCGGGTAGCCAGAATAGAGTGGTGGGGCCCGAGGAGGAAAGAGAATTTGGCGGTTTTGTGTGCCCTGTTTTGGTTACAGGTAAGAAAAAAAGAGAAGGCCCAAACTTAAAAGCCCTGTTAGGGATAAGTCCAATAGTGGAAATAAGAGTCCGTCTGAGGAGGAAAGGCCCACTAAACGTCCCAGAGCCTCGTCAAGCGATCCCTTTGACTTGAACAGGTTTATCGATAATTGGAAAGCTTTATCTGAAGCTAGTAATAAGGTTCAAGGTGACAATTTTCAACAAAATCTTGGGGGCTTCGATTTGAACCAGATGGCTTTTTCAGCGAACTCTCAGGTAGCATCGCATCAGGTAGACGCTGTGGTGGAAGTAGAGGAGGTTGGGGGATCGTTTTCATCCAGGGGTTTTGTCGATCCAGGTAATATCGTTTATGAAATTGATGCTACTGTTCAGATTGGAGAAAAATTAGGAGTTGTGTTTGGAGATCATGAGCAATTGGTCAGAGAGTCCGTAGTTGTTGAAGGTATTAATGGGGTCTGCCAATGAATTTTCTCTCCCTTAATATCAGGGGTTTGGGGGGTAGAGAAAAGTTGTCTTGGGTTAGTTCTTTGATTAAATCCCATAAAGTTAGTTTTTTATGTATTCAAGAAACGAAGCAGAGTGATTTGGTTGACTTCGATTTATCTAAATTATGGGGGAACAAGGATTTTGGCTCTGATTTTGTGGGATCGATCGGTCAGTCAGGCGGGTTATTGTGCATGTGGGATTCTGGGAATTTTGAGTACAGTGGATCTGTTAGAAAAAGGAACTTTATTATCATTAAAGGCAGACTGAATGGGTTTAACGAATCATTGTGTGTGGTCAATGTTTATGCGCCACAAAGTACTAGGGCTAAACAGGATCTTTGGGATGAGATAAATGCGAAGATGGTGTTAGAGGAGGGGTTCTGGTTAGCTGCGGGTGACTTTAACGCAGTTAGATACCGGGAAGAAAGAAGGAACAGTGTATTTAAACCGACGTGCGCGAGAATTTTTAATAGTTTTATTCACAATTTGGGTCTTATGGAGTACAATATGGTGGGGCATCAGTTCACTTGCATTAGAGATAATGGCAGAAAGCACAGTAAGATAGATAGGGTGTTGGTGTCTCCTAATTTTTTTAACAAGTGGCCGGAGGCGTCCATTAGAGCTCTGCATAATCTTCACTCGGATCATAGACCATTAGTATTATCCTTGAATTTTGGGCACAAACTGTTTAGACTTTTTAACTCGTGGCTTAAGAAAGATGGTTGTGATAATGTTGTGAGATTGGCGGCGGCCAATTTCAACTTTGAGGGGGAACCGTATTTGTTTTTAACCAAGAAACTGGCGTTCATTCGATCGGAAATCAAGTCTTGGAGGGATGAAATGATAAAGAAAGAAGGTGAGGAAGAGAGGAGGGTTATGGACGAGTTGGAGAAATTAGAAGAGGTCATGGAAAGCAGAAGCTTATCGGAAGAAGAGGAGTGGATTTATGAAGAAAGCAACAAAGTTCTTAAGGAGTTGAGTTATAGCAAAGGGGAAGACCTTAGGCAAAGATCAAGAATTAAATGGGCGATAGATGGAGATGAGAATTCGAAGTATTTCCACGGTGTTATCAATAAGAGAAAAGCCGTGAATTCTATCCCGGGGTTAAACATTAATGGAAGTTGGGTGACGGCTCCGGCTAAGGTCAAAAAGGAGGTTATGGCGTTTTTTAAGAAAAAATTTGTTGAGAACTGTGTTAATAGACCGGTTATTAATTGTAGTGGCATCAAAACATTGTCTTCTTCGGAGAAGGATTTTTTAGTGGAGGGGTTCACCAGCAAGGAAATAAAGGAAGCTGTTTTTGAGTGTGGAGACGACCGGGCCCCTGGGCCTGATGGGTTTTCCATGAAGTTCATTAAGATGTTCTGGGATATTTTTGAGCAAGATTTTAAGAATTTGATGGATTTTTTTCATAGAGAAGGAAGAATTAATGTGGGTCGCGGTTCATCCTTCATTACTCTTATTCCAAAAATTAAAGATCCGGTGGAGCTCAATAATTATAGGCCAATCAACCTGGTTGGGATTATCAGCAAAGTTATTTCCAAAACCCTTGCCAACCGATTGAAGACGATTATTTCAAATGTTATTTCAGAAACTCCAATCGGCGTTTTTAAAGGATAAGTTTATTCTTGATGGGCCACTAATTGTGAATGAATTGATCACTTGGTGTAAGAAGAGTAAGCGGAAGGCGTTCCTGCTTAAGATCGACTTCGAAAAAGCGTATGATAATGTTAATTGGTCGTTTGTTGTGGATATTATGAAACATATGGGTTTTCCGAAGCTTTGGTGTCGTTGGATATGGGGGATTCTATGCTCCGCTAGATCTTCGGTCTTAGTTAATGGATCTGCTACCTTTGAGTTCAAGTGTGAGAAAGGGATGCGGCAAGGAGACCCGATATCTCCGTTTATTTTCTTGATTGTTATGGAAGCTCTTTCACTTATGCTAGACAAGGCAAAGGATGAAGGTATCTTGAAAGGTATGTCTATTCTGAATGGCGGTCCAACTATATCTCATCTTTTGTTTGCTGACGATGCAATTATCTTGGGGGATTGGTCCTCAGAGAACGTCTTAAATGTTGTTAGGATTCTTCGGGTTTTTCATATGTGTTCGGGGTTGAAAATTAATTTATCCAAGTCTAATCTTTATGGAGTGGGGGTGGAAGGGGTAGAGGTGGAGGTTAAGGCGGCCAGTGTTGGGTGCAAAGCAGATATTCTTCCGTTTCGTTATTTGGAGATTATGGTTGGAGCTAACATGAGTAATGTTAATAGCTGGAAACCGGTGTATGATGTATTTCAAACGAGATTGTCGAAATGGAAGGCGGATTCTTTGTCCATTGGGGGAAGGTTAGTGCTTATCAAGTCCGTGCTTGAAAGTCTTCCCTCTTATTATTTTTCGCTCTACAAGGCGCCTTGCAAAGTTATTAATGATTTAGAATGTATGATAAGAAGGTTTCTATGGGGGAGTTCTAGCGAGGATAAAAAAATTCACTGGGTGGCATGGGATAGTGTCTCCTCTCCTAAAGATTGTGGTGGCCTTGGTTTAAGTAAGCTTAAAGATATCAACTTGGCTCTCCTATCTAAATGGTGTTGGCGGTACAAAACTGACGAAAAAAGTTTATGGAGGAAAGTTGTGTTAGCGATTCATTGTGGGGTTCGGAACTGGGACTTCCTGCCGTCTAAAAATAATTGGGGTAGTCCTTGGAGTAAGATTGTGAAATGGATTGCAAAATCGAATGTGGGAAATTTGCCGATACGAAGTTTCTTTAAGGGGGTCCCGGGTAGGGGAGACTCTATATCGTTCTAGTTGGATCCTTGGGCTGCCAGTGAGCCGCTGAAAGATTTGTTTCCGAGTCTATTTCTTATCGAATCTGATAAGAAATGCAGAATTAGCGAGAGAATTTCCAATGGTCTGGTCCAGGAAAGTTATCTTTGGCAGTGGAAGCGACGACCTGATCAAGGAGATGAACCAGAGGAGTTGCAGCAATTGCAAAGGGTGTTGGAATCGGTTGCGGTGTCGGATAGTGCAGACAAATGGATTTGGCTTGGGGAAGGTTTGGAGGACTTCAGTGTTGCAGCTGTTAAAATATCTATTCTGAAGGGTAGGGGATCGACCTCCGTGTCAACATTCAAGTGGTGTAAATGGGTTCCCGCTAAGTGTAATATTTTCACCTGGCGGGCGGACCTTAACATGATTCCTACCGTTGAAGTGTTGCGGAGAAGAAATATCATCATTCAGAACTCGAGCTGTGGCTTTTGCAACGAAGGAGAAGATGAGGTGAGTCATCTTTTTACGGGATGCTTAGCGGCCAATGTTGTATGGAACTATGTTAGTAAGTGGTGTCGTGTCCCACAAATTTTCGCATTCTCCTTTCAAGACCTGTTGGAGTCTCATGTGACGTGTGGTTTAAAGGAGCCGGAGAAGCTTATATTCTAAGGTATTATAATCATTGCGTGTTGGAGTCTTTGGAAGGCAAGGAATGAAGCGAGGTTCAGGAATAGCACTTTTAGAATAGAGAAGGTTATTAGTGAGGTGAAATCTTTGGGGTTTCTTTGGGTTAAGAATAGAACGAAGTTCAAGAGTCTTTTGTGGGAAAAGTGGTGTAAATTTGTAATTATGTAATTTTGTTGCGGTTTTGCCCCCCCCCCCCCCCCCCCGCGGTTTCTGGGGTGGTGTTTTTCTAATGAAGCTTACATTTAAAAAAAAATAAACATACAAAATATAAAAGAGATCAGAGGTTATTTTTGGTGACCCATTAATTTAGGTTAGATTGTGTAAAGCCCACATCGGACTTAAAGAGCCAATCAGAAAACATCTTTCGTTATCCATGGAGAGAAGCCCATTTGCTTACATCAACAGTTAACACCATTTTCCCACCAATCAAATGGCATTTCAACTGTTTTGTGCTTAATTCCGTACAAGGCAAGTTAGGCCACTCGGTGAGGTGTGGGGTCGTCCAGGCGGCGACGCCCCAAACACCACTTCCTCCATGGCGGCGGCGTCTTCACCAGCTGCTCCAAGACGTTGAGGACGAGCACTAGAGGACTAAAAATCTTGCCGTTGATTAACGGCTATAATTTAAAAAAAATCAATTTCCTTAAAACCAAACAAAATCCAACGACTATATTTAAAAAATAATCAAAAAAATTAATAATTTTACCAATAAATACTCCAAAATCACCCTATTTTTACACACTTCAACCATTCTCTCTCTCAACTTTATAAAATTCTTCTACTTTTGCCATGGATCCATACAACCCCGAACGCTAACCCAAACCCGAACCCAAACCAAAACGTTTTCTCGGTACCCGGCTACTATCCCACGATGGAACCGAGTTGGACATCCTCGCAATTTTCTCTCAACGCTTTCTCGGGTTTCCAACAAACCCCCAAGGCTTCCTCGCAAATGAGTCAAATCCAATCAATGCACCAAATGCAATCGTTACAACAAATGATGATGCGAAACCCGTTCAACTCGCAATTTCAATTTCAACCATAACCTTCGCCAACACCGGTAGAATCGTCTCCCCAACCACAACCCGTAGAAGATGACGTTGAAGAATGTGTTCTGGTGATGGAACTACAATCCTCGAAACGGAAAAAGGGGAAGCAAGTGGCGCGTGAAGCCGGTGACAAAGATCAACCTTCAAAGCCAAGGCAAAACCTTGGACAAAGATCGAGGAGGAGGCATTAGCAAAGGCGTGGGTTAGCAGATCAAAAAGCCCCATTGTCGGTAAGTAAAAATATATAAATTTTATACTTAAAATATATAAAATTTAAAATTTTTAATATATACTTTTATTACATTCTAAAAATATAGGTAACAACCAAACCGGCGAGGGGTTTTGGAAAGAAATATTATCAAAGTTCCTTACGATTATGGAACAAGGTCATTATCGCGATATCGATTCCATCTCTTCGAAGTGGTGAAAGATGCAACCGGTCGTGAACCGGTTTGCGTCGATATATAATAATTTATATACTAGTAATCGTCGTAGTGGGATGAGTGACGAAGATGTTTTCAAAGAGGCGCTGCGTAAATACGAAGATTCACATCGGGTCATTTTCCCACACGTGCGGGCTTGGGATGTTTTGCGAACCTATAACAAGTGGACCCTGATTCCAAACGAGGTTGCAATGGCTAAACGAACAAAAACCTCAGAGATCGGTAGTTAGAGTGCGGGGGGCTCGGACGCACGATGCCAAATAAGTATAAACGACAAGCTCGAATTTGACGAAGAAGAGTACGAGGTTCGAGAGGAGGCACGTCCCCCGGGCAGGGACAAATCCAAAAAGGCGACGGCTGCAAAAAAAAGCCGCAACGGGGGCAGTTCCAAAATGTACGAGTTTATGGCCCAGTTCAAAGCATACACCGAGGTCACGACCTAAAAGGCAAAAACAAAGGAACGTGAAGTGGAAGAACGGATTCAGTTGAAGAATGAAAAGAACGAACACAAAGATTGGGAGATAATGACAACCGATATAAACTCGTATCCGGAAGAAGACCGAGTGATTTTACGTAAAATGAAAGAAAATATCATGAAAAAGTGGAGCTCTTAGGATTTTTATTCTTTTAAGTTATGTTTTTTTAACTTATGTAATGTTTGTTTTTTAATATTAAGGATTTTATTTTATATCTTATTAAATGTTAAAAAACTAGATGAATTTAAAAAAAAAAAAAAATAAGCTAGGTGGGGTAGGGCCATCAACCATTTCCTTGGTTCCATCCTTGGAGGGGCATCCTCGAAGGACTATGACGTGGCACTAAGGTGGAGGGTCATCCTCCAATGACTACCCTCCTCCTATACCGAGTAGCCTTACACTTGTACAAGAACACGTGTAGGCGTGGAAAAGTGGCATGGTAGTCTTTTCACACCAGGAACACCACCTCTTGTGGTAGAGTGGACATGGCGTGGTGATGAGGGCGGGGAGTTTTCTACCAGCGTGGGAGGTATTTGGGTTATGAGGTGGAGGCTCTTGATTGGTGGGTGGATTTTGGGTGTGTTTTAGTTGGTTTATGTTTTTTTTATATATATAAAAACGGCACTAATCACCCTGCTCCCACACCTCTGGTTTTTGCCCCACCCCCCATTTCTGACGCGTCTTTACGTGTTGTCCACATGTCGTATAACGCCCCATTTTCAAGCCTCTCCACACCGTATAGTCTAAGGGTTGTACTTTGTGCATCACAACTTGCACATGTTCATCAATTAAAATAAGGGGACATTCTGGAAACAAAAAAGTGAAGTAGAGCCAAATGAATTATTTTGAGCTTCACATTTGGGCCTATCCCCGTTTGTCTTATGGGCGAACTGTGTTAGCTTTAGAGGTGCACACAACCGGCGGTTTCAATACCCGGGTTCGGGTATGATCGCATTTTGAATTTCTAGGAACCCTGTCACACCCTCAAATTACCACCTAGGGAGTGTCCCTGTTAGGCGTGTGACCACTAGTAATGAGCCACCAATTACATTGAATCCATAAGTTTAAAATAAGGTTTCATCATTTAATAGTAATAAAATCCAAACATAAGTAATTCAAAAACCATCAAGTTCAGCGGAAGCGTTAACGTAACATAATATAAGTACTTTCCAAACAACCATAGTAAATAAATGTTTGATAAATAAACCCATCAATGCAACCATGACCACTCACACCCTCCAGCCAGCAAGTTCCTGTTCCCAAGTACCTAACGACCTGCGAGCATGTAACAAGTGTATCAGACAAAGCTGGCGAGTTCACAGTTTTAGAAAACGTTTGTTACCAGTTGTATGTACAACAGTTCAATAACCAATGCAAGCTTGATATTGACCAGGTTAACAATACATATGTATAACACGGGTATAGACAGATTGACCCGCGTTAAATCTGACATGAACCGAACCGTGACCCGAGCCGAAACAAAACCGGAACCATCATGAAGTGTAATTTAAACAAATATTTTTGATCACATGCTAGCTTCTAGATCATCTTGCTTATTTATCAATCCTTTGTTGATATATAAAATATCTAATACAAATATATCATGTCTTGATTGACATCATGCAAGAAATTTTAACTTAGCAACATGAAAATTAACTCAATGATTAAATTGTAATTTGTAATTAAGATATATGTACATAATAATGCTGATTAAACATTAAAATATAATCTAAGTATAATAATAAATAATTCGTCATAAATGCGTAGCAAGTTGCTACGCATTTCCTACATAATAAATTTTCCATCACAAATGCATAGCTAGTTGCTACACATTTCCTACACAATATGGTAATAAATTTTCCATCACAAATGCGTAGCAAGTTGCTACACATTTCCTACACAATAAATTTTACATCACAAATGCGTAACAAGTTGCTACACATTTCCTACACAATATGGTAATAAATTTTCCATCACAAATGCGTAGCAAGTTGCTACACATTTCCTACACAATAAATTTTCCATCACAAATGCGTAACAAGTTGCTACACATTTCCTACGCAATAATTAATAATAATGCTGATTAAACATTAAAATATAATCTAAGTATAATAATAAATAATTCGTCATAAATGCGTAGCAAGTTGCTACGCATTTCTGACGCAACAATTAATATTTAAATGAATTTAACATATAAATCTAATTCCAACAAATAAATAATGGTTCCGTCGGAAATGCGTAGCAAGTTGCTATGCATTTCTGACACAATACTTAGAATTAGTATATTTGTCACTATTGTGTCACAAATTACCAAAAAAAAATCAAGGTCTTCTTTCCGTAGGAAATGCGTAGTAAATATGTCAGAATTTGTGACGCATTTTTTTGCGTAGGAAATTTCCGTAGCAAAATGACCACTTTTCTAGTAGTGATAGCCGACAAACATTATATATTCCAAACCATCATGCAACCTTAGTGTTTATCGTTTAATTCCATAATATTCTCTAATAATTATGCCACAATTATAAACATACCACATGTAATTCGCAACAATCAACAATTGGCAGCCAAGAAAGTCAACAACCATCATATCAACATACATCATCACATGCAAACTTGAATTAATAAACACATGCAGTACATTTTTTTTTCTTTTTCTTTTTCTTTTTGAAACAACATCGATCATCATCATCATCAATATTTGGCGAAACACTTACATGTATCAACCAAGAAGTTTCAGTTATGTTTTACTCACTAACAAATAATGTACAAGCCACCCTAAATTACCGATATTAAGATCGAGTCACACGATTAGATCCATCACTATAATTCCCTCACACTTAATCAATTCTAACAAGAATTCTAAATCCTCTATTCATCAACATGTATTACCACATCATTAATCACAACCCATTCGTTAATAACGTAACAGACTTCCACATATTCATATCAGACTTGATTTACACCCTATGAAGCATTATCTATCTTTTATTTGAAATGTTGATATACATAATTCCTTGGCTTCATTTAATCACATAAATACCCATCATTGTATAACAGACATCATGCACATGACCCATCCCTATTTCCTAGTCTAATCATGAATTACTTCTGACATACTAATCATTGTTCCAACTAATCAATAAACATGCAACCTTATCCTCATACTTGAAGTCTGTGTAGCCGAACAATATCATCAATCATACCAGATCCATGGGTCATAAGGTGCATACCAAAAGTTCTATAAACATGCGCCTAGTATC
Source organism: Helianthus tuberosus (assembly GCA_030545235.1). NCBI lineage: Eukaryota > Viridiplantae > Streptophyta > Magnoliopsida > Asterales > Asteraceae > Helianthus > Helianthus tuberosus. Next base: position 143,087,237 of record CM060444.1, on the reverse strand, counting down.
AGACAAATACACAGCATACATCATTCATCGATCAGTTTTGAAATCATAAACTAATATTGGTTACCCTTTTATTGTCACCTTGCACAAGCACAATTTTTAACACATCAACACATGCTCACATAGAATTAACAATCAACACATTAGACAAACAAGAGATAGCACTAACCGGTGATGGCGATCCCGACTGAGGGTTTTGCTACTGCCGTCGCACAATGGGTAGGTAGGGTTTATTATGTGATGATTGGGAAATATGAGAGGGGTTACGTACATAAGCCATTCAAGTTATAAATTAAATGCCAAACCTAAATCATTGTGGATGGGTGGGCCGATCATAACATATTTTGGGCTATTTAACTTGGGGCGAAAAACAATACATACAAATAACTAGTTGGGCTCAATTGTTTCTTTTGGGCCGATATGGTGTGTTATTTCAAGATACAATTTCATGCACAATGATATACGCGACCCAACAATTTTTAATAAGTTATTTAACCGAGTTGTCGAACGTTTAAGGTTAACGATGCTATAACCGAATAGCGAGGAGTTAAGGCCGTAAATTGAAACGCTACTAACCTCGAACGTTCGGGTTGTCACATCATCCCCAACTTGAAAGAAATTTCGTCCCGAAATTTGATAAGTAATCCAAGAGTGGCGAAGTGTCAGATCAGGATGACTGTGGATTTTTCCTCGGGTACCACATCATCCCCAACTTGAAAGGAAATTTCGTCCCGAAATTTGTCAATGATATCAGTAGTTGATACAACCGTCTGTACAACTGAGGATACTAGAGCTTACTCCGCTCATCGCGTTCCCACGTGAACTCCGGTCCACATCTTGAGTTCCAACGACCTCTCACGATTGAAGTTAAGCGATGTTAACGAATCTTGACGTCATGGTCCATGGTTTTTGTAGATTCCTCAACAACTGCAACCTGTTATTAACCTCCGACTCTAACAAGGGTATCACAAGCGTTTCATCGGACGAACACTGCCTTAGATTCGAGACATAAATGATATCATGCACGTTACCCAATTCGTCGGGTAACTCGAGTTTATAGGCGGCGTGACCGATTCTTTCTAGAATCCTGAATATCTCTATGTAACGTACATTAAGCTTGCCACCCTTCCCAAGCATACCACACCCTCCCAGGGTGAGATTTTCAACATGATACGACCGCCTATAACGAACTCCCGGTGTTTCCTAAGTTATCAGGTTTCCTGGCGATCACAAGTTGTCGCCACACGATTTCCAATCTAAATAATCTTCCCCAAGTGCAAGTTCTGGACCCGTGCTTAGGTTGTCATCCACCTCAGCACACAAGGAGATTGGCATTATCTTCCATGCAATGCCTCAAACAGAGCTGTATGCATACTAATACGGTAACGACTACAGTAGAGCTCACTCAAAAATAAGTGTCCTCCCCAAATGTTTACTAAAGTCAATCACGCACATGCTCGCAGCATGTCTTCGTGTGTCAGGATGGTTCGTTACTCTGCCCTGTTGCCCTACAGTGATAAGTAATGCTCATGCCCAGGTGTGAGCCAAGGGTATTGCGTATTGCCGGTCATAAATCAGGTATAGCTCGAAATCTAAAGGTAACAGAAGCTGGCACCTCGTGCCTAAAAGTCGCCTCTCCCAGAGGAATATTCAAAAGCTATGACGACTCGTCAGTGCAAAACAATCAATGATCACCCAGGTGATATTGTTTTCGTTTCGAGTTGTAGGTGGACTACCGAAAGAATCCGTGGCAGTCTGTTCTCATTTCCATATAAGTGGTTCTGGTTGCTAATATCCCACCTTGACTTTCCACAAGTCAAACATTGTTCTCATGCGTTGCCATGCGGGCCTTCAGGTCCGGTCATCCGTACATGGTCTTTAAGTTTAATACATCCTATCAAAACTCAGATGAGTAGGATATCTAGACCCGGTGCTTTGCTCTACACCAATTTCCTACAGTTGCCGTATAATAAGATCCACATTCGTTCCAGGAGGTAGCGCATATCGTCCGACCTGCTAAAGGTTGCTTCTCCATGCCCCGCATGGGTTCAACTTGAAAGTTCTTTCCCTTCAATTTTCCAGCTTGAACAGAGCGAGTCTGATCAGGTAAGTTAGAGTCGATAGTGAGCTACAAAGCTCATACATGTTCAAGTTCCACAGTCGTAATCCTCCCAAAAGTTCCATCCAACGATGTCATTGCATATGATTTAGCCCCCTAGAAACAACGGTATACGGGAGGCCCTTGTGATCGGTCTAGGTAATGCATTTGGTACCGTCCAAGTAATGCCTCCAACTCAAATCCAAGGACCATGGGTTCCACCACAGGTTGGGTCTCGTGTAACTCTCCTTGTAAATCCACTACGTAAACCATCACTTTCTCGTGTTGCATCGATGTGTAACGGGGACTTTGATTCGGACCATCATTGCATACCACTAAATCACCCGTACCCTTAGGTAAAGACGATGCTCAATGCATGGCAGAGTTGGGATTTGGAAGCTGAAAAGACGTTCTCCTGTTTTGTCTCCCACGAACACAGCACCCTGCTGTGCTTAAGGGAGTTAAGCTGCGCGATCTTCGGAAATCCTGTGATGAATCTACAACAGCATCCACTGAAACCAAGAAATTTTTGTACCCCTGAAAGAATCTTTGGTGTCAATCAGTTTCTAACACAATGGATCCTAGCACGCTCCACGCGTATTCCCACTTTGTTGGTTACATGATCCAAAAAGGGTACCTCTTGAATCCAGAAGTTACATTTATCAAGACTTCGCGCGGTGTGGCTCCTCCCTCAGGAGCTCTCAAATAAGGTACAAAGCCGTCCATGATGTTCCTTCCTCTTGGAAATGATCCAGAACGTCACCCATAAATACGGTCGATTCATGTGGTCCATAAAGCTGCTGGCGTGTTGATTAACTCAATGGTTATGGTGTACAAGGTCACAACGGCCGCATTGCGTTCGATATGCCGTTTCAGGAACATTCTCCTCTTGGTCTTCCGTCAATACATGGTCGAGGCAAACAGTTCTTGATTATCACCTTGCTGAGTTCTCTATAATCAGTACACATATCCAACGATAACTGGGCTCCCCAAAGCGAAAATTAGGTCCAACAAAACTTCTGCCCAACAGTTCCTGTAGTTGATTAGACAGTTCTTGCAACCCCTCCTGGTGCAAGACGGCACGGAGTACGAGTAGTCAGGGCTGCCTCTGGCGAGCGATCAAACTGAGATTCTACCTAACAGTTGTGGAAGTAAGCCCGAAAGCTCCTCGGGTAGCACACCGAGGGGAAATCACGAACAACTGGTGGATCCTCGATCCTCTTTTCCTTAACCTTAACATCAATACCGGTTGCTAACGTAGTGGGGTAATCCCTTCGTAGACACTTCTGGGCCTTCATGGATGAAATGACGCTAACCCTTGCCCCACTCTGATGCTTTAGAACAATTAACGATTCTCCACACAAAATTTTCTCCACATAGGGTATGTCTGTGCGATTTCTGGATGATCAATCCATACTAACTACTGCATTGTAACTATCAGGGATAGTAGTAGGAAGGTCGATGTCGAACACTTGTCCCACATGGTCGAGTTTGCATCCAAGCGAACATATGAAGTTTCAATTGGCTTGCCACCAGCCGATTCCGCCACAGGTTCGGTTTCAAGAAGCATCCAAGTCAAACAGAACAGCGACGAAGCGACCCATCTAAGCTACCATATTGCTATGCTCCTGGCGTTACTCACGCCAATCCTATATGCCCTTCCATGAGCATCATTTCCAGTGTTGTTGTTTTCGTCACGAGAATTTCCAGTACTGCCGTCGTTCCCTTGGTTGTTGTCACCTTGACTTAACACAGTCAATCCATGTCGTAGTCACCTTCATTTCCATATTCTAAACTATGTTTCACGAGTACCTTGATGTCGTCACGACTGTTGCCTCTATTGTCGTGGCTTGTAACGGTGTCCTGTGACCTTTCACCAACAGGGTCCATCTTTTTCACATCCCGTGTTACGTCCTAGGCGTTACTCATTGTGCCGGCAGCTTCACGTTTCATACCATGGTCAATTGTCATCGTTTATGTCCCGATTGGTTCGTAAAAGTTGACTCCCATGAGTCGCTGACTGGGGTTAAGGATTTGATTGGAGTCAAATCGCTGATGTTCGTTGCCGGTAACTAGGGTCGTTCAAATGCTGAAGTCGGTAAAGTACTACGCTTACCCTCTTGTCCATCGTTCTTGCAAGTTGACTGAGTAATACACGGTATGTTGCGAGAGTGTTGCAGAAGTGATCGTACTTCGAGATTCAAGACGTCAATACGTTAAGTTCTAGCAAACGAAGAAAGGTGAGAAAGGTATAGACCAATCATTGTCGTTGCAACATCCAACTCAGGGATGTTTGCACAAGCACCTAACATTCTACACAGTTCGCTTGGCGTTCAGATGGGTGTTCAGGTACTACTCGATAGCATCGAGGTTTGAAAGGATTCAGAGAGGAGTGAAAAGATCACGTTCAAGTAGGAGACAATCACTACCACGACTCCTATAGACTGTTGTATTTCACATCGTTCAAATAACGGAACGGGACCCCTTTTTCACTTGTTAAGCCTCACTGGGACTCGCATGCACCCCACATTATTATTATGTGTGCACCCACAATAATATTGTGATTTGCATGCTCATCTCAGCTCCTCCTAACTCATGTAAAATGGTTCCTCAACCTCGAGTAGCAAACAAAGAGCATCACGAAATGTAAGTCATGAATGTTTAGGGAAATACCACCCTAACAGTCACATAACACATGCAAGTAATACATGAATTCATACTGTTGTGCTAAACGTGCAATCACATGCAATATCATATGTAAGTGTTCACTAGTTATGCAGTACAAAGAGTATACGAGAAACGAACCTTGCAGTCTGGAGCTGAGTGTCATGGTCGTATTCACGTATTCGGAACTGTTCGGTTATAGTCTGGTTTTACAAAAACGTTTTAAAACCAAGTTCACTATAACCAGTGGCTCTGATACCAAACTGTCACACCCTCAAATTACCACCTAGGGAGTGTCCCTGTTAGGCGTGTGACCACTAGTAATGAGCCACCAATTACATTGAATCCATAAGTTTAAAATAAGGTTTCATCATTTAATAGTAATAAAATCCAAACATAAGTAATTCAAAAACCATCAAGTTCAGCGGAAGCGTTAACGTAACATAATATAAGTACTTTCCAAACAACCATAGTAAATAAATGTTTGATAAATAAACCCATCAATGCAACCATGACCACTCACACCCTCCAGCCAGCAAGTTCCTGTTCCCAAGTACCTAACGACCTGCGAGCATGTAACAAGTGTATCAGACAAAGCTGGCGAGTTCACAGTTTTAGAAAACGTTTGTTACCAGTTGTATGTACAACAGTTCAATAACCAATGCAAGTAATATTGTTAATATCTCAATTCCGAACAAGACGGCTCCTGATGTACATGACTGCCCTATCCCACGTACTCCTATCTAGTACTGGGCCCGACTGGGTCATTAGTTCACATCCGTCCTATATAGGAGCGGTGTGAGGGTGCCAAACCTAAGTAGCGCTACCAACTAATACCCGTTACCCTCCAGGTAACATAATAAGGGACTTACAAAAATGATAGGTGAGAATATTAACCAATATACTCGTTTTTACCCAAACCACTGACTGTCCCCAACCACTGGGACGCATGCTCGAATGTAGTGAACTCACCTTAGATTGCTCGGTATGTTAAGTCACATTACCCGTTCCAAGTTGGTCAACCAAACCCTGATATGGTTACCAAGTGGCAATCAGTTTTATAATCGATCACACAGTTTACATTTGTCACAAAATCACACTACATTACATAGCATTCACTCGGTTCACACAAGTGATCACAGCCCATGTATAACATAGAATAACACACAACAGTTAACTGGGCCATAGCCCAAGCCCGAACAGATTTCCCTTCGACTAATAACCGTCCAATGAAAGACCTTAATTCACAAGTATTATTTAACCAAACTATTACATGCAACATTTATTAATTTCCTTTGTTGATGTTTGAGCTACAACAGAAATCACATGCAATATAAATCCACTATACACTACTAGAAAAATTAAAATTTCTGACACCATTTTCCGTAGGAAATGCGTCACAACTCGCGATTTTCTACGAATTTGTGACGAAATGCGTATGTAGGAAAACCACTCGTAGGAAACTGGTTTCTTACGCATTTTCTACGCATTTTCCTACTCATTTAACGGAAGAAAATGTGTAGGAAAATGCGTAGAAAATGTGTAGCAATTTGTGACAGCCCTTTTCTGTCAGAAATGGGTAGGAAAATGCGTAGAAAATGCGTAAGAAACCAGTTTCCTACAAGTGGTTTTCCTACATATGCATTTCGTAACAAATTCGTAGAAAATCGCAAGTTGTGACGCATTTACTACGAAAAATGGTGTCAGAAATTTTAATTTTTCTAGTAGTGATATATCTTTAGCAAATTCAATCTCAAAACAACCCAGAATGTAAACCATTGATTTCCATTATTTCCGTAATCTTAATATAATAATACATAGATTGACCTATTATAGGAAGAGATAAGATTACAAATATTGACCTTTTCTATACAATATATTTGTGAATATCCTAATCCTAATACTAATAAACAATTGCATGATGAACCTCAATCTATGAAAATGATGATCGATTTTCCAAGTTTAAAGACATAATACATGTATCGGTCAACTTTTATCAGCCAAAAACACCATAAGTGGCAACCAAGCATGGAACCGGCTAAAGCCCAATGAATCGACTTGTTACTTGAAGCTGCCACCGCCGTCCACCGCCCGCAGTTCTCCGACGTGGCTCCGGCCGGCTCCACCGCAGCCGTCGTCACCCGAACCACCACCATCGACACCATAACATCGTCATCATCATAATTATCTTCAATTGCAGAACATCCCCGTCATCCTCATCTCCGACGAAAAGAAAAACGGCCGGTGCCGGTAAGAACGAGAGAGTTTGGGGTTGTGTGGCGGTAGTTCAGTGATTTTTGTATAAACTGATTTTGAATTTTAAGTTCAATGATTTCTTCTCCCTTGCTCCCCTTTCCATGGCTAAAATTGATTTTGAATTTTAACTTCACTGATCTTTGTATACATGGGGTATAAGATTGTGTGTTTCTAGAGGTGTGTTTTCATCCATTGGATGAAGAGGCTAAGAGCATAGAATACCGTACGATCATGATCCGTGTGATGGGAAAGTAAGGTTTTGATTGGATCACTTTGTTTTTTACTTTTTAAAAGTATTTACTTATTTGATTATTTGCTAATTGATTTTCATAAATTTTGAATGTTTATATTTATTTACCACATGCCTCAATTCTGTTTATTTTTTTTATAAAATATACTAGGTTAGAACCCCGTATAATACACGGGTTGAATAAATAATCTATCTTTAAAAATCTCGTTTTATTACATGGGTTGAATAAATGTAACTTTATATATTAAATAATAAAAAAGTTAATATCTTTAAGAATCCCGTGTATTGTACGGGTTGAGTAAATTTAATTTTATATATTAAATAATGAAAAAAGTTACATTTTTAAGAACCTCATATATTGTATGGGTTGAGCACATTTAATTTTATATACCAATCAATAAAAAGTTATATCTTGTTATATCTTTAAGAACCTCATATAAACCCGTGTATTATACGGGTTGAGTAAATTTATGTTAAATTTAATTTTATAGTTATCTTTTAGTTAATATTAATTATCTATAATTAAGTAGAAGAGAGAGACGAGAAAACTAAAAAATAGATGGCTCCAAACTATTTAGAAAAACTTTCGGCGAATAGTTTATAAAAGAACATGAACAGAGGTAACGTTCGCCTTAAACACTATTTATTATCGTTCTAATGCTTGTTTTGCGAGAAATTAAGAGTCGTAAATCACGTGTTTATATGGTAATAATAAAACTAGTTGCCTCCACTGAGTCTGAACCAAGCCACTACCACTACTGTCGTCTTTGACCGGCTGAGTTGAAGAAGCTTGATATTGACCAGGTTAACAATACATATGTATAACACGGGTATAGACAGATTGACCCGCGTTAAATCTGACATGAACCGAACCGTGACCCGAGCCGAAACAAAACCGGAACCATCATGAAGTGTAATTTAAACAAATATTTTTGATCACATGCTAGCTTCTAGATCATCTTGCTTATTTATCAATCCTTTGTTGATATATAAAATATCTAATACAAATATATCATGTCTTGATTGACATCATGCAAGAAATTTTAACTTAGCAACATGAAAATTAACTCAATGATTAAATTGTAATTTGTAATTAAGATATATGTACATAATAATGCTGATTAAACATTAAAATATAATCTAAGTATAATAATAAATAATTCGTCATAAATGCGTAGCAAGTTGCTACGCATTTCCTACATAATAAATTTTCCATCACAAATGCATAGCTAGTTGCTACACATTTCCTACACAATATGGTAATAAATTTTCCATCACAAATGCGTAGCAAGTTGCTACACATTTCCTACACAATAAATTTTACATCACAAATGCGTAACAAGTTGCTACACATTTCCTACACAATATGGTAATAAATTTTCCATCACAAATGCGTAGCAAGTTGCTACACATTTCCTACACAATAAATTTTCCATCACAAATGCGTAACAAGTTGCTACACATTTCCTACGCAATAATTAATAATAATGCTGATTAAACATTAAAATATAATCTAAGTATAATAATAAATAATTCGTCATAAATGCGTAGCAAGTTGCTACGCATTTCTGACGCAACAATTAATATTTAAATGAATTTAACATATAAATCTAATTCCAACAAATAAATAATGGTTCCGTCGGAAATGCGTAGCAAGTTGCTATGCATTTCTGACACAATACTTAGAATTAGTATATTTGTCACTATTGTGTCACAAATTACCAAAAAAAAATCAAGGTCTTCTTTCCGTAGGAAATGCGTAGTAAATATGTCAGAATTTGTGACGCATTTTTTTGCGTAGGAAATTTCCGTAGCAAAATGACCACTTTTCTAGTAGTGATAGCCGACAAACATTATATATTCCAAACCATCATGCAACCTTAGTGTTTATCGTTTAATTCCATAATATTCTCTAATAATTATGCCACAATTATAAACATACCACATGTAATTCGCAACAATCAACAATTGGCAGCCAAGAAAGTCAACAACCATCATATCAACATACATCATCACATGCAAACTTGAATTAATAAACACATGCAGTACATTTTTTTTTCTTTTTCTTTTTCTTTTTGAAACAACATCGATCATCATCATCATCAATATTTGGCGAAACACTTACATGTATCAACCAAGAAGTTTCAGTTATGTTTTACTCACTAACAAATAATGTACAAGCCACCCTAAATTACCGATATTAAGATCGAGTCACACGATTAGATCCATCACTATAATTCCCTCACACTTAATCAATTCTAACAAGAATTCTAAATCCTCTATTCATCAACATGTATTACCACATCATTAATCACAACCCATTCGTTAATAACGTAACAGACTTCCACATATTCATATCAGACTTGATTTACACCCTATGAAGCATTATCTATCTTTTATTTGAAATGTTGATATACATAATTCCTTGGCTTCATTTAATCACATAAATACCCATCATTGTATAACAGACATCATGCACATGACCCATCCCTATTTCCTAGTCTAATCATGAATTACTTCTGACATACTAATCATTGTTCCAACTAATCAATAAACATGCAACCTTATCCTCATACTTGAAGTCTGTGTAGCCGAACAATATCATCAATCATACCAGATCCATGGGTCATAAGGTGCATACCAAAAGTTCTATAAACATGCGCCTAGTATCAGACAAATACACAGCATACATCATTCATCGATCAGTTTTGAAATCATAAACTAATATTGGTTACCCTTTTATTGTCACCTTGCACAAGCACAATTTTTAACACATCAACACATGCTCACATAGAATTAACAATCAACACATTAGACAAACAAGAGATAGCACTAACCGGTGATGGCGATCCCGACTGAGGGTTTTGCTACTGCCGTCGCACAATGGGTAGGTAGGGTTTATTATGTGATGATTGGGAAATATGAGAGGGGTTACGTACATAAGCCATTCAAGTTATAAATTAAATGCCAAACCTAAATCATTGTGGATGGGTGGGCCGATCATAACATATTTTGGGCTATTTAACTTGGGGCGAAAAACAATACATACAAATAACTAGTTGGGCTCAATTGTTTCTTTTGGGCCGATATGGTGTGTTATTTCAAGATACAATTTCATGCACAATGATATACGCGACCCAACAATTTTTAATAAGTTATTTAACCGAGTTGTCGAACGTTTAAGGTTAACGATGCTATAACCGAATAGCGAGGAGTTAAGGCCGTAAATTGAAACGCTACTAACCTCGAACGTTCGGGTTGTCACATCATCCCCAACTTGAAAGAAATTTCGTCCCGAAATTTGATAAGTAATCCAAGAGTGGCGAAGTGTCAGATCAGGATGACTGTGGATTTTTCCTCGGGTACCACATCATCCCCAACTTGAAAGGAAATTTCGTCCCGAAATTTGTCAATGATATCAGTAGTTGATACAACCGTCTGTACAACTGAGGATACTAGAGCTTACTCCGCTCATCGCGTTCCCACGTGAACTCCGGTCCACATCTTGAGTTCCAACGACCTCTCACGATTGAAGTTAAGCGATGTTAACGAATCTTGACGTCATGGTCCATGGTTTTTGTAGATTCCTCAACAACTGCAACCTGTTATTAACCTCCGACTCTAACAAGGGTATCACAAGCGTTTCATCGGACGAACACTGCCTTAGATTCGAGACATAAATGATATCATGCACGTTACCCAATTCGTCGGGTAACTCGAGTTTATAGGCGGCGTGACCGATTCTTTCTAGAATCCTGAATATCTCTATGTAACGTACATTAAGCTTGCCACCCTTCCCAAGCATACCACACCCTCCCAGGGTGAGATTTTCAACATGATACGACCGCCTATAACGAACTCCCGGTGTTTCCTAAGTTATCAGGTTTCCTGGCGATCACAAGTTGTCGCCACACGATTTCCAATCTAAATAATCTTCCCCAAGTGCAAGTTCTGGACCCGTGCTTAGGTTGTCATCCACCTCAGCACACAAGGAGATTGGCATTATCTTCCATGCAATGCCTCAAACAGAGCTGTATGCATACTAATACGGTAACGACTACAGTAGAGCTCACTCAAAAATAAGTGTCCTCCCCAAATGTTTACTAAAGTCAATCACGCACATGCTCGCAGCATGTCTTCGTGTGTCAGGATGGTTCGTTACTCTGCCCTGTTGCCCTACAGTGATAAGTAATGCTCATGCCCAGGTGTGAGCCAAGGGTATTGCGTATTGCCGGTCATAAATCAGGTATAGCTCGAAATCTAAAGGTAACAGAAGCTGGCACCTCGTGCCTAAAAGTCGCCTCTCCCAGAGGAATATTCAAAAGCTATGACGACTCGTCAGTGCAAAACAATCAATGATCACCCAGGTGATATTGTTTTCGTTTCGAGTTGTAGGTGGACTACCGAAAGAATCCGTGGCAGTCTGTTCTCATTTCCATATAAGTGGTTCTGGTTGCTAATATCCCACCTTGACTTTCCACAAGTCAAACATTGTTCTCATGCGTTGCCATGCGGGCCTTCAGGTCCGGTCATCCGTACATGGTCTTTAAGTTTAATACATCCTATCAAAACTCAGATGAGTAGGATATCTAGACCCGGTGCTTTGCTCTACACCAATTTCCTACAGTTGCCGTATAATAAGATCCACATTCGTTCCAGGAGGTAGCGCATATCGTCCGACCTGCTAAAGGTTGCTTCTCCATGCCCCGCATGGGTTCAACTTGAAAGTTCTTTCCCTTCAATTTTCCAGCTTGAACAGAGCGAGTCTGATCAGGTAAGTTAGAGTCGATAGTGAGCTACAAAGCTCATACATGTTCAAGTTCCACAGTCGTAATCCTCCCAAAAGTTCCATCCAACGATGTCATTGCATATGATTTAGCCCCCTAGAAACAACGGTATACGGGAGGCCCTTGTGATCGGTCTAGGTAATGCATTTGGTACCGTCCAAGTAATGCCTCCAACTCAAATCCAAGGACCATGGGTTCCACCACAGGTTGGGTCTCGTGTAACTCTCCTTGTAAATCCACTACGTAAACCATCACTTTCTCGTGTTGCATCGATGTGTAACGGGGACTTTGATTCGGACCATCATTGCATACCACTAAATCACCCGTACCCTTAGGTAAAGACGATGCTCAATGCATGGCAGAGTTGGGATTTGGAAGCTGAAAAGACGTTCTCCTGTTTTGTCTCCCACGAACACAGCACCCTGCTGTGCTTAAGGGAGTTAAGCTGCGCGATCTTCGGAAATCCTGTGATGAATCTACAACAGCATCCACTGAAACCAAGAAATTTTTGTACCCCTGAAAGAATCTTTGGTGTCAATCAGTTTCTAACACAATGGATCCTAGCACGCTCCACGCGTATTCCCACTTTGTTGGTTACATGATCCAAAAAGGGTACCTCTTGAATCCAGAAGTTACATTTATCAAGACTTCGCGCGGTGTGGCTCCTCCCTCAGGAGCTCTCAAATAAGGTACAAAGCCGTCCATGATGTTCCTTCCTCTTGGAAATGATCCAGAACGTCACCCATAAATACGGTCGATTCATGTGGTCCATAAAGCTGCTGGCGTGTTGATTAACTCAATGGTTATGGTGTACAAGGTCGCAACGGCCGCATTGCGTTCGATATGCCGTTTCAGGAACATTCTCCTCTTGGTCTTCCGTCAATACATGGTCGAGGCAAACAGTTCTTGATTATCACCTTGCTGAGTTCTCTATAATCAGTACACATATCCAACGATAACTGGGCTCCCCAAAGCGAAAATTAGGTCCAACAAAACTTCTGCCCAACAGTTCCTGTAGTTGATTAGACAGTTCTTGCAACCCCTCCTGGTGCAAGACGGCACGGAGTACGAGTAGTCAGGGCTGCCTCTGGCGAGCGATCAAACTGAGATTCTACCTAACAGTTGTGGAAGTAAGCCCGAAAGCTCCTCGGGTAGCACACCGAGGGGAAATCACGAACAACTGGTGGATCCTCGATCCTCTTTTCCTTAACCTTAACATCAATACCGGTTGCTAACGTAGTGGGGTAATCCCTTCGTAGACACTTCTGGGCCTTCATGGATGAAATGACACTAACCCTTGCCCCACTCTGATGCTTTAGAACAATTAACGATTCTCCACACAAATACACAGCATACATCATTCATCGATCAGTTTTGAAATCATAAACTAATATTGGTTACCCTTTTATTGTCACCTTGCACAAGCACAATTTTTAACACATCAACACATGCTCACATAGAATTAACAATCAACACATTAGACAAACAAGAGATAGCACTAACCGGTGATGGCGATCCCGACTGAGGGTTTTGCTACTGCCGTCGCACAATGGGTAGGTAGGGTTTATTATGTGATGATTGGGAAATATGAGAGGGGTTACGTACATAAGCCATTCAAGTTATAAATTAAATGCCAAACCTAAATCATTGTGGATGGGTGGGCCGATCATAACATATTTTGGGCTATTTAACTTGGGGCGAAAAACAATACATACAAATAACTAGTTGGGCTCAATTGTTTCTTTTGGGCCGATATGGTGTGTTATTTCAAGATACAATTTCATGCACAATGATATACGCGACCCAACAATTTTTAATAAGTTATTTAACCGAGTTGTCAAACGTTTAAGGTTAACGATGCTATAACCGAATAGCGAGGAATTAAGGCCGTAAATTGAAACGTTACTAACCTCGAACGTTCGGGTTGTCACAAACCCTGGTCGGGTTCAGGTTCGTATGTTGGCTAGGAAATCCATACCCTGTGTACCCGGGTTCGGGTTCGGGTTTTCTATACCCCGGGTATTAGAATACCCTATTTCCGGGTTCGGGTATGGATCGGGTTTTTTTTACATTATTGTTTTTTTTGTATAAAATGTAGAAATAGAAATGGAAACCTTTTATTTCATAAACACACATGACACATAAATAACAAACATCGATGGCTTCGAATAAGATAACGAACATATATAGCTTTGAATAACTTGATCCTCTTCGTTTATTCTTTTTCACAAGATATACATTTGCGCAAATGTTGTTTCAAAGTCTCTATGGCTTTCGGGTTGAAGAAATAACCGCAACGAACGTATTGAGCCGTATTTTGGTCATAAGACATTTATAGATAGTCGAAATACTTCTTCTAAATAGGTGATAATCGGGTAGCTCGAGTTGTAGAACCCCGACCCATTGGAAGAGGAATCCGTATATAGAGAGATTATAAGGATTTTAGATGTTTTTTATAAGATGTGAGTAAACCAAATATCAAAGATATAGGGTATAGAAATACAATAAAACCAAAAAAATGGTCAAAAACACCCTCCAACGGCTATATATCCGTTAACTTTAGTTGTGCGGCAGTGGCGGTGTTGTTGGATGCATTGCCAATAGACCTAGCAAACAACCTGTCTTGTAAATTATAACCATCAATTACTTCTTTTAATATTTGAAACAAATTGTTTGCGGTATGTAGATAAGGAAATAAATCAAAAGCAATCGTACGCTTTTGCATTTGCCATGTAGAAGGATCTATCCAATGCGTGGTAACACTAAGGTATGATTTAGTAACCCAGGAGGTGACGACCAAACATCGCACGTCAAATTAACACCGGTTTCTAAATTTTGAAAAGTCGAAAACAATTATCTTTTGCTCTTTTCCACACTTTTAGACAATCACGTTGAAGGGTAGTGCGACTTACTTGGTTATAACGTGGTTGTAGAGTTCTTTGAGCCGCGCCAATCTTTGGTTTTCGAAGTGTTTAAATGGCAAACATTCTTGAATCACAAAACTTCCAAATCCTTCGTGGACCACCTCAACATCATAATGCCAAATGTGTCCGTCGGTTGACAATGGTGGTTGACATCGGTCCGGATCCTTCTTCAACACTTCACAAAAAGTTGTCAAATGTTTTTTCAAAGTTGTGTTCAAATCAGACTTTAACATAGCACCACAATGAATGCATCGAGCTTTGTTTGCTCCAAACGACATTTTACGTAACTTTAAATGAACCCAAATTTCTTGGTTTCGAGTTGTAGGAATAACTTCCACAAGGCTTGCTTTAGTAGCTGTAGAACCCACGCCAACAGAAGATCTAGCACTTAGCGAAGCCATTTTAAGAGTGTTTTTTTTAATAATTTTTGGTGTATTTCAAGTGGTGTGACTTATCTAAACATCAACCCCCTATTTATACACATTAGTATGCCTTGAAATCTGCCCAAAAAGCCTCGTAGAAGCTCTAAACGGTCATATGACCGTTAATAACGGTAAAAAAAAGTTGTACAACAACTATGCTGCCAATAGTAAAGAAAACCATAATGATCTTGATCCCATAGAGTGAAAAGGGCAGATATGTTGGAGACTTGTTGGAAGCGAAATAACATGTTACAAAATTGATATAGTTCAAGTAGTTGATGCCACTGATGTGACTAAAAAGGACCAACCCTATTCTTTTTGAAACAACAACAAAGAGAATCCTAATCATTTATTTAATAGAGGTGAGTCGATGATAACATTATACTCTACCTATTAAACATATAATGTTTTTTTAGAATACAAAATTTAAAATACTTATGTCATTATACCATTAATATACTTGTCGAAGAAGCATCATAACAATATGTAAGATTGTAACAACCCTCGAGAAACACCCCTAAACGCTCCTAGATACAACCCGTATGCGATAAACGAATCAGTATAACCTTTATATTAATAAAAATCAAGAAAAACAAATAATCTAGGTCGCTCGCGGGCCTCGACCTAGTTAGCCAAATGTTTTGCGGGGCGCGATAGCCTGTGACTTGCTGATCACCTATGCTGCCACGTGTCGGACACGCGTCAAGACTAGAGTGCTGACTCACTAACCCTACCGCCGCCTTTTAGGCTCTCGCGGGCCTCGAAGGCCTTAGCTATATCTCTCGCGGGGCGCGAGACACCCCTTGTCAGGCCTATATAAGGAGGCTCTTGCCTCATTTCAATCTGTTCATTTTCTCTTAATCTCTCTCAATTCTGTAGGCTAAAGCTATAGCCTAATGCCCCCTAATAAGCGAAGCTCTGCCTCGTTGTAAATATTATAACCCTGCTATTATCCTACTCAATTGATTTAGGGCTCCGTAACGCATGTCAATGTCACACCCCAACCGATGGCGGAATCATCGGGGCGTGGCACTGAGCGAAACAGATTGTTCAAGAGAAATTCCATAACAACTACATTACCAGATAGTTAATATTAAGTCCCATACCTTAACCCATCAAGCAAATTAAGTTATTAGAGGCATCGATATCTCAAAAACAAATAACATGTTCCAACAACTCAGATTTCAAATAAAAATAAATTGTTTGTTTGTTTCTAGACTCTTCCTACTTCGGTTCCACATAGCAAGCATCCTAGCAGATAGCATCCTAAACACCTGTCACATACGTTAAAATAGAGGTCAATACAAATAGTGTAAAGGTGAGCATACAAGTTTAATAGATATAATAGAGTTCGAAATCGTTTACGCATAACCAGCATGTAACATGTATAAAGTGAAGGCAAGTAGGTTAACGACAGAGAAATATGCACATACGTGACTGCGAGATGTAGAATGCGCAACACATATCCCCACTGGGACACGTGAAGTAAAGCCCTTAACAACCCCTGTCCACGACAGGTGCTGAGTCCAAACTATAGTACTAGCGTTGCTAAGGTGTCAGGCAACAATCACTGTGTTAACATAACATACAAGCATTCATCGAATAACACGTAGCATGAAATAGCGGTTAGTGTATAAATAGTGTTTGCGTTGTGTGTCGATTGTGATTTAGAATAAGTAACGTATGTAACACCCAAAAGTTCATAAAGCAAAAAGGGATCGAGTATACTCACAGATAGCGTTTAACTTAATAAACACTGCCTTGGATTGAAGGGAGCGTTGGAAGAGATTAGCCTGAACAGTTAACGATAGCATAAACGATAAGCGGTGCGTAAAATGGTGCAAAGGGTGATAGTGTCGGACGGTAATCTGATCGGATGGCCAGTCGATCGGATGAAAATCCATTCGGATGGTCATCCGATCGGATGGCCATTCGATTGGATTGTCATCTCGCTTGGTGAAGATGTGTTTGTGTATGCTGGTTTTCCTTTTGAAGTTTTCGTTGTAGCATTTTGAAAATAAAGAAGTATCTTTACCCTTCAGTTCGGTCGATCGATCGTCGGTCCGATCGGGCGACGATCCGTTAGGCGAGGTAACTCTTAGAGAACAAGTTCACAACAGTGTTTTCACTCGATCGGATAGTCTGCCGATCGGGTGGCAATCTGTTAGAACTGGTAAGGCATTGAACATGTTGAAATTTGTTTAAGTGTTGAAGTCCCAAACATCACAGGATCGGATGGTAGTTCGATCGGATGGCAATCCGATCGGACGGTAATCCGTTCGATGTTCAGATCCTCAAAAGTTGAATCAAAAGTTTAAGTGTGGGACCAAGGTGCAAGCTGATCGGATGGCTGTCCGATCGGACGGCAATCCGTCCCGATAGTCTGATCGTCTTGACACTTGGTTGTTTTGGAAGTTTGTAGTTTTGATTGAGACGTCATGGTAACGCCTTAAATAACAGAACCTCGTATAGACCCAGGTGACCCGATCGGACAGGAAGCACCCTAGTCCGGTCAGTCAGTGGTTCGAGCCAGTGGTTCATGCTCAACCCGAAACCGGTTGTCTCTTTGATAGAAACCAGATCTAGAACCAACACATCACTAAGAATGAGTAGAAGATCAGAACTAGTTCTTATTCTATCGGTTTTGAGTGCATTGAGTGTAAAAGAGTTGAAAGAAAGTTAGAAAACCATCTTTCAATCCTTTTCACCTTGAATATGTCCAGATCTATGCAAGATCTTTGTTCATTCATGTGGAAATCATCCAGATCTAAGTTATTCTTGGTGGATTGAAGCCAAAACATGAAGTTCATAAGAACCCCATGATGACATCATCCTAGAACACCTCAAATCTAGTGATCTCACGGTTAAAAGTTAAGATTCAAAAGATAGAAAGGTGTAGGTGTGCGTGTAGATCAAGAAAGTACAAGATTTAGGTTGAAAACTTACAAGAACCGCGAGAAATCGAGGGAAAGAAGCTTGAGAGCGGCTGGGTCGAGTGAGAGGCTGTCACATCAAGTGATGTGACATATGGAGGGTATTTATAGGGTTTCCCAAAAAGGAAAGTGTAGTGGATCGAGTGGGTCACCGATCGGGTGGCTGTCCAATCGGGTGGCAACCCGATCGGATGGCAATCCGATCGGATGACCATCCGATCGAGTTGTCACTCGATCGAGTGGCTCCGACGAGTTGAGTTGCGACGTTTCGTTTCGTGCATTGAGTTTTGCGATGCGTTTAAGCGGGTTCGCGGTGCGATAGTATTATCCATTAATCCCAACTACTATATCTAACATACAATCATCCTAAATAACTTGCGTTTAGCGTCTGCGATTTGATTGCGATAGCGTTGCGATTGCGTTTCGATTAATCACCACAACATAAACATAAATAAGCACGCACAAGTAACACATAAGTAGCACACACACGTAAAACAATATCCAGAATGCATAACTCGGGTTGCGAATGCGATTGCGATGCGATAAGCAATAAAGAGATAAAACATAAGATAAATATCGATTAAACCTCGATTATTAATAAATACTCCACATAATACAACTAACGTAAAGAAACAATTAGACTATCTACAAGTCAAAGAAGTCAAAACAGTAATTGAGCAAGGAGTGACAGATCGCAATTAGCAATCTTTTCTCCCTTTGACTGCAATCTTGACTTTGACTTTCGAAACACGGGGTGTTACAGCCTCCCCTTCTTAAGGGAATTTCGTCCCGAAATTAGGCTGAAGCCGTAACAAACAACTGCGGGTACTTCGCCTTCATGTCGCTTTCGAGTTCCCAAGTGAACTCTGCGCCACGTTTGCCTTCCCATTGGACCTTCACAATGGGGATGCGCGAGCGTCTGAGTTGCTTGGTTTGGCGGTCCATGATCTCGACAGGCTTCTCCACGAAGTGTAATGTTTCGTCCACTTGAAGATCCTCGAGTGGAACGTGTAAATCATGCTCAGCCAAACACTTTCTCAGGTTCGAAACATGAAAAGTCGGGTGGACGTTGTTAAGTTCCTCCGGTAGTTCGAGTCTGTAGGCCACTATTCCGATCCTTTCCAGAATCTTAAAGGGTCCAACATATCGAGGCGCGAGTTTCCCTTTCTTGCCGAATATGACCACACCCTTCCAAGGTGATACCTTTAGGAGTACGTAGTTGCCAACGTCAAATTCAAGGGGCTTGCGTCGTCTATCGGCGTAACTTTTCTGACGACTCCAAGCTTTCAGCAGATTGTCTCGAAGTTGGAGGATTTTGTCAGTCGTTTCTTGCAATAGCTCAGGACCGGTTATTTGCGAATCTCCAATCTCGTGCCATACAATAGGCGATCGACATCTTCTTCCGTATAAAGCCTCAAATGGTGCCATTTGAATGCTGGAATGATAACTATTATTGTACGAGAATTCAACTAAAGGTAAGTATGTGTCCCAATTACCACCGAAATCTATGACACACGAACGGAGCATGTCTTCAAGGGTACGAATCGTTCTCTCAGTCTGACCGTCGGTTTGGGGATTGAAAGTGGTACTTAGATTAAGCGTAGTACCGAGAGCAGATTGAAACGTTTCCCAAAGACGTGAGGTAAACCGACCATCACGGTCAAAGATGATGTCGCGAGGCGTCCCATGTCGACAAATGATCTCCTTGGTGTAGATTCGAGCTAATTTTTCTACCTTGTAGTCTTCTCGTATCGGCAGAAAATGAGCAGATTTAGTCAAACGGTCAACGATAACCCAGATGCTGTCGTGACCTGATGGCGTGCGCGGAAGTTTCATTATAAAGTCCATAGCTATACTCTCCCACTTCCACATGGGAATCTCGGGTTGAACGAGTAAGCCAGAGGGTCTTTGGTGTTCGGCCTTAACTTTCGAGCAAGTTAGGCACTTCGAAACATAGAGAGCGATATCTTTCTTCATGCCCGGCCACCAGTACTCGTAGCGAAGGTCCTGGTACATTTTATTGGCACCAGGATGAATAGAATATCGTGACTTGTGGGCTTCGTCCATCAGAATCTTTCGTAAATCGGTCCGTTTAGGGATCCAGATTCGGTCCAGATAATGGAATATCCCATTCGACTTATTCACAAGCTGGGCTCCATCGTTGAGAATCCTTTCCTTCTTCAGAGTGCGTTCAGTGAAACAAGCATGTTGGGCTTCGCGGATGAGAGTTTCGAGATGACGCAGGGCTTGAACATTACGAGCGCTATGCAAATAGCTTCGTCGGCTTAGAGCGTCAGCAACGACATTTGCTTTGCCAGGATGATAACGAATCTCACAGTCGTAGTCGTTGAGAAGTTCAACCCATCGGCGTTGGCGCATATTAAGTTCTTTCCGGCTGAAGATGTGTTGTAGGCTCCTATGATCTGTGAAGATCGTACACTTGGTACCATAAAGGTAGTGTCGCCAAATCTTCAACGCAAAAACAACCGCACCTAGCTTGAGATCTTGGGTTGTATAGTTCTTCTCGTTGATCTTGAGCTGACGAGATGCGTAAGCGATAACCTTGTCTCGTTTCTTGAGAACACAACCAAGGCCAAGGTTCGAGGCATCACAGTAGACTATAAAGTCATCGTTTCCATCGGGTAAAGTGAGGACTGGAGCATTGCAAAGCATATGCTTGAGGGTTTGAAAGGCAGTCTCTTGTTAGGTTCCCCAAACAAAAGGCTTGTCTTTATGCGTGAGAGAGGTAAGCGGCATGGCGGTTTAAGAGAATCCTTCGATAAATCGGCAATAATAACCCGCTAGTCCGAGAAAAGAACGGACTTCAGACGGGTTCTTAGGCGTAACCCAACTCTTAACAGCGTTAATCTTCGCGGGGTCGACGTGAATACCTTGACTATTAACAATGTGACCGAGGAATTGAACCTGCTCCATCCAAAATTCACACTTGGAGAACTTGGCATAGATTTGGTTCCCCTGGAGTAGCTTGAGAACCAAACGTAGATGTTGCACGTATTCGGTTTTTGACTTGGAATAGATCAGGATATCATCGATGAACATGATGACGAAGCGGTCAAGAAATGGTTTACACACGCGATTCATCAGATCCATGAAAATCACGGGTGCGTTGGTTAAACCAAAACGCATAACAACGAACTCATAGTGGCCGTAACGAGTGCGAAGGCGGTTTTGGGTATATCCTCCTCTTGAATGCGTAACTGGTGATAGCCTGAGCGTAGATTGATCTTGGAGAAACACGTAGCACCTTGTAACTGGTCAAACAAATCGTCGATTCGAGGCAGGGGATAGCGATTCTTGATTGTAAGCTTATTCAATTCCCTATAATCGATACACATCCTGAACGACCCATCCTTCTTTTTAACAAAAAAGACTGGTGTGCCCCACGGAGAGGTGCTAGGGCGAATGAAGCCTTTATCAAGCAATTCCTGGAGCTGACTCGAGAGTTCACGCATTTCGGATGGAGCGAGTCGATAAGGAGCTCTAGCAATAGGATTTGCTCTAGGAATGAGGTCGATACGAAAGTCGATATCACGACTTGGTGGGAGTCCGGGAAGATCATCAGGGAACACATTAGGAAATTCACAAACCACGGTAACGTCTTTCACTCCTGTCTTTCCTTTCTTTTCCTCCTCCGCTACTACAATGTTTGCCAAGAAAGCTCTGTATTCCTTGCGGAGATACTTGCTAGCTTGGACACATGACATGAGTTTGAGATACTTCGAAAGGGTTTCACCATAAACACAAAGTTGATCACCATTCGCAAGCGAGAATCAAACCATCTTATCGAAACAAACAACTTCAGCATGGTTTTCGCGAAGAAAGTCCATGCATACTATGATGTCAAAACTACCAAGCTGCATCAGAATAAGGTCGATAGGAAACATGTGATTGTTGAGTTCGAGAGTATAATCACGAAGAACAAAATTGACAGCGACGGTTCTTCTGGTGGCAACTTCAACATCGAACGTCGAGGGGAGATGGGCACACTTACGATTAAGGAGCTTGTCGAATTCAAATGATACAAAACAGTTATTGTCACACCCCGATATTTCCATGTATTACCGGTGGGCCCGGTGGGGAGTATCGTGACGTATTTGATATCATCATTGTCAAACAACACAATATATAAATGCACAGCGGAAGCAAAAGATAATAATCACATCACAAACTGAATAAATAGTAATATCAAAGTATCACAACGGTCTGTAAAGGATCCATAGGCGGATCAAAAGATAAATAAGATCATTGTTCTACAGATTTTAACATCTAGAGCTTGCAAGACTTGATTATTGATGCCTGGAGTAGCCAACCTATTTCGTATAGTACCTGCACTTAACCTTTTTGGAAAATACGTCAGTTTACACTGGTAAATACAATTAACCGACTCATTTTGAAAAGAGTTTATGAAAATGGATTGGATGCACAAGGCACAAATAATCTTTTATAACTTGGGATAATTATTTTAAAATAAACTTGTATATAGTTTTACATGTTTGTCGTCCATTTAGGACCCGGTTAGAAGAGCCGGTTTAACAAGATTAATAGACACACCACTGGGTATATTACCCACAAGAAGATACCCTTCTTGTGGACTACCCCTTTTTACATACGCAACTGTCAGGTGTATGCCTACACCCCGTGCTTAAGTCGTGGTCATTTCTTATGAATGAGCCGAGGATATCCAGGACACGGTCATTAACCCCCCAAAGGTATTGCATCAAACAAGACAGAATAAAACGGGTTATGCATCTTTTTAATCAATATTTGATTGTACGACTTCATACCCGACCAAGCGGTATTATTATAATACCGTACCCCAAGCCCGTATAGGGAAAATAAGTTAAAAGTATTTACCTGATCAAATATTCAAATTTATCTAAACCATATTCAATCAGCAAGTGCATGTAGCTTTTACTGGGCTCCTAATCTGGAACGAAGGTTTTAATAAACTATTAGATTCTTAACGGGTCTTAATTAAGCCTAAACTTAGACCGGTTAGTTTTAAAGGAAGATACGGTTCGAACGCATGATTAAGCGAAGACCGGACTAGAATGTGATTTAGACCCGACAAGTTTGAAGACTTGTATAATATGGGTAAACTAAACACATTCTGGATTTTGAGATAAAAATGATAAGGTTCGACCCGTTTCGGCTAATTTATGCAAACTGGTTACATAAACCGAACCGAACGCGAATAACGCATAACGGGTAACCGAGTGAGTCACTAACAGGTTTCCTAAGTTAATATGCCTTAAATATGTCGTGATATCAGTAGGATACCTTCCATTATGCCCAAAACGAGTTTAATCTCAATTTAAGCCCCGTAGGGGTATTTTGGTCATTTTAAAGATTATAAAAGAGATTAGATAGACTTCTGAGATACGGGTCTGAAATAATCAGTAAAACAACTTAATTTAATAGGTTATATCAGTTGGTGATAAGTCTTATATGACAAAATGGTTTTAAACCCATACTAGGTGTTTAATACGCGTAAAAGCCGTTTTAAGCGATTTCCGGGTTAAACAGGAAATCTGAGTTTTCTGATTAGGTTATAAAGTTCAAAATACTTCATTTATTATTTAAAATTAGTAGCAACTGGATTGGTGTCAAAATATTATGTAAAACTCATTTTACAAGCAAAAGGGTATAATCGGTAATTACCGAATTAAGGCAATAACCTTAGGTTATGATTAGTTTAAAAATAATTAAAAATCTTCAAAAATCCCAAAATATTATATTACATCTGTGGGTAAAAGGATTGATGTCAAAAATTGGGTTTACATAGGCTTTACGCTAATTACGCCGTTTAATTCATAAAGAGCGTTCTAATTACGCTATTAAGCATAAATCCTAATCTAGACCTCCAACTGATGTGAAAATTTAGGGACATGTTTATAAATCAGTAACAAAGATTATTGTCCTCCCATATTTCCAAAATTCTCGTTTTATGGTCAAAAGGGCATTATGGTCAACATTAAGCAATTAACGGAAACGTGCAAACGAATCGGACAATCAACGAACCAATCACAGAGGGTTATACTATCATGTAACCTGGTCCTAATGAAGCTCTAAGGAAATTCTAATTCATGCTACTACGGGTCAGAACTAAAGTCAAAACAAAAGTCAAAGTTTCGCGACTTTCGGTTCCGAACCGAGCCTAAACAGGAAATTGTCGGACCGAACATGCTTAGACATGTTCTTACATTAATTACCAAGTTATATGAGTGGTAAAACAGGTTACATGTCTTCTACAATGCTAATTATGCGTTAATTTAAAAATTAAGATTCTGTTGACTTTTTATAAACAACTTTGACCCGACATTTGTCTTAGTTAGGACGGGAATCAGAGGGTGCCCTTTTAAGGGTCTAATGCCCACATAATTACCAACTTATAACAACCTTAAGTTTGACTAATCACTGGACCATTAGTGATTAATCAATAAGCCAAACCTTAATTACGACGGTTTGACTTTTAAGCTAATAACTAAGCAAAACATGATTAGGGAAGGTTAAGGAAACTTACCAAGGTCCTAATTACGACTAGAGATGCTTAGGGTCTGCACTTGTGCTCCAGAAGTCTTCAAAAGTTGGGTAGAGGGTCCTTATATAGTGATTTTGGTTGCTCAAGATTGTGCCAAACAAGTCTACAATTGATCTTTGATGCATCCCAAATGTCCCTACACTCTAAAAACCAGTTTAGGCAGCACATGGTATGCAAAACAAACCACAAGAGTCGGTTAAACGGGCTGGACAGACACCTGTCCAAGTTTTCTGTATCTGGGCGTGCCAGGCGGCCCGCGTAAGGCTATGCCTGGGCTTACGCGGCCCGTGTGACTATCCTGAACCAGTCAAGCATGTTTCAGCTTTTGCACTTTTAGTCCTTGGTCCTTCCAAAAGTTGTTTTAACTTCTTGTTTTGCACTTTGAGCCCTCTAAATTGATTTCCAAGGGCTTCAAGACTTATACCAACTTAGTTAAGTCCTTGGTTAACTTTTGATTACCCGAAAAGTTATAAATTTCATCATAGACGCTTTTAACCCCTCGTATACGAATTTTATCATAACTTTCTCATATGATAACGAAACTTGGTGAAATTTTTATCATGTATTCTAGTGAGCATAATTAATCGTTACAAAGCTTCGGGTTAGCTAAAAGGTCACTCAGAGGTATACTTTAAACATGTTGACACATTTAACCCCTGTAGTTTGTAATCTCTCACTTTCTTTCACCATTAGCTTCGTATGATCCATGATTCATTCGTTTAAGGGTATAAACATCATGTAGGATTATTGTAAAGTATATTTATACATTGTTAACATTTTGAACCCTTATATTCACATACTTCCCTTGTTTGTCAACTTTAGTCCTTCTAAAGTAATCCTTTACACGTTCAAAGCTTATGACACGTGTCAATACATTATTGGACATGAATTTTCGAGGTGTCACATCCTCACCCCCTTAAAAGAAATCTCGACATCGAGATTTACTGAAATAAATGAGGGTACTTTTCTTTCATCATGGACTCTACCTCCCACGTGTACTCGGGACCTCTATGGGCATCCCATTTAACCTTTACGATCGGTACATGCTTCCTTCGAAGCTTCTTAACCCGTCGATCCTCAATCGACAAAGGTTTTTCAACAAACTTTAAGCTCTCCTCAATGTGCACATCTGTATGTGGTATGACTAGTGATTCATCAGCTAGACATTTCTTCAGATTGCAGATGTGGAATACGTTATGAATACCACTGAGCTCTTCAGGTAAGTTTAACTTATAAGCAACTGATCCGACACATTCGATGATCTCGAATGGTCCTATGTATCTCGGGCTTAACTTGCCTTTCTTACCAAATCTCATTACCCCTTTCCAGGGTGATACTTTAAGTAGTACCTTATCACCAACCTCAAACTTTAGAGGTTTACGCCTTAAGTCCGCGTAGCTTTTCTGCCTATCCCTGGCAGCTTTGAGACGATCGCGTATCTGTACAATCTTATCTATCGTCTCCAAGACTATTTCAGGTCCTGTTAGTTGGACATCTCCAACTTCCGCCCAACAAACGGGCGTTCTGCACTTTCTACCGTACAAGGCCTTGAAAGGCGCAGCCTTAATGCTGGTATGATAGCTATTGTTATACGAGAACTCGATTAATGGCAGGTGGTTATCCCAACTACCACCTAAGTCAATCACACATGCACGAAGCATGTCTTCCAATGTTTGGATTGTACGCTCACTCTGCCCGTCCGTCTGAGGATGGTAAGCCGTACTGAAATTTAAGCGCGTGCCCAAAGATTGTTGGAAACTTTTCCAAAAATGTGATGTGTATCTAGTATCTCTGTCAGAGATAATAGACACTGGTATGCCATGTAGCGATACAATCTTATCTACGTACAATTGGGCTAACATGTCTGAGCTATAAGTCTCTTTAATGGGCAGGAAATGTGCTGACTTAGTCAGTCTATCTACTATCACCCATATAGTATCATTTCCTTTCTTTGTCTTTGGTAACTTGGTGATGAAATCCATTGTCACCATCTCCCACTTCCAAGTGGGAAGTTCAAGCTGTTGTAGCAAACCTGACGGCTTTTGATGTTCAGCTTTAACTTGTGCGCACATCAGACATTTGGCCACATAAGTGGCTACAGATTTCTTCAAACCTATCCACCAATAGTTTGAATTTAGATCCTGGTACATCTTATCAGCTCCAGGATGAACGGAATATTTAGAACTATAGGCTTCCTGGAGAATAACATCCCGAAGTCCTCCATAAACTGGAACCCATATTCGTCCATTTAGCCTTAGGATTCCGTCTTTGCCATAGGATAACTGTTCTTCAGTTACTCCTAGCTTTTCAGCAGGATAGTTAGCTTTCAATACAGCTTCCTTCTGTGCAGCTAACAACCTTTCATTCAAACTATTCTTTATCTCGATGCTCTTGGCATTGATTCTTATAAGCTTCACTTTCTCCTTTATACTTAAGGCATCAGCTACTACATTCGCCTTGCCTGGATGGTATCGGATTTCACAATCGTAATCATTCAATGTCTCCATCCATCGGCGCTGCCTCATGTTTAAATCCTTTTGGTTAAAGAGGTACTAGAGGCTCTTGTGATCAGAATAGATCACACACTTGATTCCATACAAATAATGCCTCCACAGTTTTAGTGCAAATACAACGGCACCCAACTCCAAGTCATGGGTGGTGTAGTTCTGCTCGTGTACTTTTAACTGTCGAGAAGCATAGGCAATAACCTTGCCTTTCTGCATAAGCACACATCCCATACCAGTGTGCGATGCATCGCAGTAAACCACGAATTCCTCGATACCTTTAGGCAATGTCAAAACAGGAGCATTGCTCAGCTTTTGCTTGAGAATATCGAAAGATTCTTGTTGCTTCGGTCCCCAGTTAAACTTAATATCCTTCCTAGTCAAAGAAGTTAGGGGTGCAGCAATCCTTGAAAAATTTTCAATGAAACGCCTATAATATCCTGCCAATCCCAAGAAGCTGCGAATCTCTGTGGGCGTATTTGGCTCTTGCCAATTCATGACAGCTTCAACCTTAGCGGGATCTACCTGGATTCCGCGTTCACTAACCACATGTCCAAGAAATTGGACTTCACAAAGCCAAAATTCACACTTAGAGAATTTAGCGTAGAGCTTTTCTCGATGAAGCAGTTTCAGAATGCAATGGAGGTGCTTCTCATGGTCAACTTGATTCTTTGAGTAAATAAGAATATCATCGATGAAGATGATGACAAATTTATCCATGTAGGGCTTGCAGACACGATTCATGAGATCCATGAATGTGGCTGGTGCATTAGTGAGTCCAAAAGGCATCACTAAGAACTCGTAATGACCATAACGAGTCCTAAATGCAGTCTTGTGTACATCTTCATCCTTGACCTTCAGTTGATGATATCCTGACCTTAAGTCGATCTTGGAAAAGTAACTTGCTCCTTGAAGCTGATTGAACAAGTCGTTGATCCTGGGGAATGGATACCGATTCTTGATGGTAACTTTGTTAAGCTCTCGATAATCGATGCACAGACGCATCGAGCCATCTTTTTTCTTCACAAACAGGATTGGTGCTCCCCAAGGAGATGAGCTAGGTCTAATAAATCCTTTGGCTAACAAATCATCCAGTTGAGTTCTCAACTCTTTCATCTCTGTTGGTGCCAATCTGTAAGGTGCTCTTGCAACAGGTGCTGCTCCAGGAATAATGTCGATCCTGAATTCCACTTGCCTATCTGGGGTAAACCAGGTAGTTCTTCAGGGAATACTTCTGGATATTCAGAGATAATGGGTATGTCTTCGATCTTAGGCTTTGGTTCATCAATAGTTACTTGTGCCATGTAGATAACACAACCCTTCGTCAAACACCTCGATGCCTTGAGCATGGACACTTGCTCAGGCATTCCGTACTTAGTATCTCCTTGAATTGTCAGAGGCTCGCCATGAGGAGTTCTGACAACTACTTGCTTCTTAGCACAAACGATATGGGCTTGGTTGCGAGACAACCAATCCATGCCTATCACTATATCGAAACCAGCTAACTTCAAAGGAAGTAAGGATAACGGAAAAGAGTGGTTCCTAATGGATATGAAACATCCATCTAACACGGTTGAGGCGGTTTCTAAGGTACCACCAGCTAATTCCACCTCGTATTTCACACTTAGGGTTTTAACAGGTAAATTCAACAACTTACAAAACTTATTATCTACAAATGACTTATCCGTCCCTGAATCAAACAATACCCTCGCATAAACGTCATTTATAAGAAAGGTACCTGTTATCACGTTATCATCCTGCACTGCCTCCTTGGCATCCATTCTGAAGACTCTAGCGTTGGTCTTTTTACCTTCTTCTGATTTCTTGGCATACTTTGGGCAGTTCGACTTAATGTGCCCTTTCTCGTTGCAGTTGTAGCAGGTCGCATCCTTCAACTTCTTTCAATCTAAGGTCTTGTGTTCCTTGGACTTGCATATCCCACATGCAAAAGTCCTTGAATGTGTCTGCGAGTTTGATTCCAATCTACACTTCCCAAAGTGATGTTTCTGACAAACTTTACATCTGGGTTTCTCACCCGACTGCTGGTTACCTTTGTTGAACCCTGAACTCTTCTTGTTCTCATGGTTCCCCTTGTGTTTCTTGTCTGAACGACGTGAGTTATCATCCTCCCGCTTTCTCTTACCTTCTTCAGAATTCTTTAGCGATTTCAATCTAACCGCATCTAAGGTAAGAGACAAAGATAGATCCGCTGCTGATCTAAAAGTAGCAGGTCTTGAAGCCTTAACACTGGCTTTGATTTCTGGGGCTAAACCCCCAATGAAGCGAGCAATCCTTTTGGGTTCTGGGGTCACAAGGTAAGGAACCAATCTTGACATTGTGTTGAAGCTTGTAAGATAAGCTTGGCAATCTAGGTTTCTCATGACCAACGATAAGAAATTTGACTCAATTCTTTCAACCTCATGCTGAGGGCAGTAATTCTCCTTAATAAGAGCAACAAACTGATCCCATGTCAGATTGTAGAGTGGGATATTCCCAGCTACTTGAATGAGAGACTTCCACCATGTTAATGCCTCTCCCTTGAACGATTGGGATACATACTTCACTACATCCCTTTCAGCACAACCGCTAATATCGACCACAGTGTCCATCTCATCTAACCAAGTCATACAGTCAATTGCCCCCTTCTCCCCAGTGAAATCCCGGGGTTTGCAGGAAACAAAATACTTATAAGTACAGGACTTGGTACGTGGTTCATCATCAAATACTATCCTCTTGGATGGAACGCTGTTTTGGTTTGAGAAATGTCGATCATCATCTTTCTTTGGCTCATCTTTCTTAGAGGGCGGCTTGCTGTGTGCCTCCGAATGAGTCTTAGGCTTGGAATGCGGTGCGGATAGGGTCCTACTTCGAGTCCCGTTATATTCATTATACTGCCGCTCTATAGCTTTTGTAACAGCATTGTCTATTAACTCTTGCAGTTCTGCACCCGCCATGTTAATTCGGGCATTATTCTGATTCTCCCGTGGGTGACTGTTGATCTCATCCGAATCAGCCATGTAGTTTGAACTGTTACATAAAATATTGACAATAATTTATTTGGGAGTTTATTAAGGAATTGTCTTTTATGGCAATTCATTAACCATGGTAAACACATACCATATTTGGTTAATTTGTTAATCATATTTATTTAGGATTTTTATTATAACTTATCCCAATTATAAAACAATAACAATATTATTAGTGGCACAAAATGCCTAGTCATAATGACATTTTAAATTATAAGCCATGATTTTAGAGAATCGAAGCATTAAGGTTTGAACACAGTTCATTACCTTTTCTTGACAGGGAGTTGTAGGCTACCACTGTCTTTAGTCTTACATGACAATGAGTATGGCCCGTAGGCACTACATCACTAGTGGACGTTTAATATAGGATCATTCAAATCCAAGATTTATAGATCATCAGGTTAGGTTAGGAATCTTAAAGAATCCTATTATAAGAATGACGTGTGTGATTTTAACGAATCACGTCTACCAGGAGCGTTAACATGTTTTCAGATGTTAACAGGGATTTGAATCTTTTTAAACAGGTCTTACCATCTTGGCCAAGCCTTATCATGACATGCAGGCCAGGTTATACCTTTAAGATTCTTATTTAATATTTAATAGGCAGATTATTTTTTTAGAGGAATGGTTTTGATTTATTTCATGTATAATATAATTATGCATATAATTTTTTTTTTAAATTTAACATTCCATTAAACATTAAAAAGAGTACATATTGCCCTAAACGGGACTCTTAACAGAAATAACTTACCCACGCAGGGGCTAAACTGCACAAACAAGTCCTCGCAGGGACTGATTACTAAAATAGATGTCCACGCAGGGACTAAAGAAGACAAGTCCTCGCAGGGACTAAGTACATAGATAAATGTCCACGTAGGGACTTGATTTAAATAAGGAAATACAACAATACATATAGAGATTCAATGATCCCTTTTCTTCTTTCCTTTTAACAAGCCTGCCAGGCCCTTGAGAAATCCCCGGTTGTTCCTACGTTCTTCTTGAAATTCCCGTTCCACCCTGCTTAGTCTGTGGAGGATTTCCTCCTGTTCCGGTGGGGAAAACCGTGGTGGCTGCGGCTGAATCGGAGGTCGAGCTGGTATTTAATACCCATGAGTCGGGTATCCCACTCCCCAGGGAGCTCCATATGGTCCTTCTGGATGAAGGGCATTGTAGTTTGCCGCTACTAAGTATGGGTCGGCTTCAACATAATTATAGTTAGTGTGAGCCGGCTGCCCAAATGGATTATATGCTGTGGAACCGGCGTATGTAGGTATTGGGTTGCCAAATCCCAATGGTGGCGGCGCAATAGGTGCAGAATTCACCTCTGTAACTGGATTTGAAGGTCCGCCCATTTGTGGGTCTTCATGCAGTGGCGGATAGTGACTGCCACTTGAGTGGTGGGGGGTGCTAAAGTGAAAACCCCCTTCTCGTACGGACATCTGTACGCCTGTTCTTCTACGCCTTGGTGGTTCTGGAGGTTCTTGATGAACTGGCGGTGGTGGTGGCGGTGGCGTGACTGCCAAGAAACGCGAATCCTCAGAGGGATCCTGCTACTGCTGTTGCTGATGAGGCGATGAATGGTGAGAAGGTGTAAAGTACCATTCATACTGGTTGAACCTTGCTTGGTAGCTGTCAGGACCACGGTAGGGTGATCCATGGAAGGATGATCCATCAGAGATCTCGATGGGGTGGTTGGGTGTCCCGGTTGCAGGCTCGACGGGATCCGTGTCCTCGTCCATGTCCATTGCTTGGTCACCGGAAAAATGATCCTCTGGTCCCAATGGGTTAAAACCCACTGGTTCTTGAATATAGTTTGCCGGGTTAAACCGGCCCTGGAAGACAGGAGTGGGGTCGCCAAAGGAACGGTGCGAAACGGACCGCTGCAACGGCAAGAAGGAGTGGCGAGAGTCATCGGGCTCGTTTTCAGATTGCGGCACAAAGGAATGGCGATAAGGAGGCGTTGAGCTATGCGAGACAGATCGTCTAGTGGGCTCCACATGGGTCCTCCAGTTTCCTTGAGGATCGGCACTCATGGTAGCCGAAGGAGTTCGCCGGTGGGAAGGCCCGGGTTCGTGATAGTTGGGGGCGCTGATTGGCCCCTTACCTCTTCCTCCTCTTCGGAATCTCGGCGGCATATTTCCTGTCAAAACAATTGAAAGAACAACAAGAAAATATAAAGGACAAAATTAGAATTAAAAACAATTTGGATTATTCCTAAGTTCTTTGTCTAGACTCGAAAATTTAGGAATGTGCAATTGTGTAACTGAGATTAAACACAAAAGGCTAGTGTTTAATTCACTCAGTGCTGGCTCTGATACCAACCTGTCACACCCCGATATTTCCACGTATTACCGGTGGGCCCGGTGGGGAGTATCGTGACGTAGTTGATATCATCATTGTCAAATAACACAATATATAAATGCACAGCGGAAGCAAAAGATAATAATCACATCACAAACCGAATAAATAGTAATATCAAAGTATCAACGGTCTGTAAAGGATCCACAGGCGGATCAAAAGATAAATAAGATCATTGTTCTACAGATTTTAACATCTAGAGCTTGCAAGACTTGATTATTGATGCCTGGAGTAGCCAGCCTATTTCGTATAGTACCTGCACTTAACCTTTTTGGAAAATACGTCAGTTTACACTGGTAAATACAATTAACCGACTCATTTTGAATAGAGTTTATGAAAATGGATTGGATGCACAAGGCACAAATAATCTTTTATAACTTGGGATAATTATTTTAAAATAAACTTGTATACAGTTTTACATGTTTGTCGTCCATTTAGGACCCGGTTAGAAGAGCCGGTTTAACAAGATTAATAGACACACCACTGGGTATATTACCCACAAGAAGATACCCTTCTTGTGGACTACCCCTTTTTACATACGCAACTGTCAGGTGTATGCCTACACCACGTGCTTAAGTCATGACCATTTCTTATGAATGAGCCGAGGATATCCAGGACACAGTCATTAACCCCCCAAAGGTATTGCATCAAACAAGACAGAATAAAACGGGTTATGCATCTTTTTAATCAATATTTGATTCTACGACTTCATACCCGACCAAGCGGTATTATTATAATACCGTACCCCAAGCCCGTATAGGGAAAATAAGTTAAACGTATTTACCTGAGCAAATATTTAAATTTATCTCAACCGTATTCAATCAGCAACTGCGTGTAGCTTTTACTGGGCTCCTAATCTGGAACGAAGGTTTTAATAACCTATTAGATTCCTAACGGGTCTTAATTAAGCCTAAACTTAGATCGGTTAGTTTTAAAGGAAGATACGGTTCGAACGCATGATTAAGCGAAGACCGGAATAGAATGTGATTTAGACCCGACAAGTTTGAAGACTTGTATAATATGGGTAAACTAAACACATTCTGGATTTTGAGATAAAAATGATAAGGTTCGACCCGTTTCGGCTAATTTATGCAAACTAGTTACATAAACCGAACCGAATGCGAATAACGCATACGGGTAACCGAATGAGTAACTAACAGGTTTCCTAAGTTAATATGCCTTAAATATGTCGTGATATCAGTAGGATACCTTCCATTATGCCCAAAACGAGTTTAATCTCAATTTAAGCCTCGTAGGGGTATTTTGGTCATTTTAAAGATTATAAAAGAGATTAGATATACTTCTGAGATACGGGTCTGAAATAATCAGTAAAACAACTTAATTTAATAGGTTATATCAGTTGGTGATAAGTCTTATCTGACAAAATGGTTTTAAACCCATACTAGGTGTTTAATACGCGTAAAAGCCGTTTTAAGCGATTTCCGGGTTAAACAGGAAATCTGAGTTTTCTGATTAGGTTATAAAGTTCAAAATACTTCATTTATTATATAAAATCAGTAGCAATTGGATTGGTGTCAAAATATTATGTAAAACTCATTTTACAAGCAAAAGGGTATAATCGGTAATTACCGAATTAAGGCAATAACCTTAGGTTATGATCAGTTTAAAAATAATTAAAAATCTTCAAAAATCCCAAAATATTATATTACATCAGTGGGTAAAAGTTTTGATGTCAAAAATTGGGTTTACATAGGCTTTACGCTAATTACGCCGTTTAATTCATAAAGAGCGTTCTAATTACGCTATTAAGCATAACTCCTAATCTAGACCTCCAACTGATGTGAAAATTTAGGGACATGTTTATAAATTAGCAACAAAGATTATTGTCCACCAATATTTCCAAAATTCTCGTTTTATGGTCAAAATGGCATTATGGTCAACATTAAGCAATTAACGGAAACGTGCAAACGAATCGGACAATCAACGAACCAATCACAGAGGGTTATACTATCATGTAACCCGGTACTAATGGTCAGAATTGAAGTCAAAACAAAAGTCAAAGTTTTGTGACTTTCGGTTCCGAACCGAGCCTAAACAGGAAATTGTCGGACCGAACATGCTTAGACATGTTCTTACATTAATTACCAAGTTATATGAGTGGTAAAACAGGTTACATGTCTTCTACATTGCTAATTATGCGTTAATTTAAAAATTAAGATTCTGTTGACTTTTTATAAACAACTTTGACCCGACAATTGTCTTAGTTAGGACGGGAATCAGAGGGTGCCCTTTTAAGAGTCTAATGCCCACATAATTACCAACTTATAACAACCTTAGGTTTGACTAATCACTGTACCATTAGTGATTAATCAATAAGTCAAACCTTAATTACGATGGTTTGACTTTTAAGCTAATAACTAAGCAAAACATGGTTAGGGAAGGTTAAGGAAGCTTACCAAGGTCCTAATTACGACTAGAGATGCTTAGGGTCTGCACTTTTGCTCCAGAAGTCTTCAAAAGTTGGGTTGAGAATGGATGATCAAAAGTTGCTAACATGAGGGTCCTTATATAGTGATTTTGGTTGCTCAAGATTGTGCCAAACAAGTCTACAATTGATCTTTGATGCATCCCAAGTGTCCGTACACTCTAAAAACCAGTTTAGGCAGCACATGGTATGCAAAAAACAAGCCACAAGAGTCGGTTAAACGGGCTGGACAGACACCTGTCCAAGTTTTCTGTATCTAGGCGTGCCAGGCGGCCCGCGTAAGGCTATGCCTGGGCTTACGCGGCCCGTGTGACTATCCTGAACCAGCCAAGCAAGTTTCAGCTTTTGCACTTTTAGTCCGTGGTCCTTCCAAAAGTTGTTTTAACTTCTTGTTTTGCACTTTGAGCCCTCTAAATTGATTTCCAAGGGCATCAAGACTTATACCAACTTTGTTAAGTCCTTGGTTAACTTTTGATTACCCGAAAAGTCATAAATTTCATCGTAGACGCTTTTAACCCCTCGTATACGAATTTTACCATAACTTTCTCATATGATAACGAAACTTGGTGAAATTTTTATCATGTATTCTAGTGAGCATAATTAATCGTTACAAAGCTTCAGGTTTGCTAAATGGTCACTCAGAGGTATACTTTAAACATGTTGACACATTTAACCCCAGTAGTTTGTAATCTCTCACTTTCTTTCACCATTAGCTTCGTATGATCCATGATTCATTTGTTTAAGGGTAAAAACATCATGTAGGGTTATTGTAAAGTATATTTATCCATTTTTGACATTTTGAACCCTTATATTCACATACTTCCCTTGTTTATCAACTTTAGTCCTTCTAAATTAATCCTTTACACGTTCAAAGCTTATGACATGTGTCAATACATTATTGGACATGAATTTTCGAGGTATCACAGTTATCGGCTCCAGTATCAAACAAACACGAAGCATAAATACCATTCACAAGGAACGTACCATTAACCACGTTGTTGTCAGCCTGAGCCTGGTGCACATTGATGTTGAAAGTTCGGGTGCGAGCTGTTTGTTATTGTTGCTGCTGGGGCTGCTGCTGTTGTGGCTCTTGTTTCACAACTCGGTTTGGGCACATGTTTGCAAAGTGGTTGGGATCACCACACGCAAAGCAAACTCTAGCATTGATCGCGGGTGCCGGAGCCGCTTGCTAGACTTGAGGAGCGGGAAGTAGAGCTTGTTGAGCAGTAGCTTGAGCTGGACGTGGACCTGTACGGCAGTTGGCAGTGAAGTGGCCGTACATGTTGCAATGCACACAAAATCTGCAGGCGATTCCCACTGGATGATGGTAGGTACAAGTCGGGCAGGCCGGGTGAGGACTAGTGTAAGCACGCTTTGCCGGCGGTGCTTGGGTAACTGGTGCTGCAGCTGATCGGTGTTGAGGTTGCTGCTGAGCTAGTACAGCTTGGAGCGGGGCAGCAGTGGTGACAGCACAGTTCTTGTTGCTGGAGTTGCTGTTGTTCTTCCTCTTGCGACGAGAGGACTTGGAAGACTGAGGAGCGGCGGCGGTTTCAGCAGTTGCAGCGGTGGTAGCTTGATGCAGATTCTTCAAGGCTTTGTCCCAGACACCAGCCTTGACTCGCTTGTCGTTTATCTCAGCGGCGAGCAGATAAGTTTCCTCGATCGTTGCTGGTTTTGCAGCTTGTACAAAGTCCGCGACACAATCCGGCAGAGCTCAGATATACTTCTTGATCGTCACATCGGGAGTCTTGACTTGATCAGGACAGATTATGCTTAGCTGCTTGAAGCGAGCAGTTAAAGTAGCATTGTCACCATCCTTCTGCTTAATATGCCAAAATTCATCCTCCAACTTTTGGCGCTCATGGGGAGGGCATAACTCTTCCATCATGACGTCCTTCAACTCATCCCACGTCAAACCATAAGCCGCATCATTTCCGCGTTTGTTTCTCTCGGCCGTCCACCAGTCTAAAGCGCGGGACTGGAAGACACCGGTAGCATTTAGAGTGCGAAGATTATCAGGACAACCACTCTGGCGCAAGGTGACCTCGATTGAATCAAACCATTGAAACGGGGCTGTAGGCCCGTCTTCGCCAGTAAATTCTTTCGGGCCGCAAGCTTTGAACTGCTTAAAGCTAAAAACAGACTTTGGCGAATCCGTCCTGGACTCTTCAGATGACTTGCTGGAATTCTCGTGCAGGTCGCTAACGATCTGAGGAATCACCTTCGCTATCTGTTTAGCGACGAGAGCAGCAAGGCGTTTGTCTTTCTGGTTACGGCGAGCAGCACGCGAGTGACGGGATCCAGATGACGACATTGTCTGCAACAGACATCGCCATAGGACTCAGACACAACATAATCGAATCTCACCTCACACGCCTAACAATACTAAAGCTCAGGAACGCAATCATGTATGACATAAACACATAGGCACATAATCACAGATTCACATAAGCACAGAAGCACAAAAACACGTATGCACAGAAGTATAAGAGGCAGTCAGAATACAGAAACCTATCATTCAAAGTCCGCGAGCGTTCGAGAATAGCGATTGCGATTAGCGAATACACAGCGAGCAACATAGCATGCGATCATTCCTCAAGTAGTAGCGATTTGTTAGCGATTTGAGGTAGGTGTGCAGTGCGAGTTGTGTGTGTCGATCAAAGCGAAAAACGAGTAAATCAGCAAAAATCAAAACACCTAAACAGGTAAAATCACATAAAACACATAAAATCCACATAAAAGCGACGAATATCGGAGTCGGCAGTTGCGAGCTTAGAATCGAAACACATAAAAATCGAGAATGGATTGTCTGCGGCTGATAGACGTTGACTACCCAAAGCGGTTCGACTATTCACAAGGACCTTTGGTACACACTTTGGCCTTCAGGACTGTGCTCTCACCTCGAATTTGGGCGAATGGCACGCATCCTTCCAGTTATAGTGTGATTTCAAGTCGTTGGAGTCCGTCGAGACTTTGGTGAGAATTTTATAAAACCAAAGCAGAGATCGGAACAAGTCGTCAAGGTCTGGGTTTCACCCCTGACTTAACAACTTCATTCCTGTTTGATGAAATATGAAGGAATTATGCGTTAAAGTATGGATTTCATTCCTAATTCAACGCAATTTCTCCTGTTTATAGATAAAAATGCGAGTCGAGCAAGCGATTTAGTCGAGAGTTTGCGGTTTTCACACCTAATCTCGACCTAATCACTCATTCACTTGAAAGTAGCGTTCTGTGATAGTGTAAAGAGAGAATAGCGAGATATAGCAAGTAAGCTCGTACAAAACCCCTACAGGGTATGCACACGTCGGTCTGCTGGTACTTAACTATAGACAAGGTCGTTTCTAAGACACCGACCCGGACTAGGTCGAGTCTTGTCTAATTCCCTATAGTTATGGCTCTGATACCAATCTGTCACACCCCAACCGATGGCGAAATCATCGGGGCGCGGCACTGAGCGAAACAGATTGTTCAAGAGAAATACCATAACAACTACATTACCAGATAGTTAATATTAAGTCCCATACCTTAACCCATCAAGAAAATTAAGTTATTACAGACATCGATATCTCAAAAACAAATAACATGTTCCGACAACTCAGATTTCAAATAAAAATAAATTGTTTGTTTCTAGACTCTTCCTACTTCGGTTCCACATAGCAAGCATCCTAGCAGATAGCATCCTAAACACCTCTCACATACGTTAAAATAGAGGTCAATACACATAGTGTAAAGGTGAGCATACAAGTTTAATAGATATAATAGAGTTCGAAATCGTTTACGCATAACCAACATGTAACATGTATAAAGTGAAGGCAAGTAGAATATCGACAGAGAAATATGCACAGACGTGACTGCGAGATGTAGAATGCGCAACACGTATCCCCACTAGGACACGTGAAGTAAAGCCCTTAACAACCCCTGTCCACGACATGTGCTGAGTCCAAACTATAGTACTATCGTTGCTAAGGTGTCAGGCAACAATCACTGTGTTAACATAACATACAAGCATTCATCGAATAACACGTAGCATGCAATTGCGGTTAGCGTATAAATAGTGTTTGCGTTGTGTGTCGATTGTGATTTAGAATAAGTAACGTATGTAACACCCAAAAGTGCATAAAGAAAAAAGGGATCGAGTATACTCACAGATAGCGTTTAACTTAATAAACACTACCTTGGATTGAAGGGAGCACTGGAAGAGATTAGCCTGAACAGTTAACGATAGCATAAACGATAAGCGGCGTGTAAAACGGTGCAAAGGGTGATAGTGTCAGACGGTAATCCGATCGGATGGCCATTCGATTGGATTGTCATCTCGCTTGGTGAAGATGTGTTTGTGTATGCTGGTTTGCCTTTTGAAGTTTTCGTTGTAGCATTTTGAAAACAGAGAAGTATTTCAACCCTTCAGTTAGGTCGATCGATCGGCGGTCCGATCGGGCGACGATCCGTTCGGCGAGGTAACTCTTAGAGAACAAGTTCACAACAATCTTGTCACTTGATCGGATAGTCTGCCGATCGGGTGGCAATCCGTTAGAACTGGTAAGGCATTCAACATGTTGAAATTTGTTTAAGTGTTGAAATCCCAAACATCACAGGATCGGATGGTAGTTCAATCGGATGGCAATCCGATCGGACGGTAAACCGTTCGACGTTCAGATCCTCAAAAGTTGAATCAAAAGTTTAAGTCTGGGACCAAGGTGCAAGCCGATCGGATGGCTGTCCGATCGGATGGCAATCCGATTGGACGGCAATCCGTCCTGATAGTCTGATCGTCTTGACACTTAGTTGTTTTGGAAGTTTGTAGTTTTGATCGAGACGTCATGGTAACGCCTTAAACAACAGAACCTTGTCTAGACCCAGGTGACCCGATCGGACAGGAATCACCCTAGTCCGGTCAGTCAGTGGTTCGAGCCAGTGGTTCATGCTTAACCCGAAACCGGTTGTCTCTTTGATAGAAACCAGATCTAGAACCAACACATCACTAAGAATGAGTAGAAGATCAGAACTAGTTCTTATTCTATCGGTTTTGAGTGCATTGAGTGTAAAAGAGTTGAAAAAAAGTTAGAAAACCATCTTTCAATCCTTTTCACCTTGAATATGTTCAGATCTATGCAAGATCTTTGTTCATTCATGTGGAAATCATCCAGATCTAAGTTATTCTTGGTGGATTGAAGCCAAAACATGAAGTTCATAAGAACCCGATGATGACATCATCCTAGAACACCTAAAATCTAGTGATTTCATGGTTAAAAGTTAAGATTCAAAAGATAGAAAGGTGTAGGTGTGTGTGTAGATCAAGAAAGTACAAGATTTAGGTTGAAAACTTACAAGAATCGTGAGAAATCGAGGGAAAGAAGCTTGAGAGCGGCTGGGTCGAGTGAGAGGCTGTCACATCAAGTGATGTGACATATGGAGAGTATTTATAGGGTTTCCCAAAAAGGAAAGTGTAGTGGATCGAGTGGGTCACCGATCGGGTGGCTGTCCGATCGGGTGGCAACCCGATCGGATGGCAATCCGATCGGATGACCATCCGATCGAGTTGTCACTCGATTGAGTGGTTCCGATGAGTTGAGTTGCGACGTTTCGTTTCGCGCGTTGAGTTTTGCGATGCGTTTAAGCGGGTTTGCGGTGCGATAGTATTATCCATTAATCCCAACTACTATATCTAACATACAATCATCCTAAATAACTTGCGTTTAGCGTCTGCGATTCGATTGCGATAGCATTGCGATTGCATTTCGATTAATCACCACAACATAAACATAAATAAGCACACACAAGTAACACATAAGTAGCACACACAAGTAACACATAAGTAGCACACACACGTAAAACAATATCCAGAACGCATAAGCCGGTTGCGCATGCGATTGCGATAAAGCGATAAAACATGCGATAAATATTGATTAAACCTCGATTATTAATAAATACTCCACATAATACAACTAACGTAAAGAAACAATTAGACTATCTACAAGTCAAAGAAGTCAAAACAGTAATTGAGCAAGGAGTGACAGATCGCAATGAGCAATCTTTTCTCCCTTTGACTGCAATCTTGACTTTGACTTTGACTTTCGAAACACGGGGTGTTACAGTCAAGGCTCTGTCTGACTCTGTCGTTGGAGTTCTGTCTCGTGTTACACTAGATTGATCTAGGATTCCGTAATGCATGTCGGCTCTGCCTGACTCAGTCATTGGAATTTTGTCTCGAGTTGTACGGTTAATGTGATTTGGGTTAATTTACTAACACATGTGCATTATATATATATATATATATATATATATATATAGAGTAGGAGTTCTGCGGAAAGTGTGTTTTTCCTAGAAAGTCTAGGAAGCGATCTGGGCCATTCGATTGGTGTTTTTAATGGCTTAGATCAAATGGATGGCATTTTTGTAATATTTGAGTTATATAATTAGAGACTTTTAATATAGTGAGGGTATTTTGGTAATTGGAAGTGTTTTAAATTAGTCAAGAAACTGCCATATCAATAACCAATCCCTAAAATCATGGGATTTCCCCTCTTTCTCTCTCTCTCTCTCTCTCTCTCTCCCTAAACGCAACCAAAGAAGAACCAGCCATTTTTCCTGCAAATATTCTTCTCTGATTGGTCATATATCGGTTGTTTTTCATACTTGTTTCAAATTTTTTTATCTATCATTGAACCGGGTTCTTATTTTTAGTCAATGGACCTCAATGTTTGACATGTTAGAGTGGGCTCTAGGTTTATGTGTTTTACCATTTTAATGTTGATTGATGACAGTGTGTTGAAGACGAAGACACTGGGTTGTGTTGAAGACAAAGACAAAGACACTGACAGTGTGTCTAGCAATCTGCTTACTGTTAAAACACAATGTCAAGAAATATGCTTGCTGTTAAAACACAGTGTCAAGAATCCTCCAACAATCTGCTTGCTGTTAAAACACAGTGTCAAGAATCCTCCAGCAATCTGCTTGCTGTTAAAACACAGCGTAAAGAAATCTGCTTGCTGTTAAAACACAGTGTCAAGGAAATCTTCTTGCTGTTAAAACACAATGTCAAGAAATCTGCTTGCTGTTAAAACACAGTGTCAAGAATCCTCCAGCAATCTGCTTGCTGTTAAAACACAGTGTCAAGAATCCTCTAGCAATCTGCTTGCTGTTAAAACACAGCGTCAAGAAATCTGCTTGCTGTTAAAACACAGTGTCAAGGAAATCTGCTTGCTGTTAAAACACAATGTCAAGAAATCTGCTTGCTGTTAAAACACAGTGTCAATAATCCTCAAGAAATCTGCTTGCTGTTAAAACACAGCGTCAAGAAATCTGTTTGCTGTTAAAACACAGCGTCAAGAAATCTGCTTGCTGTTAAAACACATTGTTAAGAAACACAGCGTCTTGTATCATTTAAATTGAAACTGTCAATTTGATTTAAATGGAATATTTAGTTATCCTAATAAAATAATCCATAATTAAAATAATATTCAAATTACACAATTGCCCTTTTAGTTAAAAGCCTTCAATGCCACATGTCGCGTTCTTATTGCTTCCTAGACTTTCTCGGAAAAACACACTTTCCGCAGGAACCCTACTCTATATATATATATATTCATAAGAAATTCAAGGAAATGATAACCAGGAGAAACAACAGGAAGTTATAATATTACCAGGAAGCCTGTAGGAATACCTAAGTCTACAAATGTGAGTCCATTATCTTTTCTCACAGTTTGTGAGCCCTTATTTCAAATATTTTCCAAAACTATAAATATTTATCAGTTATAACTACAGTGATTAAGTCTTTGTAAGTCTTCAGTTGCTGCCAGTATCATGGGGTATGTATATAGTACTTGATAACCTTCACAATTGGGCACGGGTATCCAATGTGTAATATGACCATAGTCACAGATCCGTCGAGTGACACGTACTGACCGAGTAATTGTGTAGATATAAACATTGTAATCGCCCTTAATACTGTAATGTTACAACAACTGATGTTTTATAAATTGGGATGTACTCGCCAGTATTTCTTTCAGATAAAATGTTTTTAAAACGCGTTTCAGGTAACACAATGTGAAAGCCAATAAAAGTCAGCTGGAGA
Source organism: Helianthus tuberosus (assembly GCA_030545235.1). Lineage (NCBI taxonomy): Eukaryota > Viridiplantae > Streptophyta > Magnoliopsida > Asterales > Asteraceae > Helianthus > Helianthus tuberosus. The sequence continues at coordinate 143,043,933 of CM060444.1, read as the reverse complement.
GCACTGAAGGCTTAGAAAAGTGGCTATAAAAGTTACTTAAATAAAAAGGAGAATCATTTTCAATAATTAGGGTTTATCCTTATAAATATATAATAAATGAAAATCGGGTTTTGTCCCACTTGTTTATTATAAATGTATTATCAGCAAAACTTGGGTTTATCCCATTTATTTATTTTAAACATTTTGGTGTTTAACTCTAATAAAAATATTTCCTAACTACGGTCCTGATGAAACTTTCCGCTGCCAAATTTATAAACACCGATACCATTGGTTCGCGGCCCCCGCTCACATGGTGGGGTCGGGGGTTGTGACAGAAGGTGGTATTAGAGTTATGCCACTGGTTTAAGCCCTTTAGGTGTTCTTCCAATACCTAAACCTTAACCATTCATGTTAGCAAATTTATACCTTATGTTTTATCCTGTGAACATAAAATCTTAATATGTCTATTATGATTTTTATGTCATTTACCGAATTTTGAATTCCCAATACGTGTAACCACTATCCGTATCTTACAGTTATGCTATATTTAAAAAGTAAGTATATAGATATATAGGTGATATATTAATAATGTTATGTCTTATCAATTTTTATGATATATTATATATATCATATATTTATATGAATATAATTCAATATGAATTTTTTAACATTATAATAATATTACAATATTAACATTAATATCTTAATATTAATATAGGATAACACAATTCAGGTATGATAGTTCGAAAATATCATAATATAAATATTAAGATAATATAATTCATGTATTATACCTAAATGATTTTATGTCATTTAAATTCTCAGTATGTGTAACCCCTATTTGTATCTTACAGTATGTTATGCTATAAATATATAAAGGGGATATATTAATAATATATTAATATTAAATTTTGTTATATATATCATACCCATATATTTATGTGAATACAATTCAATATAAATTATAATAATATTATGATATTGACATTAATATCTTAATCAAAGATATAAGATAATACTCTTTAGGTATGATATCACTAAAATATCATAATATAAAATATTATTTGATGCAAGTAGTATGTTTTATGATTTATGATATAACCCAAAATTTTACTCGACTTAAATATATATATTTTTGTCAAATTTTGACGAAACATATAATTATATTAATATTGTTAAAATATAATATTTTAGCATACTTAAAACATGTTTATTTGTTTAAATACAATAATTAAAAACATGATTTTCATAATAACCCTATGAAAATATTATTCCATATGATTATGTTATATTATAAGCACATGTACATTTTCATCTATATGAAAAATACACAAATATATATATATATATATATAATATTTTATATTTTATAACCTATATTAATGAAACAAATGATATTTCATACAAATATATACAAAAACATTTTGTATTGTATAACTAGATATACATATCAACAAGAAATGGCTTAAGAATTTTTACTATTTAATAATTTAACTCATCCCTTAAATTATATTTAAGTCATATGCATATTATGATACATGAATACTCTTTCATTACTCAATATATTTAGAATCAAAATTTAGAAACACCAAATTTTGTATTATGTACAATAATAATATGATAAATTCAGAAATTAGTCTTAATAATTTTATAACTAATATGATGTAACCCTCTGGTTAAAAATAAAGTTTTTCTAATGAATCCGGAGAATTTATATTTTGAATAAATTGATTTATTTTAAGTGGCTTACCTTTTTCAAAATATTATGTTCAATAAATTTAATAGAAATTTATTTCAATATACTATTACTATCGTTAGTATAAAAGTATGAATATAGTCATGAGAATAAGCCGAATAATTGATACCATTATTTATATAATTGGATTCTTATAAAAATGATTTGGTATTATATATATAGGAAATTGAAATTTTTGTATACGTTTACATACGCAGGACAAAATTTCTTGATAATATACATAATATAATAATCAAATATCTTCTATAGAAAAATACGCTTTTATATAACAGAAGAAACAAAACTACATGTTTACCCAGAATCTCTCCAAATTATTTTTCAAACTGTTAACCGCATTTAACCTAAAAGAAACCCTAAGGACACTCGTATTAGCACCAATGGAACGATGGTAGAGCCAATGACGGAGAATCTCAGAAATTCATATAAAACCCTTACCTCTAGCCACAACCGTAATTTCTGAATACCTATCCAACCATGAGCTCTGGAAATATAGTTGAATAGAGGCAATATGGAGAAAAGCTATTATGATAAGAAAGAAACAACACATAATATAATATATATACTTTCCTTATATTTTTATAAAATATAAAGTGAAGGAAAATATTAAAATATAATATGTATGTATATATATATATATATATATATTAACGCATAATGCTGATAGGAAGGATTATAATCGTGCTAAACATAATATGAGAAACAAAATGTGGCTGTATAATTGTTTAGTTCTGTGATAATTATATCTGAACATATTTGCAATTCAGATGTCAAAGGAAATGGCATGTAATCAAGAAATTCAGGCTAGTAATGAAAATTCTTTGGATATGAATACTATAGAAAATATAATAGTTCAAGGAATATCGAATGCCATACCTTCGATCATTGAAGCTATTAAAATTTATATTCCTATAAACGAGAGTCCTACTACCCACTGTAGGCATACTCATCACTTCAAACCTAGCCCTAGTCCCAATGGAGGTCATGATATTCGTATCAAAACTCCATCTTCCAAACGAAAGAAAACCACAACCTATAGTTACTCTTTTAAGGAATTTCGCTCTGAGAAATCCTCTAAGAATAAAGGAATGGAACCAACAATCACGCAACCTACCTATAGCACCTATAACAAAAAGCATCCAGGTAGACACCATTCTAGGAAGACACACCACTGTAACTTCTGCACGAAGACTGGACATACAGAGGAAGAATGTAGAAGGAAAAATAACATATGTTTCAAATGCGGAGAACCAGGTCACATCCGTCCCTACTGTCGCAACCCCCGATCCCTGATTCCCGGGAACGGGCGGCCGCGAGCCAGTTTCGGTGGTATCGTGGTATTAGTCTAATTTGGCAGCGGAAATTTTCATCAGGATCGTAGTTATGAAATATTTAATCAAAGTAAAATACCACTCTTTTTATAACTTTAAATAAATGGGATAAAACCCAAGTTCATAGTACACACATTTTCATAGGAATACATCCTATTTTATTTAATAAAAACATCTATTTTATTTTAGGTAACTTCATTGCCACTTTTACAAGCCTTCAGTGCTGTCCAGCTGGCTTCTATTTGGCTTTCACATTTTGTTACCTGAAACGCGTTTTTAAAAACATTTGTCAGTGGGAAATACTGGTGAGTGAATCCCAGTTTAATCAAGTTTAAATAAAAAGTCACAGTGCACAATATTGAGGGCGCATCCGCAATTACATTTGTTTCCAAGTTATATCAATTACCACCACACGGTAATGTCGTTCCGACTTATGGTCATGTTACTCCTTTAGCAGGTGGTAACAAATTTTGTATACAAAACCCCAAATTTACCGACTGTAATTGTATTCTTACAAATACTCAATAACTGTTATTCGCATGGAAAGATATTTAAGGTTTTGTAAAAACAATAAAAAAGGTTTACAAAAAGTGGATCAACTCACATTGCTGTTTTAGGGTTTTCAGTAAGGATTTCCTGGGAATAATCTATAATTTACACAAAAGCACACGTGTTAGTATAATAACCCATTTTAACATTAGCAATACCCTCCCCGAGACGGCATTCCAACGACTACGTCGGGCAGAACCACGACAGCCGTTACGGAACCCTAGATCAATCTGGCAGAGTATCTAATACGTATCCAGGGGTTATAATACTTACAACGGAGCAGAACCTCGCTAACTAGGGGGTATAATACACGCGTATTATAACACTTATACAGAAATTGTGATTTAAGATTTGAGAAATGAATGACGGAAAACGAAAACCCGTTGCTTTCTTATATAGGTGCTGAAACTGGTCCTCACGCGGCCCGCGTAAAGAACAGACAAGGGTTACGCAACCCTGGTCAACCATATAGCTTGTCCCGGTCATGATCTAGCCCTGCCATGATGATGACACGTGTCATCACCGGGCTACGCCACAACTTTGAGCTCACGCGGCCTGCGTTAACTTAAACGGGGTCTTATGCGGCCCGTCTGGACTTAAGTAATCAAACGAAATCAGGTATCCACCTCGATACCGCCCGCGTAAAGGCTTCGGGTGGGTCTACGCGGCCCGCCTTAACTTAAGTTTCAGATTTTTAAATTCTATTTTTAATGCTATAACGTATTTCGGGCTCGGTTTTTCACATATGGGGTGTATATCAAGATATAATGGGACATTCTAAAATATATTAGGGTGTCGGAATATTATGAGGGTGTCGGTTTTACCGAGGCTTGTTACATCCTCCTCACCTTGTTTTAGAGCTCGTCCTCGAGATCTACTAGAACAAGTGTGGATATTTCTTTTTCATTTCAGATTCAAGCTCCCATGTATACTCAGATCCTCTTTTGGAGTCCCACTTCACTTTGACCAGAACTAGTCTCTTGTGCTTGAGAGGTAAATGAACAACTTAAGTTCATATATATATATCACCATTGCCTTGATTTTCTTGACTGTATATCTCTTAAATGTCAACATATACACGTGTGATTTAGTTTACGAAGATTTTTCAATGCCGAGAACCTCGATCAGAGATTTAAAAAGGCGTAAGGTTCACAATGGTGTAAGATTAAAATGGGATATACCGGGCTAGGATTCGAGTTACAGGAACAAGGGCCAAACCAACCACCCAAGAACGGAATCATCGAGCGAAAACACTTGACAACCTCCTGGAAGCAGCTTTTCTTACCACCAGACCTTTCTCCATCAATTAGGAATCTGATGTCGTCACTAAACACATTCCTTAAATTGTAGCCATTTGTTGAGTGTTTTTTTTGGTGTCTAATCCGCATATATATCACCATTGCCCTTGATTTTCTTAACTGTATATTTCTTAAATATCAACATATGCACGTGTGATTTAGTTTATGAAGATTTTTCAATGCCAAGAACCTCGATCAGAGAGTAAAAAAGGCGTAAGGTTCACAATGGTGTAAAATTAAAATGGGATATACCGGGCTAGGATTCGAGTTACAGGAACAAGGGCCAAACCAACCACCCAAGAATGGAATCGTCGAGCGAAAACACTTGACAACCTCCTAGAAGCAGCTTTTCTTGCCACCAGACCTTTCTCCATTAATTAGGAATCTGATGCCGTCACCAAACACATTCCTTAAATTGTAGCCATTTGTTGAGTGTTTTTTTTTGGTGTCTAGTCCGCATATATATCACCATTGCACTTGATTTTCTTGACTGTATATCTCTTAAATATCAACATATACACGTGTGATTTAGTTTACGAAGATTTTTCAATGCCGAGAACCTCGATCAGAGAGTAAAAAAGACGTAAGGTTCACAATGGTGTTAAATTAAAATGGGATATACCGGGCTAGGATTCGAGTTACAGGAACAAGGGCCAAACCAACCACCTAAGAATGGAATCGTCGAGCGAAAACACTTGACAACCTCCTAGAAGCAGCTTTTCTTGCCACCAGACCTTTCTCCATTAATTAGGAATCTGATGCCGTCACTAAACACATTCCTTAAATTGTAGCCATTTGTTGAGTGTTTTTTTTTTGGTGTCTAATCCGCATATATATCACTATTGCCCTTGATTTTCTTGACTGTATATCTCTTAAATGTCAACATATATACACGTGTGATTTAGTTTACGAAGATTTTTCAATGCCGAGAACCTCGATCAGAGAGTAAAAATGGCGTAAGGTTCACAATGGTGTAAAATTAAAATGGGATATACCGGGCTAGGATTCGAGTTACAGGAACAAGGGCCAAACCAACCACCCAAGAATGGAATCGTCGAGCGAAAACATTTGACAACCTCCTAGAAGCAGCTTTTCTTGTCACCAGACCTTTCTCAATCAGTTAGGAATCTGATGCCTTCACTAAACACATTCCTTAAATTGTAGCCATTTGTTGAGTGTTTTTTTGGTGTCTAATCCGCATATATATCACCGTTGCCCTTGATTTTCTTGACTGTATATCTCATAAATATCAACATATACACGTGTGATTTAGTTTACGAAGATTTTTCAATGCTGAGAACCTCGATCAGAGAGTAAAAAAGGCGTAAGGTTCACAATGGTGTAAAATTAAAATGAGATATATCGGGCTAGGATTCGAGTTACAGGAACAAGGGCCAAACCAACCACCCAAGAATGGACTCGTCAAGCGAAAACACTTGACAACCTCCTAGAAGCAGCTTTTTTTACCACCAGACCTTTCTCCATCAATTAGGAATCTGATGACGTCACTAAACACATTCCTTAAATTGTAGCCATTTGTTGAGTGTTTTTTTTGGTGTCTAATCCGCATATATATCACCATTGCCCTTGATTTTCTTGACTGTATATCTCTTAAATGTCAACATATACACGTGTGATTTAGTTTACGATGATTTTTCAATGCCGAGGACCTCGATCAGAGAGTAAAAAAGGCGTAAGGTTCACAATGGTGTAAAATTAAAATGGGATATACCGGGCTAGGATTCGAGTTACAGGAACAACGGCCAAACCAACCACCCAAGAATGGAATCGTCGAGCGAAAACACTTGACAACCTCCTAGAAGCAGCTTTTCTTACCACCAGACCTTTCTTCATCAATTCGGAACCTGATGCCATCACCAAACACATTCCTTAAATTGTAGCCATTTGTTGAGTGTTTTTTTTGGTGTCTAATCCGTATATATATCACCATTGCACTTGATTTTCTTGACTGTATATCTCTTAAATATCAACATATACACGTGTGATTTAGTTTACGAAGATTTTTCAATGCCGAGAACCTCGATCAGAGAGTAAAAAAGGCGTAAGGTTCACAATGGTGTAAAATTAAAATGGGATATACCGGGCTAGGATTCGAGTTACAGGAACAAGGGCCAAACCAACCACCCAAGAATGGAATCGTCGAGCGAAAACACTTGATAACCTCCTAGAAGCAGCTTTTCTTGCCACCAGACTTTTCTCTATCAATTAGGAATCTGATGCCGTCACTAAACACATTCCTTATATTGTAGCCATTTGTTGAGTGTTTTTTTTGGTGTCTAATCCGCATATATATCACCATTGCCCTTGATTTTCTTGACTGTATATCTCTTAAATGTCAACATATACACGTGTGATTTAGTTTACGAAGATTTTTCAATGTCGAGAACCTCTATCAGAGAGTAAAAAAGGCGTAAGGTTCACAATGGTGTAAAATTAAAATGGGATATATCGGGCTAGGATTCGAGTTACAGGAACAAGGGCCAAACCAACCACCCAAGAATGAAATCGTGATTCATCAGCTAAACACTTAAGTTGTTCATTTACCTCTATATCCTTAAGAGGCACTATCAGTGATTCATCAGCTAAACACTTCTTGAGTATATACATGAAACACATCATGTATCCCTGCCATTTCCTCTAGCAGTTGTAGTTGATAGGCTACAGGTCCTATTCTTTTAATAATCTTAAAAGGTCCAACATACCTAGGACTTAACTTTCCTCGTTTGATGAATCTTACAACTCCTTTCCAAGGAGAGACTTTCAACAATACTTTATCCCCTACTTGAAATTCCAATGGCTTTCAGTCGTTCCTTGACTTGAATGATTTTGTCAGTTGTTTCTTGCACTATCTCTGGTCCAGATAGTTGCTTTTCCCCAATTTCTGCCCAACAGACTGGGGTTCGACACTTTCGTCCATAAAGTGCTTCGAATGGTGCAACATTGATACTTGTGTGATAACTATTATTATAAGAAAATTCTATTAAAGGTAAGTGATCATCCCAATTACCTCCAAAATCAATTACACATGCTCTAAGCATGTCTTCCATCGTCTGGATTGTCCTTTCACTTTGTCCGTCCGTTTGAGGATGATAAGCTGTACTCAGTTTTAATTTGGTTCCCATTGCCTTTTGGAAACTTGACAAAAAATGAGAGGTAAATCGACTATCCCTATCAGAAACAATTGATAAAGGTATTCCATGTAAAGAAACGATTTCATTTACATACAATTTAGCTAATTGTTCCATACTAAAAATTTCCTTCATTGGTAGGAAATGGGCTGACTTGGTTAGCCTATCTACAATCACCCAGATTGTATCATTACCTTTCTTGGTTTTGGGTAATTTAGTAACAAAATCCATTGTTATTAATTCCCACTTCCACACTGGCATTTCTAATTGCTGTAACAAACCTGAGGGTTTCTGATGTTCAGCTTTAACTTGTGAGCAAGTTAAACATTTAGAAACGTAAGCTGCTATGTCCTTTTTCATTCCTATCCACCAAAAAATTTTCTTTAAGTCCTGGTACATTTTATCACTTCCTGGATGCATCGTGTATTTAGACTTGTGGGCTTCTTCTAATATACGATGACATAGATTTCCTAATTTAGGTATCCACATTCTCTTTTTATGGAATCTCCAAATTCCATCTATTCCTTGTTCCAATTCGTTCAGCATACCTTTTAATTTTTCAGAATCATCCTTGATTACTGATTCTTGTGCTTCTCTTATCTGATCATTTAAATCTACTTGCAGATTTAATTTAAGAGAACGTACCCTTTTTGTCTTCTCATGATACTTTCGGCTTAAAGCATCTGCCACTACATTTGCTTTTCCTTCATGATACTGGATATCACAATCATAATCACTAAGCAATTCCATCCAACGTCGTTGTCTCATATTCAATTCTTTTTGCCCGAAAACATACCTTAAACTTTTGTGATCAATAAATATGGTAAACTTACTACCATAAAGGTAATGTTTCCAAATCTTAAGGGCAAAAATTATAGCTCCTAGTTCTAAATCATGGGTAGAATAATTCTTTTCATGACTCTTAAGTTTTCTGGATGCATAAGCTATAAATTTTTGACGTTGCATTAACACACATCCATAACCTAACTTAGAAGCGTCACAATAGACTACAAAATCTTCAGTTCCTTCTTGTAACGCTAGTATGGGTGTATGGGTTAATCTTTGCTTAAGAATTCTAAATGCTTCTTCTTGTTTTGGTCCCCATTCAAACTTAATGGATTTACAGGTTAACTTAGTTAAAGGAATGGCTATTCTAGAGAAATCTTTAATAAATCTTCTATAATAACCGGCCAATCCTAAGAAACTTCTAACCTCGGTTGGTGACTCAGGGGTTTTCCATTTGGTAATTGCCTCGATCTTTGTTGGATCCACATGAATTCCTTCATGATTGACTAGGTGTCCGAGAAATTGTACTTGTTCTAACCAAAATTCGCACTTTGAAAACTTAGCATAAAGTTTTTCCTTTCGAAGTAAACTCAAAAGTGCGTGCAAGTGTCTTGCATGATCTTCTTTACTCTTAGAGTAAATTAGAATATCATCTATAAATACAATTATGAATTTATCCAAATATGACTTACATATTCGGTTCATCATGTCCATAAATGCAGCTGGGGCATTGGTTAAACCAAATGGCATGACAGTAAATTCATAATGACCATACCTTGTTCTGAATGCGGTTTTAGGAATATCCTCTTCCTGTACCTTTAATTGATGATATCTCGACCTTAAATCAATTTTTGAGAAAAATCGAGCTCCTTGCAGTTGATCAAACAGATCATCGATTCTCGGTAATGGGTACCGATTCTTAATCGTAACCTTGTTTAATTCACGGTAGTCAATGCACATACGCATTGATCCGTCTTTCTTTTTAACAAATAAGATTGGCGTTCCCCATGGCGATGAACTTGGTTGTATGAATTCCTTTTCTAGCAATTCATCTAATTGTTTCTTCAGTTCCTGCATTTCGGCGGGTGCCAAACGGTAAGGTGCTTTGGCAATTGGTGCTGTTCCTGGTAGCAGGTGAATTCTGAATTCAACTTCTCTGTCTGGAGGTAGTCCTGGTAATTCTTCTGGAAAGACATCTGAAAACTGAGACACTACTGGAATGACTTTTAGTTCTTTTCCTTTAGTGTTGGTGATTATAGAAATCAAATACACTATAGAACCTTTTCTTATAGAACTTGCAGTTTTCATTACAGAGATGAATTTTGTGGATCTAGATGGCTTATTTCCTTTAATTGTGATCGTTTTACCTTTAGATGAATTTACTTGAATTGACTTTTGATCACATAAAATACTGGCTTTGTTGGCTATTAACCAATCCATTCCTAAAACAACATCAAATCATGCCAGATTCAATGGATAAAGATTTGCCCTAAATGTTTGGTTTAAAATTTCTATTCTTGCTCCCTGCAAGACTTCAGAAATCCTAATAGTTTCTCCGTTTGCGGTCTCTACTAGACATTCTTGTGGTAGTTTAGTTAATGGCTGATTTAGAATTTTGCAAAATGAAGTATTAATAAAACTTTGGTTCGCACCAGAGTCAAATAATACTTTAGCAAATACATCATTAACTTAAAACGTACCAGCTATTACGTCTGGAATCATCTTAGCTTCTTCTGCAGTTAGAACAAATGCTCTAGCATTTTTAGTGTTCTTGTTGTTCGTGGCTGGAGTCAATTTTGGACAGTTTGGCTTGATATGACCTTTTTCTCCACAGTTGAAGCACAGTCCATTTGTTGGTTTCCTTCTGCAGGTCTCTTCCTTATGTCCTGGTGCTTTGCAGAAATTGCAGTAAGTGGAGCATTTTCCAGAATGCTTCTTCTTGCAGATCCTGCAGTATGGTGCAGAGGTAGAACCTACGTTCCTACGGTTGAAATTCCCAGAACGGAATTCTTGGGTAAGCCTTTGAGTTAAGTTTCTCCTCTGATCTTCTTCTCTAGTATGAACTAGTTCATCAGTCAAGGTATTGGCTAGTTCTACGGCTTCTTCTATGGTTTGGGGTCTAGCTGCCTTGACTACATGTCTAATTTCTCCAATTAATCCCAGATGTAACGGGAGATTAGTACCGGTTCGGGTGATGCAAGGGTTGGCACTATCCTAGCATATTCAAAGAATGTAGTAGTGTACCCCTTACTATCCACTCCATTCATCCTAAGATTTAGGAATTTGTTTGCTATTTGCTCTTTTTCATTAGGAGGGCGGAATTTCCTTTCTACCATATTTCTAAATTATTCCCATTCCATATTATAAATCCTATCACTTCCTGTAGACTGAAGGATTGTGTTCCACCATTCTAAGGCTGAATTCTTGAATAGATTGGAAGCAAACATTATCTTGTCCTCTTCCGCACATTTACTTATTTTCAGAACAGCCTCAGTCTTTTCTATCCAGCGTAGGGCTGCAATAGGTTCTTCATTACCCGAGAATTCTATTGGTTTGCAGGACCAGAATTCCTTGTAAGAACAACCGTAAGGCACAGTTCTTCTTCTTTTGGGAATGGGCATTTGAAGTACAGGGCCATTGTTCACACTGTGTTCTGGTTCAATTGGTCGCTTACTGCTATGTTTACTTTTATTATTTGCTTCTTGAACCGTTTGAATAATAAATGGCATTGCATCTATAATTCCTTGTGCCACTATGTGTTGAACAACACTATTATCCATTTGGTTTCCATGGTTATTGCCGCTTGGATTCTCATTAACCACGTTAATGTTACTCTGGTTATCATTATTCAGATTATCTTGATGTCCTTCGTCGGCCATCTGAATTTTAAACATTTACCCCGTATTAATATCACAAAATAATGTTTAACATAGTCAATCACATGACACGCAATTTAACCAAAAGTGTCGATCATTGCGACTTACTCTATTCCTATACTATGCGCCTATTACACACTAGTACTGAAATAAAATTACAATACCAACTGAAAGAAAATTACACTAATAATAGTAGGCATCCGTACACACATATTTTATTTTTATTTTTATGATATTATTATATTATTATTACTACTACCGTTTCTTCTCTCCCATTCACTGATATGGATTCATCCAAAAATCCATATTGCGTTCGTCATACTTCCAGACGAGACGCTCTCCCACCTGTCGCATTCTCTCACTGCTTTCTAAAATTTCCTCACCGAAAGTCCTAAGTTCTTGGACGTTTTCTGCACTCATTGGGGGTGCAGGTTCTAGGACTGGGTTTGGAATCTGGGGTGCGGGTTCCTGATATGGAGGTGTATGAGTTCGGAGATGGTAAGGATCTTCTAAAATTTCCCTAATGTATTCGTCATGGTAATAGGGATCTAAAGGGTCCATACCTGGGTAGTCTCCTAGAGTTGGCATAGGCATGTCTTCGTGCATTGGGTAACGTGGCACATAGTCCCTATTATTGTCCCACCAGGGGTCATAATTTGGGTCTAGAGGGTTTGGTGCTGCTACCCTTGGTATTTCCTCCGGGTTGAGTCATGCATTTCTACTTGGTTTTCAGGGATTTCTAGCTCCATGGGTTGGTCAGGCAATTGTGGTTGGGGTGCTATTATTTGCTCTAAATTAAGGTCAGCTGCAGTGGTTGCTAATATGTGGATGTTGGCTATACCCCTATTTATCATATCCTGGGCATAGGCATCGGTCTCTCTCTTGGCTGCTGCTAATACCCTCTGTTCCTGTAACTTTTTTCATACGTTTTCTACGCTCATGCGCCCCTCGACTGAACCATCCCCTTTTCTTTTGAGGAAATGGTTCCTCGGGTTGAGCCTTAAACACAAAGATTCCTTCTTTCGTGTTAGCAGAGTACCTAGAGAGGGCAGGCTGAGAAGAGGAGGTGCCTTCGCTTCTAGGCGAACCAGACAATTGACGATACGCGTCAGATGGTCCTTGGTCGCTCATACTGTAAACTAACAGATAGTCAAATAACACATAACAATAAAATACAATTATGCACGTATTTCCATAATTTATTTCCTAACACTTTGCATTTTGATGTCAGCAGAATACCTCTGTGGCTGAATCAGTGGCTTAGCTCTGATACCACCTTCTGTCGCAACCCCCGATCCCTGATTCCCGGGAACGGGCGGCCGCGAGCCAGTTTCGGTGGTATCGTGGTATTAGTCTAATTTGGCAGCGGAAATTTTCATCAGGATCGTAGTTAGGAAATATTTAATCAGAGTAAAATACCACTCTTTTTATAACTTTAAATAAATGGGATAAAACCCAAGTTCATAGTACACACATTTTCATAGGAATACATCCTATTTTATTTAATAAAAACATCTATTTTATTTTAGGTAACTTCATTGGCACTTTTACAAGCCTTCAGTGCTGTCCAGCTGGCTTCTATTTGGCTTTCACATTTTGTTACCTGAAACGCGTTTTTAAAAACATTTGTCAGTGGGAAATACTGGTGAGTGAATCCCAGTTTAATCAAGTTTAAATAAAAAGTCACAGTGCACAATATTGAGGGCGCATCCGCAATTACATTTGTTTCCAAGTTATATCAATTACCACCACACGGTAATGTCGTTCCGACTTATGGTCATGTTACTCCTTTAGCAGGTGGTAACAAATTTTGTATACAAAACCCCAAATTTACCGACTGTAATTGTATTCTTACAAATACTCAATAACTGTTATTCGCATGGAAAGATATTTAAGGTTTTGTAAAAACAATCAAAAAGGTTTACAAAAAGTGGATCAACTCACATTGCTGTTTTAGGGTTTTCAGTAAGGATTTCCTGGGAATAATCTATAATTTACACAAAAGCACACGTGTTAGTATAATAACCCATTTTAACATTAGCAATACCCTCCCTGAGACTGCATTCCAACGACTACGTCGGGCAGAACCACGACAGCCGTTACGGAACCCTAGATCAATCGGGCAGAGTATCTAATACGTATCCAGGGGTTATAATACTTACAATGGAGCAGAACCTCGCTAACTAGGGGTATAATACCCGCGTATTATAACACTTCTACAGAAATTATGATTTGAGATTTGAGAAATGAACGACGGAAAACGAAAACCCGTTGCTTTCTTATATAGGTGCTGAAACTGGTCCTCACGCGGCCCGCGTAAAGAACAGACAAGGGTTACGCGGCCCGCGTCCACCCTGGTCAACCATATAGCTTGTCCCGGTCATGATCTAGCCCTGCCACGATGATGACACATGTCATCACCGGGCTACGCCACAACTTTGAGCTCACGCGGCCCGCGTTAACTTAAATGGGGTCTTACGCGGCCCGTCTGGACTTAAGTAATCAAACGAAATGAGGTATCCACCTCGATACCGCCCGCGTAAAGGCTTGGGGTGGGTCTACGCGGCCCGCCTTAACTTAAGTTTCAGATTTTTAAATTCTATTTTTAATGCTATAACGTATTTCGGGCTCGGTTTTTCACATATGGGGTGTATATAAAGATATAATGGGACATTCTAAAATATATTAGGGTGTCGGAATATTATGAGGGTGTCGGTTTTACCGAGGCTTGTTACACCTACTGCCCAGAGCTATCTAAGGCACCCGACAACCAGACTAGAACAACATACGAAACTAAGGAAAACACATATACATCTACGACACAAGAAGCGATACCAAATTCTAACATAAGCACCCATACGTTTTGCATGTACTAAAGTAGTAATTGACTTTTGATTCTGATCAAAGTTTTATATTAAAAGGTCCTTATTTTTCTTTCATAAGGCCAACACTCATCTCTTGACAAATTCCTATGTCGCACATGCATTGCTTGTTATGCATGTGATTTCATTTCAAAAGATCTTTTATTCACGAGTTCGGATCTTATTTTGTTATACTCATTTTTGACAATCCCTATGATTGCAAAAACATTGACTTTTGATATCAAGTCAATAGATTTCTTGGAAAACTCCTTTTCTTTTCAAAGTTACTTACCAGATTTCCATTGAAACCATTCTTCTCAAATACATATATCCATTGTTGGAATATGTCTAAACCAAGCTCAATTGTTTGAACATGTTCACAATATACATTCAATTCAAAATTCCATATGATGAATTGAGACCATCATATTCAAGGTAATCTTCTTTGTTTAAATCATAGTAGACTCTTTTAAAGTCTTCAATTCCGATAAATCATTTGTTAAATCACGACACCTTGCGGTGGCGTTTTTCTTTGGAATTTGAACTCATTTCATTTTACGCCTAAGGTGCGGATTTATGTATCTTCTGTTGATTCATTATCCTAAACCAATCTTAATACGATTTTGTGTTAAGATAAAGGTACCTAAATTCCTATTCCAATGTACCTCCAACATTTCTTTCATCTTTGATCAATCCTACGATATTCATTTATTCCTTCATTTGAACATCCTATCTTTTGAATATCCAGATTCACTTCATTTGAAACTTTCAGTTAATTTCGAAAAAGGTGAATTGGTTCGGTCACCGTAATCATTGAATTCTTTCAATCATTACAAACACCTTGCGGTGTCTGTATAAATTTGTAGCCTGAGTTAATCGTAAGCCTTAATAATATCAATTCATCTTTCGTTCCACTCATCATTCAAGTAGTCTTGATACAATTATGTATCAGGACAATGATACACTAAATTCTATTGTATTTTCGGTGTATCTCTGCCATTCAAATAAATGTCACTGATTTCTGGTTTGTTAGTTGACAAATCATTTTTCATACTTCTATTTTCATTTGAGATAATTAGTCTTTCTCAGTTGACAATCAAAGTAAGTTCTCTTCTGACATTGAATCCTATTGTTTCTAAAAGTCATGGCATTTTGAATTTTATGCCTATCAAATCTCTCTTTTGATTTGTGAAACTCAGTCATCTTGATAATTGTATCATTTCCTCTCATTCAATTAACCTCGATTCCTTAAACTAATTTTTGGGATCATTGAATTCCAATTATCCAATGATTCTATCTCAGACACCTTGATATACTATTTTTACTAACTTAAAGACGTGACATAACCCCAAGGAGATATCGTAGCCCAAATCTCGAGGACGAGATTTAAAACAAGTTGGGGATGATGTAACAACCCTCGAGAAACACCCCTAAACGCTCCTAGATACAACCCATATGCGATAAACGGACCCGTATAACCTTTATATTAATAAAAATCAAGAAAAACAAATAATCTAGGTCGCTCGCGGGCCCCAAACCAGTTAGCCAAATGTTTCGCGGGGCGCGACAGCCTATGACTTGCTGATCACCTGTGCTGCCACGTGTTGGACACGCGTCGAGACTAGAGTGCTAACTCACTAACCCTACCGCCGCCTTTTAGGCTCTCGCGGGCTGCGAAGGCCCTAGCTATATCTCTCGCGGGGCGCGAGAGACCCCTCGTCAGGCCTATATAAGGAGGCTCCTGCCTCATTTCAATCTGTTCATTTTCTCTGAATCTCTCTCAACTTCTGTAGGCTAAAGCTATAGCCTAATACCCCCTAATAAGCGAAGCTCTGCCCCGTTGTAAGTATTATAACCCTGCTATTACCCTACACGATCGATTTAGGGCTCCGTAACGTATGTCAAGGCTCTGCCTGACTCAGTTGTTGGAGTTCTGTCTCGTGTTACACTCGATTGATCTAGGATTCCATAATGCTTGTCGGCTCTGCCTGACTCAGTCATTGGAATTCTGTCTCGAGTTGTACGGTTAATGTGATTTGGGTTATTTTACTAACACATGTGCATTATGTATATTTTTTCATAAGAAATTCAAGGAAAAAATAACCAGGAGAAACAACAGGAAGTTATAATATTACCAGGAAGCCTGTAGGAACACCTAAGTCTACAAATGTGAGTCCATTCTCTTTTCTCAAAGTTTGTGAGCCCTTATTTCAAATATTTTCCAAAACTATAAATATTTATCAGTTATAACTACAGTGATTAAGTCTTTGTAAGTCTTCAATTGCTGCCAGTATTACGGGGTATGTATACAGTACTTGATAACCTTCACAATTGGGCACAGGTATCCAATGTGTGATATGACCATAGTCATAGATCCGTCGAGTGACACGTACTGACCGAGTAATTGTGTAGATATAAACATTGTAATCGCCCTTAATACTGTAATGTTATAACAACTGATGTTTTATAAATTGGGATGTACTCGCCAGTATTTCTTGCTGATAAAATGTTTTTAAAACGCGTTTTAGGTAACACAATGTGAAAGCCAATAAAAGTCAGCTGGAGAGCACTGAAGACTTAGAAAAGTGGCTATAAAAGTTACCTAAATAAAAAGGATAATCATTTTCAATAATATATTTATCCCTATAAATATATTATAAATGAAAATCGGGTTTTCTCCCACTTGTTTATTATAAATGTATTATCAGCAAAACTTGGGTTTTATCCCATTTATTTATTTTAAACATTTTGGTGTTTAACTCTGATAAAAATATTTCTTAACTACGGTCCTGATGAAACTTTCCACTGCCGAATTTATAAACACCGATGCCATCTGACTGGTTCACGGCTCCCGCTCCCAGGGTGGGGTCGGGGGTTGTGACAAAGATAATAGTGGGTTTAAAACAATTCAAATGATGTTTGTTATATATTTATGTTGTCGTGTTTATTCTTTCATTTTTTAAGCAACATGATTTTTAGCCAATATGATTTGATGTAGCGCTTACATTACGATGTTAATATTCCCATCCAATGGACAGTTAAAGTACTATTTGATGTAGCGCTTACATGTCTGAATGTTATTACACTTTCCCCAATGTTTCCTACCGTTTACTTTAGCATTAAAATGACACGATTTCATGTTTTACCACTCTATCAATTTTATTTATATTATTTTTTGGTTGCACACTATTCACGTTGGTTTTCCTTTTATATATTAAAGAATGGTGCTTTGTTTGTAATATTGTTTAGATTTGTCCACTTAATGTGGGTGTTTGGGATTGCTTATGTTGAGCTCCTTTTAAATTTTTAACTTCATAATAGTTAATAAGTCATTTATGTAGTGTTTGGATAATGTGTTGAGAAGGAGTTTTTGTGGTTTGAAAAGTTAGATGGTTGTGACTTTTTCAAAACAGAGAAACGAAGATGGAAAAGGAGAAAAGAAGAAAACGTGAAGCAATCCCAAACACCCTCAATATAGATTATGTTTGTTTGTTACGTTGTTTGCGTAACCCGTCCACCGGACTGGTATTAAACTAGTTTCAATTATGTTAGAAATTACAATCAAACAAGGCCAACAAATATTAAATGATTGATATCTAGAGATATTAATTCAAAAGATATCATTAAGGTACGCAATGTTGTATGTATGGCGAGGAGGTCCCTATAAATATTCATTGTTTTTCCTAAAACAAATAGAAAATGAAAAACATTCTAGATATCACACTTGTTACTCAGATCAAATACAATCCTCCCATTCTTTAATTGATGCCTCAAAAAAGTAAAGGCTGCTAAAAGATCGAGATTGTTAGAATTATGAGAGAAAAAAAATTATTGGTCACCATCTCTTGATAAATGGACTTGTAGTAATTTATGTAGTGGGTAGCTAATTGTGTACTCATTAGTGGTTAAGGTTCCGGTACAAATGGTGGTTTGTGTGAGAAATGTAAGAATGAATATGGTAAGTACATGTGTCTTTAATTAAAATTAGAGATTAAAGATAACAGGGTACTTTCAAATTAAATTCAATCTAATTAACAAGATCTTTCCAAACCGTTTTTTGAGAAATATTAGGAAACCATATATTCTATATCTTCTATTATTCGAAATCTGGTATCCAGTATTGTTTAATCCAAAAAATTCGTATCAGCCTTTTGTTATTCCGCAATATAAAACACCATACGAATTCCAGAAAACAACATAACTTAAATCGTAATACAGTTATGGTGTTCTAACATCTGGAATGCTTTTTGTTATTTTGCAGATATAAAACACCATACATTTTCCAAAAACACAATGACTTGAATCGTAATACAGTCATGGTGTGCTTTAAGGTCTGGTATGATTGTATTGCTATTCAAGCCATGGTTTTTTAACACCATCTTGGAATGATTGTATTTCTTTTCTAGATGTTAAAACATCATGACTGTAATCACAATACAATGTTTTTAGATTATAGATGTTAAAACACCATGACTTGAATAACAAAACAATCATTCTAGATGTTAAAGCACAAAGATTTGAATCACAATACAATGTTTCTAGATTCCCCATATTTCTTATGATTTTCAAAGATTCTCTTAATCGATAACACACAATGACGAAGAAGTTCGGTTGATTACTTTCATAAAACAATCCGGATTTTGGATTTTGTTCTTGTTCCATGTCTTCGATTAAGAAGGAAAGTACGTGAATTGTTGAGTTTTTTTTAATAGCGTGGTTGTGAATTTGTTATACATTTTCTTTATTTAAACTAGGTAAAAATACACTATTACCCCTAGACTAGTCAAATCAGTCACAAAAAAAAAACCTCAATTCACAATTTTGTCATTTTTTTTTATCTCAACCATTAAATACTACATCTAATGGTCTAAAACACATCTCACATAAAACTCCGTTTATACAATAACCCTACTCACTCAGTAGTAATTAACATTTATTTATGTTTATAAACACCTAATGAAATATAATTCATTTCGCATCATATACATTCTCCGTCTAGCCTATCAATAATCTAGACTATTTTTAGCACATATTGTTTCTAATTACAAAAAAAAATCATGTATCTTTTGTGAATTATATAAAAATGGCAAAGTCCAATAATAAAAAGACAAATCATATCATTCATGCATGAAAGACAAAAAGTATTAATTTGCCTAAGCAATGATAACCTCAATAGCAAAAGTGACCTTATAGTACTGAAGAATTAAAAAAAACATAATCCAAATCAAAATTGAAATCATGTTGATATTACAACATAATCTAGATCCATAGCCCTTCACATCCATTGATGGACATCATGTACGCAAGTAGAACCAATGGCCTATGTCGTACGTCTCTCAACTTCCTTTTGAACAGCCTCTTTCAGCTCTAACATCGCCACCTTCAATTTTTTAAGATCTGTCAATCCTAAATCCTCTATAGGTTTATCCCACCAGTTATTTTTTGGTTCTCTATCCTTATCTTGTGAAGTTCTTCACAAACTTTTTTCTCATGTTCCAACTGTTTGAGCAAGTTGGTGAGGTGAGTGCGGAGTTCTTGGACATTGGCATTGCGGGGAAGGTCCATAAATTGAGATGTTCTTGAACTTGGAGGATTGGGATTTTGTTCCAGTTAGCGATTTACAATCACTTCAACACCTAGGCCCCAAATGAATATAACGTTTTTTTCCTTTTGGGAGAGCACAATGACAACTATTTGTGTCCTGGAAAGGGTGCAAAGTTCGTTTGCCTTAAAAATGCAAGAACAGATATTTAAAGGGCCATCTTGCAATGCTACCGTTATTGTGATATCTTTATATATTAATGTTCTTCTATATATATTGGTGTTATTTGACTAAAATTTCTAATGTAGTTGTGATAATGATATTTACAGCCTCAGATTAGGCGACAATGACAACTATGAATGCCAATGATTTAGTTTATGGTTTGGTTCATGAAGAAATATGAAATGCAAAATATGACGAACTTTTAATCCTTGGAATACCAACTAAAATGATTAGCCTTATGATATTAAATAGTACCTAACTTAACTAAGACAACCATTCACGTCCAAAGCCTCTTAGTCCCATGTGGATCTTACTTGCAAGGCCCATTAATACAAATGACTAGCCATATGACATTAGAAATGGTACCTAACTCAACTACCTAAGTGTCTAAATATTATAAAATGGTTGCATTACTTTATTTGTTCATGAACCAAACCGTAAAACATTAATATTTGTGTTGGTTCATGAACCTTGCCTTAATTCATCTCTATATCTTTGTTTGTTCATTAACCAAACCTTAAACATTAATATTGGTGTTGGTTCATGAACCTTACCTTAGTTTATCTCGATGTCACAAAAGTCATAGCTTTTCATGGTTTAGAATTCGGAAAAAAGTCAATTTTTGAGGTTGTAAATGATTATTATTTCAGTTATGTTAGGAATTACAATCAAACAGGGCCAACATATACGAAAGAGTATGTGCAATTAAATGATTGATATCTAGAGAAATTAATTCAAAAGATATCAGTGTTGTGTTGTATGGTGAGGTATCCCTATAAATATTCATTATTTTTCCTAAAACAAATGAAGAATGAAAAACATTCTAGATATCACACTCGTTACTCAAATCAGAGGCTGTCGCAACCCCCGTCCCCTAATAACCCGTGAACGGGCGGCCGCATCAATTTTCGGTGGTATCGGTGTTTATCATTTTGGCAGCAGAAATTACATCAGGACCATAGTTAGGAAATATTTTATCAGAGTAAAATACCACGCTTTTAATATATTTAACACATGGGAAAATCCCAAGTTTCAAGTACACACATTTTCATAGGGATAAACCCTATTTTATTTAAATAAAACATCTCTTTATTTTAGGTAACTTTATAGCCACTTTTCCAAGCCATCAGTGCTGTCCAGCTGGCTTCTATTTGGCTTTCCCATTTTGTTACCTGAAACGCGTTTAAAAACATTTTGTCAGTGGGAAATACTGGTGAGTGAATCCCAGTTTAATCAAGTTTAGTAAAAACCATTGTACAGTATTGAGGGTGATCGCGCAATTACATTTGTTTCCATCTACTTTAATTACCACCCACGGTACTGTCAACCCGACTTGTGGTCATGTTACTACTCACAATGTAGTAACAAATTTTGTATACAAAACCCCAACATACCGACGATAATTGTAGAATACAAATACTCAATTACTGTTTAATATATCATTAATTAAGTGAGGTTTTGTAAAAACAATTTGCAAAAAGGAGATTACTCACATTGTTGTCTTAGGGTTTCCTTTAAGGATTTCCTGGTGATTATCTATAATTTACACAAATGCACACGCGTTAGTATAATAACCCAATATTTGCATTAGTAATACCATCCCCGAGACGGCATTCCAACGACTACGTCGGGCAGAACCACGACCATGACACTCAGCTCCAGATTGCAAGGTTCGTCTCTTATATACTCATTGTACTGCATAACTAGTGAACACTTACATATGATATTGCATGTGATTGCACGTTTAGCACAACAGTATGAATTCGTGTATTACTTGCATGTGTTATGTAACTGATAGGGTGGTATTTCCCTAAACATTCATGACTTACGTTTCGTGATGCTCTTTGGTTGCTACTCGAGTTTGAGGAACCATTTGACATGAGTTAAGAGGAGCTGAGATGAGCATGCAAATCACAATATTATTGTGGGTGCACACATAATAATAATGTGGGGTGCATGCGAGTTCCAGTGAGGCTTAACAAGTGAAAAAGGGGTTCCGTTCCGTTATTTGATCAATGTGAAACATAACAAACCTATAGGGGTCATAGCAGTGATTGTCCCCTACTCGAACGTGAACTTTTCATTCATCTCTAGATCCCTTCGAATCTCGATGCTATCGAGTATTACCTGAACACCCATCTGAACACCTAGCGAACCATGTAGAATGTTAGGTGCTTACACGAAGTCCCTGAGTTGGATGTCGCAGCGTCGAATGATTGATCAATACCTTCCTTACTCCTCTTCGTTTGCTGGAACTCAAGTATTGACATCTTAGATCCCGAAGTGTGATCACTTCTGCAATACCCTCGTAACAGACCGTGTATTCCTCAAGCAACTTGCAACATCAATGGACAGGAGGATGAGCGTAGTACTTTACCGACCTCAGTACTTTGACGACCCTGATTACCGGCAACGAGCACCAGCGAATTAACTTCAATAGAGTCCTTAACCCTTGTCAGCGACTCATGGGAGTCAACTCTTACGAATCAAACAGGACATAAGCAGTGACAATTGACTCTAATGTGGAATGTGTAACTGCCGGCACAGTGAGTAGCACTTTAGGACGTGGCTCAGAATGTGAAAAGATGGACCTTGATGGTGAAGAATCGTAGGGCTTCGTTTCGATCAACGACATTGGGAGCAGCAGACACAGCAACAACAAGGTATTCGTAACCCTAGCCTACAGTATGGAAATAAAGGTTCCTGCAACATGGATTGGTCGTGGTCAAGTTAAGTAGACAACGACCAAAGGAACGATGACAGTACTTGAAATCCTTGTAATGAAAACAATAACACTGGGGATGATGCTCATGGAAGGGCATTTAGGGTTGACGTGGGCGACGCCAGGATGGTGGCAACTTGGAAGCTTATATGGGTAGCTAATCGCTTCGTCTCTGTCCTGTTTAACCCTGATGCTTCTCGAAAGGCTGATGGCAGGTCAATTGAAGCATCATATGTTTATAGGGATGCAAATTCAACCGAGGGGGATAAGTTTTCGACATCGATATTCCTTCTACTACCCACGACGGTGTTAATGCAGTAGTCAGTATGGGTTGGTTAACTAGACATCGCGCAGTTATACCCTGTGAGGGGAAGGTTATCGTCTGTCATAAAGTATCCGAGTGGTGCAGGGGTTAGCATCAAGTCAGCAGTGAAGGCCTGAAGTGTCCACGGAAGGATTTCCCCCGCCATGATAGCACTCGTTACTGATGTCGAGGCTAAGGAAAGGAGGATCGAGGATCCACCAATTATTCATGATTTCTCCCTAGGTGCTACCAGTAGAACTATCAGGCTTACCTCCACATCGTCAGGTGGAATATCAGATCGGTATCATGTTAGAAGCAGCCCTTGTTACTAGTATTCCTTATTGTCTTACACCAGGAAGGTTGCAGGAACTGCCTAAACAACTTTAGGAACTATTGGACATGAGTTTTATCGGATCTAGCTCTTCGCTTTGAGGAGCCCCAGTTATACCAGAGAAGATAAGCCTTTTCGTATGTGTACCGATTATCGTGAACGTAACAAGGCGACAGTTAGGAACCGCTTGTCTCAACCATGTATTGGCCACCTGTCGACCAGTTGCAAGGAACAAGCTTCCATTCGGGGATTGGCTAGCGAATGAACTATCATCAGATGGAAGTCCGAGAGGAGAATGCCCTTAGAACAGCATGTCGAACGCAATGCAGCCATTTCAACTTTGTACACCGTGATCATTGAGTTGATCAACACACCAGCAGCTCCAGGGATCACATGAATCAACCGTATTTGTTGACAACATTCTGAATCATGACCAGGAGAAAGGAACACCATGAGTGGCACTTGTATCTTATTTTAGAACTTCTGGGGGAGGAGCCACTCCGTGCAAAGTCTTGTTAAAGGTAATTTCTGGGTTCGAGAGGTACCTTTTGGACATATAATCAACGAAGTGGGAATACGCATGGATCTCGCCAAGACCCATTTTGGTTAAAACCGATCGACACCAAAGATTTCTGCAGGGACACAACAATTCCTTAGTTTCGCTAAATACTATCGAAGATTCATCGAGGGATTTTCGGAAATTGCGCTGCTGCAACCTCTTTAGCACCGCAGGGTGCTGTGTTTGTGGAAGACAAATAGGGGGACGTCTTTTCAGCTTTCGAATTCCAACTCTGCAGTGCACCGAGTATCGTCTTTACCCGAGGGTGCGAGTGATTTAGTGGTATACCATGATGGTCCGAATCAGAGTCCCAGTTACACACCGACGTAACACGAGAGAGTGATGACTTACGTGACAGAGTTACAAAGAGGAACTGCACGACACACAACTGGCGGTGAGAACCGTGGCCTTGGGATTTTAGTTGGAGGCATTACTTGGACGGTACCAGATGCGTTAACTAGACCGATCACAAGGGCCTCCCATGTACCTTGGCTTTGACAGAGCTAAATCAGTTAATAGCATCGCTGGAGGGAACTTTAGGATGATTACGACTATGAAACTTGAACGTGCATGAACTTTGCAGCTCACTAGCGACTCTAACTTACCTGACCAGACTCGCTCTGTTCAAACTGGAAAACTGAAGGAAGAGGATTTTCAAGTTGAACCCATGCGGGGCATGGTGAAGCAACCATTGGCAGGATTGGACTATATTCACTCCCTCATGGAACGAAGGTGGATCCCATTATGCGGCAACAGTAGGAAACTTGTGTTGAGCAACGCACACCGGCCTCGATATTCTAGTCGTATGGATCCCGATAGGAAATGTTGGGATCTATAAATCTTGTTCTGGAGATCGGGCATGAAGGCCCACCTAGCTAGGTATGGGAATGATGTTTGACTTGTGGGGAAGTCAAGGTGAAGTATTAGCAACCAGAAACACCTTTATGGAAACGAGAGCAGACTGCCATGGACTTTGTCACTGGGTTACCTAAATCTCAGCGAGGAAACGATACCATTGGGTGATAGTGGATCGACAAATCAAGTCTGCACATTTTCTAGCCATCAAGGAAACGGATAAGTTTTCTACACTTGCAGTCATCTACCGAAAGAAGTGGTTTCTAGGCACGGGGTGCCAACCTCCATCATTTCTGATCATGACTCATGTTTTACATCTGAATTGTGGCAAGCGATACCCAAATCCTTTGGCTCTCGATTAGACATGAGCACAGCGTATCATCCACAGACGGATGGGCAGTCTGATGCGCACCATCCAAATCCCTTGAAGACATGCTTCGAGCATGTGTAATCGACTTTGGTAACGGCTGGGAGCGACATCTACCTTTGTTGGAGTTTTCATATAATAACAGTTACCGCACCAGCATCCAGGCTGCTCCGTTTGAGGCATTGTACAGACGGAAGTGCCGATCACCTCCTCGTTGGGCAGAAGTGGGAGACAGCCAAATCACTGGCCCAGAACTCGTCGTAGACACAACAGAGAAGATTGATCAGATACGACAACGGATGGCGGCAGTTCGTGACCGTCAGAAAAGCTATGCTGATAAGCGCAGGAAACCACTCGAGTTCCAGGTTGGGGATCGAGTGCTACTTAAAGCCTCACCTTGGAAATGTGTAGTTCATTTTGGTTAACAAGGCAAACTCAACCCGCGATATGTTGGACCTTTCGAAATCACTGATAGAATTGGCAAGGGGGCCTACAGGTTGAATCTACCCGAAAAAAAAAAAAACTCAGCGGAGTTCACAACGTAATCCATCTGTCAATCTGAAGAAGTATCTGTCAGATGAGACCCTCATAGTTCCTCTCAAGGAGCTCACTATTGACGATCAGTTACGATTTGTCGAAGAACCAGTGTAAATCTTGGACCGGGAAGTCGAGATTCTCAAACGCACCAGGATACCTATTGATCGAGTTCGTTGGAACTCCCGTCGTGGCCCAGAGTTTGCATGGGAATGAGAAGACCAAATGAAACACAAATATCCCCAGTTGTTCGAGAAAAGCGAAATCACTACTGAGGCTGAAGCTACTACGGAATTTTGGGACGAAATTCCAAACCAACGGGGGAAGGATGTGACACCCCAGGAAACCAGGAAACCATACAACCTAACTAGCTTCCTCAGTAACTACGTGCTAAATTTCGGGACAAAATTTCTTTCAACTTGGGGATGACGTGACAACTTATATTTTAGCGCCTTTTGTCATACTCTGGTGTAACCTATATGAACACTAAGTGACAAGTTAATATATTAAATTATATTGAACGTTCATGAATTGTTTATACGTGATGTGTGGAATTCTAGATGTGAACGTACTTGTTTGGATGAAACGTGTTTTATGTTTTGTGCTACCAAAATCTCGTTAGATCTAAACGCACGTTATGACCTCGTTAAACCCTATACTTTATATTTGGGCCGCATGTATGTTGAGCCGCACTCCCCTTATGTTAATTCTTGTCCACTCATTATGGCAGCCCAATGTTATGGGCTTAAGCCCAACTCGGCCAAGAAGCACCCAACCGTCCCAACTCTTTATCACGCTGTTGTATGTACTATTCTTCATAACACAAAAATACCAAACAAAACCCTACCCCTCTCCCTTGTATACGTGCGGCAGTAGAAGACCCCCTCTCTCTGTCGTGATCACCATCTCTAGGTCAGTATAATCTTCTGAATATTAAATCTCATCAATTGTTTTGATTATATGTGAAACTATGTGATATTGTAATTAGAATCTTGTGGCATGTACATACTTTGTTGGTGAGAAAGACAAATGATAATAGCCTGTTAATTGACACATGAAAGATTAGAATGATTAGGGTTTGCGTGTCTTAAATGGCCACTGTTCTGTATGAATGTTAAGCAAGTAATAATCGGATAATTGTTATGAATATGTGTATTGTTAATGCCTTGATTACACGTTAATGTTAATCGGAAACTTGATGATTGGTTGTTGAATTAAGCCGAAACTGTTAGAGGACTAGGGTTCTAGAAAAACTCAAAACTGTAACTGATGTAAGGAGATGTTTCGTCACTGTTTGGTCTCGACGAAACTCTAGAGATTCGTCACTGTTTGGCCTCGACGAAACACTAGGGATTCGTCACATATAGTTCACGACGAAACTTAGGTTTCGTCAATGATGTTCATGACGAAACTCATGTTTCGTCACTCATAGTTGTGTGGGTTGCTGTTTTGTCTCTCCTGATTATGTTATTGGCAAGTGTGTGTGATTGTGTTATGAACGTGTAGTATGAGTAAAGAATATTCTAGTGCACAAGTTAATGCAAATCGATAATTGTTAAATGGTACCCACTTGACGTGTTAGGATTCATATTGGTAAATGTTGGTTGTTCTAATGATAGTGTCAATGATTGAAACTTGAGCATGATTCCATGATAAGACTGTTTGCTAAATGAGATGAATACAACAGGGTAGGAAACTGGTTGTTAGATTGAGGAATGTGCATAGTGGGCCGCTTGGTTGGGGTTGTGTGATGTCGATTGGATGATAAATGTGTTGGATCTATCGATTGTAAAAAAAATGTTAATAATATTGAATGTGGTTTGTATGAACTTAAATTACAAATTAAGCAGCTAACCAACTCACTGTGAAAAGTACACATTTAAACTTGGGCCAGGATTCCTTGGGCCACCTACTTTCCATTTGATTTTATGCTATGGGGGATTGTAACTGAATTTGGGCCGGGGAATTGGTTCACACACTCTTATGATGAGGAGTTAAGTGCCATGTGCCTTGTGAACATGGAACCCAGTTATGAATTGAATACCTGCTAGGTGATTACTTGCTATATGTACAATAGTTGCGTGTTATGTGAGCATGGAGTATGCGAAATAACTGTATATGAATTATGCAATTTATATGCACATAAAACTGATCCTTACTGGTAACAATGTTAGGACGTGTTTGGTCAACTGGTAGACTCGTAGATAAACATACCGAGCAAACCGAGGTGAGTTCACACTTTCTATAAGGCATGGGATTCCCGGTGGTTTGGGAATGGGTTAAGAAACTAAAACGAAACCTACGTATTCACCTTTAACAGAATATGTACCTCCATCCTCGTTGAGAAGGATGACAACATTTAATCTACGTATTCTCCTTGGGTAGATTACGTACCTCCGTCCCCAGTTGGGAAGGACGACAACATATAACTTACTAGACAAAACTCTATCATTAAGTCCCTCATTTTTATATCGACTTAATCGCCGGGCCACTGGCGAGCAGGTCATTAGTTAATAGCGCTATTAGGGTTGACAAGCCTCACACCGTGCCGGGAGGACGGGCGTGAACTAATGGATCTGGGCACTTAGTCAATGATGATAGACATTGGCGTAGGGCACAACTTTCTCAGTCAGTTGTCGATATGGTAACGGTCTAGTGGTTACATGGGGTAGCCCCCACTGGTTATGATTTGGGAAAACAAGGATCTGATTAACTACTGGTTTTCGAAAGAACTTATGGTTTTTGGAACAACTTTAAAATGGACAACCAACTGTAAACTCGCTCAACTTTGTTGTTGATTCGTTGTTACATGCCTTGCAGGCCTTTAGGTGCATATTGTTGGAACTTGCTGTCTGGGAGGCTGGAGTGGTCATGGGTCGAGATACATGGAATCGCAACACAAGACTAATGTTTTTTTACATGTGGTTTATAAACACTTAACGAATGAATTATGCTTCCGCTGTATACTGTGAATTATTTGTAACATTGTAACACTTTATGTTAATAAATGAAAGTTTTATTTAAATATGCCTATGAGTTCAATGTGATTGGTGGCTAGATCCTGGTACGTCACACACCTCGCGGGGGTTTCCGCATGTGGTATTTTGGGGGTGTGACAGTCAATCCTTCTTCATTGCATTTTATGTTAGTTTTAGCTGTTATTTTGCTCCTTTTATTCATTTAAGCTCTTTTAACCCTGTTAATTAAAAAGGAACAAAGAAAAAGCCTTTTTCCAACATTAGTATTGAGAAGGGTTGATTTTACATCGTATTTGATATAATTTATAAGCACATCACCCCTATTTAGTCATCTTCTTCAACATACCAGTTGCTGCAAGCTTGCAACATGCGGAAAAGTTTTACGATGATACAGTTATTATTTTTGTTTCTTTTTAGTTCAAATATTATTTGTTTCAACGATTTGCTATTTCATGGTGTGCGATGTCAAAATTTCATGAGATGCATTCGAGATTTACAGGAACGTATAACACAGGGCGGATGTACTATATATTAAGGGGTGGCGTCCGCTACGGCTTGGCGTTCCGACGGTAGTGTAAAATTAGTGTAAATTTTGGAAAAATTTGACGTTTTTTCGATTTCGTTACCGCTTATTTATAAAACGTTACCGCTTGGCGCGAATCCTAGATCCGCCACTGGTATAACACTAAAACTTTTTTTTCAAGGGGGCGGCCGCACCCCCACGGCTGGCAGTGGATCCGCCCCTGTAAAGAGGTAATAAACCAGTTAACGAGTTGATATTTTAATCATACAAGTTTAACATGTCACACCGAACATGGGCCGTTTATTAAAAGGGTTAAGTGTGCAACCAAAAAATCTGATTATTTGCGTGTCGTGTCGGAAATTGTATCACTAGTTTGTCATAATGCGCGGTATAGATGTTGAGTAGATAAGAATGACAATGAGAAGGGTTTTGTTAATTCAAGTCTCATATTCGATTAGAAAACCATGTCTCTACCTCATCTCAAACCGATCGTGTACCCACTATTTATTAGCACTTATATTATTTAATATTTTCTATTTAACTGAACTTTTATAAATTATTTAATATTTTCTATTTAACTGAACTTTTATAAACATCTCGTTCTATTATACAACCAAATATTTATTGTAGTCTAATTACTCGTTTCCTATAATAATTTTGAAACATCACACATCCAAACACCATGTGTAACACATAATTTATTACATCCCAGTTTACTAGAATTGGTTTGGAGGACGAACGGAGATCTGAACTAGGAGAGGATGTCAAGTAGTGGCACCGGACCGCCACAGCTACTACACACCGCTTGGCCAACATACTAAGACCCGTTGCTATTTCAGTCGCAATTTGACCCATAACGAATATTCAAGAAATTGGAAATTGAGCTCGAGTTAGTTGAGATTATTTGGTTTGTATGTGACCTAGAAATGAAGTGGTTGCAGTTATGTACACGTAGAATAGTGTTAATCTTGAGGTGGGTGTTGCTTTTTGGGTTTTAGTGCAACTTGTTGCTCATGTGCGGTTGTGTGTTGATGTTTCTTGTTTTTTCAATGATCCAACGATGGGGTTGGTTAAGTAATTATGAAAAGAGTAAACTGCCATTTTGGTCCCTGTGGTTTGCGCAGTTTTGTCATTTTAGTCCAAATCTCAAACTTTTTAAATATGGGTCCCTATGGTTTGCATTTTGTTGTCATTTTAGTCCAAATCTCAAAAACTCTCATTTTTTACTGTTCCAACATGTTTTTTTGTCTTTTTGTGCAGGGGTATATTTGTCCAAGTACATTTCATTAAAACATTTTCTTAATTAAAAAACCCTAAAATAAATACTCTCCTTTACACACCCTCTCTCACTCTCTGGTACCTCACCACACATCCAAACCCCCTAAACCACCCCTCCCTTTGATATGTGTACCGACCGACCACCACCACCGTCTGGTGGTGGCACGACGAAGAAACGGAGAGAGAGAGAGAGAGAGTGTGACGACGAAGAAAGAGTGACGGCGATGAGAGAGAGACCGGAGCAGGGGAGACAGCGGAGCCACGCCGGCGACGGCGGCGGCACGGTTTTTGGTCCGACGAGTTGTTTTACCGGTAACACTTCTCTCTGTTTCCCTCGTCCTTTTTCATTTTTTCTGAAGATTGATTTCGGTGTTCTGCTGGATAACAGGTCAATGATGATGTTAGGCTACTGGAGGTTGAAGATGCTGGAGGTGGTTCTGCACGACGGCAGGAACGACGGCAGGAACGACGGCCCGGGGGTGCTCCGGCGACCGGAGGGTTCTGATCAGATGAGGGAGAAAGGGTGTGCGGCTGATGAAGGATTTTAGGGTTTTATCTTTTTGAGGCCAGGGATTTTATTAAAGGATTTTACGATTTTATTTACTTTAGTTTTTTATTTAAGAAAATGTTTAATGAAATGTACTTTGACAAATATACCCATGCACAAAAAGACAAAAAAAAGCATGTTGAAACAGTAAAAAATGAGAGTTTTTGAGATTTGGACTAAAATGACAACAAAATGCAAACCACAGGGACCCAGATTTAAAAAGTTTGAGATTTGAACTAAAATAGCAAAACTGCCCAAACCACAGAGACCAAAATGGCAGTTTACTCTTATGAAAAACATGAGGTTGATAACGGTTTGATGGGTCAGTTGGACTGAACTGGATTGAGCACACAATAACAATCGATATTTTAGGAGAAATACTCAAGGTGGCCTAACCTATAGCTAGGGTGGGTAATCGTATAAGACCGCATAATTGTTAAAAAAAGGCCAATTGGATTTTAACACCTTTAACTTTGAAGAATTGGCCGATAACACCCGCAACTAACACTTTGATCTGTGACACCCCAAACTTTTAATTTTGTTTGTCATTTCACCACTCAGTTAAAAAATGACTAACTGAGTTAGTCTTCCATCCTACGTGGCACAGACTTGATTACGTGGACAAGATGACATGGCAAATTCTTGATTACGTGGCACTACATGTGTATAACTGTATATAAAAAACAAAAGAAAGTATTTTAACTGGGTCTCAGTTGGATACGTTCTAGACAATCTCAAATCCATTAAATTCTAATAATCCAAATCCATTAAACTCATTTGCATTTACTGCGGTTCATAATCATTTGAACACTCAACTCCAAGACACCACCACCACAACCGCCACCGGAGATTCTCAACAGCAAAACCCACATCCACTTTTCAACAAACTCATCACATACACACTCTCACACCAATCCACAAACCACAATGGACTTCGACACACCGTCAGATCTCATCCACAAAGCTCAGATCGGCTTCAAACAAGCTGCCGGACTTTCATCTTTCAACCGCAACGACACAAATCTGCCGTCCATTTCCACCGTCAAAGCCTCCATATCCTCCTTAGCCCCTTCGCCGCCCTACCTCGGACCGCCGCTGCCACTGTTGCCAGTGTCGGAGAAGACGACCGGAGCTTCTCTCTCTTCTGTTTTCTCCTCTCTCTCTCTCTCTCTCTCTCTCTATCCGTCACTCACCACCACCCGACAGTGGTGGTGGTGCTCCGTTTTGATGAAGCTAAAAATTGGGGGCGTGTTCCACCGGGAAACATCTCGATCGACAACAGGAACGACGGTCGGCACCTCCTGGACTATCCGCCGGAACCGACGGTCACCGGAGATGAGGGTGAAACAGAGGCAGGGTGTAGGTGTGCAGGTGATTGTAGGCTAAAACGTGATTTTACCTTTGATATCGAAGCGAACCAGGTGGGAAAACTCTTTGATGGCCATGAATCGATGAGGATTATGAGGAAATTAGGGTTGTTTGGACTTGTCTGGTTATAAAGAAGGAGATGAGAGTTAAAAGACACATCATCGCCACGTAATCAGCTCCAACTCATCACATTTGTGCCACATTGGCAAAAATAGTCCACGTAGAATGCCAGCTAGGATGGAAGACTAACTCAGTTAGTCATTTTTTAACTGAGTGGTGAAATGACAAACAAAATTAAAAGTTTGGGGTGTCACGGATCAAAGTGTTAGTTGCGGGTGTTATCGGCCAATTCTTCAAAGTTAAAGGTGTTAAAATCCAATTGGCCTTAAAAAAAATTATATAGTTTATATATAAGGATTAGGATAAAATACAAAGGTTTCTAAAAATAAGACTTGTATAAAGGCTCCTAAAATTAAACTCAGTACCCAAAAAAAAAAAAAAAACCGAAACACCCATCACCACCCAAAAAACCCCCACCCCCATCACCCACCCTATTTAGGTTTTGGGGTTAAAAAAAATTATATAGTTTATATATAAGGATTAGGATAAAATACAAAGGTTCCTAAAAATAAGACTTGTATAAAGACTCCTGAAAATAAACCCAGTACCAAAAAAAAAAAAAAAACCCTAAACACCCATCACCACCCAAAAAACCCCACCCCCATCACCCGCCCTATTTAGGTTTGGGGGGGGGGGGGGTAGGTTTTTTTAGGCTTTTAGGGGTGGTGTTAGGTTTTTTAGGGGGTTTTTTGGTGAGGTGTAGTTTTTTTTTTTTTTTTTCGGGGGGAGGGGGTTTAGGTTTTTGGGTGGTGGGGTGGGGGGGGGGGGGGGGGGTGGGGGTGGGTGTTTAGGTTTTAGGTGGTGGTGTAGTGGGTTTAGGTTTTAAGTTATTGAACACTTGTCATTCTATAAAACATTCTTACGCTTTTTACAATTAGAAAACTTTGTAGAATAACTTAACTCTTATATATAAACTTATAGAGGAAAACAAAACCATATAAAATAATTTTCTGGTGGAATGGAAAGATTATTAGTCGATGAGACCAAATGTTTTTAAGGTTCAATCTCTTGTTGCTGGTGCTGGTGCTTGCTTTGCCACGTATTGGGCTTTGGCAATGCAACCCAATTGGTTGCAGAGATGAGGATTTTTAAGTGGATATGTTCATACACAACGTTAAATAAGGTTTTTAGAAAAATGTATCATATTCATGAGGAACATGTGGTTATCGGGTTTGTTTTTTTTTTTTTTTGTGCAAAAGTTTGATTGAAGATGAAATTAAACTAAAACTAAACTAATTTGCAATGAAATTGAGATGCAAGAAACACACCAAGACATGAATGAACTTTATGGTTATAAAGACGAGAACAAGCAATCACTTCTGGTTTAATTACTAAGTTGGAAGACTTAATAGGTGGGAATAGCTTATCTTGATCCCATCTTCAAACCGTCCCCGTTTTCAACGTCCCCATGCCCGTCTTCATCCGGCGCCGGAGTCACCCCCATCTCGCCCCCCTCCCCCCCCCCCCCCGCGTCTTCAAACCATCCCCGTCTTCAACGTCGAAGATCGGACGTTCACGACAGACTAAAACAGTGGGCCCCCTTTCTTTCTTCTCCGTCACCCATCCCGCCCCCCCTTCATCCCGTCACCGTCTTCTTCTCCGTCACCATACCCAGTAGCCTAACAATATCCTATAGCACAATCCATATAGATTCATACCAATCATCATGTCTTGTCCTTAACTAAACTAACTAGATCCATATAGATTCATACAAATCATCATGTCTTGTCACGATCGATTGACATACTATAAAGCGTTTGTCGAATCATCGCAGAATTGGTCACACCCAAAACGAATACAAATCACATTACACACATTATAATCCTTAAAACATATTTATCTTTCAACTAAGTGGTGGGATCACAAATTGTTAACAGGGTGTGTGATATAAGCCTTTGAATTATTACACAGACATAACCTGTATTGATTGGCCAACTAACTTAGAGGCTGTTTGGTAGCCTCTTAATGACCATTCAGATGCTACCTCTTAATGGTTTAAAACCTCTGAATGAATAAGAGGTAACCTCAAGTCTGAATGGTTAAGAAGTAACCTCTGAATGGTAAATCATCACATGTCACATTCTTCTACCTTCTCATTAAGAGGTAGTCTCTTAATGACCATTCAGAGGCTACCAAACAGCCCCTTAAGAATGATTAACCTATTTCGAATTCACAATTGAATAACTTGCAATAACCCTCCAAAACTTCCGTCCAGCCCCTCTTTTTAACCTTTCGGCCCATTGAAAAGCCCACTGAGAATTTGTTGTAGTTCAATACTTTACCCTGCCTCCAAAACTTCTGTTTTTATCGGTGAATTAGCAGGGCGGCGGGCATTGGCAGCGGTTGACCTTATGAAACTCTTGCCCTGCCTCCAGGACCCCCAGTGCGAGCTTCTTCTTTTAAGGTCATGAATGGGGGTAGCGAAGTTACTGTTTGGGCTGCGGACCTGCCAACCCCACTTGATGGCCAATGCGGCATCTTGTTTTGATGATGGTCTTCGAGAGGCTATCGAAGAGATTGTTGTTTGCGGGGGGTCCTACTTCGGTGACCTTCATTGGCGATTGGCATCTTTGCCGATGCGTCTGGGTGGTTTGGGCCTCCTCTCAGCTCGGGATGTTGGAGTTTATGCTTTTGTGGCGTCTAGAGCTCAGTCGTGTGTATTGCAAGACCATATCCTTCGGAACAGTGGGGTTGTTGAGCTAGACGTAGACTACAAACAGGCCCTTGAGTACTTAAGTATCTCTCTTCCAGACTTTGATATTGGCGGTTTCTCCAATATGGACACCGCCCCTCCAAAGCCACAAAAAACTTTGGCGAATACCCTATTTGACAAAATCGCTCGGAGTCTGGGAGAAGCATTCGATTTGTCTCCCCGCCAGAAGGCGGTGATTGAGTGCTTGAAAGGCCCCCATGCGCAAGATTTTTTTACTGTTATCCAGATCGAGGGGCTGGGGCAATGCATGTCGGCTGTTGAGTATAGGGCTATCCTCAAATACCGGCTGATGATCCCTATGTATCCCGAAGACGAAACCTGCCCAATTTGCCGTAAAGCCTGCATGGATAAATACGGGGAGCATGCTATTCATTGTAAGGATCTCCCTGGTTTCAAATATCGGCACGACTGGGTGAGAGATGTTTTGGGGGACATCTTGAGGAGAGCGGGGATTTCTGCCAAGAAGGAGGCCCCTGTGAATTTCCTTACAGATCCCATGGAAGGGAGATCTACATTGAGACCAGCGGATCTGCTCGTCTTTGGTTGGGTGGGAGGGAAACATGCTTGTGTGGATCTCACAGGAGTCTCCCCCTTAGCTGGTTTAAGGGAAAGCGGGTTTGTAGCAGGACATGCTATAAGGAAAGCGGAATCTAAAAAGGTGGATAAACACGCTAAAGCATGTGCTGATAACCAACATGCATTTGTCCCCTTCGCCTTCAACACCTTTGGCTCCTTAGCTCCAGAAGCTATCCGTTTGTTGACTAGGGTCCAAAAGGTTGTCCACAGCAGTTGCTCATCAACAGGGGGGCAGAGGTTTGTCTTTAATAGGCTAGGGTTTGCTATTCAGAAAGGGGTAGCGGCGCAGCTTGTTGCTCGCTTACTTGCGATATTGATATAACTCGGCCAGTATTTTATATATAAATAAAAAACCAATTCTCCCAAAAAAAAAAAATACTTTACTCAGTAATAAACTAAGGCTACATCTATCCGGACACCTTCTGCGCTTATTTGGACACTTTTTGTGCCCTAGACGCCTCGTATAGGGCTATACGAGGCGTCTAGGCACTGAATTCAAGGGGGTCTTCAGAGATGTCAGGCACAATATTTAAGAAACCCTAGACGCAGAGTACAGCCCTATACGAGGTGTCTAGGCTTGGGTTTTTGTTTTTGTTGAAAGAAGGGGTGTTTTGGTGGGTTTTGGTATGGTTTTTTGATAGTTTTTAAAGATATGTTTTTTTTTTTGAAGATTTTTTTGTTTTAAAAAAAGTTTTGTTTTTTCGATTAAATATCATAATGTTTTTAATATTTTACTTTTTTAAATATTATTCTTCCGATTAAAATTTTATCTCGTTCAAATATTGTTTCCGTATTATCTTCAGGGGATATATTGTTTCCGTATTATATTCAAAACATATATTGTTTCCATATTATATCAATTTAAGACAACAATCATTAAGTAACCGAATAACTGAAAACAAACATAAATACGACATATAAGATAAGTTTGTACATCCATAACAAAAATATATAAGATAAGTTTGTACATCCATAACAAAAATAAAAACAACAACAGGTCTACGCATCCAAATCCGAATCTGGATCTGGCTGCTGCGGCTACTGCTGCTGATGTGGTGCTCGAGCTGGGGAAGCGGTATCGGGGGTAATCCCTCTCTCTCTCTCTCGTTGAGCCTGTCAAGCTCGGTTCGTACCTCCGGATGTAGCGCAGCTCTTGGGGCATGGCCTGGAATAACTTGACGTTGAAACTGAGGCGCCCCGGGAGGTGGCGGTGGCTGTGGCATCGCTGCACCGTCTAAATCCACCGGAGGGTCCTCCACGGGCACTGCATCAGCAGGATCTGCCGGAGGATAGACTAGCTCGAACTGCTCTAGTAGGGCCTCCTCTGTCCATATGCCCCCGTTGCGGTTTTTAAACCGCGGGCCAACGGGGAACCTCCTGATCAATGACATCCCCCACATCGATGGAAAACCCATCCGCGTCGGCATGACTGGCGGCGTCTGTAGATGTGGGTCCTGGTGCGGTACGATGCCCAATGAACGGGCAATGACGCTCACGTACGCCCCGCCATACAAAAATCCGCGCTCCTGCCGGTGATGTGCGGAGGCGTAGTACTGGGCTAGACCGTGTGCTAGTGCGCACGACCTCCTGTACAACAAACAATAAAAGAAAAAAAAGAGTAGTGGACGTACACCACTCACGGCTGTAGCCGCGCGCTGCAATAGAAGTAGCGTGCATATGGTGCATATACCTGCAGATAGTGTTAGCGAAATACAGAAACAGAGATTAATAAACAATACACATAATCACAATAATTGTTGTAATAAACGTACGTACCTGTACAGTGGGTCCCTAATAAACGACACATTCCCCTTCGACTTGTCGTGCTCCCAATGATTTGGCCCCGCAATCACCTGCCAAAACCCTAAAAGAGTGGGTCTCTCAACCACCACTAGCCCCGCTGTGTAAACGTCAGTCTCGATCTCCTCCTGCATGTATAAACCACAATGCACCGCAAACTATGCTACCGTCATCGAACGCAAAACGCCAGCGAGCCTGAAAGAAACCCAGGCGGAGGGGGAGCATCTGGGTACGGAAGCGGCACTGGGACCCTAGGAGGGTGAAATGTGAATGACGAAAGGAACTCGACTAGCAGCTCCCGGTAGCTCGGCGTGTGCGCCAACTCAAAAAGACGATGCCACGGCGAATCGACAGGTATAAACCGACGCACTCTAGCCGTCTCACTAATCTCATCTATTCCATCCCAGTCGATCGCTGCATGCGATCCAATGTGTATCCTCCTAAGCTTCTGGCAATGACGGGCGATAGAGGTGCCGTCTGGAAACTCTAGATACGGGTGACCTTGCAGCGTATCCGGAGGCGGTAGCCGTCTCCGTCGTGGACCCCGCTGAACCGGCTGACCCCCCGGCGGTGCCCCATCAAGCTCTACCTGAATGTCATCCTCCTGAATCGCAACGTCCTCCATAATCAATCTGCAAATAAATACCGTATACGTATAAAAATAAATAATTTTAATATAAATAATAATAATAAATAATAAATAATAATAATAACAATAACAATATTAATAATAATAATAATTAATAAATAAATAATAATAATAATAATAAATAATCATAACAATAATAATAATAATATAATAAATAATATTAATAATAATAATATTAATAATAATAATATTAATAATAATAATTAATAAATAATAATAATAAATAATAGCAATAATAATAATAATAATAAAAACAATAATAATAACAATAATAATAACATTAATAACAAAAAAAAATAAACCAGTGCCTCGTATCTGCCTCGTATAGTGGTATACTGGGCTTCCTGTTCTACGGCTTCATCTTCAACCTCACATTCAAACCCCCAAACCCAACAAAAACCTAATTTCAGGGCAAACCTACGGTCTAAAGGCA
Organism: Helianthus tuberosus; assembly: GCA_030545235.1. Lineage (NCBI taxonomy): Eukaryota > Viridiplantae > Streptophyta > Magnoliopsida > Asterales > Asteraceae > Helianthus > Helianthus tuberosus. The sequence continues at coordinate 143,004,930 of CM060444.1, read as the reverse complement.
AAAACGAGGCAAAAATACTAAACTACTGGATGAAATACGTACCAGTGATGCTTCAAATCTTCGAAAATACGGTCCAAATACGAACCCGAGGCGTATACAGGTGTGTGCTCCGTATATGTGTGTGTTTTTTTGTTTGGGGTGATAAACAGGGTCGTCTAGGTCTCCATCCCCCCCCCCTTATACGAGGCATATACGCCTCGTATAGAGCTAGACGACCCGTCTAGTCTTTTTGGTAAATGACCATTTTGCCCCTGTAAAGCCCCCGGTATAGGCCTTAATCAGGGGTAAAATGGTAATTAACCAATCCAAAAAGATATTTCTGGAATGGTTAATTACCATTTTACCCCTGACTAAGGCCTATACTAGGGGCTTTACAGGGGTAAAATGGTAATTTAATAAACATTTTTTTAATAATTAAAAAAGAAAAAGTGAAATAGTTGCCGCCCACCATGTATTGGTCATATAGACCTATACGCGTCGTCTAGGTTTTCAAATTACCTTTATGCCCCTGTTTAAGGCCTATACTGGGGTCTTTTCAGGGGTATATTGGTAATCAAATAAAAGATTTTCAAAATTCAAATTTAAAAAAAAAAAAGAAATGTTGACGCCCATATCGACGACCCGTCCAGGTCTATACGAGGCGTCCTTTTTTGATAAATTCAAATTTTCAAAATTCAAATTTTCAAAATCCCGCTCTAACAGACGACCCATCCAGCTCTATACGAGGCGTCTGGTTTTGTTAAAATGACCTTTTAGCCCCTGATTTAAGCCTAGAATGGGGGCATATCAGGGGCAAAATGGTCTTTTGATCAATCGTATACGACACGTCTAGGTCTATACGACGCGCATATTTGTAATTTTTTTATAAAAATGTTATTAAACTGTTTTAATCAGTTCTAGTTATAAAAAAATTATATAAATTTTTATAAAAATGTTATTAAACTGTTTTAATCATTTCTAATTATAAAAAAATGATAGAAATTATAAAAAAATTATAGAAATTGTAGAAAATTATAGGAATTAATACAAAAAAATACTATTAATTACAAAAAATACTATTAATTACAAAAATCATTCTTACGTATCACTATCGATGTAATTAAGACTGGGGTTTGATCTTGGCGGAGGATTCATTATCGATGTATACCATTCTAGACGTGGCAAGTACATATCTTCCCATTGTTCCGTATGGGGTCTTCGGTGGTCCAACCATAGCCCGTGTGCTGGTGGCATTGGATAATCCCCTTCCAGCTTAACATGTATGAAGTGGTTATCGTTAGCATGTGCAAGCGTTATGAATAATGGTTGTTGATTAGTCGGAGGACTTAGTATCGGGAAGAAAGTGGAACTCGCACCCATGGTTGTCGTTAACAGGTGCACCCAGATACCGTACGTTTATGCAATAAGAAGTCCTGCTAAGGGGAAGCCCATCCAGTTATCCAGGGGACAACCGGACACTGAATCCCAAATTAGGCCCTGACGATGCGTGTAAAAATAACCTTCCTCCCATGTTTCAAATATTGGGAACCAGATCGATTCGTTCTGATCCATTTCTTGGACATGGTCCCTTCGAATGAGCCCCCATGAACTCTGATCCATACCTAAGCCCACAGCCACAGACCGAAACCCACAATGACCGTCCGGCATCACATCTCGTATGCACGAGATGCACGGATGAAACACTGGCGGAATGGCAGACTTAAACTGTTTGATGATTCCCACGTACTCGTCCCCAATGATTAAAGGAAAACCGTGATCATCTCGTGTCTCTTTCTTCTTAGAACTCTTTGAACGACTTAGGCTCGCTTTGGGTTTTTGGGACCTTATAACCGACTGTTGAGAGGCCTGTGACGGAACGTACGAGCTGTGGTGAGGTTTATCGTACTTACTTTGTCGGGAACCTTCAAAGCACGTGTTTGCATCACCGAAGGAGCTTCTCCTTAATTCTTCATCTATATGAGAGGCCTCGTCCAACCTTTGTTGTACATGCTTTGTTGTTGGTCGGCCACGAGTATTTTGCTGGACAACCGGTGGTTTCTTAGTAGATTTCTTTGGAGTCAACATCGCTTTAATCTTTGACATCAGGCTTTTTTGCTGAGCTGGGGGTGTGACTCTAATTGTTGTCTAACAATATTTAGCTCTTCGACCACGTCAACGGCATGTCTTCGAGTTGAATCGGACGCTCTGCACGGTTAAAAACAACATTGTTTAAGTCACATGATTAACGGAAATATATCACACAAGTGTTGTACGTTTAACAATTATTACATTCACGCATGTACTTTTCTATCCTACAAGCACAGGGCAACCCACAACTGTACCACATTTGGCAACCACATGATGAATGAAAGCGCTCCAAGACATCTAGCTTCCTAATTGCCTCTCCACTTAACAAGTCAAGGGCTGTATGGGATACTTTTCCAAGTAGGTGTTGAAACAGCGGGTGTTTGTGGTGGTTCATTGTTTTTTCGATGCTTTCTCGAAAAGTCTTCCTTATTTCACCGAACTGTGTCTCAACTATATCCCGGACACAACCAACTATATCTCGAAAAGTCTTCCTTTTTTCGATGCTTTCTCGAAAAGTCTTCCTTATTTTTTCGATGTTGCGCAAGTGGTACTCGTAGATGGGTATGGATGGAGACTCAATCAATGTCCCCCAGAATGACAAAAATTTATCCCAGTCTTCATCTGTGAAGGTAGACTTGCAGTGCTTCATAACATTCTGTTGTATGTGCCACCTGCAAAGAAGCCTGGAGGCGTTTGGAAATACTTTAGCATACGCGCCCATAAGGGCTAGGTCTCTATCCGTTAAAATCACACGTGGCTCCATACATTCATCCAACATTGACTTGACCCTCTCAAGCACCCACACAAAGTTATCACCCCGTTCTTTACTAACAACGACATGCGCGATTATAAACGATTTGTTGGTAGGCGTCATACCAACAATCTGGATAAATGGCATATTGTATAAGTTTGTCTTGTACGTCGCATCGATCAGCATGGCGTGGGGGAATGCACGCCAGATGTCTCTCGAGTACCGATGAAGAAAGAAGATCTCTGTTACGATCTCTTTTCCGGGTTCCTCCCGTGTCTCGTAAATAAAGTCGTTGTTTATCAGCACGTTTTCTAATGACTGCATGGGAGTCAATCCTTGTCTTTGTTCGGCTCTAATCTTCGCCACAATGTTTTGAACGTCTTTCTGAACATGAAACCTGTCGGGGTCCTGCTTCCTTATCGTTTGAAATATTTTGCGCGACTCTATATTTTGAGCTATCAGCTGCTCGATCAATTTCATTTCGCTTGGAGCAAACCTTCGCACAAACGCGTGGGCTGACAGGTCCTCACAAAGTTCGTGGTTATGTTCAATTTTTCCTTCTTTTATCTCCCAGATTTCATATGGGTGGTTTCGCACAACCAGCAGGTACAACGGGCAACCGGTTTTTTTGCTTCCGGCTTTTCTAAGTGTTGCGGTAGTCTGGTGCTCACCACCACGATCACATTCAAGCCATACCCTCCCGGTTCTTCCCCCGATTTTCTTTGATCGACGGGTGACAATAACGAAACCATCCGCGTTTGCTATTTCTTGTATCAGTTTCTTTAGTTCATCTAAAGAGTTGAAAACCTGTAACATCGACAATATTAATAATAATAATAATAATAATAATAATAATAAAATAATAATAATAATAAAATAGTAATTGATACCTGCTTTTTTAAGTACGGATTGTCCGGGATGGGAGGTGCCTCACCACCATATCTACCGTATCCACCATAACCACCATATCCACTATATCCTCCAACGTCCGGATTGTTTTGATGAACGTAAGGAGTGCCCGGGGAAATGAATTGCTGATGACCACCGTCTCCTCCGTATCCACCATATCCGCTGTCTCCTTCGTATCCACCATATCCGCTGTCTCCTCCGTATCCACCGTCTCCTCCGTATCCAATGTCTCCTCCGTATCCACCGTTTCCTCCGTATCCACTGTCTCCTGCGTATCCAACGTCTCCTCCGTTCCACCGTTTCCTCCGTATCCACCGTCTCCTCCGTATCCACCGTCTCCTCCGTATCCACCGTCTCCTCCGTATCCACCGTCTCCTCCGTAAGAGTATTCACACCCGTATCTATAATCCAGATACCCTTGTTGCGTCGGATAACTTGGTTGACCAGCATGGTATGAGTCATTTATAGGGGCTGTTTCATCAACAGGAGGATGCGTGATCAAATCTAGAAACGGTCTGTTTTGTTTTCCTTGTATACTAGACACAACCTTCTCTTGCTCGTTAGAATCGGGAATGCCAGACTCCTCCAAAATAGACAACCGTATCATCATTAGTAAATAATAAACTAACACAAGTAATTAAAACATTTAAGCTAATAACTGTTACCGGAACGCTTTCGGGCACCCAATTGTCGCTAGAATACTTCCCGAAGACATAGTTGCCATCCCAGTATGAAGACATTTCAACACTTCGGGATGATAGGAACACAAATGTAAACAACAAGAGCTCGTAGAAGAAACAGAATGAAATGAATGTTGAATTCTCGGTGGACCAAGAATACACTGTATGTTGCACTTTATATGAAATATAGACGCCTCGTATAGCTCTAGACGCCCCATATTGCTTTAAGTCATATGTCAGACACATAGTTCAATCAGTCTTTAAGACGCCTCGTATAGGCCTATACGAGGCGTCTTAGTACCCTCGTATTGGTCCCTCGTACAGGCCTAGACTCCCCGTCTGATGTGACTGATGTGACGTTGTACGAGGTTCAGAAGTTGGTCGGGAAAAGGAACCCTGGACGCCTCGTATAAGCCTATACGAGGCGTCTATTAGGGTGTGGAAATAGGCAAAAAGGTGTGTGAATATGTATACCCTAAACTACTCATAAAGTCAATTACGTTTAAGAGTTGAAGCCCGTAAGGCATAAGTTGTTAACCAAATAAATTATGATATGAGTAATATTTAAATAATGTTTAAGCGGGGTAAAATCAAATAAAAAGTTTATTTTGCCTAAGTAGGATGAAAAGAAATCTTAACCATTCATTTTTCAAATCAATGGTTAAGATGAAAGTGTAGGAGAAAGGAGGAGTGGAAGGGTATCTTGGGAAAATCATATTTATAGACTCTCTCTGCACATGCAAGACACATGCATATTCCACCCTCACTTTTTAAACGTACATAACTTTTTTATACGACATTATTTTTTCATGAAAATTTCACCATAAAATCGAGCGTCTTTTTATCTTTAATTTGAGTACCATATTGCTATAGAAAATATGAAGACTAAAAAAACCCCACTAAAATGTGTTGTATTTTTATGTTGTATAACATTTTTTGTGCTGGATTTTTGTGCTAAATTTTTTTGTCTTAAAATTTTTTTTTCTCAATTTTTTATGCTGGACTTTTTTTGTACTATATTTTTTTGCTGAATTTTTTCGTGCTATATTATTTGTATTAGATTTTTTTGTGCTATATTTTTTGTACTACATTTTTTGTGCTAGATTTTTTGTGCTAGATTTTTTTGTACTAGATTTTTTGTTATAGATTTTTTTGTACTATATTTTTTGTTGTATTTTTAAAAAACAAAAGGGGTGCCACATGTCATTTTCACTCCTATTTATAAGGACCAAAATGCCCTTCATTCCTACATATTAGGAGTGTCACATGTCATCATTACAATCCTTCTTAGCCTACTTAGGTAAAATCCATTTTTTAGTGGATCATTCCCCATGTTTAAGCACTTTCATGTAATGCAAATTTCAACAAGATTATTTTATTTTAATTAGGTTCGTTACAATAATACATAAAAATGGCCAGAGGTTCGATCATTAATCATCAACATATCATAGCCTTCTTTATTAGTTAGATAAATTTAACTCCGTTTCCACCCTAAGCATATACAATAATAAAACCATATCAAAAATAATATATTTTATCGAAATAAATACGACGTATAAAAAATAACCGATCACGATTGTTTGGGCTCTTTTAGGTTAATTAGAAAATAATTCAAGCTGAGGTAATCGTGTGTTGTTACGAGAGATAAATATTCGGCTTAGTGCTCCGAAAAAAACTAGTATAATTACAAAGGGAAGTTAAATAAAAACTGAAAACGCCAATGAGGTAATGGTGGAGTGGTTGGGGAGAGACTTGGAATTCCTTTGTGACCCAGGTTCGACTCCCACTCTCCCCATTATTTTATGCGGCATCCAGGTAAAAGGCGAATACGGGTGGCGCCGGTTCGTCTTGGATGAGATGCGAGGTTTTACTGATTATTAAACTGTCGTGCCTTCAGGTGGATGGAGGTCAAGTTTCCGCGCATCCGGGAGAGCCAAGAGGCTTGTGGCGGTCGAGTAGTCGACCTTGGCCACAGCGCCCGGTGTCATAGTGGTGGTTGGCACGTCGTTTCTTGCCGTTAAAAAAACTGAAAACAAAAAATCCAATTTGAGTGATTGGTTCTCTTGCATAGAAGAATGGGCCAGCCCACTTTGCTAAAGTAAGGCCCATGGCCAAGATGAAAAAAGGAGTACAGTGTTCCCTAATGTAAAACGTATAGATTAATAGTAGGATAGTTAGCGATTGTTTCCCTTGTGGTTATTGTCAGATACGACTGTATGCTAACCAGGGTTTTAGTCCCAAATTTTGATAGAAATATCTGTTATAGGTTTATTAAAATGTGATGCTATTTCTTGTGTGTAATGATTTTTCAGATAGATAATGGGTGATGAGACGATACGAGTGTTGGTTTACACCGGAGGATCATGGAACTATGATCTTGAAGGGCGTGGGAGGTACGAGGGAGACAATGTTAGTTAAGGTAGATGTTTTAGAGCTACCTTGGAGATTAACATCATTTAGGTGTTGATGAATCTTATCAAAAGTGCAGCAGGCGTTACGGATGGTCGTATCTGAAGCCTTTGTGAGGGGTTTTTTAGGGGGGCTGGAATGTTGCAGCGGGTGGATGAGCTGAGGAGTTGAGAGCTGAATTCAGGACTTCTCAGATCGTTGCTGCCGAGCTTCGGTGCCGGGTGACTAATGTCGAGAGGAAGCTGTTGGAGGGGAAGGTACCAAGTCCTTCCCCCCCTCCTTCCTCTTTTTTTTTGTTTTGTTTAACTTTTTCCCCTGAACTATGTTTTCTCTTTCAGAATGTTGGAGCCTTGCTGGAGCAGAAGGAGCAAGCCTGGGAGAGGGAGAGGGCAGCTTGGGCTGAGGAGAAAGAAGGGCTTGCTGCGGAACTGAAGGATCAGAAGGAGCACGACTCTGTCTCTCAGGGGGATTTGGATACCATGTATGCTGAATGGGGGATTGCCATGGATGACAACCAAAAGCTGGTTCAGGAGCGTTACTGGCTCATTACTCAGGGATTTGGGTCCTTCCTCACTGTTGTCTCCTAGTCTGAAGAGTTCAAAGGTAGCCTTGAGAGGATTTACAGGGCTTACCGGGATGTGGGGTATCAGGCAGGTCTGAAAGACGGGTATGCTTATTCTGCTCAAGGGCTAGGAAGGAAAGAGACTCCTCTCTATAATTCAAAGGCCAAGGAACGGTTGTCCAAGCTGGATAAGGAATTTGGCGAGAAGACCCCCGCCCTGCTTGAGAAGATTCTTGAAAGACCCTTGATGTCTATTGAAGAGCTCAAGGCTTTGCTTACCCCTGCCGGACCCTCTTCGCCCAAATCTCTGTCTGGGGACACCTCTCCGTAGTTGTCTTTCCTTTAAAAACACTGGTTATTCGATATGGTTGTAACTTGATACTTGTTACTATGCACCCTGGACATTGCTGATTTTTGCTTTTGGGAAGGCTTTTGTGTTGGGGCCTTCCCAGTATCTAACTATGCTATGCTTCCGTAATTAGCTTATAACTTTGTGGCTCTCGGCGTACCCCTGTTTGTTGGTTTTGTTGCCTTGTTGTCTGCAGGTGCTGTCGCTAGTGGTTCGGGAGCTGCTTGCCCTCATGCCTTTGCCTTGGACCGTTTCTTTTCTTCTGAGGCCTACCGGGGCATAGGAGCTGGTTTGGAGTTTGTCTACAAGTTCATGTGTGTGTCTCTGTGTTCCTGGATTGTAGCTTATTTACAAATGTTTTAGTGTGTTTTTGTACACTTGTTTGGTAGCTTATTTACAAATGTTTTAGTGTGTTTTCGTACACTTGTTTTGTAGCTCATTTACAAATGTTTCAGTGTGTTTTTATACACTTGTTTTGTAGCTCATTTACAAATGTTTTAGTGTGTTTTCGTACACTTATTTTGTAGCTTATTTACAAATTAGGATCGTTCGTGAAAGAGTGATCCCAAGACAAGTTTATAATCGATGATCATGTTTTTTAATTGTTTGTCTGCTTTTCCTGGGCCGGGTTGGCCCCATCTTGCCCCACAGCCGGGCATTTAGTGTGTTCAGTACACTAATCTACACGTGTGCATGTTGTTATTGGGTTTTCAGTTTATTGGACACGTCTGCCCTCGTGCATTACCCGTAATTGTCAAAAGGAACAAAAAGATTGTTCATTGTCATATGTGTTGAGGGGCCTAGGCCTCCAGTACATGATTTTACAAAAGATGTTTTCTAGGGACAAGCCTTAGCTAATGGCTAATTTGACAAAAGTGGCTTCTGAGCCGTTTTTACTAGTCCCTTTCTGGAAATAAACTTGCATCTTACATATAGTGCTTCCGGAGCTGCATGAGGTTCCAGGTTCTTGGAATCTCCTTCCCCTGGAGCGTCTCTAGTTTGTAAGCCCCTTTGCCATTAGCCCAAACAACCTTGTAGGGTCCCTCCCAATTGGTTCCCAACTTTCCTGTGCTCTCTTGCAGGCTGGCCTCATTGGCCCTTAGAACTAGGTCCCCGGGTACCAGGTTGAGCTTCTTCATCCTGGAGTTGTAGTAGCTTTCCAACTATTTCTTGTATTTGGCTTCTCTTACCGCCGCTATCTCCCTCCTTTCCTCGAGAAGGTTGAGGTTCACTCGGAGATCCTGTTCATTTTCAGCTTCCCGTAACCTCATCCTTGCTGTGGGTGATCCAATCTCGGCGGGGATGACAACCTCAGTTCCATAGGTTAAGCTGAAGGGGGTTTCCCCGTTGCAAACCTTGGGGGTGGTTTTTAGGCCCATAAGATGAAGGGAAGTTCTTCCAACCAACCCTTCTCTTTTCGTCCCAGCATTCCTTTCATTCCCCTGATTACACTTTGGTTTGCCCTTTCTACTAAACCATTACTCTGGGCATGGGTGACTGAGGTAAAGACTTGGCGGATGTGCATCTGTTCGCACCATGGTTTGAAGGGCTTCCCTACGAATTGCACCCCGTTGTCACTTACTAACTCCGTTGGTACCCCAAATCTGCATACGATTTTGTCCAAAACAAACCGCTTCATTTGTTCCCCCGTGATCCTCGCCAGGTGTCACGGCCCCCGACCCAGTTTCCTGGTTCGATTGCCGCGAGACAGAAAACCCGTGGTATTGAATTTTTAGCAGCGGAAATTTTAACAGGATCTTTTAAAACTGAAAACACCCAATTATTTTATTTCAAGTTTCGGGATAAACCCCTTAGTTTACAATAAAGGAATTTCACTGGGAAATTCCCTGGTTACAAAAACATGTTTATTTATTTACCGAGCCACTTTCTTCAAGCTGTAGTGCTACGCGGCACTTTTCCTGGTTCAAAGTAAATCACCTGAAACATGTTAAAAAAATTTTATCAGCGGGGAAATACTGGCGAGTCATTCAATTTGTACAAAACGACACATTGTTATAATTTACAGCATTAAGAGTTTTCACATTTGCCCCTATCTATTAATTAGCTGGCGAGTCATTCAATTTGTACAAAATGACACATTGTGCTCAAAATAAGGATCTTATGAAACATAGGGGTTAAAAGGGTCAACATGTTGAAAGTAACCTCTGAGTGACCTTTTAACAATCCCAAAAACATTGTAATAATGATATTTTCGCTCTCAAGAATATTGGATATTAATTTTGTGGAGTTTCGATGAATTCAAGACTTTTCGGGTGATCGTACAACTAACCGGGAGCTTAACGGAGTTAGTTTTTGACCCAAGGTCCTTAAAAGTTAACTATGGGGGTCCTAAATGAAATAAATGAAAGTTAAATAAAGTTTAAATGGACCAGGGACTGAAATTGCAGAGTTGCAAAATTGTTTACCGGAATATGCCCTCCACGCGGGCAGCGTAGACATAAGGCCAACTCTTACGCGGGCCGCGTAAGAGTGCCAGATGCAGAAAATGTGGACAGGTGCATGTCCAGCCAGTTCCACCGCCTTTGCATGCTTGTTTTCGATTCCAGGGACTGAGCCAATAGATTTTCATGCATAGGGGACACCTGGGATCATCAGGAATCATTTGTATGGCCAGGTGGATCAATCGTGGAGCTCTAGAAATCCTATATAAGGGCTCTTGTTCTTCATTTGGCACTTGCACATTTAAAATTTATTAACAACACTTTCTCTGGAGCTTCCTGGAGTTCAAGAGAACCATCTTCTGTTCTAAACTCGTGCTAAGGACCCTAGTAAGTGTTCTTAACCTCTTAAGTTCAAGTTTTATTAGTTTAATGACTAAAAGTCAAAGCCATCGTAATTAAGCTTTGACTTAGCGATTAATCACTAACGGTCTAGCCATTATTCGAATTGAAAGTGGCTATGAGTTGGTAATTATGTGGGTAATAAACCCTTAAAAGGGCACCCACTGATTATCACTCTAACTTGGTCAATTGTCGGGTCAAACTTAATATTAAAAAGTCAACAAAAGCTATTTTTGCAAATAAATTCATAACTAGCAATGCAGGGGTTATGGAACATGTTTTAATATTAAAATAACTTGGTAAATGAGATAAAAACATGTCTAGGCACGTTCAACCCGACAATTCTGAGTTTAGGCTCGGTTCGGAACCGAAAGTCGCAATAGTAGACTTTTGCTTTGACTTTCAGTTCTGACCTAATTTAGCTTAGTTTAGATATGCCTTAAGGTTCCTTTAGGACCATATTACATGTTAGTATAACCCTCTGAGATTATACTATATGGTTCCTATTTAATCCGAATCATTTGCACGTTTCCGTTAAATGCTTAATAGTTGACCATTATGGCCTTTTGATATTAAAACGAGATTTTTGAAAATGTGAGAGGACAAAAACCTTTATTACTGATTTATAAACATGTCCTAAAAAATTTGACATCAGTTTGTGGTCTAAATTAGGAGTTATGCTCGATATCGTAAAATAAAGCCTTTTTATTAATTAAACGGCATTTTTCGGCATAAAACCCATTTAAACCCGAATTTTGACACCAAACTTTCTACCCACTGATGTAATATAATATTTAGGGATTTTTTGAAATTTTTAAACTGATCATAACATAGGGTTCTTGCATTGACTCGGTAATTGACGGTTATGCCCTTTTTGCTAATAAAATGAGTTTTACACATCCTTTAGATACCAAACCTTTTGCTACTGATTTTATTTATTAAATAAATTATTTTAAACTGTAAAGGTTGTTCAAAATCTCAGATTTCCTTATTCAACCTGAATATCGTCAAATACCGACTTTTATTCGATTTAGGCGCATAGTATGGTTTAAAACCATATTTGGCACCTAAAGCTTGTTTCCTACTGATATTATGAATAAATTTTTATACATTAACAGTAAGTAAAAGTTTTGAACTCAGATTTCCAAATTTGACCCTTAAAGCTTATGTGAAATGACCAAAATGCCCATACGGTGCATAGTTTGGCCATAAATGATAAATTTCACATATATGCAATATCTTACTGTTATGACCTGCAAAAATAAATATTTTTACTGATCATTTAGACCAGAACCTCAGATTTTCATTTAACCTCTTTTATAAACTTTAAAATGACCAAAATACCCCTGCGGGGCTTAAATTGATTTTAAATCCGTTTTGGGCATAATGGAAGGTATCCTACTGATATCACAACATATTTAAGGCATATTAACTTGTGGAACCTGTACATGACTCATTTGGTTACCCGTTATACAATTTTCGCGTTCGGTACGGTTTATGTGAATAGTTTGCATAAATTGACCGAAACGGGTCAAACCTTATCATTTTTGCTTCAAAATCCAGAATGTGTTTAGTTTAGCCATATTATACAAGTCTCCATACTTGTCGGGTCTAAATCACATTCTAATCCGGTCTTCGCTTAATCTTGCGTTTTGAACCGTATACCTTTCTTTAAAACTAACCGGTCTAAGTTTAAACTTAAGTAAGACCCGCTAGGAATCTAATAGGTTATTAAAACCTTCGTTCCAGATTTAGGAGCCCAGTAAAAGATATTTGCACTTGCTGATTGTTATACGGCTGAGATAAATTTGTATTTTTGCTCAGGTAAATACTTTTAACTTATTTTCCCTTATACGGGCTTGGGGTACGGTATTTAATAATACCGCTTGGTCGGGTATTGAATCTTTAATCGTATGAAGGTTAAATCATTGAGATAACCCGTTTATTCTGTTTTGTTTGTTTTAAGCCTTTGGGGGGTTAATGACCATGTCCTGGATATCCTCGGCTCATTCATTGAAATGGCCACGACTTAAGCACGGGGTGTAGGCATACACCTGCTGGTGCGTATGTAAAATAATATACCCGCTTGTTCGAGAATAACTCGCCGTGGGTTATATTATATGGTGTGTCTATTAATCTTTAACCCGGTATTTTAACCCGGGCTACTGAACGGATAACAAACATATAATTCTTTTACAAGATTATTCTTAAATAATTATCCCAAGTTAAAAGAATATTTGTGTCTTGTGCATTTAAATCAATTTTATAAACACTTTTCAAAAGAGTCGGTTAATTGTATTTACCAGTGTAAACTGTCGTATCTTCCAAAAAGGTTAAGTGCAGGTACTAAGCGAAATGGGTTGGCTACTCCTAGTATCGAATAAAGAGTCTTGCAAGCTCTTGATGCTTAAATCTGTTGAACAATATCTCTTTTTGTTTTGATCCGCCTGTGGATCTTTTTACAACCTGTTGTGTAATAATTTATGTTACTTTCATTTAGTTTGTAATATTTTTACTTTAGAATTCCGCTGTGCATTGAACTGTGATTATTTGACTATGATGATATCAACTACGTCACGATACTCCCCACCGGGCCCACCAGTAATACGTGGAAATATCGGGGTGTGACAGGTTGGTATCAGAGCCAACATTGAGTGAATTAAACACTAGCCTTTTGTGTTTAATCTCAATGACACAGTTGCACATTCCTTGACTTCCGAGTCTAGGCAAAGGACTTAGGACAATCCTAATCTTTTATTTTTGTCCTTTATTGTTTTCCTTTGTTGTTTCTTTTGTTTGTGTTGCCAGGGACAAGAAAATGCCGCCGCGTATTAGAGGAAGAGGCGGAAAAGCCCCAATTCTCACCAGTCATGACCATGAGGTCGGGCCATCACACCGGCGAACTCCTTCAGCAACCATGAGCACTAGTCCTCAAGAACACTGGAGGACCTATTTGGAACCCGCGAGGCGTTCTGTCTCGCTAAGCTCTTCGCCCTCGTATCACCACTCCTTTGGGCCACAATCAGAAAATGAGCCCAATGATTCTCACCATTCTTTCCTTCCACTACAGCGGTCGAGTTCACACCGGGCTTTTCAGGACCCGACCCCCGTACTTCCAGAGCCGGTTTAACCCGGCGAACGTGATTGAAGAACCAATGGGCCACAACCCATTGGGACCAGAGGACTACTTTCCCGAAGCCCAAGGTATGGATATGGATGAGGATCCAGATCCAGAGCCTGCCGAGCCACCTACTGGGACGCCCAAGCATCCCATGGAGATTTCAGACGGATCGACTTTTCACGGTTCGCCATACAGAGGTCCAGACAGTTTTGCGGAGAGATGGGCCACTTACCCCTGGGAGTATACACCTTCCCACCATTCTTCACCACATCAGCAGGTCCCCTCAGAGGACCCACATTTTGAGGCGGTCACACCACCGCCACCGCCGCCGCCAGAGCAGCAGCCGCCTCCAGAACCACCAAGGCGAAGGATATTAGGAGCACGGATGTCCGTGCGAGGGGGATTCCACTTCAGCATCCCCCAACACTCCAGTGGCAGTCACTACCCGCCACTGTATGATGACTCGCAGATGGGTGGGCCTTCAAACCCAGTTTTAGAGGTCGACTCTCCGCCAGTCGCACCACCACCAGCACCACATGTGGGTTTCGATAACCCAATACCTTCTTACGCCTGTGCAGCGGCGTATAACCCTTTTGAGCAGCCAGCCTATTCTGGCCACAATTACTACAATGCCCCCGATGTTAACCCGTATCTTGTAGCGGCTAACTACAATGCTCTTCATCCTGAAGGGCCCTACGCAGCTTCCTACCAGACTAGGTACCCAGCTTATGGGTATCAATACCCACCACCTCTTCAGCCTCAGCCGCAGCAGCAGCCGCAGCCGCCACTTGTCCAACCACCGCTGCAGCAGGAGATTCTTCAAAGGTTGAATCAGGTGGAGTGGGATGTTCAGAGGGAGCGTAGGAGCCGTCGGGATCTGCTTAAGGGTTTGGCAGATTTAATCAAGGGAAAGAAGGGAAGGGATTACTGAAATTCCTTATTTTGTTTGCTTTGTAATTTTCAATTTCAATTAAGTCCCTGTGTGGACATTTATTTATGTACCCAGTCCCTGTGAGGACTTGTATTTTCAGTTTAGCCCATGCGTGGGCAAGTTATTTCTGTAAAAGTCCCGTTTAGGGCACCTATGTACTCCTTTTTAAACTTAATGGAATGTTTTAATTAAAATTTCATTTGTCATCTTTTGCATGAATATAATATATGAAATGAATAAAAATATAATTCCTTTTTCTAATTGATCTGCCACTAAATATTAAAGAAAAATCTTAAAGGCAAAACCTAGCCCATGTGTCATTTTAAGACAGGGCCATGATGGTAGTTCCTTTTTAAGATTTAAATCCTTGTTAACATCTGAAAACATGTTAACACTCCTGGCAAATGTGATTCGATAAAATCACACAAGTCATCCTTATATTGGATTCTTCCAATCTCTTTCTTTTTATTTAAACATCCATTAGTGATGAAGTGCCTACGGGCCATATTTATTGTCCTATAAGACAAAAGACAGTTGTAGTCTACGACTCCCTGTCAAGAAAAGGTGATGAACTATATTCAAGCCTTAATGCCTCGATCCTATAAGATCATGGCTTATAATTTAAAATTTTCCTTGTGATTAGGCCTTTTGTGCCGCCCTAATAGTTTAATGAATTATAACTAAGGATAATTATAATAAAAATCCTGAGTAAATATGACTATAAATTTTTACCAAAATGGTTTGTTGATACCATGGTTAACGAGTCATCAAGAATGACAATTCCGTTATAAGACTTCTGAATAAATCATTAACTTTATTTTATGTAGCAATCAAGCTACATGGCATAATTTGAAGAAGTCAACAGTCTCCCTCTAGAAAATCATGATACTACCAGAATCAACATAACTGGTGCGGATCTTCAAGCATTGATTGACCATGATGTTACTAAAGCCATGGATAGGCAGTT
Organism: Helianthus tuberosus; assembly: GCA_030545235.1. Lineage (NCBI taxonomy): Eukaryota > Viridiplantae > Streptophyta > Magnoliopsida > Asterales > Asteraceae > Helianthus > Helianthus tuberosus. The sequence continues at coordinate 142,989,383 of CM060444.1, read as the reverse complement.
TAGAGAATCTAGTGGTACACACTCTAAGACTCACTCTGTGGCTCATAGTAAGCCACCTTCTAAAACTCATGAGTCAAAGAAGGACGATGCCCGACACTCATCAAATCAGCATAGTATCCCGTCTAAGAAGATTGTATTTGATCAAGAGCCACGTGCTAAAACCTGTTCATATAAGTATTTCGTCTCCTGCAAGCCCAGGGATTTCACTGGGGAAAAAGGAGCCATTGATTGCATGATGTGGCTAGATGAGATGGATACAGTGGTTGATATTAGTGGATGTGCAGAGCAAGATATTGTGAAGTTTGTTTCACAATCGTTCAAAGGTGAAGCTCTAGCTTGGTGGAGGTCCCTAATCCAAGCTACAGGGAAGATTCCGTTATATAATCTGACATGGGCTCAATTTGTTACGTTAATCAAAGAAAATTTATGTCCTCAACATGAAGTTGAGAAAATTGAGACTGACTTCTTGACCTTGGTCATGAAGAACTTAGACTGTTAGGCATACCTTACCAGTTTCAATACCATGTCTCGATTGGTTCCATACTTGGTCACACCGGAACCAAAATGTATAGCCCGTTTTATTGGAGGTTTAGCTCCGGAGATTAAGGAAAGTGTGAAAGCATCAAGACCTACTACCTTTAGGTCAGTGGCTGATTTATCATTATCTCTTACCCTTAATGCGGTCAGGTAGAGATCGCTTAGGAATTCTGATGAGGGGAAAAGGAAACGTGAGGATGAGAACTCACACCATTCTGATAAGAAACATAAGGGGAACTCTGAGCATAAGAAGAGTTCAGGGTTCAAGAAGGATAGCCAACAGACGGTTGAAAAACCCAAATGCAAGACTTGCAAGAAGGGCCATCTAGGGAAGTGCAGGTTCGAATCGAAATCCCAATCACAACCTAGAGCTTGTGGAATCTGCAAATCAAGCGAGCATAAAACGTTGGATTGCAAGAAAATAAAGGATGCGACTTGTTACAACTGTAACAAGAAAGGGTATATCAAGTCCAGCTGCCCAAAGTATGCAAAGAAACCTGAAGAAGGCAAAAAGACCAATGCTCGGGTCTTTCAGATGAATGCTCAAGAAGCGGTTCAGAATGACAACGTGATAACAGGTACCTTTCTTATAAATGATGTTTATGCAAGGGTATTGTTTGATTCGGGTGCAGATAAGTCGTTTATGGATGATAAATTTTGTAAATTATTAAATCTGCCTGTTAAAACCCTAAGCATAAAATATGAAGTAGAATTGGCCGACGGTACCATAGAAACTGCTTCAACCATGTTAGATGGATGTTTTATATCCATTAGGAACCACTCTTTTCCGTTGTCTTTGCTTCCTTTGAAACTAGCTGGATTCGACATAGTGATAGGCATGGATTGGTTATCTCATAACCAAGCCCATATTGTTTGTGATAAGAAGCAAGTGGTTATTAAAACTCCTTATGGTGAGCCGTTAACAATTCAAGGAGATACATAGTATGGGTTGCCTAAGTAAGTGTCTATGCTTAAAGCATCAAGGTGTTTGAAGAAGGGTTGTGTCATCTACATGGCACAAGTAACTATTGATGAACCAAAGCCCAAGATCGAAGACATACCTATTATTTCTGAACATCCAGACGTATTTCCTGAAGAACTACCTGGTTTACCTCCAGATAGGCAAGTGGAGTTTAGAATTGATATTATTCCTGGAGCAGTACCTGTTGCAAGAGCACCTTACAGGTTAGCACCGACTGAGATGGAGGAGTTAAGGACTCAACTGGTTGATTTGTTGGCCAAGGGTTTTATTCATCCTAGCTCGTCCCCTTGGGGAGCACCGATTCTATTTGTGAAGAAAAAGGATGGATCAATGCGTTTATGCATTGATTATCGCGAGCTAAACAAGGTTACAATCAAGAACATATATCCTTTGCCCAGGATCGACGATCTGTTCGATCAATTGCAAGGGGCAAGTTACTTCTCCAAGATTGATTTAAGGTCAAGTTACCATCAACTGAAGGTCAGAGATGAAGATGTGCATAAGACTGCATTCAGAACTCGTTATGGTCACTACGAGTTCTTGGTGATGCCCTTCGGGCTCACTAATGCACCAGCAGCGTTCATGGATCTCATGAATCGCGTTTGCAAACCCTACTTAGACAAGTTTGACATTGTCTTCATTGATGACATTCTTATTTACTCAAAGAGTCAAGCTGATCATGAAAAGCGCCTTCGATGTATCCTTAAACTTCTTTAGCAAGAGAAGCTCTACGCCAAGTTTTCAAAATGTGAGTTTTGGCTTTGTGAAGTCCAATTTCTTGGACATGTGGTTAGCGAGCGTGGTATCCAGGTGGATCCCGCCAAGATTGAAGCCATCATGAATTGGCAAGAACCGAAGACGCCTACAGAAATTCGCAGCTTCTTGGGTCTGGCAGGATATTATTGGCGTTTCATTGAAAATTTCTCAAGGATTGCAGCACCCCTAACTTCATTGACCCAAAAGAATATAAAGTTTGATTGGGGTCCTAAGCAACAAGAATCCTTTGAGATTCTTAAGCAAAATTTGAGCAATGCACCTGTGTTGACATTGCCAGAAGGAATTGAAGAGTTTGTGGTTTATTGTGACGCAACGCACACTGGAATGGGTTGTGTGCTCATGCAAAGAGGCAAAGTCATTGCATTTGCTTCCTGACAATTAAAGGTGCACGAGAAGAATTACACCACCCACGATTTGGAATTGGGTGCCGTTGTGTTTACACTGAAACTTTGGAGGCATTATTTATATGGTACAAAGTGTGTGATATATTCTGATCATAAAAGCCTTCAGCATCTATTTAACCAGAACGATCTGAACATCAGACAGCGTCGATATATGGAGACACTGATTGATTATGATTGTGAAATCTGATATCATCCAGGCAAGACGAATGTAGTCGCTGATGCCTTGAGCAGAAAAGAAAGAGTTAAGCCCATTAGGATCAACGCCAAGGGCATTGAATTGAAGAACAACTTGAATGAAAGGTTGTTTGCCGCTCAAAAGGAAGCTGTATTAGAAGCTAACTATCCGAATGAAAAATTGGGCGTAACTGCTGAACAGCTATCCTATGGCAAGGATGGAATCCTAAGATTGAATGGACGAATATGGGTTCCAATTTATGGAGGACTTAGGGACGTGATTCTTCAAGAAGCCCATAGCTCCAAATATTCTGTTCATCCTGGTAGTGATAAGATGTACCAGGATTTAAAGGCAAGTTATTGGTGGATAGGTTTGAAGAAATCTATAACTACTTATGTGGCTAAATGTTTGACATGTGCACAGGTTAAAGCCGAACACCAGAAGCCGTCAGGTTTGCTGCAACAGCCTGAACTTCCCACCTGGAAGTGGGAAATGGTAACTATGGATTTTATCACTAAGTTACCAAGAACGAAGCGAGGAAATGATACTATTTGGGTTATAGTCGACATGTTGACTAAGTCAGCCCACTTCTTACCTATTAAGGAAACATACAGCTTAGATAAGTTAGCACAGTTGTACGTGGATGAGATTGTATCTCTTCATGGAGTAGCAGTGTCTATTATCTCCGATAGGGATACTAGATACACGTCTCACTTTTGGAAGAGCTTTCAGCAATCATTAGGTACTCGATTAAATTTCAGCACTGCATATCATCCTCAGACGGATGGTCAAAGCGAACATACAATACAAACACTCGAGGATATGCTACGAGCTTGTGTTATTGATTTAGGCGGAAGTTGGGATGATCATCTTCCGTTGATTGAATTTTCATATAATAATAGCTATCATTCGAGTATTCAGGCTGCACCTTTCGAAGCTTTGTATGGAAGAAAGTGTAGGACGCCAGTTTGTTGGGCGGAAGTTGGAGATGTCCATCTAACAGGACCTGATATAGTCCTGGAGACAACAGATAAGATTGTACAGATACGTGATCGTCTCAAAGCTGCCAGGGATAGGCAGAAAAGCTACGCAGATAAAAGGCGTAAACCTCTGAAATTCGAGGTAGGTGACAGAGTGTTACTTAAGGTATCACCCTGGAAAGGGGTGATGCGATTTGACAAGAAAGGCAAGCTAAGCCTGAGATACATAGGACCATTCGAAATCATCGAATGTGTCAGAACTGTAGCTTACAAGCTAAATCTGCCTGAAGAGCTCAGTGGAATTCATAATGTATTCCACATCTGCAATTTGAAGAAATGCCTAGCTGATGAATCGCTAGCAATGTCGCACAAGGACGTACAGATAGATGAGGGCTTAAAATTTGTTGAAAAACCTTTGTCGATCGAGGATCGACAGGTTAAGAAGCTTCGAAGGAAGCACGTACCGATTGTGAAGGTTAAATGGGATGCCCGTAGAGGTCCCGAATACACGTGGGAGGTTGAATCCACGATGAAACAGAAGTACCCTCATTTATTCCAGTAAATCTCGAGGTCGAGATTTCTTTTAAGGGGGTGAGGATGTAACACCTCGTAAAATCACGACCAATATAATAAAGACACGTGTCATGGGCTTTAAACGTGTAAGAAATTGTTTCTGAGGGACTAAAATTGTCAAACAATTTAAATATGTCAGTAAAAGGGATCCAAAGTGTCAACATGCCATTTTTATGCCTCTGATTGACCTCACACGACGTTCGTATTCTTTAACGAATAATTTATCAAACTTAGAAAGTCGTTTGTGCTCAAACTAAGGATCTTATAAAGCATAGGGGTTAAAAGTGTCAACATGTTGAAAGTAACCTCTGAGTGACCTTTTAACAATCCCAAAAACATTGTAATAATTATATTTTTCGCTCTCAAGAATATTGGATATTAATTTTGTGGAGTTTCGATGAATTCAAGACTTTTCGGGTGATCGTACAACTAACCGGGAGCTTAACGGAGTTAGTTTTTGACCCAAGGTCCTTAAAAGTTAACTATGGGGGTCCTAAATGAAATAAATGAAAGTTAAATAAAGTTTAAATGGACCAGGGACTGAAATTGCAGAGTTGCAAAATTGTTTACCGGAATATGCCCTCCACGCGGGCAGCGTAGACATAAGGCCAACTCTTACGCGGGCCGCGTAAGAGTGCCAGATGCAGAAAATATGGACAGGTGCATGTCCAGCCAGTTCCACCGCCTTTGCATGCTTGTTTTTGATTCCAGGAACTGAGCCAATAGATTTTCATGCATAGGGGACACCTGGGATCATCAGGAATCATTTGTATGGGCAGGTGGATCAATCGTGGAGCTCTAGAAATCCTATATAAGGGCTCTTGTTCCTCATTTGGCACTTGCACATTTAAAATTTATTTACAACACTTTCTCTGGAGCTTCCTGGAGTTCAAGAGAACCATCTTCTGTTCTAAACTCGTGCTAAGGACCCTAGTAAGTGTTCTTAACCTCTTAAGTTCAAGTTTTATTAGTTTAATGACCAAAAGTCAAAGCCATCGTAATTAAGCTTTGACTTAGCGATTAATCACTAACGGTCTAGCCATTATTCGAATTGAAAGTGGCTATGAGTTGGTAATTATGTGGGTAATAAACCCTTAAAAGGGCACCCACTGATTATCACTCTAACTTAGTCAATTGTCGGGTCAAACTTAATATTAAAAAGTCAACAGAAGCTATTTTTGCAAATAAATTCATAACTAGCAATGCAGGGGTTATGGAACATGTTTTAACATTAAAATAACTTGGTAAATGATATAAAAATATGTCTAGGCATGTTCAACCCGACAATTCTAAGTTTAGGCTCGGTTCGGAACCGAAAGTCACAAAAGTAGACTTTTTCTTTGACTTTCAGTTCTGACCTGATTTAGCTTAGTTTAGATATGCCTTAAGGTTCCTTTAGGACCATATTACATGTTAGTATAACCCTCTGAGATTATACTATATGGTTCCTATTTAATCTGAATCATTTGCACGTTTCTGTTAAATGCTTAATAGTTAACCATTATGCCCTTTTGATATTAAAACGAGATTTTTGAAAATGTGAGAGGACAAAAACCTTTAATACTGATTTATAAACATGTCCTAAAAAATCTGACATCAGTTTGTGGTCTAAATTAGGAGTTATGCTCGATATCGTAAATTAAAGTCGTTTTATTAATTAAACGGCATTTTTCGGCATAAAACCCATTTAAACCCGAATTTTGACACCAAACTTTCTACCCACTGATGTAATATATTATTTAGGGATTTTTAAAAATTTTTGTTAATTTTTAAACTGGTCATAACATAGGGTTCTTGCATTGACTCGGTAATTGACGGTTATGCCCTTTTTGCTAATAAAATGAGTTTTACACATCATTTACATACCAGACCTTTTACTACTGATTTTATATATTAAATAAATTATTTTAAACTGTAAAGGCTATGAAAAATCTCAGATTTCCTTATTCAACCTGAATATCATCAAATACCGAGTTATATGCGATTTAGGCGCATAGTATGGTTTAAAACCATATTTGGCACCTAAAGCTTGTTTCCTACTGATATTATGAAGAAATTTTTATACATTAACAGTAAGTAAAAGTTTTGAACTCAGATTTCCAAATTTGACCCTTAAAGCTTATGTGAAATGACCAAAATGCCCCTACGATGGATAGTTTGGCCATAAATGATAAATTTCACATATATGCAATATCTTACTGTTATGACCTGCAAAAATAAATATTTTTACTGATCATTTAGACCAGAACCTCAGATTGTCATTTAACCTCTTTTATAAACTTTAAAATGACCAAAATACCCCTACGGGGCTTAAATTGATTTTAAATTCGTTTTGGGCATAATGGAAGGTATCCTACTGATATCACAACATATTTAAGGCATATTAACTTGTGGAACCTGTACATGACTCATTTGGTTACCCGTTATGCATTTTTCGCGTTCGGTACGGTTTATGTGACTAGTTTGCATAAATTGACCGAAACGGGTCAAACCTTATCATTTTTGCTTCAAAATCCAGAATGTGTTTAGTTTAGCCATATTATACAAGTCTCCATACTTGTCGGGTCTAAATCACACTCTAATCCGGTCTTCGCTTAATCTGGCGTTTTGAACCGTATACCTTTCTTTAAAACTAACCGGTCTAAGTTTAAACTTAAGTAAGACCCGCTAGGAATCTAATAGGTTATTAAAACCTTCGTTCCAGATTTAGGAGCCCAGTAAAAGATATTTGCACTTGCTGATTGTTATACGGCTGAGATAAATTTGTATTTTTGCTCAAGTAAATACTTTTAACTTATTTTCCCTTATACGGGCTTGGGGTACGGTATTTAATAATACCGCTTGGTCGGGTATTGAATCTTTAATCGTATAAAGGTTAAATCATTGAGATAACCCGTTTATTCTGTTTTGTTTGTTTTAAGCCTTTGGGGGGTTAATGACCATGTCCTGGATATCCTCGGCTCATTCATTGAAATGGCCACGACTTAAGCACGGGGTGTAGGCATACACCTGCCGATGCGTATGTAAAATAATATACCCGCTTGTTCGAGAATAACTAGCCGTGGGTTATATTATGTGGTGTGTCTATTAATCTTTAACCCGGTATTTTAACCCAGGCTACTGAACGCATAACAAACATATAATTCTTTTACAATATTATTTTTAAATAATTATCCCAAGTTAAAAGAATATTTGTGCCTTGTGCATTTAAATCAATTTTATAAACACTTTTCAAAAGAGTCGCTTAATTGTATTTACCAGTGTAAACTGACGTATCTTCCAAAAAGGTTAAGTGTAGGTACTAAGCGAAATGGGCTGGCTACTCCTAGTATCGAATAAAGAGTCTTGCAAGCTCTTGATGCTTAAATCTGTTGAACAATATCTCTTTTTGTTTTGTCTCCAACTTGAAATTCTAATGGCTTACGTCGATTGTCTGCATAACTCTTCTAGCGATCTTGAGCCGTTTATAATCTTTCCTTGAACTGAGTTATCTTGTCGGTGGTTTCCTGTACAATTTCGGGACCTGATAATTGGATTTCTCCTATTTCTGCCCAGCAAACTGGAGTTCTACACTTTCGTCCATACAATGCTTAGAATGGGGCAACCTCGATGCTTGCATGATAACTATTGTTATAGGAGAATTCGATTAAGGGTAGGTGGTCATCCCAGTTTCCACCAAGGTCGATGACACATGCTCTGAGCATGTCTTCAAGGGTTTGGATCGTCCTTTCACATTGTCCATCAGTTTGGGGATGGTATACAGTACTTAAATTTAATCGTGTCCCCATTGCTTCTTGGAAACTCGTCCCGAAATGTGAAGTGAAACGACTATCTCTAATTGATACAATGGAGAGTGGAACTCCAGGTAAGTATACTACCTCGTCTACGTACAACTTAGCCAATCTTTCCTTGCTAATGGTGTCCTTCATTGGTAGGAAATGAGCTGATTTGGTTAATCGATCTACAATCACCCAGATTGCATCGTTACCTTTCCTGGTCTTGGGTAACTTAGTAACAAAGTCCATTGTTATTAGTTCCCATTTCCATACAGCCATTTCTAACTGTTGGAGTAACCCTGAAGGTTTTTGGTTCTCTGCCTTAACTTGCGAACAAGTTAGACACTTAGAAACATACCTAGCTATGTCCTTTTTCATTCCTATCCACCAGAAGTTATTTCTTAAATCTTGGTACATCTTATTATTACCAGGATGCATTGTATACCTAGAATCTTATTTCTTAAATCTCCTTGCTTAGGTACCCATATCCTTTTCTTATGGAATCTCCAAATTCCATCAGTCCATTGCTCTAATTCCTTTATCCGTCCTTTCATTTCTTTAGCATCATCCTTGATTGCCATTTCTTAAACGTTCTTCAGTTGTTCCATTAAATCTAATTGGAGATTTAATCTAAGAGCACGAACTCGCCGTTGCTTTTCATGATACTTACGACTTAGGGCATCTGCTACTACATTCGCCTTCCCTTTGTGATATTGAATATCACAGTCGTAGTCACTTAGAATTTCCATCCATCTTCTTTGCCTCATGTTTAATTCTTTTTGCTCAAATATGTACCTTAAACTCTTATGATCTGTATAGACTGTAAACTTACTTCCGTACAGATAATGCCTCCAAATCTTAAGGGCAAAAATTATTGCTCCTAACTCTAAGTCATGGGTCGTATAATTTTCCTCGTGCTTTTTCAATTTCCTTGAGGCATACGCAATTACCTTTTTGCGTTGCATCAACACACATCCTAATCCTAGCTTAGAAGCATCACAGTAAACTTCAAAATCTTCTGTCCCTTCTGGTAAGGCAAGAATTGGGGCGTTTGTTAATCTTTGCTTTAAAATCTTAAAGGCCTCTTCTTGCTTGGGTCCCCATTCAAACTTAACTGTTTTACAGGTTAACTTAGTTAATGGAACAACTATCTTAGAGAAGTCTCTTATGAAGCACCTATAATATCCCGCTAAACCCAGAAAACTTCTAACTTCGGTAGCTGATTGAGGGACCTTCCAATTTGTGATCGCCTCTATCTTAGAAGGATCTACGTGAATACCTTCGTGATTCACCATGTGTCCTAAAAATTGCACCTCTTGTAGCCAAAATTCACATTTCGAGAACTTGGCGTAAAGATTTTCCTTCCTTAACAAAGTTAAGAGTGCATGTAGGTGTTTGCGATGTTCATCCTGGCTTTTGGAATAAATAAGTATATCGTCGATGAAGACAATTATGAATTTATCCAAATACGGTTTACAGATCCTATTCATCATGTCCATGAATGTTGCAGGAGTATTTGTTAGTCCAAATGGCATGACTGTAAACTCGTAGTGACCATACCTAGTCCTAAAAGCAGTTTTAGGTATGTCTTCTTCTTGTACCTTCAACTGATGGTATCTGGAGCACAAGTCTATCTTAGAGAAATATCTAGCTCCCTGGAGTTGATCAAAAAGATCATCAATCCTAGGTAAGGGGTATCGATTCTTAATTGTAACCTTATTCAATTCCCTGTAATCAATACACATTCGCATCGAACCATCTTTCTTTTTCAAAAACAACACAGGTGCTCCCCAAGGGGATGAACTAGGTTGTATGAATCCTTTACTTAATAATTCATCTAATTGCTTTTTCAGTTCTAACATTTCGGTGGGTGCTAACTGATAAGGTGTCTTAGCTATTGGTGTAGTTCCAGGAATTAGATGAATTCTAAATTCTACTTTCCTATCGGGTGGTAGCCCAGGTAGTTCTTCGGGGAATACATCTGGGTATTCTAACACTACTGGGATTTCCTTAAGTTACTTACTTTTAGTGTTAATGATTACCGAAATCATATACATTATTCCTTGTTTTCGTTCATAACTAGCAACTTTCATTACTGAAATGAACTTCATTGGTTTACGCCCCTTATCTCCTGTAACCACAATTATTTCTCCTGCGGGTGTATGAATTTCTATGGAATTCTTATCACAGAGGATTCGAGCATGGTTGGCTACTAACCGATCCATTCCTAGCACGGCATCGAATCCAGCTAAATTCATAGGTAGCAGGTTTGCAGAAAATTTATGGCCTAAGAGTTCTATCTTTCCATCTTGAAGAACCTTATCTATATTAACAGAATTTCCATCTGTTGTTTCTACCGTATAAATCTGCCTAAGTTTGGTTAAAGGTTTCTTAAGAGCTTGGCAGAATGAAGTATTTATAAAACTTTGGTTTGCACCAGAGTCAAATAATACTTTTGCGTAAACGTCATGTATCAGAAACGTACCAGCTATCACATCGGGAATTAGATCTGCTTCTTGTGTTGTCAGCTGGAAGGCTCTTGCATTCTTCTTAGTAGTTCCTTCTGCAGGTTTGGCCTTATTATCAGCTGGCTTGACCAGTTTTGGACAATCGGGCTTAAAGTGTCCCGTTTCGCCGCAGTTGTAGCAGATCACGGTTTTCTTCCTACATTCCTCCTCTCGGTGGCCCGGCCTCTTGCAGAAATTGCAATTTTCCTTACATTTTCCAAAATGTTTCTTTTTGCAATTCCCGCAAAATGGCGGTATAGAAGGTTGCCCGGTTCCCTTTCTTTTGAAATTACTATTATTATTACCCACACGAAATCCTTGGGTAATCTTTTGGGCCAATTCCTTCTTCATGTTCTCTTCTCTAGTGCGTACCAGCCTGTCGGTTAAGGTATTAGCCAATTCAACCGCATCGTCAATTGTGCAAGGTCTCGCAGATTTGACGATATCACGAATCTCGCTAATTAAACCCCAAATATAGCGAGAAATAAGTACCGGTTCTGGCGAGGCCAGAGTGGGTACAATTCGAGCATACTTGAAAAATTTCGAAGTATACCCTCGGCAATCCACATCTACCATTCGGTGATTTAGGAACTTATTCGTCATTTATTCCTTTTCATAGTCGGGACAAAATTTTCTTTCCACCGATTTCTTAAATTCCTCCCAACTCATGGCATAAGCCATGTCACTTTCCTTGGCTTGCAACACCGTATTCCACCATTCTAATGCCTCTTCCTTGAAGAGGTGAGATGCATACATAACCTCGTGTTCCTCTGCGCATTTACTTATTTTAATTACTGCTTCGGTCTTTTCCAACCAACGCGGTGCGGCAGTTGCCCCTTCATTGCCTGCAAATTCGACTGGCTTATAGGCAATAAATTCTTTATAGGTGCAACCAGGTGTTGCAACTTTCATTTTCTTAAGTATTGGGGTTTAACCACATTGTTATCATTATTTCCGCCTCCATTTACACTGTTACTGAAATTATCATCCCGAGTGTGTTTGTTATGGTTGGCTTGGGAAGGTTCAGCAGGATTTTTAACGGCAGCAACAATTGCTGGGATAGCATTGGCTATTCCCTGAGCAACGATATTTTCTATATCTTGCCTACTAAGAAAATGATCCTCATTGTTTTGTTCAGTTTGATTAACTTCATTGACTGGTTGGTTTTCTGCGTTTTCCATCTGAATAATTAACAATATATGCAAAATATTGCCACAAAATAGATAACAACCAAACACAATAAAGCAATCACACATAATCACGTCAACACGTATAGCCAAAATTGTCGACCTTGCGACATTCATATTTTTATATAATATTCTGCATCCGTACACACCAGGTATTTACATATGTTTTATTTTAGGGTTATTATACATTATTATCTTATATTATATATTTTTTCTACATATTATTATTATTATACAAACACACAACCACAGTTAGCTGGCCTTTCAGAAACGACGCTCCCTCTCGTCGTACTTCCACGTGATCCTTTCCCCCACGTCCCGAATTCGATTTCCCGCATCCACCAGTTCCTCGCCGTAGTGGTATAATTCAGCAATGTTTTCTGCGCTCATAGATGGAAATGGTGCATGTTCAGGATTAAACTGGGGAAAATAAACATTGGGGTTATTCATGAAATTCTGAAAATGCCAGTCGCTCATCCACCATTCCTCCAGCTGGCCTGTAACAGGTTGTGGGTTGATAATAGGGTCTGGGATAGCAGGTTTCAAATTAATTGGAAGTTCAGATTGGGCAGGGAAATTGAAAAGGTTTTCATCGGTAGGTCCAATGAGGTCACAGTTTGCAAGTTTGCGATCAAGTTCCTCCCAAGGCGGCATCTCCTGGGCTTGACCCGAGCTTTCCCCTATTTCCTTTCCCTTCCCTTTGTCTTTTGGGTCCTCCATCTTTTTCACCTTTTGGGTAGGTGGCTTCTTCCTTCGTCCGCGTTTCCTGTCCATGATTCTTCTCCTCTTTTTAGGCTTAGGTTTCTCCTGGGGTTGGGCCTGGAACACTGGTGGCTCCTCAATATCCGCTTGATAGCCGGATTGAGTTCCTGTGGTGTAGGATCGTGTACGAACCCAAACGAGTCGTTCAGAGGAGTTTTGATCAGTTACAGGTGCGGAAAACAAGTAACTGACGTAGAAACAGCTAATTCTTCACTTAAACTACTGATTGTATTGATAAAACTCTGATTACAATCGATCTTCACACCGGCAGCACTTCGGTATGGAATACAAGAACTTCTTCTTCGATTTCGCTCTAAGAGACCTATATATAGGCTCTTGATTTCGCTCACACTGACACAACATCATTTGGGGCGAAATCAGAACATCGTGATTCCGCTCGAAAGTGACCACATGTCATTTCGGGCGGAATTAGCCTTAGGAGCGAAATCAACCTTTTAAACACTCTAAACATGTTGTTTTCTCGTAAAACGTGCTCTGATCAATACAACCTAGTCTAAGACTCGATACAAGACGAAGTCAACAGATGCATGCACTAACAGACTCCCCCTCAGATGTTGACGAGTCTTCAGTGTCGAGTCTGACTGTGTCTAGTCTTCACATCTTCAGTCTTGATCAGTCTCTAGGTTTCACCTTTCACTCAACATTAACAAATTCCCCCTAACAATGTGCTGGTATTCCTTTAGTTCTTCAGCATCATCAGCTTCAGGATCGTAATCTGGCTTTCACTTTCTTCTCTTAGTCTTCAGATATCAGAAACCTGGCTCTTTAAAACACAAGCTTGTCAGGATCGAATAGCCTGGCTCTTCCGAATGTTGTTCCAAGATCATAACCTGGCTTTTATCCAACTCAGATATTCTCAGAATTGATAAATCCAGCTCTTTCATAATCCTGCACAATCTCTACCTCAAAGTAAATTTTCTAAATTTAACAATTCAATGTATGCACTAACACTGACTCTTCCTCAAAAATAACTCAATATTCTTGATGAACCATTTTAAAAATTGATCAAAACACATTTGATTTTCAAACACATACATCTTTTTACAAACATGTCATCATGTTTAGCACTTGGAATTTTGAAAATCAGCTCTCCAACATCAGTTGTCGAAAATCTTTTTGGATTTTTTAAAAATTTATGCTAAAACACACCGAAAATCTTTTTGAATTTTTTTTTAAATGTAAAGACATGCAGTAAAGAAATATTTACATACAATATTTTTGTGAGTTTGTGTAAGAGGATCATATCAGTTTATGACAAGTCACAAGTACCGTTGAGCTTAGTTACACATTAAGAATTAAACAATTCACTTAGATTGCCAATATACTGATCCACTTAAATTCTCACACAAATTTCAACTGATTCAGGATATGAGTTAGATGTTTTATGGACTTAAACTCATTCATGTGTCCCACCTCTTGAATATACTCCCGTATCCAGATCCCAATATTCTGTCTTACAGGTGAGTATACCACAGATGATATCTGTAAGGGGTTAATAAATTATGAAGAATCATGAGAGCTCAGGTCAGAACTACCGTTCAGCAGAGAGATCATGACTCGACTTTTGGGTGTGTCCCCTTTAGAGGATCTTTTGAATTACAACAGCAATGACTATCAATTTTATTGTTTCATCAATTTGCTGAGGGCGGCACTATTTTTCAAGCAAACGGAAAGTATTCTCCGGGGACTAGGCCATTGCTTCCGCAAAATCAGAAGTCCCGGGATAATACCCCAGATATCACTGAGCATAAAGACCTAGTATCTCAGAAAGAGGGACCTTTCAAACGAGATTTCAGGAGTTACCTATATATCCAAGTAGTGTTCCCCACGAAATAAGCAAGTATAAATTTAAGTTTATATCCCGAAAAAGCTTACTAAATGTGTAAAAACCTATCGGCATATCATCAGTGAGATCGTTTAACGCTATTTAAACAATACAATTCTTTAGCATACTGTAATTGTCTACTGATGTACTATCATTTCCTCTTCTTTGACACAAAAACTCATTTTTGATTTTATCATGTTTTTGTCTTTTTCAAATTTTCTAATGTTTTTGGATTTTCTGAAATTTCTACTCCCCCAAAAATGCAAACACATTAAAGAAGGAAATTTGAAAATAAACTGTACAATAAAATGACAACCGATATCAAATCGCTTCAATTCGCCATCCACTTGGCATAAACAATCAGAACTCCCCCTTACACAAAACTATTTTCTCATTATGATTTCAAAACACTTAAGTTTGTTTTAATCAGAATGATTTTTCCGGAAAATAAGTTTTGTTGGTTTTACTACTTGTAAGTATCGGGGTCTGGTTCATCACATTGTTTTTCAAAAAAACCAATTGTAAGTATGGTCCAATCAAGTTCAACCTAATGACCTTGATTAACCATTTGTAGGAAAAACAAGTACTACTTAATGTCCTTGATTTACCACTTGTAGGTGTAAACCTTCATCAATCAACTTGTAGGAATACCACATCTACACAAAATAATTTTACCAATAAAAATGCCGATTCCTGCTTCACACTTACCAACCTGGAAGCTCCGGCAATTCACACTTATCCTGTAAAAATTCAACTATATTTTAAGATTCAATCACACAATCAATTACTTAAGAAAGATGCCGATTCCTGATCCACGATTACTAACTTGGGATCTCCGGCATAGCCCTTAGACTTTACGGAAAAAGAATTTCTACCCAAGTCTTTTCAGACTTGAGGGTTTTCAGTTCTTGCTCAGTAGGGTTATAGGTAGCCTTTTTAGTTTCATAAAAATCTTTAACCCCCTTTGCTTTCCCATTAAGCATTTTTCCAAAAATTTTCTTAACATTCCCATTGAATGTTTTCTCGACATCAAACTCAGTTTTCTCAGAGTAAAATTGATTCGAGATCTCAACCTTACCAACCTTCTGTTTAATCTCTTCAAATTTCAGTGATGGAAACTCATCATCATTCACTGAATCTTTTGCCTCAACCTGTGGCTCTTCTGGCTTTGTGGAACCAGATTCATCACCAACTTTTACATCACCCTTCTTGACAACCCACATTTGGTTATCTTTGGATTTCTTTTTGTAAAAATTCTTTTTAGAACATTCACCAACCTCATAAGTTGAATTTTCAAACATTTTGAATTTTTCGGTTGGTGGTTCAACATCAATAACTATTTCTTTCAGTTTTTCAGAAACTCCCTGTTTAGTCTTAGATTTTTTCAGACAATTCCATGCAATGTGACCAGCTTCATTGCATTTGAAACAGGTTCGAGTCTCTTTTGGATGAAACACTCCAGTTCCATTCCTTTTCTTCTTTGCAAGAAACTCCTGGTTTGATTGTTTCCAGAACGGTTTCTTCTGTTCTTCTTCTGCACTTCCTCCTGAAACAAATTATGTTTTTGTTTTAGAATTTTTCTCATTTTTATAATTTTCTGGTGGAATAAAGCCTAATCCTTTCTTTTTGTAGCTACCATTATGGTTTGATTTCTTTTGAAAACCAGAACCAGAATTGTAACCTTTTTTTCTTGTTTAATCGTTGTTGTACTCTTGAAGTGTATTTTTTAGGTTTTTCAGTAAGATTTAAATCTTTTATTTTAGAAATCTTAATTTCTGTCATTTTGAAAACCTTTTTGATCATTTCAAATCTAACACTTCTTATTGGAAACTCTTTATCAGAATATAATTTGTCAGAATCATTTAAAGTGTATGCTACTTCAAATGTTTCATCATCCAAATTCGATTTTGATAACAAAAATTCTTTACTGTAAGCCCTTTTAACTGACGACTTTGGACTGTTGACTGATGAACTTGACCCTCCAGACCCAGACTTTGACTCAGACTCCTCATCTGTATCCAACACCTGATCGACCACCTTTTTTATTAACTCGGACTCATGATCAGTGTCAGACGATGTGAAAGTAACGTCAATGTTTTCTGGTAAATCATCAGTTGTATCTGTTTTTTGCTTTATATTGACAGCTTTTTCGACTTGCTCCTCATTTGGTTTTCTGGGAGAATAACCTTCCCAGATCAGAGGCGGACACTTGTTATAGCTAGCAGTCGGTTTCTTACCAGTATCCTTCTTCTTTGTCTTTTCATCCTGAAAAGCTTCCATACCTGCAACAATCGGATAAATTCTATCAATAAGATAATCAGAACTAGAATAACTCTGCAATAATCGTCTAATTCTCTCATTTTCAATCTTTTCAGTTTCCAACTCTTGTTTCCATTTAGCACTTTCTTCGATGTAAAAGTTGATAGCTTTCTGCTTCGACATCATCACAGCATTCATCATCGTCAAAGCATCTTCTCTTTCATAATTTGTCTTTTGAAGACCAGTTACTGTTCTGTTCAATACATCATATGATTCTTTCACGTAGTTAATATTGAACAGTAATTGTTCCTTAATCTTCTCATACTCTGCCAGCTTCTCATCTCTAGTTGCACATTCCTTGCAAGGTTCCAAACACTTCAAGCAAGGTTTGATGACTTCCACAATCTTTTCTACTTCTATGATCTTCTCAACTTCAACAACTTTCTCAACTTCAGTCACCTTTTCTTCTTCACTCACTTGCTCAATCTTTTCAGCAACAATTTTAACTTCTTTATGTTGAACAACATTTTCAGCTTTCATTTCTTGTTGTTCTTTTGCAGCTCGTTTTTCCTTCAGTTTCTCCAAGCGATCTGCAAAATAAAAATGAAAACTTTCAGGAGAAATATGAGATTTTCAACATTAATATGTTTTTCTTCCTCATCATCACTACTGTCATCTGTTGGTGACTGATCAAACTCAATTGACTTTTCAGCATTAACATCTGAAGAACCAGAATCAACTGGTGTTTGATAAAAAACAACTTCCTTTTCTGAACTTTCATCACTTTGTGAACTTTCATCTGAGCTTTGTAGACTTTCTTCAGATGCAACAGACTTTTCCTCCACATTCTTCACAGTCTCACCAATAGACTTCATCCATGTGGTAAACATATCTGGTTCTTTCACAATCTTTGCAATGAAAGCTTTAAAATCTCCATTCTCATCCGCAAACATATCCCATCTAAAACCTTCAGGCAATTTTTCATCATCTTGAAAATTCCAGTTAAAGTTCTTTTGATTCCCCAGACATGCTCTTTTTGAATCCTCGATCACTTTTCTACCATGAGCCACCTGTGGTTCTTGCAGTTGTTGCTGACCAACTTGCTGATAAATGGCTTTTCGGTAGTAATCGTCTTTTCTAAATGGATTTTGAGCTCCACTAGTTTCTCTGTTCTTGCATTCTCTTTTGAAATGACCTTTTTCCCTGCATCGAAAACAAATAACTTTAGATTTATCAAAACCTAAAGTAGACACATGTGCATCAAGAAAATCATTTCTTCCAGTAATCAGTTTGAACTTTTTAGCTCTTCTCAGAACACTAGCTAGACACCATTTGATGTCCATAAGTTCCATCTCTTCAGTGTCTATCTGATCGTAATCCTCCTTTGTGAGCATAGGATTCCCGATCCTCCCAGCAACTAATCCTTCATATGAGAGTAACACAGAACTAAGCTATGCCATGTGATCTTTCGCAACCTCTTCAGAAAAACTTTGACCAACAGGAAGATTCAAAGCAATATTGCATTGTATCACATAACCATTTCCAGTCTTTGTGCTTTGAGAATGAAAACTTGAAGTTGGGCTTTTTGGATTAACACTCGGATATGAAGAGAAACCACTGCTGCTTTTAGGACTTTGATCAACCTTTTGTCACACCCCAATTTTCCACGTGTCACCGGTGGGCCCGGTGGGGAGTATAGTGACGTAGTTGATATCATCATAGTCAAACAACACAATATTTAAATGCACAGCGGAAGCAAAAGATAAATATATTACAAACCGATATAAAGTAATATCAAGTATTACAAATGGAATGTAAAGGATCCACAGGCGGATCAAAAAAATAAAATGAATCATTTGTTCAACAGACTTTAAGGTATCCAAGCTTGCGAGACTTTTTGTGGACGCTAGAAGACAGCCAGCCTATTACGAGTAGTACCTGCACTTAACCTTTTGGAAAATACGTCAGTTTACACTGGTAAATACAATTTAACTGACTCATTTTGAAAAGGGTTGAAAATTGATTTGAATGCACGTGGCACAAAACATTTTATAACTTGTGATAATTATGTAATATTATAATCTTGTGAACGAATTACATGTTACTTGTGCGTTCAGTAGCCCGGATCTTGTCCGGGTTAAAGATCAATAGACACACCACATTATAGAGTTATACACTGACAGGTGTACGCCTACACCCCGTGCTCAGGTCGTGGCCATCTCGTAGGATGATGCCAAGGATATCCGGGACATGGTCATTAACCCCCCAAAGGCTTTAAGTGAACAAGACTGTTTAAACGAGCCGATCAAATTATTCAATTACCCACCCAAAGATGTAAGATTTGATGCTCGATCAAGCGGTATTCTATATACCGTAACCCAAGCCCGTACAGGGAAAATAAGTTAAAAGTATTTACCTGAGCTAAATATAAATTCAATCCCAGCCGTATACCACCAAGCAAGTACAAATAGCTTTTACTGGGCTCCTAAATCTGGAACGAAGGTTTTTAATAACCTATTAGATTCCTAACGGGTCTTTAATTAAGCCTGAGCTTAGACCGGTTAGTTTTAAAAAGGAAGACACGGTTCAAACGCATGATAAAGCGAAGACCGATTTAGAATGTGGTTTTGACCCGACAAGCTTATATGCTTGTTTAATATGGGTAACTTAAACACATTCTGAATTTTGATACAAAAACGATATGGTTTGACCCGTTTCGGCTAATATATGCAAACTAGTTACATACGCCGATCCGAACGCGAAAAGTGCGTAACGAGTAACCATAAGAGTCATATGTATGTTCCCTGAGTTAATATGCCTTAAACATGTTGTGATATCAGTAAGGTATCTTCTATTATGCCCAAAACGGATTTAAACACAAATTATGCCTCATAAGGGCATTTTGGTCATTTAAAAGATTATAAAAGAGTTTAATTAGTAATCTGAGTTACAGGTCTGATTTATACAGTAAATACACTTAATTTAATAAGTTATAACAGTAGGGTATGACCTATATGTGAAATTTATCATTTAAAACCAAACTATGCACCTTAGGGGTATTTTGGTAATTTCACTTAGGCTTAAAAGGTCAAAACTGGAAATCTGAGTTTATAAACTTTTACTTACTGTTATTATATAAAAATATACTAAAAATATCAGTAGGTATTAACCTTATATGTTTAATATAGTTTTAGTACATACTATGCGTTAAAAACGCTTAAAAAGGCGATTTGGAGCCATTACCGGGTTTTTTAAAGGAAAGCTGATATTTTTATAATTCCAGAAGGCTCAAAATATTTTTTTAACAAATAAAATCAGTAGAAAAAGGTTTGGGGTCAAAAGGATTTGTAAAACTCATTTTATGGCTAAAAAGGGCAAAATCGGTATTAACCGAATTAAACTTAGAGACCTATGTTATGCTCAGCCAAAAATTAAATAAAAATCTTTAAAAATCCCAAAATATTATATTACATCAGTGGGTAAAAAGTTTGATATCAAAAAGTGGGTTAAAATAGGCTATGCGCTAATTACGCCGTTTAATTAACATAAAGGTTTCAAATTACGATAATGAGCATAACTCTTAATCTAGACCTCAAACTGATATCAAATTTTCGGTGCAAGTTTATAAATCAGTAACAAATGTTTCTACTCTTTCACTTTTAAAAAATCGCGTTTTATAGTAAAAAGGGCATAATAGTCAACTTTTAAGCATTAATCGGAAACATGCATATGAATCAGATAAGTATTGAACCAAGTTGTAAAATCTCAGAGAGTTATACTTATATGAAACTTGGTCCAAAATAAGCTCTAAGGCAGATCTCAAACATGCATGAACGGATCAGAACTGATAGTCAAAGCAAAAGTCAAATTATGCGACTTTCGGGTCCGATCCGGGTTTAAACTGAAAATTGTCGAGTTGAACATGTTGAGACATGTTCTTACATTAATTACCATGTTATTTTAATGATCAAACAGGTTGCATGTACCCTACATTGCTAATTATGCTTAAACTTGCAAATAATCATTCTGTTGACTTTTTAAAGTATGCTTTGACTTGACAATTAGCATAGTTAGAGTGGGAATCTGAAAATACCCGTTTAAGGGTTTGTTACCCACATAAATACCTACTTGTAGGTACTTTCAATTCGAGAAATGACTGAGCAAATTTCGTTTAATCTTAAAGTCAAACTTAAATTACGATGGTTTGACTTTTGCTTAATTAACCAAGCTAGAACGATTTAGAAGGGGTTAGGAATACTTACAAGAGTCCTAATTAAGCTTAGAGAGCACTAGAAAGCCTGAGTTTGATCAGAGAGCTTCAGAATTGAGAATGCAAGTGAAGTATCAAGTAAACTTACTTCCTTTATATAGTTTTCGGGTCTCCGTAGGATCATGACACTTGTCGGGAGGGGTAATCTGATCAAAACAGATGTCAAGAGGTCTGATAATTCTGTGGGCAAGCCCCTAGTATCGAGTTGGGAGGTATTGGAAACAGATTGGACCTGAAAACAGCAAGAAACAGGTTGTTACCAGCTGTTTCTGCGTCTGATCCCCTCATGCGGCCCGCGTAGAGAACCCAGGTAAGTCACGCGGCCCGCCTGGATGACTACATCAGCAAAAACAGTTTTCAAAATGACAGAAATGGTCCCTGTGAGCCTTTAAAGTTATTTTAGGCATGTTTAAGGCCCGTTAACCTCATTTTAAGGTTCCACTATGATGTTTAAATATAGGGGACATGAAACCTGTTCAAAAACATGTCGAATGTCGGTTCGTTTGGCCGTACGGTCACGTTATGCGTCGAATTACGACGAAACACGAACGGACACTAAAAACGGTCCAAATCACGCGACGAGTGGAATTTTATCAAGGCGATCACTAAAATAAAATATTTTAGTACTTACATAAATTTTTGGGTGTCCGGAGATGTTCAGAATGTGAGATACGCGCGAAAATGCAAACTTGTGCACTTTTTGACACTTTTAGTCCCTGCATGACATAAAAGTTTATTTTTGCGCACGAAACACCTCTAAACCTATTTCTAAGCTATATGAAGGATAATAGGGTATGTTTAACTCCTGTTCATATTCCGGAAGATCCGTTACCATACGATTCGACCTACTTTTGCAATTTGACGCAATTAGTCCTTTAATTGCGCATTGAAGCGCGAAATATCATTTAATGATATCCAAGCCTCCTATGGCCCATAATGGGCATTACCAAGCATATACTTAAATATTACTACGCTCTCGTTCGCCTAGATGGTCACCGAAAGGCGTAGATTCAAAAGTTGACGCTTTAGGCCCCTCTATTGCGCAAACTTGCGCATCTCATCATTTATTAGCATTGAAGCCTCATCTAATCCATATTAGGCATTCTTGGAAGTATTATTAACACCACGATGCTTCGGGTTCACTAAAAGGTCATTCAGAGATATAATTAAACATATTGACACTTCTAGTCCCTCTAACTTGCAAAGTTGCGCGTAACTTTACTTATAGGCGTAAAAACCTTAGACGGCCATTATTTGGCATTCCCGAGAGTATAATTAAATATTATTAAGCTCCCGGTTTGTTAGAAGGTCACTCAGAGGTACGAATTAACATGTTGACGCTTTTAACCCCTTTATTGCGCAAACTTTCAATTAATTTCGCAAACGGCTACACTTATTCATCAAGTGGCACATTTGTGAATATAAACATCATAAGAAACTTATTTTTAGGTATGTTATCATTTCCAGTCCTTTCATAATCAAAGTTTTCGATTTTTCGAAAAATTAGTCCCGCAATTTCAGTGTTTGACTTCATTAGGGTTTATTACACGTGTCAATACATCATTGGACGTGATTTTTACGAGGTGTTACATCCTCACCCCCTTAAAAGAAATCTCGACCTCGAGATTTGCTAAAATGCTGGAAGTACTTTTGTCACATGACGGACTTAACTTCTATAGCATATCTGGAGTCTCTCCAAGCTCCCAAAGTGACCTTTATATTTGGTACATGTATCCTTTTGGAGCTTCTTAACCTGTCGATCCTTAATCGATATAGGTTGCTCATCATATCATAAATCTGCATATCAATATGTGATAATGCTTCTTGACTTATTGGTGAAACACATCCTCAAATCATTAGTGTATAATGCATTACATGCTCTGCCAAGCTCCTTAAATAGGTTTTAGCTTATAAGCTATTTGATCTTGTTACATTCGATTCCTTCGAATGGTTCTATATATTCAGAGCTCAACTTGCCTAATAATTAATAAATTGGTACACCCTTCCAGGGCGATATCTTTGTTAAACCTTATTCCTTAACAAGAACTTAGGAGGTTTGCTATTTTCATTAATCCACGATTTTCTGCCGAATACTGGCCACTTACAGATGATTATGGATTTGTTTGATCTTATTCGTTGTTTCCAAGGCAACTTTCAGATCCTGATAATTGGACTTACCAATCTTCTGTCTACTAATAGATGTTTAACATTCCATCTATACAACGTTTTCAAAGGAGCAGCCTTGATACTTATATAGCAACTATTATAGAAAAGCTTATTTTAAGGTGAGATGGTTATTTCAACCATTGCTTAAAACTAATCTTAAGGAATAGCTAATCCTCACAGTTAGTCGAACAAATCGACGATCCTGGGCAGCTGATGGAAATTCTTAATTGTTGCCTAATTTGGGTTGCGGTAATTAATGCATACGAAAAATGAACCGTCTTTCTTAATTAACAATACCGAATTCTTAGAATATAGGGTTAGGCTATATGAATTCCTTATTTCAAAACTTATTTAATTAGGGTTTTGATTCTTCCAATAATGGCACTAGCCGTCTTGGAGATTTCATAATGATATAGCCCTAAATGGGATATAAATCTTAGTGCTACCTGCCTTTCAGGGTAAACAGGGTAATCTTAGGAGAAGATAATCAAGTTATCAGGAGGTTACAGAGATTTTCCAAATCTCAGTCTCCAATTCATTTATCATAGTTTGTGTCAGATAGGTGACACATTTATGTTACGAGTCTTTAATCGAAGATATTTACCAGGACAATTCCATTCTGGATATCTCCTTTGAATACCTTTAGCTGATCTTAGTACCATATGACCATCGAAATATCTTTGTGGTTCCATGCATTAAACCTCCATACTGATCAGGCATGGAAGCAATCTATGGAACATATTAAGATACACCAATCCTCATGTGGCGCTTTTATCATACCATCTGGTATTCGGAATCGATAGAGATTAAAGAGATATCAACTATATATGCTTTCGCACTTCTTCTAGAGAGAGGGTACTTCTAGAATTCCATGATTAGAGAATTCTAACAGGAACAGAAGAAATGGTTCTTATGATTTTGCCTGTAAGTTTTACCTTACACTTACTATCTGGGGTTCTTACGGGAAAGATTAAAAGTTTGCTAAGCTTATGGTTTTATGAGAGACTTAGCAGTACCTGCAACCAAACGTAACTCCTAGCCATAAAATCACCATAATGGATTTATCTGGTGTCATTATTAATGTGAGCTGCCTCTAATCATACATCAGGAGGGTTAAACGCCTCCATTCTTAATCCTTTTAAACTTAGCTATAAAATCTTTGATAAACTTTAGGGCAGTCTCAGCTTTGACTAGTTATTTCTTAACCTATATAACGTGAGTAGCTGAGGTAGATCCATAATGGATTTATAATGAGCAGGCTTCGAAACCTTAATGTGCCCTCTTATTGCCGATGCTAAACACTAATAATTATGTGCTTTAAGCTTAGATTTTTGGGTATACTGAATAGGGTACTATCTCAGCCAATGAATTAAAATTTGCGACATACTGTCGACAATCTAGAACTTTTATGGCGAGAGTCAGAAAATTCTTATTCCGTCTTTTCCCTTTTCGCGAAACGGATACTAGGTTTTTCTAATAAGGTCCTTAAAACTTGGATCATTCCACAATGTATAGGAGGATCTTTCTTGTGGGTTTCATTAATGTCCTCACTAATCAAGGGTATTACCATCGAATGATTGTGATGTATACCTTACCATGTTCTTTCTAGTATAACCACTGATATACTTAATGGTTTCTACTTCATCCTTTCTAGTGTTTAGTCAACATAAGCAAGCCAAGAGTAACCAAAACATAGAGGTAGAATCTTGGATTCTAATACTTAGTCAACATAAGGAGGATAAGTAGGTGACTTATAGTAAGAAGTAAGGAAGTTATTGTACATGTGCTTATATTCAATCAAAATAGAAATTTCACAAACTAGGCACCTAGCTCGGTTGGCTAGGCGCGCGAAAGGGTGTGGCCTAGACCCAGGTTCGATTCCGGGGACGGCCGGTTCCACCATTTTTTTATGTTGTTTAATATTAATTAAACGTACGGATACATGTAATTATGAGGGTTGTCTCATAAGGAGTCTTGATAACTACTTGTTTCTTATTATACACAATATGGGCTTGATTTTCAAGACAACCAATCGATTTTTATCACTATATTGAGTCCTTATACTTTAACGGAAACTAGGACATCGGACGAATGATTCCTAATGGATATAAAATATCCATCTAATATTGCTGAAGTAGTCTCTGAGGTACTATCGACCAATTTTACTTTATACTTAACGCTTAGAGTTTTAACAGGCAGATTTAATGATTTACAAAATCTATTGTCTACGAAAGACTTATCTGAACCTGAATCAATAATACTCTAGCATGAGCGTTATTGATAAAGAAAGTACCTGTTGTGACATTGTCATCCTGAATAGCCTCTTGAGCGTCCATTTGAGAGCTCCCGGCTTTGGTCTCCTTAGCCTCCCCAGGCTTCTTGGTTTTATTTGGGCAATTTGTCTTGATGTGCCCTATTTCATTGCAACCATAGCAGGTTGCGTCCTTTATGTCTTGACACTCCAAGGTCTTGTGCCCTTTCTTGTTACAAATCCACAAGGCCTAGCTTGTGACTCCAGAGTGCATTTCCTTTTAGTTGCCTTCTTTGGGCAGCGGTTAATTATGTGCCCCTTCTCGCCACAATCATAGTATGTGGCGTCCTTCAAGTCCTTGCACTCATGGGTCTTGTGATCCATCTCCTTGCAGATGACACATCCCCCGGTCTGCTCATAGAAACATTTTCCGAAATGCTTCTTCTTGCAGGTTTTTCATTTGGGTTTTGCCTCCTTTGGTTTGGACTGGTTATAGTTCGAACCAGTCTTACCCTTTTTACAACATTTATTTGGGGTATCATCGCACTTTCGCTTATGATCCTTCAACACACGGTCCACAGCGTTGTTCACGGCTGTATCTATCATAGCCTGTAACTCGGTGCTTGTTAAGTTCAGTCTTGCATCATCATTCTGATCAACTAGACGATTGTGAGCTTCAGAGGGGTCAGCCATGGTGAAGCTTTGAAGGCTACAAACCAAGTAGTAGCAAATTGGTTTAACTATATAGCGAATTGTCGAATTTGATGTTTGAATATCCATGGTGCAAATCAACCATATAGGCCAATAGATAGTATTTAATTTATTTGATTATGTTTTGCCTAAGTTTTTAAATAAACCATCTTTGGCGTTTAAACGGAATATAATCCTTCATATTTACTAGACAGGGGACATAAGTCACGACTGTCAATGTCATACTGACATCTTATATAGCACAACGGCTTGTTCCAAAGGACTTTTCGATGGCACAGATGCCTTGTCACTAGGGAAATTTTAAAACATAATCAATGATTCCTTTGGGTCGAAAAATTTCATAATTCATTGTTTTGACAAGAAGTTATGAAATAAAACTATCTTTTTCATGTATGCATCTTTGCCCGTAGGTATACATCCCAGGTGGATGTTTAGATGTGTACATCATGTTCGACGTTTATTAGCCATGATTCATATTGATTATATAGGCTAAATAAGGGGTTTGGAAGTTCCTAATATAGAGATGACAAGCGTGATTTTATCGCATCACTGTTGTCGGGAGCGTTAACACGTTTTCAAGTGTTAATCAGGATCTGAATCTCTTCTAAACAGGTTTTACCATCTTAGCTAGGTCTTCAATGACATTCAAGCTAGGTCAAACCTCTTAAGATTCTCTTTTAATATTTATACTGGCAGGAAAGGAATGATATTATTTTCATTCAGGATTTTTATTATAATTATCCTGAATTTAATTAAAATATAATTATCACAAAAAGTCAAGTCACAAGGACAACTTTAAATTATAAACCATGATTTTGTAGAATCAAGGTATTTAGGCTTGAACGTGTCCACGCCTTTTCTTGACAGGGAGTTGTAGGCTACGACTGTCTTTAGTCTCAAAGGACGTTAATTATAGCCCGTAGGCATTATATCCCTAAAGGACGTTTAAACCACAAAATAAGAAAGGATTTCGGGAGAATCCAGTATAAGAATGATTTGTGTGACTTTATCGAACCACGTCTGCCAGAAAAGTTAACATGTTACAGATGTTAACAAGGATGTGAATCTCTTGAATAGGTCCTACCATTTTGGCCTCGTCATACAGGCTAGGTTTACCTTTAAGATTCCTTTTTAATAATTAACGTAGAACAATCCTAACTCGGGATGTTAATAAGGATCTGAACCTAAATTGAGGAACTGCCATCTTGGCCGGGTCTTAATAATGACACGAGGCTAGGTCTTGTCCTTTTTAGATTTTTTCCATCTTATTATAATGGTAGATCTTATAACAGAAATGTTATTTTAATTGATTTCATATATTATATTCATATATAATGATATAAATGAAATTTAGATAAAACATCCCAATGGTTTTAAAAGATGTATAGAATTGCCCTAAAAGGGACTTAAAAGAAATGATGTTGTCCTCAAAGGGACCAAAACATAAATATCGTTATAAAGACTTTTAAGGAAACGATCTTCAGTAAAAGGAGTCTCTTCTTCATTTTAGTTCTGAATGTCCTCTCCTTGGTCGTACGTTAATCCTAGTCGCAACACGAAGTTTGGCCTTTCCTAGGCTTCAAATGGGGAGAATTTCCATTACAGCTTCTTGCTTGGCGACATATTTAAAATATAATTGAAGGTAATAATCTTCCGAATAGGGACGAGAGTATTCCTATGTTAAGTCTAGACTCAGAAGGTCAAAGGATGTGCTATCGTGTCATTGAGATTAAACACAAAAAGCTAGTGTTTAATTCACTCAATGTTGGCTCTGATACCAACCTGTCACACCCCTATTTTCCACGTGTCACCGGTGGGCCCGGTGGGGAGTATAGTGACGTAGTTGATATCATCATAGTCAAACAACACAATATTTAAATGCACAGCGGAAGCAAAAGATAAATATATTACAAACCAATATAAAGTAATATCAAGTATTACAAATGGAATGTAAAGGATCCACAGGCGGATCAAAAAAATAAAATGAATCATTTGTTCAACAGACTTTAAGGCATCCAAGCTTGCGAGACTTATTGTGGACGCTAGAAGACAGCCAGCCTATTACGAGTAGTACCTGCACTTAACCTTTTGGAAAATACGCCAGTTTACACTGGTAAATACAATTTAACTGACTCATTTTGAAAAGGGTTGAAAATTGATTTGAATGCACGTGGCACAAAACATTTTATAACTTGTGATAATTATGTAATATTATAATCTTGTGAACGAATTACATGTTACTTGTGCGTTCAGTAGCCCGGATCTTGTCCGGGTTAAAGATCAATAGACACACCACATTATAGAGTTATACACTGACAGGTGTACGCCTACACCCCGTGCTCAGGTCGTGGCCATCTCGTAGGATGATGCCAAGGATATCCGGGACATGGTCATTAACCCCCCAAAGGCTTTAAGTGAACAAGACTGTTTAAACGAGCCGATCAAATTATTCAATTAACCACCCAAAGATGTAAGATTTGATGCTCGATCAAGCGGTATTCTATATACCGTAACCCAAGCCCGTACAGGGAAAATAAGTTAAAAGTATTTACCTGAGCTAAATATAAATTCAATCCCAGCCGTATACCACCAAGCAAGTACAGATAGCTTTTACTGGGCTCCTAAATCTGGAACGAAGGTTTTTAATAACCTATTAGATTCCTAACGGGTCTTTAATTAAGCCTGAGCTTAGACCGGTTAGTTTTAAAAAGGAAGACACGGTTCAAACGCATGATAAAGCGAAGACCGGTTTAGAATGTGGTTTTGACCCGACAAGCTTATATGCTTGTTTAATATGGGTAACTTAAAGACATTCGGAATTTTGATACAAAAACGATATGGTTTGACCCGTTTCGGCTAATATATGCAAACTAGTTACATACGCCGATCCGAACGCGAAAAGTGCGTAACGAGTAACCATAAGAGTCATATGTATGTTCCCTGAGTTAATATGCCTTAAACATGTTGTGATATCAGTAAGGTATCTTCTATTATGCCCAAAACGGATTTAAACACAAATTATGCCTCATAAGGGCATTTTGGTCATTTAAAAGATTATAAAAGAGTTTAATTAGTAATCTGAGTTACAGGTCTGATTTATACAGTAAATACACTTAATTTAATAAGTTATAACAGTAGGGTATGACCTATATGTGAAATTTATCATTTAAAACCAAACTATGCACCTTAGGGGTATTTTGGTAATTTCACTTAGGCTTAAAAGGTCAAAACTGGAAATCTGAGTTTATAAACTTTTACTTACTGTTATTATATAAAAATATACTAAAAATATCAGTAGGTATTAACCTTATATGTTTAATATAGTTTTAGTACATACTATGCGTTAAAAACGCTTAAAAAGGCGATTTGGAGCCATTACCGGGTTTTTTAAAGGAAAGCTGATATTTTTATAATTCCAGAAGGCTCAAAATATTTTTTTAACAAATAAAATCAGTAGAAAAAGGTTTGGGGTCAAAAGGATTTGTAAAACTCATTTTATGGCTAAAAAGGGCAAAATCGGTATTAACCGAATTAAACTTAGAGACCTATGTTATGCTCAGCCAAAAATTAAATAAAAATCTTTAAAAATCCCAAAATATTATATTACATCAGTGGGTAAAAAGTTTGATATCAAAAAGTGGGTTAAAATAGGCTATGCGCTAATTACGCCGTTAAATTAACATAAAGGTTTCAAATTACGATAATGAGCATAACTCTTAATCTAGACCTCAAACTGATATCAAATTTTCGGTGCAAGTTTATAAATCAGTAACAAATGTTTCTACTCTTTCAATTTTAAAAAAATCGCGTTTTATAGTAAAAAGGGCATAATATTCAACTTTTAAGCATTAATCGGAAACATGCATATGAATCGGATAAGTATTGAACCAAGTTGTAAAATCTCAGAGAGTTATACTTATATGAAAGTTGGTCCAAAATAAGCTCTAAGGTAGATCTCAAACATGCATGAACGGATCAGAACTGATAGTCAAAGCAAAAGTCAAATTATGCGACTTTCGGGTCCGATCCGGGTTTAAACTGAAAATTGTCGAGTTGAACATGTTGAGACATGTTCTTACATTAATTACCATGTTATTTTAATGATCAAACAGGTTGCATGTACCCTACATTGCTAATTATGCTTAAACTTGCAAATAATCATTATGTTGACTTTTTAAAGTATGCTTTGACTCGACAATTAGCATAGTTAGAGTGGGAATCTGAAAATACCCTTTTAAGGGTTTGTTACCCACATAAATACCTACTTGTAGGTACTTTCAATTCGAGAAATGACTGAGCAAATTTCGTTTAATCTTAAAGTCAAACTTAAATTACGATGGTTTGACTTTTGCTTAATTAACCAAGCTAGAACGATTTAGAAGGGGTTAGGAATACTTACAAGAGTCCTAATTAAGCTTAGAGAGCACTAGAAAGCCTGAGTTTGATCAGAGAGCTTCAGAATTGAGAATGCAAGTGAAGTATCAAGTAAACTTACTTCCTTTATATAGTTTTCGGGTCTCCGTAGGATCATGACACTTGTCGGGAGGGGTAATCTGATCAAAACAGATGTCAAGAGGTCTGATAATTCTATGGGCAAGCCCCTAGTATCGAGTTGGGAGGTATTGGAAACAGATTGGACCTGAAAACAGCAAGAAACAGGCTGTTACCAGCTGTTTCTGCATCTGATCCCCTCATGCGGCCCGCGTAGAGAACCCAGGTAAGTCACGCGGCCCGCCTGGATGACTACATCAGCAAAAACAGTTTTCAAAATGACAGAAATGGTCCCTGTGAGCCTTTAAAGTTATTTTAGGCACCTTTAAGGCCCGTTAACCTCATTTTAAGGTTCCACTATGATGTTTAAATATAGGGGACATGAAACCTGTTCAAAAACATGTCGAATGTCGGTTCGTTTGGCCGTACGGTCACGTTATGCGTCGAATTACGACGAAACACGAACGGACACTAAAAACGGTCCAAATCACGCGACGAGTGGAATTTTATCAAGGCGATCACTAAAATAAAATATTTTAGTACTTACATAAATTTTTGGGTGTCCGGAGATGTTCAGAATGTGAGATACGCGCGAAAATGCAAACTTGTGCACTTTTTGACACTTTTAGTCCCTGCATGACATAAAAGTTTATTTTTGCGCACGAAACACCTCTAAACCTATTTCTAAGCTATATGAAGGATAAATAGGGTATGTTTAACTCCTGTTCATATTCTGGAAGATCCGTTACCATACGATTCGACCTACTTTTGCAATTTGACGCAATTAGTCCTTTAATTGCGCATTGAAGCGTGAAATATCATTTAATGATATCCAAGCCTCCTATGGCCCATAATGGGCATTACCAAGCATATACTTAAATATTACTACGCTCTCGTTCGCCTAGATGGTCACCGAAAGGCGTAGATTCAAAAGTTGACGCTTTAGGCCCCTCTATTGCGCAAACTTGCGCATCTCATCATTTATTAGCATTGAAGCCTCATCTAATCCATATTAGGCATTCTTGGAAGTATTATTAACACCACGATGCTTCGGGTTCACTAAAAGGTCATTCAGAGATATAATTAAACATATTGACACTTCTAGTCCCTCTAACTTGCAAAGTTGCGCGTAACTTTACTTATAGGCGTAAAAACCTTAGACGGCCATTATTTGGCATTCCCGAGAGTATAATTAAATATTATTAAGCTCCCGGTTTGTTAGAAGGTCACTCAGAGGTACGAATTAACATGTTGACGCTTTTAACCCCTTTATTGCGCAAACTTTCAATTAATTTCGCAAACGGCTACACTTATTCATCAAGTGGCACATTTGTGAATATAAACATCATAAGAAACTTATTTTTAGGTATGTTATCATTTCCAGTCCTTTCATAATCAAAGTTTTTGATTTTTCGAAAAATTAGTCCCGCAATTTCAGTGTTTGACTTCATTAGGGTTTATTACACGTGTCAATACATCATTGGACGTGATTTTTACGAGGTGTTACATCCTCACCCCCTTAAAAGAAATCTCGACCTCGAGATTTGCTAAAATGCTGGAAGTACTTTTGTCACATGACGGACTTAACTTCTATAGCATATCTGGAGTCTCTCCAAGCTCCCAAAGTGACCTTTATATTTGGTACATGTATCCTTTTGGAGCTTCTTAACCTGTCGATCCTTAATCGATATAGGTTGCTCATCATATCATAAATCTGCATATCAATATGTGATAATGCTTCTTGACTTATTGGTGAAACACATCCTCAAATCATTAGTGTATAATGCATTACATGCTCTGCCAAGCTCCTTAAATAGGTTTTAGCTTATAAGCTATTTGATCTTGTTACATTCGATTCCTTCGAATGGTTCTATATATTCAGAGCTCAACTTGCCTAATAATTAATAAATTGGTACACCCTTCCAGGGCGATATCTTTGTTAAACCTTATTCCTTAACAAGAACTTAGGAGGTTTGCTATTTTCATTAATCCACGATTTTCTGCCGAATACTGGCCACTTACAGATGATTATGGATTTGTTTGATCTTATTCGTTGTTTCCAAGGCAACTTTCAGATCCTGATAATTGGACTTACCAATCTTCTGTCTACTAATAGATGTTTAACATTCCATCTATACAACGTTTTCAAAGGAGCAGCCTTGATACTTATATAGCAACTATTATAGAAAAGCTTATTTTAAGGTGAGATGGTTATTTCAACCATTGCTTAAAACTAATCTTAAGGAATAGCTAATCCTCACAGTTAGTCGAACAAATCGACGATCCTGGGCAGCTGATGGAAATTCTTAATTGTTGCCTAATTTGGGTTGCGGTAATTAATGCATACGCAAAATGAACCATCTTTCTTAATTAACAATACCGAATTCTTAGAATATAGGGTTAGGCTATATGAATTCCTTATTTCAAAACTTATTTAATTAGGGTTTTGATTCTTCCAATAATGGCACTAGCCGTCTTGGAGATTTCATAATGATATAGCCCTAAATGGGATATAAATCTTAGTGCTACCTGCCTTTCAGGGTAAACAGGGTAATCTTAGGAGAAGATAATCAAGTTATCAGGAGGTTACAGAGATTTTCCAAATCTCAGGCTCCAATTCATTTATCATAGTTTGTGTCAGATAGGTGACACATTTATGTTACGAGTCTTTAATCGAAGATATTTACCAGGACAATTCCATTCTGGATATCTCCTTTGAATACCTTTAGCTGATCTTAGTACCATATGACCATCGGAATATCTTTGTGGTTCCATGCATTAAACCTCCATACTGATAAGGCATGGAAGCAATCTATGGAACATATTAAGATACACCAATCCTCATGTGGCGCTTTTATCATACCATCTGGTATTCGGAATCGATAGAGATTAAAGAGATATCAACTATATATGCTTTCGCACTTCTTCTAGAGAGAGGGTACTTCTAGAATTCCATGATTAGAGAATTCTAACAGGAACAGAAGAAATGGTTCTTATGATTTTGCCTGTAAGTTTTACCTTACACTTACTATCTGGGGTTCTTATGGGAAAGATTAAAAGTTTGCTAAGCTTATGGTTTTATGAGAGACTTAGCAGTACCTGCAACCAAACGTAACTCCTAGCCATAAAATCACCATAATGGATTTATCTGGTGTCATTATTAATGTGAGCTGCCTCTAATCATACATCAGGAGGGTTAAACGCCTCCATTCTTAATCCTTTTAAACTTAGCTATAAAATCTTTGACAAACTTTAGGGCAGTCTCAGCTTTGACTAGTTATTTCTTAACCTATATAACGTGAGTAGCTGAGGTAGATCCATAATGGATTTATAATGAGCAGGCTTCGAAACCTTAATGTGCCCTCTTATTGCCGACGCTAAACACTAATAATTATGTGCTTTAAGCTTAGCTTTTTGGGTATACTGAATAGGGTACTATCTCAGCCAATGAATTAAAATTTGCGACATACTGTCGACAATCTAGAACTTTTATGGCGAGAGTCAGAAAATTCTTATTCCGTCTTTTCCCTTTTCGCGAAACGGATACTAGGTTTTTCTAATAAGGTCCTTAAAACTTGGATCATTCCACAATGTATAGGAGGATCTTTCTTGTGGGTTTCATTAATGTCCTCACTAATCAAGGGTATTACCATCGAATGATTGTGATGTATACCTTACCATGTTCTTTCTAGTATAACCACTGATATACTTAATGGTTTCTACTTCATCCTTTCTAGTGTTTAGTCAACATAAGCAAGCCAAGAGTAACCAAAACATAGAGGTAGAATCTTGGATTCTAATACTTAGTCAACATAAGGAGGATAAGTAGGTGACTTATAGTAAGAAGTAAGGAAGTTATTGTACATGTGCTTATATTCAATCAAAATAGAAATTTCACAAACTAGGCACCTAGCTCGGTTGGCTAGGCGCGCAAAAGGGTGTGGCCTAGACCCAGGTTCGATTCCGGGGACGGCCGGTTCCACCATTTTTTTATGTTGTTTAATATTAATTAAACGTACGGATACATGTAATTATGAGGGTTGTCTCATAAGGAGTCTTGATAACTACTTGTTTCTTATTATACACAATATGGGCTTGATTTTCAAGACAACCAATCGATTTTTATCACTATATTGAGTCCTTATACTTTAACGGAAACTAGGACATCGGACGAATGATTCCTAATGGATATAAAATATCCATCTAATATTGCTGAAGTAGTCTCTGAGGTACTATCGACCAATTTTACTTTATACTTAACGCTTAGAGTTTTAACAGGCAGATTTAATGATTTACAAAATCTATTGTCTACGAAAGACTTATCTGAACCTGAATCAATAATACTCTAGCATGAGCGTTATTGATAAAGAAAGTACCTGTTGTGACATTGTCATCCTGAATAGCCTCTTGAGCGTCCATTTGAGAGCTCCCGGCTTTGGTCTCCTTAGCCTCCCCAGGCTTCTTGGTTTTATTTGGGCAATTTGTCTTGATGTGCCCTATTTCATTGCAACCATAGCAGGTTGCGTCCTTTATGTCTTGACACTCCAAGGTCTTGTGCCCTTTCTTGTTACAAATCCACAAGGCCTAGCTTGTGACTCCAGAGTGCATTTCCTTTTAGTTGCCTTCTTTGGGCAGCGGTTAATTATGTGCCCCTTCTCGCCACAATCATAGTATGTGGCGTCCTTCAAGTCCTTGCACTCATGGGTCTTGTGATCCATCTCCTTGCAGATGACACATCCCCCGGTCTGCTCATAGAAACATTTTCCGAAATGCTTCTTCTTGCAGGTTTTTCATTTGGGTTTTGCCTCCTTTGGTTTGGACTGGTTATAGTTCGAACCAGTCTTACCCTTTTTACAACATTTATTTGGGGTATCATCGCACTTTCGCTTATGATCCTTCAACACACGGTCCACAGCGTTGTTCACGGCTGTATCTATCATAGCCTGTAACTCGGTGCTTGTTAAGTTCAGTCTTGCATCATCATTCTGATCAACTAGACGATTGTGAGCTTCAGAGGGGTCAGCCATGGTGAAGCTTTGAAGGCTACAAACCAAGTAGTAGCAAATTGGTTTAACTATATAGCGAATTGTCGAATTTGATGTTTGAATATCCATGGTGCAAATCAACCATATAGGCCAATAGATAGTATTTAATTTATTTGATTATGTTTTACCTAAGTTTTTAAATAAACCATCTTTGGCGTTTAAACGGAATATAATCCTTCATATTTACTAGACAGGGGACATAAGTCACGACTGTCAATGTCATACTGACATCTTATATAGCACAACGGCTTGTTCCAAAGGACTTTTCGATGGCACAGATGCCTTGTCACTAGGGAAATTTTAAAACATAATCAATGATTCCTTTGGGTCGAAAAATTTCATAATTCATTGTTTTGACAAGAAGTTATGAAATAAAACTATCTTTTTCATGTATGCATCTTTGCCCGTAGGTATACATCCCAGGTGGATGTTTAGATGTGTACATCATGTTCGACGTTTATTAGCCATGATTCCTATTGATTATATAGGCTAAATAAGGGGTTTGGAAGTTCCTAATATAGAGATGACAAGCGTGATTTTATCGCATCACTGTTGTCGGGAGCGTTAACACGTTTTCAAGTGTTAATCAGGATATGAATCTCTTCTAAGCAGGTTTTACCATCTTAGCTAGGTCTTCAATGACATTCAAGCTAGGTCAAACCTCTTAAGATTCTCTTTTAATATTTATACTGGTAGGAAACGAATGATATTATTTTCATTCAGGATTTTTATTATAATTATCCTGAATTTAATTAAAATATAATTATAGCACAAAAAGTCAAGTCACAAGGACAACTTTAAATTATAAACCATGATTTTGTAGAATCAAGGTATTTAGGCTTGAACGTGTCCACGCCTTTTCTTGACAGGGAGTTGTAGGCTACGATTGTCTTTAGTCTCAAAGGACGTTAATTATAGCCCGTAGGCATTATATCCCTAAAGGACGTTTAAACCACAAAATAAGAAAGGATTTCGGGAGAATCCAGTATAAGAATGATTTGTGTGACTTTATCGAACCACGTCTGCCAGAAAAGTTAACATGTTACAGATGTTAACAAGGATGTGAATCTCTTGAATAGGTCCTACCATTTTGGCCTCGTCATACAGGCTAGGTTTACCTTTAAGATTCCTTTTTAATAATTAATGTAGAACAATCCTAACTCGGGATGTTAATAAGGATCTGAACCTAAATTGAGGAACTGCCATCTTGGCCGGGTCTTAATAATGACACGAGGCTAGGTCTTGTCCTTTTTAGATTTTTTCCATCTTATTATAATGGTAGATCTTATAACAGAAATGTTATTTTAATTGATTTCATATATTATATTCATATATAATGATATAAATGAAATTTAGATAAAACATCCCAATGGTTTTAAAAGAGGTATAGAATTGCCCTAAAAGGGACTTAAAAGAAATGATGTTGTCCTCAAAGGGACCAAAAGATAAATATCATTATAAAGACTTTTAAGGAAACGATCTTCAGTAAAAGGAGTCTCTTCTTCATTTTAGTTCTGAATGTCCTCTCCTTGGTCGTACGTTAATCCTAGTCGCAACACGAAGTTTGGCCTTTCCTAGGCTTCAAATGGGGAGAATTTCCATTACAGCTTCTTGCTTGGTGACATATTTAAAATATAATTGAAGGTAATAATCTTCCGAATAGGGACGAGAGTATTCCTATGTTAAGTCTAGACTCAGAAGGTCAAAGGATGTGCTATCGTGTCGTTGAGATTAAACACAAAAAGCTAGTGTTTAATTCACTCAATGTTGGCTCTGATACCAACCTGTCACACCCCTATTTTCCACGTGTCACCGGTGGGCCCGGTGGGGAGTATAGTGACGTAGTTGATATCATCATAGTCAAACAACACAATATTTAAATGCACAGCGGAAGCAAAAGATAAATATATTACAAACCGATATAAAGTAATATCAAGTATTACAAATGGAATGTAAAGGATCCACAGGCGGATCAAAAAAATAAAATGAATCATTTGTTCAACAGACTTTAAGGCATCCAAGCTTGCGAGACTTATTGTGGACGCTAGAAGACAGCCAGCCTATTACGAGTAGTACCTGCACTTAACCTTTTGGAAAATACGTCAGTTTACACTGGTAAATACAATTTAACTGACTCATTTTGAAAAGGGTTGAAAATTGATTTGAATGCACGTGGCACAAAACATTTTATAACTTGGGATAATTATGTAATATTATAATCTTGTGAACGAATTACATGTTACTTGTGCGTTCAGTAGCCCGGATCTTGTCCGGGTTAAAGATCAATAGACACACCACATTATAGAGTTATACACTGACAGGTGTACGCCTACACCCCGTGCTCAGGTCGTGGCCATCTCGTAGGATGATGCCAAGGATATCCGGGACATGGTCATTAACCCCCCAAAGGCTTTAAGTGAACAAGACTGTTTAAACGAGCCGATCAAATTATTCAATTAACCACCCAAAGATGTAAGATTTGATGCTCGATCAAGCGGTATTCTATATACCGTAACCCAAGCCCGTACAGGGAAAATAAGTTAAAAGTATTTACCTGAGCTAAATATAAATTCAATCCCAGCCGTATACCACCAAGCAAGTACAGATAGCTTTTACTGGGCTCCTAAATCTGGAACGAAGGTTTTTAATAACCTATTAGATTCCTAACGGGTCTTTAATTAAGCCTGAGCTTAGACCGGTTAGTTTTAAAAAGGAAGACACGGTTCAAACGCATGATAAAGCGAAGACCGGTTTAGAATGAGGTTTTGACCCGACAAGCTTGTATGCTTGTTTAATATGGGTAACTTAAACACATTCTGAATTTTGAGACAAAAACGATATGGTTTGACCCGTTTCGGCTAATATATGCAAACTAGTTACATACGCCGATCCGAACGCGAAAAGTGCGTAACGAGTAACCATAAGAGTCATATGTATGTTCCCTGAGTTAATATGCCTTAAACATGTTGTGATATCAGTAAGGTATCTTCTATTATGCCCAAAACGGATTTAAACACAAATTATGCCTCATAAGGGCATTTTGGTCATTTAAAAGATTATAAAAGAGTTTAATTAGTAATCTGAGTTACAGGTCTGATTTATACAGTAGATACACTTAATTTAATAAGTTATAACAGTAGGGTATGACCTATATGTGAAATTTATCATTTAAAACCAAACTATGCACCTTAGGGGTATTTTGGTAATTTCACTTAGGCTTAAAAGGTCAAAACTGGAAATCTGAGTTTATAAACTTTTACTTACTGTTATTATATAAAAATATACTAAAAATATCAGTAGGTATTAACCTTATATGTTTAATATAGTTTTAGTACATACTATGCGTTAAAAACGCTTAAAAAGGCAATTTGGAGCCATTACCGGGTTTTTTAAAGGAAAGCTGATATTTTTATAATTCCAGAAGGCTCAAAATATTTTTTTTAACAAATAAAATCAGTAGAAAAAGGTTTGGGGTCAAAAGGATTTATAAAACTCATTTTATGGCTAAAAAGGGCAAAATCGGTATTAACCGAATTAAACTTAGAGACCTATGTTATGCTCAGCCAAAAATTAAATAAAAATCTTTAAAAATCCCAAAATATTATATTACATCAGTGGGTAAAAATTTTGATATCAAAAAGTGGGTTAAAATAGGCTATGCGCTAATTACGCCGTTTAATTAACATAAAGGTTTCAAATTACGATAATGAGCATAACTCTTAATCTAGACCTCAAACTGATATCAAATTTTCGGTGCAAGTTTATAAATCAGTAACAAATGTTTATACTCTTTCGCTTTTAAAAAAATCGCGTTTTATAGTAAAAAGGGCATAATAGTCAACTTTTAAGCATTAATCGGAAACATGCATATGAATCGGATAAGTATTGAACCAAGTTGTAAAATCTCAGAGAGTTATACTTATATGAAACTTGGTCCAAAATAAGCTCTAAGGCAGATCCCAAACATGCATGAACGGATCAGAACTGATAGTCAAAGCAAAAGTCAAATTATGCGACTTTCGGGTCCGATCCGGGTTTAAACTGAAAATTGTCGAGTTGAACATGTTGAGACATGTTCTTACATTAATTACCATGTTATTTTAATGATCAAACAGGTTGCATGTACCCTACATTGCTAATTATGCTTAAACTTGCAAATAATCATTCTGTTGACTTTTTAAAGTATGCTTTGACTCGACAATTAGCATAGTTAGAGTGGGAATCTGAAAATACCCTTTTAAGGGTTTGTTACCCACATAAATACCTACTTGTAGGTACTTTCAATTCGAGAAATGACTGGGCAAATTTCGTTTAATCTTAAAGTCAAACTTAAATTACGATGGTTTGACTTTTGCTTAATTAACCAAGCTAGAACGATTTAGAAGGGGTTAGGAATACTTACAAGAGTCCTAATTAAGCTTAGAGAGCACTAGAAAGCC
The DNA here is from genome assembly GCA_030545235.1 of Helianthus tuberosus. Lineage (NCBI taxonomy): Eukaryota > Viridiplantae > Streptophyta > Magnoliopsida > Asterales > Asteraceae > Helianthus > Helianthus tuberosus. Next base: position 142,949,245 of record CM060444.1, on the reverse strand, counting down.
TGAGTTTGATCAGAGAGCTTCAGAATTGAGAATGCAAGTGAAGTATCAAGTAAACTTACTTCCTTCATATAGTTTTCGGGTCTCCGTAGGATCATGACACTTGTAGGGAGGGGTAATCTGATCAAAACAGATGTCAAGAGGTCTGATAATTCTGTGGGCAAGCCCCTAGTATCGAGTTGGGAGGTATTGGAAACAGATTGGACCTGAAAACAGCAAGAAACAGGCTGTTACCAGCTGTTTCTGCATCTGATCCCCTCATGCGGCCCGTGTAGAGAACCCAGGTAAGTCACGCAACCCGCCTGGATGACTACATCAGCAAAAACAGTTTTCAAAATGACAGAAATGGTCCCTGTGAGCCTTTAAAGTTATTTTAGGAACGTTTAAGGCCCATTAACCTCATTTTAAGGTTCCACTATGATATTTAAATATAGGGGACATGAAACATGTTCAAAAACATGTCGAATGTCGGTTCGTTTGGCCGTACGGTCACGTTATGCGTCGAATTACGACGAAACACGAACGGACACTAAAAACGGTCCAAATCACGCGACGAGTGGAATTTTATCAAGGCGATCACTAAAATAAAATATTTTAATGCTTACATAAATTTTTGGGTGTCCGGAGATGTTCAGAATGTGAGATACGCGCGAAAATGCAAACTTGTGCACTTTTTGACACTTTTAGTCCCTGCATGACATAAAAGTTTATTTTTGCGCACGAAACACCTCTAAACCTATTTCTAAGCTATATGAAGGATAAATAGGGTATGTTTAACTCCTGTTCATATTCCGGAAGATCCGTTACCATACGATTCGACCTACTTTTGCAATTTGACGCAATTAGTCCTTTAATTGCGCATTGAAGCGCGAAATATCATTTAATGATATCCAAGCCTCCTATGGCCCATAATGGGCATTACCAAGCATATACTTAAATATTACTACGCTCTCGTTCGCCTAGATGGTCACCGAAAGGCGTAGATTCAAAAGTTGACGCTTTAGGCCCCTCTATTGCGCAAACTTGCGCATCTCATCATTTATTAGCATTGAAGCCTCATCTAATCCATATTAGGCATTCTTGGAAGTATTATTAACACCACGATGCTTCGGGTTCACTAAAAGGTCATTCAGAGATATAATTAAACATATTGACACTTCTAGTCCCTCTAACTTGCAAAGTTGCGCGTAACTTTACTTATAGGCGTAAAAACCTTAGACGGCCATTATTTGGCATTCCCGAGAGTATAATTAAATATTATTAAGCTCCCGGTTTGTTAGAAGGTCACTCAGAGGTACGAATTAACATGTTGACGCTTTTAACCCCTTTATTGCGCAAACTTTCAATTAATTTCGCAAACGGCTACACTTATTCATCAAGTGGCACATTTGTGAATATAAACATCATAAGAAACTTATTTTTAGGTATGTTATCATTTCCAGTCCTTTCATAATCAAAGTTTTCGATTTTTCAAAAAATTAGTCCCTCAATTTCAGTGTTTGACTTCATTAGGGTTTATTACACGTGTCAATACATCATTGGACGTGATTTTTACGAGGTGTTACACCTTTTCTGTAGAATCTCCAGCACTAAATGCAGTTTGTATTTTCGGGCTTCTTTCAACTTCTGGAACACTGCCTTTGTAATACATTTTTACATCCTGTTGACCACTAGGACTGTTCATCCTAAACCCCGGTATTTTTCAGAATCATCAAGTAAGTTCCCCACTCTTTCTGCGGTAACGCATCAGCTAACTTGTCTACCCACTCATCAGGATCTTTGGTTATACCAATCATCGACATAGATTGCACTAAGTGGCAATAACGTTCAATTAGTTTCTTCGTATCTTCTCCCGGTAAACTACTGAACAGATCAAACTCTTTCTTAAGCAACGCCTTCTTGCTTTTAATCATGTTCTCACTACCCTCAAACTTAACACGTAGAGCATTCCAGATTGACTTTGAAGTTTTATCATGCTGAAGCAGAATGAAAATGTCTTCTTTGATTGCCTGCTGTAATAAACTAATCATCATCTTTTCAGCACGATACATATCTCGTTCTTGATCACTAAACTCAGAAATTATTTTCACAACTTGCAAATCAGTACGAGGTAAAACATATTTCTTCATAATACACTCCCATAACCTAAGATGATTTGCCTGGACCCAGTTTTCGAATCTGTCTTTCCATCCGTAGTACTCTTCAATACTCTTCAGTTTCGGTGGCTTTTGTAACGTTCCAATCTCGTTTTCCAAGTTTATATTCTGAGCAATGGAAGCTGGAGTAGTTGGAGATGAAGCGAACGCGTTGTAAAACTCTTCACTCATGATTTCGTATCACGTTTTTCAAAACAGTTACTTTGGAGCGGAATTAACAGATAACCAATTCGAGCGAAATAGCAAACAGCCCTTTGAAGCGAAATCAGGAAATTTGTAGTCTGGAGAGAAATCACACTGTACACATGAGCGAAATCAAATGTTTGTATCTCTGAAACGAAATCACCAAGTAGTTTGAAGCGAAATCAGAAGTTTGTCAGCCTGGAGCGAAATCAGATGATAATTTGGAGCGAAATTAACACCAAAGTTGGAGCGAAATCAGAAAAACAGCCTCCTGGAGCGAAATCAATCCTCTATTTTGAGCGAAATCAGACTAAGTCTGTTCAAGCAAAATCAACTCGAAGGTCCATTTTGTCCAATTTTAATCCGAATTTTAGTCTCAAACTTTCAGGGATTTGTTAATAGTCACTTATACACAGTCTGTGAAAATTTGAACCAGTTTTGACCGTTAAATCTCGTTCTGATGAAAAAAGAAGGTGTAGAAGTAAGAAGTATCGATGAAATCCAACTAATCTCTGCAGAACTCCTCCTCCTGAGCTCTGATACCACTTGTAGGATCGTGTACGAACCCAAACGAGTCGTTCAGAGGAGTTTTGATCAGTTACAGGTGCCAAAAACAAGTAACTGACGTAGAAACAGCTAATTCTTCACTTAAACTACTGATTGTATTGATAAAACTATGATTACAATCGATCTTCACACCGGCAGCACTTCGGTATGGAATACAAGAACTTCTTCTTTGATTTCGCTCTAAGAGACCTATATATAGGCTCTTTATTTCGCTCACACTGACACAACATCATTTGGGGCGAAATCAGAACATCGTGATTCCGCTCGAAAGTGACCACATGTCATTTCGGGCGGAATTAGCCTTAGGAGCGAAATCAACCTTTTAAACACTCTAAACATGCTGTTTTCTCGTAAAACGTGCTCTGATCTATACAACCTAGTCTAAGACTCGATACAAGACGAAGTCAACAAATGCATGCACTAACATGTGGTATCCATATCGGTGGTATGGATAGTAAAGTTTCGGAGTGCCTCCGACAGTTCATTCATGCTGTTAGCACATATGAAGAAAAACACACAAAATTCAAGTTAAAATCTTATTTGTTAAATTAAATTTTCACAGAATCACAGAATGGCAAATTTGAAAACTAAGTATTTTTTAAATACTTAATTGGCTTAAATCAGTGACTCTGATACCATTTTTTTCTGTCACGACCCCTGACGCAGTTTCCTGGTTCAATTGCCGCGAGACAGAAAACCCGTGGTATTGAATTTTTGGCAGCGGAAATTTTAACAGGATCTTTTAAAACTGAAAACACCCGATTTTTTTATTTCAAGTTTCGGGATAAACCCCGTAGTTTACAATAAAGGAATTTCACTGGGAAATTCCCTGGTTATAAAAACATGTTTATTTATTTACTGAGCCACTTTCTTCAAGTTGTAGTGCTACGCGGCACTTTTCCTGGTTCACAGTAAATCACCTGAAACATGTTAAAAAAAATTATCAACGGGGAAATACTGGCGAGTCATTTAATTTGTACAAAACGACACATTGTTATAATTTACAGCATTAAGAATTTTCACATTTGCCCCTATCTATTAATTAGCTGGTTCAGTTGTCACTCGACCAGATCTATGACTGTGGAGATATCACTAAATTAGGCTCGCCCACCTAAAGTGATAAATCATTAGTAGTAATGTGCACAAAACCCCCCACTTACTACCAGTAATTAAAGATTTGCAAAGATTTAATCACTGCAAGGTATAACTAGAAAACATTTAGGGTTTTGTAAAGCAATTTGATAAAAACAGAATGACTCACATTGCGAGTTTAACGGGATAGAGTTTTGCCTACTGGTTTAGCCTCGTAACCTAGTGTTAGACCCAGTTCAGGCTCAAAACAACTTCTTTTCACGTAATATGGCAAGTGATTTCAGTAGATGTGAAAAAGATGTGCGAAAATGGAAATCAGACTTTCAAGAAACAAGACCTACAGAATTATCAAGTTTATATCACTTTGAAACAAAATGGTTGACAAGGTGATTGTAAGATTATTATCTAATACAAACGAATCTTGAATTCTGTGGGGGAGAGAGCAATGGAGTTTAGATGTATGTGAGAATGCTAAGCTTCAAACTCACTTTGCTTCTCCTGGTTTAGCCTTCTATTTATAGACGGCTTGGTGTATGAATAAACAATAGTTTATTCATACAATAATTCCTGCAAAAAGTAGCCAATTGACATATTCATTGATTCCAACGTTCAAGTTGCCTTTTTCATCATGATATCATTAAATGTCAACTTGCTTCGGTAAGTGTGGCAGGACAGAGCCAATTTCAGACAAGTGGGTTATTTCATCAGAAATTCTGATAAACCACTTCATCAGAAATTCTGATGAACAAATCATCAGAAAATCCTTGATGATCAGAATCGTCAGATACTGATGATATTTCATCAGAAATATCATCAGATCCATCAGAAATGACCACTTCTGATAATCCAATTCAGCTCTTGATCAACTCGTGAATTTTTGAAGTAGATGCTATGTATTCCGGTTGTCCCATCTGATCTTCTTTTTCTAGTTCGTGATCTTCAGGACTGTGATCTCTTCATAGATCCAGTTGATTGTGTTTTTCTTCAATACTTACAAATAAAGTTTCCTAACAGTTTCCCCCTAAGTATTGTAAGAAAATGAACTACCTCTATATCAAACATAAACAACTTTCTTTGAAAGAGAAATTCAAAAACAACTAAGTTCAGAAACATTGAACATAGTCAAACCAACTATAAATCAGACATTGATAAAATATTGTTCATAAACAGGAAATTTAATCTTATTAAATCGTTAGTTGATCTTCACTCCATTTCTGTATTTGTCTCCAGGTTTCAGCCTTTTCTTGTAGTCAATTGCCTTTTGAGTTTCTTTGTACATTTCTTTATACAATCCTCTTGCTTCCATCCAATTTTCAATGCACTCTTCAATTGTTTTTCTCAGCTTTTCATTGTTCTTTCCCTTCTTTTTGAGCTGCTCTTGTTTTTCATTCATGCAGTTTTTTATATATTTCAGAGTTTGATTTGAATACCTGCATATATCACTGATTCTGAACAGAGCTTTCTCTTTATTAGCATCTTTGAAGACAACACTCATTTCTGGTTGATCAAAGATTGCTCCAGTTCTTAATAGTTTAGAAGCAATTTCAGCTGGAATTGAAGTGTTCGGAGGTGGTATTAGCACTTTGTTGCTGTACTCAAAATTGATACATAGATCAAAGTCTGCCAGTGCAGCCCTTTTGTATAACTTTGCTCCTGCACTTTTGAGACTTTCAAGGGCTCTTCTGTTTATAACTGAATTACCTTTCATTTCATCAATGATATTCTTCATTTTGACTATTCCCAATGGGTGAATATCATCAGCCAGATCTGCATCAGTAACCTTTTGTTGACTGTTGTCTTTTCTGATCAAGGTATACTTGTTTTGTGCTTCATTGCCTAGGATGCCTCCTCCACTGGTCATTGTATCAATTCTTTCAATTGATACTATTGGATTGGTCATGTGCTTGTGTAAAATTACCCAACCTCCATTGTTTCTGTTTTCAACAATACCTTTGCTCATTGGAGAGAGTGGTCTCTTTGGGTTGTCTTCTGGACCTTTCCAATAGTAATTCTTTAGATGTTCTTCAGGGTACATAATAGTGTGTAAATTACCTTTTAGCACTTCCATTTCTCTGATGTTCCCTTCTGAATCTTCTATCATTTCTTTTCTTGGCCTTTTTGAGGAAGTCACTTCATGTTCCATTCTTCTCTTTTCTTTTGTATCCATTATTATGCTCAACTCTGTTTCTCCTGTGATGGTTGTAGAAACTGGTTGTACTGGAACATGATCTTTTGGTTGTACCCTTGATGTGTCTGGCTTTGAGACATTTGGTGGAGGACCCATGAGTATCTTCTGTTTATCTTAAGGTGGACCCATGGGTTGCTTATGTTTTTGAGCTGTTGAGGTTTCCGTTGGTTTGGTTTGATCTTATTGAACAATTTCTGGTTGTTGTTGAGAAGTTTATGATCTTCTTGCTTGTCTTTCTTGTGGAATTGGGGCTTTCAGTTCATGAAGATCAATTTTTGCTAGTCTGGCAACATTATACTGCTATCTCTTAACTAACAGATGAACATTAGTAAGAGCTTGAGTATTTGTTTCCTCTTATTTCTTCATTTTCTGGAACTCTTGATTTTCTTGATTTCTTTGTGCAGCTAATTCCATCAACAGTTTCTCAAAAGCCTCAGTCATGCTGCTGTTGTTGGCTCTGAGGAACTGTATTTCTTCAAGAAGCTTCCCTGAACTTGAGCTTTCTCCTGCAGTTGCACCCTCAGCCATCTTTTTCTTGATATCATTCAGTTCCTTGATAGCTTTCTCAATTTCTGATGAGCTTTCTTTGTTTTCTGATGATTTTTGCAATTTGTTGAGAGTTGCAGTATTGTCTTCAGTTTGCTTCTGCACAGCTTTGACAGTTTCTGACAAAAACTTGATCTCTGACTTTTGATTTCTGATTTCTTCTAGTATTAGATCAAGTTTTTCTTCTGTTGCTGTTTTCACAGTAGCAGCTTTATCTTCAGGTTCTTTTTGAAATTGTTTAGGTGACATAGATTGATGTTCTTGGGAAATTGGAAAAACAACATATGTTTCTCTTCTAACACCAGTAGAAAACACATTCTCTGCTGTTTTAAAGTTAAAAGGATTGGACAAATCCAAATTCCCTATATCCTCACCAGAAAATTGAAACAAATTCAAGTTCTGGATTTCCTCATATCCTTGAACCTTTTCAGGTTCTCCATGAGTTGTTGAGAAACTTTTTGTTTTCTCATCCAGGTTTCCTTGATCAGCAGGCTGATCTCCACCTGTTGTTACTACATTTTCCTCCTCAGAATCTGATTCAGAAAATGAGTCTTTTGTTTTACTCACATCTTGTTTTGAAGAAATAGTATCTCTAAGTAAGATTTCATGTTTTCCTTGAATTGATTCATCAGAATCATTCTCAGAATCATAAAATATGTTTATTTTAGACTGTTGTGCACCTGTTTCTCCAATGTGTGAGTCTTCAGCATGATGTCCTTCAGCCACAGGATTCATATTTATATCTTTATCAGCTAGATGAGGATCAGATTCATCCTGCTGTTCCATTCTTGATGTGCTTGACTCCTGTGCATCATGCTCCATAGGGAACACTTGTTCAAAAACTCCTTTTCTTTCTGACTTTTTGTTCAACATTTTCAGGTATTCTGCTCTGTATGGTGATTCTTCTGGTATCATACTCATCATTTTTTCTGTCAGAGCAGGTACATCATAATCTGACTTCCAAGACCCTGCAGCATTCCAAGGTTTCATAATTTCTGTCTTCCACATATTTTCTGATGCTGGTATTGCCATGTTTCTTTTCAGAAAAGCATCAGAAATTATGATAGATAGAAATCTTGGAAAGGGTAGATGTGAATCTATTCTACCATCTTTGGTCAGAATTGATCTCCTGATCAGAATAAATATTTCTGCTCCATAATCAATGTTCAATCCATTAATTAGACTAAACATGATTGTTAGAATGTTCATATTTATCTGATCTGTACCTCCAATCTTTGACGATAGACACTTGTTCAGAATTTCCATTAAGACTTGCCAGAAGGCAGGTAGCTTGTTTCTCTTGAATTTATTGATTGTTGAAATCTTTGTTTTGTATCCCATTACAGCATCAAGTTGTGAAAACATATCTTCTCTTTCTGGTGACTTTTCAAAGTTCTGATGTAAGGGTAGCTCCAAACACTCCCTTATCTTTTCTGGTGAAATTTTAATGAAGATATTTCCCCATACATGTGCTGTTAGCTCAGTTTGACTTGAGATTTTGAGAGTTTTTACAACTTGTTGTATGAGTTCTTGTGGTACCTCTCTGGTCTTTGTAAGAGCTTGAGCTAACGGGCATCTTGTTAGAAATTCAATGAGAATTTGACACTTCATATCATATTCTTCGATGTTATCATTTATTGCTTCATTGTTGCTCTTTAATGGAAGAAATTCATCTTCAGTGATGAAAGGAACTGAGTGTTTAATTTGAGGTATGTTGATGTTGACAGCAGCCATTGAGAATTTGGGTTTTGTTTTTGGGAAAGGGTTTTAGGGTTTTGAATTTGAAGGTTGAAGATGAAAGACTCTGTTTTTTAATGAGGTATTTATAGGGTGTATCGACAGAGATATTGAATGTTTGTCGTGGGTTGTTTGAGTTCAGGGTGATTAATGACACCTTTAAGATGTTTTAATCCTTTAAGGAAACAACCGTTTTTGAAAAACCTTTGATTTATCTCTAATTTAATGTATATCCTTTTAAAGATACTTAGAGACTTCAAAGATTTTGCAGATAAACACTATTTTCCAACTTGCACCTTTTCTCTATGTGGGACCCCTTTTTAAAAGGTCCAATCGAAACCCTTTGTGTGTCTCCCCAGATATTTCTCATAATGATATATATATATATATATATATATATATATCATCAGAAATATATTTTTTTTTTTTGAGATGAGAGGGAATAAGTAGAGTTCTGAGATTTTACTTACATTGTAGTGTTGCAGTTCTGAACTCCACACATTTATTCTGATATACCAGAGGTATATTGTTTTTTTTTTATATATATAGCTTGTTCCAGTCCTCAGAAAAAAAAATTTTGAAAGAAACTTTTTCTTAAAAATTTGGATTTTCATAAATTCAATTAAATCTGATTAAAAGAATTGTTTTTCTGATGATATGTTAAACTTTCTGGTTTTTCAAAACAAAATATGATTTTCTGATTTGTTATCAGAATTTTCACAGTTTTCTGGTGAATGATCAGTTTTTCTGATTGATCATCAGATTTTGAGTTCTACTAACTTTTGTCAGTATTCATGTGTAATCCACCAGATTTTCTTTGATTTTATGAGTCAAGTTGTGTTAGTTCCCCCTAGATCTATTTACCAATAAAAAAAAATTAAACAAACTTGTTGAAAGAAAACATAAAACAAACATGTTAAACGAAAACAAAACATAAAACAAAGAAAACTACTCCTCCTCTAACACATTGAACATGCACTTCACATATAACCAAAGACTGGTTACTCGTCCGGTGTGATTCGTTGATGAAGTCAAGGTGGCTTCACTAATGTTTTCTTGAAGTACCAGCACAGCTCTTGAATAGCAGCTTCTCACTCCTCCAAAGTCCAGCTGACTAGTGATCACCTTGGTAACAAATCGAGGGTAAATCAGAAAGGGTTGACGGTCGTGGATGTTTGCTTCTAGGTCTCTCATTAGAAACTTAGCATAGTTGAAAGGTTTTTCTTGTATCACAGCATGCACCACTTCCATCATCCTATTCGACAGCTCATTGAAGTGTCCAATTTTCTTGGAAAAGCAGACACTTAGCTGTGTTACCAAAAACTGGAAAGGTGGTATAAAACCAGACTTGCTAATGGCCCTTGACGAGTTGAGTGTGTGATAACCTATTTCAGTCATGGTTTGTTGCACATTTGCTTTTTCCAGAAGTTGAATTTCATGATCATCACCCAGTTTGAGGACATTTCTGATTGTTTCTTCTTTTAGAGTAATTTTTACTCCCGTGACCTCACTTTCAATCCACATGGAAGTACCACCAAAAATGATTTGAGAGTTCCACCAGAACTCTTGGAGAAGTTCTGGATATATGGTGACATGTGATGACACAGCAAAGCCTAGAGGACTTCGCATGATCATATTGTACACAAACCTGCAGTCCTCCCATGCAGGTCCTTCCAAGTTGGATCTTAATCTAAGATTGTGAAGTCTGTGAAACGGAAGAGGGAATTGAGTGGCTTTCGTCAATTTTGGGCGACCCATTTTTTATAAGGAAAAAAAACTGTTGAAAGGCTTTTGAAGAGCTGGTTTTTGTTACAAATATTCTTTTCAGGTTGTTAATATTTATAGGTGAAAGTGATGTAAACAGCCAACCTTTTTTCTCTTCAATTAAGAAGATATCTGTCCCAGTGAATGTAACAGTGAATGTAACAGTGAGTGTAACAGTGATTTTGACAGTCTATTAAGCCCCATGTGTGAGTAAGCATTTAATGACTAGGCATCTATTTTCATAGCTCCTAATGATTCTAGTGCCTACGTGTCACATTTAAGTTCCTTATGAAGAAATGACGTTGCATGCAAAAAAATGAAATTCAATAAACTGAAAAGAGAATGAGACGGTTGATTATTCCAGCTGTATCGAACTCCATCAGTATGCATGTTACTTTTCCCCCTTTTTGTTTTTTTTTTAAATTAAAAAACAAAACAAAACAAAAAAAATACACGAAAATAAGTAATTACAATATGTGGAATGTGCATGAGGATGTATTTTTACAGATTATCCTGATGTTTCAATCATAATTTCTAATTTTATATCAGAACTTCTGGTGCTTTTACCAGATATCCTGATATTTCTTCAGAATAACTGATAAACTATCATTTATTGATAGTTCATCAGATTTTCTTGTGTTCCATCAGATTGATGGATTGTTTTATCAGAAACTAGTCGATTTGTTCTATGAATATCAGAATTTTGATTTTCAACAAGTTGGTCTTCAATTTGTGTTTTTGAGTTTTCTGAGAAATCTTCATCATTTAGATTAACCATGCCTAGTTTGCTGATTAAAAAATTGTGTCTCTTTTCATCAAGAGGTTTTGTAAAGATATCAGCAATTTGATTTTCAGTTGGAACAAAATACATTTCAATGTTACCTTTCTCCACATGATCTTTTATGAAGTGGTATCTGACATCTATGTGTTTGGTTCTTGAGTGATGAACAGGATTTTCAGTTATTGCAATGGCACTCTTTAAGTCACATAGAATTGGAATTCTTGTCAGAGTTACTCCATAATCTTTCAGTTGAGTTTGCATCCACAGCACTTATGAATAGCAACTTGTTGCTGCTACATATTCTGATTCTGCTGTTGATGTGGCAACACAGTTTTGTTTCTTGCTCGCCCAACATACCAATTTTTCTCCCAAAAGTTGACAGGCACCAGATGTGCTTTTCCTGTCAATTTTGCACCCTGCATAATCTGCATCTGTGTATGCAATTAATTCAAGGTTTATATCCTTAGGATACCAGAGACCAATTTCTGATGTGCCTTTGAGATATTTAAAAACCCTTTTTACAGCTTTCAGATGGGATTCTTTAGGATCACATTGTTAGACCCAGTTCAGGCTCAAAACAACTTCTTTTCACGTAATATGGCAAGTGATTTCAGTAGATGTGAAAAAGATGTGCGGAAATGGAAATCAGACTTTCAAGAAACAAGACCTACAGAATTATCAAGTTTATATCACTTTGAAACAAAATGGTTTACAAGGTGATTGTAAGATTATTATCTAATACAAACGAATCTTGAATTCTGTGGGGGAGAGAGCAATGGAGTTTAGATGTATGTGTGAATGCTAAGCTTCAAACTCACTTTGCTTCTCCTGGTTTAGCCTTCTATTTATAGACGGCTTGGTGTATGAATAAACAATAGTTTATTCATACAATAATTCCTGCAAAAAGTAGCCAATTGACATATTCATTGATTCCAACGTTCAAGTTGCCTTTTTCATCATGATATCATTAAATGTCAACTTGCTTCGGTAAGTGTGGCAGGACAGAGCCAATTTCAGACAAGTGGGTTATTTCATCAGAAATTCTGATAAACCACTTCATCAGAAATTCTGATGAACAAATCATCAAAAATCCTTGATGATCAGAATCGTCAGATACTGATGATATTTCATCAGAAATATCATCAGATCCATCAGAAATGACCTCTTCTGATAATCCAATTCAGCTCTTGATCAACTTGTGATTCTTTGAAGTAGATGCTATGTATTCCGGTTGTCCCATCTGATCTTCTTTTTCTAGTTAGTGATCTTCTGGACTGTGATCTCTTCATAGATCCAGTTGATTGTGTTTTTCTTCAATACTTACAAATAAAGTTTCCTAACACCTAGTTAAATAACAATGCACACGAAACTAGGTTAGTAACTTAATACAACATTTACGATAAGCTCACGAAATCAAAACCCTCACGACGAATGACAAAGTATAGCCTGAATTCGGGCAGCACTTAAACATCCATCGGATCGGTTTCAATCGATCGGACATTGTATCGTAGCAGTGATCGAGTTATTACCCTGTAATCGTAGCAGCGTTTCCCTCCTTAAATCTACGAAATTGAGCAGAATGTTTCGTTTTTTGAAAGGATTTTGCGAACACAGAAGAAAGGCCGTGCAATGCTCGTTATATAGCTAAATTTTGAGTTTTACGCGGCCCGCGTAAACTCAAAGAATAACCTACGCGGCCCGCGAGGGCCACCCTAGCTACGGCTAGGGCTACCGTGTCATGACTAGGCTTGCCACGTGGCCTAAAGCTTATCCAGAGCATTGCGTAAGCTTTACTTAAGTCTTACGCGGCCCGCGACAGAACAATAAAATTGAATTTCTTATTTTTTCCAAGGGTTAGGGTTTTAGGGGTCCGTGTTTCTACTTGCGGAGCGTTTTAGGACAATTTCGGGCAGGTCCTTACACCAGGGGCCTTGCCTCAATTCATTTGGTAAAGTAATAAATGGCAACCACCACGGACTTGACCCCTCCTGGACCCTCTGGGAATGGCCCAATAATTTCTATGGTCCACTTTTGGAATGGCCAAGACGTTGAAACTGGTACCATGGGGTGTTTATGGCGGTGTGTCGTGGGAGCATGGACCTGGCAGTTGTCACACTTCCTGATTTCTTCTGATGCCGTCTCGTACATTCTGTGCCAATAAAACCCTGCGTTCATCGCTTTGGCTACCACTGTTCTTGGCCCTGGGTGCATACCACAGATCCCTTCATGTATCTCCCGTATCACATACTTGGCCTCCTCTTTATCGACACATTTTAAGGACGGGCCTAGGTATGACCTTCGATAGAGTTCCCCATCTATCAATTCATACTGTAAGGCTCCCACCCTCACCTTACGGGCCGCCCATTCTCCTTCCGTAAGCGTCCCGTCCCTGAGGAAGTTCACGATGGGTGTCATCTAGGTTTCCTGAGTGTTGTCGACCGTTGCTACCTCCTCTGTCATGATGGAGGGGGAGGTCAGGACTTCTACTTTTACTTCACTGGCCAGGTGGTCGAAGGCCACGGAGGCTAATTTGGTTAGGGCGTTGTACTTTCTGTTCTTCCCTCGGGGAATGTACACGAGCTTGAAGGTGTTGGCCAACCTTTTTACTCTGTCTACATACTGAGCCATGGAGCTGTCCTTCGTTTCGTATTCCCCGTGATACTGTTTGACTACTAACTGGGAGTCGGTATTGGCTTCAACATGTTTTGCCTTCATCCTTTTTGCTAGCCTCAGTCCTGCTAGAAGTGCCTCATATTCTGCTGTGTTGTTGGTGTTCTCGAAGTCCAGCCTGATTGCGTATGTTAGCTCGACTCCTTCGGGGCTAATCAGCGTGATCCCTGACCCGTTTCCTTCCTCACTTGAAGCCCCGTCTGTCAACAGCTTCCATATTGCTTCGTCCTCTTTCTTTTTCTCCTCCTCCTCCAAGTTTTTCCACTTAAGGAGTTCCTTTTCTTCTTCCTCAGGTACCTCTTCCAGGAAATCTGCCAGTACTTGTCCTTTCATTGCGGTTCTTGCCTTGTACTCTAGGGCGTGTTCCCCGAGCTCGACAGCCCATTGGACAATTGCCCGGAGAGTTCTGGTCTCCTTAGGACTTTTTGGAGTGGTTGATCCGTCAACATCACGATCTTGTGGGCTTGGAAGTATCTTCGGAGTCTCTGGGAGGCGAAGACAAGTGACAGGGTTAGCTTTTCTAGTGGCATGTAACGCTCTTCCGGACCTTTGAGGGTCCTGCTAATGAAGTATATAGGAATTTGCTTCTCCTCCCTTTCTACCATCATCACTGCAGTGATCGTTGTTTTGGATGCAGACAAGTACAAAAGCAGTTCCTCCCCCGGGATGGGAGTGGCTAAGGTCGGGAGTTGGCAGATGTGGTCTTTCATTTCCCGTAAGTCTAACTCAGCCTCCGGGGTCCACTTGAATCTGTTTGTCTGGAGGCAGTCCTTAAGGACCTTCATGAAGGGTAAAGTTTTGTCCGCCACTTTGGACAAGAAGCGGTTAAGGGCTATCAGCCTCCTGTTCAGCTGCTGAACATCCTTCAAGGACCCGGGGGACCGCATTCCAGCTACTGCTTGGGTCTTTTCTGGGTTTGCCTTGATTCCTCCCTTGGTAACGACTACTCCTAAAAACTTTCCCTCCTCCACCCCGAAGTAGCATTTCCCAAGGTTCAGCTTCATGTTCACATCTTGTATGGTTCGGATGGTTTTGGCTATGTCATCTAACATGGCCATCTCTATGAGGCTTTTTATGACAATGCCATCAACATACACCTCCAGAGGCCATCTCGTTGCTCTCTAAAGAGGGTGTTCATGAACCTTTAATACGTGGCTCCTACGTTTTTCAGGCCGAAGGGCATCTTAGTGTAACAAAAGGTGCCTTTGTCCGTTATGAATGCGATCTTCTCCTCGTCCTCTAGTGACATTTGAATCTGGTGGTATCCCTTGTACGCGTCGAGAAAATATTTCAATGGATATTGAGCTAGGGAGTCTACCTGGACGTCTATCTCTGGAAGGGGATAGCAGTCCTTAGGGCATGCTTTGTTCAGATCTTGGTAGTCTATGCACATCCTCCATCCTCCGTCTTTCTTTTTTACCATAACGGGGTTAGCAATCCAGGAGGGATACTTAACTTCTCTAACTATCTCAGCCCTGAGTAGCTTCCTTTTCTCCTCGCATGCAGCCCTTCTTTTGCTTGGGCCCATGCTCCGTTTCTACTGCTTGATCGGTTGTAACTAGCTGTAAGTATTGAGCCTATGCTCAGTTAAGCTCCTCGGGATTCCGGTCATATCTCCGTGTTGGAATGCAAAAACATCTATGTTAAGGAGGAGCAGCTCCTTGAGAGCGCTTTTGCACTTGTCACTGAGGTGGCTTCCTACCTTTATCGTTTGCTCTGGAAACCTTTCACAGAGGGCCCATTCTTCAATTCCTTATTTTTGGGTGTTCTTTCCCACTTCCTCTTCTGAGACTGAAGATACCACCTCATAAGAAGACTTCACCCAGGCTAGACCCTTAGGGGTTTGAAACACCAATGCTCCATGGTCTTCTAGACGTGGCATTAGTATGGGAGCCCTCATGCAGTCTGAGGGGCCCAATAACCTATCCTTGACACTTCTGTTAGGGTCGTACTCATCCCTCCTTCTGATCATATCAACATATCCCCTCTCTGGATCCCCTCCTTTTGCGTCCCTTTTCTTTTCTTTCTCCTCCCTCCTTGATTTCTTTGACCAAATGTGCCAGTTTGCCCATTTTTACCGCCGCTTCTATTTCTCTCTTCAAGTACATGCAATCGTCGGTCTTGTGGCCATAACCCTTATGTAAGTCACAATATTCGTTTGGCTGGGCTTTCTGTCCTGGCTTAATTGGGGGGGGGGGGTTAGGGAAAGAGTTCTTGACTCATTCTGTAGCCAATATCTCGCTTGGGGTTTTGGTGAGGGGGTGAAACTGCAGAATAGGGTGCAAGTCCCCTACCCCGAGGTTTATAGGGTGAATACATTGGCTTCACCCTGTCATGTTGTATTTTATCGAAAGTGGGCTTTCGGGAGTAAGGAGTACCTTTTTCCTGGGGTTTTGGTGTAGGGTTGGCTCTCCGGGTCGGGACATCCATTTCTTTGGCCTTGTTGACCGTATATTTTCCTCTGATAAAAGCCCTGACTCGATCCATGAGGTTGTCAAACGTAGGTGGGAACTCCTCCCCTAGCTTTTCACATAAATGGGTGTGCTTCAGCCCATTGACGAAGCTGTTGATCTTCATTACCTCAGGGACGTCTTTGATGTTCATGCTTTCCTTAACGAACCTCTCCATATACTGGTCTACTCGTTTGTTGTCCCGTTGTCGTATGTGCATGATCTTATTGGGGTTCTTGATTACCTTTCTCTGCTGACTGAAATTTCTCAAGAACTTCTCGCTCAGTTCCTCGTAACTGTCTATCCTCTAGGGAGGGTCTGCGCGAACATATGGCACCAAGTGGGCATAAGCCATCGCCCCACTTGTCCTGCACCCTTGAAGGCATGTAGATGGTCCTCTGGGTCTTTTGTCCCGTCATTTCTATCGAAATTCAAGGGCAGCTTAAGTTTTGGAGGCATGGGTGCCTCGGCTATCCTCCTGGTGAACTTCGAGATTTCAGCCAGGTCTCGGGCCAAGTAGGGTTGGTTTAACCCGCTGTCATCTTGACTTTCCATTCTCGATTTTTACGTGTTTCGATTCTAAGCTTTTATATGTTTTACGTGATTTTACCTGTTTATGTGTTTCGATTTTTGGTGATTTATACGCTTTTCGCTGTTCGCTTTGATCGACACACACGACCCGCACTGCACAACTATCTCAACACGCTAACAAATCGTTGCTGCTATGGATAATCGCATGCTATGTTACTCGATGTGTACTCGTTAATCGCAATCGCAATCCTCGAATACGCGCGGACTTTGAATGATAGGTTTCTGTATTCTAACTGCCTCTATGTGCTTCTACGTGCCCTATGTGCCATACGTGTTTATGTGTTCTGTGATTATGTGTTCATGTGCCTATGTGCTTATGTGTTATGTTGATTGTGTTCCTGAGCTTTAGTAGTCTTAAGTAAGTGTGAGGTGATATTCGATTTTACTGTGTTTGAGTCCCGTGACGATGTCTGTTGCAGAGAATGTCGTTATCTGGATCCCTTCACTCTCGAACTGCTCGCCGAAACCAGAAAGACAAACGCCTTGCTGCTCTCGTCGCTAAACAGATAGCAAAGGTGATTTCACAGATTGTTAGCGACCTGCAAGAGAATACCAGCAAGTATTCTGAAGATTCCAGGACGGATTCTCCAAAGTCTGTTTTTAGCTTTAAGCAGTTTAAAGCTTGCGGCCCGAAAGAATTTACTGGTGAAGACGGCCTACAACCCTGTTTCAATGGTTTGATTCAGTCGAGGTTACCCTGCGCCAGAGTGGCTGTCCTGATGATCTCCGCACTCTGAATGCTGCCGGCGTTTTCCAGTCCCGCGCTTCAGACTGGTGGATGGCCGAGAGGAACAAACGCGGAAATGACGCAGCTTATGGTTTGACGTGGGATGAGTTGAAGAACGTCATGTTGGAAGAGTTCTGCCCTCCCCATGAGCGCCAAAAGTTGGAGGACGAATTCTGGCATATCAAGCAGAAGGATGGTGACAATGCTGCTTTAACTGCTCGCTTCAAGCAGCTAAGCATAATTTGTCCTGATCAAGTCAAGACTCCCGACGTGACGATCAAGAAGTATATCTGAGCTCTGCAAGATTGTGTTGCGGATTTTGTGCAAGCTGCAAAACCAGCAACAATCGAGGAAACTTATTTGCTCGCCGCTGAGATAAACGACAAGCGAGTCAAGGCTGGTGTCTGGGACAAAGCCTCGAAGAACCTGCATCAAGCTACCACCACTGCAACTGCTGAAACCGCCGCCACTCCGCAATCTTCAAAGTCCTCTCATCGCAAGAGGAAGAACAGCAACTCCAGCAACAAGAACTGTGTTGTCACCACTGCTGCCCCGCTCCAAACTGTACCAGTTCAGCAGCAACCTCAACACTGATCAGCTGCAGCACCAGTTACCCAAGCACCGCCGGCAAAGCGTGCTTATACGGGTCCTCACCCGGCCTACCCGACTTGTACTTATCACCACCCAGTGGGAATCGCCTGCAGATTTTGTGTGCATTGCAACATGTACGGCCACTTCACCGCCAACTGCCGTACAGGTCCTCGACAAGCTACAGCTCCAGCTACTGCTCAACAAGATCTACTTCCCGCTCCTCAACGCCAGCAAGCGGCTCTGGCACCCGCGATCAATGCTAGAGTTTGCTTTGCGTGTGGTGATCCCTACCACTTTGCAAACATGTGCCCGAATCGAGTTGTGAAGTAAGAGCCGCAACAGCAGCAGCAACAACAGTAAGCAGCCCGCGCCCGAACTTTCAACATCAATGTGCGCCAGGCTCAGGCTGACAACAACGTGGTTAATGGTAAGTTCCTCATGAATGGTATTTATGCTTCGTGTTTGTTTGATACTGGAGCCGATAACTGTTTTGTGTCGTTTGAATTCGAAAAGCTCCTTAATCGTAAGCACGCACATCTCCCCTCGACGTTCGATGTTGAAGTTGCCACCGGAAGAACCGTCGCTGTTAATTCTTTTCTTCGTGATTGTACTTTCGAACTCAACAATCACATTTTCCCGATCGACCTTATACCGATGCAGCTCGGTAGTTTCGACATCATAATAGGCATGGACTTTCTTCGTGAAAACCATGCTGAAGTTGTTTGCTACGATAAGATGATTCGATTCTCGCTCGCGAATGGTGATCAACTTTGTGTGTATGGTGAAACTCCCTCGAAAGGTCTCAAGCTCATGTCATGTATCCAAGCTAGTAAGTATCTTCGCAAGTAATATAGAGCTTTCTTGGCTAACATTGTAGTCGCGGAGAAGGAAAAGAAAGGTAATCCGGGAGTAAGCGATGTCCCTGTTGTTCGTGATTTCCGAATGTACTCCCTGATGATCTTCCAGGACTGCCGCCAAGTCGTGATATCGACTTTCGCATCAACCTCGTTCCTGGAGCCAATCCTATCGCTATAGCTCCTTATCGACTCGCTCCGTCCGAAATGCGCGAACTCTCGAGTCAGCTCCAGGAATTGCTTGATAAAGGCTTCATTCGCCCTAGCACCTCTCCTTGGGGCGCACCAGTCCTTTTCGTCAAAAAGAAGGATGGGTCGTTCCGGATATGTATCGATTATAGGGAGTTGAATAAGCTTACAATCAAGAATCGTTATCCCCTGCCTCGAATCGATGATTTGTTTGATCAGTTGCAAGGTTCTACGTGTTTCTCCAAGATCGATCTACGCTCAGCCTACCACCAACTACGCATTCAATAGGAGGATATACCCAAAACCGCTTTTCGCACTCGTTACAGCCACTATGAGTGCGTTGTTATGCCTTTTGGTTTAACCAACGCACCCGCGGTTTTCATGGATCTGATGAATCACGTGTGTAAACCATTTCTTGACCGCTTCGTCATCGTGTTCATCGATGATATCCTGGTCTATTCCAGGTCGAAAGCCGAACACGCGCAACATCTACGCCTGGTTCTCGAGCTACTCCAGGGGAACCAACTCTATGCCAAGTTCTCCAAGTGTGAATTTTGGCTGGAGCAGGTTCAATTCCTCGGTCACATTGTTAATAGTCAAGGTATTCACGTAAACCCCGTGAAGATCGAAGTTGTTAAGAGTTGGGTGCTGTTAAGAGTTGGGTTATGCCTAAGAACCCGTCTGAAGTCCGTTCTTTTCTCAGACTAGCGGGCTATTATCACCGATTTATCGAAGGATTCTCTAAAATCGATGTGCCGCTTACCTCTCTCACGCATAAAGACAAGCCTTTTGTTTGGGGAACCCAGCAAGAGACTGCCTTTCAAACCCTCAAGCATATGCTTTGCAATGCTCCCGTCCTCACTTTACCCGACGGAAACGACGACTTTATCGTCTATTATGATGCCTCGAACCTTGGCCTTGGTTGTGTTCTCATGCAACGGGACAAGGTTATCGCTTAAGCGTCTCTTCAGCTCAAGATCCACGAGAAGAACTATACAACCCACGACCTCGAGCTAGGCGCAGTTGTTTTTGCGTTGAAGATTTGGCGACACTACCTTTATGGTACCAAGTGTATGATCTTCACAGATCATAGGAGCCTACAACACATCTTCATCCAGAAAGAACTTAATATGCGTTAACGCCGATGGGTGGAACTTCTCAACGATTACGACTGTGAGATCCGTTATCATCCTGGCAAAGCAAATGTCGTTGCCGACGCTCTAAACCGACGAAGCTATTTGCATAGCGCTCGTAATGTTCAAGCCCAGCATCACCTCGAAACCCTCATCCGCGAAGCCCAACATGCTTGCTTTACCGAACGCACTTTGAAGAAGGAAAGGATTCTCAACGATGGAGCCCAGCTTGTGAATAAGTCAAATGGGATATTCCATTACCTGGACCGAATTTGGATCCCTAAACGGACAGATTTACGACAGATTCTGATGGACGAAGCCCACAAGTCACGATATTCTATTCATCCCGGTGCCGATAAAATGTACCAGGACCTTCGCTACAAGTACTGGTGGCCGGGCATGAAGAAAGATATCGCTATCTATGTTTTGAAGTGCCTGACTTGCTCGAAAGTCAAGGCCGAGCATCAAAGACCCTCTGGCTTACTCGTTCAACCCGAGATTCCCATGTGGAAGTGGGAGAGTATAACTATGGACTTTATAACGAAACTTCCGCGCACGCCATCAGGTCACGACAACATTTGGGTTGTCATTGACCGTTTGACTAAATCTGCTCATTTTCTGCCGATACGAGAAGACTACAAGGTAAAAAAATTAGCCCGAATCTACACCAAGGAGATCATTTGTCGACATGGGACGCCTCGCGACATCATCTCTGACCACGATGGTCGGTTTACCTCGCGTCTGTGGGAAACGTTTCAATCTGCTCTCGGTACTACGCTTAATCTAAGTACCGCTTTCCATCCCCAAACCGACGGTCAGACTGAAAGAACGATTCGCACCCTTGAAGACATGCTCCGTTCGTGTGTCATAGATTTCGGTGGTAATTGGGACGCATACTTACCTTTAGTTGAATTCTCGTGCAATAACAGTTATCATTCCAGCATTCAAATGGCACCATTTGAGGCACTGTACGGAAGAAGATGTCGATCGCCTATTGTATGGCACGAGATCGGAGATTCGCAAATAACCGGTCCTGAGCTGTTACAAGAAATGACTGACAAATTCCTCCAAATTCGAGACAATCTGCTGAAAGCTCGGAGTCGTCAGAAAAGTTACGCCGATAGACGACGCAAACCCCTTGAATTTGACGTTGGCGACTACGTACTCCTAAAGGTATCACCTTGGAAGGGTGTGGTCAGAATCGGCAAGAAAGGGAAACTCGCGCCTCGATATATTGGACCCTTTAAGATTCTGGAAAGGATCGGAAAAGTGGCCTACAGACTCGAACTACCGGAGGAACTTAGCAGCGTCCACCCGACTTTCCATGTTTCGAACCTCAGAAAGTGTCTGGATGAGCATGATTTACACGTTCCACTCGAGGATCTTCAAGTGGACGAAACATTACACTCCGTGGAGAATCCTGTCGAGATCATGGACCGCCAAACCAAGCAGCTTAGACGCTCACGCATTCCCATTGTGAAGGTCCGATGGGAAGGCAAATGAGGCGCCGAGTTCACTTGGGAACTCGAAAGCGACATGAAGGCGAAGTACCCGCAGTTGTTTGTTACGGCTTCAGCCTAATTTCAGGATGAAATTCCCTTAAGAAGGGGAGGCTGTAACACCCCGTGTTTCGAAAGTCAAAGTAAAAGTCAAGATTGAAGTCACAGGGAGAAAAGATTGCTAATTGCGATCTGTCACTCTTTGCACAACTACTGTCTTGACTTCTATGACTTGTAGATAGTCTATTTACTTTGTTACGTTAGTTGTATTATGTGGAGTACTTGTTAATAATCGAGGTTTAATCGCTATTTAACGCATGTTTTATCGCTTTATCGCTTAACGCATCGCAATCGCATTCGCAACCCGAATTATGAGTTCTGGATATTGTTTTACGTGTGTGTGCCTTTTATGTGTTACTTGTGCATGTTTATTTATATTTATGATGTGGTGATTAATCAAAACGCAATCGCAACGTTAACGCAATCGAATCACAAACGCTAAACGTAAGTTATCTAGGATGATTGTATGTTAGATATAGTAGTTGGGATTAATGGGAAACTCTAACGCATCGCAAAAACTCAACGCACAAAACGAAACACCGAAACTCAGTCGTCGGAGCCACTCGATCGAGTGACTGCTCGATCGGATGGTCAACCGATCAGATTGCCATCCGATCAGATTGCCACCCGATTAGACAGTCATCCGATCAGTGACCCACTCGACCTTAGGCACTTTCCTTTTTGGGAAACCCTATAAATACCATCCTGTCACATCATTATGATGTGACAGCTCCTCTCACTCGACAAAGCTGCTCTCAAGGCCTCTTTCTCTCGATTTCTCGCGATTCTTGTAAGTTTTCAACTTAAATCTTGTACTTTCTTGATCTACGCGCACTCCTACACCTTTCTATCTTTCGAATCTTAACTTTTAACCATGAAATCACTAGATTCGAGGTGTTCTAGGATGATGTCATCATGGGGTTCTTATGAACTTCATGTTTTGGCATCAATCCACCAAGAACAACTTAGATCTAGACGATTTCCACATAAATAAACAAAGATCTTGCATAGATCTGAACATATTCAAGGTGAAAAGGATTGAAAGATGGTTTTCTAACTTTCTTTCAACTCTTTTACACTCAATGCATTCAAAACTGATAGAATCGGAGCTTGTTCTGATCTTCTACTCTTTCTTAGTGTTGTGTTGGTTCAAGATCTGATTTCTATCAGAGAGACACCCGATTTTGGGTTAAACATGAACCACCATCTTGGGCAGTTAACCATACGGACTAGGGTGATTCCTATCCGATCGGATTACTTAGATCTTGACGAGGGTTCTGTCGTTTAGCACATATCGTATCTTCTCGAATCAAAACTGCAAAAACTGTCAAAACGATCAAGTGACAAGACGATCAGGCCTCCGAGATGGATTGTCGTCCGATCGGATTCTCATCCGATCAGCTTGCATCTTGGTCCCCACACTTAAACTTCTGATTCAACTATTGAGGATCTGAACGTCAAATGGATTACCGTCCGATCGGACTACCATCCTACCATGTGATGTTTGGACTTCAACACTTAACCAATTTTCAACATGTTCAATGCATTACCAGTTCCAATGGATTGCCACCCGATCGGTAGACTATCCAATCGAGTGACAACACTGCTGTGAACTTGTTCTCTGAGAATTTCCTCGCCGAACGGACCGCCGATCGATCGACCGACCTGAAAGGTAAAGGTACTTCTCTGTTTTCAAAATGCTACAATGAAAACTTCAAAAGGCAAACCATTTTACACAAACACATCCTCACCAAATAAGGTGATAATCCAGTCGAATGGCCATCCGATCGGATTACCATCCGACACTACTACTCTTGCACCGTTTTACGGGCCGCTTATCGTTTATGCTATCGTTAACTGTTCAGGCTAATCTCTTCCAGCACTCCCTTCAATCCAAGGGAGTGTTTATTAAGTTAAACGCTATCTGTGAGTATACTCGATCCCTTTTTGCTTTATACACTTTTAGGTGTTACATACATTACCTATATTCAAATCACAATCGTCACACAACGCAAACACTATTTATACGCTAACCGTTATTGCATGCTACGTGTTATTCGATGAATGCATGTATGTTATGTTAACAAAGTGATTGTTGCCCGACACCTTAGCAACGATAGTACTATAGTTTGGGACTCAGCACCTGTCATGGACAGGGGTTGTTAAGGGCTTTACTTCATGTGTCCCAGTGGGGATACGTGTTGCGCATTCTACAACTCATAGTCACGTCTGTGCATATTTCTCTGTCGATAACCTACTTACCTTCACTTTATACATGTTACATGCTGGTTATGCGTAAACGATTTTGAACTCTATATATCTACTAAACTTGTATGCTCACCTTTACACTATGTGTATTGACCTCTATTTTAACGTATGTAACAGGTGTTTAGGATGCTTGCTATGTGGAACCGAAGTAGGAAGAGTCTAGAAACAAACGAACAATTTATATTATTTTAAATCTGAGTTGTCGGAACATGTTTTTGTTTGAAGAATATCTATGTCTGTAATAACTAGATTATCTTATGGGTTATGGTATGGGACATAATATTTAAACTATTTGGTAATTTAGTCGTTATGGAATTTCTTTGAACAATCTGTTTCGCTCAGTGTCGCGCCCTGATGTTTCCACCATCGGTTGGGGTGTGACAGAGAGCTCGGAGATGGCGTGGCCATGTTGTCTCTATTAGGCAGCGACTTCTTACAACGTCGATGAGGTTCTGAGTGGGATTACCAGACGGACGGGTCCCACGGATGGTGCCAATGTCGAGCCCTAAAGTCACTGATGACGGTTAAAGAGTCTCGTGACGCTGCAAGATCCATGTCCTCTCATCCTACAAGAAAGAAAACCGTTAGCCTCGTCACAGAGGACCCCGGGGTGGGGAGGAATCCATGACCAAGCTCTGGCATGAGAATAAGTAAACTTGCCGGAGATAATGAGAAGCCTATTCCGACGAGTATCGTCGTCGTAACATTCTCCTTGGTGTGAATTATAGGATATGCTAGTAAATATAAAGCGAGGGAACCAGTTGAGAATCCTCGCATAAAACAAAGACTGTAAAAAGGATAAATTCTTTGCTGTCAATTTCTTGATATGAAGTAATTGACATAAGTTAAAAAGAAAACGTTCGACTAAAATTCAGTTTTATTAAGAAATAACGTTTTTACAAATATGAATTCTGAAAGTAATTTAAATAGTAAATATTAAAGATACAGGTCTTGACACTGATAGGTGCAAGACGATATATAAATTCGAAAAGAAATATTTTCGAAAATGAAAGGTTGAAATAAACCTAAACATAACGTGACACCATCACGGTCAAGAAAAGTAATGTGAAGTATAATCACATTGTAGCCGAGCAATGGGTATAAAGTAACTGGACTAATAAGTCTAGTCAGTGAGACCGGTTGAGGTCAAAAACTTAAATTAAGAAATTGTTTAATACGCTATCCATTATAAGATTAGCGTGAAATAAATATAGTCGATAAGCTCATATGACCAAGTGGCCAAGTTATGACGACTCAGTCAAGTAAATGATATAGGTAAATAGTACAAGATTAAAGTGACGACTCATGAGGCCTCACTAATGAAAAAAAAATATTGGTCACCTGTGTTGAGGGATAATAAGGCTATAAGTTCACAAAAAAAGGAGTTTGTTTGTTAAAAGTGAAAGATTTCACTAAAATATCCGAACGGATTAAATTAACGGATTCATGAAGAATTCGAAAGTATAAAAGCGATGAATTTCGCTAAGTTAACCAAACCGGTTGAAATAACGAGATTACGTTATTTTGATTTACATTATTTCGTATAAAATACGTATATGCTTTGTAACCAAAAAGATATTACCATACTTTTCTGGTAATACTAACAATTGGTTAAAGTATGAGTAATGTTTAAAAGATTACTCAGGTCAAATGCATTGAGTTTAAACTCAATGAATTAAGTAAGAAAAGGTTTCGAGAACGAAACCTCTTTAAGGGGGGTAGACTTGTAACACCTCGAAAATATGTTTGGTAATCAAACCACGTTAATACTAAAAGACGGGTAAATTACCATTAGTGGTAAAATTAACCCGGAAAATATTATGATTTATATAACTAAACCTAATATTTAATTCTGTTCGAACATAGGAAAAGCCCCAGGAGCTTAAACCCTAGCTCCAACAAAATCGTTCAATTGGAAGGCCAAATGAAGTCTAAATTCACAATTGAACATAAATTAATAATCACCCAAGCTAGGGGATCATAAGGTATGTAAAATTTTGATGATTCTTGAAGTTGTGAAATTTGATAAATCTTATAATCTGCGAATTATGGATAAATTATTGAAGATATGGCTGAATTATGATATATAGTTGCTTAGAAACAAAACCCTAAGTGAAAATTATACATATATTGTCATGAATTGAATGATTAGATGATTTACCACACTAGGATAAGTGGGTTTTAATCATATGATGAAATTGATGATATAATTATGATTAGAATCATGATATCTGAAATTAATAAGATGATACTTGAACAAATTAGGTGTTTAAGTGTATAAATCATACTTGCTAAGTAGTAAGTTTAGTATGATAAGATGAAAAATCGATGATATATTCATGTTGAATGATGTATGATATCATTATGTGTTAAAAATGATCAAAGTTGTGTTAAAATTTTATTTAAATACGATTACATAAACTTGGTTAATAAAGTGGTTAAAAACGATAGCATAAGAATGACGCTTACCGGATAATTGATCAATGATATGATCGAATGAAAAATTCGACATAAGAATCGTAGGATGGAATAGTCGTAAATGATTATGACAAATCTAACCATCTTACAAATTTCAATGATAGTTTGACGCTTGACAAGCTAGGTGGAAGCTTAGGAATGAAGCGGGTCAAACGAGTCAAGAATGAAGGAAAAAACATAATTTGGATGCTAGGTAAGTAAAGCTTACACTCTATTTATTTAATACCTATTGATTTTATAGGTTCTGAATAATATAAAGTCTTGTTTGAATTCTGATGCTGCGACATGACATGTGCGGTTCGGAACAAAAGACAATAAAGATAAACCATGTTTAATGGTTAAAAAGAGCTAATACGGTTATTTAGTCATGAAAGGACTAATAAACAACGAGTTTTGAATAATTACCATATAAGGTAAACTGATACAAATAATAAATGTAAAACGGTAATTCGATCACTCGTTGACGATTACTGTTAGTTTGTGAAAGACACTTTATAGCGTAAGTTATAATGGATCAAAAGACTCAATAAATGATTTCTAAGGAAAATGACCGTACGGTGTAAACCGGAGCGATTCATGTAGACGAGATAGTAATAAACATCATCTCGCCAATAAATTGGGTCACTTAGACTAAACGGGTCAAAAGGTGAAGATATTACCTTTTGACAATATCGACTAATGACGATTGTCGAGTTATATTATTTCAGGAGTAAATATCAAATGGATATTAGCATCGCTATGAATTAGCGGTTATAAAAGAAGGGTAGGAAAAACGGGTCAATATATTGATCCGAGCCAGGTATGTGTAATAGGGTGACACTCATTTAGAACGTAAGGTTCAATGAGTGTTAAATAAAGTAAAAATAGACATTTGGTTACTTTAATATGTAAACCGAATGTTTCAAATAGTATACATTGCGTTTGAAAAAGCATAATGACTTTTCAAACAAATTCATAGTTAAAAAGAAGAATTTTGGTCAAACATGCTTTCAAAAGTCCTTCATCGTAAATGAAAGGCTAAAATGGACCAAAATGCCCTTGTAAGCGTAATTGAACAAATGACCTTTAAAGGTTATTTGGAAACGAGGTTTATGATTAAGTAAATACTTAGAATAAGTATAAAAAGCGAAAGATGTAAATTTTTGGTTTAATGACTCTATATGAGTCTTTGCCGTAAATTAACAATCCGAGGAGTAAAACTCGGATTATATAGATCACCACATTGAATCCACCACAAATATAGTTGTGGTGGGAGATCATTTGATAAAAAAATGTGGACATATGAAATTAGAAGCTAATGAAAGTGATTTGTGCTTAAAATATGCTTAAATACCCTTGACGGATCAAAATAAGCATATGAGCGAAACTGGGTTTAAGAAGGTATATGAACCCGTGATTGGAACCTAATATGATAAACATTATTGAATTTAATAGGTTCATGAGAAATAGCGGTCAAACAAACTTGTTTGTTTGATAAATGCATGAACGGGTCGAATAATTTGGAAAACCCATACCGTTCAGTGAACACTCCTACTGTACAGTGAAAACTCCTACTATTCAGTAAAAACCCCTACTATTCAGTGACCACTACTACTATTTAATGAACATTCCTACTGATGGGTGAACATTCTTTAGAAAGGGGTTAAACTAGAGCCCTCGCGGCCTGATGTGCACAAAATGCAACATATAAATTACATCAATTGTGGCATAAAACTAACCCTTTTTTAGTACTAATGTTGGAAAAAGTGTGTTTTTGTCTTCCTTTTGTATTTTCAGGATTAAATGAGCTCAAATTAACAAAAGAAGCAAAAAAGGCAACTAAATCTAACATAAATACAAGAAAAGGAACAAACGTGGCATGCCCAACCCCCTGACAGCATCTTCCCAAGCATAATCAAGAAGACAGAAGACTGAACACGCCCTGTGCTCAGCGAACACGGGGGCGTGCCCAAGTGCCAGCATAAAAGACAAAGCTATAGAAGCTTCTATCACCCACCACGGGGCGTGCCCAGCGGACACGGGACCGTGGTCAACTCTAAGATTCGCAAAATCTGAGGAAATCTTGATAGTACAGATATACTTCTACACACGGGGGCGTGCCCAGCGACCACGGGAGTGTGGTCAACTAATGCAGACAAACTGCAATTAATGAAGAAATATAAGAGGATGGACACAGGGCCATCCGACAAAATTTTCTTCATTACAGCAAGTTCAGCACGGGTCGTGCCCGCCCAACACGGCCCTATGCTGCACAATCTGCAGGAAATGCCCAGTTCAGGTAACTGGACACGGGGCGTGCTCACTGAACACGCCCCCGTGCCCAGGCTTCTGTTTCTTTTTAAATATTTCGTTACTGGCACCCGAACACGGGGCCGTGCCCGGACAACACGAGGCCGTGTCCAGACGCCCAGTAACATAAATTTTGCTTTTTCACACCATTTTACACATTAAATCAACCTAAAAACTTATTTTTGGGACACATTGAGGACAATGTGTAATTTAAGTGTGGGGGGATGCTAAAATCTTGAATCTTGCAAGTCCTAATTACAAGCCTTACACAAAACTCTATTGGAACCGCTAATCACCCCAAATTTTTTCAAAAATTTTTCATTTTTCTGACTTGTCTAGGTTTAACTTGGGAAATTCAAATTCTATAAAGGTTATATTTTTACAAATTTACAACCGATAGCGTTGTGATAAAAAGAACCAACATAAGAAAATTATGAAAATGCATGACAAGTTTAGTTAAAATTTGATTATATATACTTGATCACATAAAAACCCATTCCCACAAAAGTGAGTTTTGAGCCTTTATTGAGCATACAAATACATATCTTTAAACTAAATGCTCATTTTTCGTTTCTTGCGTGAATAGCCGCTTGGTTCTTACGACTCTAGAACTTGCCACGACGATACATTCCCGGTCCTTACCAACTTAAACCCGAGTAAGTAAATGATGGAGGCATTTGGACTAACCCTTTTTCATTTCTACACCATTATTTTTCTTTTTTTTTACCACCTACCCAAAATCCCCCTAGTTAACCCCTTTGAGCCTAAACCTTTTCATTTCTTAACCCAAAAACAAACACCCTTTCACCCACCAAAACCCTTTTTATTTTTAACCCTTTGTTTTAGTAACAAGCTCGGTTTTTCGGATGACTTTTCAAAAAAAAATGTGTTGATGATGAAGCAAAAGAAATAAACAAGCAAGTTCATCAAAAATAACTTTGTTTGAATAATGGCTTCATCAAAATAAAAATTGAAAAAACAAGTCTTACGAAAACCGATGCTTTTTACGCTTTTCGCCCTTTTTCTACTAACCATTAACCCAACCACCTACCTTTAACCCAAAGCCTAACCCTTCACCCAAAAGTCCTCTTGATATTTACAAAGGTATATAGTTAAAAAGGAGGAGGATTGATTGCCTGGCAAGCCTATGGTAGAAATAAGTTCCATGCCGCTCTCGAGTGATTCACTAAAATACATCTTCGGCCGAATGTTGAGTGATCCCCGTGAGGTATGTGAACTTGTATATAAATGGAATCTTAAAAAGGCATGTTATGCCCTAATAAGTAATTTATCTTATGTAATGTTTTAAATAAATCATGACGAATAGGATTGTAAATAAATAAAAATAAAACTTAATAAAGAATCTTGGAAATCCCGACACTCTATGACAAACCCAAAAACCTTCTCTTCTACCCATTCCATTTGGGAGTGTAAAGCCACATTATAAAGAGTTTTGCTTGAGGACAAGCAAAGATTCAAGTGTGGGGGTATTTGATGTGCACAAAATGCAACATATAAATTACATCAATTGTGGCATAAAACTAACCCTTTTTTAGTACTAATGTTGGAAAAAGTGTGTTTTTGTCTTCCTTTTGTATTTTCAGGATTAAATGAGCTCAAATTAACAAGAGAAACAAAAAGGCAACTAAATCTAACATAAATACAAGAAAAGGAACAAACGTGGCATGCCCAACCCCCTGACAGCATCTTCCCAAGCAAAATCAAGAAGACAGAAGACTGAACACGCCCCGTGCTCAGCGAACACGAGGGCGTGCCCAAGTGCCAGCATAAAAGACAAAGCTATAGAAGCTTCTATCACCCACCACGGGGGCGTGCCCAGCGGACACGGGGCCGTGGTCAACTCTAAGATTCGCAGAATCTGAGGAAATCTTGATAGTACAGATATGCTTCTGCACACGGGGGCGTGCCCAGCGAACACGGGGGCGTGGTCAACTAATGCAGACAAACTGCAATTAATGAAGAAAGAGAAGAGGATGGACATGGGGCCGTGCCCAATGGACACGGGGTCGTGCCCGAGCTGCTGTTCAGGCTATAAATAGGGGTGCTTGGCTCATTTGCAAACCATCCCTTGGCACACCACCTCTCTCACACTTCACCCACCACCCACCACCATCACAACACCATCATCCACCACAATCATCCATTGTCCATCATAGAGTGTGTGAGTCGTCTCGAGATCCAAGATTGATCGTAAGAGTTCTTGATAATCAAAGGCCATGTTTGCCTAAGTCTCTTACATCACTTGGTGAAGACAAGTGTCTAGTGTAATACTTTTTATTTTTAATCTTTTCACACTTTTTACTTGGTTATGTATTAATGACTTTAATAGCTAGTTTCTTATGTTGAAGGTGATTCTTCCTTATCGTTTGTCCGTGGTGTCTTGGCATTATTTTACTGTCTATATAAAATAAAAGATTTTCACCATTCATATCTCCACGGTCTATATGGAGGTATGTTGGCTACCTGGTCGGGGGTTAAGGGAACGGTTTGGTAAGAGACTTGCCTTGTTCAGTGTATAGATCCTGCAAGGACCTGGGTCAAATTTAGTAGGACCTCCTTCAATACCCAACGGTATTGGATGGCGGGGGTCCAAACTCTTTGATCCCCTCATATGTAAGCTACTATTAATACTTTAACCCGGATACTTAGGACTGTATCCCTGCTGACTCAGACTACTTAGCCGAGGGTAACGTCACCTTCAAAAGAGGGGCCTACCACATTATGCATTAATAACTTAATTAATTATCTTTCAATAATTCGACCCTTTAGGATTGTATCCTTACTGACTCAAACTACTGGGTTGAGGGTAACGTCACCTTCAAAAGAGGGGCCTACTACAATAACTAAGATAATCTCTAAAAAAGTGCAAAAGTGCGGAAATAATCAAAGGTTACACTAAACACGAGTCGGAGCCAAGTGATTCATCTTGTCTATCTGTTTTTACTTTTATTTTATTTTTCGGCATTTTAGTTAGTTTTTGTTTTCTAGTTTAAAAACCTTTTTTCTAACTTTTGATTTGATTAGACGTTGAGGATAAACCGGTACTAAAAGCTCTTGTGTCCTTGGACGACCTCGGTATCTTGCCAACACTATACTACGCTCACGATGGGTGCACTTGCCCATATGTGTGTTTGGTGTTAGTAAAATATCATGTTTTATAAATTTAAAACTTGACTAACGTGTAAAAAGGGCTTAAAATATACTTAATTCCATATACACACCAACCCGCATCACGACCCGCGACCAACCTAAATGACTGCAAAAGTGTGTTGGTTGTTAAAATGCAGCTGTGAACTCGTTTAGACATGTTTTAAGCACTATATGACTAACTCATTTCATGTTTTATGAAATGTAGGTACTAATTGAGTTACCGGAGGACGATCAAGCTCAACGAAGAACCGAACACATAAAGAACAAAGCTTCCGCGAAATGATTCGTCGTCACGTTTTTGTCACACCCCAAATTTCCACGTGTCACCGGTGGGCCCGGTGGGGAGTATCGTGACGTCATGGTTGGCAACATAATAGTCAAACAACACAATATTATTAAGCACAGCGGAAGCAATTGAAAATATAATACAACCGAATTTATTATTGTAATATCAATTGTCACAATATTCGGAAGTTTATCCACAGAAGGATCGAACATAAAAGGGAAACAATAGTTCAACAGACTTTTAGGCATCTTAAGCTTGCGAGACTTCTATTGATGCTAAGGAGACATATCCAGCCAATTTCGTATAGTACCTGCATTTAGCCTTTTTGGAAAATACGTCAGTTTACACTGGTAAATACATTCAACTGACTCATTTTGGAAAAAGAGTTTGTAAATTGTTTTGAATGCACGTGGCACAAAATATCTTGACACATTGATTAAAATGCACAGAGGCAAAATTAATCTTTTTAACTTGGGAGAATTATTTAATATTATAATCTTGAGAACGATTTACATGTTACTTATGCGTTCAGTAGCCCGGAACGTATCCGGGTTAAAGATCAATAGACACACCACAATTCTAGAGTTATACACTGACAGGTGTACGCCTACACCCCGTGCTCAGGTCGTGGCCATCTCGTAAGATAATGCCGAGGATATCCGGGACATGGTCATTAACCCCCCAAAGGCTGTAAAGTAACAAATCTGTTTAAAACGAGCCGATCAAATTATTCAACTACCCACTAAGCGTGGAGATTTGATGCCCGATCAAGCGGTACGCTATGTACCGTAACCCAAGCCCGTATAGGGAAAATAAGTTAAAAGTATTTACCTGAGCTAAATATAAATTCAATCCCAGCCGTATATCAAATCAGCAAGTATAGATAGCTTTTACTGGGCTCCTAATCTGGAACGAAGGTTTTTAATAACCTATTAGAATCCTAGCGGGTCTTTAATTATGCTTAAGCTTAGACCGGCTAGTTTCGAAGACACGGTTCGTACGCACGATTAAGCGAAGACCGGATAGAATGTGATTTAGACCCGACAAGTTTGAAGACTTGTTTAATATGGGTTTATTATTCACATTCTGGATTTTGAGATAAAACCGTTAAGGTTTGACCCGTTTCGGCTAATTTATGTAAACTTGTTACATAAACCGAACCGTACGCGTAATAAGCGTGACGGGTAGTCATGAGAGCTATATACAGGTTTCCTAAGTTAATATGCTTCAAATATGTTGTAACATCAGTAGGATGTCTTTCGTTATGCCCCGAACTAATTTAAACACAACTATGCCCCGTAGGGGTAGTTTGGTCATTTTAAAGTTTGTAAAAGTGTTTATATGTTTAACTGAGTTACAGGTCTGATGTAAACAGAAAACATACTCAATTTGATGAGTTTTAACAGTAGGCTAAAGCAAGTATGTGAAACTTATCATTTTTAACCAAACTAGGCCCCGTAGGGGTATTTTGGTAATTTCACACAAGCCGACAAGCTCAAAACTGAAGTCTGAGTTTATCAACTTTTGCTTACTGTTAAAATATGATAATTTTATTCTTATATCAGTAGGTATCAACCCGGGTATGTCCAATATGATTCTAAGACATACTATGCGTTAAAAACGCTAATTATGGCGATTAAAGGCCATTTCCGGGTTCTATACTTAAATCTGATATTTTTATATTTCCAGAAGGCTTAAAATAATTTATTAATCATAACTAATCAGTGGCAAAAGGTTTGGAGTCGTTTAGATGTGTAAAACTCATTTTATGGCCCGTAAGGGCAAAATCGACAATTACCGATTTAAGCCTACGACTATGAGTTATGCTCAGCCTAAAATTAATTAAAAATCTTTAAAATTCCCAAAATAATATATTACATCAGTGGGTAATTCGTTTGATACCAAAAAGTATGTTTAATTAGGCTATACGCTAATTACGCCACTTTATTAACACAAAGCACCGTAATTACGCTAATGAGCATAACTCTTAATCTACAAGTCAAACTGATGTCAAATTTTGCATACAAGTTTATATATCAATATTCAAGGTTTCTACACTTTTACATTTTCATAAATCATGTTTTAAGGTAATAAGGGCATAACGGTCAACATACGAACAATTAACGGAAACTTGCATATTAATTGGATAACTAATGAACCGAGGTGCACAATCACAGAGGGTTGTTCTAACATGTATCCTAGTCCAATTAAAGCTCTGAGGCATTTCTAAAATATGCCAAAACGGGTCAGAACTGAAAGTCAAAGTGAAAGTCAAACTATGCGACTTTCGGTTCCGAACCGGGTCTAAACAGGAAATAGTTGGGTTGAACAGGTTTGATCATGTTCTTACACTAATTACTAAGTTATAACAATAATCAAACAGGTTATACATGGCCTAGATAGCTAATTATGCATAAATGGCCTTTTAAGAATTATGTTGACTTTTTAAGTATATGTTTGACCCGACTTTTGAACTAGTTAAAGTGGTGATCAGGGGAAACCCTTTTGGGGTTTTATTACCCACATAAATACCAACTTATAACTACTTTTGATTCGAGATTTGACTGAGCCATTATTGACTAATCTCGAAGTCAAACCGTAATTACGACGGTTTGACTTTTAGCTAATTAACTAAGCTAAACTCAAACAAGAAAGGATTAGAACACTTACAAGGGTCCTATGCACGACTTATGATCAGTTGGGAGAGTTCCTTAGCTCCAGAAAGGCTCCAGATGATCAAATGAAGGTGTGAGAAAAATGGTGAACTTGAAAGGCTATTTATAATGGTTCTACACACCATAAATCTTTGACAACTGAGTCTATGGGTGCCCACAATCGATTGACATGTGTCCTAGGGGCTTAGGGAACGTTTTAGGGGCCAGGAGAAGTGGAAAAACGAGTTGGGGTCGCGAAAATACGCATTGGCAGACCACCGGCGTTTTTTTCGGAACTGGGCACACCCTCGCGTAGCGCGAGGGTGCCGTCGCGCAGCGCGACGCCCTACCAGATCAGTTTTGTTGATTTTGTTTGCGATTCAGCCCTTGTCCCTTCAAAACTCGAATGGTTACTGATTTATTGCACTTTAAACCTTCACAATTTATCTACTAAGGCCTTAATTCATATACCCACTTTGCCAAGTCCCCGGGTAACTTTATTTTCACCCGAAAAGTCCTAACTTTCGACGTTTACGCTTTAACGCTTCGCACACGAATTTGATCATATCTTTCTCATACGTTAACGAAACTTTATGAAATTTTTATGGTGTATTCTCATGAGCATAATTAATATTTACAAAGCTTCGGGTTTGTCAAAAGGTCACTCAGAGGTATAAATTAAACATGTTGACACATTTGGTCCCTGTAGTTTGAAATCACTCACATTTAGCTTCGTATGATCCATGATTTATTCGTTTGAAGGTATGAGCATCGTGTAGGGTTAATATACATTGTATTTATTCACAGTTGACACTTAGAATACGTATATTCACATACTTTCAACCTTTGTCAACTTTAGTCCTTCCATAATATTTCTTTCACACGTTTAAACTTTATGACACGTGTCAACCTATTATAGGACGTGAATTTCCGAGGTGTTACATCCTCACCCCCTTAACATAAATCTCGACCCGAGATTTACTGAAATAAGTAAGGGTACTTTTCTTTCATCGTGGATTCAACCTCCCACGTGAAATCGGGACCTCTACGGCATCCCATTTGACCTTAACAAAAGGTATATGCTTCCTCCGAAGCTTTCTTACCTGTCGATCTTCAATCGACAAAGGTTTTTCCACAAACGTTAAGCTCTTATCTATTTGCACATCTGTATGTGGCATGACATGTGAATCGTCAGCGGAACACTTCTTTAGATTGCATATGTGGAACACATTGTGAATTCCACTGAGCTCTTCTGGTAAGTTCAACTTGTAGGCAACTGACCCGACACGTTCGATAACCTCGAAAGGTCCTATGTATCTCGGGCTTAGTTTGCCTTTCTTACCAAATCGCATCACCCCTTTCCATGGTGACACTTTAAGTAGGACTTTGTCACCTACTTCGAAGTGAAAATCCTTACGACTTGGATCCGCGTAACTCTTCTGCCTATTCCGGGCAGCTTGGAGATTGTTACGAATCTGTACAATCTTGTCCGTCGTTTCGAACACGATCTCTGGTCCTGATAACTGGACTTCTCCAACTTCCGCCCAACAAACTGGCGATCTACACTTTCTACCGTATAATGCCTCAAAAGGCGCAGCCTTTATGCTGGTATGGTAGCTATTGTTGTAGGAGAATTCGATTAATGGTAGGTTCTTATCCCAGCTACCTTCCAATTCGATCGCACATGCACGTAGCATGTCTTCCAACGTTTGAATAGTACGCTCACTCTGACCGTCAGTCTGAGGATGGTAAGCCGTACTAAAGTTCAAACGTGTGCCCAAAGATTGCTGGAAGCTCTTCCAAAAATGTGACGTGTACCTAGTATCTCTATCAGAGATAATAGCTACAGGTATGCCGTGCAAGGCTACAATCTTATCAACGCATAACTGGGCTAACATATCGGAGCTATAAGTCTCCTTGATGGGTAAGAAAATGGGCTGACTTAGTCAGTCGGTCAACTATAACCCATATTGTATCTTTTCCTTTTCTTGTCTTGGGTAACTTGGTAATAAAATCCATAGTTACCATTTCCCACTTCCACGTAGGAAGTTCAGGCTGTTGTAGCAAACCTGATGGTTTCTGATGCTCGGCTTTGACTTGCGCACTTGTCAAGCATTTAGCTACATAGGTGGCCACAGACTTCTTCAAGCCTATCCACCAATAGTTTGCCCTTAGATCCTGGGTAGCTGGTGGCAATTCTTAATCATTGCCTAATTAGGGTTGCGGCATGTATGCATAAGCAATATGAACCGTCTTTCTTATTTAATAACATAAAACCCTCAGAATATTGAGTCAGGCTTTATGTGCCTATGTTTTAAAACCTACTTAATCGAGGTTTCGATTATTCCATAATCAATATGGAGTTTTCACAATACTCCAGCCCACAGCGGGATACAATCTTAATTCTACCTGCCTTCCCGGAGGTAAGCAGGGAAAACTTATGAGAAGATAATCAAGATTGCAAGGAGGCTACAGAGATTTTCCATATCTCAGGCTCGAGCTCATCCATCATTGTTCGTGTCAAATGAGTGACACTTTTATGTTATAAGTCCACGAATTCCTTAGTCGGGAACATTTACTTAAAAAAAATTCCATTTTTGGATATCTTCTTTGAATACTACTAGTCGACTTTAGTACAATATGATCATTGGGATATCTTAGGGTTCCATGTATTAAACCTCCATGCTGATCAGACATGGAAATAATCTATGGGACACACTAGGATATGCCAATCCTCATATGACACTTTTGTCAAACATAGTTTGGCATTCGCAGGCGATAGAAAAACAATGAGAAAATAATTAAAATAACATATGTTGTCGTACTCTATGCGAAGAAAGAGTACTCTTAGATTTTCGGAAGGATTCCTTGCCGATACTAGAAGAATCGGTTACTATGGTTTCCTTGGTAAGTTATACCTTGTGGATGATAATAAAAATTTTGCTAAGTTTATGGTTCATGAAGATTTATTATTGCCTGTATTAAGAACAGGACACTTAGCAGAAATTATCATTGATAAATGATAAGGAAGTTTATTGCACAAGTGCTTATATTTAATCAATAATGGAAGTTTCACAAACTAGGCACCTAGCTCAGTTGGCTAGGCGCGCGAAAGGGTGCGGCCGGCCTAGACCCAGGTTCGATTCCGGGGACGGCCAGTTCCACCATTTTTTTATGTTTAATATTAATTAATCGCACGGATACGTGTAATTATGAGAGTTGCCTCATAAGGAGTTTTGATAATTAATTGCTCCTTATCACCCACAATATGGGCTTGATTTTTTTTTTTAGGCAACCAATCGATTTTTATCACTTTATTGAGTTCTTATATATAACGGAACTAGGACATCAAAAATGATTCCTTATGGATATAAAACATCCATCTAATAATGCTGAAGCAGTCTCAGAGGTATACAGGCTTCTTACTGAACTTTCGTTGCTTTTTATTAAGCCTGTACTTGCTCTCTTTCTCAGATTTCTGGAAGTTATTCTCCTTCTTTTGGTTCATCCTTCATATACGAAGTGTGAACAAAATCTCCTCATGAGCAATATATTCACGGTTTTTAATGAGATTTAGAGCGAGAAGAATTCGGCTCTTTGGATTGTCTCATGACCTTTCTATGGTCCTTCCATTTGCTGCGTCAACCACAGCCTGGAGATTAACTTCATTGATATTGAGGTTTACGTTTGTAGTTTTATTAACTTTCGTCGCCTTATTAGTATTGCGACTTTCGTCTACCTCATCCGAGTTTTCCATACTCGAAACTTGGTACCAATCACCAAGATTTAACCATTATTAGTCATCATCCTGATGACCTGACTTAGGTTAGCCACGGCATTCATAAACCGTATGGGCTATTTTGTTCCGAAGATTCATAGTGAACGTTATTTTGAACGTATTTCCATTATATTTAGCCTAGGTCACAACAGGACCATCAATGGCATCCAAGGTTTGGAGCGAGTCCAATACTTGCTTGACAGGGGACCATAATGTCACAACTGTCTTTGTCACTAGGACGATTATAAATAGCTCAAAGGCTAGCCTTTCACGACTTCGGTTATATATATTTATATACATACATGGCATAGAAGCCTGTCGCGAGGGACGTAGAAAAATACGGCATAAAGCACAGTCATGAAGGACATAAATGATTATACGGCACGAAGGCCTTGTCACAAAGGACATTTAGACATGGCACAAACGGCCTTGTTATAAGGATATTCATCAAATCTGGTACAAAGGCATGTCACCAGGAATGTTAATATTTAATATGTTAACTTGTCACGAATGACTAATTATAGCACATAGGCTTGTCCTGAATGACTTTAAAACATAACTCGATGGTCTATCATCAAGAACCTTAATTTATTAGCCGCAATCTTATTAGGTTAGGGCTTCAAGGTTTGAACATGGTTCTTCACCTTTGGACAGGGAGTCATAGACTACAACTGTTATCGTC
Organism: Helianthus tuberosus; assembly: GCA_030545235.1. NCBI lineage: Eukaryota > Viridiplantae > Streptophyta > Magnoliopsida > Asterales > Asteraceae > Helianthus > Helianthus tuberosus. The sequence goes on along the minus strand of CM060444.1, from coordinate 142,909,864 downwards.
TTGACAGACGATTCATTTGGCAGAAAAATAAGCCAATCAACATCACTAATGGACGTTTATATTTAACCATTGTATCTAATGATATTAGTCATGATCACATCAATCATATTGACTATTAGGTTTGGGTATAATCACACCATTTTGAACAGGGGATCGTAAAGATCACTACTACCTTTGTCTTACTGACACTAGAATAAAGTATAGCCCGTAGGCATTTCATCACGAGGGATGTTAATATTATGATCATCATACTGATGATACTAGTCAGGATCGCACTGATAGTATAGACTATGGGAATTGAGTATAGCTCACCCCCTTGGCAAAGAATCACAAACGATTTCAATTGCCTTGTCTCAGTTGGACGATATAATATAGCCCTTAGGCAAAACATCATTACGGATGTTAAAAATTTTTAATCATCGTATTGATGATTTTTGTCATGATCGCATTGATCATATGAACTATTTGGCTAGAGCATAGCTCACCACCTTGGACAGGGAATCGTAACGATCACAAAGTCTTTGTCACACATGGACAGTATAATTTGGCCCATAGGCGAAAACATCTCTCATGGATGTTTATAATTTGTTCATCCTATTAGATGCTATAAGTCATGATTGTATTAATCATTTTGACTATTCGGCTTGAGCATAGCTCACCACCTTAGACAAGGAATCATAAAGATAACAATGTCAATGTCTCAGATGGACAATATATTATAGCCCGTAGGCAAGACATCACTAAAGGATGTCAAATAATATGATCATCGTATTAGATGATATTAGTCATGATCGCATTGATCACATAGACTATTATGTTTGGACATAGTCCAACATTTTAGACAGGAGGTCAAAGACCACCACTGTCGTTGTCTTATCGGACAACTAGTTTACTCCGTAGGTGCTTCATTACTAACGGATGTTTATAATATGATCATCTTATAGGATGATATAAGCCATGATTCCTAGATCACTAGGCTAGATTTGAGAATTGGAAGAATCCAATATAAGGATGACTGTTGTGATTTTCTCGAATCACATTTGTCAGGAGTGCTAACACATTCCTAGGTGTTAACAAGGATTTGAATCCCTTGAGTAGGTTTCACCATCTTGGCCGCGTAGGCTAGGTTTCACCTTTAAAATTCCCTTCAATTGCATACTGACAGAGAAGGAAGAATATTTATTTTATCCAGGATTTTTGTCATAAATCCTAATTCATCAGTTAATAATAGCACCAATGGCCTTGTCGCGTAGACAAGTTAAATTTATAAGCCATGATTTCAGAGAATCGTGGCCTTAAGGTTTGAATCAAAGTTCATTACCTTTTCTTGACAGGGAGCTGTAGGCTACCACTGTCTTTAGTCTCAGAGGACATTAACTATAGCCCGTAGGCACTTCCCTTATAAGAGATGTTTATTACTGAATTGCCCCTTAGGGAAATTCATTAACCATGGTAAACAGAGACCATATTTGGTTAATTTATTAATCATATTTATTTAGGATTTCTATTATAATTTATCCTAATTATAAAACACTAACAGTTTTATTAGTGGCACCCAATGGCCTGGTCACATGGACATTTATAAATTATAAGCTTATGATTTCAGAGAATCTAAGCAACAATAACTGTTTTATTTAATAGCACAAAAGGCCTAGTCACAAGGACAATTTTTAAATTATATGCCATGATTTCAGAGAATCAAGGTCCTTAAGTATATTAGCACAACTGGCTTAGTCACAAGGACATATATAATTTATAAGCTATGATTTCAGAGAATCAAAGCATGAAAGTATATTGGCACAATAGGCCTAGTCACGTAGACAATTATAAATTATATGCTAGGATTTTAGAGAATCAAAGCATTTGAGGTTTGAACCTAGTTCATTACCTTTATCTGACAGGGAGTCATAGCTACCACTGTATTTTGGCTCATGTAAAAATGAGAAAGGCCCGTAGGCACTATATTACCACGTATGGTTAAAATATGATCATCTTAATTGATGACATAAACCCAGGATTCAGGGATCATTAAACTGGGTTAGGAATCTTTTGAAGGATCCTATATAAAAATGACGTGTGAGATTTTAATTGAATCACATCTGCCAGGAGTGTTAACATGTTTTAAGATGTTAACAGGGAATTGAATCTTTTAAGGGAACGGTTTGGTAAGAGACTTGCCTTGTTCAGTGTATAGATCCTGCAAGGACCTGGGTCAAATTTAGTAGGACCTCCTTCAATACCCAACGGTATTGGATGGCGGCGGTCCAAACTCTTTGATCCCCTCATATGTAAGCTACTATTAATACTTTAACCCGGATACTTAGGACTGTATCCCTGCTGACTCAGACTACTTAGCCGAGGGTAACGTCACCTTCAAAAGAGGGGCCTACCACATTATGCATTAATAACTTAATTAATTATCTTTCAATAATTCGACCCTTTAGGATTGTATCCTTACTGACTCAAACTACTGGGTTGAGGGTAACGTCACCTTCAAAAGAGGGGCCTACTACAATAACTAAGATAATCTCTAAAAAAGTGCAAAAGTGCGGAAATAATCAAAGGTTACACTAAACACGAGTCGGAGCCAAGTGATTCATCTTGTCTATCTGTTTTTACTTTTATTTTATTTTTCGGCATTTTAGTTAGTTTTTGTTTTCTAGTTTAAAAACCTTTTTTCTAACTTTTGATTTGATTAGACGTTGAGGATAAACCGGTACTAAAAGCTCTTGTGTCCTTGGACGACCTCGGTATCTTGCCAACACTATACTACGCTCACGATGGGTGCACTTGCCCATATGTGTGTTTGGTGTTAGTAAAATATCATGTTTTATAAATTTAAAACTTGACTAACGTGTAAAAAGGGCTTAAAATATACTTAATTCCATATACACACCAACCCGCATCACGACCCGCGACCAACCTAAATGACTGCAAAAGTGTGTTGGTTGTTAAAATGCAGCTGTGAACTCGTTTAGACATGTTTTAAGCACTATATGACTAACTCATTTCATGTTTTATGAAATGTAGGTACTAATTGAGTTACCGGAGGACGATCAAGCTCAACGAAGAACCGAACACATAAAGAACAAAGCTTCCGCGAAATGATTCGTCGTCACGTTTTTGTCACACCCCAAATTTCCACGTGTCACCGGTGGGCCCGGTGGGGAGTATCGTGACGTCATGGTTGGCAACATAATAGTCAAACAACACAATATTATTAAGCACAGCGGAAGCAATTGAAAATATAATACAACCGAATTTATTATTGTAATATCAATTGTCACAATATTCGGAAGTTTATCCACAGAAGGATCGAACATAAAAGGGAAACAATAGTTCAACAGACTTTTAGGCATCTTAAGCTTGCGAGACTTCTATTGATGCTAAGGAGACATATCCAGCCAATTTCGTATAGTACCTGCATTTAGCCTTTTTGGAAAATACGTCAGTTTACACTGGTAAATACATTCAACTGACTCATTTTGGAAAAAGAGTTTGTAAATTGTTTTGAATGCACGTGGCACAAAATATCTTGACACATTGATTAAAATGCACAGAGGCAAAATTAATCTTTTTAACTTGGGAGAATTATTTAATATTATAATCTTGAGAACGATTTACATGTTACTTATGCGTTCAGTAGCCCGGAACGTATCCGGGTTAAAGATCAATAGACACACCACAATTCTAGAGTTATACACTGACAGGTGTACGCCTACACCCCGTGCTCAGGTCGTGGCCATCTCGTAAGATAATGCCGAGGATATCCGGGACATGGTCATTAACCCCCCAAAGGCTGTAAAGTAACAAATCTGTTTAAAACGAGCCGATCAAATTATTCAACTACCCACTAAGCGTGGAGATTTGATGCCCGATCAAGCGGTACGCTATGTACCGTAACCCAAGCCCGTATAGGGAAAATAAGTTAAAAGTATTTACCTGAGCTAAATATAAATTCAATCCCAGCCGTATATCAAATCAGCAAGTACAGATAGCTTTTACTGGGCTCCTAATCTGGAACGAAGGTTTTTAATAACCTATTAGAATCCTAGCGGGTCTTTAATTATGCTTAAGCTTAGACCGGCTAGTTTCGAAGACACGGTTCGTACGCACGATTAAGCGAAGACCGGATAGAATGTGATTCAGACCCGACAAGTTTGAAGACTTGTTTAATATGGGTTTATTATTCACATTCTGGATTTTGAGATAAAACCGTTAAGGTTTGACCCGTTTCGGCTAATTTATGTAAACTTGTTACATAAACCGAACCGTACGCGTAATAAGCGTGACGGGTAGTCATGAGAGCTATATACAGGTTTCCTAAGTTAATATGCTTCAAATATGTTGTAACATCAGTAGGATGTCTTTCGTTATGCCCCGAACTAATTTAAACACAACTATGCCCCGTAGGGGTAGTTTGGTCATTTTAAAGTTTGTAAAAGTGTTTATATGTTTAACTGAGTTACAGGTCTGATGTAAACAGCAAACATACTCAATTTGATGAGTTTTAACAGTAGGCTAAAGCAAGTATGTGAAACTTATCATTTTTAACCAAACTAGGCCCCGTAGGGGTATTTTGGTAATTTCACACAAGCCGACAAGCTCAAAACTGAAGTCTGAGTTTATCAACTTTTGCTTACTGTTAAAATATGATAATTTGCTTCTTATATCAGTAGGTATCAACCCGGGTATGTCCAATATGATTCTAAGACATACTATGCGTTAAAAACGCTAATTATGGCGATTAAAGGCCATTTCCGGGTTCTATACTTAAATCTGATATTTTTATATTTCCAGAAGGCTTAAAATAATTTATTAATCATAACTAATCAGTGGCAAAAGGTTTGGAGTCGTTTAGATGTGTAAAACTCATTTTATGGCCCGTAAGGGCAAAATCGACAATTACCGATTTAAGCCTACGACTATGAGTTATGCTCAGCCTAAAATTAATTAAAAATCTTTAAAATTCCCAAAATAATATATTACATCAGTGGGTAATTCGTTTGATACCAAAAAGTATGTTTAATTAGGCTATACGCTAATTACGCCACTTTATTAACACAAAGCACCGTAATTACGCTAATGAGCATAACTCTTAATCTACAAGTCAAACTGATGTCAAATTTTGCATACAAGTTTATATATCAATATTCAAGGTTTCTACACTTTTACATTTTCATAAATCATGTTTTAAGGTAATAAGGGCATAACGGTCAACATACGAACAATTAACGGAAACTTGCATATTAATTGGATAACTAATGAACCGAGGTGCACAATCACAGAGGGTTGTTCTAACATGTATCCTAGTCCAATTAAAGCTCTGAGGCATTTCTAAAATATGCCAAAACGGGTCAGAACTGAAAGTCAAAGTGAAAGTCAAACTATGCGACTTTCGGTTCCGAACCGGGTCTAAACAGGAAATAGTTGGGTTGAACAGGTTTGATCATGTTCTTACACTAATTACTAAGTTATAACAATAATCAAACAGGTTATACATGGCCTAGATAGCTAATTATGCATAAATGGCCTTTTAAGAATTCTGTTGACTTTTTAAGTATATGTTTGACCCGACTTTTGAACTAGTTAAAGTGGTGATCAGGGGAAACCCTTTTGGGGTTTTATTACCCACATAAATACCAACTTATAACTACTTTTGATTCGAGATTTGACTGACCCATTATTGACTAATCTCGAAGTCAAACCGTAATTACGACGGTTTGACTTTTAGCTAATTAACTAAGCTAAACTCAAACAAGAAAGGATTAGAACACTTACAAGGGTCCTATGCACGACTTATGATCAGTTGGGAGAGTTCCTTAGCTCCAGAAAGGCTCCAGATGATCAAATGAAGGTGTGAGAAAAATGGTGAACTTGAAAGGCTATTTATAATGGTTCTACACACCATAAATCTTTGACAACTGAGTCTATGGGTGCCCACAATCGATTGACATGTGTCCTAGGGGCTTAGGGAACGTTTTAGGGGCCAGGAGAAGTGGAAAAACGAGTTGGGGTCGCGAAAATACGCATTGGCAGACCACCGGCGTTTTTTTCGGAACTGGGCACACCCTCGCGTAGCGCGAGGGTGCCGTCGCGCAGCGCGACGCCCTACCAGATCAGTTTTGTTGATTTTGTTTGCGATTCAGCCCTTGTCCCTTCAAAACTCGAATGGTTACTGATTTATTGCACTTTAAACCTTCACAATTTATCTACTAAGGCCTTAATTCATATACCCACTTTGCCAAGTCCCCGGGTAACTTTATTTTCACCCGAAAAGTCCTAACTTTCGACGTTTACGCTTTAACGCTTCGCACACGAATTTGATCATATCTTTCTCATACGTTAACGAAACTTTATGAAATTTTTATGGTGTATTCTCATGAGCATAATTAATATTTACAAAGCTTCGGGTTTGTCAAAAGGTCACTCAGAGGTATAAATTAAACATGTTGACACATTTGGTCCCTGTAGTTTGAAATCACTCACATTTAGCTTCGTATGATCCATGATTTATTCGTTTGAAGGTATGAGCATCGTGTAGGGTTAATATACATTGTATTTATTCACAGTTGACACTTAGAATACGTATATTCACATAATTTCAACCTTTGTCAACTTTAGTCCTTCCATAATATTTCTTTCACACGTTTAAACTTTATGACACGTGTCAACCTATTATAGGACGTGAATTTCCGAGGTGTTACAGTTTTAAACGGCGAATGTTTTATAAAATGTGGTAATGTTTTATTTCTTAAAATGTTTTGACGAACCTGTATTTTTAGTGTATGGTTAACCGTAAATACACTATTATAGTCGAAATTTATATAATAATCGTATAATTAGACTAAGGGTCTTACAAGTTGGTATCAGAGCCCTGGTTTAAGAGATTCAAGTATGGTGGGGGAAAACTATGCTTGAACTTAAACCTTATGCTCTTGATAAAGATTGGTGTTCGGTTTGAGACTTGATCGCAAAATCCGGTAAGTTATTATGTATATTAACGGTCTAGCATATAAAGTGTTGAAAACAACACATAGGGTTATCGTGTAAAACACGTTACCCCAAATAAAGCAATAAAAGACCAATATAGTTAAACGAATTACGTGTGTTAACACGTGTCATAGAAAGCATTGTAGTATAATACGAGTGCTTGTTAATGTTAACGTTACTAACAATTGTAGACGTTTTAAATTAAAGGATCCTTGCATCTGAAGATGATGAAAGTCTAAGGATCTATCGATACGATGAAGAGATGGTCTGAAGTATGACAAGTACGTCATACATGTTAAGGACATGAATCAAGAAATAATCTCGAATGAGAGATTGAACAAGAAAGTTATCAGGGAAGTATCTACAAGGTACACGTCTTAAACTTATAGCATAAACAGAAATATGCAACAAACCTATAGTGAATAACAGTTGCATATAGAATATAAAACTTGGAAAACCCGGATAGGTTATTGACGGGTAGTCCATAGGACGACCCTTAATGGTTATAAAGTATAATTTAATCCTACATTTATCCATGTAATTATCTTGAATTAGATAACTATGGTTGCTTGTGTTTCGGGTACATTTGGGGCCTAAAAGTGGGGAAATAAAGCTTCGAAAAGGCGCGACTGGATTGGAGATTGAAAGACGGAGAATAAATGAAAAAAATAAATTATTGGTATGGAAGAATTAAGAATATGACATGATAGAGGACGAAATTACGAGAACGTAGGCGAAAACGGTGAAGAAAACGGAGTTGAAACGAAAAAGTTATGCTGAAAACAAAATTGCATGCTGAAGCCTACCGTAATTTACGGTAGCTACCGTAAATTACGGTAGCCCCCAGCATTTTTCTTCCACCGTAAGGCAGTAGAGACCCACCGTAAGTTATTCCAAGCCACCGTAAGCTACGGTGGCCATCGTAGCTTACGGTGGAGGCCAGCGAGAAATGTGTAACTGCCATAATTTATGATGTTTTATTGTGTCTTTTGAAATCCAATCATGTTATTCGTTTAGTAACTGATTAGGGGGCGATTTTGGGGTGTTCCAAGGTGTTCTTGAGAGGTCTAAACATGGAGACTTTGTTTTTGATTCCATTGGACAAAGGTTTGATTGTAATGATGATTCACGACACTATGAGCGGCTAGGTTTGCTTGGTGATCATCTTGAGTGTAAGGTTTTATTTGTGACAATTATGTTTGTTCTTTAATTTCTGGAATATTAAACTATGCATGTGTTGTTAGTTTATTATGATGTTTGATTGGGTGTTTGTAAATTGTTGATGTATGTTTGATCATAGTTCTAAACCATACGTTCTTGGTGCCGTTGGCAATCGAGATATCATGGGAGGGATTAGGGTTGGACATATGTTGATTGGTCATCGGGTAACAACCTCGCGTTCTAGGAATCCGAGTACTTAGTTCCCTTTCATCACAAACAATTGATCTTGCATGAGCTATGTCTATGTAGTTTTTTCTAGTTGAACATAAACCTTGATTGTCACTTAAAACCTGAAACTCGGGATGATCACTATCCTCTTATCTTGTTACAAAACTTTACCTTGATTTGTAATTTAATTTAGTTTAATCTAGTAATTAAAACCAATCGCCAAAATTCTGAATTTACATTTCTTGCAATTTAGTTTGCTTTAGTTAATTTAGACATACATCAAGATAGCACATATTCCACAAACTCCCTGTGTTCGATACCCACTTACCGCTAGCTAATTAGTTGTAATTGGATTAAATTTGCGTGTACTACGACAGCACGTCAAATTTTGGCGCCGTTTCCGGGGAGTAGTGCGCAACGTGTGTTATTTTTTATCTTTTTAAGTTTGTTATTTTTCTGGTTTACGCTGGGTGTGTTAGTGTGCAGGTATTTACAGGTGCATGCGTACTAGGAGCTCTCACAAGCTATCACCATTGGCATTTGATCCAGAGATTGAACGGACTTTAAGAGGAAACAGAATTTTGCTAAGGGAAAACAGAATCAGCGGTTCACCAACAACACCAACTACACCAATTACACCACTTAGATACATGGATCCACCACCACCGCCGCCACTACCCACTACGGGTGAGTTTATTCACCCATTCATACAATCATCCACACAACCTTCACCAAATACCACCATGCCTAACACCACTACCGAACCTATTCCACCTCATGATGTTACACCATCCAACACTACACAACCCATTACCTCCCAAGATGAACCTACACTTACTTTTAACCCTTCCGCTACAATTCCACCGTTATCCCATTTCTTCCCAGGTTCGGGTCAATCATCTTCAACTTATTCAATACCACCAAATTCAACCATTGTTCACGCTACTTCATCATTTAGACCACCGAACCAGTCGGGATTTCAATACTCATCTCTTCCATTTGGGCAATCTTCGGGTATAGGGGGAGATGGATATGAAGAAGGATATGAAGATTTTGAGGGATATGAGGAAGAAGGATATGCTTATGGGGGTGATGGGGAACAAGGAGAACTTACTTACGTGCAAGGGCAAACTCAAAGAATGCCAAGTGTTGGTGGGTTTCAACAACAACAGATTATACCACAACATATTCGGCCAAGGCCACAAGGACCACAATTGCAACGTCCTATACCATTGCAACAAGTTCGTCCGCAAAACGTACAACATCAATTCCAAAGGCCGATTCAACACCCATCGATGCCACAACAACAATTTCAACCACATGTACCACAAGGGCCTATGCAAAGGCCAATGGGTCCTATTCGTCCAAGGGGTCGGTTGGGTGTACCAAGAAGACATCTTAGAGAACATGCGAGGGGCATTGAAGCGCATTTTAGGCCGATAATTACTCACAATCCTTCACCGGTAGTTATTCCTCACAATAATCAAAGGAGGACGTTCGAAGTGAGAACCAATTCATTACAAAGTTCGCCGAAGTATAAGGGTCTAGCAACGGAGGAGCCTTATTTTCACTTGGAGGCTTATGACTCGATTTGCAACACTCTTGGGAGTCAAGGATTTTCGCCCGATGATGTCAAATTTGTACTATTCCAATTTTCTTTAGAAGAGAAGGCGAAAAAGTGGTTCTACACACTACCTTCGGCATCTATCTACACATGGGCGGAAATGCAACAAATATTCTTAGATGAATTTTATACCACTCAAAAGACAAATGATGCTAGAAAAGGGTTGAGAAGTTTTCAACAACAACAAGGTGAGATGTTCCATGAGGCATTTGAACGGTTCAACATGATGATCAAGAATTGCCCTCATCATGGGATAGAGTTATGGGAATTGATGAACGCTTTCCATGAGGGGTTAAGTGCCGAAGATGCTCGCGATTTAATGTCCATCACAAATGGTACTTTTGGTACAAACTACGAGCATGACGATTGGGAATTTTTAGAGCAAATGGCGATCATATCAAAAAGAAAAGCTCAAGCGTCAAGGAGAGCACGACCGGCCATTACCCGAACTCAAGTGCATGCGGTGCATGCGGTAGATGACGGTAATATTTAAACTTCTAATCAAATTTATGATGTTTGTGCAATTTGTAATGAGATAGGGCATGCGGGTGAAAATTGCCAAGGAGTGGAAGGGCAATATGAGGAGGTGAATGCTTTGCAAGGGCAAGGAGGGGGTGGTAGAAATTATAACATCAATTCCAATACTTACCACCCCGGTTTACGAAGTCACCCGAACTTTAGATACGGGAATCTGTCAAATCAAGTCAACCCGAACTTCCAAGGAAACCAAGGATTTCAAAGGCAATATCAAACGGGTCAAGTGCATGGTGGGTCTTTGGGTCAAGCCTCTTCGGGTGGAAACAAGGTCATGGAGATGTTGAAAGCGATGCAAATTGAGATGCAACGAAGGAATCAGCTTGATGATGCTCGCATTCAAAAAGACGAAATCCGTGATAAAGCAATTCAGTCATTGACTACTCAAATGAGTCAACTTGCAAGTGACCTGGCATTATTGAAGAAAGCAAAAGGCCAATTACCAAGTGACACAGTGATAAATCCCAAGAACACAAAAAGCATCAATGTGGTAAGCAGCGTTCCAAATACTAAATTTAATGAAACATTGCTAACTTCTTCGTATCAGGTGAATGCAGGTTTGGAAAAAAGATGCCGAAGTCGAGAATGATAAAGAGTATGGAGCGCCAATTGTGCGTATCCGAGTGGGGAAACTAAAAATTCCTCATGCATTATTGGATTATGGGGCGAGCATGAGTGTGTTACCAGGTGGCCTATACGACATGTATGATTTTGGTCCGCTTCAGGATGTAGACACCATGGTGAGTTTGGAGGATGAAAGTTGGAGGCGTCCACGGGGAATTATTAAGAATGTTATGATTCGGTTGGGAGAATTCGAATACCCGGTGGATTTTCTGGTCTTAGATTATGCTACTACCAAGATGGCGTCGCAACAAAGGGTGATTTTAGGTCGACCGTTTCTCTATACGGCAAATGCTCAAATCGATTGTAGAGAAGGAATCATTACCATGACCGAAAAGAACCGTAAGTTGTCATTTGATGTTCAGACTACAATGATTAGTTACGATTTTGTTGAGGCGAAGGACAACGGGGTTAGTGAAAAGGTGTTTCAAAGAATGAGAATAAATCACCCACCGGATCGTGAAGAAAAGCATATGGGTTCAAGCAAGAGTGTATTTGAATACCCACCGGTTCGAAACAAGACAGATGCATTTTGCTCAATGGCACGAGGAAGTGATGCAGATGGCAGGAACCGCTTTTTTGAGCCACCATAAATGGGGTTGGCACGGTCTGGCTGAAGACCCGAAAACTTAGCGCTGCTCGGGAGGCAACCCGTGGTTTTATATTGATCTTGATGTTTTTATCTTTCTATGTTTCAGGGCCATGGCGACATTCAAGTGTGGGGAAGAGGTGCGGATATTTGTGTGAAGGTGGTGATAGGAAGTCAGATTATCTACAACATCTGTTGTGTCAAACTTCACCAGGTCAATGTACTCTTTCCTTATTCTTGTTTTGTTTTTTAGCTTTGAAATATTGGTAGTTAGTTTGTTTGCTTTTAGATTAAAAAAATAAATAAATAAATAAAAGAAAAAAAAAGTTTGGTGTGTTTGGAGCGATCTTTCCCTTCAAAACCATACATTGGGGACAATGTATCCCAAGTGTTGGGATGAGGGGAAATTTTGAAAAAATTGTAAAATTTTGAAATCAAGCGAAAAATAGTCCAAAATTGAACACTTAAGTACCAAACCGCATGACACACCGGCTACCCATATTCCTTTTTTTTCCTTGGTGAGAGTTTGAGCCACTTATTTGAATTGTTAGAAATATTTTTTTTTCTTGATGAGAGTGGCAATGGGTGGTGGTGCATTAGAAATTGGTCTTGAATGCGGTTTGAGGCCTTAGCTTGATATGCATGTGAAAAGGATTAGGGCAATTAGGTAGCCTCGTCTTGGTGAGTGCGAGTGTGGTATTTGGGGGGTTGAACCTCATAAATTATATATATGAGCATGGTATCGAGAGGGGCGGGGGTTTGGACTTTAGTAGACCATTTGAGCTTTGAGCCGATCTTTTGTTAACTCGTGCCTACTTTCTCTTAAAAATTAACCCGTATTTGACCCGGTCTATTAGTATAATCATCTTGTTCTAGTATGCTTGTTTGTTATGTTTGTTAAATCGAAAGAAAAAAAAAGAAAAAAAAAGATATGAAAAAGAAAAGAAAAAAAAGAGAGAAAAAGCAATGAAAAATGAAAAAAATGAATGAGATAGTTTATATATAGTTGTTTATGTTTTGTTTTCGTTAGAATAAAAGACCGGGTTGAATCATTAGCTACTTTTCATATATTTCCATTTCCTACCCATTTGCCTTGCCACGTTTCAACCTTTAAGTCCCTTTGATTCATGTGAATGTTTTAGCAAATCATCTAGGCGAAGGACCGATTCAACTACAAGCTTATTGTCGTGCAACCACCCGTTTGTTTTGAGTGTGATCTAGCTTATCTTCGCTAGTTATTACTTGCCACCGAGAGGAGAGTTATTGTGAGGGGTGTGTTAGGTGTGGTTTCAAGAAAGAGTTAGTAAATGAGGACATTTGTTTGCTTGGTTCGTACTTGATCGCTTGAATAAATTGTATTTTGTTGAACGGATTGCTTGGGACAAGCAACGGTTAAGTGTGGGGATGTGACGGGTAGTCCGTAGGACGACCCTTAATGGTTATAAAGTATAATTTAATCCTACATTTATCCATGTAATTATCTTGAATTAGATAACTAATAAACTACGGTTGCTTGTGTTTCAGGTACATTTGGGACCTAAAAGTGGGGAAATAAAGCTTCGAAAAGGCGCGACTGGATTGGAGATTGAAAGACGGAGAATAAATGAAAAAAATCAATTATTGGTATGGAAGAATTAAGAATATGACATGATAGAGGACGAAATTACGAGAACGTAGGCGAAAACGGTGAAGAAAACGGAGTTGAAACGAAAAAGTTATGCTGAAAACAAAATTGCATGCTGAAGCTTACCGTAATTTACGGTAGCTACCGTAAATTACGGTAGCCCCCAACATTTTTCTTCCACCGTAAGGCAGTAGAGACCCACCGTAAGTTATTCCAAGCCACCGTAAGCTACGGTGGCCACCGTAGCTTACGGTGGAGGCCAGTGAGAAATGTGTAACTGCCATAATTTATGATGTTTTATTGTGTCTTTTGAAATCCAATCATGTTATTCGTTTAGTAACTGATTAGGGGGCGATTTTGGGGTGTTCCAAGGTGTTCTTGAGTGGTCTAAACATGGAGACTTTGTTTTTTATTCCATTGGACAAAGGTTTGATTGTTATGATGATTCACGACACTATGAGCGGCTAGGTTTGCTTGGTGATCGTCTTGAGTGTAAGGTTTTATTTGTGACAATTATGTTTGTTCTTTAATTTCTGGAATATTAAACTATGCATGTGTTGTTAGTTTATTATGATGTTTGATTGGGTGTTTGTAAATTGTTGATGTATGTTTGATCATAGTTCTAAACCATACGTTCTTGGTGCCGTTGGCAATCGAGATATCATGGGAGGGATTAGGGTTGGACATATGTTGATTGGTCATCGGGTAACAACCTCGCGTTCTAGGAATCCGAGTACTTAGTTCCCTTTCATCACAAACAATTGATCTTCCATGAGCTATGTCTATGTAGTTCTTTCCAGTTGAACATAAACCTTGATTGTCACTTAAAACCTAAAACTCGGGATGATCACTATCCTCTTATCTTGTTACAAAACTTTACCTTGATTTGTAATTTAATTTAGTTTAATCTAGTAATTAAAACCAATCGCCGAAATTCTGAATTTACATTTCTTGCAATTTAGTTTGCTTTAGTTAATTTAGACATACATCAAGATAGCACATATTCCACAAACTCCCTGTGTTCGATACCCACTTACCGCTAGCTAATTAGTTATAATTGGATTAAATTTGCGTGTACTACGACAGCACGTCAGTTATCTATCCAGGATGACAATTCCAAGAGAAATGCAGTAGAGATATACATTATTCACAGTCGTGAATAATAAGACAATACTGAACTTAGTTAAATATAAACTTGGACGAAAATAATCATCCAAGTAAGTATTCTTAATATAAATCTTATTGAGAAAAGTAATGATCACATCAACAAATCTGATTGTATAAATGGGTATAAAAAGGGACAATTATATGTTCAAGGATAAAAAATGGATAAAACTAATAATTGTTAATTGGCAATTAAATAAAGTTTTACCAAATCAAATAAATCGAGAGGTTACTTACATGGGACGTGATGTGGTAATTATAATAAGGTCGTGTGTACCATGTGTTGATCGCTTACTCTGGCCAAGTAAGTAGTGAACACATGATACCATGAGCTTATTATAATAAGCACAATTATGTCCAATGAGGTAAGGTCGAGACAAATGAAAAAGTTAAAAGAATCTTGGGGTCAAGAAATCTTATGGGCATACTCGTATAAATGGTTTTCGAGGGAACCATAAAAACGATGTATGGCGCGTATAGAAACAAATGACCCAAGTAAATAGTGAAATAAGTCATAATGGACGAAAGAGCCATGGTTGACAAAAAGGGGCATATAAAACCAAAGGAAAAATGACCCGCAGGGTCATAGAAATGAAGGTATTGCTCATACAAAAAGACAATTGAAGTCATTAACTTTGGTCGTAGTAAAGAAAGGATGATGATGATAATCATCATTCAGAATTTATAAGACCATCAAGCATGGTCATATAAAGAATAAAGGTTTGGTTAAATAAAGCGAAGGATTTCGCTAAGAAAACCGAACAAGTCAAAACGAAGTCTTAATGCATACCTAAATGGTTGCATTAATGATGGCTTGCATTAATGATGGCTTCACTAAATCACCCGGTTGATGGGTAGGGAATCAAACAAATGCGTAAACCGAGAGAGGGGAACGCGGACTGAAAGTCAAAAGACTCGGATTATGATTTATGACTAAAAGACTATAAAATTTCGCAAACAGAAATTTTAATAATTATGTTCAACTATTGTGAGGTTGAACAGGGAGAATAAAGAACAAAGTTTGACTGTTCATAAGTGATGGATTTCACATGAACAAGTCAAACGGGTTAAATACAAAGTAAGGCCGGATGGCATAAGAAAACGATTGTAGATACGGACTACAGTCACACTTAATAAATTTAAAATATGAAAACAAATGAATTTCAAACATAAAAAGAATGATCTACGGGATCATCATAACCTTCGGGTTACAAACAGTGTAAAGGTCTACAGGACCAAAATGACCCACGGGTCATGAATAGAAAGAAATAGATTATAAAGACCTCGCCTTAAAGAGGTGAAAGTATAATGAAATAGCCTACGAGGCTAAGTGATAGAACCTACGGGTTAATTAGATAAAGCGAGGGAACCAGTTGAGAATCCCCGCATAAAACAAAGACTGTAAAAGGATAAATTCTTTGTTGTCAATTTCTTGATATGAAGTAATTGACATAAGTTAAAAAGAAAACGTTAGACTAAAATTCGGTTTTAGTAAGAAATAACGTTTTTACAAATATGAATTCTTATAGGAATTTAAATAGTAAATATTAAAGATACAGGTCTTGACACTGATAGGTGCAAGACGATATATATATATATATTCGAAAAGAAATATTTTCGAAAATAAAAGGTTGAAATAAACCTAAACATAACGTGACACCATCATGGTCAAGAAAAGTAATGTGAAGTATAATCACATTGTAGCCGAGCAATGGGTATAAAGTAACTGGACTAATAAGTCTAGTCAGTGAGACCGGTTGAGGTCAAAAACTTAAATTAAGAAATTGTTTAATACGCTATCCATTATAAGATTAGCGTGAAATAAATATAGTCGATAAGCTCATATGACCAAGTGGCCAAGTTATGACGACTCAGTCAAGTAAATGATAAAGGTAAATAGTACAAGATTAAAGTGACGGCCCATGAGGCCTCACTAACGAAAAAAAATATTGGTCACCTGTGTTGAGGGATAATAAGGCTATAAGTTCATAAACAAAGAAGATTTCACTAAAATATCCGAACGGATTAAATTAACGGATTCATGAAGAATTCGAAACTATAAAAGCGATGAATTTCGCTAAGTTAACCAAACCGGTTGAAATAACGAGATTACGTTATTTTGATTTACATTATTTCGTATAAAATACGTATATGCTTTGTAACCAAAAAGATATTACCATACTTTTCTGGTAATACTAACAATTGGTTAAAGTATAAGTAATGTTTAAAAGATTACTCAGGTCAAATGCATTGAGTTTAAACTCAATGAATTATGTAAGAAAAGGTTTCGATGACGAAACCTCTTTAAGGGGGTAGACTTGTAACACCCCGAAAACGGGTTTGGTAATCAAACCACGTTAATACTAAAAGACGGGTAAATTACCATTAGTGGTAAAATTAACCCGGAAAATATTAGGATTTATATAACTAAACCTAATATTTAATAAAAAGGAAAAATAATATTTTTGAGAAAACTAAAGTTTATAGAAGCCCGAGTTAACGGGACTTGAAATAAACTGAGTCGTAAATTCCCCGAACCCACTAATTTAACTAGGAATGTTTAACCTAGTTAATAAGTAAGAATATTGTTAGAAATTAAATGGGTTGTGGCCTACTTAATAAACTAACCAAACAAGAGGGGCTAAAGTGGATAAACTTGAAAGTTTAATTATAAAAGAAAACTTAAAAATTAAAACACACATTTAGTGTGTGTTCAAGGTGTTCTGTTCGAACACAGGAGAAGCCCCAGGAGCTTAAACCCTAGCTCCAACAAAATAGTTCAATTGGAAGGCCAGATAAGTCTAAATTCACAATTGAACATAAATTAATGATCACCCAAGCTAGGGGATCATAAGGTATGTAAAATTTTGATGATTCTTGAAGTTGTGAAATTTGATAAATCTTATAATCTGTGAATTATGGATAAATTATTGAAGATATGGCTGAATTATGATGTATAGTTGCTTAAAAACAAAACCCTAAGTGAAAATTATACATATATTGTCATGAATTGAATGATTAGATGATTTACCACACTAGGATAAGTGGGTTTTAATCATATGATGAAATTGATGATATAATTATGATTAGAATCATGATATCTGAAATTAATAAGATGATACTTGAACAAATTAGGTGTTTAAGTATATAAATCATACTTGCTAAGTAGTAAGTTTAGTATGATAAGATGAAAAATCGATGATATATTCATGTTGAATGATGTATGATATCATTATGTGTTAAAAATGATCAAAGTTGTGTTAAAATTTTATTTAAATACGATTGCATAAACTTGGTTAATAAAGTGGTTAAAAACGATAGCATAAGAATGACGCTTACCGGATAATTGATCAATGATATGATCGAATGAAAAATTCGACATAAGAATCGTAGGATGGAATAGTCGTAAATGATTATGACAAATCTAACCATCTTACAAATTTCAATGATAGTTTGACGCTTGACAAGCTAGGTGGAAGCTTGGGAATGAAGCGGGTCAAACGAGTCAAGAATGAAGGAAAAACATAATTTGGATGCTAGGTAAGTAAAGCTTACACTCTATTTATTTAATACCTATTGATTTTATAGGTTCTGAATAATATAAAAAGTCTTGTTTGAATTCTGATGCTCCGACACGACATGTGCGGTTCGGAACAAAAGACAATAAAGATAAACCATGTTTAATGGTTAAAAAGAGCTAATACGATTATTTAGTCATGAAATGACTAATAAATAACGAGTTTTGAATAATTACCTTATAAGGTAAACTAATACAAATAATAAAGGTAAAACGGTAATTCGATCACTCGTTGACGATTACCGTTAGTTTGTGAAAGACACTTTATAGCGTAAGTTATAATGGATCAAAAGAGTCAATAAATGATTTATAAGGAAAATGACCGTGCGGTGTAAACTGGAGCGAGTCATGTAGACGAAATAGTAATAAACATCATCTCGCCAATAAATTTGGTCACTTAGACTAAACGGGTCAAAAGGTGAAGATATTACCTTTTGACAATATCGACTAATGACTATTGTCGAGTTATATTATTTCAGGAGTAAATATCAAATGGATATTAGCGGTTATAAAAGAAGGGTAGGAAAAACGGGTCAATATATTGATTCGAGCTAGGTATGTGTAATAGGGTGACACTCATTTAGAACGTAAGGTTCAATGAGTGTTAAATAAAGTAAAAATAGACATTTGGTTACTTTAATATGTAAACCGATTGTTTCAAATAGTAGACATTGCATTTGAAAAAGCATAATGACTTTTCAAACAAATTCATAGTTAAAAAGAAGAATTTTGGTCAAACATGCTTTCAAAAGTCCTTCATCGTAAATGAAAGGCTAAAATGCATCAAAACGCCCTTGTAAGCGTAATTGAACAAATGACCTTTAAAGGTTATTTGGAAACGAGGTTTATGATTAAGTAAATACTTAGAATAAGTATAAAAAGCGAAAGATGTAAATTTTTGGTCAAATGACTTTATATGAGTATTTGCCGTAAATTAACAATCCGATGAGTAAAACTCGGATTATATAGATCACCACATTGAATCCACCACAAATATAGTTGTGGTGGGAGATCATTTGATAAAAAAATGTGGACATATGAAATTAGAAGCGAATGAAAGCGATTCGTGCTTAAAATATGCTTAAATACCCTTAACGGGTCAAAATAAGCATATGAGCGAAAATTGGTTTAAGAATGTATATGAACCCGTGATTGGAACCTAATATGATAAACATTATTGAATTTAATAGGTTCATGAGAAATAGCGGTCAAACAAACTTGTTTGTTTGATAAATGCATGAACGGGTCGAATAATTTGGAAAACCCCTACTGTTCAGTGAACACTCCTACTGTACAGTGAAAACTCCTACTATTTAAGAAAAACCCCTACTATTCAGTGAACACTACTACTATTTAATGAACATTCCTACTGATGGGTGAATATTCTTTTGAAAGGGGTTAAACTAGAGCCCTCGCGGCCCACGACCAACCTAAATGACTGCAAAAGTGTGATGGTTGTTAAAATGCTCCTGCGAACTCGTTTAGACATGTTTTAAGCGCTATATGCCTAACTCATTTCATGTTTTATGAAATGTAGGTACTAATTGAGTTACCGGAGGACGATCAAGCTCAACGAAGAACCGAACACATAAAGAACAAAGCTTCCGCGAAATGATTCGTCGTCACGTTTTAAACGGCGAATGTTTTATAAAATGTGGAAATGTTTTATTTCTTAAAATGTTTTGACGAACCTGTATTTTTAGTGTATGGTTAACCGTAAATACACTATTATAGTCGAAATTTATATAATAATCGTATAATTGGACTAAGTGTCTTACAAATTTACATGTATCATTTCTAGTTCTAACCATGTCACTCTAATTGACGTATAAAAATAACCAATCACGATCCAACCTATACATTTCCCTACCATAAATTCAAGATGATTGAATGGCTGCCTTTATAAAAGTCGAATTATATGTTTTTTTCCTTCAAATTTACATAGGATTATACTTCATGGCTCGTGCATAGCTTCTAAAAACTTAATATATTGCTTCTTATGTCGGGTTATTTAATGAAACACGTATCTTTTGTTTGGGCACTATATTTGGGCTTGGGCTCACCAAAGTGATAGCCTTTCTTATTTTCATCATCTTTCTTCTTTTCCTTTTAAAAGTTCACATTTTCACCAATGAAGAAGGAATTACAAAACTACACTAAATTATTGCATTTGTAATTTTCTAAAATAATATAAACTTCAAACACGAATTGTTATGATTAGGAGTCAAAAGTAGCATTTTGCATTTGTCCAAAGGCCTACTACCTTGTTCCTCAAGTGCTTTTGTTGTCATTCTTAATTCGACAATCTCTGGTCATTTGACTTGTCTTTGTTTACTTGTGTTTGTTAACGATATCTGCATCGTTTTCATGTTTGGAAACTTACTAATTCATCTAAATTATAAAATGAATGGATGGAATATTATAAATTTGACAAAAGAAAGTATGAGGGATTGAGAAATGAGATGCCAATGTAACAAAAGTCCAAATAAGTAACAAGTAAGCACCTATGGTTAACCACTAATGACATCATATGTTTGACTTCAAATTCAACGGTGTCACCATCCAAATTAGCTGCCTAAATCATATGGTACCCAAATCATAATATTGAATCATGGCACTATTGTAATTTGAAAATTGTAACAATGGTTTTTAGGGAGGTTTTTTGTTGGTTTTAAAGTGTTTTAATCAGATCCCAAGATTGATCAATAACATATATTTTTGTATTGATGTTTCTGGAGTTATAACATTATTAAAATCATTGATAATAATATACTTTGATAATAATATATTAATTACCAGTATAAAAATGAAAATAGGTTATTACAAAATTTGTAGTTTATTTAAGCTATGGGGATATACTTTCACGCCCCTTGACTATACGTAGGCGTCACATCATTCACTTTACCCTCTTTTAGTTCACCTCACACCAAGGAAATGTTTAACTCCCATTAACGCCCCTCAAATTAATTAAAATACACACACACATGTGTGTGTATATATATATGGACAAGATCCTGGAGAAAACTCCTAAAGGTATGAAAACGGTAAGAATGATTTTGGTGGTGAGTTGTGGCGTTGGTGTCAACTTACACTAAGGGTAATATTATCAAAATGCCCATACCACTCACATGCCAAAGATTATGTACATGCAAGTCACATGCATATTCCACCATCTTTTTTAAACTCAGTAACTTTTTATTAAAAAAAATTACACCATAAAATCGAGTGTTTTATTATCTTTCCAACAATTATACTATTGCTATACTTTTGAAATTACAAAAACTGACATTAACCGGGTATCCAAATAAAAACGTCATAAAAACACACAGTTCATAAAAACACCATGAAAACAGAGTTGAAAATGTTATAAAAACACACTGTTCATAAAAACGCCATAAAAAACTCGGTGGAAAATGCCATAAAAACACAAAGTTGAAAACACCGTAAAAAACCTAGCTCATTTTTTTTTTTTTGAAAACTATATCAATAGTATACTCGTTGGAAAGATAAAAACGTTGAATTTTATGATGTAATTTTAAAAAAAAATCATATATAAAAAAGTTATGGCCGTATAAATATGATGGGGAAATGACATGTGATTAGCAAGTGCACCCTTGTTTGGTTCTTCCCAATTTACCCCTCTTGCTAGTTCTAAAGTTCCCAATATTTACAAAAAAAATGTTACTGCATCAATCCTAGTCACAAATCACAAAGATCTTGTGGTTGAAAATCGTTCTCGCCGTTTTCGTACTTTAGGGAGTTTTCTCTATAACATGTTTCTCCATAACAAGTTTCTCTCTCTCTCTCTCTCTCTCTCTCTCTCTATATATATATATATATATATATAGGGAGGAGATCATGCGAGAACCACCCTTATTGCGAGAACCAATGTGAACACAACCTAAAATAGCTAAAAAAACCTAAAAAAAACTAAAAAAACCTAACCCCCACCCCCCCCCCCCCAAAACCTAAACCCCCCCACCCCCCAAAAACCTAAACTCCCCCCCCCCCAAGCTAAAATGCTAAAAACTAAACCCCCAAAAAACCTAAAAAAATCTAAAAAAATTTTTTAATATTTTTTATGCTCAAATCGCTACTTTTAGTGGCCAAAAAATTTTTTTTTTTTTTTTAATTTTTTTTTTTAATTTTTTTGCTTCGAAAAGTAGCTATTTTTAGGCATTTTTGGTTGTGTTCACATTGGTTCTCGCAATAAGAGGTGGTTCTCGCATGATCTTCTCCGTATATATATATATATATACATATATGTATATAGCATGTTGTGTGTGCGTGTACAAATTTCTCAATGTTTGATTCCCTCTCTCTCCTAGTTAACTCCTTAACACATGAAGCTTTTAATGTCCCTTAACACCCCCAGAAGCGGTATGACAAACGTCAATAGATGCCAACTAAGTGAACGTCTATAAACTTTAGAGTAAAGTAGATGACCTTTTTGTGTAAATAACAGTTACTAAATATGTAGGAAAATGAAATGGCAAAAGAACTTTAGTTACCAAACTAGAACATTATAGATTATAATTATAAACTATAAATTAGCAACAAAACATTGTTTTATAGAGTTGTACCCTATGTATGGGGAGATTTAAAAAAAAAAAAGTTAGACTTTTCATTTTTAAGCCAATGCTTTTCTTCTTTTACAATTTAACCCTAACACTTTTTATTTTCATCTTTGGCCCGTTATAAGTTTCATCTTTCACAAATTATCCGTTTTACGTTTCGTTCTAAATTTTGCAAGTTAAAACCCCGCAGCATGTGTGTGGGGTTCACCGTTTTTTGGTATTTTTTTTCCATTTGACAGGTTCGTCGCAACACGTTTATTTCCCCATTCGACTTAGTTATTCTTTTCTACGTTTTACGTTTCGCTCTAATTTCTTTGCATTAACACACAACAATGGGCGTGAGTGGTTCAACGATTTTACGTCTGCTTTTCGTTCGCTGTTTTTTCCTTTTATATTTATTTTATTTTTACGAAATTTTCCAATGTTGGGGTCGCCGACAATTGTGTTGCATTGGTGCTACTTGGTACGGTTTTACGAATCTTTTTAACCTATTAAGTTTTTTTTTTACCTATAACCTGTTTCGAGTTTACCCCTATACTTCCTTTACTTAAAAAAAACTATTTTTTCATGCATATTTTTATTTACGTGTCGGTATAAATATGATTTGCTCTATGTTTCGACGTAAACTTTTTCTGGAAAATGATTTAGGTCAAATATAATACTTTTTCATTCAAAAAAAAATTACGTGCATATTTTTATGTACTATAAATTTGAGTTGGTCTACGTTTCGGTTTGGGAGATGAGTCAGGACAAATATAATATGTATTCGTGCGTATTTTATGTATGTTTCGTAAATTTTGTTTCGAACGTGTGGAGTCAAATTGTAGTTTCTTTTCAATGTATGAGTCGGGTCACATGTAAATTTGATTTACTTTACGTTTTGATCCAATCGCAATGCTTATATAGGTTACTTCGGGTTCAATTCGATACGTCAAAATGTGCGTTTTCATACGGTTAACGCATCACACGATGTTTGGACTAATCCATTTGATGTTTGCGATGTTCTCGCGCCGCAACGCGCACAGGTCTTATTGCTAGTTTTCATGATTTAATTACAAGGTTTGGAGATAAATATCTAACTTCTAATAAAGAGTTAAATGCCCGGATAGTCCCTGTGGTTTGCACTTTTTTCACCTTTAGTCCATAACTTTCTAAAATTACACCTATAGTCCCCAACTTTTGCAATTTCGTTCCCGGATAGTCCCTAGGCCTAACATCAGTTAGTTTTCTCGGTTAAGAGGATGTGAAATGACAAAAATACCCTTACTAATAACTTAACCTATTAAATATATTTATTTATTTGTGGGACCCACTCCTTTATAAAAACAAAATAACAACCCCATCCCTACCCCACCCCTACCTTCCTCTTTCTTATATCCATATCAGGGACCACCACCACCGCCTATAGCATCACCACCGCCGCCATAGCACCATCGCCATCAGATCACTCTTATGGCACATCATCTTCAAATCTTGATATAACTTACCACAAGGATATCTACTCACAGCCACCTAAAAACAAAAGCAGGTAAAAACATGTAAATACCTTTTTTTTGAAATTTTTTATCCGTTTTCACAAACCCAGCCACCAAAGCCTTAGGCAGCGCTGCCACCCATTCATCGCAGTTAAGATCAAGCGGAATGGCACACAACACGTTGTTTAAAAGATTCTCCTTAGTATATATAGCAGCTGCAGAGCCATTATGCCCATCAAATATCTGCAAAGAAAACACAAAACAAAACAAAACTCATCTATCTTAAATTCACCAACCACACAACTACACAAGGCAATTAAAAGAGTGGATTATTATACCCTAAAGACAGAATAAGTGGTAACACCATCTCCAACCACCCGCTCGCAATCGGTCTTGATCAGAGCAAAATCCTCCCTCTTTTTGGAGTGATTAGCCTCACCACAAACAATCTCCGTCCTATCAGCTTTCTCGTTCACCAACTCACGCTTCAACAACACCGATAACGGGCATGTGCTCACTCTTATGGCACATCATTTCATCCAGATTTACAAATTCAACTCATTCAAACTCAACAGAATGATCTGATGGCGGTGGTGCTATGGCGGCGGTGGTGATGGTAGGCGGTGGTGGTCCCTGATACAGAGAGAAGAAAGATGAAGGTGGGGGTGGGGTCTGATATAGAGAGAAGAAAGAGGGAGGTGGGGTGGAGTTGTTATTTTGTTTTTATAAAGAAGTGGGTCCCACAAATAAATAAATCTATTTAATAGGTTAAGTTATTAGTAAGGATATTTTTGTGATTTCACATCCTCTTAACTGAGAAAACTTAGGCCTAGGGACTATTCGGGAACGAAATTGCAAAAGTTGCGGTCTATAGCTGTAATTTTAGAAAGTTAGGGACTAAAGGTGAAAAAAGTGCAAAACATAGGGACTATCCGGGCATTTAACTCTTTAATAAATAAAATATTCCAATTTATATTACGTGTTACTCTCTTTTTTAATTTTTAATATAGTAATGTTATTGTTATTATTAGCCAGTTTATTAATACATAGCAATATGTAAATACGTAATATATAAAAATATTGCATTATCTTTTGTTATTTAATAAAAACATAATATAAATCCTTTAATTTTTTTTAAATATTTATATGTTCAATAAATTAACGCAATTTATTTTTATGCTTAACTTTTATATATTTCCTTGTATGTAAAGTAATAACTAATGAAATCCCCCACACGATACAACGTGAATTCGGTTTTGATTGATATCAGTTTAGTTTGTTATGGTATCGATACTTGGTGTAGCAATCGAAAGAAAAAACCAAAGAAATAAATTCATTAAACATCAGAGTATAAAAATGTTGTGGAAGTTTTATAAAGGGTTCAAATTTTACTATTCCTTGCACACATAAAAAACCTGAGTGAAACCATTATTGAAAATTTGCGCTCAAACTAATGTTTAAAATTTAGCAATATAGCAAATTCCTCACGTGTAGAATTTCGTTTCTAATTATCTATAATTCAAGTTGTGTAAATGATAAATCTTAACTTATGTATTTGTTGATAATTAGCAATAATTATCTGTGATATATTGGTCTTTTAAATTGTGTAAATTTAAAATTTATTTCAAAATTGTTATGTTTTTCCTTTAAATGTCAAATAAAGAAATTAACATTTTTATGATTATCGATGGTTTTTGAGCAATTTGTATGTTGTATTTATTATTTTTTTAGTTACATGAAATATTTCTTTTGTTCAACCCGTATAATAGTGAGTCTATAACTTTTAGTAGAACATATAAATTGTTATTGCATAGAAATTGTGCTATATTCGGTCATAACTATTGAGAAAAATCATTACGTTTTTAGTAATTAAACCGTAGTAAGCAAAGGTGGATAAATGTTGTAAGCGAAGCTGAATAAACAGATTCTTTGTGTTAAAACTGTAACCTTATATTTAGTATAAATATAAGATAATATATGGTCCTTATCATCATCCTTCTAATAAATGATCATTGACTTTATTACCCCTATATCATTAATTGGTAATTATTCGATAGGCGTCATTACCCTTAGGCTATGGGGTGTGGGAAAGGCAAGGGGTCAGGGAAGCCTATGTGGCATCTGCCCCAATGGGGAACACCTCCCCCTCCATCGACAAGAAGTGAAATTGGGAGAAATTCCCCCATCTCCCCGAATGATTTTTGACGAAATGTATGGTTGAGATTGGAGGGAAAAGGAAAGGGGGAAGGAGGAATAGGGTAAACCACCTCCCTTGATGGAGATGGAATGAGTGATGATGATGTGGATGCCATGTGGAGGGTGGGGTAATGGAGGTGCTCGGCATGCATACCCCTTAGTCTTACTAGATAAATATAGGGTTTCTCCTTGAGTGTATATAAATAGATATTACAAGAGTGGGTTTAAGGGTTACACAATCACCAACATCAACACCAATTCGTCCCCCCCCCCCCCCCTCTCTCTCTCACTCTCTAAATTTGTGATCATCAAAATTACCTTAGCCATCATAACTATACACCCTAAACGGGAACTCGATCAGTCAAGAATATATCAACCTCCATTTTTGCACTTTCAGAATTAATATGTACACACGTTTTAACTTGGGTGTATACAAATAGAGATTACAAGAGAGGGTAAGGGTTACACAATCACCAACATCAACACCTATTCGTCCTCTCTCTCTATATATAAATTTGTGATCATCAAGATCACCTTAGCCATCATTACTATATACTCTAAACGGGAACTCGATCAGTCATGAATATATCTACCTCCATTTTTGCACTTTCAGACTTAACAAGTACACACGTTTTAACTTGTTTCTATCATGTTTAATAAAGAACTGATCAACAAAAATCAGATCGAACCCCATCCGAGTAAATTTGTTAAACCATAAATCAACGATGCCACCGGTTTAGTTACTAACTAATAAACTAGACATAAATAAACCTTTATTAAGTTACCTAAAGAAAATCATTAAAAAATATCTATTTGTCTTCCCTTTTTGACAACTAACATATTTTTAGTCGGAGTTAACCAGTTGAACTTTTACTAATATCAAAGTGAGCCATCCCAGTTTTCAAAATACGAACAACCTGATATATTTTTTGTGATTATTATCTTTAAGATATCAACTTAAATAAAATAACTTTAATAACATACTTTAACTTTTTTTATATTCCAAAATTCAGTGAAATAATATACCGCGTTACATAATTAAAAATTAAAAGTATTGCTAATCATAAAGTTCATGCGTAGGGATCACGTATTATTGAGTTATATTATAAGCACCATACTTCTCGTATATTCTTTTATCCCACTAGTTTTCAGCAATATAGTCGATTAATTTATCACTTGGGTCCCATTTTCTTTTTGAGAGACATTTTTTTCGGTTGTTGACAGAAAAATAATTATATTTTATTACAGTACGTCTCTAATGATGTAATTAATCATCAAATGATATCATTTTATATTTAACATGACTTTGAGAAGTCTTTTTCATGGCCAAAAGATTCTTTTAAAATAATGTGAATATTGTTTAATTATACCCAAGTGGTGATTGATGTCATTTGGAAATCTTCCCCCATCCCATGAATGTTCAAAAAATGTCACCATCTCTTCACACATTTCATAAGATTCTATTTAATTTCTTCATAATGTTCTATTAATCCATCACTAAATTTATTTTCATTTCATATAGATCATTTAAGAGTGTAAAAATCAAATTTGATAATATAACTTAAGTGCTTTGTAAACTTTTTATATCAAGAACTTACAAATTCAAGTGTTAGTAATATCTTATTAAGACTTGAACTTATAACTTCTTTAATGTTATAATATATTTGATAGCTTAAATCAGAGACTGACATGTATTATTGGTACCTAATTTGATAATATAACTTAAGTGATTTGTAAACTATTTATATCAAAAAGTTACAAGTTCAAGTGTTAGTAATATCTTATTAAGACTTGAACTTATAATTTCTTTACTGTTATAATATCTTTGATACCTTAAATCAGAGACTTACATGTAGGGATGAGCATGGTACCTGTTCTGTACCGAAAATACTCAAAAGTAGGTACCGGTACCGAATGTACACAGTACGGTACGGTTCGGTATCGGTACCGGTATTTTAGTGTAAAAACCGATATAGAACCGGTACCGAAAATGTCAAAAGTCGGTACCGAAAATGTACCTTGTTTAGTAAATTTGATATCAGTGCCAGTTTGATACCGGTACCCGATACCATTTGCTCATCCTACTGACATGTATTATTGGTACCTAATTTGTGTATTATTGTGGTTCTTAAATTGATTTTGCGGTTAACTATTAATACTTGTATTTTTAAACCATCATTATCACTTCACTAATTTCATCATAAGATATTTTGACCGTTTAGGTTAGGGCTGTAAACGAGTCGAGCCGAGCCGAACCGCACCAGGGTGGGCTCAGGCTCGGCTCATTTAAAAATCAAATCGAGCCGAGCCGGCTCGTTTAAAACTGAGCTGATTTCGAGCCGAACTTTTTTCGAACTTTTTTTCGAGCGAACTTCGAGCTAGCCTCGAGCCACGAACTTTTTAAACAGAATAGTAATTTTAAGCGAACTATAAAATGAACAAGAAATGATTTATTGTTACTTACCTTAATCTTACCTTAATCTATATCTTTTAAATCAATATTAACAATTAAAACTATAGCTTAACAATCTATTTCTTTCGATAAAAAAATAACCATATTACTAATTAAACAACATTGCTTAGATATATTAGAATATATGTATATAAACACACACTCTTACACATAATTTGGGGTTTAATTTAAACGTGCCAAACGAGCGAGCCAACGGGCCTACTAATGAGCGAGCCACGAACCGAACCTACTTTGGTTCAGGCTCGGCTCGTTTACAAACCGAGCCGAGCCAGCACGTTTAAAACCGAGTTGACTTCAAACTTTTTTCGAGCGAGCCTCGAGCCACGAGCTTTTTAAACAGCCCTAGTGGACCTTTTTCATAGTTTATGAAGTAGATATGTATTCAGTGGCGGACTTAATGCATACCGAGCCGTAGCACGGGCTACGGCCTCAACTTTTTATCGACAGTGTAAATTTTTTTTTTGTTTTTATACCAAGGATACCTCTGAACGACTACGAGGACACCCCTAAAAAAATCTATAAGCCCAAATGAATTGAAAATAATAAGTCCAATTGTCCAATATGTTAGCACAAATTAATTGAAGATTGTAAATAATAAGCCCAATTGCCTAATATGTTAGCCCAAAATAATAAAATAAGTCCTGAAGTTCTAATGCACGGCAAGGATACCAAACGTCAATCATCTTTCTCAATTCTCATAAAAGACGATTTTGTAATTTACTCTTTATTTATTGTCGTTTTTTATATTGTATGATTGCACGGTAAATTTTTTTTGGATACCCCTGATTTAATGTGCTAGTTCATTTATATGAAAATTGTTTCATTTGAGTTATATTTTATCGTTAATAAATAATATGTACTATTTTGAGTTTAGCTAAAGATGAAACAAAATAAATTGTTTAAGGAGTTAATTACATAGTTAGTCCTTATGATTTGCACAAAGTAACATACTTAGGTAATAATAGTTTAAAATCACCTTCTAGTGTATTACCTTTTCATTTTGTAACGTTTGGAGGTATTAACGTTAATTGTTTGTTAAACTATTAGTACCTAAGTATTTTATTTTGTGCAAACCACATGGACTAACTATGTTAATACACTAGAAGTTAATTCCTCCAAATGTTACAAAATGAAAAGTTAATACCATAGAATGTGATTTTAAACTATTCATACCTAAGTACGTTATTTTGTTCAAACCACATGGACTAACTATGTAATTAAATCTTGGTTAAGCTTATCAACTTTGTCTAAATATGATTAAGACTTTCTTACAATCTTTCATCAACTTTGTCTAAATATGATTAAGATTTTCTTACAATTTTTTAATCAACTTTGTCTAAATATGATTAAGACTTTCTTACAATTTTTTAAATCTTTTTTAATAAATAATTTTTAAATCTTTTTTAATAAATAATAAATGGTAATTTTAAGTGTAGAATATCTTCTATATTGAATTAACTATGTATTAGATTTAAAAGCACATCAACATGTAAAACTTGACATGAATTGTAACTATATTGAGGCATAAATGAACTATCCTCTTCGAGGAGAACAGTATTTATAGGATACAGTTTTGGTTAGTGACGGATCTTAAAGAAAAATTCAGGGGTATCATAAATTTATTATTGAACTTAGGCTATCCTAATATTTGCTAAAGGGTATATGATACATAAAATGGAGAAGAAAAAGAAGTTTTTGCACTAAATTTGCACTTCGCCGACAAAGTGGGTAGCCCTAAGTATATGCTAGCTCCACCCCTGGTTTTGGTCATTCTGAGTATTTCTGACGGGTATAAGCTATTAAGCGATGGTTCATATGTTAGTAAGTGTTGCATGTCAAATCATATTTAGATACCAGTCGATCAGCCGATAATTTTTTTTTTTTTTTTTGTAAAATATTAAAAGTTAGTTGGTTTTTACCATTATCAACCCATTCTAATTTACGTAATGATCCTTCTTTCTGTCTAAATACAGTAAATAAAATACTATATCAACCGAATAATTTCAACTTATGTAAGAACTTTGAATATACTTTTTTATTACATATTTTAAATTGTTGTTTCCTTTGTCAATAACTTGGATTAGGCAGGCAGTTACATCACAATAATGGCCACTTTAGAATATTTAAAAGACCAAATTTCCTATTTATTTTGGACCAAATTTCCTCTTTGTTCATTGTCTCCCTTTTTTATTAATATACGAGAAAAGGAGACATGTTTGTTGTGTTCATATGATTGACACCAACCTTTTGATTCCTCTTCTCGTTCCTTAACCCATCCAATAAACATGGGAAGAAACGTTGAAGAACAAATCATCCTGCAACAACAATCTAAGGTATACCATATTTGTTCTTTTTAACTAAGTTGTTTTTCGTATTATATCATGTAATCGTGAATTGCGGCTTTAACTTTGATTAGGAGATGGATGAAACCGATTTTGGGAAATCCTTGTTAGCTTCTTTGCCGAATTCACCAAATCAAAACAACGGCAGCAGGCCGACGAGCATGGTTATGAAGGCAAGTTCTTATTTTCTTCCTTCACTCATTCCCAAAATAACATGGTTTCTCATGATAAGGATCTTACAATTTATAGTAACTATAAGATTTATTTTTTTATGAATACTAAATTTTGGTTTTTTAACAACCATATTTGTTATCTTGTTTTGTAATAGTTCATTTTTGTATATCATAGTTTTTTTTGGGTAATTTTTGCTCAAATGATACTTTCATTAAATAATGGTTTAGAAAATCAATCAAACTTGTAGATATTTAAATCTAGAGTGTTTTAGTAATTTTTGTATATCATGGTGTTTTTTTTCGGTAATTCTTGTAGTTTATGTGTGGTATATTTAAATCTAGAGTGTTTTAGTAACTTTATGTAACAGTTTTATATTTCCATCTAGGAGAGAACTAAACTCATAACTCATGGTATTATATCAAATATACCACCACTAATATGCATTTTTTTTGTTTAATTCGAAAAAACAGAAAGCACATACGGTGTTTCCCGCGCACTTGGTAGCCGAAGCTATATCAACACTCCACGGGCTTGACCTAAGATGGTCAGGCCCGATCACACCACAAGAAATGGAATACGTGAAACAATACATTTTCGCAAAATACCCTGAATATTGTAACGGACTTATAGTTGAAGAGGGGGACAAGATTGATTTATACAATATTTGTAGCAACGACGAGTCAACTATGGAAGCAAGTATGAGCGATGATAAGCGGAGGTATTCTCCTAGGGTTATCACCATAAAAGACTCGTCTTCGCCCTCTTCCTTTAGTTCCATAAGCGATCTTGATGGCACCCAATTAGCGCCGTCAAAATTACTAGAAATCCTAAACAAAAAATCCTCCTTTGAAGGTAACTTCATGTCGATTCCAGAGATTCAAGCGCGAAACAAGGCGTTGCAAAACTGTGGGCTACAAGAAGACGAGTATCTTGTCATATTCACACCAACATGTAAAGAAGCTATGGTGATGATAGGGGAATCATACCCCTTCTTTAGAGGGAATTATTACATGACTATAATAAGCGAAAAAGAAGACTTGATTAGAGAATTTGTGACCAATAAAGACTCTAAAGTCATCGCGGCTCCTGAGTCATGGTTAGATCTACGGATCAAAGGTTCACAACTGAGTCAGTATTTCAGAAGAAAGAACAAATATAGTCCAAAAGGGCTTTTTGCATACCCCGCATATGTCAATGGGACTAGTTATTCGATGCACTGGATTTCGGAAGCACATCGGAACTCTTGGCATGTTCTTTTAGATGCCACTGAGCTAGAACCAACAAAAGAACGATTGACGTTGGCACTTCATAGGCCGGATTTTGTGATTTGCACCGTAAATAATACACATGCTCAACCATCAAAAATCAATTGCCTTTTAGTGAGGAGAAAATCATTCGAGACTCCCCAACCTTTAACGAGTGATTCTTGATATCAAACAAAAGGGTTCCATATATGTACAACTTTCGTCCCTACTTGTGTATGATTTCTTTGATTTGTAATAACCGAGAGTTTTTTATATAGTTTTCCGAGTTAATATTTATAAAAGTTAATGAAGTTTATAAATTATGTTGTTAATGTTGATGATGACATACAATTCCACAAGCAGATAATAAGATTGTTGTGGACCTTGTGATATAGGTAATAGCAATAGCAATAGTAATAGTCTTTTGATCATTTTACTTGAACAGGTACGTATTAGAAGTATAAAAGTGAAGCGCAAACTAGGTATGTTAATGGTCCATTTTGATCGGCTTTGATAAAAAAAAAAAAAAAAAAAAACCCTGGGCCGAACTACTAACTATGGTTTCAGAAATGACAAACCAAATTCTTCAGTTTAGCATTCATTTATGCCAGTTTTTACTAATTTTTTTAAATCAAAATTGTTAGTTTGTATTAAAGATTTTAGAATGATAAAGATGATTCATAATTTTAACACTTATACATAACTAAAAGTTAAAAAATAAAAAGAAAAAAGCAAAAGTAATTTATAAATAATAAAGATTAAACGAGTTTGTATTAAAAGTTTTAAGATGATATACATATGGTTCATGATTCTAGCACTTATACATAACTAAATGTTCAAAACATGAAATGTAGTATATAATAAATAATAAAAAAAATTAAACGACTTGTTTGGTTTATAAGGGCAATTTCAAATTTTATGTCAAATCATGAAAACTGAGGGATGAAGGAAAACATTTTTCACATCCAACTAATGAGTAGGCCAAGAGCAAGATATTGCAAAATTAATAACAAAACCGGGCTAAATGTTTCATCACAATCAATATATCGTCATCAACTCTTTGCATTAGTAACCAATCGGGCTTTATACCGAGTAAAGACCTATCAACATTAAGCTTTCATTTATATGAACACATTGACACACTGGGTCTAGAAACAATAATTCAAGTCCTATTTGATAAGGTGGGGTGCTCCACTTTCCATCACTAATCACACCCAATCATGTTTCGTCACGTCATCGAACTTGGTTCTATCACTAGTGATAGATTTTAGTGGGGGTGCCCATCACTCACCATACCCAATCACACCCAACAATTTCCATCCTCAACAGTAACTTTCAACTTTCAACACGCGTTGTCACCACCACGCGTGGTCACCATGAGTGGCGGCGGTGTTCCACGCGTGGTCACCCAACCACCACGGACCATCACGTAGCGCCCCCACCTCCCTAAGAGTATTGTGTTCATCATATATATGATGGTGTACAAGTGTGGATCTTGTAAGGCTTGGTTAAGGACTCGGAGTAGAGGACATGGTGATATGAATGTTAAGCTTATCAATTGGTTTAGTAAGGTCATGTTGGGCTTAAGTGACTATAAGATGGGTATGGGTGGCTGCAGTGACGAATCATGGATTTTTCGCCACTACAAAAAAGAAAAACAAGTTTGTTAAAAAATTAAAATGATCGGTTATAATGGATCAAAACTGGTTGTTATATGATATGGTCCACATGCACATCACAATTTCCAAGTATCATAAGGTGGTTCCTATGTAAAAGTGGTATGTAATCGAAAATAGAACAAACAACACAAAGAAAAGCGACAAAACGGTGACAAAACTTTATTGATTTACCCAAACCAAAAAACCCCCAAATACCCTAGATCTCACAAATTATGAGATCTGTAACAATACAGAAAGAAAGAAGATCAACTGATGTTTATCAGTTGATCTATACCAACCAAAACAACAAGATCTCACACGAGATATAGCAGATCACATACAATCTGCTTCAATACAAACTCAAACAAAACAAACCCTAATCGCCTAGAAGAGAGAGAACAGAGACTTCGAGAAGATGATTGAAACAACTGTTACACTCTCTTATATACAAAGATAAAAGGATACTTCCATATAAGCCCCTCATGTTTCCACTTTAACACTTTAGTCCCCAGAATGTACAGCTTTCACCCTAGGACTTTATATCCTGCACACTTATAACCCAAATGTTGTTGTAACAGGCCAAACAACTTAATGAACGTGTAACAAACATGTTGCAACATTAATTACATATTGCAATAATTTAGTTTAACATGCCCACATAATTCATGTGGCAAACATGTTATAAAGACCCAAACTGTCACAAAGAGATAGAAATAGCAGACTTACTATCACAATACAATTTGACAGGTAGATTACAAGTCACTTTTAACTAAGTTAGAACATTAAGAATCCACATAATTTCGCATGTAGCTGAGCACATAGCTCTGTACTCAGCTTCTGCAGTTGATCTAGAAGTTACACTTTGTTTCTTGCTTTTCCAAGAAACTAGTGCTCCTCCCAGAAAAATACCATACCCAGTAACAGACCTTCTGGTCTTAAGACATTTGGCCCAGTCAGAATCAACAAACTCGGACAGAACCATACTACTAGACTTATTAAAACTAATTCCTTTTCCAGGTGATAGTTTTAAGTATCTCAACAACCTCAGTGCAATATCAAGATGAGATTGACAGGGACTATGCATATATTGACTCAAGAACTGAACCGTATAACTAATATCAGGTCTGGTCAAAGACAAATGTAACAGTTTCCCTATTTTGAAAACCATTCACATTTTCCAAAACTTTTTGATCCTTTCCACACTTATTAGTGACCAAAAAAACTTTGCTCAATTGGTGTTGTAACAGGTTTACAACCCAAATACCCAAACTCATTAAAAAGCTCAAGACAATACTTTCTTAGACACAAACAGATACAACTATCTGAATATAACACTTCAATTCCTAGAAAATATCTAAGCAACCCAATATCTTTTATTTGGAAATTTTCTCTTAAACTTGTTTTAACTTTTTCTATTTCAGTTTTGTTATTTCCAGTAACAACTATATCATCAATATAAACAAGCAAGACAATAAACACATCTTGCTTAGACAACACAAACAAAGAATAATCACAAACACTTTGAACAAATCCCATAGAAGTTAACACAGTAGTTAACTTTTCATTTCATTGTCTTGGAGCTTGCTTAAGACCGTACAATGATTTTACCAATTTACACACTTTAGTGTTATCTTTTGAACAATAACCTTGAGGTTGTGTCATAAAGACATCCTCAGATAATGTACCATATAAAAAAGCATTATTTATATCCATTTGATAAAGAGGCCAATTGTTATTAACAGCAAGCTTCAAGACAATTCTAACCGTGGTCATTTTAACAACTGGTGAAAAAGTTTCACGAAAATCAATGCCCTCTCTTTGATTAAACCCTTTGGCCACCAATCTGGCCTTATATCTTTCAACTTCCCCATTTGCCTTGTATTTAATCTTATAAACCCACTTGCATCCTATAGGTTTTCTACCTTTAGGAAGATAACTAATACCCAAGTATTATTTCTATACAAGGCCTCCATTTCACTATTCATAGCTTCAACCCACTTATCATCCTTAGCAGCTTCACTATAAGAAGTAGGCTCTAAAGTTTTATTCAATGAAGCAACAAAACACTTATTTTCATAAGACAAATTAAGCATAGCTAACAACCTTTTCTATACCATATCTAACTTTACCCTCAACAACAAAGTCATCAAATCTTTTAGGCATAGAAGTATTTCTAGAAGACTTTCTAACATTGCTACCCACAGATTGGTTGGTCTCAACATTTGATCCTATAGTGTCCTCTGCCCTCTCATTGGTACCCTGTCCACTGCTGCTCTTCTGTTCAAGCTGTTGAACAGTCTCAACACCTGATACAAGAGCTGATGTAGAGGGTGACAATGGTTGCTGATCATCACTAATAGGATCTTGAGCACCATTTGTACCCTCTTCATCATTGGGTATATTAGGAACTTCAGATAAAATATTATCAAAGAAATTTACATGATTCAATTGTTTATCAAAAATGGGTTCTTGGTTATCAAAAGTTTTAATCTTAAAAGGATATACACTTTCATAAAATTTTACATCTCTTGAAAAAAAAATATTTTTTTTACTTTCCAAACTCCACAACTTATACCCCTTTTTAAAACTAGAATAACCAAGAAATACACATTTTTCAGCATTATAAGAAAATTTATCTGAATCATGTAAGATAGTACTAAAATACAAACATCCAAAGTTCCTAAGATGAGATAATGAGGGTTTAAAATTAAACATCATTTCAACGGACTCCTACCATTCAACACATAAGATGGCAACATGTTAATAAGATATACAACAGCCAGCACACAATCAGACCAAAACCTCAAGGGTAGACCACCCTGAAACATCAATACTCTAGCAGTATTTAACAAATGTCTGTGTTTCCTTTCCACCACACCATTTTGTTGTGGTGTATAGGAACAAGAGCTTTGATGTAAAATGCCCTTTGTTTTGCAAAAGTTATCCATTTGATTATTAACAAATTCTGTTCCATTATCACTCCTAATTATCTTAACTTTTTTCTTAAATTGAGTCAACACAAGTTCATAAAAAATCTTTAAGTTTTCTGTAACACCCCGAAAACGGGTTTGGTAATCAAACCACGTTAACACTAAAAGACGGGTAAAATACCGTTAGTGGTAAAATTTACCCGGTAAATATTAGGATTTAAATAAATAAACCTAATGTTAAATAAAAAGGGGCGAAATAATGTTTATACGAAAATAAAGTTACGAGAGGCCCGAGTTAACGGGACCTAAAATAAAATGGGTTATAATTTCCCCGAACCCAGCAAGTAACTAGGAATACCAACCTAGTTAAATATGTGTCTTAAAACAATGAAGAAAACTTGGGTAATAACCCTAGTTTGTAAAGTTACAAACTAGAGGGGCCAAAAGAGGAGGATTGAAACTTGATTTTTGTTAAAATCAAAACACTACACACACACTAGTGGGTGTATGTGTGTGCATGACCACGAGCAGGAGCAAGCTCCCATGGAGCCAAACCCTAAATTCAACAAAACCTTCAAATTGGAGGATCAAAAAAGGCCAAATTCGGATTTGAATACATAGAAACGATCACCAAGTCAAGGGGATCGTAAGGTATGTCGAATTTCTAACATTCATGAAGTTGTGAAAATTAGTTAACTTTGCATGATGCGATCTATGCATGAATCGTAGAGGCTATGGCCGAATTAATGAAGTGTGATTGCTTAGGAACAAACCCTAAGTTGAAATTTGAAGTAAATTTGCTATGATTTGAATTATTTGATGATTTACCACACTTAGACAAGTGGGTTTTGATTATGTAGTGAAGATGACGATATACACATGTATAAGATCATCATATTTGATAGTAGAAACTAGGCACTCGAGCAAATTACATGATTTGGGTACTTGTTCATACATGATCGATATGGATGTTAATGTTAATCTTGGTAAAAATGACTAGTTATGAACTAGTTAGTAAATGTGTAAAATTATGTCCATTAGGTGTTTGATAAAATGCCTAAATGAAAGCTAAAATGTTGAAATTTCGAGTGAAACGCACATTTGAATAATATGGCAAATTATGCGAAATATGAAAAGGTAAGAGTTCTAAATATCATGTTGGTTTAGACTTAATTATGTAAACCATGTGATCGAAAGTAGTTAACTTTTGATAAGTTAAGTTAACTAATGAAGAAGTCGAATAGTAGTTTCGACATAGAAAATAAGTAAGGTGGAATAGTCGTGATTGTTAAAGACTAAACTAACCACATTATAAATGATGATGATAGTTTGACGCTAAGCGAGCTAGGTGGCGGCTTGGGAAAAGAAGCGGGTCAAACGGCTTGAAAACGCGGAGAAAGAGCGAAATCGAATGAGAGGTAAGTAAAGCTTACGCCCCTTACATTATTTACAATTTACTTAATTGCAAGTATTGTATATGAATTATATTAAGTGATTGGAATATGATGTTCCAACACGATTTAATGCGAGTCGGAACATGGGAAAATGGTAAGAAATAATGAAATATGGTAAAGAGGTAAAATGGCAGATTAGTCATGTAATGACGAACAAATAAAAAAACGGTTTTTAGTAAAAAGAGTTCAAAGAGAAAACCGGGATAGGTTTAAAAGGGGTGAAATGGTAATTAAATACCATCCTATATGGACGAATGGTCAATTAGACTAAATGGGTCAAATGGTGTTGTTAACACCATTTGACAATAACATTTGATAATCGCTTGTTGAGTTTTGTGTTCATAGGAATTATCATAAGGTTCGCGTCACTACTAACTAGTGATTAATAGCGAAAGGTTTTGAAACGGGTCTATATGTTGACTCGAGCCAGGTACGCCTATATAGATTTATACTTAAAGGTGCATAAATACCCTTAACGGGTCAAGATAAGATTATAATAAAAAACGGGTCAATGATGCGTAAAAACCCGTGATTTGAACCTTGTATAATAGGAAATAATTGTAATAATATGTTCACGAAAAATCGAAGGTGACAAACAAGTTTGTTTGATATAATCATGAACAGGTCAAAAAGAGTTATAATTGAATTTCAAGCCGAGAGCTTGAAATCTAAAATTTTGTGAATATAGATGTAGGATTTTAACTTCATATGATGGAGAATTAAATTACGATCACGTAGGAAGAAACGCGAGGTTAAACGGATAAACGGTTCGAAAGTTACGCCCGTTTTCGTAAAAAGGACCAAAACTGAAAAATAGAAATAGTTGGGCTGCAGCGTGACCCACGGTTCAGACCGTAGGCCACGGTCTGGAAGGCTGTTTGTTTGTTTGGGCTGCAGCGTGACCCACGGTTCAGGCCGTGGGCTACGATCTGGAGGGGCTGTTTGTTTGTTTTGGGCTGTAGCGTGACCTACGGTTCAGACCGTAGGTCCCATTTACCTTGTTATAACTTGATATTAATCTATCAAAACTAACTTTTACGTTGGTTTTGATCATAGGTGATTGTTACGGGCTCCGGATGAGGATCAAACGTGATACAAGAACCGAACACATAGTTAAATGAAGCTTCCGCACATTGCTTCGTCGTTATTTCTAAACGATGAACTTATACATTATGTTGTATTTTTTTTATTAAGAAAAGTTTTAAATAAATCCGTATTTTCCAATGTAATTGTAAATATAATTACATGATTATATTCGTGATCTAAAACTAAATCCGCTTAAAAATAGTAAGGGTGTTACATTTTAAAAAACTTCAGTTTTACTAAATAAAAAATAACACCACACAGATCTAGAGAAGTCATCAACAATTGTTAGAAAATATTTATAACCATCATAACTTGTCATTTTATAAGGACCCCATACATCTAAATGTATGAGATCACAAACTGATTTTGACTTGTGTTCACTCAAAGGAAATGGAACCCTAACTTGTTTGGCTCTAAGACATATATCACAAGGACCATGTTCACTAGATTGAATTTTAAGACTCTGTTTTCATACTGCTAGAACCTGATCTGAAGGGTGTCCTAGCCTACTATGCCAATTAAAATATTTCACAGAACTATTGAAACAAGCATTAACATTATTACCAGAATTTCCTACAAAATACAGACCACAATCCTGACTACCACTCATCGGGATTCTCTTTGAACTGGAATCTTGTAATAAACAACTTGTTTCATTAAACACAATAGACACATGATTATCTCTAGACAGTCTATACACAGAAAGTAAATTTACACTATAACCAGGAACATAAAAGACATCTTTCAACATTATCTCATCAGTTTGTTTTAAATCACCAATTTTTAAAACCTTAACACTTGTTCCATTAGGATGACCAACAGTAATATTGAATTCAGACACATCTACAACATTAATCAAGTTTCTATATGTTCTAACCATGTGTTGACTAGCCCGGAGTCAACTATCCACCCATTCATACTAAAACTGACAGAACTAGAACAACTAACAAAGTTGGAAACATTAAAGACCTCACCTCCTACATTCTGAGTCTGAGAATCTGATCCACTTTTTTCTCCAACGAGACTCAACAACTTAGCAATCTGCTCAGATGTAAAAGGTAAACCGGAACCCCCAACAGATGAAGATGTTCCATTTACAGAATTAGCTTTATTATTATTAGCCAAGTTGACTTTATTAGACTGATTGGTATTATGAACCCTTCTTTTAAACCCAGATGGATACCCAATAACCTCAAAGCATCTATCCACAGTATGTCCCAACATGTTACAGTGAGTACACTTCAAATTAGAATTGGGACCTCTATTAAACTTCTTTCTTTGGTTAAAAAACTGATTGGATTTAGACACAAAAGACACACTCTGTGTTTTTTACCCACTACTAGACAACCTATGTGATTCTTCTCTATAAATTATAGAGAAGGCCACTTTAACAGAAGGTAATGGTTCTCTTGTTAATAGATTTGTTCTCACTGATTGATAAACATCATCCAGACCCATGAGAAATCGCATCAATTTTATTAATGTTGAAAAAATCATTAAAATCTTTAGCAGCTTGACAAGAACATGTAGGCAGATGCAACATAGCATCAAATTGCTTCCACATTGTTGTAAGCTTATTATAATATTCAGCAACAAAAGTACCATTTTGTGAAACACTATTGATTTTCTTATACAAATCATATACAATAGAACCATCCACCCTATAGAAAGACTCCTTGAGGTCAGTCCAGACCTCTGAAGCTAATTTGGAGAAAACTTGACCAAGGAAAAGTTCCTCATACACATAATTTAACAACCATGTAAGAACCAAAGAATTGCATCTGTCCTACTGACTGGCTAATACAGGATCACTCCCAGACCTAACACACTTACCATCTATAAATCCATATTTATTTTTGGCCTCTAAGGCCAATTTCATAGCACTAGACCATACAGAATAATTTTCTGTACCTTTCAACTTAATACTAACAGTGGTTAAAGCACTAGAGTCACTTGGATGCAGATATAAGGGATCTCCTATATCTAACTTACTAATCAAAGTATGAGACGAACTACCAGTATCACCCATTTAAGCAACAGATAATAACAGAACACAGATCAACAACAGATCAAGAATACAGCATAACAAAGTTATCAACAGATAACAACCAAGAACACAGAGATAAAGCATAAAAGATCCTAAGGCGAAGCTGAGTCAGGGACAAGATTCCAGGTTCATCACTCACAGGTGCCTGGACATGCCTTTACTCAGGAGCCACTAATAACAACACAACAATACAAAAGACAAGAAAAAAAAAACAAACAAACAACAATGCACAAATAGCAAGAAGACTCGATCAAGTGCCGGCCCGACTAGTCCGGTAAACAGGGATGCCTAGACTCACAAAATATGATGCAAAAAGTATGAGACAAGAACGATCTTACAACTTTGCGTTCCAAGCAAGTATGAAACTGTAACCTTCTAGGGTTACAGATCACACAAAGAAGACAATCAAGAGAGATAAACACTTGTCAGTTTGCCCTGAAACCTTCTAGGGTTTCAGAGACCAACACAGCCTTCAAACACCAAGATCAAGATGATCTAGACCTCCAATCACAGATTCGCAAACCTTAGAACACCAAGAGCGAATCATATCTGAACGACACACTTCCCAAGACCAAGATCCCCAAACTTCTTTGAACACCAGAGAATATCACCTGCTAACAACAACGATAAAAACCCTAAAACTCACAGCGAAACAACCAAGATCAGTAATCAAGAGCTAACATAGCTCTGATACCATGTAAAAAATGGTATATAATAGAAATAGAACAAACAACACAAAGAAAAGCGACAAAACAGTGACAAAACTTTATTGATTTACCCAAACCAAAAAAGCCCCAAATACCCTAGATCTCACAAATTATGAGATCTATAACAATACAGAAAGAAAGAAGATCAACTGATGTTTATCAGTTGATCTATATAAACCAAAACAACAAGATCTCACACGAGATCTAGTAGATCACATACAATCTGCTTCAATACAAACTCAAACAAAACAAACCCTAATCGTCTGGAAGAGAGAGAACAGAGACTTCGAGAAGATGATTGAAACAACTGTTACACTCTCTTATATACATAGGTAAAAAGATACTTCCATATAAGCCCCTCATGTTTCCACTTTAACACTTTAGTCCCCAGAATGTACAACTTTCACCCTTGGACTTTAAATCCTGCACACTTATAACCCAAATGTTGTTGTAACAGGCCAAACAACTTAATGAACGCGTAACAAACATGTTGCAACATGAATTACATATTGAAATAATTTAATTTAACATCCTACATTATTTAGTGTTTCCATATTTTCATGCAGATTGTTCGTTCCATATTTTTGTTATTTTCAAGCAGATTGTTCGTTCCATATTTTTGTTTACTGTTCGCGGGTTAGTGCCTACTGGTAGTAGAAGTTAGTGTTAGTTGTTTTCTATCTAAGCCTATATAATGGCATTTGTATTTTAGTATTATTTATGAATGAAAGCTATGAAAATGGTCTAGTTCTTTCTCTAATTTCTTTCGGTCCTCTCGAATCCCCTTTCTAATCTATATTATCCAAGTGATACATAATATTATAACGAGTCAAAACAAGTCGGTTATAATGGGTCAAATGGGGCAGTTATAACGATCCAATCCTACTCCTAACAATTAAGAAACCACTATAAAAACTTTATGGTGTCATGTTTTAATTTAAAATTACTTGTATTTGCATATGTTGTACAAGTTTCATTATAAGAAGCTAGATTGCATAAAACAATTCAACTTAGAGAGTAAAAAAGGCCATATAGAAACCAATTCAACTTAAATGTTCTTGGTAAATGGTAAGCCTTGGCATTTTGATGGGTTGGTCAATGTTCTTGCTAAATCAAACATTCCAGTGTGTGTCATTTTAAGAAGGGGAAATCTCGAAAATAGCCATTGGCCAAGCTTTATTTCAAAATGGCCATCTCTCAAGTCTTGGGAGAGAAGTTTCACGTATGGAAATCGTCAATTTAACAATGATTAGCAAGTTGTAGCGTCATCCAATAGGACGGAGACAAGTGGCTAGTTTTAACTGATAGACGTCTGGGAGACCCCTCATGTTAGAACCATAAATGATGTTTTTCTATGGGAAAACGTCAATGCCATTCGCTTACCAATAAATGATCTTTTTCTATGGGAAAACGTCAATGCCATTCACTTACCAGGTTTTCTTACCTGTTAGGGGAACTAAACATTTAGAAGAAATGAAATAAATCAGAGTTAGAACATATATTTACCTTTCTTATAGAAAGCTATCCAATAAATGTTATTTTGATGAGCAAATGGTATCTGGTATCGGAACCGAACCGACACCTGTTAATCCCAAACCGTTCTCCTTGCCGGTCCACTAGTCGGGCTAGTGGAACCGGGTGATGCCGTAAATATTATTAAAATATAGGGTTATTGGATTTTTATCACCCCCAACTATCAGCTATTGGCCGCTGCCACCCCCAACTAACACTTTGACGCCCGACACCCCAAACTTAATGCTTAGTGTGTTTATAGCACCACGTTGTTAACTTTGCACTAACTTGGTTAGTTTTTTTTTTTTTGATGACGTGACTTGTTTTTTATGAGGTGTCATGATGAGGTGTAGAAAAATTACACTCCACGTGGTCGGCAACCCTCCATTCAAGAATTGCAGTCTTGCAGATTTGCATTTCAGCTTTTCAAACTTGAATTAAAATTATAAACTTACATCGTGTAGGTGTAGGAAAAATATATACTGATTCTAGTTATTAGTCCAAATTAAATTAATCATATCTAAATCCCACTAGGGCTGTAAACGAACCGAACGTTCAGCGAACAGTTCGTGAACCGTTCGGCGGGAAGTTCGTTTATGTTCGTTCGTTTAATAAACGAACAAACATGAACAAGAAATTTTGTTCGATTAGTTAAATGAACGAACATGAACAGAGGTCTCGTTCGTTCGATTGTGTTCGTGAACGTTCGGTAAGGTGTTCGTGAACGTGTTAGTGAATATTCGTTGATTTGCGTTTGT
This sequence comes from Helianthus tuberosus, assembly GCA_030545235.1. Lineage (NCBI taxonomy): Eukaryota > Viridiplantae > Streptophyta > Magnoliopsida > Asterales > Asteraceae > Helianthus > Helianthus tuberosus. Next base: position 142,865,116 of record CM060444.1, on the reverse strand, counting down.
TTATATTCATATGTTTGTGTTTTAATTAAAGATCATTGTACTTTCTTATATTTTATTTGTACTTTTTATATTATTAAACTTTTATTTGTTTTATTTCCCTAACAATTAAACTAGTAAACTCACTTTCACGGTTTCACCTTGTTTATGCATCATTTCCCTTTCATTTCTCATTATTTACATCCACGAATACAATCGACATCCATTCCACAATAAGGGATTAAAGTTCGAGTGTTACTCTCTGGGTCATCTATCTTTATCCTTCGTCGCATTCGCCAAATTTATTTGTGTTCGTTTGCGTTCGTGAACCGTTCGCGAACACGCTCATTTCCTTAATGAACGAACACGAACATAAAATCTCGTTCGGTAAGTGTTCATGAACCGTTCGTGAACACATTTACTTCCTTAACGAACGAACACGAACAAGTCGTTCGGTTCGTTTACAGCCCTAAATCCCACAATTATGAAAGAAATTCACCTAGATTCATTATTCATTTCTCTGAATAAAATTCAGTATCTCCGATCATCAAACCATACACCACCTTCATCTCCAGCAATGACTCACCCCACATTCTCTCTTTAATCTCTCAATATCTCAATCGAACAATCTGTATACATAGATCACCACTACCAGAATAGCCCAATCGACCAATCTGTGTGCAGATCCCAGACCTAATCGACCAAAATTACCGGTTCAAACCCCCATCCCTCTACCCGTTGCCGCCTTTTTTTCTCTCCCCAACATCCAGATCCAGGTGGTGCCGGACCTGAACCATGAACCATCCTGACTTGAGTGTCTACTTGCAGATTTAAACTATATATTCTTCACGGTTTCCGGATCTTTGTGTTGTGGAAGTTGAACAAAAAAAAAACACCATCCCCTGTTCCCTTGAAATTCCAGTGACGATCACCATCAATTCACCTACTGTATGTTTCAATTAGACCACATAAATCAGAACTCATATTGAAGAAACAAAATATAGGTGGGGGTGGTTATGGTAGTGGGTTCGTACTGCCGGTGAGTGGCGGTGGTGGTTGTGGTTGTGGTGAGGGGTGGTTGTGGCGGCAGGATGAGGTGGGGGTGATGGTGGTGGTGGTGTTTTAGGGGTGGAGAGAGGAGGTGGCGGGGGCTTGGGGTTTTATAAAAAATGGTTTGTATATTAATTTGTAATCAGTTTTAAAAAACATATTTTTTTTAAATATAATATTTTATACGACACGTCACAATGCCACATTAGCAAAAAATGGCCATGTCAGCAGAAAACCCTAAGTGAGTTAGGGCAAAGTTGGGAGTGTCGGGCGTCAAAGTGTTAGTTGGAGGTGATAACGGCCAATAGGTAATAGTTGAGGGTGATAAAATCCAATAACCATAAAACATATAGGGTAAAAATGAAATTTTTTAATCAAAATCCTGTTCAACCCCCAAAAAATCGGGTTCAACTACCCGGTTTCCGGTTTGACCGCCGGTTCCCACTCCAATCAACCGGTTCGAATAAAACCGGGTCTGCTAGGGTGAACTAGGCCGGCAGAAGTACAAATCAGACAAACCATATGAAGCCGACCAAACATAGTAAAGTTAACATCGATATTTAATATACCTCCATCGTTTGATATTTTAGTTTGATGACCACCTGAATTGTTTTCACCGCCTTGCAATGTTTTCCTACATGTGATCTCAAAGTGGAGTTGGATGTGGCTTGGGAACATACCATAATTCTTTCACCGAGTCTTTTGACTACCATTCACTATTTCAAATAACTCAAAATGTGCTAAAAAGATTGGGTCCATTGTTGTTTTTATGATCCTCTTCACGATTAACTCACTTAAGGAAACACCAACTTCAAATAAAACCTTAAGCATTTGAGTTGGCCATTTGAGATCGATTGTGAGCGGTCTATGGATGAATATTTGGTACCGGGTATATTCGGTACCGGTATCCATTTTCGCTGTTTTTTGGTACCGGTACGGTATCGGTATTTACGGGTAAAACACTGGTAAATACCGGTACCGAACCAGTATATTCGCTACCAGTATTACTTTTCACCGTTTTTCGGTACCAGTACATGTTCAATACGGAATGGGTACCATGCTCATCCCTAGTCAGAGACTTGCAAATTTTGCGTTTTTTCACTACTTTAGTATTTTCGAGAGCTAGAGAAGTAACTTAATCAACCAAATACACAACTAACAATTTATACTTGCATGGGGTTGAAAAATGGTTTCTGACTTTTAGGGACTATAGAACGTATATAGTTGATAACAGTAACTAACAGTCAATCCTTTTTTTTAAACAAAAGGTCAAGTTATTTTACAAAAACTCCTAATTGTAAGGAGTGTAAGAATGATTTATAGAGTGACAAGTGTCCAATAACCTAAAATTAAACCCACTACATCACCACCCAAAACCTAAACACCCACCACCACCCAAAAACCTAAACCCCCCTCCCACAAAAAAAAAAAAAAAAAAACTATACCTAACCAAAAAACCTAACCCCCCCCCCCCCCCCCCACCAAAAAAATAAAAATAAAAATAAAAACCTAACCCCCCACCCCTCAAAAACCTAAAAAAAAATCAAAAAGAAAAAACTAAACACCCACCCCCACCACCCACCCAAAAATCTAAACCCCCACCCCTCGGCAAAAAAAAAAAAAAAAAAAAAAAACCTTTAACTAGTTAAAGTTTAGGTTTTTGGGTGGTGGTGGATGTTTAAGTTTTTTTTTTTTTTTTTTTTAGTGGGTTTTTTTAAAAGCCTTTGTACCCTTCATACAATTAGGAGCCTTTGTATTTGATCCTAATCCTTTAAACAAAAACCTTTAACTGGTTAAAGTTTATGTTAACAAACTGGTCAAGCTAACCAATTCTTGGATAAATATATAGAACCGGTTACTAACCTTTGGCTAATTATCAACCAAACCCGGTTTTTTTATATCAATTACAATCCGGTTACGGTTCTAGTTAATAACCAGTATATTAATTGCAAGGTTTTTTTTTCCCACCTTCTACTCTAGAGTCTGGACATGACATAGAAACTGGACTGACCTATATAAACCTTATTGGGCCATTACTTTACTGGGCTTCACAACCCATTAATATTCAATCACTCATTCGCTCCCGGTTCCATTATTCTTTCCCTCTTCCTCAATCGCAAGCTTGACATCCAAAATTCAACAAACTTTTCCGATCGCCGGCGATATGTCTCAGGTAAAATCTCCGGCAACAATCTCAAATTAACCACTTCCTTGTTCAGAATATTAAATTTTCCAATCCAATTATTATCCTTTTCGATCTGTATTCCTTTTCTAGCAGACATAAGAAGAAAAATTAGGTTTCGTTTTCTTACAATTTCAATCCACAATATTACATTATTTGATTTTGATTTTATTGATTACTTGATTTTAGGTTGATAACAGAAACTCCTCTGCTGCGAAACGAGCTAGAACTGATGGTATGCTTAATTATTGTTAGTTGATTTCTGATTTATATAACTTGTTTTTCCGTGATTTAGAAATTGGTTGAAATTGTTTTGAGTATAGTGGAAAACTAATTACCACATTGTTATATGAAAATTATTATTCAAGTAAAAAACATTTTGAGATTACTAGTATTGGTTTTAAAAAGCACGGCTAGGCGCGAGGCATAACCCTCACATGAGCTGTACACTGCGTAGAAGGCTCAGGTGAGGCGTGATTTTTTGTACGAAAAAGCGACTTAAGGTGTAGGCGAGGCGCTCACCTTGTATTTATGGTGACTTTTTGTGCGTTAGTATGTTGTACGACAGGCATTTTAGGTTGTACATGTAGGTAGTTTTTTTTATGTTAAATCATCATTTATATAATATAAAGCTTATTTATAGCTAAGTTTTGGATAGGGGATGCTAAAAACATATGAGAAAAAAAAAAAAAAATTATATTAGCCCCTTGCTCCTCGCGTACGAAAAACGATGCACTTTTGCAATTTGTGCCTTGGGTTGTAGACCCTGTCGCCAAGATGTGTTTCTCGCCTTTTTTAAACGTAGGAGATTACAAAAACCAAAAGCACTCTGCAAATTTTGATTGTTTAAAAGGGAGACCATCTCTTTTGAATAATATCGTTACAACTTACATGTAACGTAGTGTTGGTATGTGATAATACTCAAATTTTAAAAATTAATGTAAATAGCCACAGGGTCGTGTAGATATTGCCTTTTTTAATTCGTAAAAAGATGGTATAAAACTGTTGTTAAGGGCGGTCTAGATGTATTTGTATTAACTTTTTGAACGCATTGCTTTCTTTGAGCTAAGTTAGCTTTTGTTATAAAATTCAATGCGTTGGTAATGCATTGGCGGTCAGTTGAAAGAAAGATAGTTTAGAAATTTATATCCTATCTTTTAGGAGATGTATTTCGATGGTTTATTACCTTATTCCAAAATTTCAATGTATGTACATATAATTTTTAATATTAACGCCTTCATCGGGCATATTATGATTTCAGGTGGTCGTAGAGAAGATGACTGGACCTGCCCAAGCTGTGGAAATGTCAATTTCTCGTTCAGAACAACTTGCAATATGCGCAACTGCACACAACCTAGGCCAGCTGACCATAGTTTTGTAAGTTCTACAATCTGTTTAATGTTTATACTAAATAACCTTATAGTAAGCTTAAAACGGAAACCGCGTAGAAAACACTTTGATGGTAATTATTACGTCAAATAAACTAATAATAAAATATGCAAACAAAGAGCATAACATGTAATCATGTATGTGTGATAGATATGCTAACTCTCTCTAACAATTTGTAAGTGTACCAACACACTTTCCACCTCCTCTATTTGTAGTATAGTTGAACCAAAATACCAAAACTACCCTTCAATCTTTTGTTACTAGTTTAGGTTTTTCTAATCGTTTTTTTTATTTTTCTTACTTATCAGTCCTAACAGTATACATTTTATGGCAAAATCGTGCAAAACTATATTGGGATTTACATTACTATGTTTATATTTTGAGATCTATTAATGTATTTGTAGGGGTGAGCAGAAAACCGAAAAAACCGATTTAACCGAACCGAAATTTATGGTTCGGTTATGGTTTTTCATTTTATTTTATGAAAACCGAAAAAAAAAAAACGAACCGAATAACCTAAAAAATATTTTTTTACCATTTTTTTAATGTTTGTTATATATTGATTTAATAGTTATTCGTAATATTATTGAATGTTAAGTATTTATATAAAAACATTAACCTGTTTATTTATCTTTGAAATGATTTATCCATTGCCTACAAGAAATAACAAAATTTAACATAGGTAAAGGTTCCTGTAAAAAAGACCAAAAGTGTGAGAAGGATAAGAAAGAATCTACACCATTAGATCTTTGATCTAATGGTTTAGATTAATAGGGACCAAATTATAAAATTTGTTTTATTTTTTTGGACTGAATTGAAAATTATAGGGGTAATAAAGTCTTTATATCCATTCAAAATAGGAAACTGTAATCAAAATCCCTACAATTTCGATCTCTCTCTCCAATCGCACGACCAGAGCTCTCTCTCTCTACAATTTTCGATCTATCTCTCTACATTGCAGTGGAGCGGCGGCGGCGGCGGCGAGCGGCGGCGGCGAGCGGCAGCGGCGGCGGTGGTGCCGGATCAGCAGTGGTGGTGCGGCAGTGGCGATCTCTCTCTCTACATCGCACGACCAGATGATCTCTCTCTCTACACGACAGCAGCGGCGGAGCGGCAGTGGTGGTGCCGGAAGTGGAGAAGATGATACAGAGGTGTAATGATTATTGAATGGTAACCAGCTGGGGTAGCCCAGTTGGCCACCGACACCCACCTCTTACCAAGAGGTACCGGGTTCGAACCTTGTGGCGAACAAAGTACCCTCAAAGGGTCGGCTCGGCAAGGTATTTACTGCCAGGCTCAGGCTTGTCGGGTGGCGGCCTGGGAGGGGTTATCCCCTCCGCGGTCAGGGGTACCGTGCATTACCCTTTTTTTTTATTATTGAATGGTGTTATATATGTGCTGAATGGTGTTATATTCTTTATTGAATGGTGTTATATATGTGCTGAATGGTGTTATATTCTTTACTGAATGGTGTTATATTCTTTACTGAATGGTGTTATATACGTGCTGAATGGTGTTATATTCTTTACTGAATGGTGTTATATTCTTTACAGAGGTGTAATGATTATTGAATGGTGTTATATATGTGCTGAATGGTGTTATATTCTTCACTGAATGGTGTTATATTCTTCACTGAATGGTGTTATATACTTACTGAATGATGTTATATACTTGCTGAATGGTGTTATATACTTGCTGAATGGTTTTATATAATTATTGAATGGTGTTATATATGTGCTGAATGGTGGTTGCAGTGTTATTCGTAGTGTTTTTTTAGAGATCTTTTAAAAAAATCCTGTTCCTATAATTAAGATGGCGGTTATGGTAAGTTTTGAATTAATTGAATTAATTATAAAATTACTTGTTTACCCTTTTGAATTAATTTAGATGGAGGACACATGTCATATCTACAATATTTCTCACATTTCTCACACTTTTAACCTTTTTTACAATAACCTTACCCATTTAACATAAAAATTAAATGATATTCAAAGTATTATAAAAGAAAATTTCTTAATAAAAACTTTGGAGAAACATAAAAATAGATTAGAAGTTAGGTTTATGTGAACGGTATTTATTAAAAAGGTTAAACATAATAACTTAAATGTAAACATCTAAGAAAGATTATTAAATCATGGATTATTCTTTTTATATTTGAATCTTACGTAATTTTGTTCCAAAACGTAAAAACCGAATCGAACCGTGCACGCACACCCTAGTATTTTGTTTCAGGTGATGTTTCACATATTACATTTTCAGCATAATAGTTTTATTAAATGTCTATGTTACAGAAGTCTGCTCCAAAACCACTGCAGACCCCACAAGGCTATGCTTCTGCAGCGACTTATGGTTCACCCTCATCAATGTATGTCGGTTTACCACCGTACGGGTCATCTCTGCTTAATGGATCAACCGTTCCGCCTTATGATGTGGGGTCTGCGTACCGTTATAATTACGGAACCCATGTTTCTGGTGGCAGCCCTTATCGACCCCTGCAGATTCCTGCTTCACCACCTTACTCTGGTGGATCCTTGATAGGTAGGTAATAATAGCGTGTGCGTGTCATCATAATTGTTTTCTGTTTCATATTTTAATGTACTTTTTCATGGTAAGGATTTTGTCTATTGTGCAATACGTAAGGTTGCAAGATGGGCAGGATGGGTAAGGCTTAAGAGATCAGGTTCAGGATCCTTGGTAAAATGCCATTTTTGTCCAAAGGTTTGTTTTTCTTCATCTGGATCCAAAAGGTTTGAAATCTTGCCATTTTCATCCATCTCATTACTCCATCCATTTTTCATTGTACCTTATGCTAAATGCTTAACCACCACAAGTGGCCTAGTGGTGGAGTGACTTGGGTTCTCCAATGGAGACCCAAGTTCAATTCCCATTAGTGCCACTTTGGTGGCCACCGACACCCGCTTTAAGCCGGACCGAGGACACTCGAGGTCTCGGGTTTGAAACATGTTTCTTACCCCTCTTTGATGGCTATGGGTATTTGCCGCCAGGGATCCTTGTCGGGTGGTGAACTGGGAAGGGAGATCCCTTCCGCGGTCAGGGGTACCGTGCAATTACCCTTTTTTATGCTAAATGCTTGTACATAAAGTGAAAAAGACCGAATTGCTCTTTAAGTTAACAAAAAAGACAAAAATACCCTTGACTTAACTATGAAAAATGGCAAGATTTCAAACCTTTTGGATTCAGATGCGGAAAAACAAACCTTTGGACGAAAGTGGCATTTTACTCTAATTTTTTTTATCTGACTTACTGTTGTTTAATTAATGATGACGAGTCAATGAGCCTTGAGTCCTTGACTGTTATTTCCCTCATGTTGTATTCTTTTGTGCAGGTGGTATGTATGGTGTACCTCAGTTAATGAACCGCTATGGGCTGGGCTTGCCCATGGGCCCCACTGCTATGGTATATATAAAAATCATTTTTGCACCAGGACTTCCATTTATTTTATATTAGAATATTCTTTATTCATTTTCCACTTGTGTTGTCTTAAAATCTAAATTAATCGGTTTTTACTTTCAAACTCAATATCAATAGGCACCACGGCCCGGGTTTTTCCTTGAGGAGAAGGGTCGAAATAAAGGTACGTGATATCTGACTAATTCATATAGTTAGACAAACAATGTGGAAGATTTACCATTTTTATTATTTACCAATGCGGTTTCTTTCTTTTCTCAATTATATAGATGGAAAAGGTGACAACGACTGGATATGTCCGAATTGTGGAAACAATAATTTCTCTTTTAGAACTGTTTGCAACATGCGGAAATGCAATACTCCTAAGACTGGATCTCAGGTAATGACTATTGTGATCACTTTACTTTATAGGTGGTTAATTTCAACATGTTCGTTTAGAGAACAGGTTGAATCAGGTTATGTCTGGTCAAATAGAAATATCTTAAATGAGTCGAACAGATTGGAACTCACCCAAAGTGTCATTATTATCCCTAAAATAATCTAAATCGTTCTGTTTAAAAAAGTTGCTACTATAGTTTTACTTTTACTTTTGTGGTCATAGTTAGGGCTGCAAATGAACCGAACGAACATTGTTAAGGAAATATATGTGTTCACGAATTGTTCATGAACACTTACCAAACGAGATTGTTTTCGTGTTCATTTGTTAACTTTAGGTACCAAACGCAAACGAACGTTCATAAACACAAACAAACACAAACAAGCTTTCATGAACAACACTGATATGTATTAAATATTTTATTTGTCGGAATTGTGAAGCATTTAAATAAAATATAAAAAAAAAGCTCTAATGAACTATCAAACACAAACGAACACGTTGCCGAACATTCACGAACATAAATGAACGAACACAGCCTCTGTTCATGTTCGTTCATTTAACTAAACGAACAAAATATCTTGTTCGTGTTTGTTCATGTATTAAACGAACGAACACAAACGAATTTCCCGCCAAACGGTTCACAAATTGTTCACTGAAAGTTCGGTTCATTTGCAGCCCTACATATTGGCACAATTTTTTTATGGCAAAAAAAAACTTCAAATTTCAGGGAATAGTGTCTCGGGCCAGCCCAACCAAACCTGACTCATTTGGGCTGCAAAGTTAGCAGTTTGATACTTTGATCAGAACCCATATTGACTCATTAGTCAAACACGTTTAACCCCACCCCTTTTTACCAATGACTAATTGTGATTTTTTTTTTTGTGAATTCCTAGGCTGGAAGTGCAAGCAAGAGCTTCAGTAAGTTGACTTCTGTCTACTTAATTTTCTGTTAATAACATTAATCATATTTGATATCCATATTTATGTGGGCCTATATTGTTTATAGAACCAGATATGCCTGATGGGAGCTGGAAATGTGAGCAATGTAACAACATTAACTACCCGTTTAGAACCAAATGCAACAGACAAAACTGCGGTGCCGAAAAACCGTCAGACTCCCAAAAAGCTCCTTCAGAAGAAGCACCAGAAGAGAATGCTCAGGTCTGTTTTGTAATGTATTTAATTTCATTAACCTTGCAAAAGCTTTTGTTTTTGTTTTCTTGTACTCTTTGTGAACGTAAAATGAAAAAAAATCTTGGTAGGCGTATAGGTATGTTGATAATGCACATCCGTTTGACTTTCAATCTTATTCATTTCTCATTTGTTTTTAATCTTCGTTAGAGGTGGCATTTTTTGTTTGCTTACTTGCATATGGGTCGGTTTGGGTTGTGTTTTATTTCAGATGGGTTGGAAAACGTCCAAAGTTGTTCTAAATGCGTACCTCTTAAATCGGTTTTATTTACATATATAGTTATCATCGTAAATATTTTGCTATTATGGTCGGTATTTAATGCATATGTTCTTACATAACGAAAAGAGTAAAGTATACGGATGGTCCTTGTGGTTTAGCAAAATTTGGATTTGGTCCTTAGCTTTCCAAAAGTACACGGATGGTCCTTGTGGTTTAGCACTTTGTAACACATTTAGTCCCCAGCCTACAAAAATCTAAAGGTTTTAGCATGTTCAAGTTAGGGACTAAATGCATTACAAAATGCAAACCACATGGCCCATCCATGTACTATTGGAAAAAGCCGGGGACTAAACGCATTACAAAGTGCAAACCACAGGGACCATCTGTGTACTCTTGGAAAGCTAGGGACTAAATCCAAAATTTTGGTAAACCACAAGGACTATTCGTTTAGTTGGACACATTTACAACCAGTTCCGTTTTTAACCTAATACTGTTTTCAACTCATGGTAACTTCTAAAATATGGACAAAAGGTGTTTGCGGGTCAACTTGACCAACCCGTTTCAACATGTACCAGAAGTGGCCATTTTCAATGCATTCATTATTTTTAAAGAAATGGACAAAAAGGATCAACCCAATACAACCCGACCCGTTAAACATATACCAGAAGCGACTGATTACGTTTTCAGTCACTTGAGCCCCGCCATCTTGCCACCTCTAGACTTTGTGCAAATTTAAGTTATATGTTAAAAGGGTTCGGTCGTCTGTTATTAATGCATTTATTTACTGTTCCAGTGAGTACACTAGGACATGTTTGAGAAGGTCCAGAGTCGTCCAGCAGTTGGTCTGAAAGTCGGTCGGTCTTGTTGTGGTCGTCGTGTTGCTGCAGTTGTTGAGTTACTCTCGTATGGTTTGTGTTGTCAGTTTGTATTTTCACTGGTCTTTCTTTATATTGTATACTATTAATATTCATTTGGTAATATCTTCAGTGTCTTGTTTTAGAGCCAACTTTTAACTTTTTTAAATCTAGTTAGCGTGTCAAAGTGTGTTCATCAAAGTTATATGATTTCAGTAATAATCTAACTTTTTTAAGAGATAATATATATAAGCTGTCTAATTTAATACTGATAGTCATATACCTATATAGTCATATTAAAAATGGGATTTATAGTCATGTTAAAAAAGTTATTCATACATCCAGGATATGCATTTTATAGTTGTGTATATCTTGGTATATCGGGTAGGTATGTCGGTGGAGTTTTATTTTCAAACTAGTGTTGTGGAAAAAGTATTTACCAAAATGGTATTTCTTGAAAACTATTTATCAAAATAATGTTTCTTGAAAACTATTTACCAAAATAGTGTGTTTCATTTATTTTGCTTTTATTTTTCAACCTGCATTAAACTTTTTTGATATATTACTATTCAATTAATCCGTTATCTATTTTTTTTTGTCTGTTATTATATATTTTATATTTTTTTTAATCAATCCAACATTTTTTTATTTCTTTGATTTTTCCAATCAGCCCATAACTGTTTTTTAGCAATATTTTTTTCAATCAACACTAGCTTTGTTTTTTAATTTCTTTGATTTTTCCAATCAGCCCATAACTGTTTTTTAGCAATATTTTCTTTTTCAATCAACACTAGATTTGTTTTTTAATGGCAAATTACTCCTCCACTTTAAACCGTTTGACGAGAAGTTAGTTGGAGTAAATGAATGAACATGAACACATTTTTTTCGTTTGTTTAATGAACGAACATGAACACATGTTTTGTTTATGTATTTACGTTCGTAAACGTTTGTTTATTTCCGTTCATCTACATCCATCTACCTCCGTTCATTTAAATGATCAAACAAGAAACATATGAATAGGAACAAATTGTCATTTAACTGTGTTGTCACACATTTTATTTCTCCGTCTTTTTTTCTTTCATTTTAATTTCATTCAAATCTTACCCATTAATTTAATTTTATACATCTTTTTATATATTTTTTGTGTATCATGATCAGGAAAATTACAAAATCATATTGATTCGTTGATCCTATTTAGTATCTATAATATATCTTACATTGAGTGAACATTAAAATAGAATAAAAACAAAAATAAAATGTCTGAAACAAATATTTACTGAAATACATACAAGTTCCTTTTAAAAACCCAAAAAGCTTGAATTGCGTTCTCAGTTACGTTACGACATCCTTTTTTTTTTTTTTTTTTTTTTTTATTTGCTGAGATCAATATGATTACAAAAAAAAAAAAAAAAAAAAAAAAAAAATAATAATAATAATTCTGAAGCATTGTTAAAGGCATGGTAACCATTGATCAAGTACTCTTTTTTCAAAGAAAAAAAAATAGTGGATCGATTGATTAAATTATAAGAAAGTTTAATATAAGATCAAAGAAATAGATAAAGAGTTAAGGGAATAAGGAAAATAAAAAGAAGGCTAATAATGTAAATACAAAATAAATGAAAAACATTATTTTAGTAAAGGCAAATTGGAAAATAATAATCCCATCTTTCTGAAATTGGCAGATAATAATCCCAAGTCAGATATTAGCCAATAATAATCCGACCTCGTCCAATTTTTTTTGTAAAATAGTCCGCCATTAAAATAGCTTAACGGAGTTAAGTGTTTTTCCGAATTACAAACCGATGTTTTAGGGCTTTTGATCCGAACGAGCATACGAGTCGATTGATGTAAAACTTACCTCAAAATACTGCCCCCAACCCACGAAAACGGTACTTCAATTCGGGTGTTTAACTTCCAATTAACAAAATTCAAGCCATTTCGAACACAATTTCGAGGTAAGTTTTGCATCAATCAACTCGTATCCTCGTTCTGATCAAAAGCCCTAAAACATCGGTTTGTAATTCGGAAAAACACTTAACTCTGTTAAGCTTATTTTAACGGCAGACTATTTTACAAAAAAATTGGACGCGGTCGGATTATTATTGGCTAATAACTGACTTGGGATAATTATCGGTCAATTTCAGAGAGATGGGATTATTATTTTCCAATTTGCATTTTAGTATATAATTTTTAAAGAACACCGTTTTGGTAAACATTTTTACCAACAAAAAAAAAAAAAACTCTACGTGTGTGTATCCATTACAAATGTCTTGAGTAAGTAAAGTATACGAGTTTCAAAAGGTTCAACAATAAATTGAATTGTAAGCGATAACATCTTTGTTCTTGAGGTTATTAAAGATCAATTCAGCATCTTTTAACTGCCACATTTGCTATACGTACATATCGATTAAAGCAGTACCCAAACATTGTTTTGCATATAAATGCCATATTCCTGATTCAAGCACCCAAAGAATTGCGACTAATGTATCATCAGGGTTCATCTTTGCGCGTAACATTTTCTTGAAGATGGTTAATGCATCTGTAGGTTTGCCAAATTGACAAGTGGATGTGATTTGGAAAATTAAATATGTTAAAAATATAAGGAAGTTTGAAAATATCTAGTATATGACCAAATGACTTACTGAAGGAGGTTGAAGAAAACAAAGTTCTGATTCTTTGGCAACCAGGTATTACATCAAATTTGCAAATTCAAAAGATAAAGGTAATCTCTTAGTTTCTATGCAACCAATAGATGAGTCCTTATGACGAAAAAACCGACATGATTAGCAGCCAACTTGCCCAGATCTAAACCATCACTCCTCACTCCCATGCGTGCTCATCAGGTACAAACCGCCTTTCTTGTATCCTTTTCCCACGATCTCGTGATTCTTCTCAATGGTGACTCCCTCACCCCAAAATACAGTTGAGACTCCGGTGTAAGCAAGTTGGCCAATGGATAGTAGATTGTTATTAATTGCGGGGGTGTGAATGACATTCGGAAGAGTCAAAACATTACCCGTTGTGAGTGGAAGCACGACTGTACCGATCCCTGTCACATCAGCATGATCATTGTTGGCCAAGCCTATTACTTCATTCTGCACCACTTTTGTAGGCTCGGTGTCAGGTTTTATGATGCTCAACCGGAATAATCCGTCCTCGATGAATCCTTTTCCCACAATCTCATGATTCTTCTCAATGGTGGCTCCACCAGACCACAAAGTTACTTTGAATCCGATGCCAGTAAGTTTTCCGACGGACACAAGACATTTCCTGATTGCGGGGATGTGAAAAACATTTGAAAGAGTCAAAACCTTACCAGTGGTGAATTGAAGCACCACGGAACCAATCCCTGCCACATCAGCGTGTTCATCGTTGTCCAAAATCACCTCATGACCACTCCATGGATGATAGTCCACAAACATGTCCCTAGAGTTGCAAACATGCACCGTACATCTAGAAGCCAAGTACCACCCTCGACGCCTCGTCTTGGATAAAACTGGGTCCTCATCAGTTATCAACCCTATTACTTCATTGTGCACCACTTTCGCAGGCTCGTTGTCAAATTTTGTGATGCTCAACCGAAACAATCCGTCCTCGATGTATCCTCTTCCCACAACCTCATTATTCTTCTCAATGATGGCTCCACCAGACCACAAAAGTATTTTAAATCCGGTGTCAGTAAGTTTGCCGACGGACACAAGGCATTTCCTGATTGCGGGGATGTGAAAAACATTTGAAAGAGTCAAAATCTTACCAGTGGTGAATCGAAGCACCACTGAACCAATCCCTTCCACATTAACATGCTCATTGTTATCCAAAACCACCTCATGACCAGTCCATGGATGGTAGTCCACAAACATGTCCCTTGAGTTGCAAACGTGCAACGTGCATCTAGAAGCCAAGTACCACCCTCGACGCCTCATCTTGGATAATTCTGGGTCCTCACTAGTTATTAAACCTATTACTTCGTCGTGCACCACTTTCACAGGCTCGGTGTCAGATTTTACGTCTTTGCATTCAACAAAATACCCATTGTCCCCACATGCATGACACTTTCCATGTGACATGTTCATTCTTCCAATTGCCCGCTCAGCCTGGTTGTAACAAAAACAAAAAGTTAATATTTATAATGAAGATAAAACCCAAAAAATAGAACAGTTACATGTAACATCAAATTAAATTTGGTTAATGACCATAAACAAGCCAACAAAGATCTATTGCCATAAAACAATTCACACATGAAAACATTTATAACATTGATTTCATGCAATAATGTTCTGTAACACATTATCAGTGAACTTTAACTAATGTTTCTGTTTTTCTTGTAAGTTTTTCAAACTTTACCCATTTAAGTACAGAATAATGAAAACTTGCAGTGTTGACCACCTATCTAATCCATTTAAAGATAATTACAACAAATTTTATCTAGGGCCAATCTTCATACCAAGAAATTCAATGGTATAAACTCCAACCTCCATTTTCTTTTCTGAGAGCATGCGTGTTTTCGAATTCCTATCTTGTTTTTTGTTTTGTTCTTAGACCATGTGTAGTGGTCAAGCCCCATAACCCCCATAGATGTGACGGCCATGTTCCGTAACCCCCCATAACGCCAGGGGGGGGGGGGGGTGAGGGGCGTTATAGCCTAATATAACACTGTATAACCCCCCACCCAGTACGCATGGCCTTAGTACGATGAAAGTATATTGAGTGGTTCTAGCAGGCGATAGCAAAACAAGCTATGAAAGAAAATTAATCTCGTTCTTATACATACAAGACCGACATGTATAGTAGTAATGCTCTTGCTTGCTAACTTAGCGTCGTCTTCGTCTTCATACCATCAACCCCCTTCACATGTTCTCTATGATCCTACAATAGCTACCTTGAGTATGCTCATATTCTACAATAGCCATTCCATTCTCTCATTCATGACTCATTCACCATTGTTTCAATCTTTTGAACCACATACACAAAATTTATATTTATATGTTTATCTCAATCTCTTCTAGATCAACCATAATAGCTATTTGAAGTTCATGAACTAACAATAAACATAGCTTCAAAACCGCATGATTAAACCCTAGGGCTTATTTCTTTAAGCAATATCAGAACACAAATTTCGGAAAATCTATAGGAAACAATTGATCAACTTCAGTAAATGATCAATCTAGGTTACTAACATGTAATCAGATGTTAATTTCAAAGTAGGAACTACCTGTACTCGGATTATTCACAAGAACAATCCAGTCTGCGGTTCTTCGTCGCCTCTGTATGCACTCGCAATTCGATTCGTGAAACCTCTAAACTCCGATAAATCAGTGCCGTTTTTTTTAAAGTCGGTTAACTTACCATTTGAATAACTCTGTTTCCACATCCCCCCTAAACAATTCCCAAGTTGTCATGATTAGTCCTTTGTTATCTATACTATATTACTTTTATTGCTAGAAGGGTGTCGGGCGATGCTACGGGGAACACAGCGACTGTCAGGGGTGTGTACGGTTTGATTATTAGCCTTAATCGAAACCGAAGTTATTGGTTAATCTATTTTATGAACCAATTGGTTTTCAGTTAATAGGTTCAGTGTATTTGGTTAGATTGTAGGTTTTCAGTTAATAGGTTCAGTGTATTTGGTTAGATTGTAGGTTTTGTGTACGGTTTGATTATTAGCCTTAATCGAAACCGAAGTGATTGGTTAATCTATTTTATGAACCAATTGGTTTTCAGTTAATAGGTTCGGTGTATTTGGTTAGTTAATAATCAAAACCAAACTTAGGCTAATATTTTTCCTAATAAATACATGAAATTGAGGTATAAATATGAAATACATAAAATGGAGTTATAAAAGCTAGAAACATATGAACGTATAAACGGTTCGGTTAATTTTGGTTAACCAAGGGTACACAAAAACATTAACCGATTTTTAGTTAATTCGGTTTTCGGTTGATTTTAGTTAACCGTTGCAGCCATCATCGTTAACCGTTGCGGCCACTGGAGACATGGCAACTGCTGTTACACTATTCGTTTCCGAGCTCGAACCAGAACCACCACGAGACCCTAACCTTTTCCATTGCCGGAATCATGGCGATGACTCCTTTGTTAGGACCGAGCGCACACACGAACACGATATCGAAAGCAATAAACAAACACGGGGATTTACGTGGTTCGGTCTAAACTGACCTACGTCCACGGGTGACAACAAGGATATTTTATTGAGGTGTTAAACATTAAAAGTACATCATAATATTTATAAAGACTGATCTAGGGTTTATCAAACTTGTTCTCCAAGTTAAGCCCATGTAGGGCCCATAAGGCCTACGAACCCAACAATTTCCCACTCGGAGGCCTTGAACTACTTTCACCTGCTCTCCTAGATGTACTTCTGCAATCTGTCAACGGAAACTCTAAGCTCCACCTCTAGTTGCCACCAGCCTTCTCATCAATTAACCTGAAGGCTCGTTGAAGCTACCACTGAGCTTCAACTCATCAGTCACTACTCGTGACTCGTTCCCTGTCCCTTCCGGCTCCCACTTAAACAAACTGCCGGACTCTGAGAAAACCTGAGAACTAACACTCTCCATTATAAGCAGGTAGTTTACTGGAGAGACTTTCACCGTTGGAATACGAGTTCTCTTAACTCACTGTCGTCTGGGAGCTCTGACTAAAGCACTACATGTGCTCCCACTGCTACGAAAACTCTTGACTGACTTCTCTGAACCTTTCCTAGCACGTTCAACCTGAATCTGACCTGTGACTCTGGGTTTATCTCCTGCAAAAAAAATATTCTTCTGCCCCCGAGATTCTGTGAACTGAATTTTGGTCTTCTTTTGAACTGGGATGGCCTCTCCCTTAGGCGGTACACTGACCATATACAATGAGCCCCTCTTCTTGCCACGTGCAACTACTAAATTTCCCTTAATTACCTTCCACTGTCCACCACCGAACTTAACCTCGTGACCTGATCATCCAGTTGCCCGACTGAAATAATCCTTTTCTTCAAGCCTATAATAACTCTCACGTCTCTCAAAGTCCAAGTAGATCCAACTGAAGTAACTAAGTCAATATCACCCATGCCTGTGGCATCTAAGACTTCATCATTTGCAAGACGTACCTTACCAAAATCCCCAATTTTAAGATTCTGTGGTGCTTCACTGTTGTGGGTAGCGTGAAATGAAGCACCCGAATCCATAACCCATGAATCCATACTACTCTCCACACTACAAATCAAAGCTTCATCATCTGAATGGTCTACTGCAGTGTTAACTTCTTTCTTTTCATTTGGACATTGATTCCTGAAATGTCCAACCTCTTTACAGTTCCAACAGGTTACATCATTTCGAGCCCTAGACTGACTCCTCTTTCTGTTCTTACTGCCACTACCTCTGTTATTCTTTCTTCCTCTACCAACATGCATTAATTCACCCGTTGACTCACCTGAATTTCTTCTTCTGACGTCTTCCCCAGAATAAGATCTCACATCTTTGCAAACATGAACTTACTCGTATCTGAAGAGCTCGAAACAGCAGTTATGGTTCCGTACCAACTATCGGGTAATGGGGACAATAACAGTAGGGCTTGAACCTCATCATCAAACTTGATGTTCACAGACACCAACCGAGACAAGATCGAGTTTAAGTTATTGATGTGCGCTGTAACTGAATCACTTTCCCTCATCCTAGTATTCACAAGCTCTCGGATAAGATAAACCTTGTTAGCTGCAAAAGGCTTCTCATACATGTTCGTTAATGCTGCCATTATTCCTCTAGCTGAGGTCTCCTTCTGGATATTGAATGCAACATTCTCCGATAGAGAAAGCGTTATCACTGCTCTGACTTTCTTATCCAACCTATCCCAATCTGCTTGTGATGTTTTTTCTGGTTTTTCGTCCTCGAGCACTACATCTAAGTCTTTCTGACAAAGTGGTGCTTCAACCTGCATCTTCCACCAACCAAACTTCTTCCCATCAAACTTTTCGATCTGCACATTCTCGTCTTCAGCCATTATAACACAAACACGACTAAACGAAACTGAAATCGAAAAATAATTTGAAAATCAACACCTAAACGAACAGAATCAGAAAACACATAATTCACGTTTCTTTGATCTTCAAACAATTGACTGAACACCAGCTAGTTAGAAACTAATCTTCAGAACCACCCCGGCTAAACTGCCCGGTAAATGCGCCAAACAATCGACACCCGAAACAAACCTGATGCTTCCGTTCATTCTAATCGAGATTAAGCAACAAAAGAAATATGTCTTGTTGCAAAGGATGGGTCAATGAACAAAAAAAAGGAATTAAATTGTTTTCTGTTGTTTCTTGGTCAACGAAGAACTACAACAAAACAATAAAATTGCTTTTTTTTTGTCTTTTCTGTGATAGTATCAACCACAACAAAACAAATAACAAGGGAGCACCTTTTTTTCACTTTCCAAGATTCATGTTTCCTTATCGCACACTTAAAAAAAGGGAATAAAAGAATTTTCCTTTTTTTCTTGTTTCTATCAATCGTAGATACAATAAAAAAACGATGAGATCTAGATCGATATATTTCTTTTTATATGGCCGGCTGCCAAAAAAAATAACTAACCGATCTCTGATTCTTGATCGATGTTGTTGGACTTTGGCGACCGGAGCACGACGAATGACTGGTGCGGCGGCGGAACTGCCAACGGCTACCCTTGATCGCAACTCTCTTCTCCCGATTGCTTTCCGTGTATAACGATCCTAAGCTCTGATACCAGTTGTTAGGACCGAGCGCACACACGAACACAAACACGAACACGACACCGAAAGCAATAAACGAACACGGGGATTTACGTGGTTCGGTCTAAATTGACCTACGTCCATGGGTGACAACTAGGATATTTTATTGAGGTGTTAAACATTAAAAGTACATCATAATATTTATAAAGACTGGTCTAGGGTTTATCAAACTTGTTCTCCAAGTTAATCCCATGTAGGTGTAACAACCCAACTTTTTAATGTCAAAGTACAAGTCAAAGTCAAAGTCAAAGGAAGAAAAAATTGCTAAGCAGACCTGTCACTTCTGACTTAATTATTGTTTGTACTCTTTGACTCGAT
Source organism: Helianthus tuberosus (assembly GCA_030545235.1). Lineage (NCBI taxonomy): Eukaryota > Viridiplantae > Streptophyta > Magnoliopsida > Asterales > Asteraceae > Helianthus > Helianthus tuberosus. The sequence goes on along the minus strand of CM060444.1, from coordinate 142,845,370 downwards.
AATCGATACGTTAGTTAACACTATTTTTGTTTTACGATTTGTGTGTATGTGAAGTAACAATGCGATAAACGCCATTAAACGCTAATCTACTTAACACTATCTCATCGCTATCGCATCGCAACTTGAATCGCAATTATTGGTATTGTTCTATGTGTGTGTGTTATTATGTGTTTACTTGTGCATGTTTATATTTGAGGTGTTATACGTAAACGCAATCGCAACTCTATCGCAACGCAATCTCATCGCGAACTGGAAACGCAAGATTACTTTTTATGTCTTTTAGGAGTTATGTTATTTGTGTAACTAATGTGTAATACTATCGCATCGCTTACTCGCAGCTCGCTTAAACGCAACGCTCAACGCACAAAATGAAAGTCGGAAAACCAACTCGCAAATGCCCTCCGATCGAACGACCATTCGATCGAATGGACATCCGACCGGGTGAACATCCGACCGGATGACCATCCGATCGGATGGCCATCCGATCGAATGGCCGTCCAACCAGTCGACCTTGCACCGCCTTTCTCATCCTCTCACTATAAATACCCCTCATGTCACATCACTGTTCACTTGATGTGACAGCTCCCTCCGACCAGTGCACTCCCAAGCTCTTTTCTCTCGATTGCTCGCGATTCTTGTAAGTTTTCACTCTAAATCTTGTACTTTCTTCATCACTACACACTTTCACATCATCTTCTCCAACAAATCACTACTTTCCACCATGAAATCACTCGATTTGGGTTGTTCTAGGGTGACATCATCATGGAGTTCTTATGAACCTTGAAGTGTGACCTCATCCCACTAAGAACGGTTCGGATCTAAAGGTTTCTACACTATTTTACACGAACCTCACAAGATTAAAAGAGTTGAAAGATGTTTTCATAACTTTTCTTCCACATTCTTTTACACTCTTTCACTCAAAACCGTTAGAATCTGGACTCGTTCGGGCCCTTTACTCATTCCCTAGTGGAGAACCGGGCTGAGAATGGATTTCTATCGGAGAGACGACCGATTCACGGGTTGAACATGAAACTCCGTCAAGAATAGCTGAGGCTGATCGAACGGGGTGATTCCCGTCCGATCGGACGAGTTTGACTTGATGTGATTCCTGTTGTTCAACACGTCATCATCCCGTCTCCGTTAAACAGCAAAACTTTTAACTTAGAAATTTTACAAAGTTTTCAAACAAACAACTGCTCAATCGAATTGTCGTCCGATCGGACCACCATCCGATCGAACGACTGTTCGGTCAGGTGTCAGCCCTTTTTACAAGTCAACACTTAAACTATTTCATAAAAACTTAAAAAGAACATCAGCTTCCAAACGAATAGTCATCCAATCGGACGACCATCCGATCGAATGACTATTCGACAAGGAGACTTGATTCTTGGTAACTTCCCACTTAAACGAATAACCATCCGATCGAATGACTTTATTTATACAATTATACTACAACAAAAACTTCAAAAGTTCAACATTTTTACAAACACACTTTCCTCAGTCGAATGACCATCCGACCGAACGGTCATCCGCCCGGATGACCATCGCTCAGTGGCTCACCCCGATGTTTCCGCCATCGGTTGGGGTGTGACAGTAGGGCCCATAAGGCCTACGAACCCAACATCCTTCTCTCTCCACCGCTAGACCGATAAACACCTTCGTTGAAGGTTTGAGCACTAGGGATTGTCGGATTTTGGAGTAGAGAACGAAAAGAGGAAGGCTGTTAGCCAACGGTTTTTTAGGCCTCGCCGGAATTGAATGGCCGGCCAGCCCAACACCCTTCTGCTTCTCTCTCTCTTTTCTCTATCTACGGTTTGTGTGTGTTGGGGGAAGAATATGGACTGGATAAAATTGTAAGCATGTACAATTACGGATTTACCCATATTACGAGAATTTGTGGGTTATTAATCAAAACTCAAAAGATCCCCTGCATTATTTTTAGAATACTTAAAAATTGAATTCGTAGTTTTTTTTAAATATTTGGATATATAATCGGAATTGAATCGGGAATAAGTTAATACTATACATGTTTAATTCATTTTGACCCGCCGCGTTGCGGCGGGCAAAAACACTAGTTATATAATTAACAAAATAATTTGTGAACTATTATTTGGTACACTTTGACTTTAATTTATAGTTACACACAAATAACATCATTGTTTTCTAATCAATTTACATTTTTAAAACTTAAATTTTGATAAAGTTATTAAACGAACTCTGAGCTCTAATATTATTTTATAAACGATTTACATATACCCGCGATTTTCAATATATTTATTATACATAAGTTTAATAATATATTTTTTCCTATAAACAATTTACGTTTCAACCCCACTTCAATAGAGTTATCATATGTCCCTTAAAGTTTAATAAAGTTAATTTTTTTTAACAAATATATGTTTTTTTAATCTTTTTTTATATGTTTGATTCTTTTCTATTTTACTTATTATTTATTCAACTTAATCATGTTGCTTTCTTATTTTTTGGGATCTTTAGATTAAAGACAACTTCTAACTCTAAATATGTTTACTTAACCGTGTTGATTGGTTATTTTTACCGTCATTTAGATTTAAGGCTGCATGGTCCTAATAACTTATCGATATATCATGTAATAAATCTATACTCACCTATACCCTCCTGCGCCCCCACCGCGAAGCGCAAGCGCTGGGTTCGATGCTAGTTTCATACAATTGTTAATTTGAAGTTAAAACAAAAGATCAATTGGTAATTTAAACACGTAAATTAGCCATATACACATTTATTTGATCATAACCCCATTCAGGTGTATATCATGTTATTCGTTTCCCATTCACAAATGAAAAAGATAATGAAGGAAACGCCAAAACTTAGCAACAAAATTCAATAATTAATAAATTCACCATCACGGTCCAAGTAAACCGGCCAACAAACAAACGTGACTTATATTTTAAAAATACATACGTAACATGCATTTGTATATTGCATATATAAAATACACCATGTTTCGGTTCATGTAACAAATACCATATATTTAATCACTAAATAAAGAGTGTCCAAAAGGGTAAGTATTGGCACCATCGACAACGCCGACCAAGTCTGTCCAAAACATGTATAATGCCACGTTGAATCTTTAACTTATTGTATAAACTAATAAGACCATGCGCAGTGGTTTGATGAATAATGCCCCCACCCTGTGGTGTTTTCTGACATGTGGCAGTCCAGTCAGCATGAGAGCATTATTGGGCGTTTTTGCAAAAGTGACGTAGTGGGAATAATGCCCAATAACGCCCCATCCAATCATTACACAATATATATGGGTGATAGGTAAAAAAAATTAAATCTAGCCATTTGTTTATGACCGTTGCATCTCGTTCTGATTAGTCGAAGATTTACCCCTTCAGCGTGTTTCAAAACACGCCACAAACCATTTTTTCGCGAATAACGCCCGATCACGCCGAGGGGGGCGGTGAAGGGGCGTTTTTGGGCGTGTTTGGGCAATTTAAAAAAAAAAAAAACGCCCACTACGGGTGGTCTAAGAGTTTGTATTAGCATTAAAGTATTGGCTTAGGTAGGATCACATGATAAGATAAACTTTTATTCATTATAAAACTTTTGATGATGTGTAATTTCATATTTTAATTCTCTCGTTTGTTAAAAGAACATGTTTATGTTAAAGATATGTGATTTTCGATTTGTAATATGCTTGAATTCAAACATGTTAAACATTCATGAAATTCATATAAAATGAGTGTTGCTTTTATGGGTGCAAACCTTCAACAGTAGTCTGCTTTCACAGTTGTGGGTCTTCGACAGGTCGAGCATTTGGCGCACTCCCAACATATTTTAGCTCAAAACCCATTTTGACCCGAATTCATTTTGCTCCTACAGCATTTTGACTACACTTATTTCACTCCTAAACCGTGTTGACCCGTACCCATTCTCATCCCAAACTCAACTCTTAGGGCAGGCGGGGTGGGAATGGTTTTCCCCGTGATAGAATATTATCACTCGTTATAATATCCAAAACACCACCGCCACCCCCAAATGATCACTCGTTAACTTCACCACGCGTGGTATTTTTCACGCTTTAGGGTGGAGGGTATGGTTCAATCACTCTAGGGTGTTTGAGTTATTCTCTACCCAATAATAGCATGCCGTGTCAACTCCCCATTCTACTCATCATTTTACACTCAATCAGAGGGTATGGTTCAAACACCTAGAGAGTGGTAAAGAATTAAAAAAAAATTGTGATTAGTTGAAAGGGGTTGACACCCACCATTAAACCCCCCTCCCTCCTCCTTCTCTCCTCTTCCCGCATCGGTGACTATACACCGAAAACATTCAAACAATCGGTGACTCAAACAATCCCGCATCGGTGACTATACACCGAAAACATTCAAACACTCGGTGACTCAAACAAGTGGGGGTGGTTCCAAGGGCGTAGCTTTCAAGGGGCCGGGAGGGGCGCCCGACCCCCCGAACTTTTCGCTCAGTTGTGTTATGTACGTACTTTCGTGTAGAAATTTTTAGGTATATACGTTTTCGACCCCTGATTTTATAAAATTTTTTTTTACTTATATAGAATTTTTAGGTTCGGTGACTTCCGACCCCCCCGGTGGAAATTTCCAAGCTTCGCCACTGGGTGGTTCACCGATCGGTGAAACCGTTCACCGATCCCACTCAAACAAGCCATACCGACCACCCTTAAGGTTTTGTGAGTGATGGTATTGTTGGGTGTTGTTGAGTGTTGTGAGTGATAGATATTGTTAGGTGTTGTGAGTGATGACTATTTCCACTAAAAAGGTTGTGAGTGATGCAATAATGATTGATGACATGGCTAAACTTGATTGAATGTTGTGAGTGATGACTGATGAGTGATCACTACCCCCACCCCCTTATTAATTAAAATTAAACAAGTACCCTGATTTTGACACCTATATATATTTGTTATGTGATGATTGGAAATCTGGCAGGTGGCAAATCTTTTAAACTTTTACTCTATGTCACCCCTTTTGGATTTATATATACCACCATCACAAAGTAAACCTGAAACATCCAAATCGGCTAAAACTGATGGCTAGGGAGGGAGTACCAGTGATTGACATGCAGAGGGTTGATGGACTAGCAGAGGAAATAGTGAATGCATGTGAGGAATGGGGCATTTTTAGAATAGTCAACCATGGAGTTCCGGCGGATCTCTTGGCGGAAATGAAGACGGTGGTGGCCACACTCTTTGATCTCCCGGAGGAGGTCAAGAGTCGGACATCACATTTCAGATTCAACGCCATGAATCCATACCTCGAGGGGTTTAGCATTGATGAGGTTTCGACCCCAGGCGACTTCTTTGATCGCCTGGATGCCTCCCCTCACCAAAGGTACTATTAACTTTTATTTAAAAAAAGGATGACAAACTTTATTATTTAAAAGAATATGAATATATAGGATACTAGTCTGTCCACATTACATACATTGGACAGACTAGAAGAATACGAATATATAGGATACTAGTCTGTCCACGGACATACCTTGGACAGACTAGATCCGAAAGAAGAGGTAATCATTGGGCCTAACAATTGGGCGTTAAAGCAAGTTTCATTTCCATTTGTAGGGAGATTGTATTGAAGTATACAAAAGTTATTCGCGAACTCGCCGGACTTATTGGCCAGAAGTTAATGGAAGGGTTTGGTTTGGCCGGAGATTTGTTTGATGGATGGAATTGCCAAATGAGATTCAACAAGTACAATTTCAGCCCGGAAAGCGTGGGGTCGTGCGGCGTTTTCTTGCACTCCGACCCATCGTTTGTCACCATTTTACACGATGACGAAGACGTGAATGGTTTGCAAGTGGTTGATAAATACTCCGGTGAGCTTATTCCGGTTGACTCCGTGCCCGGAACAATAGTTGTTAACGTCGGTGATGTTGCTAAGGTACGCATTTGAATGAATGATAATATTCAAATGAATGAAATATTTTAATAAGTTGAAGGTACCCGTCTGAAAATTTATTCAAACAATACTAGACATTAATCTTGGTTTTTTTTTAACGGAATCAATCCCGAGCATTCTCGGGCACCCACTGGATAAACGGAGTACTCCGAGAGTAACCCGAGTCCACCATCAATTTTGGAGAAAACCCCGGTAACCCCCACCCGTAGGCACAACGGTAAAATTGCTGGTAAAACCCATTTGACTCAAAGATCGAACCCAAGTTTCGATGGGTCTCCTATATTTGTGATTAACTTTTTCTAGTTACAAGACAATAATTGAATTTATATATAAAAGAAAAAAAAAAACAAGATTAAATTAGTGGGGTGGATGGATATGCAACTGCTTCACGTAATGTATTTAAAATTTTAAATCTTGGTTCTCATTTTAACACTCCAATAGTTATATTAATATTTTAAATCTTGGTTCTCATTTTCTCATGTTAACACTCCAATATTTATATAATATGATTCATTAATGGTTTGGTTAAATGACCACTAGATATGTCTGATCGTTAGTTTTTCTTTATTAAATCAAGTTATACAGATTTAAACATTTAAGTTATAAAAAAAAACTATTTTTTTTTTTTGCCAATTGAATGACTTATAGATCTCACTAGTTAAAGATGCTCTGACATGAATGAAAAAAAAAACAAGAAACAAAAAAACAAAGTTAGTTAAAGATGCTCTGACACGAATGAAAAAGTTAATGGATTTAAACACCCTTAACTATGGCCATTTGGCAACTGGCACTCTCAACTTTGACTTTGGCTCACACCACTCTCAACTTAACACATTGTTTGTCATGACACCCCCTCGTTAAATAAACACTAACCTAGTTAGGAAAATTAGCCTACGTGTCATTTTAATGTGATGTGGCATGTATGACGTGTAAGTTCCCTAATTCATCATCTTTAAAAACCCTAATATCCTAACAACACGGTAAAAAGTTCTTTGTCCAAATGTATCAATGGATTTCCTGGGCACGGCAGCAGCGTTTTCACTATCTACGGTGGTTGCCACCTCCATTTGCTGCCGTTTATTATCATCTCCACCGGTGCCCATCGAAAGTGAAAGCTCATTGGTTCAAGCACCACCGGAAAACACACTCATTGCGGGGGTTTCTTGAGGTCCGGTGGCGGCGTTTTGATTAGATGGAGTTGGGTTATTTCTGAGCCAGTTTTTTTATCATCGAAAGACCAATGCTACTAGTGGCGGTGTTTGAGTTTCCTCTGGTGGTGGTGACCTCCGGCGGAAATTGGTACATGTAGCTTCCGGTGTTACCAATATTTAACACATTGTTTCGTCATCGCACCACCACCAGACAGTGGTGGTGGTGGTGGTCGGCCGTCTCCGGTCACACATCAACCGGCAGTCGTCTTTAATCAGCCATCCTCCCCACTACGTCGCCGCCGTCAGGTATGTATCTGTCTCGTCTTTCTTTCTTTCTGCCGATGTTCCGAGACGCTAAGTCGCCGGCTACCAGACACGAAAGAGGGGTGGTGGTAAATGGTGAAGGTAAATGGCGGCTGAGGTAAATGATGATGGTGGTTAATGGTGGCAGGGGGTTCGGTGGTGGGAGGTGATGGTTTTTTGGTGGAAGTTGGTGGAGAGAGGGAGGTGGGGGAGAGATGTAGAGAGATAGGGGCCACGTCAGCATGACACCTAATTTGAAACAAGCCACTTCATCAAAAAGTGGTCACGTCATACATGCCACATCGGATTAAAATGACACGTAGGCTAATTTTCCTAACCAGGTTAGTGTTTATTTAACGAGGGGGTGCCATGACAAACAATGTGTTAAGTTGGGAGTGGTGTGAGCCAAAGTCAAAGTTGAAAGTGCCAGCGGTCAAATGGCAATAGTTGAGGGTGTTTAAATCCATTAATCCAATGAAAAAAAAAACAAAGAAAGTTGTTTTATAAAACCAGATATACATGAGATATAAAAACCACTCCCAAATAACTGCTTTGACAGTTATTCTTTTATCTATACATACCTACTGTATTATAAACAAATGTGGTTCTCTCCCAGAATTTTCAATACAATTTCATATTGTTTCTTATCACGTTATCAGCCCGAACATTTTCAATGAAATCACATGCATCCAAATAAACGTCTGGTATCATGGCTGGAGGTGCATCCTCAATCAGATTAGTTTCAGCATTCTTTCCTTTTTCTTTCATCATGCGTTGATATGCCTCAACTAGGTGTTTAGGGGTGCGACATGTGCGGGACCAATGATTTGACATCCCACATTTATAACAAAGGTTGCTTTGGTTCCTGCTACTTTTCCCTTTTGAAGGTCACCCCGTATTATGTCGACTCGATTCACCACCGCTATTTTTAGTGTTCTGGACTCCCGATGCCATGTATATCTCCGTCCTCGACCACGACCACGACCTCTACTGGAGCCGCGACCTCTACCTCTACCCCGTACGCTTTGATAATTGGCCACATTCGCTTCAGGGAATGGGCTTGCACCGGCGGGTCGCGATTGATGGTTTTGTAGTAGGAGCTTGTTGTTTTGCTTCGCGACCAGAAGACATGATATCAATTCAGAATATTTAGTAAATTTACGTTCCCGGTATTGCTGCAACAGGAGCATGTTTGAGGCATGGAACATTGAGAAAGTTTTTTCAAGCATGTCTTCATCGGTAATTTTCTCACCACATAATTTTAACTCAGAGGTAATGCGGAACAAGGCGGAATTATACTCACTGACAGTCTTAAAATCCTGTAGACGTAAATGAAGCCATTCATAGCGGGCTCTGGGGAGTAAGACCAACTTCTGGTGGTCAAAACGTTCTTTGATGTTTGTCCATAATTCAAGGGGGTCCTCAACAGTTAGATATTCCCGCTTTAGATCTTCGTGAAGATGATGGCGGAGGAATATCATAGCTTTCGCTTTATCTTGAGGTGAGGTGAAGTTTGATTACCATCAATAATTGTCTCCCCCAAATTATATGCCGTCAAATGAATTTTAGCATTAAGAGTCCACGGTAGATAGTTGTTACCCGAGATGTCAAGTGCGGTGAATTCAAGCTTTGATAAGTTTGACATTTTATCAACAAATGAAAGAATCATGGATTTAAAAACGAGCCGTAATACAAAATATATATTATAGGAGAACTTCAGGTGGAACTGCAGGTTCTATACTTTACGTCGTTTTAATAATAGAATGGGAATTTAGAAACTCTTGTATGATTTCGTATTGTAAATAGAAATTCTATTTTGATAATTTAATTAAATATTTGAATATAATAAAATATATTAAACTTTGAAAGTTGATATATTAAACTCTTGAAAGCTAATATAATAAAGTTTTGTAGTCAAACTTTGAAAATCGAAATTTAAAAGATCAGTTACCAAAAAAAATCAATTTTGATTTTCCTATTGTTTTCTTTCTCTCGAGGGAATACAGCTGTCAAACAGGCAACTTTTAATAATAATAAAAAAAACATTCTAGAGAATGTGTTTTACCCATTATTAGAGAACTTTTAATGTACCTTTTATGTATTCTATCAATAAACTTTATTAATCAAAAAGTTCAAAACACCTTTCATTCTTTCTTCTATGCTTCTATCTTACAGCAACATCATCAAATCATGCCGAATTGATAGCACTATATGATGCTGGTCGAGAATGCGTGTGGTTGTGTTAGGATCGGAGCCTCATGATTGTGTTTGTTTGTATGATTTGAACAATGAATGAATATGAAACAATGTAAAGTGCAGCGGAAATGAATAACAAACTTTGTAAACACAATCAAAGGAGAAAATAGTTTGATAAACACTTGCTTTTCATAAGTCAAAAGATTACAATTCAAAGCAAAAGATTACATTACAAGCTTACAAACTAAGCTCCCCCTCAGCCTGATACTACAGTGGTTGGTTGCACAAGATGAAAGGATTGAATTGAGGAGAAGAACTCTCTCAAAACGAATCAAATGTAACAGTGCAGAGTACTGTTCCATTTATAGACAATCCAAACCGCTGAGGCATCTCAGCTGACGTCACTATGAAAGCGACGTCTAACAGCCTAACAACCTGTATCTACTGTTCTTATACAAACACTGCTAAACTTAACTACTGACTATACATGAAACAGATGATATACTAAACTACTGCTTTCTCTTTATGTCAGTGCTTTCCTCAAGGTTGATCAGTCCTTGATTGGGCAGTGTTTTGTCATCAGTAGGTTGTACCAGCAGTGTTTTCTTCTCAGCAGTTTTCTGGTGTCATCAGTAGATAGAAGAGCAGCAGCAGTTGTATCCGGGCAGTGGATGTAAGAGCATCAGATGTTATAATCACTTTCAAGGGAGAAGACTTAGTGTAAACTACTGCTTATTGTGAATCCACTGTCATGATCCAGTTTTGGCTTTCATTATCTGTTTCTCTGGCAGGGTTCAATCCCAACAATCTCCCCCTGGAACAGATAATGCCAAAACCCTTCATTATTCTGGATCTTTATTCCTCATCAGAAGTTATTTGACTTGTTCTTTAAATTTCAGCTCAAAATCCTGAGAACTTGTATCATCTTCATCCCGACACAGTGTAAGCTCAAGGAGATCTTGTAGATCTTTAACACCCAGACCTAGTGCTTGATTCATTGATATATGCTTAACTTCACCATTGATTCTGACCAGGGTCAATACATGGGTCTTTTGATCAGAGAGCCACTTTAGTATTTTTAAACCAAATGGGTTTCTTGGGAGAGATTTATTTGAAGATGAGTTGGGAGATGTTGGCCTTGTGAAAACTTGCAGACTTTCAGACATTCATTTGAAGGCCATTTTAATGACATTGTTTACTGCAGCTATGTCTTCTGTAGTCTCCTTTTCTATCTGCTCCTGTCTCTTTTGTTGATCTGGCTCAATGTCTGAAACATCTGAAGTATTTGGTGATTCAGGCTTAGTTAACACCTTCTTGAAAAGGTTTTGAAGTTTTTCTGAGCTTTCTTCTTTTAGATCCATTTTCATGATGGTTTCTGTGAAGTACTCAACTTCCTTTTCCTTTACCTCTTCACTAGCCAGCTGTTTTCCTTCTTCTCGGTTTGACACAAGAATAGGATTTTCTGTTGACTTGAACAGTGTTTTGAGGTTTTCAATCTGTTGTTCAAGCTTCATCATTTGTTCATGCTTCTTTGAAGTGCCTGAAACAATTATCTTACTTTTCTTCAGCTTTTCATAGGCTTCATCAGTATGCTGTTTTGACCATTTTAATATGGCATTGGCAGTGTCCACTTTTGCATCTATCAACTCCTGTTTCTTTCTTTTGTACTCAGTTGTTAGGTCAGCGATGAGCTTTTTGTATTTGCTCCAATTTGGAGCATTTTTCTTCTTTCTAGGATCGTTCTTGATTCTATCAATCCTATCAGCCTCATGCTTTAAAGCCACTATTGGCCATTCTTCAAATTGGTTTTCTTCAGCAGGATATAATTTTTCTTGCATGATGTATGCAAGAAGTTTTCTTCTCATCTCTTTTCATTGATCTGCCTTTTCTTTGCTCAGCTCTTGTGCAAAATCTTTTATTTGTTTGACTTTTGTGAGCAGAAATTCCAATTTTTCAGCAATGGCTTCATTACCTTGACCTTCACATTCAACCTTGGCTCTTATCTTAGCCTGTCTTGCTTTGAGCTCAAAGATATTTGTAACAACTCTCATCAAAAGTCATATTTATTTAATTAAATTGTCCAATAGGAAACCCTAATTGAGAAACCCAAGTGATTCTGCATAATCCCTAAAATTTTCAGAATAGTTGGAATTAGAATCAGGGCCCCTAAAAATCAAGGGGGGTAAACCCTAATTCACAATTATCATTAGAATGCGTTGTCTAAATTGAAAATTCTCGAACTATCAACTCAGCAGGCCTATACCAGTGACAAGCCTACCCTACTCTACTTTGACATCCCAGGCGACACGCGACAGGGACCATGTATTCTGTCGCGACACGCGGGAGATGTCAATTTAGGGTATAAATACAGGGGCTTGGGACTTGATTCCTGGCTTCAGTTCGACGTTAAAATTCTTTACGTACACAAAGTTAGACACTGTTTACTACAAAAAAAACACACACTGATCACGAAGTGCTGCCACAATTCAGGGTAATAACTCGATCGCTGCTACGATTCAATGTCCGATCGATTAAACTATCCAATGGATGTTTAAGTGCTGCCCACATTAGGGTTTATGCTTTGTCATTCGTCGTTAAATCGATGAATGTTTAAGTATCGCACTTTGTCATTCGTTGTGAAGGTTTTAATCTCGTGAGTTATCGTAAATGCTGTATTAAGTTACTAACCTAGTTTGTGTGCCTGATTATTTAAACTAGGTTATCAAGGCTAATCAGTAGGCTAAGCTCTGTTCAAAATTAAATCTGCAATGTGAGTCATTCTCTTTTTATCAAATCTATTTACAAAAGCATGTTTATTTCAAAGTTATAATTACGGGGATTAAGTCTTTGTAATCACCAAATTACAGCCGGTATGTGGGGTTTTGTATACATTACTTGATAATCGTCACCATTGGGGCAGCCAATGGGGGATATGACCATAGTCACAGATCCGGTCGAGTGACAAATACCGTGGGTAGTTGGTTTGATATCAGAAACATTGTAATCGCTCTTAATACTGTAAATTATAACAAATGAGTCGTTTTAATAAAAAGAATAATTCACTCAGTATTTCCCGCTGACAAAACCTTTTCAAACATGTTTCAGGTGATCTGTTGTGATCCTGGAAAAGTGCCGTGAAGCACTACAAGCTTAAGGAAGTGGCTCAGTATAAAAATAAGGAAACATGTTTTGTAAAATAAAAGATTTCTTCATGAAATCTCAAGATTGTAAATTACCGGGTTTTATCCCGAGTTGTGAAATAAAATAATCGGGAAATATTTCAGTTTTTAAAAGATCCTGAAGAAACTTCCGCTGTTAAATAAATACCACGGGATTTTCTGTCCCGCGGCTCCTGAAACGGGTTAAACCGGGTCGAGGGCCGTGACAGAAATAAGGTGGTATCAGAGCCACTGATTTAAGCCTATTAAGTATTTAGAAATACTTAATTTTACTGATTGCCAATTATGTGATTATATGTTTTATTAACTGATTATTTGTTAGTTACAGTATGGGTAAACAAAAGCTGTCAAACATCTATATTAAACTAGACAGGTCATCCAACGAGAAGGGAAGTTCATCCCAACCCAAATCCTCAAATCACTCTGTAATTCCTGAAGAAGGAATATTTGTGAGAAAGGCACATTATGAGAAACCACTTTATCCTAATAAAAGAAGTTTGATTATTAGGAAAAGTCAGGAGGAAATAAGGAAAAACCGAGAGAAGAAAGTTAAACAGGAAACCCAGGAATTAATCAGTAAAACACCCTGGGAGGACAAATTAGATGAGAAATGGGCAGATCTTTATATGCTAGCCACAGTAGCAGAAAATGCAAATCTCTAAATACTCTAACTCAAGTTTTAGCACCTTTATTTATCTACAATCCAGAAACCTTATTCAGTAAATAAATAAGTTCACAGTAAATCGTAGTATATTTTACTTGTCAGTTGTTTTATGTATGGTATGCAATAATATTTAAGGGTTATCTATGAAATGTTGTTATTTTATTTTAACATTTGGTATGTATTTGCATATATGCTAAACAGCATGAATGAGATATCTGAAGCTTTAGAAAATCTTAACCTCTATCCCGTTAAGATAGAAGTTTCCAAGGAATTCACCGGTTACTTCGCTGATAAAGAAGAACCCATGGAATTTCAATCCAAACCACTGGCAAAACCTAAACCCAAGAAAAGAAGCAGATTTGTGGGCTAGAGGCGTGTACGTAGGAAAAAGCCAGCAACAAGAAAGGTTACTAAAACTGAAGAACCAAAAGACAAAGGAAAAGGGGTAGAAATTGAGGAAAATGTTAATCAAGTAGAGATAGAAGCTGAGAAGAGTTTTAAGCAAACAGAAAGAGAAGTCGGAGAAAGTTCTAGACAAAAACAGAAAATGACTCCCTGGGAATTTTTAGATCATAAACTAGTAATGAGTGACCTCATCGGACCTGCCGATGGAAACCTTGAACCAGCCAATCCAAACCTTATATTTACTGAAGAAGATCATTTCAGCTACCCACTAGAAGCTCCAATTCCAATCAATCTGGAACCTGCTATTCCAGATCCTATTGTCCAACCTCAACCACTACCAGTAGAATTAGATGAATGGTGGACAACTGATTGGCAATACCAAAATCTTTTAAACAACCCTGATACATTTTTCCCACAAGTTGACCCAGAACCTCCACTATACCCAACTATGAGCCCGGAGAATCTGACTGAACTTCGTCTCTGGGGCGAAGAGTTAATTAATGCAGGAAATAGGATTAGGGATGTTGGAGAAAGAGTTACTTGGAAATACGACGAAAGGGAGCGTCGTTTTTAAGAAATTAGCTGATCAGATAATGGGAGTTTGCAGGAATATTTGTTTAATAAATAATCATAAGAACCAGTATGTGTAATAACTTAACAATAAAACGTTGTATGATAATCGTGTGTACGAGGCATAATATAAAGAAATGAAACTTGGGAAATCGATAATTTTTTGTTATACATGTTAATGTGATTATGTGCAAACTGTTTTATTATATTTGTATTTATACTAATTATTTATATAAAATTAATTATCAGATGGCAAACATTGGTAACGAACCAGTAAATGAGGTTAATCAGTCTGAGCAACATCCAGGAGATCAATATATGACTAGGCAAGATATCGAAAATATTGTTGCTCAAGGGATAACCAATGCTATTCCAGCAATCGTTGCTGCTGTAAAGAATCCAATCGAATCGCAACAAATCGTTCCTAGTAAATGTATTTCTGAAGATAACTTCAGTAATAGTGTAAACGGAGGCAATGATCATGTTAATCATAATAAGGAACCACATCAAGCTCCATTTCCTAAGAAAATGAAAGCCGCAACGCCTGGTTGCACTTTCAAAGAATTCCTTGCTTGTAAACCCACTGAATTTGCAGGCAATGAAGGAGCAACTGCATCACTACGTTGGTTAGAGAAAACCGAAGCAGTAATTGCAATAAGTAAATGTGCTAAAGATGATCAGGTCATGTACGCATCAAATCTCTTCAAGGAAGGAGCACTCGAATGGTGGAACACTGTGTTACAATCAAAAGGTAGAATAATAGCTTATGCCATGAATTGGGAAGAATTTAAGGGTCTTGTAGAAAGGAAATTCTGTCCCGAGTATGAAAAGGAACAAATGACAAATAAGTTCCTAAATCATCGGATGATGGGTGTAGATTGTCGCGGTTATACTTCGACATTCTTTGAATATGCTAGAGTGGTACCAACGCTGGCTTCGCCAGAACCGGTATTCATTTCTCGCTACATTTGGGGACTGATTAGTGAAATCCGCAATATCGTTAAAGCTGCGAGACCTCGCACTATTGACGATGCTGTGGAATTAGCTAACACCCTAACTGACGAACTGATACGTACACAAGATGAAAACAAGAAGAAAGAATTGGCTCAGAAAATTACCCAAGGATTTCGTGCGGGTAACAGTAGTAATTTCAAGAGAAAAGGAACTGGGCAATTCTCAACTCCGTCATTCTGCAGGAAATGCAAAAAGAAACATTATGGAAGATGCGATATAACCTGCAATTTTTGCAAAACTGTAGGACATCGTGAAGAAAACTGCAGAAAGAAAACAATAGTTTGCTATAACTGTGGAGAAAATGGACATTTTAAAACAGAATGTCCTAAATTGGGCAAACCAGCAGACAACAAAACCAAGGCGACCGACGGAACTATTAAGAAGAATGCCAGGGCATTTCAGCTGACCACTCAAGAAGCAGAACTCATCCCAGATGTGATAGCGGGTACGTTCTTAGTTCACAACGTATACGCAAAAGTATTATTTGACTCTGGTGCAACCCAAAGTTTTATAAATACTTCATTCTGTCAAGCTCTTAATTTACCTTTAACCAGTATTAGACAAATTTTTACAGTTGAAACGGCAGACGGAAATTCAGTTAAAATAGATAAAGTTTTGCAGGAAAGAAATATAGAACTTTTAGGACATAAATTCTCTGCAAACCTATTGCCAATGAATTTAGCTGAATTTGATGTTGTATTAGGAATGGATTGGTTAGTAACCAACCATGCTCGAATCTTTTGTGATCAGAATTCCATAGAAATTCAATCACCCACCGGAGAAGTAATTAGGATTACAGGAGATAAACCACGTAAGCCCATGAAGTTCATAGCAGTAATGAAAGTTGCTAATTATGAACGAAAACAAGGAATAGTATATATGATTTCAGTAATCATTAGTACTAAGAGTAAAGAACTTAAGGAAATTCCTGTAGTCTCAGAATATCCAGCTATATTCCCAGAAGAGTTACCGGGATTACCTCCAGATAGGGAAGTAGAATTTAGGATTCATCTAATTCCAGGAACTACACCGATAGCCAAGGCACCTTATCGGTTAGCACCCACAAAAATGTTAGAACTGAAAAAGCAATTAGATGAATTACTAAGTAAATGATTCATACAACCTAGTTCATCTCCTTGGGGAGCACCAGTACTATTTGTTAAGAAAAAGGATGGTTCAATGAGAATGTGTATCGATTATAGAGAATTAAATAAGATTACAATTAAGAATCGATACCCATTACCTAGGATTGATGATTTGTTTGATCAACTTCAAGGAGCTAGATATTTTTCTAAGATAGACTTACGTTCCGGATATCATCAATTGAAGGTACAAGAAGAAGACATACCTAAAACTGCTTTCAGAACTAGGTATGGTCATTACGAGTTTACAGTCATGCCCTTTGGGTTAACAAATACACCTGCTGCATTCATGGACATGATGAATAGGATCTGTAAACCATATTTGGATAAATTTGTAATTGTTTTTATAGACGATATACTTATTTATTCCAAAAGTCAGACAGAGCATTGTGAACACCTTCATGCACTCTTAACTTTGTTAAGAAAAGAAAAGCTTTATGCCAAATTCTCGAAGTGTGAATTTTGGTTAAAGGAAGTGCAATTCCTAGGACACATGGTGAATCACAAAGGTATTCACGTAGATCCTGCTAAGATAGAGGCAATTACCAACTGGAAGGTTCCGCAAACCGCAATGGAAATTAGAAGTTTTATAGGTTTAGCTGGATATTATCGACGGTTTATTAAGGATTTTTCCAAGATAGCCGTACCATTAACTAAGTTAACCTGTAAAGCCGTTAAGTTTGAATGGGGACCTAAACAAGAAGAAGCCTTTAGGATTTTGAAACAGAAATTAACAAATGCTCCAATCTTAGCCTTACCAGAAGGAACTGAAGATTTTGAAGTATATTGTGATGCTTCAAAACTAGGATATGGATGTGTGCTTATGCAACGCAAAAAAGTGATTGCATATGCTTCAAGGCAATTGAAAAAGCACGAAGAAAATTATACGACTCATGATTTAGAATTAGGAGCCGTAATTTTTGCCCTTAAGATTTGGAGACATTATCTGTATGGAAGTAAATTTACTGTTTATACAGATCATAAAAGTTTAAGATATATATTTGGGCAAAAAGAGTTAAACATGAGGCAAAGGAGATGGATGGAAATCCTAAGTGACTACGACTGTGATATTCAGTATCACGAAGGAAAGGCAAATGTAGTTGCAGATGCCTTAAGTCGTAAGTATTATGAGAAACAACGACGGGTTCGTGCTCTCAGATTAAATCTACAAATAGATTTAATGGAACAATTGAAGAATGTTCAAGCTACAGCAATCAAAGATGATGCTGAAGGAATGAAAGGACGAATAAAGGAATTAGAACAAGGAGCAGATGAAATTTGGAGATTCCACAAAAGTAGAATTTTGGTACCTAAGCAAGGAGACTTAAGACCTAAGATTTTAGAAGAAGCCCATAAATCTAGGTATACTATGCACCCAGGAAACAATAAGATGTACCAAGATTTAAGAAAGAACTTCTGGTGGATAGGAATGAAAAAGGATATAGCGCGATATATTTCTAAATGTCTCACTTGTTCACAAGTTAAAGCAGAACATCAGAAACCTTCAGGGTTACTACAACAATTAGAAATGCCTATATGGAAATGGGAACTTATAACAATGGATTTTGTTACTAAGTTACCCAAAACAAGAAAAGGTAATGATGCGATTTGGGTAATTGTGGATCGATTAACCAAATCAGCTCACTTTCTACCAATGAAAGAAACCTTTAGTATGGAAAGGTTGGCAAAATTGTATGTAGATGAAGTAGTATCCTTACATGGAGTTCCACTCTCCATTGTTTCGGATAGGGATAGTCGTTTTACTTCTCATTTCTGGAAAAGCTTCCAGCAAGCTATGGGAACTCGACTCAATCTGAGTACTGCATATCATCCCCAAACAGACGGACAAAGTGAAAGGACGATCCAAACTCTAGAAGACATGCTCCGAGCATGTGTAATAGATTTTGGTGGAAATTGGGATGATCATTTACCATTAATTGAATTCTCCTATAACAATAGCTATCATTCAAGTATTGAAACCGCCCCATTTGAAGCACTGTACGGAAGAAAGTGCAGAACTCCAGTTTGTTGGGCAGAAATAGGAGAAAGTCAATTGTCAGGTCCTGAAATCGTGCAAGAGACGACTGACAAGATTACTCAAATCAAGGAAAGACTGAAGATGGCTCGTGATCGTCAGAAGAGTTATGCAGATAATCGGCTCAAGCCACTTGAATTCCAAGTGGGAGACAAAGTACTATTAAAAGTTTCCCCTTGGAAAGGAGTTGTTCGATTCGGTAAGAAAGGAAAGCTAAGTCCAAGGTATGTAGGACCATTTTCAGTGATCCAACGTATAGGACCAGTTGCTTATCGTTTACAACTACCAGAAGAATTAGCTGGAGTACATGATGTATTTCATGTATCCAATCTCAAGAAATGTTTATCAGACGAATCACTGGTAGTACCTCTTCGAGATATAGAGGTAAACGAAAAGCTGAAATTTGTTGAGAAACCTCTTCAAATTGAGGATCGAAAGATCAAGTTTCTCAAACATAAACGACTAGTTTTAGTCAAAGTCAGATGGGATTCAAAGAGAGGAGCTGAATACACTTGGGAGCTGGAATCAGAAATGAAGCGAAAGTATCCTCATGTATTCCAGTAAATCTCGAGGACGAGATTTTTATTAAGGTGGGGAGAATGTAACAACTCTCATCAAAAGTCATATTTATTTAATTAAATTGTCCAATAGGAAACCCTAATTGAGAAACCCAAGTGATTCTGCATAATCCCTAAAATTTTCAGAATAGTTGGAATTAGAATCAGGGCCCCTAAAAATCAAGGGGGGTAAACCCTAATTCACAATTATCATTAGAATGCGTTGTCTAAATTGAAAATTCTCGAACTATCAACTCAGCAGGCCTATACCAGTGACAAGCCTACCCTACTCTACTTTGACATCTCAGGCGACACGCGACAGGGACCATGTATTCTGTCGCGACACGCGGGAGATGTCAATTTAGGGTATAAATACAGGGGCTTGGGACTTGATTCCTGGCTTCAGTTCGACGTTAAAATTCTTTACGTACACAAAGTTAGACACTGTTTACTACAAAAAAAAAACACACTGATCACGAAGTGCTGCCACAATTCAGGGTAATAACTCGATCGCTGCTACGATTCAATGTCCGATCGATTAAACTATCCAATGGATGTTTAAGTATCGCACTTTGTCATTCGTTGTGAAGGTTTTAATCTCGTGAGTTATCGTAAATGCTGTATTAAGTTACTAACCTAGTTTGTGTGCCTGATTATTTAAACTAGGTTGGATAGTTTAATCGATCGGACATTGAATTGTAGCAGCGATCGAGTTATTACCCTGAATTGTGGCAGCACTTCGTGATCAGTGTGTGTTTTTTTTGTAGTAAACAGTGTCTAACTTTGTGTACGTAAAGAATTTTAACGTCGAACTGAAGCCAGGAATCAAGTCCCAAGCCCCTGTATTTATACCCTAAATTGACATCTCCCGCGTGTCGCGACAGAATACAAGGTCCTTGTCGCGTGTCGCCTGGGATGTCAAAGTAGAGTAGGGTAGGCTTGTCACTGGTATAGGCCTGCTGAGTGGATAGTTCGACAATTTTCAATTTAGACAACGCATTCTAATGATAATTGTGAATTAGGGTTTACCCCCCTTGATTTTTAGGGGCCCTGATTCTAATTTCAACTATTCTGAAAATTTTAGGGATTATGCAGAATCACTTGGGTTTCTCAATTAGGGTTTCCTATTGGACAATTTAATTAAATAAATATGACTTTTGATGAGAGTTGTTACAAAGGGAGTCTTACTAATGAAACAACTGTCCAACTGAAGATCTGTTGATCCATCAGTTGTAGTTGCTGCTCCACTTGAACTACCACCTAGAGTTACTTGTAACTCAGGGGGTGTAACCTCCTCAGTTGTTGCTGGGATAGCAGAGGTATAAGCATCAGACCCAGTCACTTGTTGGAGTGTACTCTCTTTGATGAGTGATTGAGAGGAACTGGTTTGTGTCTGAGCTATAACAACTGCATGCAACAAAGGTAGCATGGATTGTGGTAATATTATTGGTGAGGGTATGGGAGTTGAAAGAGACATGTCCTTGGGATCAGGACTGAGGAAGATGGATCCGATTGAATCCAGAGCTTCATATTGTGGGGTCGCTGTGCTTACAACCTGATCCTTTTGTGAGGATGCAGGAGGAGTATGAGGCAAAGGTGGAGATCTTTCTACCAACTGCTGTGAGGAAGTAGCAGCAGTGGTTTGTGGTGACATTTGTGTTGTCACTGGCATTTTCTCTGGGATCTCATCTTCCAGAGTTGCCTTTGTTTTGGGTTTGGGGGGTTTTCTAGATGTTTTCTTTTTTGGTCTTTTTGGTAGTGGCAGGTGTGGGTTTCAAAGCATGGGTAGTGCTGCTATGATCACCTGGAGCACTAGGCTCAGCAGCAGATGTCTGAGGAGCAGTGGTAACTGCTAAAGTCTACTCAGACACCTCTGCTTTTGTTTTTATTGGTGCCAACATTCTAGTGAATGTTTCAGGTGTTAAACTTTTTATTTGAAAATAAACACCTTGTTTTAGCAAATTTTCATTTTCTTTTTCAAATTTTTGTTTAAAATAGTAGCTTAGAAATCTTGGAAAAAGTAAAAATGCTTTGCTATCAACATTTTTTACCAAGTCATTAAAGATCTCCTGGGAGTAGTTGTAATCTTTATTATTTAAAATAGCATAGCCCAGGCATTGAATCTTTAATGGTATTTCGTTAAACGCTGTTGTTTTATTTGAAACACACGACAAAAGTGTGTGAAATAAAAACCTTGGTGCAGAAGGGAAGTAACCTTTTTGTAAGGTATCTACCTTTGATTGTTCTGCATATCCCCTTTTCAGAAAATCAGCTTTCAACTCGTTTTTATCGAAGGAAGTTTTACCTTTCTGATCATCGAGTTTGAAGACTTCTGAGATTGATTGCGGAGTAATTTGAATCGCTTTACCCTGTATCGAGGAGTTTATGGCTACTACTTTATCATCTTGTTTCTCAAGCGTAGCATTTTTCCAGAACTCTCTCTGGGTTTGCAAGTAAATGGGAGCATCTGCTAACAACAAAGTTTTGTACTTTGATTCAGATAGTGTGTCGATGATGGAATCGAAGGTGTGGTTGTTTGAGGGTTTTGTAAGTAAACCCAAATAGTTGTGAGGGGATTTGTATGGTATCTCAATGGATTCAACGGCCGTTTGATCGACCTCTTTGGAAGATGATGGTGATTTTGGTTTTGATTTTGACTTTGATTTCGTCATTTTGAAAAAGGAAGAAGAAGAACAGAGAATGATTTAAGATGGAGGGTTTGGAAACTGCTTTGAGAAGAGAATTTTAGAATTCAATTCGACAGTGTAAAACCCTGTTTGGGGTTTTGATCAGGGTTTTATTTAGGGGAAAAAATGATCGCTGATGTGGCAGCGGTTATTAGGATCTGATGGCTAAAAACTGACCACGTGTCAACCTCTGATGATATGGATGAAAAATGGAGAACAGTTGTTTTGAGAGCCACTGATGTACCAATCATCAGTAGTTACAACGGTAATAATGTGACATCAGTGGATGATTTTTACTATCAATAGATAGTATATCAGTGGATAAGACACTGATTTTGAGCATCAGTGCTTGCCAAGAAAAATGAAGGATCAGTGGCTGACTTTCAGCAGTGGACAGTATTTAGTAAAAAGATGTTTGAACAAGACAGTGGTTAGAGGTAAAGTAATGGTGATGATTTGAAAACACATTATATCAGCAACTTTTACAAGAATTTTCATTCAAGGTTTTACCACAAGTCATTTGCACATTTTGAAGCTTTTTCAAATTTCTGACAGTGGTTTAGTACCCCAGATGATGTAGACTTTTTACCAAGGCAACTCATCCTTGTTATAATATTTGAATTAAAACATGAGTGCCCAAGTATTTTAAGATCTGTTGACAATCAATCCTTTTTATAAAGTAAGAACAAACTTGAGTTTGTCATGACCTTGACAACTATACCATTTTCTTTTGATCTGCTTGAGGATAATTTAACCAACAAAAATAAAGGTTATCTATCCTGACAGGAGATTGAAACTTTTACTATAAAAAACCAGTAAAAGTTCAAAAATATATCATTCCAAAAAAAATAGAGAATAATATATCCTGCTTTATTCGAGAAAATCCTTTTAAGGAAAAAATAATTAAAGGATTTTCTAAAAACAGCACCAAAAGAACCTGGTAAAACAATAATAAAGCACATAATCATCTCATGCTCAAGTTTATGAGAATGGTCAGTGGTTGAAGACAGTGGTATGAATTTTAACTGCATTTTGTCCACTGTTTGGTACCATTTTCTTGTTGATTGATTGACAAACAGAAATGAGGACACATGTTCACATGAGTTTTTCAAAATCCTGTTATAGACTTTGTTACTACGTGATTATTTAGAAAAGTTTGTCTAGTCCTCTTTAGAAAGCTTATTCACTGGAAACACCATGGTTACCTGAACCTTTTTCCTGAACCAATGACTGCACATAGTTGCTTTGATGACCATTTTTATCCCAACTTTTGACTCTAAAGTTTTTTATGTTTATACTCTTTTCTTCTGACTTCAAAAGTTTTGAGATAAAACACACTTCTGAGTTTTTGTGAAAAAAATTTTCTTCCCTTTTTACCCTTCCCATTCATAAGTAATGAAATACTTACTGGGAGGTGTTTATTGAAGGAATACTTAATCCAGAATCATTTTGCAGTAATGTTTTAAGAGGTTTAGCCATATTTTTACAAAATTTTGACCAATCTCACATTACATAAGATACGGACTATCTTGACTCCTTAATGTATTTTAACAGAGTTGATTTGTTCCTTTTGAGGATCTCAACCTGTTTTCAACACATAAGAACTAATGACTAAAGATTTAATTTCCCTCTTTATATGTTAGCAAAAACACTAATGTTTTTATGAACATAGGCTTTTGTTAATCTGAGGTTCAACTTTGTCATCTAATACAACGACAACACAGATTTCATTGCAACAGTTGAAATCAATTTTGAAAATAAGAAATAATCCCGTAGTTTTAACAGATATGTTTTCAGATCTAAAACCATGAGTGTCTTGTGCATGAAATCACTTGTTGTGTGAGATTTGTGTGTCATATGACATCTTGGTTGATTTACAGAGTTTTTGATAACCACTTTGAACATGGTTTACTCGGTACTCTGTTTTTCAACTAAATGCACCCAACCTTAGTATCAATGAATTATGAGCCGAACTGTTATGTCAAATTGATTGTTAGATCGAATTTGACTGTCCAGGCTCTGATACCAATTGTTAGGATCGGAGGCTCTCATGATTGTGTTTGTTTGTATGATTTGAACAATGAATGAATATGAAACAATGTAAAGTGCAGCGGAAATGAATAACAAACTTTGTAAACACAATCAAAGGAGAAAATAGTTTGATAAACACTTGCTTTTCATAAGTCAAAAGATTACAATTCAAAGCAAAAGATTACATTGCAAGCTTACAAACTAAGCTCCCCCTCAGCCTGATACTACAGTGGTTGGTTGCACAAGATGAAAGGATTGAATTGAGGAGAAGAACTCTCTCAAAACGAATCAAATGTAACAGTGCAGAGTACTGTTCCATTTATAGACAATCCAAACCGCTGAGGCATCTCAGCTGACGTCACCATGAAAGCGACGTCTAACAGCCTAACAACCTGTATCTACTGTTCTTATACAAACACTGGTAAACTTAACTACTGACTATACATGAAACAGATGATATACTAAACTACTGCTTTCTCTTTATGTCAGTGCTTTCCTCAAGGTTGATCAGTCCTTGATTGGGCAGTGTTTTGTCATCACTAGGTTGTACCAGCAGTGTTTTCTTCTCAGCAGTTTTATGGTGTCATCAGTAGATAGAAGAGCAGCAGCAGTTGTATCCGGGCAGTGGATGTAAGAGCATCAGATGTTATAATCACTTTCAAGGGAGAAGACTTAGTGTAAACTGCTGCTTATTGTGAATCCACTGTCATGATCCGGTTTTGGCTTTCATTATCTGTTCCTCTGGCAGGGTTCAATCCCAACAGGTTGAGATCAATGATTAATCACATACAAGAAGCATGCGGATTATAACAGATCAAGAAGGAGCCGACAATTATTTATGAAGACAATGATGCTAGCATAGCTCAGATCAGAGAAGGTTATATCAAGGGTGATCGAACAAAGCACATCTCACCAAAGTTCTTCTCAACATATGACTTGCAGAAAGAAGGGGAAATTGATGTTCGCCAGATCGAGTCAAGTGAAAATTTAGCTGGCCTGTTCACAAAATCTTTACCTAGAAGCAGTTTCGAGCAGTTATCACATAAGATCGGGCTTCGTAGGTTAAAAGACGTTAGTTAAATTGAGGGGGAGCATTATACACGCTGTACTCTTTTCCTTGACTAAGTTTTGTCCCATTGGGTTTTCTTAGCAAGGTTTTAACGAGGCAGCATAACTGGTTACGCAGTATCAGTTCATCACATAGGTCCTAAAGTATCGATTTAACATCATCCTGAAAAATGTTGTTAATAGTGTATAATGAACAGTATGTATATCTGAGGGGAAGTGTTATAAAACCAGATATACATGAGATATACAAACCACCCCCAAATAACTGCTTTGACAGTTATTCTTTTATCTATACATACCTACTCTATTATAAACAAATGTGGTTCTCTCCCATAATATTCAATACAATTTTATATTGTTTCTTATCAAGTTGTAAGATATCAAATATTTAAACAAAAGCTTTAATTTTTCGGTTATGTAAATAAATGTAACCGAAAAATCAAACCGATTTAGTTGGTTGTCAAAATATAACAATCGGTTTTCCATTTTCTTTGGTTATTTCGATTCAACATTTTCAGTATGGTTTGGTTAATCAGTTTTTTTTACCCATCCCTAACATAAATGTGATGCAGGCATGGAGCAATGGAAGGTTTTGTAACGTGAAGCATCGAGTTTGGTGTGTTGAACCGAAAACGCGTTACTCTACAGTTTTATTCGTGTTAGGGCCGAATGACAAGAAGGTGGAAGCTCCACCAAAACTTGTGGACTCGGAACACCCACGTCTTTATGTTCCCATAGATATCAAGGAATATAGAAATGCCCGAAGTGCAAAGAGGTTACACACCGGTGAAACCCTCGAGCTATTTAGCACCTCTGGGATATGAATAACAAACATTGCTTCTCGTGATGAATCTTAATAAGGTTGTGTTGTTTGCGCATGTGATAATAATAACAATAATCAATATTTGGATTTATATTATTCACATTGATTTGCTATGATACATTTGCATTTTTTTTAATATTAGTAGAGTTAAATGTCATTTTAGTCCCTGTGTTTGGGCCATTTTGACAGTTTAGTCCAAAGGTTTCATTTTTCGTCTGTTTGTCCAAAAAGGTTTTACCGTTGTCATTTTAATCTAATGGGTTAATTTTATCCATTATTTCCGTTAACGAAAAGGGCAATTTGGTCATTTTATATGGTGGAATTGCCCTTCTAGTTAACAGAGTTACATATAAAATGACCGAATTGCCCTTCTCGTTAACAGAAAATATGGATGAAGTTAACCCAGTGGACTAAAATGGCAACGGTGAAACCTTTTTGGACCCACAGGTGAAAAATGAAACATCTAAACTAAATTGCCAAAATAGCCCAAACCACAAGGACTAAATGACATTTAACTCTTATTATTATTCGCATTCGTTGTATAAACTTGACATGTTTAATTATACGTTCAAATCATATTTAAATACATACTTTATAAGCTTGTTTCATGTGTGACTCTTTAGAATAATTGTTATACGTTGCGTCTTGTGCATACAAATCCATCAATATCCCTCAAAACTTTAATTTGATTTGTACAATAACGTAATTCTAGTTTTCCCACGCCAACAACCTTACTCGTTAACCATTTGCATGTGTAATATGTCTACCAATTGTTGGTCACTTATAAATCAGGCATAGTACAACTTGCATTAGGGTGGGCGATATGATGTACGGTGAGTAGGGTGATTGAGTGGAGTCACCAATCGGTGACCACACCGTGGTGATTGAGTTAGGGTGTTTGAGTAGGAGAGAGGGTGAGAAATCGGTGCATACTCACCGAAGTTGGAGAAGAAGAAAGGGAGGAGAGAGAGAGAGGAGAGAGGAGAGAAGAACCAATCAAAGTAGGAGAGAGGAGAGAGAAATCAGGTGTTTGAGTGGGTGTTTAACCATACCTAGTGTTTGAGTAGAAAATGGAGAGTGAGGGGGGGGGGGGGGGGGGAGTTGACATGGCTAAATATCATTGGGTAGAGAAAATTCAAACACCCAACTCAATCACCACCATACCGCCTACCCTTAGTAGTTGATACCATAGATGAGTCATACTTAATTCTCTTCCGTATGAGATTCTAACAAACCTCCTACAATGCATCAAGATCTATCTATCTTGAAAACATAACCATTTAAATGGTAGCTTTACAATAGGTTAAATATTAATAACAAATAAACATTTGTAATTATCAATACCCTACGTGATTGTCGCACCCCGCCAAGACGGAAAAAACAGGATGCAATGTTCATAATTTTCATAGCAATTGAATAAAGGAAACGACACACTAAACGAATTGAAAACATGCGTCACATAAATACCATAACGACTTGTCTTGATTTATTATATTTATTTATAAGATTTGGCGTTTTGAATCTAAACATGGTAATAAGGCCAAACTCTAGTAGCTTGATTTCCTAACATGCATCTGACTTGATCCTTGGTTCTTGAACTTATTTACATGTAACTCCTCTGAATCACGGACCAGACACTAGATAACGGATCTATGATGTTCAAGTGAGCGGGAAATAACTTAAACACCTATCATGGGACACAAATCGAGGTGAAACAGAAACAAGAAGAATAAACAACACACGAGACACTTTCAAAGGACTTGTATTGATCACAAACACAAAAACTTTAAGATTGGTGCTTTCTCACTTTAGGGTTCTCTCTCTCTAGCAAAACCCTTTGGAAACCATTAACCCTAACTTGTTCTTTTAATTTCCTATTTATAGGTTTAGGCCCATGTGCCATTAGGCTCCCTAATGGGCTTTAATCACCATTAGGGCCCTAGATACCATTTGGAGCCCAACCTTTAATTACAAGATAATTATAACTTAAACCCAAAACTAAGTATATCGAGATAATTGTCAAACTGTGCATCAACAAACTCCATCTTGACATTAGCTTGATGTGTCTTCTATCTTAGTCCCAACCAAATGCCTTTTTGATGCCCGCATATATTTTTTTCTTGACGCACATTCTGACGATTTTTTTTAATCTAATCAGCTTCATTTTCATGATCTGGATGTGAAAGAATCTGATTCGTGAGTAGCAGCTTCAAGTCTTTCTCAGAAAACTGTATCGTGTTCATCTGATCAGTGAGACGATGGACTTCACCTTTACCTTTTAGCTCAAAGACGACTTCACATGTACTTCCATCATATCCCCAGTAAATAAAATCTTCAATCAAGAAGTCTCGAGGAATATTGTGCAAAAGAATCTTTTCCATTGCCTTCACAGGGGGATACACAAGCTTGACCCATAGTCGTTTAGTAACAGGATGCCCTTGAGTTTTGTCAACAACATATTTAGGCACAGTCAGCTTGAGATGCTCCCAACCATTATTTCTTTCAAAGTATAAAGTGTTACCTACAAAATTTCCAATGCTTATGTTCTCTCTGTTTATCAATGGCTTTTGTACTAAGGAATATAATTCACAGGCAGGAAGACTGTTGAACCTATCCCATCGAACGCCTATAAAGTACTGAAGCCCGTATCTTCTCTTGATGACAAAACATCAAAACACATTGTCATACTTCCAGCATGATGATTCTTCCCGAAGCCCTAGAAATCTTCTTGTGTACATAAGAACCTTTAGTATCTACAGGGTTTGGTAACTTTTTAAACCATGAAGATTAATCTGGTTTCTTTTCTTCATTTGTTTCTGGTTTATCCACCTCTTCTCTTTTGGAGCTTTTGAAGAGCCTTTCGAAGCATTTGATTCTGATTCTTTTTTGTCATCCACAGACACATTCATGTTCCTCGTTTTTGCACGACAAGCTGCCCACTCCCCTTTTTTGCATGGAAGAAAAGTTAAAATTAAAATAAAAAGAAAATAAAGTTAAAATAAAAATTTCCAAGACGGTTTTGCAAAAACTAGTCGCTCTGGGTGTCGCACCTACTAGTTCAAGTAGGTAACTGAAACGAGTTCAGTGAAAAGCTTTTGTAAAAAGGTTGGCTAGCTTTTCAAGAGAGTCGGCCCGAGAACTTCAATTTAATTTTTTTCTGCACAATCCCTTATGAAATGGTGACGAATTTCAATGTGTTTCTTCCTCGAATGTTGTACTGGATTGTAGATGATGGAAATCATTGCATTGTTATTGATATAAAGTGGAGTGGCAGAACGGCTCAATGTCACACCCCGACACACAGCGGATATGGTACGAGGCATGATGGGATTGTCCATAGTTTATGACACTATTATAAGTTTAAATAATTAAAGGCGCCAAATTTAGATTGTCACACATGATCATGAAATATGCTCAACAAAAATTTATACATTATCCAAAAGGTAAATAAATCATAAACAAATCTCCCATTTATTACTAAGGCACATCCTAAGTGTCTTCAACTTCGAACCCTCTCAAAGTCATGTACCTGTATCATGCGTAAAAAGGTTTTGAGTCAACATAATGTTGGTGAATAGATCTAGTTTTTAAATAAAATGTTTTACTTTACTATTTGATTTATTTTACTTAGAAATCATTTAAAATATTTTAACATGCAATTTCATGTGTTGTAGAAACGTCCATAATCACCAAAATCACAACAACAAACAACAATTCACCATAATCACAATATAGAAACAATAGAAACAATGAGATTCAAGCCCCGAAGAGCGAAACTGCTCGTATATGGTGAGGTGTAGGGTATTTCGTAAGCGTAAATGATATCGGTTAGATTTAGTAATAGCATTAGAAACTTGAATCTCATGTTCAGGTTGTTCCTTAGGAATGTCAGGTAACAAGTGTTCAACACAAGTCCTAACGTTTCTGAGAAAACGCTCGTACTAAGATATATCAAAAGGTGGAGATCTTATTGAGGCGGTAGCGTTCCTAATAAGGGTTGCATACCCAATTAGATGAATCGCTTTTAGATGCCAAAGATACAG
Organism: Helianthus tuberosus; assembly: GCA_030545235.1. NCBI lineage: Eukaryota > Viridiplantae > Streptophyta > Magnoliopsida > Asterales > Asteraceae > Helianthus > Helianthus tuberosus. The sequence goes on along the minus strand of CM060444.1, from coordinate 142,815,578 downwards.
AAATGATGAACGTTAATGACTATGTACAAAATTGTCGGTCATAGGCAATACGATCATTACAACTGTCACACCCCGATATTTTTACGTATTACCGGTGGGCCCGGTGGGGAGTATCGTGACGTAGTTGATATCATCATAGTCAAACAACACAATTTATATGCACAGCGGAAGCAAAAGATGAATCACATTACAAACCGAATAAAAAGTAATATCAAAGTATTACAAACGGACTATAAAGGATCCACAGGCGGATCAAAAGATAAAAAGATCATTGTTCAACAGACTTTAACATCTAGCGCTTGCAAGACTTGATTAATGATGCCAGGAGTAGCCAGCCTATTTCGTCTAGTACCAGCACTTAGCCTTTTTGGAAAATACGTCAGTTTACACTGGTAAATACAATTAACTGACTCATTTTGAAAAGAGTTTAAAAAAAATTAGTTTGAATAGACACGGCACAAAATATCTTTTATAACTTGGGACAATTATTTAAAAATAATCTTGTATACAGTTTTACTTATTTGTCGTCCGTCAGGGCCGGTTAGAAGAGCCGGGCAAGATTAACTGACACGCCACATGTATAATACCCACAAGGTTGATTCCTTTAAGTGGATTACCAGTTTTTACATAATGCAACTGTCAGGTGTATGCCTACACACCGTGCTTAGGTCGTGGCCATTTTTTTGAATGATGCCAAGGATATCCGGGACATGGTCATTTAACCCCCAAAGGCCATACACCAAATAATACAGATTAAAACGAGTTATGTAAATACATTAATCACAATCCGATTTAAATGACTACACACCCGACCAAGCGGTATTATTATAATACCGTATCCCAAGCCCGTATAGGGAAAATAAGTTAAAAGTATTTACCTGAGCAAGTATAATTCACAACAGCGAGTGCATGTAGCTTTTACCGGGCTCCTAATCTGGAACGAAGGTTTTTAATAACCTATTAGATTCCTAACGGGTCTTAATTAAGCCTAGACTTAGACCGGTTAGTTTTTAAAAGAAGATACGGTTCAAAACGCGTGATTAAGCGAAGACCGGATTAGAATGTGGTTTAGACCCGACAAGTTTGTATACTTGTTTAATATGGGTAATCTAAACACATTCTGGATTTTGAGATAAAAATGATAAGGTTTGACCCGTTTCTGCTAATTTATGCAAACTAGTTACATAAACCGCACCGAACGCGAAAAATGCGTAACGAGTAACCAAAAGAGTCATATACAGGTTTCCTAAGTTAATATGCCTTAAAAATGTTGTGATATCAGTAGGATACCTTCCATTATGCCCAAAATGAATTTAAACTCAAGTTATGTCCCGTAGGGGTATTTTGGTCATTTTAAAGCTTATAAAAGAGTTTAAATATAAATCTGAGTTTCAGGTCTGATATAATCAGTAAAAATATTTATTTTTATAAGTCATAACAGTAGGGTATGGCATATATTTTACTATAAAAATTTGCTTAAAACATCAGTAGGTATTAAGTCTTATATGGAAAAATGGTTTTAATACATACTATGCGTTTTAAATGCATAAAAAATGGTTTTAAGCGATTTCCGGGTTTTTAAAGAAAATCTGATATTTTTATCATTCTAGAAGGCTTAAAATATTTCATTTATCATATATAATCAGTAGCAAAAGGTTTGGTATCAAAATGTTATGAAAAACTCATTTTATAGGCCAAAAGGGCAAAACCGACAATTACCGAATCAAAGCTAGAACCTTATGTTATGCCCAACCTAAAAATAAATAAAAACCTTCAAAAATCCCAAAATTTTATTTTACATCAGTGGGTAAAAATTTTGGTATCAAAAATTGGGTTTAGATAGGCTTTATGCTAATTACGTCGTTTATTTAATAAAAAGCTTTCTAATTACGCTATTGAGCATAACTCTTAATCTAGACCTCAAACTGATGTGAAAATTTAGGGACATGTTTATAAATCAGTAATAAAGATTATTGTCCTCTCACATTTTCAAAATTCTTATTTTAAGGTCAAATAGGCATTATGGTCAACCTTTAGGCATATAACGGAAACATGCATATGAATCGAATAACTAATGAACCAAGTTGCATAATCCCAGAGGGTTATACTAACATGTAACCTGGTCCTAATAAAGCTCTAAGGCATTTCTAAAACATGCTACATTGGGTCAGAACTGAAAGTCAAAGCAAAAGTCCACTTATGCGACTTTCGGTTCCGAACCAAGCTTATATTGAAAATTGTCGGGTTGAACATGCTTAGACATGTTCTTACATTAATTACCAAGTTATATGAATGATAAAACAGGTTGCATGGCTTCTACATTGTTAATTATGTGTTTATTTGAAAAATTGCTTTCTGTTGACTTTTTATAATGAAGTTTGACCCGACAATTGACCTAGTTAGAGTGGGAATCAGAGGGTGCCCTTTTAGGGGTTTATTACCCATATAATAACAACTCAAGGCTACTCTTAATTCGGGAATTGACTGGACAATTAATGACTAATCACTAAGTCAAACCTTAATTACGACGGGTTTGACTTTTGGTCATTAAACTAACTAAAACTGAATTAGAAAGGTTAAGGACGCTTACAAAGGTCCTAAGCACGATTATGGATCCTAAGGAAACTTGTTGAAAACCAGAGAGCTCCAGAGAGTGCCTTGGATGATCTTCAAATGTGCAAGTTCAAATGTTGCAACTTCAAGTTCTTATATAGTGAACTACATGTAACAAGATCATCACACCTAAGTCTATAATTGTTTCCTGATGTTCCCATGTGTCCCTATGCATGTAAAACCACTGGCCCAACTCCTGTATTTCGAAAACCATGCAAGTAAGGCGGTGTAACCGGCTATAACAGGCAACTGCCAATTTTTAACTGCCAGCGACAGTCTTACGGACCGTAAGCGAAAACCCTTGCGGTCCGTATCCAACTCTTACGGACCGTAAGTCCAACCAGATACTGTTCGCAACCAGCTCTGATCTGAAATACCCAGTTACAGTCCTTGCGGACCATAAGCCTTATACCATACGGTCCGTAACCGATGCTCAGAAGACAAAAATTTGCAAACTTTTAGGCCTTGGCCATGCAACTTTGCTAATACGAATCCAAGGTCTTTAACATCAGAATGGGGCCACATGATCAATTCTGAAAAGCCATGAAAGCCTTGCCATGAACTTATGTTGTCTTGGATTCTTTTGAAAGAGTCTTGAATGTAAGATTTGTCGTAACCACTCATAGGATCCAATTCTTGTGCAAAATTTGAATTATGCATTTATCAGAATTAACCGGATCTAAGTATCAGATGTTTATAAAACATACAAAGGTTTGGGATTTATAAATGGGTCGCTCAGAGGTATTAATTAACATGTCGACACTTTTAAATCCTACCATACATCTTTCAACTTGATCCGGGCTTATAACACATTTCACCTTCCATGACACTTGTCTTTATTTTATTGGGCATGCTTTTTACGAGGTGTTACATCCGCACCCCCTTAAAAGAAATCTCGACCTCGAGATTTACTGAAATAAATGAGGGTACTTTTCTTTCATTGTGGACTCTACCTCCCACGTATACTCGGGACCTCTACGGGCATCCCATTTAACCTTCACAATCGGTACATGCTTCTTTCAAAGCTTCTTAACCTGTCGATCTTCGATCGATAAAGGTTTTTCAACAAATTTCAGGCTCTCATCGATGTGCACATCCGTGTGGGGTATGACTAGGGATTCATCAGCTAGACATTTCTTCAGATTGCAGATGTGGAATACTGTAACACCCCTAAAACGGGTTTGGTAATCATACTCCGTTAATACCAAAAGACGGGTAAAGTACCGTTAGCAGTAAAGTTAACCCGGTAAATATTTGGATTTAATAAGAAATCCTAATAATTTAAATACAAGCGAATCAAAGAATTAAGGAATTGACTTTATAAGAACCCGAGTCAACGGGACTTAAAATAGAACGGGTTTTTAGCTCCCGGAACCCACCAAGTTAACTAGGTAAAATTAACCTAGTTAGTAAAGGGTAATTAAATAATAAACTATGAGTTATAGTTTCATATATGAGTCTCTAAACTTGAGGGACTAATCATGGGCAACTAGAATAGTGTTTTATTAAAACACTTATAAAAAAAATATAATAGAAATCAATACACACACATACGTATGCGACCAGGGGAAAGCTCCATGGGAGCTCAAACCCTAACTTCAACAAATCAACAAAATTGAAGGATCAAACCAAGTCCAAATCGAAAATTGAGCATAGATTAGTGATCCTCATCACAAGGGGGTTACAAGGTATGTAAAATTTGGTGTTAATTCTCTACTTGAAATTCTCATGAATTTAGGGTATTCGAAATTTGTTGATGCATGCTTGTTATATGGATGAAATAGGAACCTTGTAGTGTTTAGGAGTAAACCCTAGACAAGATATGTTGAAATCGTGCCAAATTTTAGTAAAAAAATCCATGAACACCATTGAAGGTGATTGTTGTTAGGGTTTTTGATTGCTAAAATGGTGTTATGATGTCAAGAACTTGCTTAAATTGAAAGCTGAATTCAAACGACTATTGATCAGAATTTACAGCCGACTTGTATCGGCTGTAACCTGGACAAAACGTGATAAAAACATGTGTTTCTTGAGTCTAAAATGTAATTCCAGGAAATATCTTTAAAACCCCACTGGAATCGCATTTTTTCGACGAGAATTGAGCGTTTTATGAATTTTTCCGTATCAAAGGTTCAAGCTGCGTTTTCTGGCAGAATTTGCAGCCCATTACGAATGTCATAACTCAATTTAGGAATTGAGTTATGGTCTCAAATTCTTACTGTAGAAATTTTTAAGTGATTAAAAGAATCGCCAATTGGAATTTCGTCAATCGGATAAACGAGGAATTTTACATGAATTTTTCCGTAAGCTGCAGTCAGAAGTGACGAATCTGATTGCAGCTTAGTAATGAATTTTTATGAATTTTTGGTAAAGAGTTAGATCTTGAAATTTTAACACAAGGCCTAACCCTCTGAGATGTACGCCATATAAAAAAATCATAATTTTTTGAAGACATGTAAACAGGTTAAACAAGTCACCAAAAACAGCCCATTTTCAGTGATATGAAATGCCTAAATGAAATCGCGGCCTACTAGTTAGTATGTGAAATTTGATTTCGTTAAGAGTTCGGATGAAATATGCCTAAGTGAGTTCATTGAACCAAATGTGCATTTGAATATGTTGATAAGTCAATTGACTTTTAAAAAGTCAAACTGACCAATGATTAGATCGAATGATAATTTTGATATGGACGAATGATAAATTCGACATAAAACCCGTAGGATGGAATAGTCGTAAATGATTATGACTAAACTAATCGTCTTACGAATTATGATGATAGTTTGACGCTTGACAAGCTAGGTGGAGGCTTGGAAAGGAAGCGGGTCAAACGAAGCAAATAAGAAGTAAAAGCATGTTTCGGATGCAAGGTAAGTAAAACTTACACCTACTTGTAGTATACGTGTTTATTTTATAGGCGATAAATACAACAAAGGATTTGGTTCGAATTATGAGTTCCAACATGAAACGAATTGGGTTGGAACAAATAGAAACATTTTAAACCATGATTAATGGTGAAAAAGGCAAAATGGTAAACTAGTCATGAATTGGTTAATAGTTTAAGAGTTTTCTTAAAGTTACCTTATAGCGTAACTAGCAATGGAAAATGGGTAAAAATGGAAATTTAGTCAAGTATTGACTAAAGTAAAATAAGTTTCAAAGGACACCCATAGCATAAGCCGAATGGGTTAAAAATATAGGAAATTGACTTTAGAAAGAAAGGGATCTAGTGAGAAAATCCGAAATGGTTCGGATGTGTGATTTGTAAATAAAAACCATGTTTTTGTTACATATGAAAATGTTGTGTTATATATAGATCGAACGGGTCAAATGGTGGGAATAATGTCATTTGACAAAATCAACTAATGTGGTGGTCAAGTCATGTGTTACAGGAGCGAATAGTAATTTGGATAATTGCGTCGCCATAGAATATCGGTAATAAAAGCAAGGTGTTGAAACGGGTCACTAGGTTGACTCGAGCCAGGTACGTATAAATACGATTGTGGTTAAACATACATTTTTGGGTCAAATTGTAGCAAATGCCCTTCGTCATAAATGAGGGGCTAAAGTTGACTAAAATGCCCTTGTTGGGTAAACCGGGCAAACGACCTTTAAAGGTTGTTGGAAATAAGTGTTTTGGTAGATTAAATCCTTAAGATAAGTATAAAAGGGATGTATGGGACCTTAGTGCATAAATACCCTTAACGGGTCAAAATAAGCATACAAACGAAAACGGGTTTAATTTGTGTATTAAACCGGGGATTATAATCTAGTATGGTAAATAACATTAAGTTGAAGAAGTATATGAGATATAAAGGTCAAATACACAAGTTTGATGATGAAATCACGAACGGGTCAAAAGTTGGCAAAAAGGGTAATAAGCCAAAGACTTAAAAGTCTGAAATTTTGTTAAACCGGATGTTAGATTTTAACTCCATATGATGGAGAATCAAATTACAAACACGTAGGAAGAAACGGTAGGTTAAACGGACGAGCGGATTGAAAGATACGAAAGTTTTCGTGTCGAAAACGGCAAAATGGAAAGCTGGAATGCAGAGACCACCGTAACTTACGGTGCCACCGTAAGTTACGGTGGAGCTAAAAAGTGTTACGGTAGCCCCCTACTGGTTTACGGTAGGGGCATGTCAAACCAGTGGCCACCGTAACTTACGGTGCCACCGTAAGTTACGGTGGAGGCCAGATTGAAATTTTTGTTTTTGTTATCAATTGTTTCTCGGACTCGTTTAGACACGTTTTAAGCCCTGTATGACTAAAGCATTTCATGTTTATGAAATGTAGGTACACCTTGGATGCCAGAAGACGATCAAGCTCAACGAAGAACCGAACACGATAAAGACACACGCTTCCGCACTTTGACACATTCTAAAATTTAAACAACGAATTCAACCACGTCATGTAGAATAACTTATGATTTGTAAAAGTTTTAATAAACCCGTATTTCCGATGTATATGATAATCATTAATTACATGATTATCTTTCAAAATTTACGTTAAACCTTGAATAATAAGAACGGGTGTTACAAATACATTATGAATACCACTGAGCTCTTCAGGCAAGTTTAACTTATAAGCCACTGTTCCGACACATTCGATGATCTCGAATGGTCCTATGTATCTGGGGCTTAACTTACCTTTCTTAACAAATCGCATTACCTCTTTCCAGGGTGATACCTTTAGTAACACTTTGTCACCAACCTCAAACTTTAGAGGTTTACGCCTTTTATCTGCGTAACTTTTCTGCCTATCCCTGGCAGCTTTGAGACGATCTATTATCTGTACAATCTTGTCTGTTGTCTCCAGGACTATATCAGGTCCTGTGAGTTGAACATCTCCAACTTCTGCCCAACAAACGGGCGTTCTGCACTTTCTTCCATATAAAGCTTCAAAAGGTGCAGCTTGAATACTGGAATGATAGCTATTGTTATATGAGAATTCAATTAATGGAAGATGATCATCCCAACTTCCTCCTAAGTCAATAACACAAGCTCGTAGCATATCTTCGAGTGTATGTATAGTACGTTCACTTTGACCATTCGTCTGAGGATGATATGCTGTGCTGAAGTTCAGTCGAGTGCCTAGGGACTGCTGAAAGCTTTTCCAGAAATGCGATGTATACCTCGTATCTCTATCAGAGGTGATAGATACTGGCACTCCGTGGAGAGATACGATCTCATCCACGTACAGCTGAGCTAACTTATCTGAGCTGTGTGTTTCCTTAATAGGTAGGAAGTGGGCTGTCTTAGTCAGTCTATCCACTATAACCCAAATAGTATCATTTCCTCTCTTCGTCTTTGGCAACTTGGTGATAAAATCCATAGTCACCATTTCCCACTTCCAGGTGGGAAGTTCAGGCTGTTGCAGCAAACCTGACGGCTTCTGGTGTTCAGCTTTAACTTGAGCACACGTCAGACATTTGGCCACATAAGTGGCTATAAACTTCTTCAAGCCTATCCACCAATAATTAGCCTTCAAATCCTGGTACATCTTGTCACTTCCAGGATGAACAGAATACTTGGAACTATGGGCTTCCTGAAGGATCACTTCCCTAAGTCCTCCATAGATTGGAACCCATATCCGTCCATTCAGTCTAAGGATTCCATCCTTGCCATAAGTTAACTGCTCAGCAGTTACTCCTAACTTTTCATCAGGATAGTTAGCTTCTAGTACAGCTTCCTTTTGCGCGGCTAACAATCTTTGATTTAAACTGTTCTTTAATTCAATGCTCTTGGCATTGATTCTTATGGGCTTAACCCTTTCCTTCCTACTTAAGGTATCGGCAACCACATTTGCCTTGCCTGGATGGTACCGGATCTCACAATCATAATCATTCAGCGTCTCCATCCATCGGCGCTGTCTCATATTCAGATCCTTCTGATTAAATAGATGTTGGAGGCTCTTATGGCCAGAATAGATCACACACTTGGTACCATACAAATAATGCCTCCATAGCTTTAGTGCAAATACAACGGCACCCAACTCCAAGTCGTGGGTGGTGTAATTCTTTTCGTGCACTTTTAGTTGTCGGGAAGCATAGGCAATAACTTTGCCTTTCTGCATAAGCACACACCCCATACCAGTGTGTGATGCGTCGCAGTATACTACAAATTCTTCTATTCCATCAGGCAATGTCAACATGGGAGCATTGCTCAGTTTCTGCTTAAGTATATCAAATGATTCTTGTTGCTTAGGACCCCAATCAAACTTAATATTCTTTCTAGTCAATGAAGATAGGGGTGCTGAAATCCTTGAGAAATTCTTAATGAAACGTCTGTAATATCCTGCCAGTCCCAAAAAGCTACGAATCTCTGTGGGTGTCTTCGACTCTTTCCAATTCATGACAGCTTCAACCTTAGCGGGATCCACCTGGATACCATGCTCACTAACCACGTGTCCAAGAAACTGGACTTCACGAAGCCAAAATTCACATTTCGAAAACTTGGCATAGAGTTTCTCTTGTTGAAGCAGTGAAAGAACACAACGAAGGTGCTTCTCATGGTCAGCTTAACTCTTCGAGTAAATAAGAATATCATCGATGAAGACGATGACAAACTTATCTAAGTAGGGCTTGCAGACGCGATTCATGAGATCCATGAACGCTGCTGGTGCATTAGTGAGCCCAAAAGACATCACCAAGAACTCGTAGTGACCATAACGAGTTCTAAATGCAGTCTTGTGTACATCTTCATCTTTAACCTTCAGTTGATGGTAGCCTGACCATAAATCAATCTTAGAGAAGTAACTTGCCCCTTACAATTGATCGAACAGATCATCGATCCTGGGCAATGGATATCTATTCTTGATAGTGACTTTGTTAAGTTCGCGATAATCGATACATAGACGCATCGATCCATCCTTCTTCTTTACAAACATGATTGGTGATCCCCAAGGAGATGAACTAGGCCTAATAAAACCTTTGGCTAACAACTCATCTAGTTGAGTTCTCAGCTCTTTCATTTCCGTTGGTGCTAACCTGTAAGGCCCTCTTGCGACAGGCGCTGCTCCAGGTATAATGTCGATTCTGAACTCCACTTGCCTATCTGGTGGTAAACCAGGTAGTTCTTCAGGGAATACCCCGTGCTAGGAAGCCATACAACGGAACTTCACCCTTGTGCAACCGATGTGGTATACATCATCATGCTAATGTGAAGTGCCACGAATGCCAAATTTGTGGACTTAAAGGTCATGTGGCAAAAGTTTGCGTTGCAGCAGTTGCACCGAATCAAGCTAACAACAAACCTGCCCGAGCTCGCTTTCCACCGGGTTCGTGCAACAAGTGTGGTGAGATGGGACATTTCCGAAGAAATTGCCCAAGGCTTGCTAATGCTAATCCAATACGGAGATGAACATCTGACCGACTAGAAGACAACACCGTTTAGAAATAATCATGTCTTATGTATTATTTTCTTTTGTTGTCAATGTCCGTGAAACAGTTGTTATCATTGTTTATAAATAAATCTTTTATTTACATCATAATGTATTTATGTGATTTTATGTATAAACAACATATCCCTTACAATACCGACAATCGGGGAACCGCATTCCTTGAAGAACAGACAAACCCCAAAATTCTTCCATTTTACAATCTCTTGCGTTTTACACAAAGATCCTAAGTACCCGTCTCTTGCAAAGAGATGAGGTACAAGGTGCAAGTTATAATTCTGTACGAATACCCCAAGTACCACTATAAATTCTTAATAGGGTACTCAAGGGTATTTCCGTATGTCCTAAATTATTGTGTACCTTAATTCGAATATTGCGTTTTCCTGAAAACGAAAATCGAATTTTTGGTAGATCATCCTATCTTCATGAATGGATTCTTGAAATGATTAAAGTGCCAAATGAAATCCACGAATTGGATTCCTGGTGTGCTTTAAGTATCCGCGTCCAAAGATAACAAATTAATAAACAAGTCAAACAACTATGTGATTATGTGCTTATGTGTTTCCTTTTATGTTTTTGTGTGATCCAAGTTTTGTCATCCAAATCCTCATAGAATCTTCCATATCTTCGTATAAGGGATTCATAGTAGGATATCCAAAGGTACTATATTAAATCCTCAATGGGCTTCTACGTTGTAGTTAAGTCCCTTGGATTTTATTGTACTATTCTATAATTAGACCCCTTGAGAGGTCTAGTTAAACAGATTGATCCAAAAATCTGGTTAAGTATATCAAATGATGATATAGCTGAAAGGACTCCTTGGAGGTCTAATTAAAAAGATCATGTGTTGATCTGATTAAAAGGACCCTATGGTAGTCTAGTCACACTCATCACAGGTTTGATATTTTCTTCCCCTACACATCATGAAATGCACTGTGCGGACTGTGCAAGGAATTACGTAATTATGGACGCGTACATAATTATGGAAATTCAGTGCACAGAGACCACAGCGAATTTTGTCATGTATTCCGTTCATTTTTGTTTCTGAAGATGTAAAATGACTCATTCGGTTCATTTTTGTTTCTGAAGATGTAAAATGACTATTCCGTTCATTTTTGTTTCTGAAGATGTAAAATGACTCATTCGGTTCATTTTTGTTTCTGAAGATGTAAAATGACTATTCCGTTCATTTTTGTTTCTGAAGATGTAAAATGACTCATTCGGTTCATTTTTGTTTCTGAAGATGTAAAATGACTATTCCGTTCATTTTTGTTTCTGAAGATGTAAAATGACTCATTCGGTTCATTTTTGTTTCTGAAGATGTAAAATGACTATTCCGTTCATTTTTGTTTCTGAAGATGTAAAATGACTCATTCGGTTCATTTTTGTTTCTGAAGATGTAAAATGACTATTCCGTTCATTTTTGTTTCTGAAGATGTAAAATGACTCATTCGGTTCATTTTTGTTTCTGAAGATGTAAAATGACTATTCCGTTCATTTTTGTTTCTGAAGATGTAAAATGACTATTCCGTTCATTTTTGTTTCTGAAGATGTAAAATGACTCATTCGGTTCATTTTTGTTTCTGAAGATGTAAAATGACTATTCCGTTCATTTTTGTTTCTGAAGATGTAAAATGACTCATTCGGTTCATTTTTGTTTCTGAAGATGTAAAATGACTCATTCGGTTCATTTTTGTTTCTGAAGATGTAAAATGACTCATTCGGTTCATTTTTGTTTCTGAAGATGTAAAATGACTATTCCGTTCATTTTTGTTTCTAAAGAATGCCTGTTGAAAATAACTCCGTTCATTTTTCAATTCTGAAGAATGTCCGTTAAAGAGAAATAACAGGATTATGCCTTTCATATCTCTGGTGGTTATTTGACACAAAGCCACAGTTAGACTCCTACGAATTAATTTCGGGACGAAATTTCCTAAAGTAGGGGAGACTGTAACACCCGTGTCACTCCAACCATCAGACAAATGCCAAACCACTGAAATATAGTATTTCATACTTGGGATTTGTAAAAATATGTGTATCGTTTACACATATCAATTCTTGTTCGATTTCAAGCTTTAAATCGCTTTCTGGAGGGTTATACGCGCTCTGATGTGTAGATATAACCAGTTTAATCCAACGAACACTCCGGAATAGTGAAATAGGCTTAACATACCTTAAATAACCTATACATAACTTAGATATAAGTTTTGGAAGGTTTGGTGTGGTGAAATCAAAGTTTAATCGCTTACAGGGACTAAAGTTGACAAACTGCGAAAGTATGCCAATTTGAACTGTAACAGACCTTCCGGAACATGACCATAAGTTAAACACACCTTAAATATCCTTTATATAGCTTAGAAATAGGCTTTGAGGGGTTCGGTGTGCTAAAATAAACTTTTGGGTCATTCAGGGACTAAAAGTGTCAAAAAGTGCACAAGTTTGCATTTTCGCGCATAACTTACGTTCTGAATACATCCGGACACCCAAAAATTTATGTAAGCATGACTACATTATATTTTAGTGTTCGCCATAAGAAAAATCCATTCGTCGCGTCATATGGATCGTTTTTCGTGCTTATGCGCATTCCGTCGTAATTAAGCGAACATCGCGTTCGTACGACCAAACGAACCATCACCCGGCATATTTTTGAACATGTTTCATGTCCACAATGTTTAGGCAACATTTTAGGGCCTTAAAGTTGGCTTTACGGGCCTTAGAAGTGTCGGGAATGGCCTTAAACACGTGCAGGGGCTGAAACTGTCATTTCTGAAACATATATGCAGATCAGAAGCCTCAGGCGGCCCGCATTGTGTTTGGCTGATCCTAAAGCGGGCCGCTTCCCACCTTCTGACCAGATTAAGTGTATTTAATCACAAGTTGCACATGTTTGATCCACCATCACATGTTCTAACTTGCTTAGTCACTAGATAAGGATGGAATTTAGCTTCCATAACCTTTCAACAAGTGTACGGACTAGATCTTTTCCCCTTTTCCAAGAAACGATCCTAACGGTTACCCGAAAACTATAAATACCCCACCCCCCATTACTTCAAATGCACTAGAATTCTGATTTTAGAAACTCTAAGTTGAAACCATTGTTTCATACCTGAGATTCTTGAATCGGGATTAGCATTCGGGGACCCTGGGTAAGTATTCTTTCGTTCTTTTCCTTATTTTTACTGCTTTTCGAGTCAGAAAGTCAAACTTTGTTTGACTTTCAGCGTTGACCAGTAATGGTCAATGCGAAGTTCGTTTGAACTTCGCAACGTGAGTGTAATCACGTTGGTCATAGTCCCTTGGGACTATGCCCACTGATTACCACGTTGTCTAGAGTCGTAGGGTAGGCGATCTAATAAATCGCCTATACCTTCGAACTCGACCCATTTGGTCGATCATTAGGATCCGACCAAATATATTAGGTGACCATAGTAGGTAGGGAATAACCTTCCGAGGTTATACCCTATGGTCACATCGTTTAAGTAGTTGTATGATAGGTAGTTTATATGCCTTAGGTAAATTACCAGAATACCCTTTTCATGTATAATTGGTAATTAAGCATATGTAACCTAAACCTTTGTCACATAACTGATTATGTAACATGTTTAGGCATATAACACTTGTCATAGGGCTAGTTAGGCGGTCCGAACGCGTTTCACGCGAACGACACGTTAAAGTAGCATAAGCTTCCTAAACGGGTCGTAATGGGTCGTAGACACTTAGGTTAAGTTTCATTTAGCATGTAGGCCTTGTTAAACCATATCACATGAGTTCCTACACTCATTTGGTTTACAAACCCTAATGCTACCCAATCTTCCGATTTAGGTCCGGTTAATTAACATAGTTACCTATATTAGGTGCCGTTTGATTTCCGTGATCTCTAGCATTGTTTGGTTGTTACTCAAGGACTACTGAGCAATCTCAAGTGAGTACATAGACCCCTCTTTTACTGTTTTCCAAACTGTTTTGGGGTGGAACACATGTGCCTACTTGTTACTTTCATGCTTTCCTGTTTTTACATCATATACTTGCTATGTTCATTAGTACATTATAGTACATGATTTCATTGTGTTTATGCTAGGTGTGCCCATTTGTGTGCATTACTTAGTACATTGTTTTACATTACATCACATGCTACGTATGTCTATTGTTGCATACTTAGTACAGGTCGCATGCTACGTATGTCTGTTGTTGCATACTTAGTACAGTTCACATGCTATGTATGTTCAATCGTTGCATTGTTCTTCATACTTAGTACATTTGTTATTCATCACATACTTACATATTGGACACATATTACATGATTTACATTGATCATGCATTTACTACACAAAACATAACTTTGATTTAAACCAAGTTTTACTTCAATACTATGTTCTTGTGCATATGGTTTAGTTGATGCTTTTCACTAGCCATACATATCATTTTGGTTACACATTACATGGTTTACATCTTGACATAAACATTTTGACATATTATTCAATACATTTGGCAATTAATTTAACATAGACATTTTACATTGTTGGTTTGGTTTGATTAAGTGATTAAGTAACGATGCGTGTGTAATATGATACAAGCATGGTGGATACGCCGCTGGTACTTCCTATATATAAGTGTTTGTATGGTATTACATATCGTAGCGTTATTTGAATCATTTCAGTTTGATACATATAACATTTTATACAAATAACATACTTTTCACAATTCATTGTTTTACAAAACAACTTATCTTATACAAACTCATTTTACTTGGTTATTCATTTAACCATGCATTATTCACTTATTTATACATATCATCTGAACTCATTGTTTTTCAAATGATTTACAAAACAAAGCAATTAACAAGGTTCATGACTAAACATTTTCTCAAACATAAGTCATGAAACCTATTTTCACAAAACCTATGTATCTCACCGGCATCTTTATGCTGACGTACCATATTTTCACATGTGTTTTTCAGGAGCTGTTGCATAAGATGATCAAGATACACATAGGCAGACTTGGGCTTTAGTGACAATAAAAGATGCAAGACTAGTTAATTATGTTGTTTTTCCTTGTTTGATAAGACATTGTAACACTTTTAATCAATAAAACGAAACTTCAATTGCCATGGATTTGAAACAATTAATTCTGTTACAACACTCCCCGACGTTTCCGCCACGTTTTGTATGTTCCACGTGGTCAGGGTGTGACAGAAAAGATGGTATCAGAGCCAATGGTTATAGGGAATTAGGTTGTTAGTAATGCTTTGACCTAGTCTATAACCTTCTTAGGACCCTAACGCGAGTTTACTTGCGTTTAGTCATAAAACAATACCGTCGCCTATCCTTAGGCGACAACCACAACAAGAACATAAATTTCAAAACCGCTTTGAAAACTAATCATCTGTTCTAGGATGATTGATTACTAGGTTTTGAACCCTCTATTGTAAGGTTTTGAACTCTCTGTTATATGGTTTTGAACCCCTATGAGTTTTCAAAATCTCATCAAGGTTTTGGGTTTTAAATAATGTGAACACGT
The DNA here is from genome assembly GCA_030545235.1 of Helianthus tuberosus. Classification (NCBI taxonomy): domain Eukaryota; kingdom Viridiplantae; phylum Streptophyta; class Magnoliopsida; order Asterales; family Asteraceae; genus Helianthus; species Helianthus tuberosus. The sequence continues at coordinate 142,800,050 of CM060444.1, read as the reverse complement.
GCAAACTGGAAGGGTGAATGCCTGTATTCTGGGTTTTCTGTCTAGGCAAGCACTTCGTATACATCTCATCAGACGCGAGACCAGTTGTGCTTACCTGGGAATTCTTGGGATGAGTGTTCACTTATAGGCGAGCATGTCTTCGCGATACATTATTTTTGACCTATTTACTTTGATAAATCACTGTGTGTCGTTTGTTGCTTTGTAGTAACAAACAAATGACCACTACCCTTGCTTTCATCAGATTTGTTCATCTCATTCTTTTCGTCTAATTCTCTCACTCGTTTCCTTTCATGTTCTTCTCTTTTAGAATGCCTCCACGACGCGAAAATCCTGTATCTGTTGACGAGCTGGCAGCTGTCATTACACAGCAAATGACTGCTGCAATCCCGAACGTCGTTGCTCAATGTTACCAAGCTATCAACAACAATAAGGCTCTCTGCAGTTTCAAGACGTTCAACTCAGCTAAGCCATCCAAGTTTTCTGGGTCTCAAGGAGCGACTGCACTTCTGCAATGGTTCGAGAGTCTAGAAAGCACCTTCAGGCATGTTCAATGTCCAAACGAGCGAAAGGTAGATTTTGCATCTAGTGTCTTCGAGAAACGAGCTTTGACATGGTGGAACGGTGTGGTGAGAGATAGGGGTGCCGAAGTGGCACTGGCCCAAACTTGGGAAGAACTTCGAGCACTGATGATGAAGGAATTCTGTCCTCGTCACGAGATCAGGGCATTGGAAAGAGAATTCGACGATCTTAAGCAAGACAGTGGCGAACATCGAGCATACACTGATCGATATGAGGAGCTGAGCCTGTTGTGTCCTACCATGGTTACACCTTTGGATAAGGCGATCGAAAAATACATTGATGGTCTCCCTGACTTGGTTCAAGACATTGTTACCGGTAGTAACCCCACTACGGTTAGGCAGGCCATTGAGCTATCTGCAACCCTGACTGAATCTCAGATCAGGAAACGTAAGCTTTTCCGAAAGGGTGACAAGAAACCGCTCGAGGAATCAAAGACCATGGATGAACAGACTGGATCCCTTGAGTGGTCAAAGAAGCAAAAGGCTTCTCAGAACTTCGCCATGGTCGCTCACAATGATCAAGCCGCCCCCAACCAACCAGCTAAACCCCGTGCTAGGAAGCCATACAACGGAACTTCACCCTTGTGCAACCGATGTGGTATACATCATCATGCTAATGTGAAGTGCCACGAATGCCAAATTTGTGGACTTAAAGGTCATGTGGCAAAAGTTTGCGTTGCAGCAGTTGCACCGAATCAAGCTAACAACAAACCTGCCCGAGCTCGCTTTCCACCGGGTTCGTGCAACAAGTGTGGTGAGATGGGACATTTCCGAAGAAATTGCCCAAGGCTTGCTAATGCTAATCCAATACGGAGATGAACATCTGACCGACTAGAAGACAACACCGTTTAGAAATAATCATGTCTTATGTATTATTTTCTTTTGTTGTCAATGTCCGTGAAACAGTTGTTATCATTGTTTATAAATAAATCTTTTATTTACATCATAATGTATTTATGTGATTTTATGTATAAACAACATATCCCTTACAATACCGACAATCGGGGAACCGCATTCCTTGAAGAACAGACAAACCCCAAAATTCTTCCATTTTACAATCTCTTGCGTTTTACACAAAGATCCTAAGTACCCGTCTCTTGCAAAGAGATGAGGTACAAGGTGCAAGTTATAATTCTGTACGAATACCCCAAGTACCACTATAAATTCTTAATAGGGTACTCAAGGGTATTTCCGTATGTCCTAAATTATTGTGTACCTTAATTCGAATATTGCGTTTTCCTGAAAACGAAAATCGAATTTTTGGTAGATCATCCTATCTTCATGAATGGATTCTTGAAATGATTAAAGTGCCAAATGAAATCCACGAATTGGATTCCTGGTGTGCTTTAAGTATCCGCGTCCAAAGATAACAAATTAATAAACAAGTCAAACAACTATGTGATTATGTGCTTATGTGTTTCCTTTTATGTTTTTGTGTGATCCAAGTTTTGTCATCCAAATCCTCATAGAATCTTCCATATCTTCGTATAAGGGATTCATAGTAGGATATCCAAAGGTACTATATTAAATCCTCAATGGGCTTCTACGTTGTAGTTAAGTCCCTTGGATTTTATTGTACTATTCTATAATTAGACCCCTTGAGAGGTCTAGTTAAACAGATTGATCCAAAAATCTGGTTAAGTATATCAAATGATGATATAGCTGAAAGGACTCCTTGGAGGTCTAATTAAAAAGATCATGTGTTGATCTGATTAAAAGGACCCTATGGTAGTCTAGTCACACTCATCACAGGTTTGATATTTTCTTCCCCTACACATCATGAAATGCACTGTGCGGACTGTGCAAGGAATTACGTAATTATGGACGCGTACATAATTATGGAAATTCAGTGCACAGAGACCACAACGAATTTTGTCATGTATTCCGTTCATTTTTGTTTCTGAAGATGTAAAATGACTCATTCGGTTCATTTTTGTTTCTGAAGATGTAAAATGACTATTCCGTTCATTTTTGTTTCTGAAGATGTAAAATGACTCATTCGGTTCATTTTTGTTTCTGAAGATGTAAAATGACTATTCCGTTCATTTTTGTTTCTGAAGATGTAAAATGACTCATTCGGTTCATTTTTGTTTCTGAAGATGTAAAATGACTATTCCGTTCATTTTTGTTTCTGAAGATGTAAAATGACTCATTCGGTTCATTTTTGTTTCTGAAGATGTAAAATGACTATTCCGTTCATTTTTGTTTCTGAAGATGTAAAATGACTCATTCGGTTCATTTTTGTTTCTGAAGATGTAAAATGACTATTCCGTTCATTTTTGTTTCTGAAGATGTAAAATGACTCATTCGGTTCATTTTTGTTTCTGAAGATGTAAAATGACTATTCCGTTCATTTTTGTTTCTGAAGATGTAAAATGACTATTCCGTTCATTTTTGTTTCTGAAGATGTAAAATGACTCATTCGGTTCATTTTTGTTTCTGAAGATGTAAAATGACTATTCCGTTCATTTTTGTTTCTGAAGATGTAAAATGACTCATTCGGTTCATTTTTGTTTCTGAAGATGTAAAATGACTCATTCGGTTCATTTTTGTTTCTGAAGATGTAAAATGACTCATTCGGTTCATTTTTGTTTCTGAAGATGTAAAATGACTATTCCGTTCATTTTTGTTTCTAAAGAATGCCTGTTGAAAATAACTCCGTTCATTTTTCAATTCTGAAGAATGTCCGTTAAAGAGAAATAACAGGATTATGCCTTTCATATCTCTGGTGGTTATTTGACACAAAGCCACAGTTAGACTCCTACGAATTAATTTCGGGACGAAATTTCCTAAAGTAGGGGAGACTGTAACACCCGTGTCACTCCAACCATCAGACAAATGCCAAACCAATGAAATATAGTATTTCATACTTGGGATTTGTAAAAATATGTGTATCGTTTACACATATCAATTCTTGTTCGATTTCAAGCTTTAAATCGCTTTCTGGAGGGTTATACGCGCTCTGATGTGTAGATATAACCAGTTTAATCCAACGAACACTCCGGAATAGTGAAATAGGCTTAACATACCTTAAATAACCTATACATAACTTAGATATAAGTTTTGGAAGGTTTGGTGTGGTGAAATCAAAGTTTAATCGCTTACAGGGACTAAAGTTGACAAACTGCGAAAGTATGCCAATTTGAACTGTAACAGACCTTCCGGAACATGACCATAAGTTAAACACACCTTAAATATCCTTTATATAGCTTAGAAATAGGCTTTGAGGGGTTCGGTGTGCTAAAATAAACTTTTGGGTCATTCAGGGACTAAAAGTGTCAAAAAGTGCACAAGTTTGCATTTTCGCGCATAACTTACGTTCTGAATACATCCGGACACCCAAAAATTTATGTAAGCATGACTACATTATATTTTAGTGTTCGCCATAAGAAAAATCCATTCGTCGCGTCATATGGATCGTTTTTCGTGCTTATGCGCATTCCGTCGTAATTAAGCGAACATCGCGTTCGTACGACCAAACGAACCATCACCCGGCATATTTTTGAACATGTTTCATGTCCACAATGTTTAGGCAACATTTTAGGGCCTTAAAGTTGGCTTTACGGGCCTTAGAAGTGTCGGGAATGGCCTTAAACACGTGTAGGGGCTGAAACTGTCATTTCTGAAACATATATGCAGATCAGAAGCCTCAGGCGGCCCGCATTGTGTTTGGCTGATCCTAAAGCGGGCCGCTTCCCACCTTCTGACCAGATTAAGTGTATTTAATCACAAGTTGCACATGTTTGATCCACCACCACATGTTCTAACTTGCTTAGTCACTAGATAAGGATGGAATTTAGCTTCCATAACCTTTCAACAAGTGTACGGACTAGATCTTTTCCCCTTTTCCAAGAAACGATCCTAACGGTTACCCGAAAACTATAAATACCCCACCCCCCATTACTTCAAATGCACTAGAATTCTGATTTTAGAAACTCTAAGTTGAAACCATTGTTTCATACCTGAGATTCTTGAATCGGGATTAGCATTCGGGGACCCTGGGTAAGTATTCTTTCGTTCTTTTCCTTATTTTTACTGCTTTTCGAGTCAGAAAGTCAAACTTTGTTTGACTTTCAACGTTGACCAGTAATGGTCAATGCGAAGTTCGTTTGAACTTCGCAACGTGAGTGTAATCACGTTGGTCATAGTCCCTTGGGACTATGCCCACTGATTACCACGTTGTCTAGAGTCGTAGGGTAGGCGATCTAATAAATCGCCTATACCTTCGAACTCGACCCATTTGGTCGATCATTAGGATCCGACCAAATATATTAGGTGACCATAGTAGGTAGGGAATAACCTTCCGAGGTTATACCCTATGGTCACATCGTTTAAGTAGTTGTATGATAGGTAGTTTATATGCCTTAGGTAAATTACCAGAATACCCTTTTCATGTATAATTGGTAATTAAGCATATGTAACCTAAACCTTTGTCACATAACTGATTATGTAACATGTTTAGGCATATAACACTTGTCATAGGGCTAGTTAGGCGGTCCGAACGCGTTTCACGCGAACGACACGTTAAAGTAGCATAAGCTTCCTAAACGGGTCGTAATGGGTCGTAGACACTTAGGTTAAGTTTCATTTAGCATGTAGGCCTTGTTAAACCATATCACATGAGTTCCTACACTCATTTGGTTTACAAACCCTAATGCTACCCAATCTTCCGATTTAGGTCCGGTTAATTAACATAGTTACCTATATTAGGTGCCGTTTGATTTCCGTGATCTCTAGCATTGTTTGGTTGTTACTCAAGGACTACTGAGCAATCTCAAGTGAGTACATAGACCCCTCTTTTACTGTTTTCCAAACTGTTTTGGGGTGGAACACATGTGCCTACTTGTTACTTTCATGCTTTCCTGTTTTCACATCATATACTTGCTATGTTCATTAGTACATTATAGTACATGATTTCATTGTGTTTATGCTAGGTGTGCCCATTTGTGTGCATTACTTAGTACATTGTTTTACATTACATCACATGCTACGTATGTCTATTGTTGCATACTTAGTACAGGTCGCATGCTACGTATGTCTGTTGTTGCATACTTAGTACAGTTCACATGCTATGTATGTTCAATCGTTGCATTGTTCTTCATACTTAGTACATTTGTTATTCATCACATACTTACATATTGGACACATATTACATGATTTACATTGATCATGCATTTACTACACAAAACATAACTTTGATTTAAACCAAGTTTTACTTCAATACTATGTTCTTGTGCATATGGTTTAGTTGATGCTTTTCACTAGCCATACATATCATTTTGGTTACACATTACATGGTTTACATCTTGACATAAACATTTTGACATATTATTCAATACATTTGGCAATTAATTTAACATAGACATTTTACATTGTTGGTTTGGTTTGATTAAGTGATTAAGTAACGATGCGTGTGTAATATGATACAAGCATGGTGGATACGCCGCTGGTACTTCCTATATATAAGTGTTTGTATGGTATTACATATCGTAGCGTTATTTGAATCATTTCAGTTTGATACATATAACATTTTATACAAATAACATACTTTTCACAATTCATTGTTTTACAAAACAACTTATCTTATACAAACTCATTTTACTTGGTTATTCATTTAACCATGCATTATTCACTTATTTATACATATCATCTGAACTCATTGTTTTTCAAATGATTTACAAAACAAAGCAATTAACAAGGTTCATGACTAAACATTTTCTCAAACATAAGTCATGAAACCTATTTTCACAAAACCTATGTATCTCACCGGCATCTTTATGCTGACGTACCATATTTTCACATGTGTTTTTCAGGAGCTGTTGCATAAGATGATCAAGATACACATAGGCAGACTTGGGCTTTAGTGACAATAAAAGATGCAAGACTAGTTAATTATGTTGTTTTTCCTTGTTTGATAAGACATTGTAACACTTTTAATCAATAAAACGAAACTTCAATTGCCATGGATTTGAAACAATTAATTCTGTTACAACACTCCCCGATGTTTCCGCCACGTTTTGTATGTTCCACGTGGTCGGGGTGTGACAGATTCGAACCTGCATTTTCCAAAGTGACGTTTCTAGCAGGTTTTGCACTTTGGCTTTTCATCCGCTTGCTAACTACCCTTGCCAGACCCAAACTTCTTCTTGTGGTCTGTGTTTCCCTTATGCTTCTTCTCAGACCGTCGTGAGTTATCATCCTCACGTTTTCTCTTACTTTCATCCGAGTTCTTAAGCGATCTCAGCCTGACCGCATCCAAAGTAAGGGATAAAGATAGATCAGCTGCCGACCTAAAAGTAGCAGGCCGGGATGCCTTTACACTGGCTTTGATCTCCGGGGCTAAACCCCCAATGAAACGAGCAATTCGCTTGGGTTCCGGTGTTACCAAATATGGAACCAGTCGAGACATGGTATTAAAGCTAGTAAGGTAAGTCTGACAGTCTAGGTTTTTCATCACCAAAGATAAGAAGTCTGACTCAATCTTTTCAAGCTCATGCTGAGGGCAGTAATTCTCTTTAATGAGTGCAACAAACTGATCCCAAGACAGATTGTACAATGGAATCTTCCCAGTAGCCTGGATTAGGACCTCCACCAGGCTAGTGCTTCTCCTTTAAACGACTGAGATACATACTTCACAACATCCCTATCAGCGCAACCACTGATGTCAACCACGGTATCCATTTCGTCCAACCATGTCATGCAATCCACAGCCCCTTTCTCCCCAGTGAAATCCCTGGGCTTACAGGAGATGAAATATTTGTAGGTACAGGACTTACCACATGGTTCTCGTTTGAGCTCAATCTTCTTTGACGGAACACTATGCTGATTCAAGGAGTGATGATCGTCATCCCTCCTTGATCCATTATGTTTAGAGGTGGCTTACCATGAGCCTCAGAGTGAGTCTTAGGTTTTGAATGGGGTACTGATAAGGTCTTACTTCGAGTACCGCTTGACTCATTAAATTGCCTATCTATGGCCTTGGTAACAGCATTATCAATCAGTGCTTGAAGTTCCGCACCAGTTACGTTGATCCTGGTGGTATCATGATTTTCCCTTGGATGGCTGTTGACTTCTTCAGACTCAGCCATGTAGCTTGCTTGCTACATAAAATGGTGACAATGACTTCTTAGAAGTTTATAATAGATTTGTCATCTTATTAATTTATTAACCATGGTATTAAAGAACCATATTAGCTAATTTATTAAGTATTTCATTCAGGATTTTTCATTAATAATCCCTTGTTTTAATTAAATTATAATAATAGCACAAAAAGGCAAAGTCAACAAGGACAATTTAAATTTATAAACCATGATTTCAGGGAATCGAGGTATTAAGGTTTGAATCATAGTTCATTACCTTTCTTGACAGGGAGTTATAGGCTATGACTGTCTTTTGTCTTATATAACAATAATTATGGCTCGTAGGCCCTACATCATAAATGGATGTTTAAATAACCAAGAAGGATTTTGAATAATCCAATGTAAGGATGACACGTGTGATTTTACGAATCACGTTAGCCAGGAATGTTAACATATTTTCAGATGTTAACAAGGATTTAAATCTCTTTTTAAACAGGTTTTCCATCATGGCCAGGTCTTATAATGACATGCAGGCTAGGTTATACCCTTTAAGATTCTTATTTAATATTTAAAGGCAGACCTTGTAAAAAGGAATGACATATTTTGGATTTATTTATTTATTTCATACGTTTTACATTTATGCATATAATGACAAAAATAAATTTAAATGATAACATGCTATTAATAATTAAAAAGTACATATTGTCCTAAACGGGACTTTAACTGAAGTACTTGCCCACGCAGGGGCTAAACAGAAAAGACATGCCCACGTAGGGGCTAAACAGAAACTACAAGTCCTCGCAGGGACTGGTTACAGAAACAGATGTCCACACAGGGACTTGATTAAACATTAAAGAAATACAAATAAACAAATAAAGGATTTAATGACCCTTTTTGGTCTTCCCCTTGATTAGGCTCGCCAGACCCTTAAAAATTTCTCGGTTTTGCCTACGCTCTTCCCGAACCTCCTCCTCCACCTGACTCAACCTTTGAAGAATCTCCTGGTGCTGCGGTGGCGATATCACTGGCGGCTGCGGGGGCTGCTGATACTGCGGAGGTTGAGGAGGTGGCAGGTATTGGTACCCATAGGGTGGATACCCAGTCTGATATGGAACTCCAAAGGGCCCCTCGGGATGGAGAGCAATGTTGTCCCATGTTGCCTGGTATGGCTCAACATTGGCATAGTTGTAGTTGGTATGGGCCGGCTGTTCAAATGGGATGTACGCCGCTGAACCGGCGTATGTAGGAATTGGGTTGTTATAACCCACTGGTGGCGGTGCTACCGGCGCAGACTGCACCTCAGAAACAGGGTTCGAAGGCCCACCCATCTGTGGGTCTTCGTATAGTGGCGGATAATGACTGCCACTAGATGGTTGAGGGGTGCTGATGCGGACTCCCCCTCGCACGGACATCCGTGCGGTTGATCTCCTACGCCTCGGTGGCTCCGGAGGCTGTTGTTGCACTGGTGGTGGTGGCGGTGGAGTAACCGCTACAAAGCGCGAATCCTCCGAGGGATCCTGCTGCTGCTGCGGTGAGTTGTGGTAACTGAGAGTAAGCACCCAGACGATCTGGTTAAACCTCGCCTCGTAGCTGTCAGGACCATTATAAGGTGATCCAAGAAAGGGTGACCCATCCGAAATCTCGATGGGATGAGTAGGTGTTCCGGTTGGCGGTTGGGCAGGCTCCGGATACTCGTCCATATCCATGGAGAAATGGTCCTCCGGTCCCAATGGGTTATAACCCATTGGTTCATTAATTAGGTTTTCCGGGTTGAACCGGCTCTGAAAATAGGGCGTTGGGTCATTGAAGGGTGAGTTGTGGTTTTGGAGGGGTATGAAAGAATGGTGTGAGTTATGGGGCTCATTCTCAGACTGAGGCCCAAAAGAATTTAGGTACGAAGGTGAGGAGCTCAGCGAGACTGAACGCCTCACGGGTTCTATATGGGTCCTCCAGTTTTCCTGAGGACTTCTGCTTAGAGAATCAGATGGTGTTCGCCGGTGTGATGGCCCGGCCTCGTGATCGTTGGGGGCGACGAGTGGCCCCTTGCCTCTACCTCTTCCACGAAATCAAGGTGGCATATTGTTGAACCTGTCAAAACAAATAAAAGAGCATCAAAGAAATATAAAGGACAATTTAAAATAAAACAAATTTGGATTAGTCCTATGTTCTTTGTCTAGACTCGAAAGTCGAGGAATGTGCAAACTGTGTCATTGAGATTAAACACAAAAGGCTAGTGTTTAATTCACTCAATGTTGGCTCTGATACCAACCAGTCACACCCCGATATTTCTACGTATTACCGGTGGGGAGTATCGTGACGTAGTTGATATCATCATAGTCAAACAACACAATTTATATGCACAACGAAAGCAAAAGATGAATCACATTACAAACCGAATAAAAAGTAATATCAAAGTATTACAAACGGACTGTAAAGGATCCACAGGCGGATCAAAAGATAAAAAGATCATTGTTCAACAAACTTTAACATCTAGAGCTTGCAAGACTTGATTAATGATGCCAGGAGTAGCCAGCCTATTTCGTCTAGTACCTGCACTTAGCCTTTTTGGAAAATACGTCAGTTTACACTGGTAAATGCAATTAACTGGCTCATTTTGAAAAGAGTTTAAAAAAATTAGTTTGAATGCACACGGCACAAAATATCTTTTATAACTTGGGACAATTATTTAAAAATAATCTTGTATGCAGTTTTACTTATTTGTCGTCCGTCAGGGCCGGTTAGAAGAGCCGGACAAGATTAACTGACACACCACATGTATAATGCCCACAAGGTTGATTCCTTTAAGTGGATTACCAGTTTTTACATAATGCAAGTGTCAGGTGTATGCCTACACCCCGTGCTTAGGTCGTGGCCATTTCTTTGAATGATGCCAAGGATATCCGGGACATGGTCATTTAACCCCCAAAGGCCATACACCAAATAATACAGATTAAAACGAGTTATGTAAATACCTTAATCACAATCCGATTTAAATGACTACACACCCGACCAAGCAGTATTATTATAATACCGTATCCCAAGCCTGTATAGGGAAAATAAGTTAAAAGTATTTACCTGAGCAAGTATAATTCACAACAGCGAGTGCAAGTAGCTTTTACCGGGCTCGTAATCTGGAACGAAGGTTTTTAATAACCTATTAGATTCCTAACGGGTCTTAATTAAGCCTAGACTTAGACCGGTTAGTTTTTAAAAGAAGATACGGTTCAAAACGCGTGATTAAGCGAAGACCGGATTAGAATCCTTCAATGATATCGATCTTAACTTGTGATACCAATTATAAAACCCGATTGATATCAAAACCGAACCAAGAATGGTTTCTTGGCTCTGATACCAATTGTAAAACCCGTTTAGGATCCTTCAATGACATCGATCTTAACTTGTGAAGGTGCGGAATACAATCACAAGTTGATTCAAGAACAAATAAGTAAACAATAATATGATTGAAACACAAACCAGAGATCTTGCATTCAAAGCTAAACTATGACTGATACAAGACTCTTAACTAGTTTCGGCTCCCTTGTGTCGCAACCAACAAACCAACGAACAACCTCAACCAAGAGGTTGAGGTTTGTTTAAATACAAAACAACTGGGCTAAACCCTAGGCCCATTGCGACATATAGTAAACTAACCCAACCCTTACAAAATCGGCCCAAACATGTAAACTAAACAAATACATAAACAACCCTTAAACTATGCTAACCAACATGAATAAACCTTCAGGTTCCAACAATCTCCCCCTAGGTTTATGCATGGAGGTTCTTCTAACTTCGACTGTCATGATCACCACTCACACTATCTTTGTAGCCTCCAAAACCCTTTCGATTGATATGCAGAACCGAAGCAACAGCAGCAGTCCAACCTTTTGCTATTTCTTCATATTTTTCTGTAGCTCTAATCTGATTACGAGCTAAAACTTCTAAGTCTTCATAAGCAAGATTCAACAAATCGATTTGATCCACCAAATGAAAACTCACTTTATCATCATAAACAATAACTGCCTGTCCTAGACGCTCATCATAAGTCCAGAAATGTAAAGACTTCAAAGCACCTTTCGGAATCTTTTTCACCAACGGAATTGTCTTTTCTTTGTCAGTTACAGGCCAGTGCACAATCTTCATACGCTTGTTTGTGTATGGATCTCTAATGCCTTTAGCTGGTTTAACAATGGACTCTGCCGTACGCATTGAAGGAAAACCCTTAAGAACCTCCCTCTTCAATCTCTCGAAAAACATATATCCAACACCTCCAGGCTTATCATCCACATAAGGTGCTTTAGACAAATTTGTCATATCCACCTTAGTGAAAGACTGAAACTAGCCTGGATGTTTGTACCACTCGACAGGACCAACTTTTCTCTTTATCCACCATCTTTTGCGATCATGATCATATCCCCAGCTAACTACACCAGAACGATTTCCAACTTTATCATAGAGAGTTTCACCAACATCCATTAAATGGTGAGTTGCATGAGCATCCTCATCATCTGGATTTAAATTATTGTTCTTCAAAATTACAAACTCCCTTTTTCTTTTTAATTCTTTCAGCCTTCTCTTTGTCTGCCGCTAGATTTGTAACTCTATTGAAATATTGTTCCATTGCAGCACTTCTTTCAGCATCATCCTTAGCAAAGGCTTTTCTTCGATTTTCAACATCAGTTGGATCAGAGAATTCTTGTCCAAATTTCTTCTCCAACTTCCCACGTAAATCATAAACCATATTGAACAACAAACTAACATCTCCTTGAAGCTGCTCAATCTGTTGATCTTTCTTCACAATAGTATCTTCAAGTTGGATAATCTTCGCATCTTTATGAATTGAATCTTGCTCAAGCACAACCATTCGTTTCTTCATATCTCTCATGCTAATAAACTCATCTTCATCACTAGAATCATCATCCAATGGCATTCTAAATGGCTCTACAGGTCTCTTACCACTTGAACTGCTAGGCATATCAAGATCAACTCTAGAAGGACTTGCAGATTCAGTAGCACTAGGTAGCGTTGTCTCAACAGCAGTATCAACATTAACACTAGTAACCTGAACATCATCAGTGGTGATATCCATATCAGTTCTTTGAGTATCAGCATCAAAATCAAAGATGTCTGCAGTAGCGGTGGTGGTATCAGTGACATTCTTCTCAAAATCGAAGTCATAAAGACCTTCATCATCTTCATCGGTAATCACGGGTTGATCTTTGCTTTGCTCAACATACATTCCGAGCCGAGGATCCCTCCTTTTCCGCTTCAAGTGTCACACCCCGACCACGTAGAACATACAAAACGTGGCGGAAACATCGGGGAGTGTTGTAACATAATTAATTGTTTCAAATCCATGGCATGTTAAGTTTCGTTTTATTGATTAAAAGTGTTACAATGTCTTAACAAACAAGGAAATACAACATAATTAACTAGTCTTGCATCTTTTATTGTCACTAAAGCCCAAGTCTGCCTATGTGTATCTTGATCATCTTATGCAACAGCTGCTGAAAAACACATGTGAAAATAGGTACGTCAGCATAAAAATGCCTGTGAGATACATAGGTTTTGTGAAAATAGGTTTCATGACTTATGTTTGAGAAAATGTTTAGTCATGAACCTTGTAATTTGCTTTGTCTTGTAAATCGTTTGAAAATCAATAAGTCCAGATGATATGTATAGATAAAAGAATAATGTATGGTTAAATGAATAACCATGTAACTGAGTTTGTATAAGATAAGTTGTTTGTAAAACAATGTCTTGTGAAAAGTATGTTATTTGTATAAAATGTTATATGTCTCAAACTGAAATGATTCAAATAACGCTACGATATGTAATACCATACAAACACTTATATATAGGAAGTACCAGCGGCGTATCCACCATGCTTGTATCATATTACACACGCATCGTTACTTAATCACTTAATCAAACCAAACCACCAAAGTAATGTTTAACAATTGTATAAATGTTTATGTATGGTCAAATACGGTTCACACGGTTCACAGATACAAACGATTCATAGATACAAACGGTTCACAGATACAAATGGTTCACAGATACAAACGGTTCACAGATACAAACGGTTCACAGATACAAACGGTTCACATAGTCAAATGATTACAACGGTTCACATAGTCAAATGTTTACAACGGTTCAATATGTAGTATAATGTGTGTTCATATGCTGGATAAGCATATGCACCAGAAAAACAATGTAAAACAATGTACTAAGTATGCACACAATGGACATACGTAGTATGAAATGTAATGTAGAACGATGTACTAAGTAATGCACACTATGGGCACACCTAGCATGAAATGTAATGAAATCATGTACTATAATGTACTAACGAACATAGCAGGTATATGATGTGAAAACAGGAAAGCATGAAAGTAACAAGTAGGCACATGTGTTCCACCCCAAAACAGTTTGGAAAACAGTAAAAGAGGGGTCTATGTACTCACTTGAGAATGCTCAGTAGTCCTTGAGTAACAACCAAACAATGCTAGAGATCGCGGATATCAAACGGCACCTACTATAGGTAACTATGTTAATAAACCGGACCTAAATCGGAAGATCTGATAGAATGAGGGTTCGTAAACCAAACGAGTATAGAGACTCGTGTCATATGGTTTAACGAAGCCTACATACTAAATGAAACCTTAATCTAAGTGCTTTCGACCCATTACGACCCGTTTAGGTAGCTTATGCTACTTTAACGCGTCGTTCGCGTGAAACGCGTTCGGACCGTCTAACTAGTCCTATGACAAGTGTTATATGCCTAAACATGTTACATAATCAGTTATGTGACAAAAGTTTAGGTTACATATGCTTAATTACCAATTATACATGAAAAGGGTATTCTGGTAATTTACCTAAGGCATATAAACTACCTATCATACAACTACTTAAACGATGTGACCATAGGGTATAACCTCGGAAGGTTATTCCCTACCTACTATGGTCACCTAATGTGTTTGGTCGGATCCTAATGATCGACCAAATGGGTCGGGTTCGAGGTATAAGCGATTTATCAAATCGCTTACCCTACGACCCTAGACAACGTGGTAATCAGTAGGCATAGTCCCAAGGGACTATGACCATCGTGATTACAATCACGTTGCGAAGTTCAAACGAACTTCGCATTGACCATTACTGGTCAACGCTGAAAGTCAAACAAAGTTTGACTTTCTGACTCGAAAAGCAGTAAAATAAGGAAAAGAACGAAAGAATACTTACGAAGGGTCCCCGAATGCTAAACTTGATTCAAAAATCTCAGGTATGAAACAAATGTTTCAACTTAGAGTTTCTCAAATCAAATTTCTTGTGATTTTAGCAATGGGGGTGTTGGGGTATTTATAGTTTTTAGTCCACCATTGAGATCGTTTCATGGAAACCGTGATTCGATCACATCCGTACACTTGTGGAAAGGTTATGGAAGCTAAATATGATCCTTATCTAGTGACTAAGCAACTTAGAACATGTGGAGGAGGATCAAACAGCTACAAACAGCTGTTAAAAACATTTAATCTGGTCTGATAGTGGGAAGCGGCCCGCTTCAGGATCATCCAAATACAATGCGGGCCGCCTGGCCCTTCTGATCTGCACACATGTTTGAAAAAATGACAGTTTCAGTCCCTGCACGTTTTTAAGCCCATTTCCGGCACTTCCAAGGCCCGTAAAGCCAACTTTAAGGCCCTAAAATGATGCCTAAACATTGTGGACATGAAACATGCTCAAAAATATGCCGGGTGTTGGTTCGTTTGGTCGTACGAACGCGATGTTCGCTTAATTACGACGGAATGCGCACAAGCGCGAAAAACGATCCAAATGACGCGACGAATGGATTTTTGGCAAGCCAAACACTAAAGCATAATATAGTCATGCTTACATAAATTTTTGGATGTCCGGATGTATTCAGAACGTAAGTTATGCGCGAAAATGCAAACTTGTGCACTTTTTGACACTTTTAGTCCCTGAATGACACAAAAGTTTATTTTAGCATACCGAACACCTCAAAGCCTATTTCTAAGCTATGTGAAGGGTATTTATGGTATGTTTAACTTATGGTCATGCTCCGGAATGTCTGTTACAGTTCAAATTGGCATACTTTCGCAGTTTGTCAACTTTAGTCCCTGTAAGCGATTTAACTTGATTTTGCAATACCAAAGCCTTCAAAACTTATTTCTAAGTTATGTAAAGGTTATTTAAGGTATGTTAAGCCTATTTCACTATTCCAGAGTGTTTGTTGCGTTAAACTGGTTATATTTACGCATCAGTGCGCGTATAACCTTCCAGAAAGCGATTTAGAGCTTGAAATCAAACAAGAGTTGATATGTGCAAAAGATACACATATTTATACAAGTCCAAAGTATGAAATACAATATTTCATTGGTTGGGCATTTGTTTGATGGTCTCAGTGACACAGGTGTCACAGTCTCCCCTACTTTAGGAAATTTCGTCCCGAAATTTATTCGTAGGAGTCTATTTGTGACTTTGTGTCAGATAACCACCAGAGATATGTAAAGCATAATCCTGTCATTTCCTTAACGGACATTCTTCAGAACGAAAATGAACAAACGGAGTCATTTTCCTCAACGATATTCTTCAGAAGCGGAAATGAAGGAATAAACAAACGGGGACTCATTTCCTTAACGGACAATCTTCAGAAACGAAAATGAACAAACGGAGTTATTTTCCACAGATGCTTCCTCAGAAACGGAAATGAAAATGATAGACAAACGGATATTCATTTCCTCAACGGACAAATCTTCAGAAACGAAAATGAACAAACGGAGTCATTTTCATCGGTTGCTTCCTCAGAAACGGAAATGAAAATGATAGACAAACGGATATTCATTTCCTCAACGGACAAATCTTCAGAAACGAAAATGAACAACCAGAGTCATTTTCAACGGTTGCTTCCTCAGAAACGGAAATGAAAATGATAGACAAACGGATATTCATTTCCTCAACGGATAATCTTCAGAAACGAAAATGAACAACCAGAGTCATTTTCAACGGTTGCTTCCTCAGAAACGGAAATGAAAATGATAGACAAACGGATATTCATTTCCTCAACGGATAATCTTCAGAAACGAAAATGAACTAACGGAGTCATTTTCAAGGGTTGTTTCCTCAGGTTCGGAAATGAAGGATTAAATAAACGGATATTCATTTCCCTCGACGGATACTCTTCAGAACGAAAATGCACAAACGGAGTCATTTTCCTCAACGGGTATTCTTCAGAATTGGAAATGAAGGATAAGCGGATATTCATTTCCTCAACGGATATTCTTCAGAAGTGAAAAATGAATAGCTAGTTCATTTTTCCTCAACTGATACTTCATCAGAATTGGAAATGAATAGGGTTAACTTCTAGGTACATGACAAAGCTCGCTGTGGTTTCTGTGCACTAAATTCCATAATTATGTATGCATCCATAATTACGTAATTCCTTGCACAGTCCGCACAGTTTGTCTTGTAATGTTCATAAGCACATAATCACATAGTTGTTTAATTGTTATTATCTTGTTATTGATTGCTATTAACTTGGCACCTCGTACTTCGTTTCTCTTGGAAGAAACGGGTACTTAGGATTTTCGTGAAAAACGCAAGAGATCATACAATGGAAGAAATTTGGGAGTAGTCTGTTCTTCAAGGAATGCGGTTCCTTGATTGTCGGTATTGTAGGGGATATGTTGTTTATACATACAATCACATAAATACATTGCAATGTAAATAAAATATTTATTTATAAACAACGATAACAACTGTTTCTTGGATCTTGACAACAAAAGAAAATAATACATAAGACTTGATTATTTCTAAACGATGTTGTCTTCTGGTTGATCATATGCTCATCCCTGCGCTGGATTTGCATTAGCAAGCCTTGGGCAATTCCTACGAAAATGGCCCATCTCGCCACAGTTGTAGCAAGATCCCTGTGGAAAACGAGCTTGAGCAGGATTGTTGCCAGCTTGATTTGGTGCAGCTGCGGTTGGGCAAACCCTAGCTGTATGACCTATAAGTCCACAAACTTGGCATGTGCGGCACTTCACCCCAGCATGATGATGTAGGCCACATTGGTTGCACAAGGGTGCAGTTCCGTTGTAGGGTTTCCTGGCAGGGGGTTGAGCTGGTTGGTTGAGGACGGCTTGATCATTGTGAGCGACCACAGCGTAGATCTGAGAAGCCTTTCGCTTCTTTGAACTCTTAGGGGATCCAGTTTGTTCATCCATGATTTTTGATTCCTCGATTGGTTTCGATTCTTCGACCGGCTTCTTGTCACCTTTTCGGAAAAGTTTACCTTTCCTGATCTTTGATTCAGTCAAGGTTGCAGATAGCTCAATGGCCTGTCTAACTGTAGTAGGGTTGCTACCAGTCAAAATGTCTTGTATTGAATCAGGGAGGCCATCAATGTACTTTTCGATTGCCTTATCCAAAGGTGTGACCATGTTTGGGCATAACAGACTCAACTCCTCGTAACGGTCCGTGTAGGCTCGATGCTCACCGCTGTCTTGCTCAAGATTGTCGAATTCCCTTTCCAAAGCCCTGATCTCGTGTCGAGGACAGAATTCCTTCATCATAAGGGCCCTAAGTTCAGCCCATGTCTGTGCTAGAGCAACTTCTGCACCACGATCTCTCATAACCCCGTTCCACCACGTAAGGGCTCTCTTCTGGAATACACTCGAAGCAAACTCGACTTTGCAATTGTCAGGACACTGCACGTGGCGGAAAGTATTCTCAATGCTCTCGAACCATTGAAGAAGCCCAGTCGCTCCCTCAGAACCACTAAACTTGAGTGGTTTCGCCAAGTTAAAACTCTTGAAATTGCATACACCATTGTTGTTGTTGTTGGCTTGATTCCATTGAGCAAAGAGGTTTGGGAATTGAGCAGCCATTTGCTGCGCAATGATTTCTGCCAGTTCGGCAGTCGCTATCTGGTTTTCGCGTCGAGGAGGCATTCTAAAAGAGGAAACATGAAAAGAAACGAGTGAGAGAATTAGACGAAAAGAATGAGATGAAACAAATCTGATGAAAGCAAGGATAGTGGTCATTTGTTTGTTACTACAAAGCAACAAACGACCTCGGTGATTAATCAAAGTAAATAGGTCAAAAATAATGTATCGCGAAGACATGCTCGCCTATAAGTGAACACTCATCCCAAGAATTCCCAGGTAAGCACAACTGGTCTCGCGTCTGATGAGATGTATACGAAGTGCTTGCCTAGACAGAAAACCCAGAATACAGGCATTCACCCTTCCAGTTTGCACGTGTTCACATTATTTAAAACCCAAAACTTTGACGAGATTTTGAAAATTCAAAGGGGTTCAAAACCTTATAACAGAGGGTTCAAAACCTTACAATAGAGGGTTCAAAACCTAGTAATCAATCATACTAGAACAGATGATTAGTTTTCAAAGCGGTTTTGAAATTTATGTTCTTGTTGTGGTAGTCGCCTAAGGATAGGTGACGGTATTGTTTTATGACTAAACGCAAGTAAACTCGCGTTAGGGTCCTAAGAAGGTTATAGACTAGGTCAAAGCATTACTAATAACCTAATTCCCTATAACCATTGGCTTTGATACCATCTTTTCTGTCACACCCCGACCACGTAGAACATACAAAACGTGGCGGAAACATCGGGGAGTGTTGTAACAGAATTAATTGTTTCAAATCCATGGCATGTTAAGTTTCGTTTTATTGATTAAAAGTGTTACAATGTCTTAACAAACAAGGAAATACAACATAATTAACTAGTCTTGCATCTTTTATTGTCACTAAAGCCCAAGTCTGCCTATGTGTATCTTGATCATCTTATGCAACAGCTCCTGAAAAACACATGTGAAAATAGGTACGTCAGCATAAAAATGCCTGTGAGATACATAGGTTTTGTGAAAATAGGTTTCATGACTTATGTTTGAGAAAATGTTTAGTCATGAACCTTGTAATTTGCTTTGTCTTGTAAATCGTTTGAAAATCAATAAGTCCAGATGATATGTATAGATAAAAGAATAATGTATGGTTAAATGAATAACCATGTAACTGAGTTTGTATAAGATAAGTTGTTTGTAAAACAATGTCTTGTGAAAAGTATGTTATTTGTATAAAATGTTATATGTCTCAAACTGAAATGATTCAAATAACGCTACGATATGTAATACCATACAAACACTTATATATAGGAAGTACCAGCGGCGTATCCACCATGCTTGTATCATATTACACACGCATCGTTACTTAATCACTTAATCAAACCAAACCACCAAAGTAATGTTTAACAATTGTATAAATGTTTATGTATGGTCAAATACGGTTCACACGGTTCACAGATACAAACGATTCATAGATACAAACGGTTCACAGATACAAACGGTTCACAGATACAAACGGTTCACAGATACAAACGGTTCACATAGTCAAATGATTACAACGGTTCACATAGTCAAATGTTTACAACGGTTCAATATGTAGTATAATGTGTGTTCATATGCTGGATAAGCATATGCACCAGAAAAACAATGTAAAACAATGTACTAAGTATGCACACAATGGACATACGTAGTATGAAATGTAATGTAGAACGATGTACTAAGTAATGCACACTATGGGCACACCTAGCATGAAATGTAATGAAATCATGTACTATAATGTACTAACGAACATAGCAGGTATATGATGTGAAAACAGGAAAGCATGAAAGTAACAAGTAGGCACATGTGTTCCACCCCAAAACAGTTTGGAAAACAGTAAAAGAGGGGTCTATGTACTCACTTGAGAATGCTCAGTAGTCCTTGAGTAACAACCAAACAATGCTAGAGATCGCGGATATCAAACGGCACCTACTATAGGTAACTATGTTAATAAACCAGACCTAAATCGGAAGATCTGATAGAATGAGGGTTCGTAAACCAAACGAGTATAGAGACTCGTGTCATATGGTTTAACGAAGCCTACATACTAAATGAAACCTTAATCTAAGTGCTTTCGACCCATTACGACCCGTTTATGTAGCTTATGCTACTTTAACGCGTCGTTCGCGTGAAACGCGTTCGGACCGTCTAACTAGTCCTATGACAAGTGTTATATGCCTAAACATGTTACATAATCAGTTATGTGACAAAAGTTTAGGTTACATATGCTTAATTACCAATTATACATGAAAAGGGTATTCTGGTAATTTACCTAAGGCATATAAACTACCTATCATACAACTACTTAAACGATGTGACCATAGGGTATAACCTCGGAAGGTTATTCCCTACCTACTATGGTCACCTAATGTGTTTGGTCGGATCCTAATGATCGACCAAATGGGTCGGGTTCGAGGTATAAGCGATTTATCAAATCGCTTACCCTACGACCCTAGACAACGTGGTAATCAGTAGGCATAGTCCCAAGGGACTATGACCATCGTGATTACAATCACGTTGCGAAGTTCAAACGAACTTCGCATTGACCATTACTGGTCAACGCTGAAAGTCAAACAAAGTTTGACTTTCTGACTCGAAAAGCAGTAAAATAAGGAAAAGAACGAAAGAATACTTACGAAGGGTCCCCGAATGCTAAACTTGATTCAAAAATCTCAGGTATGAAACAAATGTTTCAACTTAGAGTTTCTCAAATCAAATTTCTTGTGATTTTAGCAATGGGGGTGTTGGGGTATTTATAGTTTTTAGTCCACCGTTGAGATCGTTTCATGGAAACCGTGATTCGATCACATCCGTACACTTGTGGAAAGGTTATGGAAGCTAAATATGATCCTTATCTAGTGACTAAGCAACTTAGAACATGTGGAGGAGGATCAAACAGCTGCAAACAGCTGTTAAAAACATTTAATCTGGTCTGATAGTGGGAAGCGGCCCGCTTCAGGATCAGCCAAATACAATGCGGGCCGCCTGGCCCTTCTGATCTGCACACATGTTTGAAAAAATGATAGTTTCAGTCCCTGCACGTTTTTAAGCCCATTTCCGGCACTTCCAAGGCCCGTAAAGCCAACTTTAAGGCCCTAAAAGGATGCCTAAACATTGTGGACATGAAACATGCTCAAAAATATGCCGGGTGTTGGTTCGTTTGGTCGTACGAACGCGATGTTCGCTTAATTACGACGGAATGCGCACAAGCGCGAAAAACGATCCAAATGACGCGACGAATGGATTTTTGGCAAGCCAAACACTAAAGAATAATATAGTCATGCTTACATAAATTTTTGGATGTCCGGATGTATTCAGAACGTAAGTTATGCGCGAAAATGCAAACTTGTGCACTTTTTGACACTTTTAGTCCCTGAATGACACAAAAGTTTATTTTAGCATACCGAACACCTCAAAGCCTATTTCTAAGCTATGTGAAGGGTATTTATGGTATATTTAACTTATGGTCATGCTCCGGAATGTCTGTTACAGTTCAAATTGGCATACTTTCGCAGTTTGTCAACTTTAGTCCCTGTAAGCGATTTAACTTGATTTTGCAATACCAAAGCCTTCAAAACTTATTTCTAAGTTATGTAAAGGTTATTTAAGGTATGTTAAGCCTATTTCACTATTCCGGAGTGTTTGTTGCGTTAAACTGGTTATATTTACGCATCAGTGCGCGTATAACCTTCCAGAAAGCGATTTAGAGCTTGAAATCGAACAAGAGTTGATATGTGCAAAAGATACACATATTTATACAAGTCCAAAGTATGAAATACAATATTTCATTGGTTAGGCATTTGTTTGATGGTCTCAGTGACACAGGTGTCACATCAAGGGTAGGGAGTCAGGATCCTTTGGGTTCTCACTGGACTCTTCATTAGAAACTGAAAGATCAGAAGGAGGATTTCCCATCTTTTCAGTTACAGATTTTAATAACAGAGCCAAACTATCAGCAGAAATCACAGGTGGAGCAGTAGTAACAGCAGTAACAACTTCAGCTTCAGGTGGAAGCTCTTCATCTTCACCAGAATCACACATAATTTCAATGCCTTCATCGTCAGAGTCAATTGTCAAAAACTCAGTCTCAGGCTCATCTTCAACACCTCTCTGAATATCATGTTCTTCAGCAACAATAGCATTTGCAGGCCAAACATTTTCTTGAACAGGTTGTGCTATCACAGGATCAGCAACAACATCTTCAGTCTCTGAGAATTGACAAAACTTCTCCAACGGAATTAATCCTTCAAACTTCTTTTCAGTACCCTTCTTTGGAGTGAGAGCACCAAAACAAGCAGGACCCATAGGCTTCAACTCCAATGTATTTCCAGATCTCCAACTCTGGATAACGCGCATTAAAAATCATTTGTAAAAACCTTGGATACATGAGAAATTTGTCTTTCCTGACTCCTAGCACATTCCTTTTCATAGCTTCCAAAATATACTTCGAATAGTTGAACGGTTCATTAGTTATCACACAGACTAGAGTAGCAGCCTGTGTACTGTTCAGCTGATCTGTGCCTCCTCTGTTCTCGGATATACACAAGAGAAACATGTGCAGCAGAAGTCGCCAATAAGGATGCACAAATTTCTTAACCAGAGGTGGATATCTTCCTTCATAACTCAGTCTAGGCAATATTGCTTCAACTGTGCCAGCTGGAAGCTCGATCGAATCTGTTTCTTGATCATTGAACTGCAATACTTCTCGAATCATCTGCTCTGACACAGTAACAGTCTTCTTTTGAACTTCAGAGACAATAACCCCCTTTCCCTCAACAACTTCAATTTTTGCATTCTTCCAGAATTCTTGAACAAGACTTTCATAGATAACTGGATTGTCTCGTAATGCGTGAACGATGCGGCAGTTGTTGAGACCTTTCATCAATGAGGTATACAATCTTCTGTGCTTCTCTAGAGGAGGTGCTAAGTATCCAGCCTGATTGTGTGTTGCAATGAACTTTAAATCCATAGTTTTATCCTTTCACTATTTGGATCAAAATCCCAAAACATCCTCTGATCCGTTTGAAGACCAAAATATATAAAGTTAGGGTTCTTGGCCATCTTCAAAACATCATCCGATCATCATCAAATCTGCAAATTATCTGCAAAACTTCAAGCAAAACATCATCATACCTTAATAAACAATGAATCGAGACCGGAAACACAAAGTATGATGACTCGAAACCGGAGATTTACGTCGGAATCAAATCGGAAATACAAAGAACAAAGATTTTCGCCGGAACTTTGAGAGAGAATTGCTGAAGGTCTCGAGTGAGAAATGAGGTCTCGACTCGAGACCCTTAACTTATACCTTAACCCGATTAAATGGGCCTGGGCCGGAACAACTGTTTGGGCTTATAAAGACGGATTATCTTTGAAAAGATTTTTATAGTAAATCAAATTTAATCAAATCCATTAAGCAGTTAACACTTATAACCCATTAAAGTTTCTGAGCATGATTTGCAAAAACCTAAAAAACAAAAATAAATAATAATAAAAATTATTATTTACAAAAATAAATTAGGAAAATAACGGAGATTACTCAGGGATCAAATCACAGGGATTTGGGCTTGACTTCACTTATCAACACTGATCTACTATCGAATGATCTAGACGATTGCCAGTATATTTGTCCACCTAAACTCATCTCCCCAGACCTGTTCCATATAACTGCCTGTAACGTATTTTATCATGTTTTAATTTCTTAACAATGAACACCCAAGCAAATACTAATCAAATCCCGGAAATATAAACAGCACACTCTATCATGTATGTAGCTTCCCTACCACATATTTCACAAGTCCAATCTAGATCTCTGAAAGCTTAACTGGGAATAGATTGAGAAGAGAACAGAATAGATCTTTTGCAGAGATGATATAATATACAGATCAAATGAGTTTTTCTCAATTTAATATAGGTTTCTTGGGGTTTCTTTTGGGCACTAGAGGGCCTCTTTCGGGTGTATTAGATCTACAGCGCGACAACGTACAGCTAGGTCAGCATGTATCTGGATGCAGCAGAAGCTATCGTTGCCTAGCACCTCCAGGTCAGCATGTATCTGGATGCAGCAGAGGAGGTACACGAGCTAAATCCAAGTGATTTTCTTTCCTGAGGTCATATACTATTTTAGTTCTTAACAGAAACAGCTAATGTATTCAGTCTAAAGAGTAAAGCCTACCAACACATCAATACTAGAGCCAAACTGTTTCGATACTGGTCTTACATGAGTTAGCCCTTGACCATAATGTGAAAATTCATTTCATTTCCCTGTCATGCAACGCCTCTTTTTGTATTTTTCAAATTTTTTATTGTTTTTGTATTTTTCAAATTATTTATTGTTTTTGTATTTTTCAAATTTTTATTGTTTTTGTATTTTTCTCCCCCTAAATTTGTGCATAAATAAAAACTACCTAAGAATAGAAAACTTTATGAACAAATTTACCTACAAAACACAAACATGCTCAGTCAGTGAAACGGATCATTTTCAGAAAATCCACAAGCACTTTGAATTTTGAGCTGCTGACAGGTTTAGTGAACAAATCGGCAGCATTTGCATCTGGGCCGATTTGTTCAAGAGTAATAAGACCTCTGTCGAAGCAGTCTCGAATGAAATGAACTTTTATGTCAATGTGCTTGGTTTTGGAGTGAAAAACAGGATTTTGAACAATTTGAATTGCAGCATCATTATCGCAGTAAATAGTAGTGTTGAGATAAGTCAAACCATAGTCCTGCAATTGATGTTGCATCCACACCACTTGAGAGCAAGATGCAGAAGCAGCAACGTACTCAGCTTCAGCTGTAGATATCGCCACTGTTTGTTGTTTCTTGCATTGCCAAGAAATGAGCCTGTCGCCCAAAAATTGACATCCCGCTGATGTAGATTTCCTGTCACTGTCAGTACCTCCAAAGTTGCTGTCAGAAAATGCAAACAAATCAAAATTGGAATCCCTCGGATACCACAGACCAAACCGGGGTCGGCCTTTAAGGTACCGAAAGATTCTTTTGACAGCAATAAGATGAGAAGTTTTAGGATTGGCCTGATATCTTGAACAGTTGCAGACAGCAAACATGATATCCGGACGGCTAGCTGTCAGATACATCAACGACCCGATCATAGACCTATACTGACGTTGATCCACAGGAGATCCTTCTTCATCTTCAGTCAATAACGGTCTCTCTGCCATTGGTGTTTCAGCAGGCTTTGCGTCTGAAAACTTAAATTTTGCTAGCACGTCATCCACATACTTCCCTTGATGGATAAGAATCCCTTGAGAATTCTGCTTGACTTGTAGACCCAAAAACAGTGTCATTTCCCCGAGAGCACTCATTTCAAATTTCTTCTTCATAACTCTCTCAAACTCCTTGCAAAGATCCTCACTTGTAGACCCGAAAATGATATCATCGACATAGATCTGAACTAAGATCTGATCCTTGCCCACTTTCTTGATAAACAGAGTCTGGTCTATCGTGCCACGTGTGTACCCATGAGCCAGAAGATGTTCAGTTAGTGTGGCATACCAAGCTCGTGGTGCTTGGTGTAATCCATACAATGCCTTATCTAGCTTGTAGGCATATTCTGGATGATCTGGATGCACGAATCCTGGCGGCTGCTCAACAAAAATTTCTTCCTTCACATCTCCATATAGAAACTCGGTCTTGACGTCCATCTGATATATACAGTGAACCCCATATATGACGCGTAAGCTAAGAAGATCCGGATGGCTTTAAGTCGGGCAACCGGAGCATATACTTCATCATAATCCAGACCCTCTATTTGTCGAAATCCCTGAACCACCAGTCTTGCTTTATTTCGAACAATAACCCCTGCAGAATCTTGCTTGTTTCGAAATACCCATCTAGTTCCAAGTTTGCGCTTTCCCTTTGGCAACTGGATAAGTTTCCATACTCCAAGCTTCTTAAACTGGTTCAGCTCTTCATGCATAGCATCTACCCAGCCTGGTTCCTGCAAAACTATATCAACAGTTTTAGGTTCGATTTGAGAAATGTAGCAAGAATATAAGCAAGTATTGATGGTTCCCGATTGGCTCCTGGTCAAAATTCCTGCATTTACAGGACCAATCACATTCTCTATGGGGTGATTTCGTTGAACACTTGTAGGTATTGTCAGGTCAGGTATGGTCTCGTCTTCAGTGGTGGTGTTGCTAGACTCCCCCTCATTAGATGCTGCAGTACTATGAACGAATGGAGTGGTGACAATGCAATCTTCAGGTATAGATTCAGGAAATAGTGCAGATCCGGAACCGCTTGATGCAGAACCACCAGTTGAAGCACCTTCAGGGGAGTGATGGGACGCTTGCGGAGGCGTAGGATGCTGTGTAAACATCATTCCCTGCGGATCAATGGTATGATGGCTGACGCTTTCTTCTATCTGTTCTTCGTCTTCAGTGTCCTCAAAAGACAACGGTTGTTTTGGAATAGACACACCTGCATCAGAAAAATCACTTGACAAAATGTTAAATGACTTAAACAATTCAGAATGGTCGTATAACCAATCTGGTCTGACTCTAGCATCCGTAGCGTTCTCTTCAAGCCACTCAATGTTGCACGACTCGACTACCTTTTTAGTTACTTTGTTGTAGACCCTATAGGCAGAGCCTTTAGCATATCCAACAAAGAAACATTCGTCCCCTTTGACCTCAAACTTTCCATTAGAGTCCATGAGTAATAATACACATGGACAACCAAAGATACGAAAGTGTGAAACCGAAGGTTTACGTCCTTCCAGAATCTCATAAGGAGTTTTCATATGACGTTTATTTACTAAAGCGTGATTCTGGATGTAACAAGCCGTGCTAACAGCTTCGGCCCAAAAGAAACTAGGAAGCTTCGAGTCAGCCAACATAGTTCGTGCAGCCTCAATAAGAGTACGATTTCTTCTTTCAGCTACTCCATTTTGTTGAGGAGTTCGTGGTGCACTGTACTGACGGTCAATTCCCTTTTCTGTGCAAAATGTGTCCAAAGTAACGTTCTTGAATTCTGTCCCATTATCAGATCGAATAACCTTCACCTTAGCACTCGCTTGATTTTCAGCCAGAGTGATAAATTGTTTCACCAAGACTGCAGTTTCATTTTTGTGACTGAGAAAATATACCCAGGTGTAGCGAGAATAATCATCGACGATTACAAGACAATAAGCTTTCTTGCCAATACTCAACACATTCACTGGACCAAAAAGATCCATGTGAAGTAGTTCAAGCACGGCCTTCGTCGGGGTGCTGGTTTAGCCTTATGAGGTTTTCGATGAGCTTTTCCTTTTGCACAAGCAACACACTTTTCAACCAACATGAAATCTTTTATTGGAAGATCACGTACTAGTTGACCTTTAGCCAGACGGTTCAAGTTCTTCATGTTCACATGCCCAAGGCGACGATGCCACGGTAGACCATCATGTTCTGAAATCTTTGAGAATAGACAAGTGATCTCTTCACACGGTTTCTTGTTCATATCAATTACATAGGCGTTTCCTCGTCTCTCTGCTGTCATTAAGAACCAGTCTTCTGGAATAACAATCCCAGGTTTAAGAACATGACATCCTTTCTTTGTAAAATGAACTGAATTCCCACGATCACAAATCTGAGAAATGCTCAACAGATTGTGTTTCAGTTCTGGAACATAATTGACATTTTCGAAGCTTAAGACGCCGTTTTGAACTGTTCCTTTCAACGTGATTCTGCCTGATTCTCCTCCCGCAAATGAGACATATCCTCCATTAAATTCTTTGACATTTACCAGTTGGGATAAGTGTCCTGTCATGTGCCTGGAACAGCCACTATCCATGTACCAGAGGCGCACTGTAGTCCTCCACAGCTGTTCCTGCACGATTAGCGGGATTAGTTAGATTTAGGAACCCAGCCCATAGTGGATCTGGGTTTTCCTTGTGCATCAATATAAGTCACTCTCTGCCACACTAAATTGTCTTTATTCAAAAACTTTGAAGTATTTCTAATGGCAGAATTTCGATAACATGGATGAGATGGATTGGATTGCATGACCTTAGTTTTAGGTTTCCAATGCTTGTTTGACCAATTAGAATTGTAATTACCAAAAGCATTATGTTGATGTCTTTGAAAATCATTTTGTTGATTTTGATTTTTGCGTTTGGCTGCATTCCAATCCTGATCAGAAGGTTTAGTCTTGCGATAGTTGTTTTTCATTGTCTTAGTCTTTTCAGTCATCATTGAGTCTGAACAACGATATCGGTTAGACATGACCTTCTGATCTTGCACTGACTTTTTCTTGTACGATGCCCTTGGGAGTTGAACACAATTTCTGGCAATGTGACCAGCGATGCCACAGTTAAAACATGTTTGACGCTTCAATTTGTGAGTATTTTGAAAGTTTTTGCACGATTTGCTTGATTTTGAATGATTTGACATTTTGGTTTTCTGAACATGTTGTGCTTGTGGTTGTTCTGAGCATTTTGGTAGTTTTTCTTCTAATGACTTCTCACTTATATCAATTCCCTTTTCTTTGTTACTTAAATTCGGTTCAGTATTTGAACATGGAGAAGTTTCATCAATATGCGTTTTCTCAATGCATTTGTCATGTGAAACTAATTCAGGTTCATTATCTGAACGTGTAGAAGTCTCATCAATATGCATTTCCTCAACGCATTTATCATGTGAAACTGATTCAGGTTCAATTTCTACTACAGTTTCCAATGGGGTCCCACTAGATTCAACATTAGGGACACCCACTGAGACAGATTCAGAAGAAGAATCAGGATACTCTTGATTTTCTTGAGAAGTCGTTTCAGTGGTTTCACTGAATGCGTCCTGAGGGACCTCACCTGTAACATTTTCATTAACTGGAACGTTAGAAACATTAGGATTACACACATTAGCTGAAAAAACAATCATCACCACACTTATTGTTCAAACTATCAACACAAACATCATCAGTTTTGCCCAAAACAACAGGCTCACAAGACGAAACATAAGCAGAAAACGACGCAAATAAAGAATGACTAAAAGCAATGTCAGATTCAGTTGGTTCAGAATAAGGTTCAAAATAAGGTTCAGAAATATTTGAAATAACGACTGGTTCACTCCCATGAACATCTCCACACTTTACTTCAGAAATATCATCTGCACATGAAGATGAAACGTTACGATCAATTGAGCCTTTGGAAACAAAATTTAATGGAGTAGACTTCTGTTTCTCAACTTGTCTGTCATGAGAAGACGACTTGTTGGTTTTGGAACCATAAGTCATGTTACTCTCATTCATCATCTCCTCCTCAGTCATTGGCAGATAAGTGTAATTATCATTATATGGAGGAGGAGTCTGATTATAACCCAAACCACGCCCTTTCTTTTCTTTGTACGCAAGCTGTTGATCGCACAGGTTTTTAACTAGTTTGCTGGAAGAATCAAATTTCTTGATATTAAGTTCATTAATTTGATATCTGTCTCTAATATCTTCCAGTTCCTTAGTTAAAATACATACTTTTTCCTGAGCTTCTAAGAAATGGGTTGTTTTTACACTCACATCATCCTTAAGTTTGATGATGTCATTTCGCTGAGCCTCAATCTTTTCTTTATAAAGTTTCTCGTTTTTTGATAAGGTAAAATTTTTATTTTTTATGTCTTGATAATCTTGAATGAGCTCAGCGTTGTGTATTCTATAAGCTTCAACCCTTTCCCTACACTCAGGAGTACAGAAAACAGAAAGTACCTCTTCTTTGGTGAGACCTTTAACAGGAGCTGAAAGAATTTGAGTTATAAAAGCAAAATTTCAGCTGAAGTCTCTTCTTCGGGCTTAGAGTTTTGATCACTTGAGGTCATGAAAGCAATGTTATTTGAAGCAACTTGATTTTCTGGAGCTGAGATGTTCAGACGCTCAATTCCAGAAGTCCAATCAAAGTTGATGTTGGGCTGAACCACCAGGGCTTGCGCTAATCCCTGCGGTTGAGGGCTTCCAGTAGCAGCAGCATCTGATATACTAGCAGTGGTCACAAGAGCTCTTTCTCGATTAGGTGTTACGGGCTGTGCAGGAGTTTGTTCTCTATTCATCAGTGGTTTTGTGCAATTTCGAGCATAATGTCCTTCCTCATGACAGTTGTAACAGCGCAAGTTAAAAGGCACCTTAGCAGCTCCATTCCAAGCAGTGCCCCACCTGTTTTTACCTGTTCTTTTAATAAACTTTTGTGCCCTGAAAGCAGCCATTGCCATCTGCCAGGTGATGTCCATTTCTTCATCGTCATCAGGATGAATCTGAGATAGGTCATCGCCACACCATTTTGGAGGATCAATTTTTCCTGCAACGAAAGCGTTCAAACAATTGATAACGGAGGCTGCGATATCCAAATTTTCCTTTGACTGTTTAGTAAAGAAAGCTATCATCTCATTGTTCGTAGTGGAGGCGGAAGCAGCAGTGGAGGCATTCCCAGCATTTGTAGTGGAAGTGGGAGCAACTGGAGGAGCAACTTGATTAGAGGACCCTGAGCAATAGACATTTGCTGAAGTGGGAGCAGTCTTAGCAGATGTTGCATTGCGAAACATTTGAAAACCTCCTTGAGACAACAAAGCTGTGTTATTGTTGTTTGATGAAGTGGGAGCAACGGAAAAACCTGCGGCTAGCATGCTGTTTTTGTAGTTGGTTTCTCTTTGTTTATCATCTAGTTCACAAGCTTTGATATGAGAGATCATCTCTGACAGGCTGCATCTCGCGAGGTCTTTAGTTTTCTTGATCATAGCGACATGATGATTCCAACTCTTTGGCAATGCATTAAGAAGCTGTCTATTGGTAGATGCATTTGATGTATGAATTTCTTCCATTTGCATTTGTGTCACTAATTTCACAAACCTCTGAATTTGATTGTCTACAGTTTCACCATAAATATGGTTGAAGTTGTTGAAATTTTGTCGCAGCAGATTTCTTCGACTCTCCTTCATATCTTCATTTCCTTCATAGACGTCGATCAATGATTCCCACAGTTCTTTGGCAGATTTGCAGGTGCGAAATCCAATAGCAATGTCAGGACCCAAACCCATGGTTAAGTATGAAAGTGCTCGGTCATTTTCTTCAACTATAAGCAAATAATCTTCGGTATATTGATCTCTAGGTTTCTTTACCTTAACACCTGGTTCAGTGGAACTTTCCATCATAATCTCCCTTGGACCCCTTAAGATGCTTCGCCACAGTTTATAATCTTTGACCTTCAAGTGCTGTTCAAAGCGCCACTTCCACTCGGGAAAATCATTTGCATCAGTCAACCTTGGAATGCGTGTTGTGGTTCCAAGCTTTGAATCCAATTCTTGTTGGTTGTTAAGGGCAGCCAATTCAACGTTATTTGTTGTCATAATTAATTAATCAATTAATTATTTTTAAAGGTCCAAAAGTGTTAACAGTTCAAAGTCCAGGTCCAAGTAACGTTGCAAAGTGACGTTGCGAGTCGAGACCACAATTGCGAGTCGAGACTAAGAATCAGACAACTCGAGACCGTAGTTAGTTGCAAGTCGAGACTAAATCCACACAAGCCGAGACAGCGATGGTTGCGAGTCGAGACTGGAGCAGGACAAATCGAGACTGTTGATGGTTGCGAGTCGAGACTGGAGCAGGACAAGTCGAGACAGTTAACGGTTGCGAGTCGAGACTGGAAAAGTACAAGCCGAGACTGCTAATGGTTGCGAGTCGAAACCTGCAAAACAGATATGAGATAAACACTGTTGACTCGTAATCCCTGATTTTCAGCACTTTTCAAAAATTCAAAGATATCGTAATCTTTGAATTTTCTTTGATCACCAACTCCCGAGAAATCAGCTAACAATATTCTGAAATCACACAAACCACAATCAGTGATATCTTTCAATGATTTACACGAAGAACAGTTTGAATGTTTAATAATTTTCACTGCAAAACAAACACCAAAACCGGATTAGTAGCAACTGATGTTCTTGAATCCGATTGATATCAAAACCGAACCAAGAATGGTTTCTTGGCTCTGATACCAATTGTAAAACCCGTTTAGGATCCTTCAATGATATCGATCTTAACTTGTGAAGGTGCGGAATACAATCACAAGTTGATTCAAGAACAAATAAGTAAACAATAATATGATTGAAACACAAACCAGAGATCTTGCATTCAAAGCTAAACTATGACTGATACAAGACTCTTAACTAGTTTCGGCTCCCTTGTGTGGCAACCAACAAACCAACGAACAACCTCAACCAAGAGGTTGAGGTTTGTTTAAATACAAAACAACTGGGCTAAACCCTAGGCCCATTGCGACATATAGTAAACTAACCCAACCCTTACAAAATCGGCGCAAACATGTAAACTAAACAAATACATAAACAACCCTTAAACTATGCTAACCTACATGAATAAACCTTCAGGTTCCAACAGGTACCCATAGGGTGGATACCCAGTCTGCTATGGAACTCCAAAGGGCCCCTCGGGATGGAGAGCATTGTTGTCCCATGTTGCCTGGTATGGCTCAACATTGGCATAGTTGTAGTTGGTATGGGCCGGCTGTTCAAATGGGATGTACGCCGCTGAACCGGCGTATGTAGGAATTGGGTTGTTATAACCCACTGGTGGCGGTGCTACCGGCGCAGACTGCACCTCAGAAACAGGGTTCGAAGGCCCACCCATCTGTGGGTCTTCGTATAGTGGCGGATAATGACTGCCACTAGATGGTTGAGGGGTGCTGATGCGGACTCCCCCTCGCACGGACATCCGTGCGGTTGATCTCCTACGCCTCGGTGGCTCCAGAGGCTGTTGTTGCACTGGTGGTGGTGGCGGTGGAGTAACCGCTACAAAGCGCGAATCCTCCGAGGGATCCTGCTGCTGCTGCGGTGAGTTGTGGTAACTGAGAGTAAGCACCCAGACGATCTGGTTAAACCTCGCCTCGTAGCTGTCAGGACCATTATAAGGTGATCCAAGAAAGGGTGACCCATCCGAAATCTCGATGGGATGAGTAGGTGTTCCGGTTGGCGGTTGGGCAGGCTCCGGATACTCGTCCATATCCATGGAGAAATGGTCCTCCGGTCCCAATGGGTTATAACCCATTGGTTCATTAATTAGGTTTTCCGGGTTGAACCGGCTCTGAAAATAGGGCGTTGGGTCATTGAAGGGTGAGTTGTGGTTTTGGAGGGGTATGAAAGAATGGTGTGAGTTATGGGGCTCATTCTCAGACTGAGGCCCAAAAGAATTTAGGTACGAAGGTGAGGAGCTCAGCGAGACTGAACGCCTCACGGGTTCTATATGGGTCCTCCAGTTTTCCTGAGGACTTCTGCTTAGAGAATCAGATGGTGTTCGCCGGTGTGATGGCCCGGCCTCGTGATCGTTGGGAGCGACGAGTGGCCCCTTGCCTCTACCTCTTCCACGAAATCAAGGTGGCATATTGTTGAACCTGTCAAAACAAATAAAAGAGCAACAAAGAAATATAAAGGACAATTTAAAATAAAAAAAATTTGGATTAGTCCTATGTTCTTTGTCTAGACTCGAAAGTCGAGGAATGTGCAAACTGTGTCATTGAGATTAAACACAAAAGGCTAGTGTTTAATTCACTCAATGTTGGCTCTGATACCAACCTGTCACACCCCGATATTTCTACGTATTACCGGTGGGCCCGGTGGGGAGTATCGTGACGTAGTTGATATCATCATAGTCAAACAACACAATTTATATGCACAACGGAAGCAAAAGATGAATCACATTACAAACCGAATAAAAAATAATATCAAAGTATTTCAAACGGACTGTAAAGGATCCACAGGCGGATCAAAAGATAAAAAGATCATTGTTCAACAGACTTTAACATCTAGAGCTTGCAAGACTTGATTAATGATGCCAGGAGTAGCCAGCCTATTTCGTCTAGTACCTGCACTTAGCCTTTTTGGAAAATACGTCAGTTTACACTGGTAAATGCAATTAACTGACTCATTTTGAAAAGAGTTTAATAAAAATTAGTTTGAATGCACACGACACAAAATATCTTTTATAACTTGGGACAATTATTTAAAAATAATCTTGTATGCAGTTTTACTTATTTGTCGTCCGTCAGGGCCGGTTAGAAGAGCCGGACAAGATTAACTGACACACCACATGTATAATGCCCACAAGGTTGATTCCTTTAAGTGGATTACCAGTTTTTACATAATGCAAGTGTCAGGTGTATGCCTACACCCCGTGCTTAGGTCGTGGCCATTTCTTTGAATGATGCCAAGGATATCCGGGACATGGTCATTTAACCCCCAAAGGCCATACACCAAATAATACAGATTAAAACGAGTTATGTAAATACCTTAATCACAATCCGATTTAAGTGACTACACACCCGACCAAGCAGTATTATTATAATACCGTATCCCAAGCCTGTATAGGGAAAATAAGTTAAAAGTATTTACCTGAGCAAGTATAATTCACAACAGCGAGTGCAAGTAGCTCTTACCGGGCTCGTAATCTGGAACGAAGGTTTTTAATAACCTATTAGATTCCTAACGGGTCTTAATTAAGCCTAGACTTAGACCGGTTAGTTTTTAAAAGAAGATACGGTTCAAAACGCGTGATTAAGCGAAGACCGGATTAGAATCCTTCAATGATATCGATCTTAACTTGTGATACCAATTGTAAAACCCGATTGATATCAAAACCGAACCAAGAATGGTTTCTTGGCTCTGATACCAATTGTAAAACCCATTTAGGATCCTTCAATGACATCGATCTTAACTTGTGAAGGTGCGGAATACAATCACAAGTTGATTCAAGAACAAATAAGTAAACAATAATATGATTGAAACACAAACCAGAGATCTTGCATTCAAAGCTAAACTATGACTGATACAAGACTCTTAACTAGTTTCGGCTCCCTTGTGTCGCAACCAACAAACCAACGAACAACCTCAACCAAGAGGTTGAGGTTTGTTTAAATACAAAACAACTGGGCTAAACCCTAGGCCCATTGCGACATATAGTAAACTAACCCAACCCTTACAAAATCGGCCCAAACATGTAAACTAAACAAATACATAAACAACCCTTAAACTATGCTAACCTACATGAATAAACCTTCAGGTTCCAACAATCTCCCCCTAGGTTTATGCATGGAGGTTCTTCTAACTTCGACTGTCATGATCACCACTCACACTATCTTTGTAGCCGCCAAAACCCTTTCGATTGATATGCAGAACCGAAGCAACAGCAGCAGTCCAACCTTTTGCTATTTCTTCATATTTTTCTGTAGCTCTAATCTGATTACGAGCTAAAACTTCTAAGTCTTCATAAGCAAGATTCAACAAATCGATTTGATCCACCAAACGAAAACTCACTTTATCATCACAAACAATAACTGCCTGTCCTAGACGCTCATCATAAGTCCAGAAATGTAAAGACTTCAAAGCACCTTTCGAAATCTTTTTCACCAACGGAATTGTCTTTTCTTTGTCAGTTACAGGCCAGTGCACAATCTTCATACGCTTGTTTGTGTATGGATCTCTAATGCCTTTAGCTGGTTTAACAATGGACTCTGCCGTACGCATTGAAGGAAAACCCTTAAGAACCTCCCTCTTCAATCTCTCGAAAAACATATATCCAACACCTCCAGGCTTATCATCCACATAAGGTGCTTTAGACAAATTTGTCAAATCCACCTTAGTGAAAGACTGAAACTGGCCTGGATGTTTGTACCACTCGACAGGACCAACTTTTCTCTTTATCCACCATCTTTTGCGATCATGATCATATCCCCAGCTAACTACACCAGAACGATTTCCAACTTTATCATAGAGAGTTTCACCAACATCCATTAAATGGTGAGTTGCACGAGCATCCTCATCATCTGGATTTAAATTATTGTTCTTCAAAATTACAAACTCCCTTTTCTTTTTAATTCAAAATTACAAACTCCCTTTTCTTACAAAGGTCCTAAGCACGATTATGGATCCTAAGGAAACTTGTTGAAAACCAGAGAGCTCCAGAGAGTGCCTTGGATGATCTTCAAATGTGCAAGTTCAAATGTTGCAACTTCAAGTTCTTATATTGTGAACTACATGTAACAAGATCATCACACCTAAGTCTATAATTGTTTCCTGATGTTCCCATGTGTCCCTATGCATGTAAAACCACTGGCCCAACTCCTGTATTTCGAAAACCATGCAAGTAAGGCGGTGTAACCGGCTATAACAGGCAACTGCAAATTTTTAACTGCCAGCGACAGTCTTACGGACCGTAAGCGAAAACCCTTGCGGTCCGTATCCAACTCTTACGGACCATAAGTCCAACCAGATACTGTCCACAACCAACTCTGATCTGAAATGCCCAGTTACAGTCCTTGCGGACTGTAAGCCTTATACCATACGGTCCGTAACCGATGCTCAGAAGACAAAAATTTGCAAACTTTTAGGCCTTGGCCATGCAACTTTGCTAATACGAATCCAAGGTCTTTAACATCAGAATGGGGCCACTTGATCAGTTCTGAAAAGCCATGAAAGCCTTGCCATGCACTTATGTTGTCTTGGATTCTTTTGAAAGAGTCTTGAATGTAAGATTTGTCGTAACCACTCATAGGATCCAATTCTTGTGCAAAATTTGAATTATGCATTTATCAGAATTAACCGGATCTATGTATCATATGTTTATAAAACAGACTAAGGTTTCGGATTTATAAATGAGTCGCTCAGAGGTATTAATTAACATGTCGACACTTTTAAATCCTACCATACATCTTTCAACTTGATCCGGGCTTATAACACGTTTCACCTTCCATGACACTTGTCTTTATTTTATTGGGCATGCTTTTTATGAGGTGTTACAACAATCATGAAACCCAATAATGGCGTATCGAGGATTGATTGCAGCTTAAGAGAAAATCATATCCTAAGGATGACTTGTAACACGAGAGTGTTTGCAACTGAGTCGTAAGGTAAACTCATGATGCCTAAACCACGAAATGTATCACAACTTGGGGTCCTGAATTTTTTTCCTAATAAAACACCACAATGATAGAGTTAAATGAGCAAAGTCATAAGATTTGAATCACCAAACACATTAACCAAAACTAACACAAAACTCTCTCATGAGTACTTTAATGTTGCTTTTGAAATTTTGACAGAGACACTTATATATAGGAAGTACCAGCGGTGTATCTACTATGTCTCTACCAAATTTTCATCCACCTCGTTATTCGAATCATGATGGACGACTCTTACTAAACTTACATATACTTCTCATGATTAGGTTAACGCTGCTTTTGAAATTTTGATAGAGACATTTATATATAGAAAGTACCAGCGGCGTATCCACTATGTCTCTACCAAATTTTCATCCACCTCGTTATTCGAAACATGATTGACAACACAAACAAAACTTTACACATAACTTCTCATGACCAGTCTAACGAGGCGAGGGTTATCGACTAACACTGTCGCGTGACGCAAGGGCTTCATTAGACGCGGTCGCTGTCACGGCCCCCGACCCGGTTTGACCCGTTTCAGGAGCCGCGGGACAGAAAATCCCGTGGTATTTATTTAATTGAATTAACAGCGGAAGTTTTCTTCAGGATCTTTTTAAAACTGCAATTTCCCGATTATTTTATTTCACAACTCGGTATAAAACCCCGGTAATTTACAATCATAAGATTTCACGGAGAAATCTTTATTTTTACAAAACATGTTTCTTTATTTTATATTGAGCCACTTCCTTAAGCTTGTAGTGCTTCACGGCACTTTTCTTTGATCACATCAGATCACCTGAAACATGTTTGAAAAAGGTTTTGTCAGCGGGAAATACTGGTGAATCATTCTTTTTATGAAAACGACTCGTTTGTTATAATTTACAGTATTAAGAGCGATTACAATGTTTCCTGATATCAACCAACTACCCACAGTATTTGTCACTCGACTCGTTTCTGTGACTATGGTCAGATCACCCATTGGCTAACTCGTTGTCCAATGGTGACGGGAACAAGTAATGTATACAAAACCCCACATACTGGCTGTAATTTGGTGACTACAAAGACTTAATCCCTGTAATTATAACTTTGAAAATAAACATGATTTTGAAAGTAATTTGATAAAAAGAGAATGACTCACTTTGCAGATTTATATGAGCAGAGCTTAGCCTACTGATTAGCCTTTTAACCTAAATTAATAACATGCACACGAACTCGGTTAGTAACTAATACAACATTTACGATAACTCACGAGATTAAAACCTTCACAACGAATGACAAAGTGCGATACTTAAACATCCATCGAATTAACGATGAATGACAAAGCATAAACCCTAATGTGGGCAGCACTTAAACATCCATTGGATAGTTTAATCGATCGGACATTGAATCGTATCAGCGATCGAGTTAATACCCGGTATCGGAGCAGCACCTCGCTAATTATATATGAAATTTCGACTTCAGAGTGATATGAATTCGTTTTTGAAAGTTTTGATCGACACCAGTGGATTGTGCAAGTGACGGGCTATTTATAGGTGAATTTAGGGCCTTACGCGGCCCGCGTAAGCCTTCAGCTTAACCTTACGCGGCCCGCCTAGCCGCCCAGTCTACGAGTAGGCTTGATCAGTCACGAGTAGGTTAGCCAGGTGGTCACTACGTGGATCCGGAACACTTATCCGGTCAACACATGTTTGACGCGGCCCGCGT
Organism: Helianthus tuberosus; assembly: GCA_030545235.1. Taxonomy (NCBI): domain Eukaryota; kingdom Viridiplantae; phylum Streptophyta; class Magnoliopsida; order Asterales; family Asteraceae; genus Helianthus; species Helianthus tuberosus. The sequence goes on along the minus strand of CM060444.1, from coordinate 142,760,851 downwards.
AAGACAAGCTTGTCTCTTACGCGGCCCGCCTGAAACCTATAAGTTTGGTTTTTCTTGATTTTTGATGTAGGGTAAGGTTTCAGGGGTCCGGGTTTATACTTACGGGTATTTTTAGGACAATTTTGAGAGTCTTTACATCCTCCCCACCTTATTTAAAATCTCGTCCTCGAGATTTATTGGAATATGTGAGGATACTTTCGCTTCATCTCTGATTCCAGCTCCCAAGTGTATTCAGGTCCTCTCTTTGAATCCCACTTGACCTTGACAAGTACTAACCGTTTGTGTTTGAGAAACTTCACCTTTCTGTCTTCTATTTGAAGAGGTTTCTCAACAAATTTTAACTTTTCGTTTACCTTTATATCTTGGAGAGGTACTACCAAAGATTCTTCTGATAGGCATTTCTTGAGGTTAGATACATGAAATACATCATGTACTCCGGCTAACTCTTCTGGTAGTTGTAAACGTTAAGCAACTGGTCCTATACGTTGGATCACTGAAAATGGTCCTACGTATCTTGGACTTAGCTTTCCTTTCTTACCGAATCGAACTACTCCTTTCCAAGGTGAAACTTTTAATAGTACTTTGTCTCCTACTTGGAATTCCAACGGCTTCCGTCTATTGTCGGCATAACTCTTCTGGCGATCTCGAGCCGTCTTCATTCTTTCCTTGATTTGAGTAATCTTGTCGGTCATCTCTTGCACTATTTCAGGACCTGACAATTGACTTTCTCCTATTTCTGCCCAACAAACTGGAGTTCTACACTTTCTTCCATATAGTGCTTCGAATGGGGCAGTTTCAATACTTGAATGATAACTATTGTTATAGGAGAATTCAATTAAAGGTAAATGGTCGTCCCAATTTCCACCAAAATCTATTACACATGCTCTAAGCATGTCTTCCAGAGTTTGGATTGTCCTTTCACTTTGTCCGTCTGTCTGGGGATGATATGCCGTACTTAAATTTAGTCGAGTTCCCATTGCTTTTTGGAAACTAGTCCAAAAATGGGAAGTAAAACGACTATCCCTATCGGAAATAATGGAGAGTGGAACTCCATGTAAAGATACTACTTCATCTACATACAACTTTGCCAATCTTTCCATGCTAAAGGTTTCTTTCATAGGTAGAAAGTGAGCTGATTTGGTTAATCGATCCACAATTACCCAAATCGCATCATTGCCTTTTCTGGTTTTGGGTAACTTAGTAACAAAATCCATTGTTATGAGTTCCCATTTCCATACAGGCATTTCTAATTGTTGTAGTAGACCTGAAGGTTTCTGGTGTTCTGCCTTAACTTGTGAACAAGCAAGACACTTAGAAACATATCGAGCTATGTCCTTTTTCATTCCTATCCACCAAAAGTTATTCCTTAAATCTTGGTACATTTTATTGTTTCCAGGGTGCATGGTATACCTAGATTTATGGGCTTCTTCTAAAATCTTATTTCTTAATTCTCCCTGCTTAGGTACCCAAATTCTGATTTTGTGAAATCTCCAAATTCCATCAGCTCCTTGCTCTAATTCTTTTATTTGTCCTTTCAATCCTTCAGCATCATCCTTGATTGCTGTAGTTTGAACCTTCTTCAATTGTTTCATTAAATCTAATTGTAGATTTAATCTGAGAGCACGAACTTGCTTTTGCTTTTCATGATATTTACGACTTAAAGCATCTGCAACGTGATATTGAATATCACAGTCGTAGTCACTTAGGATTTCCATCCATCTTCTTTGTCTCATGTTTAATTCTTTTTGCCCAAATATATATCTTAAACTTTTGTGATCCGTATAGATAGTAAATTTACTTCCGTACTGATAATGTCTCCAGATCTTCAGGGAAAAAATTATGGCTCCTAATTCTAAGTCATGAGTTGTATAGTTTTCTTCGTGCTTTTTCAATTGTCTTGAAGCATATGCAATTACCTTCTTGCGTTGCATTAGCACACATCCAAATCCTAGTTTTGAAGCATCACAGTAAACTTCAAAATCTTCTGTTCCTTCTGGCAAGGCTAGGATTCAAGCATTGGTTAATTTCTGCTTCAAGATCCTAAAGGCTTCTTCTTGTTTAGGTCCCCATTCAAACTTAACCGCTTTACAGGTTAGCTTAGTTAATGGTACAACTATCTTGGAAAAATCCTTAATAAACCGTTTATAATATCCAGCTAAACCTATAAAACTTCTAATTTCTATTGCGGATTACGGAACCTTCCATTTGGTAATTGCCTCTATCTTAGCGGGATCTACATGAATACCTTCGTGATTTACCATGTGTCCTAAGAATTGCACTTCTTGCAGCCAAAATTCACACTTCGAGAATTTGGCTTAAAGCTTTTCTTTTCTTAACAAAGTTAAGAGTGCATGCAAATGCTGACAATGCTCGTCCTGATTTTTGGAATAAATAAGTATATCGTCGATAAAAACAATTACAAATTTATCCAAGTACGGTTTACAGATTCTATTCATCATGTCCATGAATGCGACAGGTGCATTCGTTAATCCGAAAGGCATGACTGTAAACTCGTAATGACCATACCTAGTTCTAAAAGCAGTTTTAGGTATGTCTTCTTCTTGTACCTTCAATTGATGATATCCGGAGCGTAAATCGATCTTAGAAAAGTATCTAGCTCCTTGAAGTTGATCAAAAAGATCATCAATCCTAGGTAATGGGTATCGATTCTTAATTGTAACCTTATTCAATTCTCTATAATCAATACACATTCTCATCGAACCGTCCTTTTTCTTTACAAATAACACTGGTGCTCCCCACGGGGATGAACTAGGTTGTATGAAACCTGTACTTAGTAATTCATCTAATTGCTTTTTCAGTTCTAGCATTTCTGTGGGTGCTAACCGATAAGGTGCCTTGGCTATCGGTATAGTTCCTGGAATCAGATGAATTCTAAATTCTACCTCCCTCTCTGGTGGTAATCCTGGTAAATCTTCTGGGAATACATCTGGGTATTCTGAGACTACAGGAATCTCTTTAAGTTCTTTACCCTTAGTACTAATGATTACTGAAATCATATATACTATTCCTTGCTTTCGTTCATAACTAGCAACTTTCATTACTGAAATGAACTTCATGGGTTTTCGTGGCTTGTCCCCTGTAATCATGATTACTTCTCCGGTAGGTGCACGAATTTCTATAGAGTTCTGGTCACAAAGGATTCGAGCATGGTTGGCTACTAACCAATCCATTCCTAACACAACATCGAATCCAGCTAAATTCATCGGTAATAGTTTTGCATGAAATTTATGGCCTGAAAGTTCTATATTTTCTTTTTGCAAAATCTTATCTATATTAACAGAATTTCCATCTGCTGTTTCGACTGTAAAAATTTGCCTAAGGTTGGTTAAGGGTAAATTAAGAGCTTGGCAGAATGAAGTATTGATAAAACTTTGGTTTGCACCAGAGTCAAATAATACTTTTGCATACAAGTTGTGAACTAAGAACGTACCAGCTATCACATCCGGAATTAACTCTGCCTCCTGAGTCGTCAATTGGAAAGCACGAACATTCTTCTTAGTAGCTCCATCAGCTGGTTTAGCTTTGTTGTCTGCTGGTTTAACCAATTTAGGGCATTCTGGCTTAAAATGTCCTGTTTCTCCACAGTTATAGCAGACTCTTGTTTTTTTTCTACAGTCTTCTTCTAGATGTCCTATGGCTTTGCAAAAGTTGCAAATTATATTACATCTTCCATAATGTTTCTTTCTGCAGTTCTTGCAAAATGGCGAAGTTGAATATTGCCCTGTTCCTTTTCTCTTGAAGCTGCTATTATTACCCGTACGAAATCCTTGGGTAATTTTCTGAGCCAATTCCTTCTTCCTATTTTCATCTCTTGTGAGTACCAGTTCGTCAGTTAGGGTATTAGCTAATTCCACCGCATCGTCAATAGTACGAGGTCTCGTAGCTTTAACGATGTTACGGATTTCACTAATCAGTCCCCAAATATAGCGAGAAATGAGTACCGGTTCTGGCGAAGCCAGCGTTGGTACCACTCTAGCATATTCAAAGAATGTCGAAGTATAACCGCGACAGTCTACACCCATCATTCTATGATTTAGGAATTTATTTGCCATTTGATCTTTTTCATATTCGGGACAGAATTTTCTTTCTACAAGACTTTTAAATTCTTCCCAGTTCATGGCATAGGCCCTATTTCTTTCTTTGGCTTGAAGTACTGTATTCCACCATTCTAGCGCCCCTTCTTTGAAAAGATTAGACGCGTACATGACCTTGTCGTCCTTGTCACATTTACTTATGGTAATTACTGCCTCGGTTTTCTCTAACCAACGCAGTGCTGCAGTTGCTCCTTCATTGCCTGCAAATTCAGCGGGTTTACAAGCAAGAAATTCTTTGTAAATGCAACCAGGCGTTGCAGCTTTCATTTTCTTAGGAAGCGGAGCTTGCAGTGGATCATCATCGTGATGATTACCGCCTCCGTTTATGCTATTACTGAAGTTATCTTCAGAAATACGTTTGCTAGAAATGATTTGTTGAGGTTCAGCAGGTTTCTGGGCAGCAGCAAGTATTGCTGGAATAGCATTGGCTATTCCTTGAGCAACAATATTTTCTATATCCTGCCTAGTCATAAATTGATCCTCCGGATGTTGCTCAGATGGATTAACCTCATTAACTGGTTCGTTATTAGCATTTTCCATCTGATAATTAATATATATAATTTATTAGTATTGAATAAATAACAATTATACATAAAACAATCATACAAAGTTCACAACACATATATAAACAACACTATCGATTTCTCGATTCCCATTTTTTATATATTATGCGTCCATACACACATTTATCTTACAAAGTTTTATTTGTAGTTATTTCACAAGATTATATTTTTAGTATTTATTATACAACCCCAGTTTCACAAACCCCTTATCCTTCGTCAGTTGGTATTTTAGTAACGACGTTCCCTCTCGTCATATTTCCAGGAGATCTGTTCCCCTACTTCCCTGATCCTATTTCCTGCATCCACCAATTCTTCGCCAAAGTGGCGGAGTTCAGCTAAATTCTCATTGCTCATAGGTGGGTTTGGTATAGGTTCCGGGTCAAACTGAGGAAGAAAGGAATAAGGACTGTTGAGAAGGTTTTGGAACTGCCAATCATTGGTCCACCACTCGTCCATTCCTAGAGGTTGGGTGTGAATTATAGGTTCTGGGATTGCTGGTTCCAAATTCATTGGAAGTTGAGTTTCAATAGGATGAGTAAAAACATTTTTATTGACAGGCTTAATAGTATCACAACTTGCCAATATAAAATCTAGCTCTTCCTGCAATGTCATTTCCTGGGTTTGCTTAGAGCTTTCTCCGATTTTTATCTGGGTTTGTTTAGAACCTCCTCCAATCTCCATTTCTATTTGCTTAGAATATTCTTCAAACTGTATTCCCATCTGCCTAGACTCTTCCCCGACTTCAATCCCCTTCCCTTTATCTAAGGGATTTTCTATTTTGGGAATCTTTCTAGTGGCAGGTTTCCTCCTACGCACACGCCTCCATCCCACAAATCTTCTCCTTTTCTTAGGTTTGGGTTTCTCCGGAAGTGGAGCATTGAATTCCATAGGTTCTTCTATATCTGGTATATACCTATTGAAATCTCTGGAAACCTCTATTTTCACCGGATAGAGATTTAGATTTTGAAGGGCGTCAGACAAGTCATTCATGTTGTTTAGCACATATGCAAAATACAAAAATTGCTAAGTTAAAATTTTTTATAACAAAATTTTCATAGAAAATATTATTGCATACCATGTGACTAATTCATTACAAAGAACAACTGAAAATAAAATATATTAGGGTTTACTGTAACTTATTTATTTATTGGATAATATTTCTGGCTTGTAGGTGATAAGGATGCTAAAATTGAAATAAGGTATTTAAAGATTTGTATTTACTGCTACAGTGGCTAGCATATAAAGATCTGCCCACTTTTCATCTAACTTGTCTTCCCATGGTGGGTTATTGCTTAATTCATGAGTTTTCTGATTTACTCTCCCTCCTTTGGATTTTTTTAGTTTCTCTTAACTTTTCCTAATAATCAAACTTCTTTTATTAGGAGAAAGTGGTTCCTCATATTGTGCCTTACGGACAAATATTCCTTCTTCCGGATTTACATAGGGTTTTGAGGAATTTGTTTGGGATGAACTTCCCTTCACGTTTGATGACCTATCTAATTTAAGATAGATGTTTGAAATCTTTTGCTTCAACATACTGTACACAAATACTCAAATAATAAAACACATAATCACAGAATAGTAATTAGTAAAATTAAGTATTTTCTAAATACTTAATTGGCTTAAATCAGTGGCTCTGATACCACATTTTTCTGTCACGGCCCCCGACCCGGTTTGACCCGTTTCAGGAGCCGCGGGACAGAAAATCCCGTGGTATTTATTTAATTGAATTAACAGCGGAAGTTTTCTTCAGGATATTTTTAAAACTGCAATTTCCCGATTATTTTATTTCACAACTCGGTATAAAACCCCGGTAATTTACAATCATAAGATTTCACGGAGAAATCTTTATTTTTACAAAACATGTTTCTTTATTTTATATTGAACCACTTCCTTAAGCTTGTAGTGCTTCACGGCACTTTTCTTTGATCACATTAGATCACCTGAAACATGTTTGAAAAAGGTTTTGTCAGCGGGAAATACTGGTGAATCATTCTTTTTATGAAAACGACTCGTTTGTTATAATTTACAGTATTAAGAGCGATTACAATGTTTCCTGATATCAACCAACTACCCACAGTATTTGTCACTCGACTCGTTTCTGTGACTATGGTCAGATCACCCATTGGCTAACTCGTTGTCCAATGGTGACGGGAACAAGTAATGTATACAAAACCCCACATACTGGCTGTAATTTGGTGACTACAAAGACTTAATCCCTGTAATTATAACTTTGAAAATAAACATGATTTTGAAAGTAATTTGATAAAAAGAGAATGACTCACTTTGCAGATTTATATGAGCAGAGCTTAGCCTACTGATTAGACTTTTAACCTAAATTAATAACATGCACACGAACTCGGTTAGTAACTAATACAGCATTTACGATAACTCACGAGATTAAAACCTTCACAACGAATGACAAAGTGCGATACTTAAACATCCATCGAATTAACGACGAATGACAAAGCATAAACCCTAATGTGGGCAGCACTTAAACATCCATTGGATAGTTTAATCGATCGGACATTGAATCGTATCAGCGATCGAGTTAATACCCGGTATCGGAGCAGCACCTCGCTAATTATATATGAAATTTCGACTTCAGAGTGATATGAATTCGTTTTTGAAAGTTTTGATCGACACCAGTGGATTGTGCAAGTGACGGGCTATTTATAGGTGAATTTAGGGCCTTACGCGGCCCGCGTAAGCCTTCAGCTTAACCTTACGCGGCCCGCCTAGCCGCCCAGTCTACGAGTAGGCTTGACCAGTCACGAGTAGGTTAGCCAGGTGGTCACTACGTGGATCCGGAACACTTATCCGGTCAACGCATGTTTGACGCGGCCCGCGTAAGACAAGCTTGTCTCTTACGCGGCCCGCCTGAAACCTATAAGTTTGGTTTTTCTTGATTTTTGATGTAGGGTAAGGTTTCAGGGGTCCGGGTTTATACTTACGGGTATTTTTAGGACAATTTTGAGAGTCCTTACAGTCGCATACTTTTGTAATACACCATGACTCCAGAGACAATTTAGGTATTTTATTGAACTTTAGGGTCCTCATGTCGCATGAGGATAGACTCCAAACCCTGTCACGCGACGTGACTGGGTATTTTCTGCATTTTTTATTTTCTTGAATAACCCAATCACTCGTGACGCACCCGAAAGCTCGATTTTCTTCGTTTTTCCCCATTTTCACTTCCTTTTACATCAGGACACCTACGAAACACAAAAGACTAACTACCATGCGAAATCTCAATCAAAATGACACAAAACTCTTCAAAAACTATACAAACTTTACATTGAAAATAAATGTATTTTACAATACATCACTATTCATAATCATGTTCCCGTATCAACTATTAAAACTCCTGCTAATACATCTCACTTACACTTATCACCCTTACCTTCTACAACCCAAAATTTTACAAATACCAAATCATTAACCAGTAAAGAGATGGCTGCTAAAAGATCTAGAGTGGAATGTTTTTGGTGCAATGACAAATTTACCCCGGCACATAAGTGTCCAAACAAGCAGTTGTATAGCATTGAATTAATTGGAAATGATGAAGATGATGGTGGAATTATGAACGAGACTGAAACTGTTATAGATACCCTTGTGGTATTATTTCAATACATGCATTAACAGGGGTACCCTCTTTTTCTACTATACAAGTAGTAGGTAACATTGGAACCAAATGGTTGCAGACATTGGTTGATTCAGGATCCACACATAACTTTCTTAATGAGAATTTGGCTAACAAGATCAATTGTTTCTTGACAGATATTAAGCCTATGAGGGTAGGGATTACAAACGGAATTCCTATTGTATGTAATAATTTGTCATGATTTCCAATGGTAAATGCAAGGTTTGTGCTTAAAAGCTTATGTGTTAGTGATTCCACTAGACAGTTATGACATCGTGTTGGGGGTTCAATGGATGTTACCATTAGGATACATTGTTTGGAACTTTAAAGAACTGATGATGCAATTCAAAGTGTAGAATGAAGTGTACCAAGTGAATATAAGCCAAACTAAAAAAGTGGCCTTATGTTCCGTGAAGACTATGAATGAGCTCATCAATCAAGGAACACAGATTATGCAGGGTCAGTTGTTTAGCTTGCAAATGGCAGATAGTGAAGAAGGGCAGTTCCAACACAAGACTACAATCCATGATGCATGTCATCCGGAAATTATTGAAACATTATTGGAGTCATTTACAGATGTTCTCCAAGTACCTACATATTTACCACCTGCTAGGTCCTATGATCACAAAATTATATTGAAGGTCGAAGGATGAGTCTAAGGTGATAAACATGAAACCTTATAGATACCAGATGCCACAGAAAGATGTGATAAAGGCTATGACCAAAGACTTATTAGAGACCAGGGTTATTAGAGGTAGTACAAGTCCATTTGCAGCCCCAGTAGTGTTAGTCAAGAAAAAGGATGGCAGTTGGAGAATGTGTATAAATTATAGAAGACTGAATGAGGCTACTGTTAAAAATAGCTACCATGTTCCTTTAATTTAAGAATTATTACATGAATTGGGTGGGCTTCAAATTTTTCTAAGCTAGATCTTAGGTCTGGATATCATCAAATTGGGATGTTTCCAGATGATATACACAAAACAACCTTTAGAACACATGAGGGCCATTTTGAATTCCTAGTTATGCCCTTTGGGCTGACAAATGCCCCTACAGTTCCAGGTTTAATGAATCACACATTCACACCATTATTAAGGAAGTTAGTTTTGGTTTTTTTATGATATACTAGTTTTCAGTAAAAAAAAATTGGATTAACACCTCGTTTACCTTAAAGAGGTTGGAGTTATTGAGAGCTAATCAACTGTATGCTAAGAAAAGTAAGTGCTCACTTGGTGTGTCACACCCCAACCGATGGCGGAATCATCGAAGTGAGACGAAAAGGATTGCTCATCACACATAACACTATTGGCGACAATAATTAATTCAAAATCGATTTCATATCATAACAAAATTGTCAAATTACAACATGAAAAACAATACAACAAGTTTAACAAATAAAATGACTAGTCTAGTAATTTGAAATGTGTTTCTAGTGTCGTCCCTACTAGATTTCATCATAATCTAGCTCATCAACCTGTAACATGTTAACAAAGTATAGTTCAACACAAAAATGCATTGGCGAGTACACAAGTTTAAGTAAATAAGTATAAGTATCAAAAGGGGTTTAAAACGAATCCACATGGCAGCCTAAGTTATTCAAGATCAACATATCATGGCATGCAACATTTCTAGTCAACCATCTGTTTACGCAATAAAGAATGAAATTTAACATGACCTCTCGTTCACGGGTGGTGCGTTAATCCTATAGCGCTATACATGTTAAATGGAGGCACGTACGAAGCTAATGACTATGGTATCATATAAGAATCACCCAAGAATATGCATCAAGTATAACAAATTAAGTATTCATGTATTTGGATTGTTTCGTGCATTTGCATAAAGTATAAAGTGTTGTGATTTTGATAAGGTTAACATATTGCACCCAAAAAGTGTTAAAATAAAAATGGGTCAAGTGTACTCACGGTTTTGCAAGCTTCCACGTGTTATTCCACGACGAGTTGTTGGTTGTTTGAGGATGGAACACCAAGTCCTTCTACACAAGGAAATGTAGGTGTATGAGTATGTGGATGATAACGGAGGATTCGGAATTCGGAATTTAAAGTATATAGAAAGTAAGTATATGAGAAAATAATCATCTAGCACTTAATACTCATTTTTTACACTATGAAACCCATAGGGGTTAGAATGTTTTCATGGGTTAAAGTACCCATTAGAATCGTAACGAGAAACTAAGTACCTAGGTGATGTAACTTAGTACCTTTGACGAATAATCATTTGATTATCATCAAGGGTTCGGTTATTATATGTTTTGTATATTATATATAGTATATTATATGATTATAGTCCAACAAGTTAAAAAGGATTATCATAGAAGTCATGCATAGAGGTAGGAAGATAACCTTCCTTTTAAAACCTCTTTCTTAGATTCACCAATGCACAAGTTGTCACAAGGACAACAAGGATGGTCATGAATGAATAATATGGAAATGAAACATACATATTAACTAAGAGGAAATCATCAAGTTAGGTGTGGATTGTAAGTAGGATAGCCCAAGCTTTCAAGTAATCACACTATACAAGCTCAAGTCTTGTTCAACACTTGTGGGTTAAAACCCTTTTAAAAACAGAAAGTTTAGAGTGATTAAACACCTTCGATTTGTATGTAACGACTTGTTTTTAAGCACACTAATCATAGACTTGATTAGTGACATAAGGACATAGGTTTGTATGAGTAAAACATGAGTTTTCTTCCAAAACATGAAGAATTAAAAAGATAAAAATGAGCAGAATTATAGGTGCATTTTGGACCTCAAGAATGGTGAGGTTTCACGGTAGTTTGCCCAAGCAAACTTGTGAAAGCCTTCCTAGAGGTTATCCAAGTGTTTTAGAAAAAGAATCAAATAAGAAATAGAAGGAGAAATGAGTTGAAACTCACTTAAAAAGGCTGAATGTTTCTGTCCAGATTTTGCTGAAAAGGAGCTGAATTGAGGAGTGTTTTTGAAGAGTTTGAAGGTTGCAAAAGTGTGAAAATGGCTGGAAAAGGGTTGTATTTATAGGGAAGGATTTAGTGTTAAGTTGGTTGGAATTAATGGTAATTAGTTGGGGGTTAATTAAATAAAAAAATGTAAAACAACCATAAAGGCTTGTCCGATCGCAGGCTGTTTATTCAGCCATTTACTCATTTTTTTGGTTTTAACAAGGGTTGGAGTATATTAGATGTAACACTATTAGGTGATAACTAATTAAAACCACAAGATAATAACATATGTTGAATTTGGGATGGTAATTTATTAAAACACAAACACTTTAGCCATAAAAGGCTCCTGTGGTCGAACTAGACTGCCTTTATATCTTCTTTTTTTTTTGACATTTATAAGTTGTACAATTGTAGTAAATGAATGTTTTACATAATGTTTAATGTATAGTTATCATGTAACAAGGCCTAAAATGGGTGTTAAGCATGTTTAAATTAATCAAAAAAATGTGATAACGGTAAGTGTGTATAACATATAAAATATAGCAAGTATGATACTCATGAATATGTATTTGCATGTGTCCAAAATGTCGTATAAGCGTATCCGAAGTATACGAGTCATTATTATATGATATGTATTTGTAAGTTCAACATATGTTTACAAGATTCGCAAATAAGACATCAAACGTATAATGAGTCGAAACGTATAAGTTTGAATGAATAAACAAAGTATAATATGTTTGAATTTGGAAATTTTTATTACGATCACAGTCTCAATTACACAAAGATACAACGAAATATGATTACTAGGAATACAAGCTTTCCAAATATAGGAATACAAGGCAAGCTTTCTAATTAAGGAAAGTACAAAAATTAGGGCGTTACATGGTGGAGGATCTGTGGAGTACTTAGGGCACATCATTACTCAAGAAGGGGTGTCAACAGATCCTTAAAAGGTTGCAACCATACAAGAGTGGCCTACACCTACCAATATTAAGCAGTTAAGAGGATTTTTAGGTACGTCTGGCTACTACAAAATATTTATTAAGGCTTATGGTATGTTGGCTAAACCTCTTACTAATTTGTTGAAGAAAAATGGATTCTTGTGGGATGAGGAGGTTGATAAGGCTTGTATATTACTTAAAACGGCTTTATGTTCTCCTCCTATTCTAGCTTTGCCAGATTTTTCAAAACCATTTTTCTTAGAAACAGATGCATCTTCAAAAGGTATTGGTACAGTATTAATGCAGGGTTCTCATCCATTGGCTTTTATAAGTAAGGCCTTATCACCAAGACAAGAAGCCAATTCAATATGTGAGAAGGAACATTTGGTCATTATCTTTGTGTCAAATATTAGCAACACTATCTATCTAAAGGCCATTTTATTATAACAACATACCAGAAAAGTCTTAAACACCTACTTAAGGAGAAGTTGACTCCATCTTGCAACATGTGTGGTTATCTAAGTTGATGGGCTTTTATTATGAGATATTGTATAAGAAAGGGGCAAAGAACAAGGTGGTAGATGCTTTATCAAGGGTCCAAGGTCCTACACTATTCACCATCACAATTTCTACACTAGATCCCTCATTATATGAAAAGGCGAAGAATTTTTTGGAACAAAACTAGGGATTGTTTCAAAAATTACAGAAGTTACAAGTTGGTGAAAAACTAAATCATTATAGTTGAGATGGTACCTTTTTTACTAAGAAATGTAAGGTTTTAGTAGGGAAAGATGAGGGCTTGTAGGAAGAGATTATTAGACTATGTCATGATTCTACTATGGGAGTCACCTAGGAGTTCATGCAACTATTCAGAGGATTAAAAGTATGTTCAAGTGGAAGGGTTTGAAAAAACAACTAAGGAAATTTATCAGGGCTTGTAATATTTGTCAAAGAACAAAAACATAAAATGTTGCTTATCCTAGTTTGTTACAACCTCTCCCTGTCCCTAAATATATGTCCGCTAATATATCCATGGATTTTATAGGAGGTTTTCCTAAGATACAAAGGAAGGATACTATATTAGTGATCATAGACAGATGAACTAAGTATGTCCATTTCCTACCATTGGCCCACCCTTATACTGCAGAGACTGTAACTCACTTATTCTTTGATAATATCTTCAAATTGCATGGTTGGCCTCAAACTATAGTGTCTGATAGAGATCCAATGTTTATTGGTAAATTATGGAAAGCCTTTACCAAGATGCAGGGAATTCCGTTGGCCTTGTCAACAACTTATCACCCCCAATCTGATTATGACAACTCGTACTTTCAGGAGTCCTGTACTAGTTTCGATTCATGCTTTGTGTTACGTCATATTAAATGTTTACGTTGGAATGAATCAATGGGATTGTATGTTATAAATGTGTGATTATGTGCATATCTTTTGGGATGATTAAAGTGTTTGATTACATATGATGGATTGTATGTTTGTAAGTTAGTACTGTATGTGTATGATAATGTCACACAATCTCTCGGGTCGCACACCCACCTTCAACCGCACACTCTTGTGCTTTGACTCTCGGGCCACACACCTTGTCAAGCCCAACCGGCCAAGCCCAAACCCCACATGTTACGCATACAAGAGGAATAGCTGTGGTGTGTTTGTGATTTTGGAAAACATAACATCAAAACCCTAAACTCTCATCTCCTCTCTCTTTGTGACACGACGGCAGCAGCCCCCTTCTTTTGAAGTGAAGTCGACGGCAGCCTTCTCATCTCCTTCGAAGTCCTCTTCATTCCATCACTCAATTCGGTTAGTGTAATTTTATTAAATTTTACATACCAATGACTTGACGGTTGATGTATGATCATTTTGATTGAATGAGTCCTTGTACAATATGTATGGAATTATATCGTTGCATGATAGCATAGGAAGCATGTGATGTGAATGTTTTTGGTGGGGTTCGGATATTGATGTTTTAGGGATTACGAGCTTGATATGATGAAATGCTTGATACATGATGTTAACCTTTGTTATTGATGGATTCTTGAAATAGTTATTCTAAATGATCCGATTGGAAAGTTGATTAGAATGATAATTAGGGTTCATGAGAATTAATTTATGTTTGCTTGATTTGATCTGAATGGTTGGATGGTTGTAACCCGTTATTCATGATTTAGTAAGGATTAGGGTTCATATGAGTTCAAGGAAAATTAAACAGTTTGATCCGTTTTGATTGTTAATTGAACATGGATATTGTTATTAAATTTTGGAAAGTTTGCAAGCAATTGATTTTGTTGACCGAGTAAATAGATGCACGTAACTGATTTCCATGTTTTGTGGTAATATGAAACTGAACGCACACCTCCTGGTCGCATAGTGGCACATCACACACTGGTCGGTCACACACTGGTACCTCGCACACTCTAGGTTTGCATGTTGTACAACTGTTTAATGCATCACGTACAGCCTTATGCTGCTGGTCGCACACCTGATCCATTTGGCCGCACACTATGAGTCGCACACTCAAGAGGTAATCGCACACTCTTGAGTGTGGGCCGGAGATATATGGGCCACACATGATGGACTCGCACACTCCCTTAGATGTCATACACTCTTGACGGGCCCTGTGTTGGGCCGCATACTTAACCTGTGAACAGTGGACTTTTGAATGTGAATGAATGATTAATTGTTATGCTATACGTGCTACGCCATTATTATCGGTTGTGTGCAACTTGTTAGTATACGTGTAGAACCTTACGTGCATTACTTGAATATGAACCTGACTTGTATGGTAACCATAATAGCACGTGGTTGACCACATCAGCTCAAGTGACCATTATCTGCCGAGCTAATCTAAGGTGAGTTCACAATTTTCTTAAAAGCATGTGATTCCCGGTGGTTTGGGAATGGGTTAAACAACAACTATCCCCCTTGGGTGGGATGCAACCTACGTATTCTCCTTGGGTAGAATACGTACCACCGTCCTCCTAGGTGAAGGACGACAACCGTTATAATACATGTCTTAAGCATACTAGACAACAACTCTATCTTAAAGTCCCCACTCATTTTATATCGACTTAATCGTCAGGCCAATGGCGAACGGGTTATTAGTTAAATAGCGCTATTAGGTTTGACAAGCCTCACACCGTGTCATAGAGGACGCGAGTGGACTAATATACTTGGGCACTTAGTCAATGATGATAGACATTGACTTGGGGCACTTAACATAACTTCAGTCAGTAGACGATATGGTACAGGTCTAGTGGTCTAAAACAGTGGGGTAGCTCCCCATGGCATGTTTTTATAAAGAATAAAGGAACTTAACAACTTATGGTTTTTGGAACAACACTAAAACGGAACAACTGTGAACTCGCCAACTTTTTGTTGACACACTACTGCATGCTTTGCAGGTCGTTAGGTACATGGCTGGAGCTTGCACGAGGAGTGGACGTTGTGGTAAGGAACCAACTGTTGGGTTCCTACTAATAAACTTTATGATCTTTAAACTGCTTTATGGGTTTTAAACTTTATGATTCCACTAACACTTAAACTTGGTTTTGGGCTATTGGTTTTGTGAACACTAAATGTTTCGATTGTGATGACTTTACATTATTTTACTTATCGTTCAGTATGATTAGTGGTATGATCCTGGTCAGTCACAACCCTCGAGGTAATACTCCGCTTGTGAATTTTGAGGGTGCGACATTGATGGTCAAGCTGAAGTGGTTAATAGATGCATAAAGTCCTATCTAAGAAGCATGACCCTATCAACTAGCACTACATGGTTGAAATGGGTGTCACTTGCAGAGTATTGGTTATAACACCAATTTTCACTCTTCCTTTAATACTCCCCCATTTCAGGCTCTATATGGTTATCCTCTTCCTATCTTCAACCTTTATATCCCTAAAGATTGCTCTAATGAAACAGTGGATCATATGTGTATGGAAATAGAGGAGGTCATTAAAGAATTGAAACACTTTTTGTGCAGAGCTCAGAACAGCATGAAGCAATTGGCAGAGAAGAACAGAACTGAACGAGAATATAAAGTGGGTGATTAGGTATTCCTAAAGCTACAACCTTTCTGTCAAACTACTCTTAAGAATGTCAAACCAAACAAGCTCAACCCTAAATATTATGGCCCATTTTTTATAGTTGAAAGAATTGGAAAAGTTGCGTATAGATTAGGTTTACCTAAAGAAGCACAAATGCACCCGAACTGATAACAACTCTCAAAATAATCCCACAACAATCCGAACCCATACTGACAAAATTCAAATCTAAAACAAAACGAGTTAAAAAACTAAAAAATAAAAAAATATGCTTCTCGCGGGCCGCGACAGACCCATAAGGGTTCTCCGTGGGGCGCGAGAGGACTAAGATTCGTTAGAGACACGTGTAGGCCATGTGTCATCCATGTGTCAAGCCTACCCCCATTGAGTCATGCCACCTATGCCCTAGCATGACCTCCTCCGCGGGTCGCGAGAGGTCTAGATTCTGTCTAGATAAGATCGACACCCTCGCGGGCCACGACCGGGAAGCCTTGTCCAGTCACGGGGAGCGAGAGGCCCTAAGTTCAGCTATAAATTGAGCAGAGCCTGCTCATTTCATACTGTTCACTTCTTTTGATCTTTCAAACACTCAATAAACACTTTAAAGTAATATATTCAAAATTCTAC
This sequence comes from Helianthus tuberosus, assembly GCA_030545235.1. NCBI lineage: Eukaryota > Viridiplantae > Streptophyta > Magnoliopsida > Asterales > Asteraceae > Helianthus > Helianthus tuberosus. The sequence goes on along the minus strand of CM060444.1, from coordinate 142,743,968 downwards.
GCCATAGATGTGTATTAGACCCCGATCACTGGTACGATACCCTGTACGATCGATCTGAAACCCATCAACGGATGTCAAAGTGTTGCCTGGTTAAGGCTATACTTTGTTAAGTACGTCGGTATAACAATCCTCCAAAATATTCCGACGCCCCTAATATATATTACAATATCCCAATATGTCCTAAAATACACCCCATATACGAAAACGGGCCCTGAATAGCTTTATTCTTATTAAAACTAAATAAAAACAAATTTTAATGGTCTCTCGCGGGGCGCGTAGCCCTTGGCTACCACCTACGCGGGCCGCGACAGCAAGGAGATCAAGCCGAAACCCTAGGACGCCACGTGTCAGGACGTGTGTGGAGGCTACGAGTCGAATCAGCAACCCTAGGGCCTACCCTAGGGAGCCTCGTGGGCCGCGAAGGCCCTGGCCGTGTTCTACACGGGGCGCGACGGAACCAAAATCGGGCCCTATATAAAGAGGGCACCGGCCTTCAGTTCCGATCGTTCAAATCTCTTTCTCTCTCACGAATTTCTATATAGTCAAAGTAATTTTCGGGCATAATACCCCCTAATTAACGAAGTTCTGCCCCGTTGTAAGTATCATAACCCCGGTTACGTATTAGATACGCTGTCCGATTGATCCAGGGTTCCGTAACGGCTGTCGTGGTTCTGCCCGACGTAGTCGTTGGAATGTCGTCTCTGGGAGGGTATTGCTAATGTAAATATTGGGTTATTATACTAACACATGTGCATTTATGTAAATTATAGATAATCACCAGGAAACCCTTAGAAGAAATCTAAGACAGCAATGTGAGTAATCTCCTTTTTGTAAATTGTTTTTACAAAACCTTAAATATTTTACAATGTGATTAAGCAGTGATTGAGTCTTTGTAATTCTTCAATTACTCCCGGTATGTTGGGGTTTTGTATACAAAATATGGAACATGTTACCATTGGACAAAGAGTTAGCCAATGGGTAATATGACCCATCTGTCAGGATTGACAGTACTGAATAAGTAAGTGTGTAGATGTAAACATTGTAATCGCTCTCAATACTGTGAAAATTGATAAAAATCTTCTTGATTAAACTGGGATTCACTCACCAATATTTCCCACTGACAAAATGTTTTTAAACGCGTTTCAGGTAACAAAATGTGAAAGCCAACTAGAAGCCAGCTGGACAGCACTGAAGGCTTGGAAAAGTGGCTATAAAAGTTACCTAAATAAAAGAAGATGTTTTATTCAATAAAATAGAGATTATCTCTATAAATCAGTTTGTAATGAAAACCTGGGTGTTATCCCAATATGTTTAATATTATAAAAGCGTGGTATTTACTCTGATAAAATATTTCCAAACTACGGTCCTGATGTAATTTCCGCTGCCAAAATGATAAACACCGATACCACCAATACTGAGTCTCGCGGCCGCCCGTTCCCGGGACAGATAGGGGGCGGGGGTTGCGACAGAAGGTGGTATCAGAGCTAAGCCACTGATTCAGCCACAGAAGTGTTCTGCTGACAGCAAGATATTGTTCAAATTGTTAGGAAATTTATTATGAAAATACGTGCATATCTGTATTTTATTGTTATGTGTTATTTGACTATTTTGTTAGTTTACAGTATGAGTGATCAAGGAGCCTCCGACGCTTATCGTCAGTTGTCCGGCTCACCTAGAAGCGAAGGCACCTCTTCACAGCCTGCCCTCTCAGGGTATTCAGCTAACAATGAAGATGGGATATTCGTGTTTAAGGCTCAATCTGAAGAGCCATTCCCTCAGAAAAAGAGAGGATGGTTCATTGGGGGAGCACATGAGCGTAGAAAGAGAATGAAAAAGTTCCAAAGCCAGCGAGCTTTAGCAGCCATTAAAAGAGAAACAGATGCCCACACACAGGATATGCTTAATAGAAGTTTAGCAAATTACCATATCCTAGCAACCACAGCTGCTGACCCTAACCTGGAGCAACTCGTAGCACCCCAACCATTACCACTATTCCCCACACAGCCAATGGAAATCGAGAACAACCCAGAAAACCAAGTTCAAATGCATGTTTTCAACCCTACTGAAATACCTAGGGTACCAGCACCCAATCCCTTAGACCCATACTGCGACCTGTGGTTAGACGACCATAGGGATTATGTGCAACGCTACCCAACACCAGAAGACACACCTATGCCAAACCTAGCAGCTTACCCAGGTCTGGACCCGCTAGATCTCTACTATGATAGCGATCAGTATACCAGGGAAATTTTAGAGAATCCATACCCTTACCAGGAACCCATGCCCCAGTTCCAAACACAGTACCAGAACCTGCACCCCAAATGAGTGCAGAGAATGTGCAAGAGGTCCGAACTTTCGGAGAAGAGATTTTAAAAAGTAGCGAGAGGATGAGGTAGGTCGGAGAGCGACTCGTCTGGAAGTACGACGAGCGCAATATGGAGTTCTGGATGAACCTATATCAATGAAGGTGATGGTGGAAGTAGTAATAATAATATAATAATATATATAATATGTGTGTATGAAAAAAAAATATATAATAATAATAATAATAAATCTATCGTAGTATAGACCACTTCGTGGTTAGTGATGCTTAGTAGTATTGTACTTTTAAATTCCAGTATTGGTTTGTATTAAATGCATACTATAAGAAAGAGTAAGTTGCAATGATCGACGCTTCTGATCAATATGCGTGTCATATGATTGGTTGTGTTAAATATTATTTTGTGATATTAATATGTGGTAAATGTTTAAAATTCAGATGGCTGACCAAGTGAATCAAGAGAATCCGGATAATAACCCGAAAAACCAGAATAACGATAACCTGAACAATGATAATAATGTAAATCAAGTGGATAACAGTGCCATCTAACACATAGTGGCACAAGGAACAATAGATGCGATGCCATATATTATTCAAACAGTTAGGGAAGCTGATAATAAAAGTAACTGTGATAGTAAACGACCCACTGAACTACAAAACAACGTAAACAATGGACCTATACTTCAAGCGCCCATTCCCAAAAGAAGAAGAAGCATGCCTTATGGTTGTTCTTATAAAGAATTCTGGTCTTGTAAACCAATTGAATTCTCGGGCAATGAAGGGACCGTTGTGTCTCTACGCTGGATAGAAAAGACTGAGGCTATCTTAAAAATAAGCAAGTGTGCTGAAGAGGATAAGAGAATGTTTGCCTCCAATCTAGGGGAAGTGATAGGGTTTACAATATGGAATGGGAGGAATTTAAGAACATGGTAGAAAGGAAATTCTGCCCTCACAATGAAAAAGAACAGATAGCAAATAAATTCCTAAACCTTAGGATGACTGGAGTAGATAGTAAGGGGTACACTACATTATTCTTTGAATATGCTAGAATAGTACCAACCCTTGCATCACCCGAACCAGTATTAATCTCCCGTTAAATTTGGGGATTAATCAGTGAGATTAGACATGTAGTCAAAGCAGCTAGACCTTAAACTATAGAAGAAGTAGTAGAACTAGCAAACACCTTGACAGATGAATTAGTACGTACATGAGAAGAGGACCAGAGAAGGAACCTAGCTCAAAGGCTTACCCAAGAATTTCGCTCTGGAAATTCCAACCGTGGGAAAAGTGTAGGTTCTACCTCTGCACCTTATTGCAAGTATTTCAAAAGGAAGCATTTTGGAAGATGCTCCATATATTGTAACTTCTGCAAAATATCTGTACACAAGGAAGAAGACTGCAGGAAGAAACCTAACAACAGGATATGCTACAACTGTGGAGAACAAGGTCACATCAAGCCAAACTGTCCGAAACCAGCTCTAGTTGCAAACAACAAGAATACTAAAAATGCTAGAGCATTTGTTCTGACTGCAGAAGAAGCAAAGATGATCCCGGATGTGATAGTCGGTACGTTTTTAGTTGACGATGTTTTTGCTAAAGTATTATTTGACTCTGGTGCGAACCAAAGTTTTATTTATACTTCATTTTGCAAACTTCTTAACCAATCATTAACTAAACTCCCACAAGAATGTCTAGTAGAGACAGCAAATGGAGAAACCATTAAGATTTCTGAAATCTTGCAGGACGTAAGAATAGAATTTTTAAATCAAAAGTTTTGTGCAAACATTTATCCAATGAATCTGGCAGGATTTGATGTCGTATTAGGAATGGATTGGTTAATAGCCAATAAAGCCAGTATTTTATGTGATCAAAAGTCAATTCAAGTAAATTCACCAAAAGGTGAAAAGAACACAATTAAAGGAGATAAACCCTCTAGATCCACAAAATTCATCTCTGTGATGAAAACGACAAGTTATATAAGAAAAGGATCATTGGTGTATTTGATTTCTATAATCACTAATACTAAAGGAAAAGAATTAAAGGATATTCCAGTAGTATCTCAGTTTTCAGATGTATTTCCAGAAGAATTGCCAGGGCAACCTCCGGACAGAGAAGTTGAATTCAGAATCCATCTGCTACCAGGAACAACACCAATTGCTAAAGCACCTTACCGTTTGGCACCCGCAGAAATGCAGGAACTGAAGAAACAGTTGGACGAATTGTTGGAAAAAGGATTCATACAACCAAGCTCATCGCCATGGGGAGCACCGATCTTATTCGTTAAAAAGAAGGACGGATCAATGTGTATGTGCATTGACTACCGTGAATTGAATAAAGTCACGATTAAGAATCGGTATCCATTACCGAGAATCGATGATCTGTTCGATCAATTGCAAGGAGCTCAATTTTTCACGAAAATCGATTTACGATCAGGATATCATTAATTAAAAGTACAGGAAGAGGATATTCCTAAGACCGCTTTCAGGACAAGGTATGGCCATTATGAATTTATTGTCATGCCATTTGGTTTAACCAATGCCCCAGCTGCATTTATGGACATGATGAACCAAATATGTAAGCCATATTTGGATAAATTCATAATTGTCTTTATAGATGATATTCTCATTTACTCTAAGAGTAAAGAGGAACATGCAAAGCATTTGCATGCACTATTGAGTTTATTAAGGAAAGAAAAGCTTTATGCTAAGTTTTCGAAGTGTGAGTTTTGGTTAGAACAGGTACAATTTCTTGGACATCTAGTCAATCATGAAGGAATTCATGTGGATCCTACCAAGATCGAGGTGATTACCAAATGGAAAACCCCTGACTCACCAACCGAGGTTAGAAGTTTCTTAGGATTGGCCGGTTATTGTAGAATATTTATTCGATATTTTTCTAGAATAGCCATTCCCTTGACAAAGTTAACCTGTAAATCCATTAAGTTTGAATGAGGACCAAAACAGGAAGAAGCCTTTAGAATTCTTAAGCAAAGACTAACCAACGCACCCATACTAGCGTTACCAGAAGGAATTGAAGACTTTGTAATCTATTGTGACGCTTCTAAATTAGGTTATGGATGTGTGTTGATGCAACATCAAAAGGTTATAGCTTACGCCTCTAAACAACTTAAGAATCATGAAGAGAATTATTCAACCCATGATTTAGAATTAGGAGCCACAATTTTTGCCCTGAAAATATGAAGACATTACCTTTACGGTAGTAAGTTTACCATTTTCACAGATCATAAGAGTTTAAGGTATGTTTTCGGGCAAAAGGAGTTGAATATGAGGCAAAGACGCCGGATGGAGACACTTAATGATTATGATTGTAATATCCAGTATCGTGCAGGAAAGGCTAATGTAGTAGCCGATGCTTTAAGTCGAAAGTATCATGAAAAGCCAAAAAGAGTATGTTCTCTTAAATTAAATCTACAAGTAGATTTAAATGAACAGATTAAGAAAGCAAAAGAATCAGTAATCAAGGATGATACCAAGAAATTAAAAGGAATGATTAAGGAATTAGAACGAGGAACATATGGAATTTGGAGATTCCATAAGGAAAGGATGTGGATACATAAATTAGGAAACCTACGCCACCGTATATTAGAAGAAGCCCATAAGTCTAAGTATACAATGCATCCTGGAAGTGATAAAATGTATCGAGATTTAAGAAAGAATTTCTGGTGGATAGGAATGAAGAAGGATATAGCATCATATGTTGCAAAGTGTTTAACTTGTTCACAAGTCAAAGCTGAACATCAGAACCCTCAGGTTTGTTGCAACAATTAGAGATGCCAGTTTGGAAATGGGAATTGATAACAATGGATTTTGTTACCAAATTACCCAAAACAAGAAAAGGTAATGATACAATCTGGGTGATTATAGACAGGCTAACTAAGTCAGCTCATTTCCTACCAATGAAGGAAACCTTTAGTATGGAACAGTTAGCTAAATTATATGTAAATGAAATAGTTTCCTTATATGGAATTCCTCTATCAATTGTTTCTGACAGAGATAGTCGTTTTACCTCTCATTTTTGGGCAAGTTTCCAAAAGGCAATGGGAACTAAGCTGAATCTAAGCACCGCTTATCATCCTCAAACGGACGGACGAAGTGAAAGGACAATTCAGACAATGGAGAACATGCTTAGAGCTTGTGTAATTGATTTCGGAGGTAATTGGGACGATCACTTACCGTTAATAGAATTTTCTTATAATAACAGTTATCACACAAGTATCAATGCTGCATCATTCGAAGCACTTTATGGACGAAAGTGCCGAATGCCAGTCTGTTGGGCAGAAATTGGAGAAAAGCAACTATCTGGACCTGATATACTTGGGCACTTAGTACCTGAAATTGGAGAAAAGCAACTATTTGGACCTGATATATTAGCGCTATTAGGTATGACAAGCCTCACACCGTGTCATAGAGGACGAGAGTGGACTAATATACTTGGGCACTTAGTCAATGATGATAGACATTGACTTGGGGCACTTAACATAACTTCAGTCAGTAGACGATATGGTACAGGTCTAGTGGTCTAAAACAGTGGGGTAGCTCCCCATGGCATGTTTTTATAAAGAATAAAGGAACTTAACAACTTATGGTTTTTGGAACAACACTAAAACGGAACAACTGTGAACTCGCCAACTTTTTGTTGACACACTACTGCATGCTTTGCAGGTCGTTAGGTACATGGCTGGAGCTTGCACGAGGAGTGGACGTTGTGGCAAGGAACCAACTATTGGGTTCCTACTAATAAACTTTATGATCTTTAAACTGCTTTATGGGTTTTAAACTTTATGCTTCCGCTAACACTTAAACTTGGTTTTGGGCTATTGGTTTTGTGAACACTAAATTTTTCGGTTGTGATGACTTTACTTTATTTTACTTATCATTCAGTATGATTAGTGGTATGATCCTGGTCAGTCTCAACCCTCGCGGTAATACTCCGCTTGTGGATTTTTGAGGGTGCGACACTGATGGTCAAGCTGAAGTGGTTAATAGATGCATAAAGTCCTATCTAAGAAGCATGACCCTATCAACTAGCACTACATGGTTGAAGTGGGTGTCACTTGCAGAGTATTGGTATAACACCAATTTTCACTCTTCCTTTAATACTCCCCCATTTCAGGCTCTATATGGTTATCCTCTTGTTATCTTCAACCTTTATATCCCTAAAGATTGCTCTAATGAAACAGTGGATCATATGTGTATGGAAATAGAGGAGGTCATTAAAGAATTGAAACACTTTTTGTGCAGAGCTCAGAACAGCATGAAGCAATTGGCAGAGAAGAACAAAACTGAACGAGAATATAAAGTGGGCGATTAGGTATTCCTAAAGCTACAACCTTTCTATCAAACTACTCTTAAGAATGTCAAACCAAACAAGCTCAACCCTAAATATTATGGCCCATTTTTTATAGTTGAAAGAATTGGAAAAGTTGCGTATAGATTAGGTTTACCTAAAGAAGCACAAATGCACCCGAACTGATAACAACTCTCAAAATAATCCCACAACAATCCGAACCCATACTGACAAAATTCAAATCTGAAACAAAACGAGTTAAAAAACTAAAAAATAAAAAAAATTTGCTTCTCGCGGGCCGCGACAGACCCATAAGGGTTCTCCGTGGGGCGCGAGAGGACTAAGATTCGTTAGAGACACGTGTAGGCCATGTGTCATCCATGTGTCAAGCCTACCCCACTGAGTCATGCCACCTATGCCCTAGCATGACCTCCTCCCAGCTCGTGAGCGACCCTTAAGAAATCCTCAGCGGGACGCGAGAGGTCTAGATTCCGTCTAGACAAGATCGACACCCTCGCGGGCCACGACCGGGAAGCCTTGTCCTGTCACGGGGAGCGAGAGGCCTTAAGTTCAGCTATAAATTGAGCAGAGTCTGCTCATTTCATACTGTTCACTTCTTTTGATCTTTCAAACTCTCAACAAACACTTTAAAGTATTATATTCAAAATTATGCGCCATAGATGTGTATTAGACCCCGATCACTGGTACGATACCCTGTACGATCGATCTGAAACCCATCAACGGATGTCAAAGTGTTGCCTGGTTAAGGCTATACTTTGTTAACTACGTCGGTATAACAATCCTCCAAAATATTCCGAAGCCCCTAATATATATTAAAATATCCCAATATGTCCTAAAATACACCCCATATACGAAAACGGGCCCGGAATAGTTTTATTTTTATTAAAATTAAATAAAAATAAATTTTAATGGTCTCTCGCGGGGCGTGTAGCCCTTGGCTACCACCTACGCGGGCCGCGACAGCAAGGAGATCAAGCCGAAACCCTAGGACGCCACATGTCAGGACGCGTGTGGAGGCTACGAGCCGAATCAGCAACCCTAAGGCCTACCCTAGGGAGCCTCGCGGGCCACGAAGGCCCTGGTCGTGTTCTACGCGGGGCGCGACGGAACCAAAATCAAGCCCTATATAAAGAGGGCATCGGCCTTCAGTTCCGATCGTTCAAATCTCTTTCTCTCTCACAAATTTCTATATAGTCAAAGTAATTTTCTGGCATAATACCCCCTAATTAACGAAGTTCTACCCCGTTGTAAGTATCATAACCCCAGTTACGTATTAGATACGTTGCCCGATTGATCTAGGGTTCCGTAACGGCTGTCGTGGTTCTCCCCGACGTAGTCGTTGGAATGCCGTCTCGTGGAGGGTATTGCTAATGTAAATATTGGGTTATTATACTAACACGTGTGCATTTGTGTAAATTTTAGATAATCACCAGGAAACCCTTAGAAGAAATCTAAGATAGCAATGTGAGTAATCTCCTTTTTGTAAATTATTTTTACAAAACCTTAAATATTTTACAATGTGAAGCAGAGATTGAGTCTTTGTAATTCTTCAATTACTGCCGGTATGTTGGGGTTTTGTATACAAAATATGGAACACGTTACCATTGGACAAAGAGTCAGCCAATGGGTAATATGACCCACAAGTCAGGATTGACAGTACTGAATGAGTAATTGTGTAGATGTAAACATTGTAATCGCTCTCAATACTGTGAAAATTGATACACCTCTTCTTGATTAAACTGGGATTCACTCACCAGTATTTTCCACTAACAAAATGTTTTTAAACGCGTTTCAGGTAACAAAATGTGAAAGCCAACTAGAAGCCAGCTGGACAACACTGAAGGCTTGGAAAAGTGGCTATAAAAGTTACCTAAATAAAAGAAGATGTTTTATTCAATAAAATAGAGATTATCTCTATAAATCAGTTTGTAATGAAAACCTGGGTGTTATCCCAATATGTTTAATATTATAAAAGCGTGGTATTTACTCTGATAAAATATTTCCTAACTACGGTCCTGATGTAATTTCCGCTGCCAAAATGATAAACACCAATACTACCAATACTGAGTCTCGCGGCCGCCCGTTCCTGGGACAGATATGGGGCGGGGGTTGCGTCAGTCGGAGTTTTGATCTCGTGATTATCGTTAAAGTTTGAATTGGGTTTATACACTAATACGTGTTGCATTGTGTCTTTATTAGGAACCCAGGCTTAATACCAGGAGGCTATAGTAATCTAAACCTTAAATCTATAATGTGAGTCATTCTCTTTTATCAAATGGTTTCAAAACCCTAAATGTTTTTCAGTTATACTTTCAGTGATTAAGTCTTTGTATTCTGAAATTACTGCCGGTATGTGAGATTTTGTATACACTACTAGTCCAGTGTCACTAGTTGAAAGAACGATCAACAGTGATATGACCACAGCCACCTAGTTGGATAGGTAACAAATACTGATTGAGTAATTGAAAATATAAACAAATGTAAAGACTCTTAATAGTGTAAATTATAACAATGTGTCTTTTTATACAAATGAATGAACTCACCAGTATTTTTCGCTAATAAAATGTTTTTAAACGCGTTTCAGGTAACTTACTGTGAAAGTAAAAGAAGCATGCTATGAAGCACTGAAGGCTTAAATAAAGTGGCTATGTTATTAGAATAAAGAAAAGAAATTATGTTTTTTTTGTCAAAATAGAGTTTATCCCTATAAAAACCTCGGATTGTAGTATTGGTTATATCCCAGTTATTTAATATTAAACTTTGGTATTTTACAACTCTGAAATTTTCCTAACTATGGTCGTGAAGAAATTTTCCGCTGCGAATTAAATAAACACCGGTACCACTGTTGTTATCTGCTCATGGCTCCCGCCTAGAGTGGGGTCGGGGGTTGTGATAGAAGGTGGTATCAGAGCCACTGGTTTAAGCCATTTAGGTGTTATTTTAATACCTAAACTTAAAAATTAAAGTTGGAAATTAATATAAAATAACCTATGTGTTATTTCTGTGAATATAAATTCATGTATATATAATTGATTTTTGAAAATATTGTTTTAACTATTTTTGAGTCCACAGTATGAGTGATGAAAAAATATCTGAGACATTCCAAAACATTCCTGACATGGAAATGAACGAAAGATGGCCATTGCCTATGGTTGTTCTTATAAAGAATTTTTGTCCTGTAAACCAATTGAATTCTCTGGTAATGAAGGCGCATTGCAGCATTACGCTGGTTAGAGAAAACTGAAGCTGTTTTGAAAATTAGTAAGTGTGCTGAAGAGGATAAAGTAATGTATGCTTCTAATCTTTTCAAAGATGAAGCATTAGAATGGTGGAATACCATTCTTCAACCGAAAGGAGGTGACATGGTTTATGCCATGGAATGGAAGGAATTTAAGGAAATGACTGAAAGAAAATTATGTGCTCCTCATGAAAAGGAACATATATCTAATAAGTTCCTAAACCATAAAATGATTGGTGTAAATTGTCGTGAATTTACTACCAAATTCTTTGAATATGCAAGGATAGTACCAGCCCTAGCTTCGCCAGAACCGGTATTAATTTCCCGTTATATCTGGGGTTTAGTCAGTGAAATCCGAGACGTGGTCAAGGCGGCTAGACCAAAAACTATTGAAGAAGCAGTTGAGCTAGCAAACACTCTGATAGACGGAATGATTCGTAGACGATAAGAGAATCAGAAAAAGGATTAGCCCAAAATATTACCCAAGAACTAGGTTCTGGTAATTCCTACCATAGGAAAGGAGCATGTCCATCATCTTCATCACCTTTATGTAAATTCAGTAAAAGAAGGCATACATGAAGATGTTCTAAGTACTGCAATTTCTGCAAAACACTTGGACATAAAGAAGAAGATTGTAGAAGAAAAACTAGAACCAACGTATGCTTCAATTGCGGAGAGGCAGGCCATATCCGTCTATACTGCCCAAAACTAGCAGCAGCACCTAACAACAAGGCAAAAGCAGCCAAAGGACCCAAGAAGAATGCACGAGCTTTTGTACTAACAGTACAAGAAGCAGAAATGATCTCCGATGTGATCACCGGTACGTTTCTTGTTCATGACGTCTATGCTAAAGTATTATTTGACTCTAGTGCAAACCAAAGTTTTATAAATACCTCTTTATGTCAATTACTCAGTCAACCCTTAACTAAACTTCACCAAGTCTGTAAGGTAGAAACAGCAAATGGAAATTCTATCAGCATACGTGAAATACTTCATAAAGGAGAAATAGAATTGCTAGGACATAAGTTCACAGCCAACCTGCTACCAATGAATCTAGCCGGATTCGATGTTGTGTTAGGAATGGATTGGTTAGTGCCAATCATGCGCGAATCTTGCGTGATTAAAATTCTGTTGAGATTCGTACGCCAACAGGAGAAAGGATCACAATCCAGGGAGACAAGCCAACAAAAATTCATCTTTGTGATGAAAGTTGCAAGCTACGCACGAAAAGGAGGAATAGTGTATACAATCTCTACGATCATTATCACTAAAGGAAAAGAATTGAAAGATATTTCCGTAGTATCAGATTTTTCTGATGTTTTCCCAAAAGAGTTACCTGACTACCGCCTGATTGCGAAGTTGGATTTAGAATTCACCTAATACCAGGAACTGCACCAATTGACAAAGCACCCTATCGTTTAGCACCAACGGAGATGTTGGAACTGAAAAAGCAACCAGACGAATTATTGGAAAAAGGTTTCATAAAACCTAGCTCATCGCCTTGGGGAGCACCGGTGATAATTAATAAAAAAGAAAGATGGATAGATGCGCGTGTGTATTAACTACAGAGAATTGAATAAAGTTAGAATTAAAAATATATATCCACTACCAAGGATCCATGATCTATTCGATCAACTTCAAGGAGCTCGATTCTTTTCAATGATAGATTTACGATCTGGTTACCATCAATTGAAAAGTACAGGAAGAGGACATTCCTAAAACTGCTTTTAGAACCAGGTATGGACATTATGAGTCTACGATCATGCCATTTGATTTAACAAATGCTCCAACTGTATTTATGGACATGATAAATAGGATATGTAAACCATACCTGGATAAATTTGTAATTGTCTTCATAGATGATATACTTATTTTTTCCAAGAGCAAGGAAGAGCACGCCAAGCATCTACATGTACTTCTAACATTATTGAGAAAGGAAAAGATTTATGCTAAATTCTCAAAATGTGAGTTCTGGTTACAAGAAGTTTAATTTCTTGGATACTTGATTAATCATGAAGGAATTCATGTGGATCCAACAAAGATCGAGACAGTTATCAAATGGAAAGTCCTTAATTCACCAACAAAAGTAAGAAGTTTTCTTGGATTGGCAGGATACCATATACGCTTCATTAAAGATTTCTCTAGAATAGCCATTCCATTAATCAAGTTAACCTGTAAATCAATTAAGTTTGAATGGGGACCAAAGCAGGAAGAAGCTTTCAAGATCCTAAAGCAAAGATTAACTAACGCACCGATACTTGCTTTAACAGAAGGAACTGAAGATTTTATAGTATATTGTGATGCATCAAAATCAGGATTTGGATGTGTGCTGATGCAACGCCAGAAAGTGATTGCTTATGCCTCTAGACAATTGAAGAAGCATGAAGAAAACTACACAATGCATGATCTGCAATTAGGAGCGATAGTTTTTGCTCTCAAAATTTGGAGACATTATCTTTATGGTAGTAAGTTCACTATCTTTACAAATCATAAAAGTTTAAGATATATTTTTGAGCAAAAAGAATTGAACATGAGGCAAAGACGTTGGATGGAGATTCTTAGAGACTACGATTGTGATATCCAATATCACGCTGGTAAAGCTAACGTAGTAGCTGATGTTTTAAGTCGTAAGTATCATGAGAAGCCAAAAAGGGTACGCTTTCAGATTGAATATGCAGATAGACTTAATGAAATAATTAAAAGATGCTCAAGAAGCAGCAATCAAGGATGATGCTGAAGGAGTAAAAGGAATGATAAAGGAATTAGAAAAAGGAACATATGGAATTTGGAAATTCCATCAGAAAATAATTTGGGTACCTATCCAAGGAAATTTACGAAACCGAATTCTAGAAGAAGCTCATAAATCCAAGTATACGATGCATCCTGGAAGTGACAAGATGTATCAAGATCTGAAGAAGAATTTTTGGTGGATAGGAATGAAGAAGGATATAGCAAGTTATGTTTCCAAGTGTTTAACTTGCTCACAAGTTAAAAACTGAACATCAGAAACCTTCAGGTTTACTTCAGCAATTGGAGATGCCAGTTTGGAAACAGGAATTGATAACAATGGATTTTATTACCAAACTACCAAAAACACGAAAAGGTAATGACACAATCTGGGTGATTGTGGATAGATTGATTAAATATGCACATTTCTTACCAATGAAGGAAACCTTTAGTATGGAACGTTTAGCTAAACTATATGTGGATGAAATAGTCTCATTACATGGAGTCCCTTTATCTATTGTGTCTGACAGAGATAGTCGCTTTACTTCTCATTTTGGGCAAGTTTCCAAAAAGCCATGAGAACCCGATTATATTTAAGTATAGCTTATCACCATCAAACAGATGGACAAAGTGAAAGGACAATTCAAACTTTGGAAGACATGCTCAGAGCCTATGTAATAGATTTTGGAGGAAATTGGGACGATCACTTATCATTAAAAGAATTCTCTTATAACAATAGTTATCATACAAGCATTAATGCTACCCCATTTAATGCACTATATGGACGAAAATGCAGAACACCTGTGTGTTGGGCCGAAATAGGAGAAAAGAAATTGTCAGGACCTGAAATTTTACAAGAAACGACCTGAAATTTTACAAGAAACGACTGACAAAATAATTCAAGTCAAGGAAAGATTGAAAATAACCCAAGATCGTCAAAAGAGTTATGCAGATAATCGACGAAAGCCATTAGAATTTCAAGTTGGAGACAAAGTGTTATTAAAAGTTTCACCTTGGATTGCTCTAATGAAACGGTGGATCATATGTGTACGGAAATAGAGATGGTCATTAAAGAATTGAAACACTTTTTGTGTAGAGCTCAGAACCGCATGAAGCAATTGGCGGATAAGAAAATAACTAAACAAGAATATAAAGTGGGTGATTAAGAATTCCTAAAGCTACAACCTTTCTATCAACCTACTCTTAAGAATGCCAAACCAAACAAGCTCAACCCTAAATATTATGGCCCATTTTTATAGTTGAAAGAATTGGAAAAGTAGCGACCCTTAAGATATCCTCTGCGGGTCGCGAGAGGCCTAAATTTCGTCTAGATAAGATCGACACCCTTGCGGGCCGCGACCGGGAAGCCTTGCCCTGTCACGGGCCGCGAGAGGCCCTAAATTCAGCTATAAATTGAGCAGAGCCTGCTCATTTCATAACGTTCACTTCTTTTGATCTTTCAAACTCTCTACAAACACTTTAGAGTATTATATTCAAAATTATGCACCGTAGACGTGTATTAGACCCCGATCACTGGTACGATACCCTGACTGATCGATCTGAAACCAATCAATGGATTTCAAAGTGCTGCCTGGTTAAGGCTATACTTTGTTAACTACGTTGGGTTTTTTTTCTCATGATTGTTAAAGTTTAAATTGGGTTTATACACTAATACGTGCTGCATTGTGTGTTTATTAGGAACCCGGACTTAATACCTAGAGGCTATAGTAATCTAAACCCTAAATCTACAATGTGAGTCATTCTCTTTTATCAGATGCTTTCAAAACCCTAAATGTTTTCAGTTATACTTACAGTGATTAAGTCTTTATATTCTGAAACTAATGCCGGTATGTGGGGTTTTGTATACACTACTAGTCCAGCGTCACTAGTTGAAAGAACGATCAACAGTGATATGACCACATCCACCTAGTTGGATAGGTGACAAATACTGATTGAGTAATTGAAAGATATAAAAAAAATGTAAAACTCTTAATGTTGTAAATTATAGCGATGTGTCTTATTATACAAATGAATGAACTCACTAGTATTTTTCGCTGATACAATGTTTTTAAACGCATTTCAGGTAACTTACTGTGAAAGTAAAAGAAGCATGCTATGAAGCATTGAAGGTTTAAATAAAGTGGCTATGTTACCAGAATAAAGAAAAGAAATTATGTTTTTGTCAAAATAGAGTTTATCCCTATAAAAACCTTGGATTGTAATATGGGTTTTATCCCAGTTATTTAATATTAAACTTTAGTATTTTACAACTCTGAAATTTTCCTAACTACGGTCCTGAAGAAATGTTCTGCTGCGAATTAAATAAACATCGATACCACTGTTGTTATCTGCTCACGGCTCCCGCCCAGGGTGGGGTCGGGGATTGTGACAGAACTTCCATGTTTCGTTGCTTAAGCATGCTAAGGGTGATCATTCTCAGGTCATGCCACTCCCTAAACAATGGCGATTCCTATTCAATCCACCTGCAGTTATTGATAAAAGGATGGTAAAAAGGTATAACCGAGCTAGAGTTGAGGTTTTGATTCGATGGAAGTAATTACCAATTTGTGATGCTACGTGGGAAGATTTAGCAGGATGCAAACTAGATTTCCAGAGTTTGAGTTCTAATTTCGAGGACAAAATTCCTTAAAAGGAAGAAGCATTAATACGAGTCAAATGGCCAACGATGGCATTTTAAGTAGTTCCTACAATGTTTAGATAGTCTGGTGGTTAGAAATGTAAAATTGTAACAAAGTTAGTTAGTTCTTGTAGTCGTTATATATTGTTAATAATCAATGAATCGATACCGTTGATTTTAGCCAATTCTTCTCTGTTGTTCTTCTTCCATTTTACACGTATCATAACAACTGTACAACTCTCAGAACTAACAAAGTGGGTGTCTCCTAAATTGATTAGAAAAGTTACTCGCCAAGGAGTATGTATTTGGGATGAGAATTCTAGCAGTATGACAATGTTTGACAATCTGGATCCAAGTATATGTGATTATGTAAAAGAAATTGGTAATTTTACCATACAGACCACATTTGTGTGCCAAGTGCAGCAATAGGTTATCATAATCAATAGATTAGCATTGTAAAGTGAATACTAGGGAATTTCGTAAAGATCGCCAAGAAAAAGGATTTGTGCATAGCCACAAAGGATTGTGCATGAAGTCAACAAAAGCATCTTATACCTACATCGTAGGATTACGATCCTTTACTTAGTTTTCATTTGTCATACTATCACAATATAGTGCATTTGGTTGACATAAATATTGTAGCCTTAAGGAGGCCCTAAAGGTGTTTTTGCAAAACATTTTGAAAGTCATTTTCTTAGGGTTTCCGAGTTTAAAAACTATGTGTATTAAAGCTGTGTTAATTTATGTCTGACATATAATTGGAGGGGTTAAATCTCAGAAAAAGTGTCTGAAATAAAGCTTTAACATTATCGGCTCATGCAATCATGTTTATTTGTAGCTGTTTATTGTATCACCAATGTCACACCCCGACCACGTAAAACAAGGAAACGTGGCGGAAACGTCGGGGAGTGTTGTAACAGAATTAATTGTTTCACAACCATGGAAATTAAAGTTTCGTTTTATTCATCAAACAAGCGAGTTACATTGTCTTTAAACAAGAAATAAAGAGTACATAACATAAATTAACTAGTTCTTGTCTCGTTTTAAGTCACTAAGGCACAGGTCCGCCTAAGTATGTCTCGATAAGTCCTATGCATCAACTCCTGAAAACACATGTGAAAATAGGTACGTCAGCATAAAAATGCCTGTGAGATACATAGGTTTTGTGAAAATAGGTTTCATGACTTGTAAGTTTAGAAAGAGTTGTTTAATAAAGTTTAGTCATGAACCTTGTAAATTGATTTGTTTTATAAATCGTTTGAAAAACAATAAGTTCAGATGATATGTATAAATAAGAGAATAATGTATGGTTAAATGAATAACCATGTAAAATGAGTTTGTATAAGGTAAGTTGTTTGTAAAACAATGTCTTGTGAAAAGTATGTTATTTGTATAAAATGTTATATGTCTTAAATTGAAATGATTCAAATAACGCTATGATATGTAATACCGTACAAACACTTATATATAGGAAGTACCAGCGGCGTATCCACCGTGCTTGTATCATATTACACACGCCTCGTTACTTAAATCACTTACTCAAACCAAACCATCAAGATGTAATGTTTAACAATTGTAGAAATGTTTAGGTATAGTCAAATGTCTATTGTCAAATGGTTCACATAATGTAATATAATGTGTTCATATGCTGGATGAGCATATGCAACAAATTGTAATGTAAAACAATGTACTAAGTATGCACACAATGGACATACATAGCATAAAATGTAATGTAAAACAATGTACTAAGTATGCACACAATGGACATACATAGCATGAAATGTAATGTAGAACAATGTACTAAGTATGCACACAATGGGCGTACATAGCATGAAATGTAATGTAAAACAATGTACTAAGTATGCACACAATGGGCGTACATAGCATGAAATGTAATATAAAACAATGTACTAAGTATGCACACAATGGACATACATAGCATGAAATGTAATGTAAAACAATGTACTAAGTATGCACACAATGGGCGTACATAGCATGAAATGTAATGTAAAACAATGTACTAATTGTGTACTAATGAACATAGTGAGCATATGATATGAAAACATGGAAAAGCATGAAAATAACAAGTAGGCACATGTGTTTCACCCCAAAACATTTGGAAAACAGTAAAAGAGGGGTCTATGTACTCACTTGAGATTGCTTAGTAGTCCTAGGATAACCACCAAGCAAGCTAGAAGATCACGGAATTAAACGGTACCTAATATAGGTAACTACATTAATAAACCGGACCTAAATCGGAAGATCGGATAGAATGAGGGTTCATAAACCAAACGAGTATGAGAACTCATGTCATATGGTTTAACAAAGCCTACATACTAAATGAAACCTAACCTAAGTGCTTACGACCCATTACGACCCGTTTAGGTAGCTTATGCTACTTTAACGCGTCGTTCGCGTGAAACGCGTTCGGACCGCTTAACTAGTCCTATGACAGGTAATATATGCCTTAACATGTCTAATATTGTTGCCAAATCAGTTTAGATACTAAAAGTTATGTTACATATGCTTAAAATGGATTTTGGCGTAAAAATGGCATTTTGGTAATTTACCTAAGGCAAATATACTACCTATCATACAACTACTCAAACGATGTGACCATAAGGTATAACCTCGGAAGGTTATTCCCTATACAACTATGGTCACCTAATGTGTTTGGTCGGATCCTAATAATCGACCAAACGGGTCGGGTTCGAAGGTATAAGCGATTGTTTAGATCCCTTACCCTTACGACCCTATATAAGCACTAAACTAAAAGTGACGAGTTAAGCATGTTAAAACATGCTTAACTAAGTTTAGAAAAACAGGTTTGGTATCAAAACAAACGGTTTTGATACCTAAGAGTAGTTTGGTTACAAAATACTCAAGAATGCGCGTTTTGGCCGAAACTACGACTCGTCACTGAGCCTAGATAACGTGGTAATCACTAGGTATAGTCACTAGGGACTATAACCATCGTGATTACGCTCACGTTATGAAGTTCAAACGAACTTCGCATTGACCATAAACTGGTCAACACAGAAAGTCAAACAAAGTTTGACTTTTAACGCTTAAAGAATAAAAGAACGAAGGAACACTTACAAAGGGACCCCGAAAGGTTTGATTTCCAAATATTTCTCAGGTGTGAAGCGTTCTTACACCTCAACTTAGAGAAGTTTTCAGAAATTAAGTGGGTTTTGAGTTGTGATGGGTTGGGTATTTATAGGATTTGGACCACCGTTAGGATCGTTTCTCGAATACCGTGCTTTGATCTCACCCGTACACTTGTTGGAATGTTATGGAACCCAAATTGACCCCCCACCATCAGAGATCAACATGTGGAATTGAGATTGGGAGTGGGTAACAGCTGTAAATAGCTGGCTGGAAGATTCTGATGTGCTGGGGACCCCTTACGGGCCGTAAGGGTCATGGCTTACGGTCCGTAAGCCAACAACTATGTAGAATTGGCAGATTTGGTCCCTGCACCTTGTTTCGTTGCGTAACGGCACTTCTAACACCCGTCAAACCCAATTTCAAGCTCCAAAATGATGTTAAGACATAGGGAACATGAAATATGCTTGAAAACATCTCGGATGTCGGTTCGTTTGGCCGTACGGTTGCGATGTTCGGTTAATTACGACGGAATGCGCATAAGCGCGAAAAACGATCCAAATTGTGTGACGAATGGATTTTTCTCATGCCAAACACTAAAATAAAATATTTTAGTGCTTACATAAATTTTTGGATGTCCGGATGTATTCAGAACGTAAGTTATGCGCAAAAGTGCAAACTTGTGCACTTTTTGACGCTTTTAGTCCCTGAATGACCCAAAAGTTTATTTTAGCAAACCGAACCCCTCAAAGCCTATTTCTAAGCTATGTAAAGGATATTTAGGGTATGTTTAACTTATGGTCTTGTTCCGGAATGTCTGTTACAATTCAAATTGGCATACTTTCACAGTTTGTCAAATTTAGTCCCTGTAAGCGAATTAACTTATTTTTGCCACACCAAAGCCTTCAAAACTTATTTCTAAGTTATGTAAAGGTTATTTAAGGTATGTTAAGTATATGTTGATGTTCCGGAGTATTTGTTGCGTTAAACTGGTTATATTTACGCATCGGTGCGCGTATAACCTTCCAGAAAGCGATTCAGAGCCCGAAATCGAACAAGAATTGATATGTGCAAACGATACACATATTTATACAAATCTCAAGTATGAAATACAATATTTCATTGGTTTGGTATTTGTTTGATGGTTGAAGTGACACAGGTGTCACAACCAAGCTACTTTTATACCATGCTTTAGGTTTCAGGAACAATTTGTAACTTTTTTACCATTGTTTATTAAACCATATATGATCAAAGTTATTAAATGACATGTTATGTACACCATTTTCGCTTATCATTCCTTATGTATGTTTTGAACTTTTATTTGGACCATATTATATTAAAACTACTTATTTTTCATTTATAATTTAATAAAATTATGAAAAATACGAATGTTACAAATATATGTGGTGTATGACTTTTGAATGTTCCAATCCAGTGGAAGCATTAGTCGGGTATGGGCACAATATTTGAATCTCCCAACAGTTTTTATATTTTTACTTGCCGTAGAAATTGGTAAAGATCGCCAAGAAAAAAGGATTTGTGCATAGCCACAAAGGATTATGAATGAAGTCAACAAAAGCATCTTAGGCCTCCATCGTAGGCTTGCGATCCTTTACTTAGTTTTCATTTGTCATACTATGACCATATAGTGCGTTTGATTGACATAAATATTGTAGCCTTAAGGAGACCCTAAAGGTGTTTTTGCGTAATATTTTGAAAGTCGTTTTCTTAGGGTTTCCGAGTTTAAGAACCTATGTGTAATAAAGGTTTGTTAATTTAAGAACCTATTGTATCATTCCTTATGTATGTGTTGAACTTTTGTTTGGGCCATATTATATTAAAACTACTTATTTTTCTTTTATAATTTAATAAAATACTAAAAAATATGAATGTTACAAGTATATGTGGTGTATGACGTAACACCTCATAAAATCACGACCAATGATGTATTGACACGTGTAATAAACCCTAATAAAGTCAAACGTTGAATTTAAGGGACTAATTTTGCGAAAGATCAAAAACTTTGATTATGGAAGGACTAGAAGTGTTATCATGCTTAAAATAAGTCTCTGAATAACCTCTCATGATATTCGTATTCTCATATTAAGCCACTTGTTGGATAAGCGAAACCGTTTGCGTATAAATCGAAAGTTTGCACGGTGAAGGGTTAGAAGCGTCAACATGTTTAATAATACCTCTGAATGACCTTTTAGCAAACCCGAAACATTATTAAATCTGATCATATTCTTGGGAATATAAAA
Source organism: Helianthus tuberosus (assembly GCA_030545235.1). Classification (NCBI taxonomy): domain Eukaryota; kingdom Viridiplantae; phylum Streptophyta; class Magnoliopsida; order Asterales; family Asteraceae; genus Helianthus; species Helianthus tuberosus. The sequence goes on along the minus strand of CM060444.1, from coordinate 142,722,348 downwards.
CATTGGCCAATTAGGGCTTTAATGTCGATAAACAACAATACGCACAAGTTTGTGCGTTAAAAAGGGTTAAAAGTGTCAACCTGTTAATTCTTACCTTTGAGTGTCCTTTTAACAAACCCAGAGCATCATTATGTTCCATAATACTCTCGGGAATGCTCAATATGGATTACATAGGGCTTTGACGCAATAAAACGATAATACGCGCAAATTCGCGCGTTAAAAGGACCAAAAGCATCAATATTTAAAACTACACCTTTGAGCGACCATTTAAGCGAACAGGTGTGAACTGGAGTGTCATAATACTTCATTATACTCCATTATACTCTTAGGAATGCTTGTTGTTAACCTTGTAAGGCTTTACGCCATTTCGCGTTAATACGCGCAAGTTCGCAAATTGAAGGGTTAAAAGCGTCAATATGTCAAACTAGGCCTTTGACTAACTCATTTAATGTATCAAGAAGTTTATGATGCTTGATTATACTCTTGGATGTGCCTAATGTTGGAAATAAAAGGCCTTGTGAGCTAAAAACATCATTTCGGAAGAGTTCGGAAGTGCAGGGGCCAAATATGACAACATTTGAAAATACTGGTGAGTTGGCTAGGTCCTTACAGACCGTACAAGGACCCTTACGGTCCGTATACCATGCCCAGTAACAGAATATTCAAAAACCAGCTTTGGTTTGCCTCCTTGTCTCACATATTTGATTCTAAGGATCATTTGATGGTTTTGAAAGATGGTATTACACCTGTAATCATCTTGTGATTTCTCATAACACTTGTTGATCATCTGAAGACCCTCCAAACACTATAAATAGAGGTGAAATCTTTCATTTCATTTCACCATTTTCTTGAGTTCTTGCTCCCTAGACTCAAATCTGAGGATCCTGATCATTGGAACCTCCTTTTGAGTTATCTTCTGTCCCTTGGACCTTTTGTAAGTGCCCATTTCGTGGCTAGTTCTATTTATTTGGCGCTTAAAGCCGAGAAGTCAAGCGTTTGCGATAAACGCTTTGACTTTTAGCTAGACCTTATATGGTCGAGACATGGTTTGCAACGAACATGGCTACGTGATCGTAATTAGGTAAGTGTTAAACCCTCATAAGGGTACATCCTAATTACCACGTTTACTTAGTTAATTGCCGAGTCAAAGTAATTAAAATAAAATTCAAACGGGTCAATTTTTAATTGCCGATACGTTAAGGTATATTAATTTTGCACTAAATTCTTATGGACCCCACGATCTCAGCATATCCCCTCATCATGCAATACACTAACTCAAGTAATGCCTTTAAACTTTTATCAACTGTGATTTGTGCGAAAACAAAGCAGAATGTTTAAACATTAACAATTAGGTCGATACTTCCGTATACACAGAGAAAGTCCAATGTTTAAACAAAATAAGAAAATAAAAATAAGTTGAAGTTGTTTAGGCTTTAACCACCAGGTCGATACTTCCGTATACGCAGAGGAGGTCCAAAGCTTAAACGAAACACCAAAGAAAATGAAGCAAAACGTTTAGGCAACAACATCCAGATCGATACTCACGTATACGCAGAGGATGTCCAATGCTTAAACAAAATAAAGAAATCAAACAAGTTTAAATCTTTGCAAAATGAAATGCACAATCACAGTGATTTTTCAGCAAAGTTGTGAAAGTTCACAAACTTAACCAGTTTTATGTCTTTTGACAATCAGCGATTACTCAGTAGGCACACAATCAAGAAGGACAAAACCAAGTACTATGCTTTCAACCATGTTTCCCACTAGAACTAGGCTTTTTCATTTAAGTTTGTATCGTTATCACAAATCTACTAGTCTAGCTGAGCCTACCGTCACATCTTTAGTGAGACCGATTATCACATTTTATCATTCCATTTCTTTAGCATGCTGTGACAGTCTAACTGATCTACAATCATTTCCTCTTTTTTTACAACAAAACTCATTTTTGCATTTTTCAATGTTTTTGGAATTTTCAAATTTTCAATTTTTTTTTTAATTTAACTCCCCCTAAAATCAAAATATGTCTCAATTTTGATTTTCTGAGAAAATTTGAAAACAAACTGTACAAGGAAAATGACATCATGATGAGAATTATTTCAAATCGCCATCCCCTTGGCATAAACAATCAGAACTCCCCCTGACAACAAAACATTTTCCCATAGTGATTTCAAAACACTTAAGTTTGTTTTAATCAAAATGTTTTTTCCATAAAATTAGTTTTGTGTGTCATTTCTCAAACATGGGAATCTTTCATCACCTTGTTTTCTTCAATCACTTGAAAAATTTACCAAATTTTCAACACAATCACTTGTAGAAAATCAAGTACAACTTAATGTCCCTGATTTATCACATGTAAGACGAAATCACTTTCGTGAATTTCTCAAGAAAGATGCCGATTCCTGCTTCACACTTACCAACCTGGAAGCTCCGGCAAGTCAGGTTTTTCATTTAAACAATTTCACCCAAGCCTGACGGTCCTTGGGCGCTTTTGAATTCTTGTTCAACAATGGTGGAAAATTTGCATCATCCATTGTTAGACCAGAATTCTCACTTTTTACCTCAACCGATGGCTCATCTGATTTTGACGAATCAGATTCATTGCCTGATCGTGGCTTGTCTGACTTTGATGAGTCAGATTCATTGCCAACAACTGGCTCCTTTGTTTCCGGATAAACAAATTCATCACCAACAATTTTCTCTTTCTTTGATACCCCGTTAGTCCTTAGATTTGTATCTAATGAATCCGTTTTGCTTGATTTGTCATTCTTTTGAGAGCAAGACGGTTTATCAGAACTGTTATTCGCTTTGACAGCTGTATCTGAGGACAAAATCCTTTCAAGATACTATCTCGCCTTCTTTCTCTTCTTCCTCAGTCTGTCTTTTTGCCCCTGCGAAAGCTTCACTTTCTGTTCATGAACTTTCTGTTCTTGAACTTTAGGTTCTTGAACTTTATGTTCTTTGGGCTTGACATTGACTGGTTTTTTCGTCACTTTCTGAGAATCAGCCCTCGATTTTTCATTTGATCTCATTGAGCAATCCCTGGCAATGTGACGTTTGATATGGCATTCAAAGCATCTCCTTGTCTCATAACTCTAGTTCTGGCAGTTAACAGCAATGTGTCCTCTCACACCACAGTTGTAACACATTCTGTTATCGTACCATTCACCACCTGCAGCCCAAACATTCAAGTCATAGCACTGTTTGGCTTTGTGGTAATCATCACTCCTCTTGAAAGCTGGATTTGGCTATGAATCACTGTGGTCAAACCTGCACCACTTATTACCAACAGTTTTTGAGTTTTGATTTTCTAATTTTTGTGATTTTTTATCACGATTGGATGATTGAACTGATGAGCTTTTATTTTCTTTTTGAAGATTTTTCGGCTTTTTATCCTTTTGTTTTTTATCTACATTCTTCTTTACAGGTTTTTTCGTTGAGCATTCACCTTTCTCAGTAGAATATAAATCAGTTTCTTGAAATTTTTCTTTTAATTTTAAAAATAGTTTTCTTTTCTCAATTTCATCATCAGTTTTCTCATCACAATCTTCAACTTTGATTTTATCAAAGTTTGTGACATTGTCACTTATTGGAACTGAATTGATCGGTTTTGGACAGATATAATCTGGTACTGATGAGTTCACAAAACCTTTCAATTTCTTTTCAAGCTCATCAATCTTATTTCTTGCACTCTCAGCTTCTTTTTCAAGCTGAGAGATTTTCTCAAGATAAGACTTGATTACCTTTTCATTTTCAATTTTATTCTTTTCAAGAACAGATTTTTCATTTTCAAAACTTTTTATTTGTTCTTGAAATTTTGTTTCATTTTCTTTTAAACTTTTATTTTCCAATTTTATCCAAAAATCTTCACTTTCTGAAGATTTTATTTTATTTTCAAAAACTTTTTCTTTTTCTTTCAAAATTTTGATTTCCAATGTCAAACTCTCTACATTCTTCAAGAGTTTGGCATTGTCTAATTCAGATTTTTCACAGTTTAAGCATTTCCCATGAATCTCTTTATCATCAGATTTCTTTTCATCCTTCAAATTTTTGATCTCAAATAACAAACTCTCCAAATCCTTCAAGAGTTTGGCATTATCAGCTTCAAATTGAACACATTTAGAGCACACAGATTCAGAATTTGAAGATCCAAGCTTTTCTGATTCTTCATTCTTTGAGATTTCCTTTGTCTCTGTCCAGAATTTGCCTGCACAAAATTTTTTAACGAAATCAAGAGGATTCGCATTCTTATCGATATAAAAACCCCTCTTAATGTCGTATTTCATGACACTTTTTTGCTGCAAGACATACACAAACTCTTCTGTTTATTTCAATAATTACATCCAAATTCATTTTTTGTAAATTCTTTTCCATTTCATTTATCAATTCCTTCTTGTTTAAACATTCCTTTCGAAACTCTGCATTAACCTCATTGATAAACTGTCTTGGATAAAGTTCTTGAAAAATAGGCTTATTTTTTAGTTCAATCAAGAACTTATCCCATTTAGCAGGTAATGCATTTGCCAATTTTGATATCTGCTCATCTTTCATCACTCTTATACCCTTTTTCATCAAATTGTCTATTAAACTTTCAAACCGATTTCCCAACTGATCCAATGTTTCATTCTTTTGACACAAAAAATGTTCAAATCGTTTAACCCAGATATCCACATTTTCACTTCTATAACTACTTTCCAAACACCCCATATACCAATCATTTAACCTTTCAAGATAATCATTTTCTTGTTCATCAAACATTTTCGTCATATTTCAAGCAAGATACACAATCAGTCACCTTCAAACGAAATCAACAACTAAACAACTTCAAGCGAAATCCCAATTCAAGCGGGATTACAATATGAAGCGGAATCAGCGATTTCGCTTGAAACGGAATTACATCCTGTTCAAACGGAATCAGGTGTTTTTCAAGCGGAATCACTTCTTGAAGCGAAATTAGTTATTTCGCTTGAAAACGTTCAAACGGAATTATACCTTTGAAGCGAAATCACCTATTTCAAGAGAAATCAGATGAGATTTTCAAGCAGAATTATGATTTCAAGTGGAATTAACCGGCTAATTTCGCTTGAAATGTTGCTGACATCATCAATTCGATCTGTTTTTGGCAAAATTGATCAAGTTCTAAGCCGATTTTAGGTCCGATTCTTTCAAGGGTTTGTTAAAACTATGTTTTACACACTATATGAGAAAATTAGTCCATTTTAACCGTGAAAACTTGATTAATTATGAAAAGAAGGTGTAGAAATCAGAATTTTCCAACGAAAACGAGCTAAACAGTAAGAACTCTTCCTCCTGAGCTCTGATACCACATGTAAGATCGTGAAACGACCTAACGAGTCGATCAGAAGAGTGCTCAGACAGAATCAGAGGCGGAATTCATTGATTCTGTCTTTGTTTAGCTTGTATTCACTATTAAATGTCTCGTTTATTGATCTAGAAGCAATTTACAGCACATAGACACTTCGACAACACTTCGGTGTCGGAAAACAAGAAGATTACATATGATTTCGCTTGGAACCTATTTATAGAGATTTGATTCCGCTTGAACATGCTCAAGCGGAATTAAATCCTCAAGCGAAATCACCTATCAAACAAGATAACATGTTCAAGCGGAATTAGGTGGTTGATTTCGTTTTAAATGACACTTTGTCATTTCAAGCGGAATCACATTTAAACCTAATTTCGTTTGAGTTTTCTCGTATAACGTGCCTAAGACTCGAACGAAGATGAAGTCGACAGACAACTGCACTAACAGCTTTTCCATTTTATCAGAGAATGTAGTGGTGTATGCTAAGAAGATATTTTATTTAAATGTTCTTCAGGGTGTTAAGATTCAAGCAGGTATTAAGAGTCATCTGATACCTATTTTTGATGGACAGCTTCAACAAGATGCTTTTGTGATTCTGTCAAAATTTGGTGTTGGTGAGAATAAAGATTTATATAAAGTAGTAGTACAGCCTTATAAAATCAACTTTTATAGATGCACAACTGTTACTCCTGTGAGAGATTGGCAAGGTGTTGAGTACGGTTTCAACTTCAGAGCTTATCAATATATTCTTCAAGGAGAGGTGTTAAACTCCTTGAGTTGGTAGTGTATATTTTTTGTAATCATGTCTTCTCTGTATAAAATTAGAGAGTTTTACTTATACTATTGTATAATGTAATCATATAGATGTTGCTGGATCTGTGGTTTGTTGTGGAGATCTTGAAATCTTTGGTCGACCTCCAAAAGAGACTAAGAAGATCAATTTCGATATTCAAGACTTGGAGTAAGTTGTTGTTTACATGTGCAGTCATGTACAGATCATTGTTTGTATTTAATGATGTTAATAAATAAGATGAAGAATGTTGGTATTTAATGTGGAATCATGGTAATGGTAATAAATGAGATCTATAGTATTTGTATCTAATGTTGAATCATGGTAATAAATGAGATCAACAGTTTATTCTTAGTGAATATGTTAGTTAATTTATGGCTCATTTACTACTTTAATAAATGTCATAAATTTCCTTTGATTTTGTGTTTTTATTCATTCAATTTTGTTTTGATATTAGAGATTGTAAAAATGGTCATAAATTAGTCTTTAGTATATCGTCATACGAATATTGTTTTCATGTAGGGGTAAGGTTTTGCGGTGTACTGTGTGGAATGATTATGCTCTGCAGTTTAAGGAGTTCATCTCTAAAATCCCAGCTCATGAGCATGTGATGGCTGTTATACAGCATGGAAAATGTAAGGAATGGAAATGTAATTTTTGTTACTTTCTGCAAATTATGACTATACTCTTTATTTCTGGCAATATAAACAAAGATTGACTAAATATCTATACACTTTTGCATGTAGGTGAATATACAGTTCAAAGTTATAAGTTTGCAACACGAATGTTTCTGAATGAAGAAATTGATGAACTTAATCAGCTAAGGAGGAGGTAATTTGTCAATGTATTTTTTATTGTATATAGATGTTCAAGTCAAATACTTGGTTTCATGTTATTTGTATACTAATTCTAATCATTTGTGGTATTCAAAAGTCTTATACTGAAGTTTGGACAAGGGAGTGGTTCTACTTCTCAAACAATACTATCGTCTCAGAGCGTTTTTCCATTGCATAAAGAATTTGTAACTGATGGTGCGAGGAAACATGTTGATGAGATTAGTGAGATAGAAAAGGTTTCACATCTTTTTATTTAGTTTGGTTATTTGTTTGCTTTATCACCTGCATGTTTGTCAAATTAGAGATTACAAGTTGATATATTGTTTTTACAGGAAATGTCTTGTGTTGTGTTGTGTTGTGGTTGCGACAATTAAGATTGTGCAAGAAGAGTTTGGTTGGTTTTATCCTGCCTGTCGTAAGTGTTTCAAGAAGGTGATGGGTAAAAGTGAATACTTGCAGAATGTTGAAAATGTTTCGGATGATATTGTTCGATTGCCTGCGACTTATTTGGTTTGTCCCAAATGTCGTAGTGAATGTACATCCATCACCACAAAGTAAGCAATGATGATTATTTAACGTTATATTTATATAAGTAACAGTTTAAGACTGATATTTGAATATAGTTTTGCAGTTTACTTAGTCATTTGTATATATTTCAGGTTCAAGGTGCAAGTCCGGTTGCAGGATGAGAGTGGTAGTGTTTCTTTTGTTATGTTTGATAAAGATGCTCAGAAGCTTCTTGGATTAGCGGCGAATGACATAAGAGAGAGGCAGGTGAAGGCGAAGATGTTTCCCTCATGAGATATTTCGATTGGTTGATAAGAAAGTCGCTTTTAAGATTGATGTTTCAGAGTTCAATCTTAAAAAATGACTATCGTGTTTATACCATGCAAAAAACATGTAATGATCCAGTAATAATTATTGAGTTGGTTGGTGGAGATGGTAATGGTGATGAAAATACTGATGAGATAGCATATAAAATTACTTTTTCAATCTATTTATTTTTCTTTTGAGGTTCAAAGACTGGATTCTGCACTTTTTTATATAATATCATATATTATGATCCTTTAGGTTATTCAAGAGGTAGCTGAAGTTAAAGATGTTAACCTTTTAGAATCTTCCCAGGTGTCTGCTGAACGAACTTCAAGGGTGAGTATTTATTTTTGAAAGTATGTTTACAGTGCCGTCTCCGAGAAATCTCGAAACGTTTTGGGCCTAGAGCCACTAAAAATAAATCGGGCCCATATAATTTAAACACAATAATCATATATAAAAAAACTATAATATGACACTAATTGTTAAAACAATCATCAAAATAAAAGTATTATACCAAAATGATCTAAATTTACCTACTTAATCGAATCGTGTGTATTGCCCCTTCTTGAGACCTTTTTTTTCCTCTATTTTCACTCTTTTACGTTTTTGACAACGGGGCAAATGTTTGTATATAGGAGGCATATTTCTGAAAAGAAAAAAAAATATGAAAGTTCAAACTTCAAAGTTTCAATTTTCAACAATCAACATTTAACAATACCGAACGATCCTAACCCTATTGGTAAATTACGACCCGAATCACACATGAACACAAAGCGATTACAACCCGAATCACACTTGAGCACAAAGCGATTACTTCTAATCACACTAGAACAATTTACAACCATAAACTAGACAATAAATCACTGATTTCGTGGGCCAGTTTTTGACACAAATAGACAATAAATCACTGATTTCCTGGGCCTGTTTTTGACAATAAACAAAATCGTTGCTGCTGAACAAGGAACTAACCTGTAACGCGATTCCGAATCACTGATTTCGTGGCCGCTGCGTTGCTGAACAGTGAACCGATTTCAGATTTCTGATTGCTTTGTGTGTGCGCTGCCTGTTAAACCTCTGTCGTCGCTTCGTATTCTATTCTGGATTCCCGCTCATTACGTATATACGTCAATCACAGATTCACAGATGAAGGCTGATTATTATAATTAGGTTAACAGTTTAGGCCCAATAACAAAAACATATAGTATATAGGATATTTTTTAAAAACTTTGGGCCCTCAAAGTCTTTGGGCCTGGGTCCATTGCCCTACTTGCCCACACTTATCACCGGGCCTGTATGTTTAGTATGTTTAAAAATGGTTCATTATTTTATTAAATGAGATCAATAGTTGTTTTGTGATCTGTTGCAAGGATGCTGTCTCTGTTACGGCCGACACTTCAGCCGTTGAAGTTGAAAAGGATTCTAGATCAAGTCCCAATGGAAAGCGGATAGCTCAAGATGTTGATGTTGTCAACGTTGATGAGCTATCTACTAATGTGAGAAGAACCCGAAAGACGCTGTCTAAGGTTAACAATTAGATGCTTATGAAAAAAACATTTCTTATGAGAGATAAGTAGAAACCACTTATTTTTGAAGACTCCTTGTGGTTTTTACCCTTTGAGATAAGTGTTTGAATGTGAGACCGAGTATGAGACTACTTAAAAAAATTACGACTCAAGGACATGTGACGAAAGTTAAAATTATTAAATAGTTGTACTTGTATATATCATACTCTAAGCCGGCTTTTAGAGTGAGTTTAGGATTAAGTTCTAAACATTAGGCATCTCAACTTCGAATTTTGACCATATTAAAATAATAGAAAAGTATACTGCTACCAGACAGTAAACCGGTGAACTGTTAGGAAATGAGCAACAACTTTTAGACAATTCTTCATAATCAAGTATGTGACCATGATTATCAAAATGAGTTTCACACCTTTGTCATCACCATCACCAACTCTAATCCTATGATCAAATTAGAACTAAAACCAATTAACACATTCAATACACTTCTACTTGAAAACATGATTAACTTATGGTACAAAGTGTAAAGAAGTAGTAGCCCTTATATGTAAATGGGTCGATCATTACTTTTGTCACTTGCTTATATCACACAACATATGCATGCACTATGATAATAATACAAAAGATACGAGATAGTTGCAGCCTTTAAAGTTGAAAAGAAAAAAAAAATATCCAAAAACTTTACATTTACATTACACATATATACAAACCAAAACTACTTTCTGTTCCTACTTCCTACTCTCATTTTCTTCACTGACATGGGATTAGGAATACCTTCTTTCCCTGCACACTTCTTCACGCACGCACGCATCACCCCCTCCCTCCCTCCCTCCATGCATCTCTCTCTCTCCTCTTTCTCTCTCTAGACTTACAGACACGACAACCATAACAAGACACCCAACCCCTTATTTAATCTCCTTCTATTATCCACCCATATGCACTCTTCAACTTAACGAGTATCTTCAAACGTTTTGATGGAGTTTTTGACACACCAGTTTGACAACAATGGCGACTCACAACTGCCACCGGGCTTCAGGTTCCACCCTACGGACGAAGAACTCATCACATGCTACCTTCTACACAAAGTTCTCGATGGGAACTTCACCTGTCGAGCCATTGCCGATGTCGATCTCAACAAATGCGAGCCGTGGGAGCTTCCTCGTAAGTTTGTTTTTAGTTTCGGGCGGAACCAGAACGGGGTTAAGAGGGTCGGATGGTCCGAGTCACCAAAATTCGTTGAACTTTTAAATATAAAATAAAAGTTTTTACTAATTTTTTTTTACTTTTTAATCAATACTTTTGGAATGAAATTTTACTATTGAAAAAAAAAAAAAAAAAAAAAAAAACTTCAATAGAAGGGCATGTTTGGCTAAGCTTATTATAGTTAAAAAGGACTTTTGAGAAAAAGACTTTTTGAAAAGGAGTTTTTAAAAAAAATGTTTGAATTAGCTTATTGATGTAAAATGATTAAAATGGGCATTCTTTTAGATATAAGGGGGTAAAGAATGGGTATATTGGTAATTTGTAGTTTGAAAAGTTAAAAGCTGGCCAAGAAGTCACAATATTGTGACTTCTTGAAACCTCCTTTTTCTTCTTTGCAAAAAACCATTTCTAAAAGGACTTTTGGCTTATCCAAACACAAAAACAACTTATTGGCTTTTTGATAAGTCAATAAGCTAATAAGTTGTTTTGAAAAGCTTAGCCAAACATGCCCGAAGTGTTAGGAGGGTCTATTGACTTGATCATCAAAATTTATTGAATTTTTAAATATACAATCCAAGTTTCTTTATAGTTTCTACTTTTAATTAGTAGAGGGGTCAAAATGGTCCATTTGGAATTTGTTGAAATTTTAAACATGACATTCAATTTTTTTTTACTTAGGGGTCAAGAGGGTCTATTTACCGGTCATTAGAATTTGTTGAAGTTTTAAATATAAAATCAACGTGTTTTTATTGTTACTGCTTTTAATTACTAAATGGCCGGTCACTAGAGTTTGTTGAATTTTTTATAGATAAATCTTAGTTTTGTTGTTTTTGATAAAAAAAAAAACATTACTTGCACCACTAATTATAACCACAGGAAAAAAACTTATAATATATAGTTGCCTCGTCTAAAAATTCGGGTTTCGCCACCATTCTTAAACACTTAAAACTGGTGCCTTGTAAATTCGGTAACATTGTTTTGGTTATTGATGAAGCAGAAAAGGCAAAGATGGGGGAGAAAGAGTGGTACTTTTTCAGTCTACGTGACCGAAAGTACCCGACCGGACTGAGAACAAACCGGGCGACAAATGCCGGTTACTGGAAAGCCACCGGAAAAGATAGGGAGATTTACAGTTCAAAGACGTCAGCTTTAGTGGGCATGAAGAAAACCCTTGTGTTTTATCGGGGTAGGGCTCCTAAAGGGGAAAAAAGCAACTGGGTGATGCATGAGTATCGTCTTGAAGGCAAATTTGCTTACCATTTTCTTACCAAAAATTCAAAGGTATACTACATTATGTTATGAAAATAGGGATGTCAAACTAATTAAATCTTCTAAACTAAATAATTCTAGGTGGCTTGGAGACTTTATAGTTTATACACGGTCTGGTTTATGGTTTGATTTAAAGTTTGAAATTTGAAACCGTTCATTGAACTGACCATTTAATATTTATTATAACTGTTTACTGTTATTATTAATTTCATTTCAGAAATTTAAAGTTACTTTTTCATATTAGAAAAATAAAGTTAGGGGCTGTTTGGTAGCCTCTGAATGGGCATTAAGAGGCTACCTCTTAATGTAACCATTAAAAATTTTACCAATGAGAAGGTAGAAGAATGTGACATGTGATGATTTATCATTAAGAGGTTACCTCTTAACCATTCAGACTTGAGGTTACCTCTTATTCATTCAGAGGTTTTAAACCATTAAGAGGTAGCATCTGAATGGTCATTAAGAGGCTACCAAACAGACCCTTAGTTATATGTATTAAATAAATCATGGATAATTCTTCTCTTTTTTCTAGGATTTAATACAAAACTATCATTTAAGAAAATAAAATATTTTTTTTTGTTTAAAACTGCAAAAACCGAACCGAAAAACTGAACGGCCGCTTCTGCCGACCCCACCAACCCAACGTTTCGGTTTGTTTTTTTTAAAGATGTAGTTAGTGGTTCGTTCAAAACTTTTCTCAAAATGGAGCGGATATAGAGTGTAATATGGGGTAATCGTGTGATTTCTTGACGCTCTGACATTAGTGTAAATTTTGGAAAAATTTAACGTTTTCTTGATTTCGTTAACCTTAATTGAAATTATAGTTAAGATTTTTTTTTCATGCATTCTGTCTTAAATATTAACTAAAGGTATCTTTGTTAATCAGGATGAACAGGTGATCTCTCGAGTGTTTCAGAAACCCAACACTGGTGGTTCCGGTACCAAACGGGTAGCAACCGGAATAAACTCCTACCAAGAAGCAAACTCTTCAACCTCAGTTTCCCTCCCACAACTTCTCGACTCCTCATACGGCTCCGCCTCGTCAGCGTACACCGTAGACCACGACACCTACTCCTACGACAGCAACGCCGCCTCAACCGAGCAGCACGTGCCCTGTTTCTCCACTGCCTCAGCCACTAACTTCAACCCTCACCCCATTTTCAACCTTCCTCCGCCGCCGCCACTCTCCACCGCCACTTTCTCCGCCCCAATGGGCTACCCGAAGAATGTGGTGGCGTCGTCGTTCCCGAGTTTGAGAGTGCTTGAGGAAAATCTTCAGCTCCCGTTTTTCTACTCTTCTGTTGCGCCGCCGCAGCCGCCGATTCATGGGGATGGAGTGATGTGTGGATACGGGGGTTTGGGCGGTGATGATGTGATGCCGGCGGTTTCTTCGGTGGCGGAGAAACCGAAGGCAGGTCTTACCGAGTTGGATTGTATCTGGAGCTTCTAACTGATCGTTATGGCGGCCAGCGGCAAATAGTTTATGTTTCCTTTTAACGGTAAGATATGTTAAAAACTAGCAAGACGCTAGAAAATTAGGATTTATAAGCTTGTGTTGTAATGGATCTATTTTTGTATTTTCTGGTATGTTATTATTAATGTTTTTTATGTATTTAGCTAGTGGACTTCAAAATGTGATCACTACTATGTATCCTTTTTATTTGAAAATTAGTTTCAAAGAGAAAAATGATTTGTGCATCTAAATATCTTGAAGGCGAAATATTTATCCATGGGGTAGAATCACCCTAGCCAGCCAATGATCTCTAGATCAAGTGGTGGAAGGCTTGTATTTCTCTTGAGAGATGAAGGTTCGACTCTCACTTGGTGCAGAGTGAGGCACTGGTGGGCAATGATAGGAGATCCAGAGAAACCTGGGTTGGATCCTTGAGCCAAACGGGTTTTATCGGTAATTTCACCGTCGTGCCTACGGGCGGGTGGGTTACCGGGTTTTCCTCGGAATTGGTGGTGGACTCGGGTTACTCTCGGAGTACTCCGTTTGTCCAGTGGGTGCCCCGAGAGTGCTCGGGATTGAGTTTGTTGGCCGTTCATAAAAAAAAAAAAGAATCACCCTAGCCAAAGCGATTCTTGGGAATTTGCCATCTTACTATCTCTCGATTTTTAAATCACCGGTTCAAGTTTTAAATACCCTCGAAGTCGAAGGCATTAGGAGGGCATTCGTATGGGGCAAGTCGGGGGACTAGAAACAAACTAAGGTGGGTCGCTTGGAACAAAATACAAGTTTCTAAAAGGTTTGGGGGTATGGATTTGGGAGAGATAAGAAGCCTGAATTGGGCTTTCCTTATGAAATGGAAATGGAGGTACATGAACCAAGCCTCTCAACTGTGGGCTTTGACTATTCGGGCAATTCATGGTAACGGCAAAACGAGTGGAGATATTCCGCTGTGTGGAAGCATTGGGGGTACTTGGAAAGACATCCTTGCGGTTGAAAAAGACATAATGAAAGCTGGCATTAATAATGCAAGTGGGATGGGCATAGAAACGGGCAGGGCCGGCTCAAAATTTTCTAAATTTTTCTAGGCCCAAATCAGATAGCAAAATTGGGGCCCTTTTTGTAAACAAAAAAAATTGCTATGAATCCTATTATTCATATATCATCTTTGTATACGCATAATTATAGATCATAAACCTCAATGTTAACAATCTCAAAGCCAAAATTACCAACATATAATATATTTTCTTAGAATTTGAGGCCCTAGGAAAATGAAGGCCTAAAACTCTTGCTTTATTTCACTCCCCTTGAGCCGGCCCTGGAAACGGGAGACGGGCAGAATAATATTTTTTCTGTGGCGAAATTCCGAGATGAGGTAAATGAAAGAATAGGCGAAAAAATCAATATTGGTAGCTTTAAATGGCTTGAATGGGTCCCCAAGAAGACTTTGTGCTTTGTTTGGAAACTTTGCCAAGGCAGTATACCTGTGGTAGAAGCTTTACAACATAGGGGTATTTTTATTCAAGAGGTGCAATGCAAATTATGTGGGTGGGATGTAGAAACAGTGAACCATCTTTCTGTGGAGTGTGTCATGGTCAAAGCTGTGTGGTTGCATTTATGCATTTGGTTAAAAATCCCAGTCATAATGCAAGTGAACTCCTTCCTTAACTTGTTGGAAACAATTAATAATCTAAAAGGCTCGAAAAAATGGAAGAAGGTAATAGAAGTAGTTTTCTATGCGGCTATATGGAGAATTTGGAAGGCAAGAAATGCAAAGGTCTTTGATAATATCCCGTTCCGGGTAGGAAAGGTGGTGGATGATATTAAAGAGGACTCGTTCATGTGGATCAAGAACAGGTCGAAGATCACAAATTTGAATCGGGAGAGGTGGCGGGACTTTAATGTGAGAGATGTAATCGGTTAGAGTATGTTTATTTTGTTTTTTATGTTTTGTTTCGTCTTGCTTTTCGGGATTCCTAGCTTCTTGTTGGCCTCTTTGTTTTTATTTTTATGATTTTATAAAAATGCAGCCGTTCAATATATATATATATATATATATATATAGGGAGGAGCTCATGCGAGAACCACCCTTATTGTGAGAACCGCGAGAACCAATGTGAACACAATCTAAAATAGCTAAAAAAACCTAACCCCCACCCCACCCCCCCCCCCCCCCAAACCTAACCCCCCTCCAAGCTAAATGCTAAAAACTAAAACCTCCAAAAAACCTAACCCTCCCCCCCCCTGTAACACCCCGAAAACGGGCTTGGTAATTAAACTCTGTTAATACTAATAGACGGGTAACGTAACGTTATTAGTAAAAATAACCCGGCAAATATTTGGATTTAAATAAGAAATCCTAATATTAAATAAAAACGAATCAAAGTTTTAAGGAATTAAGTTTATACGAGCCTGAGTTAACGGGACTTAAAATAAAACGGGTTATGACTTGTCCGAACCCACTAAGTAACTAGGAATATCAACCTAGTTAGTTAAGTGTTGTAAAAACAATAAAAGAAACATGAAATAAATAACCCTTTGATAAACTATGGAACTAGAGGGACTAAACATGGGCAAATGTAATAAAGTTTTGATTTAATCAAAACTAACTCAACAAAAACACACACGTACGTGTGTTCCTGCGATCTCCACAGAGCATTCTAGAGCTCAAACCCTAAATTCCAAGAATTCACCAAATTGAAAGGGGAAATCAAGCCTAAATCGAAATCCGAGCATAGATTAGTGATCACCTCAGTAAAGGGATCATAAGGTATGTCAAAATTCCCAATTTAGTTCCATCTCAAATTTTGATGAACACATGAGATTTGAGATTTGAGCTTGCATGATCGTTATTTGGGTGAAATAGTAATGAAATCATGTCTAGGAGTAAACCCTAGTCATTAGTTTGTTGAATTAATGTTTAAACTATGAAATTCTTGAATCATCCACCATGTGTGTGTAGTGGGTTTTGTAGAAACAAGGTGAACACTAGAACCATGATGAGTAAATTAGTGTTATTTGAATCCTATGAGGTTAATTTTGATATTGAACTATAAATTAGATGATTGTCTTGTAAAAGATGTTAAAATCTTGGTAAAAATAACAAGTTATGAACTTGATTATAAATATGTAAAATTATGCCCTTAAGGTGTTTGTTAAAACACTTAAGAGAAAGCTAACATAGTGAAAATTGGGATAAAAACGCATGTTTGAACTATACGGTAAATTATGCGTGATATGTTATGAAAGGAGTTCTAAACAATGTGGGTTGAACTCTTTAGGCAAGGAATCCGGATCGTCAAAGTGGACAAGCCGGTGGAGACACGCGTTTAAAAAGGAGTGCTTAAAAGGTACGTAACTACGATTCCGTTACGTTATGCTTGATTTTGTATTTTCGCTAGTAGACTTTAAAATTAGCATAATACATGGAATTGGAAATTTGTTGAAGTGATGAATATCACTAGGTAATTAAACGGGTCAAAAGGTGAAATTATCACCCTTTGACAATATCGACTAATGGTTTGTTGAGTTACATGTGTATAGGAATAAATATCAAATGGATACGCACATCGCTATTGCTTAGCGACTAGTAAGTCAAGGTATTGAAACGGGTCAAAATATTGATCCGAGCCAGGTATGTATAATGATTCAACTCATCATGTAGAATTTGGAATTCTATAAGAGTTAGACAAGGTTAAAATATAGATATTCGGCTATCTTTTAGGTAAGCCGAATAAATGGAGTTATGATCATAATGTTTTAGAAGCACATGGGTTTACAAACAAGAATTATAGTTAAAAGGTCAGATTTAGAGTCAAACAAATAGTTAAAAGTTCCTCGTAATAAAAGAAGGATAAAAATTGACCAAATTGCCCTTATAGGCTAATTTGAACGAACGACCTTTAAAGATGGTTCGGAAACAAGTTTCTTGATTAAATAAATACTTAGGACAAGTATAGAAGTTGAAAGATGTAATATGATAGTCAATTGGCTCTATTTGAGTCCTTGTCGTAAAATAATGAGTTTAGAGGTGAAACTCGGTTATTATAGGTTATCATAGTAAACCCATTATAAGTTCAGTGGTGGGGGTAAATTATATGATAAGAAATGTGGTTGTGTAACGTTAGAAGCAATCGAGAACAATTTTAAGCTTGGAAGTGCTTAAATACCCCTAACGGGTCAAAATAAGCATTTGAGAGTAAACGGGTTTAATTACGTAAGAAACTCGTCATTTGAACCTAATTTGATAGGAAATATTGAATTTATGATTCTCATGAGTTTATAGATCAAGTAAACATGTTTGTTTGATAGAATCACGAACGGGTCAAATTTTGATAAAATCTTGTGATTTCTCATAACACTTGTTGATCATCTGAAGACCCTCCAAACACTATAAATAGAGGTGAAATCTTTCATTTCATTTTACCATTTTCTTGAGTTCTTGCTCTCTAGACTCAAATCTAAGTATCCTGATCATTGGAACCTCCTTTTGAGTTATCTTCTGTCCCTTGGACCTTTTGTAAGTGCCCTTTTCGTGGCTAGTTCTATTTATTTGGCTCTTAAAGCCGAGAAGTCAAGCGTTTACGACAAACGCTTTGAATTTTAGCTAGACCTTGTATGGTCGAGCCATGGTTCACAACGAACATGGCTACGTAATCGTAATTAAGTAAGGGTTAAACCCTCATAAGGGCACCTCCTAATTACCACGTTTACTTAGTTAATTGTCGGGGCACAGTAATTAAAATAAAAGTCAAACGGGTCAATTTTTAAATAAAATTCATAACTGATAATATAGAAGCTATAAAATCAGTTTTGTCACTTTAATAACTTGGTAAATATTAATTGAACATGCCTAAGCATGTTCAACCCGACAATTCTAAGTTTAGAATCGGTTCGCAACCGAAAGTCGCAAAAGTTGACTTTTGCTTTGACTTTCAGTTCTGACCCGAATTAGCTTAGTTTAATTATGCCTTAGGGTTTCTTTGTGACCATATTATATGTTAGTGTAACCCTCTGAGGTTATACTACATGATCCTTTAGAATTAGAGTTCATATGCATGTTTCCGTTAAATGCTTAAAAGTTGACCATTATGCCCTTTTTATATTAAAACGAGTTTTTTTTGAAAATGTGAGAGGACAAAAACCTTTATTACAGATAATTAAGTATGTCCTAAAAGTTTGACATCAGATTATGGTCTAAAATAGAAGTTATGCGCGATATCGTAAAATGAAAGTTTTTTATTAATTAAATAGCAATTTTGGCATAAATCATATTTAAACCCAAATTTTGACACCAAACCTTTTTCCCACTGGTGTAATATAATATTTAGAGATTTTTGAAGATTTTTGTTGAATTTTAAACTGATCATAACATAGGGTTCTTGCATTGACTCGGTAATTGACGGTTATGCCCTTTTTGCTAATAAAATGAGTTTTACACATCCTTTACATATCAAACCTTTTTCTACTGATTTTATATATTAAATAAATTATTTTAAACAGTAAAGGCTGTTCAAAATCTCAGATTTACTTATTTAACCCGAATATCGTCAAATACCGACTTTTATGCGATTTAGGCGCCTAGTATGGTTTAAAACCATATTTGGCACCTAAACCTTGTTACCTACTGAAGTTATGAATAAATTTCTATTCTTTAACAGTAAGTAAAAGTTTTGAACTCAGATTTCCAAAATTTGACCTTTAAGGGTTAAGTGAAATGACCAAAATGCCCCTATGGTGCATAGTTTGGCCATAAATGATAAATTTCACATATATATGATATCTTACTGATGTAACTTATTAAAATAAATATTTCTACTGATTATTTTAGACCAGAACCTCAGATTGCTATTTAACCTCTTTTATAATCTTTAAAATGACCAAAATACCCCTACGGGGCTTAAATTGATTTTAAATTCGTTTTGGGCATAATGGAAGGTATCCTACTGATATCACAACATATTAAAAGCATATTAACTTGTGGAACATGTTCATGACTCATTTGGTTACCCGTTATGCATCTTTCGCATTCGGTACGGTTTATGTAACTAGTTTGCATAAATTAACCGAAAGGGGTCAAACCTTATCATTTTCACTTCAAAATTCAGAATGTGTTTGGTTTACCCATATTATACAAGTCTCCATAACTTGTCAGGTCTAAATCACATTCAAATCTGATCTTCGCTTAATCATGTGTTTTGAACCGTAAACCTTTCCTTAAAACTAACCGGTCTAAGTTACAACTTAAATAAGACCCGTTAGGAATCTAATAGGTTTATAAAACCTTCGTTCCAGATTGAGATCCCCAGTAGAGGTACTTGTGCTTGCTGATTAGAATATACGGCTAAGTATAAATTGCATTTTAAGCTCAAGTAAATACTTTTAACTTATTTTCCCTTATACGGGCTTGGGGTACGGTATTTAAAATACCGCTTGGTCGGGTATTGAATCTTTAATCATATGAAGGTTAAATCATTGAGATAACCCGTTTAATCTGTTTTGTTTGCTTAAAGCCTTTGGGGGGTTAATAACCATGTCCTGGATATCCTCGGCTCATTCATTGAAATGGCCACGACTTAAGCATGGGGTGTAGGCATACACCTGTCGGTGCGTATGTAAAATGATATACCTACCTGTTCGAGAATAACTCGCCGTAGGTGATATTATGTGGTGTGTCTATTAATCTTTAACCCGGTATTCAACCCAGGCTACCGAACATATAACAAACATATAATTCTTTTACAAGATTATTTTTAAATAATTATCCCAAGTTATAAAAGTATTTGTGCCTTGTGCATTTAAATCAATTTTTATAAACACTTTTCAAAAGAGTCAGTTAATTGTATTTACCAGTGTAAACTGACGTATTTTCCAAAAAGGTTAAGTGACAGGTGTTGTACGTACATTGGCTGGGAGCTCAGGGCGTTAATAAGAAATCTTGCAAGTTCTAAACATCTAAAGTCTGTTGAACAGTGTTTATATTTATGTTTTAAGATCCGCCTGTGGATCCATCTTACAATCCGTTTGTAATATTTGATGTTACTTTGAATCGGTTTGTAATATATTTACTTTCAACTTCCGCTGTGCATTGAACTGTGATTATATGACTATGGTGATATCAACTACGTCACGATACTCCCCACCGGTAATACGTGGAAATATCGGGGTGTGACAGGTTGGTATCAGAGCCAACATTGAGTGAATTAAACACTAGCCTTTTGTGTTTACTCTCAATGACACAGTAGCACATTCCTTGACTTCCGAGTCTAGACTTGAACTAGGAATGATCTCATCCCTGTTATATGTATACGTTGTTTTCGATATTTATGCATCTCTGGATCGTGTCGCCAAGCAAAGCTGCCATTGGTGGAAACTCTCCAAGCCTGAAGTCTAACAATGCTAAGCTTCGTACTACAGCACGAATAAGCGTACGACCAGTATGGAGAAAGGACTTCTTAAACCCATTAACCATATTTCAAATTCTATACCCAAGACTTTTGAAACTTCAAATGAGGAGCCAACATCGGAGGAATTCATACCAGCTGTCCCTGAAGCTCCCGCTCCGAAGATAATACCTATGGACCCAAAGGACTCGTAATTCTTACCTCCAAGTCTTGGAATCCCAGACTTGGATTATACCTGTCATGACCTTATTCATGATTCATATTATTCACCAACCATAAAAACCTTCAGTACCCGTACCGCACTCAGGGAACCAAGGAGAAAACTTTCAGAATTAGAATGAAGAAGGAACTTCCTTGTTATGTTTCATTTTTATAGTAGTCCCTATAAGGACATATATATATCTTTAAAGTCCCCGCGTGGGCGAATTTCCTTGTGTAAGACCCGTTTAGGGAAATTATTGTATTTTTGAGACTTTCTATGAAAAGTTTCCTATTTTGAAATTTACTTTGATATTAAACAGTATACGTATGTATTATGTTCTAAATCAGAACGTCATTTCAATTTATGATTGCTCTGCCATTATATATCAAAGAAAATCTTAAAAGTATAACCTAGCCTATATGTCATTTTCGACATAGCTAAGATGGTAAAGCCTTTTTAAGATAATAGATCCTTGTTAACACCTGAGAACGTGTTAGCACTCTTGACAAATGTGGTTTGAGAAAATCACAATAGTCATCCTTATATTGGATTCTTCCAATTTCTTATCTAGCCTAGTGATTTAGAAATCATGGCTCAAGTCATCAGATAAGATGATCATATCATAAACATCCCTTAGTGATGAAATGCCTACGGGCTATATCTATTGTCCTAAAAGACAAAAGACAGTTGTAGTCTTTGACTCTCTGTCAAGAAAGGTAATGAACTATGTTCAAACCTTAATGCTTCGATCCTACAAGATCATGGCTTATAAATTCGTAACTGTCCTCGTGACAAGGCCTTTTGTGCCATTTCAATATCCTTAATAGCTTATAGCTGGATTAATTATAATGAAAAATTTAAAAATAAACCTGATTATCAAATTAACCAAATATGGTCTATTAATACCACGGTTAATGAATCATCGAAGATGATGATTCCAAAATAGACTCCTAAGCAAAATTATTGGCGATTGTTTTATAGAAAACAAGCTTCAGCATGTCTGAATCAGATGAAGTCAACAGTCATCCCAATATGAGGAATGACAATACAAGGATGAATGTAACGGTTGAAGAATTACAGACGATGATAGATAAAGCCGTCACTCAAGCCATTGACAGGCAGTTCAAAGATTCAAGTGGTGCTAATAGTGGGACCCAATCTGTGCCTCACACAAAACCACCTTCTAAGACACATACATCTTATAAGAATGATTCTCATCATTCTTCAAATCAGAGAAGTATTCCGTCCCGACAAATTGTGCTCAGTCAGGAGCCACATGTTAAGACCTGCTCTTATAAATACTTCGTCTCTTGCAAACCAAGGGACTTTACAGGAGAGAAAGGAGACATTGATTGTATGACATGGCTGGATGAGATGGACACAGTACAGTGGTTGTGCAGAGCACGATATTGTGAAGTTTGTTTCACAATCATTCAAAGGAGAAGCGTTGGCATGGTGGAGATCATTGATCCAGGCCACGGGGAAGATCCTACTCTATAACTTGTCTTGGGATCAATTTGTTGCACTGATCAAGGAAAACTTCTGTCCTCAGCATGAGGTAGAAAGGATAGAAACAGACTTCTTGACTCTGGTCATGAAGAATTTAGATTGTCAGGCATATGTGACAAGTTTTAACACTATGTCCCGCCTAGTTCCCTATTTAGTCACCCCTGAACCTAAACGCATAGCGCGTTTTATTGGAGGCCTAGCACCAGAAATTAAGGGAAATGTTAAAGCGTCTAGGCCTACCACATATAGGTCTGTGGTGGACTTATCCTTATCTCTCACCTTAGATGCAATCAGGAATAAGTCTGTTAAGACCTCTAGCGAGGGAAAAAGGAAAGTAGAAGAGGAAAGCTCTCACCGATCTGACAAGAAGAAAAAGGGAAGTTCTGAGCACAGGAAAGATTCCGAATTAAGGAAAAACTCGAGTCAGTCTAATAATAGACCCAGATGCAGTAACTGCAAAAGCAACATTCTGGGAAATGTACGATTAACCCAAGTGCTAAACTATGTGGAATTTGCAAGACCAAGGGTCACGAGACTTTAGATTGCAAGAAGTTGAAGAACGCGACTTGTTACAACTGTAACGAGGAAGGGCACATCAAAACCAACTGCCCAAAACTTATAAAGAAGCCTGGAGAGGCCAAGAAAACAAACGCGTGAGTCTTCCAGATGAACACCCAGGAGGCAGTACAGAATTATAACATCATAACAGGTACCTTTCCTTATCAATGATGTTTATGCAGGGATTTGTTTGATACTGGCACAGATAAGTCTATTGTGGACAATAAATGTTGTAAATTGTCGTCTCCGCCTGATTAGGACTCTAGACATATAACGCAAGGTAAAATTGGCCGATGATACTTTAGAGACAACTTCAACAAATCTTAGATATATATTTTATATCTATTAGGAATCACTCTTTTCTGATATCCTTATGGCAAGCTTTCAAGCTATCCAAATTCATCAATATAATAAAGACAGTTGTGACATTTTGATCCCCTGTCAAAAAGGTGATGGACTAGGTCCAAACCTCAAATGCCATTGATGGTCTTTTTATGGCCTAGGCTAAGTATTATTGTTATATATTTAAATAACATTCATTAAGAATGTTCGTACTATATTAGCCTGTACAGTTTAATGATACCATGGTTAGTATATGTTAGGTCATCATGATGATGAATAGCGGTTGTTGGATTGCAACTAAGTAATTGTTTCATTTGGTGTTAGGAACCAAGTCTCGAGTATGACAAACTCGGATAAGACAACCGTTAATCGCGCCATTGATGATGCGATACATGCTAATGATGCTACAATTGTGAACCTCAAAATTGACAAAGATGTTCTCCAAGCTATGATTGACGCAACTGTTGGAAAAGCTGTGAGAAGGGTCATGAAAAAGTTTAAGGAGCCCGATACTACTTGCTCCAAATCTCATTTAAGACCACACTCCCTTACTCACGAGAAGGATCTTGTTCATGCCTCGGATGCAAAGAATGAACTAAAAAGGAAAAGGGAGAAAGATAACTCCCATATTTCTAAGAAAAAGGGTAAGCTTGAGCATAAGGAGGACAAACAAAAGTCCAACAAGAAACCTGTATGCAAGACCTGCAAGAAGCACCACCTCGGGAAATGCAGATTTGAATCTCAACCTCTACCTTGTGGGATCTGCAAGTCTGAGGAACATAAAACGTTGGATTGCAAGGACATAAAGGATGCAGTCTGCTTCGGCTGTAACGAGAAGGGCCACATCAAGACTACGTGCCCTAACTATGTCAAAGGAAGTGCGGCTAAGGATAGAAAGCCTAAGAATGGAAGCGCTCCAACTCTCCCGATAAATGCCTGAGGCAGTTCACATCAATAATGTCATCAGGTACATTCCTTATCATTTATCAGTAATATAAATGCTAAGAGTTCTGTTTTGATTCGGGTACCAATAAATCCTTCATAAACTATAAGTATAGCAAACCTTTAAAATCTTCCACAAGAACCTTAGATATTAAGCGTAAGGTAAAACTTACAGACGAAAATCATAGGAACCATTTCTTTTATTCCTGTCAGAAATCTTCAGTCATAAAATTCTAGAGTACCCTCTCTCTAGATGAAGTATGTCTGCATATGTAGTTGATATCTCTTTGATCTCTATCAATTGCGAATACCAGACGGTATGACAAAAGCGCCATATGAGGATTGGTGTATCTTAAAATGTTCCATAGATTGCTTCCATGCCTGATCAGTATGGAGGTTTAATGCATGGAACCACAAGGATATTCCAATGGTCATATGGTACTAAAGTCAGCTAATAGTATTCAAAGAAGATATCCAGAATGGAATTGTCCAAGTAAGTGTCTCTGATTAGGGAATCCGTGGACTCGTAACATAAATGTGTCACTTATCTGTCACAGGCAATGATAGATGAACTGGAGCTTGAGATTTAGAAAATCTCTGTAACCTCCTTGTGTCTTGATTATCTTCTTCAAAGACTACCATGTTTATCTCCTGAAAGGTAAGTAGAGTTAAGATTTATATCCCGCATAGGGCTGCATTATTGTGAAATCCCTACGACGATTAGTACCATCATTACTGGAAGAATCGAAACCCCGATTAAATGAGTTTTAAGATAAAGGTTCATAAATCCTAATTCAATATTCGGAGAATTCGGAGAATTCAGAGAATTCGGAGAATTCGGTATTATTAATTAAGAAAGACGGTTCATTTTGCTTATGCATTGAATACCGCAACCCTATTTAGGCAACAATTAAGAATCGCCATCAGCTGCCCAGGATCGTCGATTTGTTTGACTAACTGTAAGGATTAGCTATTCCTTAAGATTTGTTTTAGGCAGTAGTTGGAATAACCACCTCACCTTAAATAAGCTATTTTATAACTAATAGTTAGTATGTAAGCATCAAGGCTGCTCCTTTGGAGAACTCGTATAGATGGGATGTTAAACATCTGCTGTTAAACAGAAGTTCGGTAAGTCCAAATTAACAGGACCCGAAATTATCATGGAAACAACGGATAAGATCATACGAATCCGTAATCGTCTGAAAGTTGCCAATAATCGGCAGAAAATCAATGATTGATAAGAGTCGCAAACCTCTTAAGTTCTTAATAAGGGATAAGATTCAACAGAAAGTACCACCCTAGAAGAGGTGTACTACATTGTGATGTAGCAAGCAAATTAAACACTTGATAAATTGTACCATTCGAGAAAATCGAATACGTCAAGATCAATAGCTTATAAGCTAAAACTTATTTAAGGAACTTGATGGAACTCACAATGTGTTCCACACTGGAGACTTCAAGATATGGCTAGACAATAAGTCGATAGCATTATCACATTGATGTGTAGATTAATGAAAACTTATGGTTGGTGGAGAAATCAGCATCGATTAAGGATCGACAAGATTAGAAGCTCCAAAAGAATACATATACCTATTATAAAGGTCATTTGGGGTGCCTGTAGAGGCCCCAAATATGATGTGGAAGATTAAGTCCATTATAAGATAGAAAGTACTTCCATCTTTTGAGAAAATCTCGAGGTCGAGATTTATTTTAAGGGGGTGAGGATGTAACACCTCGTAAAATCACGACCAATGATGTATTGACACGTGTAATAAACCCTAATAAAGTCAAACGTTGAATTTAAGGGACTAATTTTGCGAAAGATCAAAAAATTTGATTATGGAAGGACTAGAAGTGTTATCATGCTTAAAATAAGTCTCTGAATAACCTCTCATGATATTCGTATTCTCATATTAAGCCACTTGTTGGATAAGCGAAACCGTTTGCGTATAATCGAAAGTTTGCACGGTGAAGGGTTTGAAGTGTCAACATGTTTAATAATACCTCTGAATGAACTTTTAGCAAACCCGAAACATTATTATATCTGATCATACTCTTGGGAATATAAAACAGTGTCCAATTAGGGCTTTAATGTCGATATACAACAATATGCACAAGTTTGTGCGTTAAAAAGGGTTAAAAGTGTCAACATGTTAATTCTTACCTCTGAGTGACCTTTTAACAAACCCAGAGCATTGTAATGTTTGATAATACTCTCAGGAATGCTCAATATGGATTACATAGGGCATTGACACAATAAAACGATAATACGCGCAAATTCGCGCGTTAAAAGGACCAAAAGCATCAATATTTAAAACTACACCTTTGAGCGACCATTTAAGCGAACAGGTGTGAACTGGAGTGTCATAATACTTCATTATACTCCATTATACTCTTAGGAATGCTTGTTGTTAACCTTGTAAGGCTTTACGCCATTTCGCGTTAATACGCGCAAGTTCGCAAATTGAAGGGTTAAAAGCGTCAATATGTCAAACTAGGCCTTTGACTAACTCATTTAATGTATCAAGAAGTTTATGATGCTTGATTATACTCTTGGATGTGCCTAATGTTGGAAATAAAAGGCCTTGTGAGCTAAAAACATCATTTCGGAAGAGTTCGGAAGTGCAGGGGCCAAATATGACAACATTTGAAAATACTGGTGAGTTGGCTAGGTCCTTACGGACCGTACAAGGACCCTTACGGTCCGTATACCATGCCCAGTAACAGAATATTCAAAAACCAGCTTTGGTTTGCCTCCTTGTCTCACATATTTGATTCTAAGGATCATTTGATGGTTTTGAAAGATGGTATTACACCTGTAATCATCTTGTGATTTCTCATAACACTTGTTGATCATCTGAAGACCCTCCAAACACTATAAATAGAGGTGAAATCTTTCATTTCATTTCACCATTTTCTTGAGTTCTTGCTCCCTAGACTCAAATCTGAGGATCCTGATCATTGGAACCTCCTTTTGAGTTATCTTCTGTCCCTTGGACCTTTTGTAAGTGCCCATTTCGTGGCTAGTTCTATTTATTTGGCGCTTAAAGCCGAGAAGTCAAGCGTTTGCGATAAACGCTTTGACTTTTAGCTAGACCTTATATGGTCGAGACATGGTTTGCAACGAACATGGCTACGTGATCGTAATTAGGTAAGTGTTAAACCCTCATAAGGGTACATCCTAATTACCACGTTTACTTAGTTAATTGCCGAGTCAAAGTAATTAAAATAAAATTCAAACGGGTCAATTTTTAAATAAAATTCCTAACTGATAATATAGAATCTATAAAATCAGTTTTGTCACTTTAATAACTTGGTAAATATTAATTGAACATGCCTAAGCATGTTCAACCCGACAATTCTAAGTTTAGAATCGGTTCGCAACCGAAAGTCACAAAACTTAACTTTTGCTTTGAATTTCAGTTCTGACCCGAATTAGCTTAGTTTAATTATGCCTTAGGGTTTCTTTGTGACCATATTATATGTTAGTGTAACCCTCTGAGGTTATACTACATGATCCTTTAGAATTAGAGTTCATATGCATGTTTCCGTTAAATGCTTAAAAGTTGACCATTATGCCCTTTTTATATTAAAATGAGTTTTTTGAAAATGTGAGAGGACAAAAACCTTTATTACTGATAATTAAGTATGTCCTAAATGTTTGACATCAGATTATGGTCTAAAATAGAAGTTATGCGCGATATCGTAAAATGAAAGCTTTTTATTAATTAAATAGCAATTTTGGCATAAATCATATTTAAACCCAAATTTTGACACCGACCCTTTTTCCCACTGATGTAATATAATATTTAGAGATTTTTTAAGATTTTTGTTGAGTTTTAAACTGATCATAACATAGGGTTCTTGCATTGACTCGGTAATTGACGGTTATGCCATTTTTGCTAATAAAATGAGTTTTACACATCCTTTACATATCAAACCTTTTTCTACTGATTTTATACATTAAATAAATTATTTTAAACAGTAAAGGCTGTTCAAAATCTCATATTTACTTATTTAACCCGAATACCGTCAAATACCGACTTTTATGCGATTTAGGCGCCTAGTATGGTTTAAGACCATATTTGGCACCTAAAGCTTGTTACCTACTGATATTATGAATAAATTTTTATACTTTAACAGTAAATAAAAGTTTTGAACTCAGATTTCCAAAATTTGACCTTTAAGGGTTATGTGAAATGACCAAAATGCCCCTATGGTGCATAGTTTGGCTATAAATGATAAATTTCACATATATTTGATATCTTACTGATGTAACTTATTAAAATAAATATTTCTACTGATTATTTTAGACCAGAACCTCAGATTGCTATTTAACCTCTTTTATAATCTTTAAAATGACCAAAATACCCCTACGAGGCTTAAATTGATTTTAAATTCGTTTTGGGCATAATGGAAGGTATCCTACTGATATCACAACATATTAAAAGCATATTAACTTGTGGAACATGTTCATGACTCATTTGGTTACCCGTTATGCATCTTTCGCATTCGGTACGGTTTATGTAACTAGTTTGCATAAATTAACCGAAACGGGTCAAACCTTATCATTTTCACTTCAAAATTCAGAATGTGTTTGGTTTACCCATATTATACAAGTCTCCATAACTTGTCGGGTCTAAACCACATTAAAATCCGGTCTTCGCTTAATCATGCGTTTTGAACGGTAAACCTTTCCTTAAAACTAACCGGTCTAAGTTACAACTTAAATAAGACCCGTTAGGAATCTAATAGGTTAATAAAACCTTCGTTCTAGATTGAGAGCCCCAGTAGAGGTACTTATGCTTGCTGATTAGAATATACGGCTAAGTATACATTGCATTTTAAGCTCAGGTAAATACTTTTAACTTATTTTCCCTTATACGAGCTTGGGGTACGGTATTTAAAATACCGCTTGGTCGGGTATTGAATCTTTGATCATATGAAGGTTAAATCATTGAGATAACCCGTTTAATCTGTTTTGTTTGCTTAAAGCCTTTGGGGGGTTAATGACCATGTCCTGGATATCCTCGGCTCATTCATTGAAATGGCCACGACTTAAGTACGAGGTGTAGGCATACACCTGCCGGTGCGTATGTAAAATGATATACCTACCTGTTCGAGAATAACTCGCCGTAGGTGATATTATGTGGTGTGTCTATTAATCTTTAACCCGGTATTCAACCCGGCTACTGAACGTATAATAAACATATAATTCTTTTACAAGATTATTTTTAAATAATTATCCCAAGTTATAAAAGTATTTGTGCCTTGTGCATTTAAATCAATTTTTGTAAACACTTTTCAAAAGAGTCAGTTAATTGTATTTACCAGTGTAAACTGACGTATTTTCCAAAAAGGTTAAGTGACAGGTGTTGTACGTAAATTGGCTGGGAGCTCAGGGCGTTAATAAGAAATCTTGCAAGTTCTAAACGTCTAAAGTCTGTTGAACAGTGTTTATATTTCTGTTTTAAGATCCGCCTGTGGATCCATCTTACAATCCGTTTGTAATATTTGATGTTACTTTGAATCGGTTTGTAATATATTTACTTTCGACTTCCGCTGTGCATTGAACTGTGATTATATGACTATGGTGATATCAACTACGTCACGATACTCCCCATCGGGCCCACCGGTAATTCATGGAAATATCGGGGTGTGACGTATGACTTTTGAATGTTCCGATCCAGTGGAAGCATTAGTCGAGTATGGGCATAGTATTTGAATCTCCCAGTAGTTTTTATATTTTTACTTGCTATATAAATTATGTTAGTTAATAGATTAGGGAGTTCATGTTCATGAGTTTAAACTGATGGAGTTTGTTAAGTCTGAGTTTACAAGGCTTGTGAATAACTAACAATTAAGCTCAAAAACAATTTTGTATTGTATAAAAGATAACTAATCACAAACAAGAAATCGTTATCAACAACTATTTTTCATTAATCACAATGATTCAAATGTTTTACAGAAATATGATTTTACAGACTCCCCCTCAGACTAATCACTATAACAAAGATTGTTCATATAAAAGAAAAAGGTAACGTGTAGGGATAAATAGATCTTTAACAGATAAGATCTATTTATACTAAGTACGAAAGCTCTGTTTGTGATTGGCTGACATCACCCTGATAGTGACATCTAACATTCCTAATAAAAAAGATTCCACGGATGTTGAAGTGCAAATCTAACATTTGTTCTAACTATGCAAAATACTGATACAAAACAAGTATTGTTACATTGGGAAACCTATGTTTAGTCTATCCTCTGTTTCTTTGATCCAAACATCTATTTGGCCGGACAGATGTTTGGTCTTCTTCATCAGACCTTTGTTCCAACAGACTTTAGGCTTCAACAAACTTTGTTTCTTCTTGAACAACGGTTCCAAGGATTTGATCAGATGTTTGTTTGTCTTCAACAGATGCTCTGATTTAGGTGTTCAAGATTCACTATCTTTGGGGAGAATCTGGTTCAATCTTTTATTTATTTCTTGATCACTTGATCATGTTTTGGCTTTTGAATATTATCTCTTCTTTTGTAGATCCAACAGAGTTAGGTTCCAGTACAAATGGGTCTTAACTTACAAATTGGCTTAACGTAAGAAATAAAGGAGTGATTTTTTTTCATCTTATTAAGCACGTATATTAGTCCCAGAATCCTAAAAAACAAAAAAAAAACAACAAATTGTGTAGATAACACTAGTAAAGTAATATAATTACCCTAGGGTAATTATACATAATTAATCTACTAGAGTAACTACATGATTTGTTTTTCGTTTACATTTTACAACTAAACATCATGTTAAAGTAGCTGGGAAAAAGTTTCATCTTTTACTTCTAATGTTAAGACTATTTTGTATGTTAAGACTTATTTGTATTTGAACCTTAAACTAAACTGATGAATATGAATATGAATACGATCATGTCATTATTCTTGTTAAAGATATTAACCCTAGCTCAGATACACATAAAATTACTTGATTTAATTACAAATCATGAAACTCGTTTGTCTAAACAAACTAGTCGAAAGGTTGCCAAGTTGTAAATATGTTAAAAGGAACGGTATAAGGGTTATTAGATACACTCTAATTTATTCTAAGAGTAAGTTACAAGTTTTGTCCTTTATGTTTATACCAAATTTCACTCGTTGTCCTTTGGCTTTATAATAGATGACTTTTGTACTTAATGTTTCCACATGTTACATGTTTTGTCCTTTAGCACTAACTCAATTAATTTTGTTGGTTAAATCTGGGCATGTGCCTTGCACATGAGGATATTTTTGTCGTTTTTCTTTCTCACCTCTCTCTCACTTACCACCACCATCCACCACCCACCCTACCATACCACCTAATGCCACCGCCCAAAAATATTAATAATTGTCAAAATATTGATAAAATTAGCTCTATAATTGATAACTCCATCACATATTCAACCCTTTTTGCCAATTTCACATCCACCGCATCTACATGTTTTGAAATCCACAATCCTTCTAGAATTCCGTTTTTCTTGCCAACCATCATAAACCCAAAATCTTTGGTATTTTATGAAGATTAAATAAAGAGTTAAATGCCCGGATAGTCCCCGTGAATTGCCATTTTTTCACCCTTAGTCCTTAACTTTCTAAAATTACAACTATAGTCCTCAACTTTTGCAAGTTCGTTCTCGGATAGTCCCTGATGTGGATGGAGTTAGTTTTTGGTGTTAAGTGGGTGTGAAATTACTAAAATGCCCTTACTAATAAAAAAAATATTTTAAACATTAACTCATCTACCCCACCCCCACCTCACCCCTATCCCCCTCCTTCCCTCTGTCTTCCCAACAAATCCACCCCACCACACATCCGAGTACCAAAAACCCCTACCACTGTAACTCCGGTCGACCACTAAAACCTCCACCGCTACACGGGTTCCATTTTACTACTAAGTAGACTTGAATCTGATCTCAAAACCAGTTTACCCAAGACAATCAACATATTCAACAAATAAAGAGAAAAAGAACGTACTAGAAGATATGGGATATAATCAGTCAAAAGAGGAACATCTCCAAGTATCTACCTGTTTTGGTCAAAAATCACACAAGGATAATGTAACCAAATCTGATTTTTGTGAGGTTAGATGCTTGGTTAAATGAACAAAATTATGAACAAAGAATGAATGAATATGAATGATGAACACAAGGATTTATACGAGGAAAAAGCCCTTTAGCAATGAATGATCTCCGGCATAAAAAACATCGGGTGATGGAAACTACCGATCACCAACTATATTGAACAAATAAAGTTTACAACTTCAGATGATAACAAGCTTGATACAAGAATTGCTAGAATGTTAGTGTGTGTAATCGCCAAGAGTTTGCAGAGAGTTCGAGTTGCGTGTATGTGTGTAACTAAGTTACTAAATAAAGCTTGTTATCCTCATTCAAAAATAAAAATAAAAATCTAGCTAACAAACTATCCGATTTTGGTGCTAGCTCTCCCATGATCACCATAACGGTCATAGAGCTTTTGCACGTGCACAAGTGTAGAGCATATTCCCCTAGAATCTCGGCAGGACCAAGTCTACTTCGAATACACCTACAAAACAAGCTAAAAGTTATGGAAACAATTGTTAGTTAAGGATAATAATGAGGATCTTGGATCCTTAGCCTTCCTGCACCATCTTTTGAGGATCCTAAATCCTAACTGAACTGAGGATCCATGATCCAGGCTACACTTGAGGATCCATGATCCATATGCTATAAAATTCCATCCCTAACAATACCCATGATCACCAGTGACAATCTTCGGTTGAGACAACGTCGTTGCCGGCGGTGGACCCATACTCTTACTCCGATGAGTTACCACTTCTCAACTTAATAGCACCGATTGAAATTTGAACCACTGTTACTTATAGAATGCATGAACGATTACACATCAAATCTGTGAATTTAGTAACACAACTTTAGATATAGAATTTGTATATATATGTCCAGGTGGGAAATGATCAGGAAGTTACAGATGGTACACCAAATTAGACTAGAGTAAGTTTGATTCTATGTGAATCCTTCAAGTTTGACTTAGGTTCAGCTGATTGGTTGCATGTGGGGATGCCTGTTTGAAGAAAATGAGATTGATTTTGAAGAGTTTGTGGGGGAAGGAGGACAATAACAGAGGATGATGAAACTGATAATGCAGTTGAGGGCTTCTATTAAAATGTAACCGTCGTAGTGGTGGGGGGTTTTGGTGCTCGAAGTTGGTGATCGGTCGGAGTTACAATGGTGCAGGTTTAGGGTGCTCGGAGGTGCGGTGATGGTGGGTTTGTAGGGAAGACAGAGGGAAGGAGGGGGATAGGGGTGAGGTGGGTGGGGGTGGGGTAGATGAGTTAATTTTTTATATTTTAAGAAACTGGTAATCAAAATGAAAAACGAACGCAAGCGAACACAAACGAACGCAAGCGAACACAAACGAACGCAAGCAAATAAAAAAGAACATAAACGAACATTTAACTTGAAAATAAAAATATTGTTATCCTTAAACATTGGATATAAGTAGTTAAATACGACCATCAAATGAAAAATCAAAACACAAGAAGTCTAATACACCACCAAACGATGAATCAACTTTAATTAACTTAGACATAGTTATCCCCAAAAATGTGTTAGCATGTCCAAATTTTAGCTAACTTAGAAAAAAATAGGGTTTCAAGTTTTCAATATGTTTAGATAAAAGGTTTATTATTTATTATTTTTTAATATAATCAAACGAACACGGACGAACGTAACCGAACATGTTACCGAACGTCAAACGAACGAGACCTATGTCCGTGTTCGTTCGCTAAGCTAACCGAACGAAATTTTTTGTTCGTGTTCGTTCGTTAAGCTAATCGAACGAACATAAACGAACTTCCCGCCGAACGGTTCACGAACTGTTCGCTGAACGTTCGGTTCGTTTACAGCCCTAGCGGTAAGGGTTCAGTGGTGGATGATAATTGCAGGGTGATGCGGTGGTGGACGGTTGTTGCAGGGGGAGGCGGTGGTGGACGGCGGGTGCAAGAGAGGCGGTGGTGGACGGTGGTTTTAGGGGGAGGCGGTCAGGCGGAGGTGGTGGCAAGTGGTGGTGTTGTGGTGGTAGAGAGGGAGTATGGTAGAGGGGGCGGGGATAACTAAGTTAGGGTTAAGAGACAAAACGTGTAATATTTGAAAACATTAAGTACAAAAGTCATCAATTTTAAAGTCAAAGAACAGCATTTAGTATAAACATAAAAAACTAACATTTTTAATTTTACTCTTATTTAATTATAATAAAAATTCATCAATGTTGTTACAAAAGATATTAGTTTAATTGGTTTTTATATATTATGGGTTAAAAAGAAATTATATTAAATGTGAGATAGAAATCTGATTTGTAACGGTTGGTTTAGTGTATATAGTATATTTTTCTAAGCGGATTAACTTATTAAATATATATTTTATTTATTTACTTTGCTTCTTTTTGTTTCTTTTTAATAACACCGCCCCTTTTCAAAAAAAAATATATATATATATTTACTTTGCTTTAATTTAATTTATTGGTGACAAAGATTTAAACGATGCATTTGGATTACAATGAGCTCAAATGATCAACAAGTAAAGCTCAATGTCAATTTATTTATGTTTTACGTGGATTAAGCTATTCACGATTGGTTTGAGTTTTGGACCACAATTAATGTTGAGTTAAAATAATTGGATTGAAATGGATCCGTGGGCTTTATTAACTAATGTGGAATTTGGAATAGTAGTAAATAGTGAAACAAAAAGATTTGTATAGAGCATGGAAGTTACTCCATCTCTCACGGTCTAATGATGGAAATCCTTGGGATATTCTAAACCATTTATGAATATCATAGCAAAAATGATTAAAACATTTATAGCTGTAAATAAGGAGTTGCACGATAGCTACAAAATGGGAGTTTTGATAGAATATAGAATAACGATATACAAACAAAACTCAATCACAATGAAAAGACAGAATATGGAATGGATGAGTTAATGGAATGGACAAAGTAATGGAATGGATCATTACCATTCCATGTCTTGTTTGGTTACCAGAATGAAATGAGTCATTACTTTGTATTGTTTGGAATGTCTTATGTAATGGGCGATTCCATTCTATCGACTAACCAAACATCATTTTCTTCATTCTCACCTATTTCATTTCATCTCTCATTCCTGCATACCAAATGCTACATTAAAAATTCTACGAAGCCTGAAAGAAAGTAGGTTGATATCTGTGGTTTTTAAGTCGGTAACTTTTGGGATTTAAAATGGAGAGTCGCATACGACATGGGGAGATACGGTTTCTAGGGAGCCTTTTGGCTCTTGGCTACATGCACGAAGAAGCGAAAGAGGACAATAGTATTTTTGGATGTTACACAGAAATCAAAAAAGCAAGTTGTGTGTGGATTCACAAAAATGAAGATGAATGGCTAAATCACCGTCATCTTCTCCGGGAATAGGGTTTGTCTTATAAACTTTTGATTCTAGTTTAACCTAGGTTTTTTGGATTGGATTCGTTTACCTTTTAAATTTTTTTTTTATCGAATTCCATTGTGGTTTTACATTTAAACGATTTGATTTTGTTTAAACATTATTGGTCTATGTTTTCACCTAATTGAATTGACGGTTGTGTGAATAGTTATCGTTAAGTTCGTTTTCATATCCATCACTTGTTTAAGCATATCCATGGTCTCCTTAATGACTTTCCACTAGGTTGAACTAGGTTAATTTTTGCTTTGCCAAATCTGAAACCTATAGTTACTCATTCTTCTCATACCTCTTTCAACCACTTAAAGTTCATTTGTTTTCATAATCAATCTAAAAGCTCAACTCTAGTTTTCGATAAAGTTTTAGAATAAATAATCAAACAAAAAGTAAAATACTGATCAAATACTTTTCGTGAATTGGATACCTTACTCTCTATCTATTTTAGTTAGGTTCTTGATTAACTTTTCAACCTCGATCTATGTTGCTTATAAAGTGGTAGGAAACACTTGAACATATACTAAAGTTTGGGTGTGAACTATAAATTGTATGTTTTTTATTTATTTAACTTTTTGTTGTAGATAGATTGACATGTTCACATGTATACATTAACAAACCTAATGTATCTTTTTAAAATGGTATTAGATTGACATGTATACATTAACAAGCCTAATGTATCTTTTTTTTAAAATGGGATGTAGATAGATTGACATAAATACATTAGCAAACCTAATGTATCTTTTTATAATGGGATAGAAATGTGAATCTAAAAACGAGATGTTTATTAAACATATTATATATATATATATGGGAAGGTTCATTTGAGAAGAAAAATTAATTAAGAAGAAAAAGAACAAAAGGTATAATTGTAAAACATTAAATACTTTTTCATTTATCTCATTTATTATCATCTTTGACTAATTAATTAGTCATAAAAACTATCATCCTTCATACTAATGTTTTTTTACTACACACATCAAAAGTTACCCTACACCTTTCGGAATTTACCCTACACATGTTGAAATTTATCCTACACAACCCGTAATTTATCATATACACATTGTAATTTATCCTACACTCTAAATTATTTTATTTTTTTGAAAAAATATATATTTTGAAGATAAGTTACAAATTTTAATGCAGTTACCTATTAAAGATGAATACTACTAATTAATGATCTTTGTCGGTTTACCATATTACCCTTATAGTAACATTAAATACTTATATTAAATGAAGTAAAATGAAGGATTTTTATTGGTTGAAATTTCTTCTTACAAAAAGTTTCTTCTCATTTGAACTCTCCACTATATATATATATATATATAGGGAGAAGATCATGTGAGAACCACCTCTTATTGCGAGAACCGCGAGAACCAATGTGAACACAACCAAAAATGCCTAAAAATAGCTAAAAATCACAAAAAAAAAAAAAAAAAATTTAATATTTTTTATAAAAAAATCGCTACTTTTCGAAGCCAAAAAAAAAAAATTTTAATTTTAAATTTTTTTTTTTTTTTTTACTTCTAAAAGTAGCGATTTTAACATAAAAAATATTTAAAAAAAAATTAGATTTTTTTAGGCTTTTGAGGGGTTTAGTTTTTAGCATTTTAGCTTGGGGGGGTTAGGTTTTTTTTTTTTGGGGGGGGGGGGGGGGGGGGAGGGGGTGGGGGGGTTGGGTTTTTTTTGGGGGGGGGGGGGGGTTTAGGTTTTTTTAGCTATTCAAATTCCTATCAGAATTTATGTTTGTAAAAACGTTATTTCTTACTAAGACCGAGGTTGTAGTTTTAGGATCTTCTCTTTAACTTTTTGTCAATTATCCATACCAGGATATTGACAGTCCATAATTTATTCTTTTACAGTCTTAGTTTTATGCGGGGATTCTCAACCGATTCCCTCGCTTTATCTAATTAACCCGTAGGTTTTTATCACTTAGCCTTATGGGCTATTTTGATTAGACTTTCACATCTTTAGGGCGAAGTCCTTATAACTTCTTTCTAATCATGACCCGTGGGTCGTTTTAGTCCCGTAGATCTTTCATTTGTTTATAACCCTAAAGGTTATGTTGATCCCGTAGATCACTCCTTACGCATGTCATTCTTAAAATACATGTTTGGTGTCAAGGCACCCTGTTTTTGTTCGAAGAATCATTTGGTTTCAAGCTTAGGTCCCGTTAATCTTAATTGTAGTTTCATGGCTATAATTGTTTTCTTTCGAACAATTTTCCGGTTTTATGACTTCTCATGTCATTTATGCGTCAGTTCTTCTTATGCTTACTGTTATTTGATTTGCATATATTCTTATTTGATTATATCCCATTACCGGGCCCATTATTCTCTTGCATTTAACGCTACCATTATCTGGCTGGCGCTCATTTGTGCCATTCGGCGTTATATTGTATTCAACCTGTTTGACCTATTAATGTGAAATCCATCACTTATAAACAATCAACTTTATTCTTTATTCAACCCATTCGACTTCGAATAGTTGAACGTATTTACTCACAATTTCTATATACGAGATTTTATAGTCGTAACTCGAATAGTTGAACGTATTTACTCACGTCTCTTGGTTTACGCATGTGTTTAATTCTTACCCATCAACCGGGTGTTTTACCGAAGTCGTTATTATTGCAACCCTCCCGGCATGCATTAAGACCTCGCTTCATTTTTATATTCCGACTTTGTCCTTAAGTTTGTCGTTTTACAAAAAACGACCCATTAAGGGACATATTTGCATTTTCCGGGTTCGAGTGTAAGTACACCCCCTCCCAATACTTATCTAAATCATTTTACATGCTTGCGTTTTCTGGGTTCGAGTGTAAGTACACTCCCTCCCAATTCTTGTCTAAATCATTTTACATGCTTGCGTTTTCTTCACTCGGGCTCATTATCCTAATGTAATACGCTTCCGTCACTCGGTTGTGCGTTTACATTATTATCAAATATTTTGCTTATCTGATTCATTTGGGTACTTTTTAATTAGTCCCATTCACCCCGCCCTTACTACATCGGATGTAAACGTGTCCGCCATAAGAAGTTCATGGTACCATATGCCACTACTTACTTGGCCAGAGTAAGCGATTAACACATGACATACACGACCTTTTTATAGTTTTCACACCACGCCCTATGTAAGTAACGCCTATATTCAGTTTTCTTGGAAATTATATCCTGGATATGTATTTATGTTCAGGTTTTCCAAGTTTCTAATTTACCTATGCAACGATCAATCTCTACATGTTTGTTGCATATTGCTAATTGTGCGATTATATTTAAAAACACGCACCTGGTAATGCTTGCCCCGACGGGCGTTTCTTGCCATTAACCTTGTTCGCGGTCGTTACGCGATTTAGTCCTTAGTGAGCATGCTCCTATCGTCATACTTCGGACCGTTCTTCTATCATATCCTTAACTTGTTCAACTCTTGTCATCTTTAAATGCAATTGTCCTTCAATCAAGATATTCACAAAAGTTAGTAATATCAATTTCAATAATCGCTTGTATTATAATACAAGGCTTTTTCTACTATACGCATCAACGCGCGTATTTTTGTCAACTATATCAATCATTTAATTGGGGTAACGTGTATTACACGGTAACCCTATGTGTTGTCTATAACACTTTAATACGCTAGACCATTAGCATACTTGCACTTACCGGATTTGCGATCAAGCCTCGAACCGAACACTATTCTTTGTCAAGAGCATAAGGTTTAAGTCCAAGCATGGTTCCTCCCCACCATACTCGAATCTCTTAAACCAAGGCTCTGATACCAACTTGTAACACCCTAGTTTCTATTTAACGGTTTTACATGTAAATAACAACAATTAGATGTGTAGTTAAGACTACACATATTATAAATATACGGGTTTATTAAAACTTTTACAATTCATAAGTTATTCTACATAGCGTGATCAAATTCGTTGTTTAAAATTTACAACGTGGCAAAGTGCGGAAGCGTGTATCTTTATCGTGTTCGGTTCTTTGCTGAGCTTGATCGTCTTCCGGCATCCAAAATGTACCTACATTTCATAAAAACATGAAATGCTTTAGTCGTACGGGGTTTAAATCATGTCCGAACGATGTCAGGGAAACAATTGATTTTTCAAATGAAAAACAAAATATATAAAAAAATATCTCCACCGTAAATTACGGTGGGACCGTAATTTACGGTGGCCCCTGGGTTCATGCTTTTCTACCGTAAATCAGTGGGCCACCACCGTAAATTACGGTGGGACCGTAAATTACGGTGGACCATGGGTTCAGCCTTTCCATTTTGCCGTAATTTGACACGAAATCTTTCGTATCTTTCAAACCGCTTATCCGTTTGACCTACCGTTTCTTCCTACATGTTTGTAATTTGATTCTCCATCATATGGAGTTAAAATCCGACATCCGGCTTGATAAAATTCAAGACTCTTAAGTCTTCGGCTTATTACTCTTTTACCAAAATTTGACCCGTTCGCGATTCTATCAAACAAACATGTTTACTTGATCTATAAACTCATGAGAATCATAAATTCAATATTTCCTATCAAATTAGGTTCAAATGACGAGTTTCTTACGTAATTAACCCGTTTACTCTCAAATGCTTATTTTGACCCGTTAGGGGTATTTAAGCACTTCCAAGCTTAAAATTGTTCTCGATTGCTTCTTACGTTACACAACCACATTTCTTATCATATAATTTACCCCCACCACTGAACTTATAATGGGTTTACTATGATAACCTATAATAACCGAGTTTCACCTCTAAACTCATTATTTTACGACAAGGACTCAAATAGAGCCAATTGACTATCATATTACATCTTTCAACTTCTATACTTGTCCTAAGTATTTATTTAATCAAGAAACTTGTTTCCGAACCACCTTTAAAGGTCGTTCGTTCAAATTAGCCTATAAGGGCAATTTGGTCAATTTTTATCCTTCTTTTATTACGAGGAACTTTTAACTATTTGTTTGACTCTAAATCTGACCTTTTAACTATAATTCTTGTTTGTAAACCCATGTGCTTCTAAAACATTATGATCATAACTCCATTTATTCGGCTTACCTAAAAGATAGCCGAATATCTATATTTTAACCTTGTCTAACTCTTATAGAATTCCAAATTCTACATGATGAGTTGAATCATTATACATACCTGGCTCGGATCAATATTTTGACCCGTTTCAATACCTTGACTTACTAGTCGCTAAGCAATAGCGATGTGCGTATCCATTTGATATTTATTCCTATACACATGTAACTCAACAAACCATTAGTCGATATTGTCAAAGGGTGATAATTTCACCTTTTGACCCGTTTAATTACCTAGTGATATTCATCACTTCAACAAATTTCCAATTCCATGTATTATGCTAATTTTAAAGTCTACTAGCGAAAATACAAAATCAAGCATAACGTAACGGAATCGTAGTTACGTACCTTTTAAGCACTCCTTTTTAAACGCGTGTCTCCACCGGCTTGTCCACTTTGACGATCCGGATTCCTTGCCTAAAGAGTTCAACCCACATTGTTTAGAACTCCTTTCATAACATATCACGCATAATTTACCGTATAGTTCAAACATGCGTTTTTATCCCAATTTTCACTATGTTAGCTTTCTCTTAAGCGTTTTAACAAACACCTTAAGGGCATAATTTTACATATTTATAATCAAGTTCATAACTTGTTATTTTTACCAAGATTTTAACATCTTTTACAAGACAATCATCTAATTTATAGTTCAATATCAAAATTAACCTCATAGGATTCAAATAACACTAATTTACTCATCATGGTTCTAGTGTTCACCTTGTTTCTACAAAACCCACTACACACACATGGTGGATGATTCAAGAATTTCATAGTTTAAACATTAATTCAACAAACTAATGACTAGGGTTTACTCCTAGACATGATTTCATTACTATTTCACCCAAATAACGATCATGCAAGCTCAAATCTCAAATCTCATGTGTTCATCAAAATTTGAGATGGAACTAAATTGGGAATTTTGACATACCTTATGATCCCTTTACTGAGGTGATCACTAATCTATGCTCGGATTTCGATTTAGGCTTGATTTCCCCTTTCAATTTGGTGAATTCTTGGAATTTAGGGTTTGAGCTCTAGAATGCTCTGTGGAGATCGCAGGAACACACGTACGTGTGTGTTTTTGTTGAGTTAGTTTTGATTAAATCAAAACTTTATTACATTTGCCCATGTTTAGTCCCTCTAGTTCCATAGTTTATCAAAGGGTTATTTATTTCATGTTTCTTTTATTGTTTTTACAACACTTAACTAACTAGGTTGATATTCCTAGTTACTTAGTGGGTTCGGGCAAGTCATAACCCGTTTTATTTTAAGTCCCGTTAACTCAGGCTCGTATAAACTTAATTCCTTAAAACTTTGATTCGTTTTTATTTAATATTAGGATTTCTTATTTAAATCCAAATATTTGCCGGGTTATTTTTACTAATAACGGTACGTTACCCGTCTATTAGTATTAACAGAGTTTAATTACCAAGCCCGTTTTCGGGGTGTTACAGGGGGGGGAGGGTTAGGTTTTTTGGAGGTTTTAGTTTTTAGCATTTAGCTTGGAGGGGGGGTTAGGTTTGGGGGGGGGGGGGGTGGGGTGGGGGTTAGGTTTTTTTAGCTATTTTAGATTGTGTTCACATTGGTTCTCGCGGTTCTCACAATAAGGGTGGTTCTCGCATGAGCTCCTCCCTATATATATATATATATATATATATATTGAACGGCTGCATTTTTATAAAATCATAAAAATAAAAACAAAGAGGCCAACAAGAAGCTAGGAATCCCGAAAAGCAAGACGAAACAAAACATAAAAAACAAAATAAACATACTCTAACCGATTACATCTCTCACATTAAAGTCCCGCCACCTCTCCCGATTCAAATTTGTGATCTTCGACCTGTTCTTGATCCACATGAACGAGTCCTCTTTAATATCATCCACCACCTTTCCTACCCGGAACGGGATATTATCAAAGACCTTTGCATTTCTTGCCTTCCAAATTCTCCATATAGCCGCATAGAAAACTACTTCTATTACTTTCTTCCATTTTTTCGAGCCTTTTAGATTATTAATTGTTTCCAACAAGTTAAGGAAGGAGTTCACTTGCATTATGACTGGGATTTTTAACCAAATGCATAAATGCAACCACACAGCTTTGACCATGACACACTCCACAGAAAGATGGTTCACTGTTTCTACATCCCACCCACATAATTTGCATTGCACCTCTTGAATAAAAATACCCCTATGTTGTAAAGCTTCTACCACAGGTATACTGCCTTGGCAAAGTTTCCAAACAAAGCACAAAGTCTTCTTGGGGACCCATTCAAGCCATTTAAAGCTACCAATATTGATTTTTTCGCCTATTCTTTCATTTACCTCATCTCGGAATTTCGCCACAGAAAAAATATTATTCTGCCCGTCTCCCGTTTCCAGGGCCGGCTCAAGGGGAGTGAAATAAAGCAAGAGTTTTAGGCCTTCATTTTCCTAGGGCCTCAAATTCTAAGAAAATATATTATATGTTGGTAATTTTGGCTTTGAGATTGTTAACATTGAGGTTTATGATCTATAATTATGCGTATACAAAGATGATATATGAATAATAGGATTCATAGCAATTTTTTTTGTTTACAAAAAGGGCCCCAATTTTGCTATCTGATTTGGGCCTAGAAAAATTTAGAAAATTTTGAGCCGGCCCTGCCCGTTTCTATGCCCATCCCACTTGCATTATTAATGCCAGCTTTCATTATGTCTTTTTCAACCGCAAGGATGTCTTTCCAAGTACCCCCAATGCTTCCACACAGCGGAATATCTCCACTCGTTTTGCCGTTACCATGAATTGCCCGAATAGTCAAAGCCCACAGTTGAGAGGCTTGGTTCATGTACCTCCATTTCCATTTCATAAGGAAAGCCCAATTCAGGCTTCTTATCTCTCCCAAATCCATACCCCCAAACCTTTTAGAAACTTGTATTTTGTTCCAAGCGACCCACCTTAGTTTGTTTCTAGTCCCCCGACTTGCCCCATACGAATGCCCTCCTAATGCCTTCGACTTCGAGGGTATTTAAAACTTGAACCGGTGATTTAAAAATCGAGAGATAGTAAGATGGCAAATTCCCAAGAATCGCTTTGGCTAGGGTGATTCTTTTTTTTTTTATGAACGGCCAACAAACTCAATCCCGAGCACTCTCGGGGCACCCACTGGACAAACGGAGTACTCCGAGAGTAACCCGAGTCCACCACCAATTCCGAGGAAAACCCGGTAACCCACCCGCCCGTAGGCACGACGGTGAAATTACCGATAAAACCCGTTTGGCTCAAGGATCCAACCCAGGTTTCCCTGGATCTCCTATCATTGCCCACCAGTGCCTCACTCTGCACCAAGTGAGAGTCAAACCTTCATCTCTCAAGAGAAATACAAGCCTTCCACCACTTGATCTAGAGATCATTGGCTGGCTAGGGTGATTCTACCCCATGGATAAATATTTCGCCTTCAAGATATTTAGATGCACAAATCATTTTTCTCTTTGAAACTAATTTTCAAATAAAAAGGATACATAGTAGTGATCACATTTTGAAGTCCACTAGCTAAATACATAAAAAACATTAATAATAACATACCAGAAAATACAAAAATAGATCCATTACAACACAAGCTTATAAATCCTAATTTTCTAGCGTCTTGCTAGTTTTTAACATATCTTACCGTTAAAAGGAAACATAAACTATTTGCCGCTGGCCGCCATAACGATCAGTTAGAAGCTCCAGATACAATCCAACTCGGTAAGACCTGCCTTCGGTTTCTCCGCCACCGAAGAAACCGCCGGCATCACATCATCACCGCCCAAACCCCCGTATCCACACATCACTCCATCCCCATGAATCGGCGGCTGCGGCGGCGCAACAGAAGAGTAGAAAAACGGGAGCTGAAGATTTTCCTCAAGCACTCTCAAACTCGGGAACGACGACGCCACCACATTCTTCGGGTAGCCCATTGGGGCGGAGAAAGTGGCGGTGGAGAGTGGCGGCGGCGGAGGAAGGTTGAAAATGGGGTGAGGGTTGAAGTTAGTGGCTGAGGCAGTGGAGAAACAGGGCACGTGCTGCTCGGTTGAGGCGGCGTTGCTGTCGTAGGAGTAGGTGTCGTGGTCTACGGTGTACGCTGACGAGGCGGAGCCGTATGAG
Source organism: Helianthus tuberosus (assembly GCA_030545235.1). NCBI lineage: Eukaryota > Viridiplantae > Streptophyta > Magnoliopsida > Asterales > Asteraceae > Helianthus > Helianthus tuberosus. The sequence continues at coordinate 142,677,489 of CM060444.1, read as the reverse complement.
GAGTCGAGAAGTTGTGGGAGGGAAACTGAGGTTGAAGAGTTTGCTTCTTGGTAGGAGTTTATTCCGGTTGCTACCCGTTTGGTACCGGAACCACCAGTGTTGGGTTTCTGAAACACTCGAGAGATCACCTGTTCATCCTGATTAACAAAGATACCTTTAGTTAATATTTAAGACAGAATGCATGAAAAAAAAATCTTAACTATAATTTCAATTAAGGTTAACGAAATCAAGAAAACGTTAAATTTTTCCAAAATTTACACTAATGTCAGAGCGTCAAGAAATCACACGATTACCCCATATTACACTCTATATCCGCTCCATTTTGAGAAAAGTTTTGAACGAACCACTAACTACATCTTTAAAAAAAACAAACCGAAACGTTGGGTTGGTGGGGTCGGCAGAAGCGGCCGTTCAGTTTTTCGGTTCGGTTTTTGCAGTTTTAAACAAAAAAAAATATTTTATTTTCTTAAATGATAGTTTTGTATTAAATCCTAGAAAAAAGAGAAGAATTATCCATGATTTATTTAATACATATAACTAAGGGCCTGTTTGGTAGCCTCTTAATGACCATTCAGATGCTACCTCTTAATGGTTTAAAACCTCTGAATGAATAAGAGGTAACCTCAAGTCTGAATGGTTAAGAGGTAACCTCTTAATGATAAATCATCACATGTCACATTCTTCTACCTTCTCATTGGTAAAATTTTTAATGGTTACATTAAGAGGTAGCCTCTTAATGCCCATTCAGAGGCTACCAAACAGCCCCTAACTTTATTTTTCTAATATGAAAAAGTAACTTTAAATTTCTGAAATGAAATTAATAATAACAGTAAACAGTTATAATAAATATTAAATGGTCAGTTCAATGAACGGTTTCAAATTTCAAACTTTAAATCAAACCATAAACCAGACCGTGTATAAACTATAAAGTCTCCAAGCCACCTAGAATTATTTAGTTTAGAAGATTTAATTAGTTTGACATCCCTATTTTCATAACATAATGTAGTATACCTTTGAATTTTTGGTAAGAAAATGGTAAGCAAATTTGCCTTCAAGACGATACTCATGCATCACCCAGTTGCTTTTTTCCCCTTTAGGAGCCCTACCCCGATAAAACACAAGGGTTTTCTTCATGCCCACTAAAGCTGACGTCTTTGAACTGTAAATCTCCCTATCTTTTCCGGTGGCTTTCCAGTAACCGGCATTTGTCGCCCGGTTTGTTCTCAGTCCGGTCGGGTACTTTCGGTCACGTAGACTGAAAAAGTACCACTCTTTCTCCCCCATCTTTGCCTTTTCTGCTTCATCAATAACCAAAACAATGTTACCGAATTTACAAGGCACCAGTTTTAAGTGTTTAAGACCTTGCGTAGTGGGGCGGTATAACCCCCTATAGCGCCGAGATGGCGCCTTGCACACCAAAACAAAGGGCGCTATGCCCAAAAAATTTTTGAAGGCGCGATAATTATCGCGGCGCCATGCTTGTTGCCTCCGTTCACCCTCCACTCACACAGACATATATATATACATATATATGTATAATTTAAGGGTTTATAATTAATTGGGTAATGATGAGGTAGGGGCGTTATGACTACGGGCTTAAATGCATAAGGCCCCATAACGCCCACACGCTGACGTGGCGCGCCACGTGTCGCATAACGCCCACAAAGGGGCGTTATGACTACGGATGGCCTAAGAATGGTGGCGAAACCCGAATTTTTAGATGAGGCAACTATATATTATAAGTTTTTTTCCTGTGGTTATAATTAGTGGTGCAAGTAATGTTTTTTTTTTATCAAAAACAACAAAACTAAGATTTATCTATAAAAAATTCAACAAACTCTAGTGACCGGCCATTTAGTAATTAAAAGCAGTAACAATAAAAACACGTTGATTTTATATTTAAAACTTCAACAAATTCTAATGACCGGTAAATAGACCCTCTTGACCCCTAAGTAAAAAAAAATTGAATGTCATGTTTAAAATTTCAACAAATTCCAAATGGACCATTTTGACCCCTCTACTAATTAAAAGTAGAAACTATAAAGAAACTTGGATTGTATATTTAAAAATTCAATAAATTTTGATGATCAAGTCAATAGACCCTCCTAACACTTCGGGCATGTTTGGCTAAGCTTTTCAAAACAACTTATTAGCTTATTGACTTATCAAAAAGCCAATAAGTTGTTTTTGTGTTTGGATAAGCCAAAAGTCCTTTTAGAAATGGTTTTTTGCAAAGAAGAAAAAGGAGGTTTCAAGAAGTCACAATATTGTGACTTCTTGGCCAGCTTTTAACTTTTCAAACTACAAATTACCAATATACCCATTCTTTACCCCCTTATATCTAAAAGAATGCCCATTTTAATCATTTTACATCAATAAGCTAATTCAAACATTTTTTTTAAAAACTCCTTTTCAAAAAGTCTTTTTCTCAAAAGTCCTTTTTAACTATAATAAGCTTAGCCAAACATGCCCTTCTATTGAAGTTTTTTTTTTTTTTTTTTTTCAATAGTAAAATTTCATTCCAAAAGTATTGATTAAAAAGTAAAAAAAAATTAGTAAAAACTTTTATTTTATATTTAAAAGTTCAACGAATTTTGGTGACTCGGACCATCCGACCCTCTTAACCCCGTTCTGGTTCCGCCCGAAACTAAAAACAAACTTACGAGGAAGCTCCCACGGCTCGCATTTGTTGAGATCGACATCGGCAATGGCTCGACAGGTGAAGTTCCCATCGAGAACTTTGTGTAGAAGGTAGCATGTGATGAGTTCTTCGTCCGTAGGGTGGAACCTGAAGCCCGGTGGCAGTTGTGAGTCGCCATTGTTGTCAAACTGGTGTGTCAAAAACTCCATCAAAACGTTTGAAGATACTCGTTAAGTTGAAGAGTGCATATGGGTGGATAATAGAAGGAGATTAAATAAGGGGTTGGGTGTCTTGTTATGGTTGTCGTGTCTGTAAGTCTAGAGAGAGAAAGAGGAGAGAGAGAGATGCATGGAGGGAGGGAGGGAGGGAGGGGGTGATGCGTGCGTGCGTGAAGAAGTGTGCAGGGAAAGAAGGTATTCCTAATCCCATGTCAGTGAAGAAAATGAGAGTAGGAAGTAGGAACAGAAAGTAGTTTTGGTTTGTATATATGTGTAATGTAAATGTAAAGTTTTTGGATATTTTTTTTTTCTTTTCAACTTTAAAGGCTGCAACTATCTCGTATCTTTTGTATTATTATCATAGTGCATGCATATGTTGTGTGATATAAGCAAGTGACAAAAGTAATGATCGACCCATTTACATATAAGGGCTACTACTTCTTTACACTTTGTACCATAAGTTAATCATGTTTTCAAGTAGAAGTGTATTGAATGTGTTAATTGGTTTTAGTTCTAATTTGATCATAGGATTAGAGTTGGTGATGGTGATGACAAAGGTGTGAAACTCATTTTGATAATCATGGTCACATACTTGATTATGAAGAATTGTCTAAAAGTTGTTGCTCATTTCCTAACAGTTCACCGGTTTACTGTCTGGTAGCAGTATACTTTTCTATTATTTTAATATGGTCAAAATTCGAAGTTGAGATGCCTAATGTTTAGAACTTAATCCTAAACTCACTCTAAAAGCCGGCTTAGAGTATGATATATACAAGTACAACTATTTAATAATTTTAACTTTCGTCACATGTCCTTGAGTCGTAATTTTTTTAAGTAGTCTCATACTCGGTCTCACATTCAAACACTTATCTCAAAGGGTAAAAACCACAAGGAGTCTTCAAAAATAAGTGGTTTCTACTTATCTCTCATAAGAAATGTTTTTTTCATAAGCATCTAATTGTTAACCTTAGACAGCGTCTTTCGGGTTCTTCTCACATTAGTAGATAGCTCATCAACGTTGACAACATCAACATCTTGAGCTATCCGCTTTCCATTGGGACTTGATCTAGAATCCTTTTCAACTTCAACGGCTGAAGTGTCGGCCGTAACAGAGACAGCATCCTTGCAACAGATCACAAAACAACTATTGATCTCATTTAATAAAATAATGAACCATTTTTAAACATACTAAACATACAGGCCCGGTGATAAGTGTGGGCAAGTAGGGCAATGGACCCAGGCCCAAAGACTTTGAGGGCCCAAAGTTTTTAAAAAATATCCTATATACTATATGTTTTTGTTATTGGGCCTAAACTGTTAACCTAATTATAATAATCAGCCTTCATCTGTGAATCTGTGATTGACGTATATACGTAATGAGCGGGAATCCAGAATAGAATACGAAGCGACGACAGAGGTTTAACAGGCAGCGCACACACAAAGCAATCAGAAATCTGAAATCGGTTCACTGTTCAGCAACGCAGCGGCCACGAAATCAGTGATTCGGAATCGCGTTACAGGTTAGTTCCTTGTTCAGCAGCAACGATTTTGTTTATTGTCAAAAACAGGCCCAGGAAATCAGTGATTTATTGTCTATTTGTGTCAAAAACTGGCCCACGAAATCAGTGATTTATTGTCTAGTTTATGGTTGTAAATTGTTCTAGTGTGATTAGAAGTAATCGCTTTGTGCTCAAGTGTGATTCGGGTTGTAATCGCTTTGTGTTCATGTGTGATTCGGGTCGTAATTTACCAATAGGGTTAGGATCGTTCGGTATTGTTAAATGTTGATTGTTGAAAATTGAAACTTTGAAGTTTGAACTTTCATATTTTTTTTTCTTTTCAGAAATATGCCTCCTAAATACAAACATTTGCCCCGTTGTCAAAAACGTAAAAGAGTGAAAATAGAGGAAAAAAAAGGTCTCAAGAAGGGGCAATACACACGATTCGATTAAGTAGGTAAATTTAGATCATTTTGGTATAATACTTTTATTTTGATGATTGTTTTAACAATTAGTGTCATATTATAGTTTTTTTATATATGATTATTGTGTTTAAATTATATGGGCCCGATTTATTTTTAGTGGCTCTAGGCCCAAAACGTTTCGAGATTTCTCGGAGACGGCACTGTAAACATACTTTCAAAAATAAATACTCACCCTTGAAGTTCGTTCAGCAGACACCTGGGAAGATTCTAAAAGGTTAACATCTTTAACTTCAGCTACCTCTTGAATAACCTAAAGGATCATAATATATGATATTATATAAAAAAGTGCAGAATCCAGTCTTTGAACCTCAAAAGAAAAATAAATAGATTGAAAAAGTAATTTTATATGCTATCTCATCAGTATTTTCATCACCATTACCATCTCCACCAACCAACTCAATAATTATTACTGGATCATTACATGTTTTTTGCATGGTATAAACACGATAGTCATTTTTTAAGATTGAACTCTGAAACATCAATCTTAAAAGCGACTTTCTTGTCAACCAATCGAAATATCTCATGAGGGAAACATCTTCGCCTTCACCTGCCTCTCTCTTATGTCATTCGCCGCTAATCCAAGAAGCTTCTGAGCATCTTTATCAAACATAACAAAAGAAACACTACCACTCTCATCCTGCAACCGGACTTGCACCTTGAACCTGAAATATATACAAATGACTAAGTAAACTGCAAAACTATATTCAAATATCAGTCTTAAACTGTTACTTATATAAATATAACGTTAAATAATCATCATTGCTTACTTTGTGGTGATGGATGTACATTCACTACGACATTTGGGACAAACCAAATAAGTCGCAGGCAATCGAACAATATCATCCGAAACATTTTCAACATTCTGCAAGTATTCACTTTTACCCATCACCTTCTTGAAACACTTACGACAGGCAGGATAAAACCAACCAAACTCTTCTTGCACAATCTTAATTGTCGCAACCACAACACAACACAACACAACACAACACAACACAACACAACACAACACAACACAACACAAGACATTTCCTGTAAAAACAATATATCAACTTGTAATCTCTAATTTGACAAACATGCAGGTGATAAAGCAAACAAATAACCAAACTAAATAAAAAGATGTGAAACCTTTTCTATCTCACTAATCTCATCAACATGTTTCCTCGCACCATCAGTTACAAATTCTTTATGCAATGGAAAAACGCTCTGAGACGATAGTATTGTTTGAGAAGTAGAACCACTCCCTTGTCCAAACTTCAGTATAAGACTTTTGAATACCACAAATGATTAGAATTAGTATACAAATAACATGAAACCAAGTATTTGACTTGAACATCTATATACAATAAAAAATACATTGACAAATTACCTCCTCCTTAGCTGATTAAGTTCATCAATTTCTTCATTCAGAAACATTCGTGTTGCAAACTTATAACTTTGAACTGTATATTCACCTACATGCAAAAGTGTATAGATATTTAGTCAATCTTTGTTTATATTGCCAGAAATAAAGAGTATAGTCATAATTTGCAGAAAGTAACAAAAATTACATTTCCATTCCTTACATTTTCCATGCTGTATAACAGCCATCACATGCTCATGAGCTGGGATTTTAGAGATGAACTCCTTAAACTGCAGAGCATAATCATTCCACACAGTACACCGCAAAACCTTACCCCTACATGAAAACAATATTCGTATGACGATATACTAAAGACTAATTTATGACCATTTTTACAATCTCTAATATCAAAACAAAATTGAATGAATAAAAACACAAAATCAAAGGAAATTTATGACATTTATTAAAGTAGTAAATGAGCCATAAATTAACTAACATATTCACTAAGAATAAACTGTTGATCTCATTTATTACCATGATTCAACATTAGATACAAATACTATAGATCTCATTTATTACCATTACCATGATTCCACATTAAATACCAACATTCTTCATCTTATTTATTAACATCATTAAATACAAACAATGATCTGTACATGACTGCACATGTAAACAACAACTTACTCCAAGTCTTGAATATCGAAATTGATCTTCTTAGTCTCTTTTGGAGGTCGACCAAAGATTTCAAGATCTCCACAACAAACCACAGATCCAGCAACATCTATATGATTACATTATACAATAGTATAAGTAAAACTCTCTAATTTTATACAGAGAAGACATGATTACAAAAAATATACACTACCAACTCAAGGAGTTTAACACCTCTCCTTGAAGAATATATTGATAAGCTCTGAAGTTGAAACCGTACTCAACACCTTGCCAATCTCTCACAGGAGTAACAGTTGTGCATCTATAAAAGTTGATTTTATAAGGCTGTACTACTACTTTATATAAATCTTTATTCTCACCAACACCAAATTTTGACAGAATCACAAAAGCATCTTGTTGAAGCTGTCCATCAAAAATAGGTATCAGATGACTCTTAATACCTGCTTGAATCTTAACACCCTGAAGAACATTTAAATAAAATATCTTCTTAGCATACACCACTACATTCTCTGATAAAATGGAAAAGCTGTTAGTGCAGTTGTCTGTCGACTTCATCTTCGTTCGAGTCTTAGGCACGTTATACGAGAAAACTCAAACGAAATTAGGTTTAAATGTGATTCCGCTTGAAATGACAAAGTGTCATTTAAAACGAAATCAACCACCTAATTCCGCTTGAACATGTTATCTTGTTTGATAGGTGATTTCGCTTGAGGATTTAATTCCGCTTGAGCATGTTCAAGCGGAATCAAATCTCTATAAATAGGTTCCAAGCGAAATCATATGTAATCTTCTTGTTTTCCGACACCGAAGTGTTGTCGAAGTGTCTATGTGCTGTAAATTGCTTCTAGATCAATAAACGAGACATTTAATAGTGAATACAAGCTAAACAAAGACAGAATCAATGAATTCCGCCTCTGATTCTGTCTGAGCACTCTTCTGATCGACTCGTTAGGTCGTTTCACGATCTTACATGTGGTATCAGAGCTCAGGAGGAAGAGTTCTTACTGTTTAGCTCGTTTTCGTTGGAAAATTCTGATTTCTACACCTTCTTTTCATAATTAATCAAGTTTTCACGGTTAAAATGGACTAATTTTCTCATATAGTGTGTAAAACATAGTTTTAACAAACCCTTGAAAGAATCGGACCTAAAATCGGCTTAGAACTTGATCAATTTTGCCAAAAACAGATCGAATTGATGATGTCAGCAACATTTCAAGCGAAATTAGCCGGTTAATTCCACTTGAAATCATAATTCCGCTTGAAAATCTCATCTGATTTCTCTTGAAATAGGTGATTTCGCTTCAAAGGTATAATTCCGTTTGAACGTTTTCAAGCGAAATAACTAATTTCGCTTCAAGAAGTGATTCCGCTTGAAAAACACCTGATTCCGTTTGAACAGGATGTAATTCCGTTTCAAGCGAAATCGCTGATTCCGCTTCATATTGTAATCCCGCTTGAATTGGGATTTCGCTTGAAGTTGTTTAGTTGTTGATTTCGTTTGAAGGTGACTGATTGTGTATCTTGCTTGAAATATGACGAAAATGTTTGATGAACAAGAAAATGATTATCTTGAAAGGTTAAATGATTGGTATATGGGGTGTTTGGAAAGTAGTTATAGAAGTGAAAATGTGGATATCTGGGTTAAACGATTTGAACATTTTTTGTGTCAAAAGAATGAAACATTGGATCAGTTGGGAAATCGGTTTGAAAGTTTAATAGACAATTTGATGAAAAAGGGTATAAGAGTGATGAAAGATGAGCAGATATCAAAATTGGCAAATGCATTACCTGCTAAATGGGATAAGTTCTTGATTGAACTAAAAAATAAGCCTATTTTTCAAGAACTTTATCCAAGACAGTTTATCAATGAGGTTAACGCAGAGTTTCGAAAGGAATGTTTAAACAAGAAGGAATTGATAAATGAAATGGAAAAGAATTTACAAAAAATGAATTTGGATGTAATTATTGAAATAAACAGAAGAGTTTGTGTATGTCTTGCAGCAAAAAAGTGTCATGAAATACGACATTAAGAGGGGTTTTTATATCGATAAGAATGCGAATCCTCTTGATTTCGTTAAAAAATTTTGTGCAGGCAAATTCTGGACAGAGACAAAGGAAATCTCAAAGAATGAAGAATCAGAAAAGCTTGGATCTTCAAATTCTGAATCTGTGTGCTCTAAATGTGTTCAATTTGAAGCTGATAATGCCAAACTCTTGAAGGATTTGGAGAGTTTGTTATTTGAGATCAAAAATTTGAAGGATGAAAAGAAATCTGATGATAAAGAGATTCATGGGAAATGCTTAAACTGTGAAAAATCTGAATCAGACAATGGCAAACTCTTGAAGAATGTAGAGAGTTTGACATTGGAAATCAAAATTTTGAAAGAAAAAGAAAAAGTTTTTGAAAATAAAATAAAATCTTCAGAAAGTGAAGATTTTTGGATAAAATTGGAAAATAAAAGTTTAAAAGAAAATGAAACAAAATTTCAAGAACAAATAAAAAGTTTTGAAAATGAAAAATCTGTTCTTGAAAAGAATAAAATTGAAAATGAAAAGGTAATCAAGTCTTATCTTGAGAAAATCTCTCAGCTTGAAAAAGAAGCTGAGAGTGCAAGAAATAAGATTGATGAGCTTGAAAAGAAATTGAAAGGTTTTGTGAACTCATCAGTACCAGATTATATCTGTCCAAAACCGATCAATTCAGTTCCAATAAGTGACAATGTCACAAACTTTGATAAAATCAAAGTTGAAGATTGTGATGAGAAAACTGATGATGAAATTGAGAAAAGAAAACTATTTTTAAAATTAAAAGAAAAATTTCAAGAAACTGATTTATATTCTACTGAGAAAGGTGAATGCTCAACGAAAAAACCTGTAAAGAAGAATGTAGATAAAAAACAAAAGGATAAAAAGCCGAAAAATCTTCAAAAAGAAAATAAAAGCTCATCAGTTCAATCATCCAATCGTGATAAAAAATCACAAAAATTAGAAAATCAAAACTCAAAAACTGTTGGTAATAAGTGGTGCAGGTTTGACCACAGTGATTCATAGCCAAATCCAGCTTTCAAGAGGAGTGATGATTACCACAAAGCCAAACAGTGCTATGACTTGAATGTTTGGGCTGCAGGTGGTGAATGGTACGATAACAGAATGTGTTACAACTGTGGTGTGAGAGGACACATTGCTGTTAACTGCCAGAACTAGAGTTATGAGACAAGGAGATGCTTTGAATGCCATATCAAACGTCACATTGCCAGGGATTGCTCAATGAGATCAAATGAAAAATCGAGGGCTGATTCTCAGAAAGTGACGAAAAAACCAGTCAATGTCAAGCCCAAAGAACATAAAGTTCAAGAACCTAAAGTTCAAGAACAGAAAGTTCATGAACAGAAAGTGAAGCTTTCGCAGGGGCAAAAAGACAGACTGAGGAAGAAGAGAAAGAAGGCGAGATAGTATCTTGAAAGGATTTTGTCCTCAGATACAGCTGTCAAAGCGAATAACAGTTCTGATAAACCGTCTTGCTCTCAAAAGAATGACAAATCAAGCAAAACGGATTCATTAGATACAAATCTAAGGACTAACGGGGTATCAAAGAAAGAGAAAATTGTTGGTGATGAATTTGTTTATCCGGAAACAAAGGAGCCAGTTGTTGGCAATGAATCTGACTCATCAAAGTCAGACAAGCCACGATCAGGCAATGAATCTGATTCGTCAAAATCAGATGAGCCATCGGTTGAGGTAAAAAGTGAGAATTCTGGTCTAACAATGGATGATGCAAATTTTCCACCATTGTTGAACAAGAATTCAAAAGCGCCCAAGGACCGTCAGGCTTGGGTGAAATTGTTTAAATGAAAAACCTGACTTGCCGGAGCTTCCAGGTTGGTAAGTGTGAAGCAGGAATCGGCATCTTTCTTGAGAAATTCACGAAAGTGATTTCGTCTTACATGTGATAAATCAGGGACATTAAGTTGTACTTGATTTTCTACAAGTGATTGTGTTGAAAATTTGGTAAATTTTTCAAGTGATTGAAGAAAACAAGGTGATGAAAGATTCCCATGTTTGAGAAATGACACACAAAACTAATTTTATGGAAAAAACATTTTGATTAAAACAAACTTAAGTGTTTTGAAATCACTATGGGAAAATGTTTTGTTGTCAGGGGGAGTTCTGATTGTTTATGCCAAGGGGATGGCGATTTGAAATAATTCTCATCATGATGTCATTTTCCTTGTACAGTTTGTTTTCAAATTTTCTCAGAAAATCAAAATTGAGACATATTTTGATTTTAGGGGGAGTTAAATTAAAAAAAAAATTGAAAATTTGAAAATTCCAAAAACATTGAAAAATGCAAAAATGAGTTTTGTTGTAAAAAAAGAGGAAATGATTGTAGATCAGTTAGACTGTCACAGCATGCTAAAGAAATGGAATGATAAAATGTGATAATCGGTCTCACTAAAGATGTGACGGTAGGCTCAGCTAGACTAGTAGATTTGTGATAACGATACAAACTTAAATGAAAAAGCCTAGTTCTAGTGGGAAACATGGTTGAAAGCATAGTACTTGGTTTTGTCCTTCTTGATTGTGTGCCTACTGAGTAATCGCTGATTGTCAAAAGACATAAAACTGGTTAAGTTTGTGAACTTTCACAACTTTGCTGAAAAATCACTGTGATTGTGCATTTCATTTTGCAAAGATTTAAACTTGTTTGATTTCTTTATTTTGTTTAAGCATTGGACATCCTCTGCGTATACGTGAGTATCGATCTGGATGTTGTTGCCTAAACGTTTTGCTTCATTTTCTTTGGTGTTTCGTTTAAGCTTTGGACCTCCTCTGCGTATACGGAAGTATCGACCTAGTGGTTAAAGCCTAAACAACTTCAACTTATTTTTATTTTCTTATTTTGTTTAAACATTGGACTTTCTCTGTGTATACGGAAGTATCGACCTAATTGTTAATGTTTAAACATTCTGCTTTGTTTTCGCACAAATCACAGTTGATAAAAGTTTAAAGGCATTACTTGAGTTAGTGTATTGCATGATGAGGGGATATGCTGAGATCGTGGGGTCCATAAGAATTTAGTGCAAAATTAATATACCTTAACGTATCGGTAAGCATTTCGAAAGTTTTTAGATTGAGTTTAAGTGGACAACAATATCGTCAATCTATGTGAATTGTTTAGAACTGAAAATGTTTAAAGCTTAACGGTGCTGGTGATTGGTCATATAAACTGATATGATCCTCTTATACAAACTCACAAAAATAGTGTCTGTAAATATTTCTTTATTGCATTACATTTAATTAAAAATACAAAAAGATTTTAGTGTGTTTTAGCATAAACTTTTGAAAAAGTCAAAAAGATTTTCGACAACTGGTGTTGAAGAACTGATTTTCAAAATTCCAAGTGCTGAACTGGTTTGGGAAAGTGTGTACTGAATTGAAAAATTTTGAATTAAGAAAGAAGTTGAGATTAGTTAATCAGGGTCATTAATTTGAACTTGATGTAACTATTACTAGTAAGTTTTTCTTATTGATTTAAGTAAAAACTTATGTTTTGGTGAGAATTGTGTAGGTTATAAGCTGAACAGAGTTAAAGCCAGGATTTGATTTCAAAGGTGATAACTAATTCCAGACTGAAAATCCCAGCTTGATGAAAGGGGGAGTCTGACGAGGTTAGAGCTAGAGAAAAGATCCGAGTACATGATTCCGGGAGAAATTCCTGAAGAAGACCGATCAAGATTGAAGAGTCGTCATGTTGAAGACTCTCACTGAAGATTCCGTCATTCAAGGGGGAGTCTGTTAGTGCAGTTGTCTGTCGACTTCATCTTCGTTCGAGTCTTAGGCACGTTATACGAGAAAACTCAAACGAAATTAGGTTTAAATGTGATTCCGCTTGAAATGACAAAGTGTCATTTCAAACGAAATCAACCACCTAATTCCACTTGAACATGTTATCTTGTTTGATAGGTGATTTCGCTTGAGGATGTAATTCCGCTTGAGCATGTTCAAGCGGAATCAGATCTCTATAAATAGGTTCCAAGCGAAATCATATGTAATCTTCTTGTTTTCCGACACCGAAGTGCTGTCGAAGTGTCTACGTGCTGCAAATTGCTTCTAGATCAATAAACGAGACAGTTAATAGTGAATACAAGATAAACAAAGACAGAATCAATGAATTCCGCCTCTTATTCTGTCTGAGCACTCTTCTGATCGACTCGTTAGGTCGTTTCCCGATCTTACAAAAGCAGAGATACAAATTACCTTTTCATCAATGAAGATGAGATCTATTTTGTAACCTTGATTCCATTTTCAAATAATTCTCGCTTTCATGTTCCACATATCTTTCCCAAGATTCAAATCGTTAACAAAACTAAAATTGTTACTGTCAACTGATATTGACATGCTTCTAATTCGGAATTCGGATTGTGATCAAATTTTAAAATCAGAGCCGACGAAAATGTGATCAAATATGAAGAGGGAAATGAGAAGAAAAGCCTTATATAAGAAGATGATTGACATGAGTTTCTGAGTGACATGCATTAATTGCAAATTACTTATTCCCATGCATTTTTAAATTTGAATTTGCCGGTAATTAGCCTTATACATCTGCTGATCTAAAAGCATTACGGAGCATAACAACAACTGTTGTTGGGTATTAAAGTAAAGTCAGATATAAATGAGCAGATGTTTACTTTAACAGATGTTTGAGTGAATTTTAAAGATTTTATATATTAGGCTTTATGATGTACTAATGACATAAGAAAAACATTGTTGGACAGCCTCTCTTGCTGCCACATCAGCTTTTCTTATGTCATTGAGATTTCTACTTTTATAGAAAGTATAAATTAGATTACCTATTTTAAATAATAATTAAATTAAATAGCGCAACATTACCTATTTTACTAATCATATTCGACATTTAGTTGTCTCTATTTTAGTAAGATGTTCGATGATAATAATAATAATAATAATAATAATAATAATAATAATAATAAGTTAATTCTATCAATTATTTTCATGGATCATTATATTTGATTTTTTTTACATTTATTTTTTTAGCGTGCGTGAACACACATATGTATAGAAAGCAAGTGTATCGATATTGTATTTTTATTATGAATTTCAAATGATGGTAGACCTTTAATAATGTTTTTTTCTTTTAAATTACACTTAGTTTTATCCTTTTGTTACGTGACCCAACCTAAATCATAACGATTTTTTTAGTATTTAGCATAGACAAGTGAACCCTAAAAATTTCCGCCTCCCATAAAAAATATTTTTGGGTCCGCCACTGTACGTAAGACCCAATATTTGACACGCCTACTTTCAAGGAGATGATAAATTTGTCTCCTAAGTTAGAAGTGGTTTTTGATGAACCGTTATGACGGTACCTCATTATAATCTTACATCGCGCTCACATGTTATAACCAGAAAATATAGACGTTTCGTTGCATATCCTTGTAGTTTATTAGATTTAAATTAAACCAAAGATCGGATGGATGTTATTCCTCAATATAATGTTCAGCTTCTGTTATATTCTAATTCTAATTATCATCACGTAAATATTAACTATCGCAGTATGTATATATGTATATCTTATTCAAGAAAAGACAGATGATAAAATAATAAAAAAAAGGAAGATTTAGTGGGTAGAGAGGGTTTGGATGTTTATGTATAAAGCTGATTGAAATCTCTGGTGTCAGCTGAGTACAAAAGATAAAATAATACCCTGAATCCTATATCTTTTCCGTACTTTCTTTTATGTAATTTTTCGAAGACAAAAAAAAAACGATTTATTTAAGTTTTGCTGTATATGCCGTTCGAGAAATTCTTTCAACTTTATTTTGTTTTTTTCTTATTGTTTTGTTATAGTTTTTTCTTTTCGGTCCGAGAAAGAATCAAATGAGTATTAACTTACAAAATGATTTTAATGTGAGAATCGAATAAAGCTTTTTTTTTTATTTTTTCCCATCTAGTTAAAAATGATTTTATTTGAAAAATGAAAAAAAAAAATCATAATTTTATAGTAGTAGAATAATTGTTGTAGAGTAATTATAATAATTTACAATGTACAAAATTATATAATTACTCTACTGGTGTAAATTCATGATTTTTTTTTCCGAAGTATGGGACTAAAAATATGTGATGCAATAAGATAATTCAAGAATCACTTAGTCAAAATTGATCTAAAGGTTTCACAAATTATTAACAGACCGAAGAAGAAACGAAACATAAAATTGAATTAAGAAACACAAACGGAAATCAAATAGAAATAATGAAAAAATAGTTACGCCGAAAAAATAAGTTTAAAAAAAATCTCCACCTTCACTTCTCACGTTAAGAGTATTTTCTGGGGCGGCCAACTTGTGCCGTTGCCGGAGACCCAAATTTCTCAAACGGCCCAAAAGGTTTACAAGCTTTTATAATATATATAACCAATGTGAACACAATAAAATAAACTCATCCACCACCACCCAAAACCTAAACACACACTCACACCCCACCACAATCCAAAAACCTAAACACCCTTAACCCCCCCCCCCCCCCCCCCCCCCCAAAAAAAAAAACACTCACCAAAAACCCTAAAAAAACCTAACCTCCTTCCCAGGAAAAACCTACCCCAAACTGTTGTTCAGTTTTTTTAGTGGTGAAATTTAACGATTTTTTTTATAAAAAAATTATTTCTATGTGTTTTTAATTTTGTTAGGTATTTTTGGTTGTGTTCACACTGATTCTCGCGATTCTCTCAATAAAGAGTGGTTCCTAACCGATATTTATCGTGTATATATATATATAGGATAAGGATCGGTAAGGAATCACTCTTTATTGCGAGAACCAGTGTTCCTAACCGATATTTATCATATATATATATATATATATATATAAGGATCGGTAAGGAATCACTCTTTATTGCGAGAACCAGTGTGAACACAACCATAAATACCTAAAAACCACACAATTTTTTTATTTTTTAAATAAAAATCGCTGCTTTCGTTTCTTTAAAAAAATTCGAGTAACCATTATGGATGCACATGTGCATATGTATCATTTCTTTGACAAATTCCGTAATACATTACTACTATTAGACACTAGCACTTTCATTTACACTACCATTCGTAATACAATACTTTTTACATTATCAATATTACAAATGCATATGTACATCTAAATGTATGAACATTATATATATATATATATATATATATATATAGTGGAAGTTGGCTAGAAAACCTAAGTTTCCTAGAAAGTCTAGAAAGCAATAGGGATGTAACATGTGGCTTTTAGTTTTTTTATTCAAAAGAGCATGATGGTAATTTGATTAATAATTTAATTTTGGAATATTATATATCGTAAACTAACTATCCAGATATTTATGGAAACATTTATCTATTTGACAATTTCAAATTATTATGATTTCAAAAGGGCAATTACTTTAATTACGAATTTCAAATCATTAACAATTTTATTAATGATTTGATCGGAATGTTCTTACACATGTGAAGATTACATTTGTTTAAAAAGAACCATGTTTTATTATTCCATTTAAGTATTACTAATGTGCTAATTAGTAATTACCCATGTTGATTCCTAATGATTATTAGGTTTATCAAATATTGAAAGACGTTGATGCAACTTTTCTTAATGGATCGCTTGGAAAAAAGAACAAGATTTTTCTCCAAAGTTTCCCTTTAACTCCCAATTGTCACCGTGTAGCAGAGTTTGGTCAAAATTTGACTTTTGTAAGCTTCTTCTTATAATCGAAGCTTCTTCTTATAATCGTATGATATTACCACCGTCTTATGATTGTAATTTAATTTATCATCGTTTTATTTCAGGATGAACGCACAAGGGCATACAGTAAATTTATTTACGTTGTGTTTTATTAGTTACTGGGTTCATCACAATGTGTTTTAGCAGTTATTGTTTCATCACAATGTCTTTTATCAGTTACTGGTTGATATGATTTTTGGCATTCTTTGATGTTGTGTTTTATCAGTTACTGGTTCACGTTGTGTTTCATCAGTTACTGGTTCACGTTGTGTTTCATCAGTTACTGGTTGATGTGATTTTGGCATTCTTGATGTTGTGTTTTATCAGTTAGTGGTTTCATCACAATGTGTTTTAGCAGTTACTGGTTACTGATTCATCACAATGTGTTTTATCAGTTACTGGTTGATATGATTTTTGGCATTCTTGATGTGTTTTATCAATTACAGGGTTCATCACAATGTGTTATACCAGTTATGATTCATGAATGGCATGTTCTTTTGTATTTTATATACTGTTTCATCACAATGTGTTTTATCAGTTACTGGTTGATGTGATTTTGGCAATCTTGATGTTGTGTTTTATCAGTTACTGGTTTCATCACAATGTGTTTTATCATTTACTGGTTCAAGTTAGTGTTTCATCATAATGTGTTTTATCAGTTACTGGTTGATATGATTTTGGCATTCTTGATGTTGTGTTTTAGCAGTCAGTCACTAGTTCGTCACATTGTGTTTTATCGCTAAAACACACTACTATGAACAAATTTAGATCTGATTTATCATTATTTTTTTGTATGATTTGGTGTTTTCAAATGTGAGAAATTATAGAGAGAAAAAAATGCGACATTTTTTGAGGTGGTTTTATGATTGGTAGTTATTTCCTTATTTATAACAACTTAAATGACACATTTGCCCCCAATTAATTAAATTAGCCTATTTTAAAGACACACATATTACCAAAATGATCTCAGCCATTAAACACACTCATCTGATGGCCCAGATTGCTTCCTACACTTTCTAGGAAAAACACACTTCCCGTAGGATCCCCACTCTATATATTATATATATATATATATATATATATATATATATATATATGGGTGAGATTTAGGGAAAATGCCTAAA
The DNA here is from genome assembly GCA_030545235.1 of Helianthus tuberosus. NCBI lineage: Eukaryota > Viridiplantae > Streptophyta > Magnoliopsida > Asterales > Asteraceae > Helianthus > Helianthus tuberosus. Next base: position 142,659,740 of record CM060444.1, on the reverse strand, counting down.
AGTGTGAAAACGATGAGAACGATTTTGGTGTTGACATGTGGTGTTGATGCTAACTTACACTAAGGGTAATTGATGTGTGCAAAATACAACATATAAATTACATCAAATGAGGCATAAAACCAACCTTTTTTTAGTACTAATGTTGGAAAAAATGTGCTTTTGTCTTCCTTTTGTATTTTCAGCGTTAAAAGAGCTTAAATGAACAAAAGAAGCAAAAAAAATGCAGCCAAATCCAGCATAAATACAAGAAAAGGAATAAACATGGCATGCCCGACCCCTCGACAGCATCCTCCAAAGCAAAAACAAGAGAACAGATGGCTGAACACGCCCCGTGCTCACTGAGCACGGGGGCGTGCCCAAGTGTCTGCAGAAAATACAAAGTCGTAGAAGCTTCTATCACCCACCACGGGGGCATGCCCAGCGGACACGGGGCGTGGTCAACTCTAAGATTCGCAGAATCTAGGAAAATCTTGATAGTACAGATACGCTTCTGCACACGGGGTAGTGCCCAGCGGACACGGGGGCGTGGTCAACTAATGCAGACAAACTGCATTTAATGAAGAAAGAGAAGAAGGGTGGACACGGGGCCATGCCCAATGGACACGGGGCCGTGTCTGGGCTTCTGTGCAGGCTATAAATAGGGGTGCTTGGCTCATTTGCAAACCATCCCTTGGCAAACCACCTCTCTCACACTTCACCCACCCACCACCACCATCACAACTCACATCCACCACCATCATCCACCATCCATCATAGAGTGTGTGAGTAGTCTTGGGATCCAAGATTGATCGTAAGAGTTCTTGACAATCAAAGGCCATGCTTGCCTAAGTCTCTTACAACACTTGGTGAAGACAAGTGTTTAGTGTAATACTTTTTATTTTTAATCTTTTCGCACTTTTTATTTGGTTATTTATTAATGACTTTAATAACTAGTTTCTTATGTTGAATATGAGTCTTCCTTATCGTTTGTCCGTGGTGTCTTGGCATTATTTTACTGTCTATATAAAATAAAAGATTTTCACCATTCATATCTCCATGGTCTTTATGGAGATATGTTGGCTACCTGGTCGGGGGTTAAGGGAACGGTTTGGTAAGAGTCTTGCCTTGTTCTGTGTATAGATCCTGCAAGGACCTGGGTCAACTTTAGTAGGACCTCCTTCAATACCCACTGGTATTGGATGGCGGGGGTCCGAACTCCTTGATCCCCTCATATGTAAACTACTATTAATATTTTAACCCGGCTACTTAGAACTGTATCCCTGCTGACTCAGACTACTTAGCAGAGGGTAACGTCATCTCCAGAAGAGGGGCCTACCACAATATGCATTAATAACTTAATTAATTATCTTTCAATAATCCAACCCTTTAGGATTGTATCCTTGCTGACTCAAACTACTGGGTTGAGGGTAACGTCACCTTCAGAAGAGGGGCTCACTACAATAACTAAGATAATCTCTTAAAAAGTGCAAAAGTGCGGAAATAATCAAAGGTTACACTAAATACGAGTCGGATCCAAGTGATTCATCTTGTCTATTTGTTTTTATTTTATTTTATTTTTCAGCATTTTAGTTAGTTTTATTTTTCTTGCTTAAAAACCTTTTTTCTAAACTTTTGATTTGATTAGACGTTGAGGATAAACCGGTATTAAAAGCTCTTGTGTCCTTGGACGACCTCGGTATCTTACGAACACTATACTACGCTCACGATGGGTGCACTTGCCCATATGTGTGTTTAGTGTTAGTAAATATCGTGTTTTATAAATTTAAAACTTGGCTAAAAAGTGTTAAAGGGCTTAAAATATACTTTAAAAACTATACGACACTCACGCACATCAAGTTTTTGGCGCCACTGCCGGGGACACAAGGATTTTAAGAAAGCTTAAAATCGACGGCCTAATCAGTTTTTCAAAACCTTTTTTAAAACGCGCGCATTTTTCTGCATTTTAGTTAGATTTTGCATTTACAGTAGCCTAAACACGGGGCCGTGCTCACTGAACACGCCCCGTGCTCAACAAAACCAGTAACTTTTATTCAAACGCCCAGATACAGAATCTGAACAAGGGGCCGTGCTCACTGAACACGGGGCCGTGTCCAGCCTCTGTTTCCGTTTTTATTTTTGTTTTCTGGTCTCGAGACTTGGTTGTGGTCTGCTGAGTGATTCTCATGGATCAATACTCAGGAGGTTACAACTATACCTATGAGGAGGATGATTATAGGGAAGACTATTGCACCATTTGTGGTGACCCGCACTCGGTTCAATACTGTGACTTATTTCAACTATCCACTTCATACACCTACTATGAGGAGCCCAGGTAAGAGCCATCAACTTCATACACATCCTATGAAGACCCAAGGTATGAACATCCTCCCTCATACTCATATTTTGAAGAACCGAGGTATGAGCCTTCATACTCATACTTTGAGGAATCACAATATGAGCCACCACCTTCATATGCTTATTATGAGGAACCAAGGCGTGAACAACCCACCTCGTATGAGTATTATGAAGAACAAAATTACGACCCTTATCCATCATATACTTACAATGAAGAACAATGGTGTGAACCATCTACTTCCTATGAGTATTATGAGGAACAAAGGATCGAACAACCAGATTCGAGCTTTGAGGACCCCGATCCTTACTCTATCACCGACATAGCCGATAGGATAATAGAAAAAATTAAAACTATCGAACGTTGCATATTAGAATCTCGCGCAAGGGAAGAGGAGTCCCGCGCAAGAAAATAATTAAATAAAAAAGAGATAGTTGAAAATGAAAAAATGGAAGAACAAATAAGTGAAAAACCGACACATGAGTTAAACAACGAAAAGGGTGAGTCCGTTAACGTTAAAATTCAAGAAGATTTTAATTTTGAAAAAATTAATCACTTGTCACCTTCTTTCGAAAATCATTGTTTAGTTCCCACTCATGCTAAGTTTTTAAAAGAGTTAAACACTAACACTAAAATTGACGAAACGGTAAGCATTAAGTTAACTAATGATCAAACTTCGCTAATAAAAGAAGATCCATTTGAAATTAACATTACACCGGTTCCATGTTTTTTTTCAAAATTCATTTATTAGTAATATCACAATTGATAAGGATCTTTGTGTTAACATAATGCCAAACTACATTTTCAAAAAATTAAGTATTGGTGATTTTTCTCCACTTCAAATACCCATTTTTCTATCCAATCGGAAAGTAATAAAATCAATCGGTGTAGTTGAGGATGTCTTGGTTGAAACAAATCAAATGGTAATCCCATCCGACTTTGTCATCCTTGATGACGCTCCTCTAGTGTTGGGATGACCCTTTGTAAAAACCCACGAAGCTTTGAAAAACCGGAAGCACAACAATCTATCTATTCAATTAGGGGCATTTAAAAAGGGTGTCGATCTTGAGCGTTCAATGAAATATCCATTCGGCATTAATGACCCCCTAATTGAAGATGAAGATGAACCACCCGATACAAGAGAAGAAACTGACCACTTTGTTGAAGAAGAGGTCGCCATAGAACAAACTTTTGTAGTTCTTGATCGAAATGAACAACCAATTAAGGAGTCTCCTAAAGACCCACCTCTTGAGCTCAAAGAACTCCCAAAAGGTTTGGAATATGCTTTTCTCGACAAAGATGGTAAATCAACTGTAATTATTTCGTCTAAATTAACTAGTTTAGAAAAAGAAAAATTAATTACACTTTAGAAAAAATACAAAAATGCGATCGCCTGGAAGCTTGTAGATATTAAAGGTATAAGTCCTTCCATGTGCACGCACAAAATTTTAATGAACGATGACTACAAATCGGTAATACAACCACAACGTAGAGTAAATCCAAATGTTCAAGAAGTGGTTAAAAATGAAGTCATCAAATTGCTTGACACCGGGCTTATTTACCCTATCTCTGATAGTCCGTGGGTAAGTCCCGTCCAAGTAGTTCCAAAGAAAGGAGGTATGACGGTAATAACTAATGAAAAGAATGAATTAATACCAACGAGAACCGTCACAGGATGGAGGGTATGTATAGACTATAGGCGATTAAATGAAGCAACAAGGAAAGATCACTTTCCTTTGCCCTTCATTGATCAAATGTTTGAAAGATTATCCGGTCATAAATTTTACTGTTTCTTGGATGGTTTTTCAGGTTACTTTCAAATCCCGATAGCACCCGAAGACCAAGAAAAGACAACTTTCACATGTCCCTATGGAACTTTTGCTTATCGACGCATGCCCTTTGGTCTATGTAATGCCCCCGCGACCTTTCAACGTTGCATGGTGGCCATCTTCCATGATATGATAGAAAAGACAATGGAAGTCTTCATGGATGACTTTTCTATCTTTGGAGATTCATACGACCAATGCCTCGATAACCTTGAGCGAATGCTATCCCGATGTGAGGAAACTAACCTCTCCCTTAATTGGGAAAAATGCCATTTCATGGTAACGGAGGGAATAGTACTCGGTCATAAGATCTCAAGCGAAGGAATGGAGGTAGATCGAGCAAAAATAGACACTATTTCTCAATTACCACCCCCATCCTCCGTTATAGCTATCAGAAGTTTCCTAGGACATGGCGGATTCTATAGGCGATTTATCAAAGACTTTTCTAAAATTTCAAGACCTCTAACAAAATTACTTGAAAAAGATTCTCCCTTCATCTTTGACAAGGATTGCAATCAAGCATTTCTATCCCTTAAGGAAATGCTAGTCAATGCACCTATCATGATAGCGCTTGATTGGAAATCACCTTTAGAAATCATGTGTGATGCAAGTGACTTTGCAGTTGGAGCCGTCTTGGGACAAAGAAAAGAAAAGCATTTTCACCCAATTTATTATGCTAGTAAAATACTTAACGATGCACAAGAAAATTACACAACAACAAAAAAAGAATTACTAGCTGTAGTATTTGCTTTTGATAAATTTCATTCTTATCTTGTTCTTTCTAAAACAATAGTCTATACATATTATGCAGCCATTCGATATTTCTTCAAGAAACAGGATGCTAAACCACGTTTGATTCGGTGGATTCTACTCCTCCAAGAATTTGATATTGAAATCAAAGACAAAAGAGGAGCAGAAAACACCGCAGCAGATCATCTTTCGCGCCTAGAAGACCCAGCTTTGGAGGCAACCAGGGATGAACAAATCAATGAAAAATTTCCAACAAAATCCCTGGAAATAGTGGAATACCGAGAAGAACCATGGTACGCCGACTATGCTAACTACCTAGCTAGCGGTATAGTCGCAAAAGGTTGGCCACATCATCAAAGAAAAAAATTCTTTGCTGATGTAAAGCATTACTTTTGGGAAGACCCTTATCTTTTCAAAATGTGTGCCGACCAACTCATCCGCCGATGCGTACATGGTAATGAAGCAAGAAGAATTCTCCGCCATTGTCATGAAGGTCCATACGGAGGACATCATGGTGCCGCAAGTACCGCTCGAAAGGTATTTGATTCAGGATTTTACTGGCCAACCATTTACAAAGACGCCCAAAGTCTTGTCAAAACATGTGACGCTTGCCAAAGAACATGTAATGTTTCTTCCAAAAATGATATGCCACAAAATGGCATTCTTGTTTGTGAAATTTTTGATGTGTGGGGACTCGACTTTATGGGACCTTTCCCACCGTCAAAAGGAAAAAAATATATACTTATGGCAGTCGGTTACTTGTCTAAATGGGCCGAGGCCGAGGCACTTCCAACCAACGATGGAAGAGTCGTGGTAAGATTTCTGAAAAGATTATTCTCTCGTTTTGGAACATCAAAAGCTTTAATAAGTGATAGAGGTACCCATTTTTGTAATCATCAACTTGAAAAAAATCTTAACAAAGTATGGGGTCTATCACCGGGTTTCAACGGCATATCACACTCAAACAAACGGACAAGCCGAAGTGACTAATAGAGGTTTAAAACGAATACTAGAAAAAACCGTAGGGTTAAATAAAAAAGAATGATGATGCTTTATGGGCTTTTCGAACTGCTTATAAAACAACAATAGGTACAACCCCATATAAGCTCGTCTATGGAAAAAGTTGTCATTTGCCAGTAGAAATTGCACACAAAGCCTACTGGGCAATTAAAAATGTAAACTTAGATTTAGAATTTGCCGGTAAAAATCGATTTTGTCAATTAAACGAATTAGACGAACTAAGGAATTATGCATACTCTAACTCCGAAATTTATAAGGAAAGAATGAAAAATTTGCATGATAAACACATTAAACCTAATGAATTTCGAGTAGGAGATCAAGTTCTGTTGTTTAATTCATGACTTCGGCTATTTCCTGGTAAATTAAAGTCTAGGTGGTCAGGACCTTTTTCCATCACTCATATTTTCCCACACGGTGCAATAGAAATTAAATCTCGAAAGGGAAATCCATTTAAAGTCAATGGCCAACGGCTGAAGCTCTATCAAGGATTCATTGAGGATGAGGAGGAAGAAATCACTTTTCAAATGGTCGAACAATGAAAGCATCAACATTATACCTGGTAAGTTACGAGCAAGCAGGGTGACATCTAAATCGGTAAGTCTTCTAACCAAGTTTTCAGGAAACAGGGCACTCACACGAGCACTTAAAAAAAATTAAAACTTGCCCACCACGGGGCCGTGTCCGCGCAACTGTTGGTATAAAACCCCTTTTCCAAACAGTTTCTTCATTTCCACACGCCCCGTTTCCACGAAAACTCTTTGGTTCAGGCGATTTTTCTGCAAGATTTCAACGACTCCTCTACTTCTAACAACATCAAGGTATGATTCTATCATCATTAGTAGTTAGATTAAGCATTTGCATGTAGTTAAAACACCAAAAATTTGGGGAAAAATCTCGAGTTCTTGAACTTCATCCGGATCGAACCTCAAATTTTTGCTTAGATCTGTTAGCATTAGTATAGATACATGTTATAGGAAGTAAATCAACTTGTATTGTTCTTAGATTTGCCCGATTTCTCACAAAAACCCCAAACCCTTGTTTTTGAACCGAAAAAGATAAAACTGAAAGGGTAAACGGTTTGTTTTGGGAAAAACGACACTTGGGGTTTCATTTTCGGGGAAAACCGCCCCTACTGGACCAAAAATTTTTAAGTTTTCGGGACCGGTTCAAAAAATGGGATTTTTGGGAAACAGACGTCTGGACACGGGGTCGTGCTCTCTGGGCACGGGGGCGTGTCCAGCTAATTTCAGGCCAACTCGGGGCGTGTCTGCTGAACAAGGGGCCGTGTTCAGCCGACTGTTTTCATGTTTTCTCTGAAAATTTCACTGTTTCATGCTAATTGTTTGGTGTTTCCTTTCAGATGTCCAAGAAATTCACGCGGTTCAATGCAAATGAGTTGGATGCTAAAGCAAGATACGACGTGCTTCGAACCAGGCCGGAGGAATACCCACGAACAATATGCATGGATCTTCTAGGAGCAGTGAACCAGCTTGACCGATTTAACAACCTAGTCACCGGCCCACTAAGAGCCGCCCTGTGCACTCGACTTCGTTCAGTCCATGAATATAACCTGGAATTCTACAGCACATTCGCTTTCAAAACAAGAGCCGATCCATTCGATAATGATGGAGTAGAATTCCGGTGTGGAGGGACTGTGTTGTTACAACCCGCACATTCGTGCGTTGTTACTACTCATTATACTCGTTACGCCTAGCACCAGAGATTCAGATCATAATGTAACTATATCGCATATATCGCTAAATCGCAGTATTTTCGCATATTACGCATACTTTATCGCTATCACATCACATTGCACTTGCTGACAACCATGGTGATGTCAAGTGAGGACCAATTCTACCATCCTTGATAGCCGTGATGTGTCGCAATGTAACACAATACTAAAAAAAACGCACTCACAAGCACGCGTAACTCGATTATCGCAGGATTGGAATATGGATATGTATATACGACCCAAAGTGACTAATTATAATAAATATACGAAAATGTGGATGAAATGTGTAACCAAACTATCGCAACGCTTAACGATCGAAACGAAACGCCGAAACACAACTCGCCGGATGCCACCGATCGACTGACCGCCCGATCGGATGGCCACCCGATCGGATTGCCACCCGATCGAGGTGCCACTCGATCGGACAGCCGTCCGATCCGATTCACTGCACCGCCTTTCTCCTCCTCCTTGCCTATAAATACCCCACTTGTCACATCAACAACAGTTGATGTGACTGCCCTCGTTCGACCAGACGCCTTCTCGCCATTTTCACTCGATTTCCCACGATTCTTGTAAGTTTTCACCCTGAATCTTGTACTTTTATGATCTACACGCACTCCTTCATCTTTCTCGTCATCAAATCTCACTTTTTCACCGTTAAATCTTTGGATTTGAGCCGTTCTAAGGTGATGTCATCATGGAGTTCTTAGGAACAATGAAGTGTGACCTCATCCCATTAAGAACAGTCCAGATCTGATAGATTCCACGGTGTATAAACACTAATCTCACCTAAATCGAAGCTGAATCTAAGTTTTCTAAGCTTTTCTTCAAACTTTCTTAACTTTTCACTCAAAACCGGTAGCAACAGAGCTCGTACAGACCTTCTACTCTGTCTCTAGTGAAGTGTCGGTTCGAGAACTGGATTCCTATCAACGAGATGACCGGCTTATCGTGTTAAACACGAACACCCGTCAAGAACAGTTAACTGATCGGACGGGTTGATTCCCATCCGATCCAATAACTTGGACTCGGCGGAGTTTCCATTGTTTAGGTCGTAGTCATACCGTCTCGATCAAATCGCAGAAACTTAACAAAATAAACAAGTTGTGAAACGATCAGGCTGCGGGACGGATTGCCGTCCATTCGGACTGCCACCCGATCGACCCGCAATCCGATCAGATTTCACTTGGTATCAAGACTTAAACAATTTTCAAGCATTCTAAGATCTGAACGACGAACGGATTGTCGTCCGATCGGATTGCCGTCCGATCGAACGACCATCCGATCGGCTGACTTTTTGGGTCCTCAACACTTAAACATTTTACAAATCCTCATCGCACATCAGTTCCAACGGATTGTCACCCAATCGGATTGCCACCCTCTCGAGCGACCAGTCTGCTGTGAACTTGTCAGCAACCAAAGTGTCTTGCCAATCGGATCATCGTCTGATCGAACAGCCACCCGATCGGGTTGCCACCTGATCAACCGACCGTTCGATCGACCGACCTGAAAGGTAGAGATACTTCTCTGTTTTCAAAATGCTACAATGAAAACTTTAAAGTTCAAGCCATCATACACAAACACATCTTCACCAAGCAAGGTGACAATCCAATCGGATGACCATCCGAACAGATTGCCGTCCGACACTTGGTTCACCGTCACCATTTAACGCACTATTCAACGCTTACGCTATCGATCTGTGATCAGGATAATCTCAGACGTGCTCCCTTCAATCCAACCAAGTAATGTTTGCTTGCCGAACACCGACTGTGAGTATACTCGAACCCCTTTTTATCGCATTTTGGGTGTAACATATGTTCCTATCAAATCAAATTTAATAAATGAATTATTCAATCAAACTGTTTATCACTTGCAAATAACTGATATGCATATTTACACGTGATGCTAGTTACATATGTGTTAGGACTTATACTCGCGAGGTCCCGCCTTAACTAGTATAGTACTATAGCACCCGACGGGGTCTAGTTAGGATGAATAGCAATCGCAATCGCAGCTCGAGTGACTTAGCTGGTAGTATCAGTCTTGTATGCATGTATGTTGATGTAACAACTCTCACCAAAACTATTATTTCGTATTATATTTTGTCCAATAGGAAACCCTAATTGAGATCCCCCAAGTAATATTGCATGACCCCTAAAATTTTCAGAACAATCAGAACTAGGATCAGGGCCCCCTAAAACTCAGGGGGGTATTCCCTAATTGGTATTATCCTCACTGTTTGTTGTCTAAATTGAATTTCGTCGAACGGTCGACTCACACAGGCTACTAACAGACGTGGCTACCCTATCTTAGAAATGACCCATTGCGCCACGCGAGAGTCTCTCGTGACACGCGACAGCGCCGTTTTTCCAGTAGTTGGCACTTGAGTTTTGGCGTTGGTTCGATGTAAAAATTCGTTTTGTACGTTAAGATTTCATCAGTTTACTCCAAAAACACACACAAATCACGAAATTCTGCCGCGATAACAGGGTAATAACTCGATCACTGCTACGATTTAATGTCCGATTGATAAAAACCAAGCCGATAGATGTTTAAGTGCTGCCCAAACTCGTGTTATGCTTTGTCATTCGTCGTGAATTCGATGGATGTTTAAGTATCGCACTTTGTCATTCATTGTGAAGGTTTTGATCTCGTCAGTTGTCGTAAAAGTTGGTTTAAAGTTACTAACCTAGTTTTCGTGTGCATTGTTATTTGAATTAGGTTAACAGGCTTATCGGTAGGCTAAATTCCGCCCGTTTAAATCTGCAATGTGAGTCATTCTATTTTTATCAAATTGTTTTCCCAAAACTCTACTTGTTTTCAAAGTTATAATTACAGGGATTAAGTCTTTTTAGTCTTCAATTACAGCCGGTATGTGGGGTTTTGTATACATTACTTGATAACCGTCACCATTGGACAACGAGTTAGCCAATGGGTGATATGACCATAGTCACAGAAACAGGTCGAGTGACAAATACCGTTGGGTAATTGGTTGATATATAAACATTGTAATCGCTCTTAATACT